>OU342661.1:15746000-17134000 GCA_910589605.1 Chrysoteuchia culmella
GCAGGGGAAGCATTATCATCGATCGGCGTAGAGTCTTTTATAAAACTATGCCGACTTTTTAGTCTCTGGGGACCTGGAACGTGGTTGTGCAGGGGGTAGCACTCAACGGAACTCGCCACAGCTCTGTGAACATCAGGTGGTGCGATGCCAGCTAGCGGGTACAGGTCTACTACTGGAGTAGTTTTCAGACAGCCAGCTATGATACGCCATGTGTCGTTGAGGGCTGTATCCACCAGCTTTGCGTGCGCTGAACGTGTAATAGGTACATAACCACAATCACGAACACTTTATTTTAACTTTAGAGAGTACGAAGCTAGAAGAAGTCATACTTTAAATAAAAAATCTTACCTCAAAAACCTCAAAAAGAACCAATGATAACTACAAAATTACAACGTTCATAAAAAAACACTTATTCCCTTCAAAATACAGACTACAATAAAAGAGTCGTGAAAACGCAAAGTTTAACAGATGTAAACGGTTTAACTGTTTCCATTTAACTTCTACGATCTTGAGTTTGAACAGCTCCCGAAATAAATCGTTTCGATTTTGATTTTATGAGCGTAGGTTTATAAAGGCTGATCGTAAAATATACTTGACCTTTTATTAAAATTAAAGTGGATCTAAACCTGGCAAACGATAAATTTTTGTCTCCGCAACTATTTTGTCTCTGGCATTAAGCCTAGGAGCTTGCATGTAACGACACGACAGCCGGGCGACTTTTATTTCCGTGGGTTTGGAGATGAAATTCGGAAAATTATACAGAAAAACTGTGCGCGCTACTTTAAAAACTTTAAAATCTCAGCAAGAAGACGGCGACTGAGATAAATTAGTTGAGGAGACAAAAGTTACTCGTCCGCGCAGTGTCACAATTTCACTTTGGGAACGCCCTTTTGCCCTTTGTAATAGAGGCTGGTTTCGAAGTGCTAATCTATAGCCTGCGTGCTGTTGAAGTGTCAAACTGCAATAATATAATTTGTGTGAAAAAAAAACTATTTTTAAGTCTGAAATGCGTCACTGGTTCTTTTGTTATTAGTTAGTATCATTAAACTTATATCCTCCTTCTATAATACTATCCATATAAATTAATATATAAACAACTCTGTCTGTTACCTTTTCACGGCTAAGTCACCGAAGCAATTTAGATGAATTTTGGTAGAACTATTGGACATTGAAGAAGGGCATCGGCTATTTTAACGCAAAAAACTGACCGAACTCGGGCGGAAAGCTAGTAGATTACATTCAAGACCCTGTAAAATCATTATTTCTGGTCAAATAGTACAAAATAGAGGACACCCTCTTCCCATTTCGTCACAAAACAATTAATCCATCGCACCCTTTAAGTAAATAGACATCACCCATTGTTCTTAGGAAACTTTGATTGATCAACTTTGACGGCTTGTACTCGTTTGAAGGTTTATCTTGTACATCCAGTCCTCGACTTATGTAAGTTGTTCAGATATTTCGCTATGATATTCTGAATGGCCTGATCGCGCATTTGGCATATCCTCGAGTGAAGGATGATTTCAAAAGCTTAGCGTGGCCACAGACCTGGTGATTCTATTCCATTCTTCCAGTAACAGAATTTGGTACTCATACCTCAGTTGGTATCTTAGACCGTTTTGATCGTCATATACAGGATCGATTCATCGGATCGAAAATCTGCTGACTTTTTTCAAAATCAAAATTAATTTTTTCTCAAAAAATTTAGGACGATTTCCTAAGAACATTCTCATGTAGCTACAACGATTAAGGTACCTGCCTTTCGTGCCCCGTTTTAAATTTCCACCCTGTACATATAGTGCATTATGTATTGTTTTACTTAAAACGTGATTATGAAGCATTTATTGTTCTATCTTTATGGACAAATACAGTGGTTTTGGTACTCATTAAAATTGCTAATTGGACAACACTTAACCTAAACATCAACATACAGATCTTTGCAGAAATATGTTGAAATTTTTATGTATAGAGTAGCAAAGTGAGCATGTTTGAATGAAAATAACAGGGTGGGTTAATAAATTTGCCGGTGAGTGGATTAGCGATATTAAGTTAATCCCACTAATATACTCGTAGCTGTTTCCGAAAAAGGTGACTAAGCTTAGAAGTACTTAACGCTATGAATATCTGTATACTATACACAGTTTTGGAATAAGGATTTCAATTTGTAATCAATCACGAAAAAATGGAATGGAATGGTACGAATTTGGCCGACATGATCTGGATAAAAAAAAAAAATTTCGACGGTGGTTCGCAAGTCTCGGTAGCTCAGCGGTTAGAGCATTGGACCGGATTTCCAAAGGTCGCGGGTTCGATTCCCGTCTGAGAATTCACTTGTGGCCGAGTTAATTTTTTCCAATATTTTTCTATTTAAAATTTACCATAAGTATAAAAAAATTACTTCGGGTGAAGTTTTGCAAATAGATATGCCCAGAATAGGTACCACATAGGATACATTCTCACGGGTATAAATTCTCTCGTGAAAGGAAACCACGTGGGTAAAACCGCGGGCTTGGAAACTGAAATTAAGTTATTCGTTGCACTGCAGTTATTAATGGGCCAAAAGTTGCCGGAGAAAAAAGAGAAAAACATAAAATCAAAGACCGTTTAAAGGTTTTTAAGTTACAATAAAAAGTTAATTTATCCTTAAATGACCTACCAGCCAAGAACAAGAACTGTAAGAATACAATAAAAGTTATATGTCACAATACCATTTTCCATAATAGCAGGGGGTCAATTCTGCTAAATTTTTGTCATAATCGTCTCTCAGTGGTGTTTCAATAGTAGTGTTTATTTACACTGTTGTAACAAGAACTGTGTAAAACAGCACTACCATTGCCACACCACTGGAATACCATTGTGACTAAGCATTAGCAGAATTGACCCCCTGTTCATACCGTCTGGGGCCTAGAACCGGGGATAATATTAAAAAGGGGGCTCTTTATGTCACTAGTGATTAAATCATTAGGGTCCTAACGAATTAAAACCTAATCTTTATTTTTTTATTTTTTCTAACAAACTTAATCGTGAATTCAATATAATGCAAACAACAGTACCGCTCAACTTTTCGGAGCTACTCGGAACGTCTTTTTGACAGTTTATGTGTCGGCTGATAGAAAAATAATACTGTCTGACTTACTATCGTAATTCATGAATCCACGTACCTAGGTATTATTTTCTTTCTGGAGTGTTTTTTGCACTCAAAGCGATTTTCACATAAATTGTTTAAATAAATCCAATTCAATTACTTAAATTTAAATCAATTTAAACTGAAACCCAAGAAATTCCCATGACACTATTCTGACTTTACTAATCAAAATTCTTTTGAATTTACACTCTTTTAACACTTTGATCTTCTTTAAAAAAAGATCATAATGTAAAAAGCGTAGAATCCATGGAATTAGCAGGTACTACGTACTAGTACTTAATAATTCCATAGCTGAATCTACTTGGTACAAAGAGTATACTTGGTATTGATTGACATGACATGTCATGCATGATGGATAAAATTATAAACAGATAACTGTCATTGCGATATTTAATATTAAACTAATTTTAATTAATTTGAAACAGAGATTTTAAGCTGTGGGAAGTAACAGGGGCTGTTGCTATTCAATGGGATAAAGGTAAATTTTCTAATGGATAGTGATATCGTGATGTTTTGCGGTAAGTTTTTGTTGTCCTCTGTACCACGATTAGTTCGCAACGTTAGCGATAATATCGTTTTGCAATACTACACTAATTATGAATCGTAACTTTAAATTCTTATTGTGAGTAATGCATGGGTTTTGATTAACTGAAATCTTTTCAGAATAAATACTAATACTCTAGAGAGTCTCTATTTTCAATATTTTCCCCGATTATAGGCCCCACGCGGTATACTAAAGCAGTATTCACCAGCACTATTCTTTGTCGCAGCGCTCTAATGTCACGGCTTAATACCTCATATTATCGGCTAATACCGCCCATACATCACTAGTCCGCTACGATAAAGAAAGCCCATTCCATAATAGGGCATCAATAGTCGCCATTTGTATTATCAAGTAGTGATGGGATTAAATTATCGATGCTGTAGATCTCTCTTTGATACTCCTACTATTCTACAGGTAGATAATGCCTATTTATTTAGCATTAGCATTAAGTCCGGCACTTGCTGTTTTATGCAAAAAGATCAAGTTAATGACATTTGTAACAATTGCTTTTTGTGAATGAACGCTAAAGCGTTATAAGCTCATTGGAATTATAACTACTAGGTAATGAATTTGCAATATCTATGTATTTGTGACAACAAAAAATAAATTGAAATTGCTTTAAACAGCTAATTGCAAAATATTAATTTTCCCTTCATTACTGGCTTTACTGTATTATAAAATTTTCCAACTTAAACGGTCACTGAAGTCGTACTCTATCTTTGTCACATTACATATCACTTAGTTTGCAAAACAAACATTTTTATTGATCGATTTGACTTCGATTACACTACTCATTTCATTCATTTAATTTTGTTTTATTTAACTTTTGTTGCCTTATTTTTTATCGATAATTTGTGTTTCACGTCCATATTTAACTGACCGATAATAGAGAACATTTTGCCCTTGCCTGGTTTGTTTATCAATCAATTTAGTTGATTACTAACCGCCCGAGGGTACACACACGGAACAATAATTCCACTCATGCTTCACTATTGTTTGAAAATACGGCTTCCCTGGACATATTTGCGATTAAAAGTTTTTATACTTCAACGGGTAATTCCATAACCGTCAATAAAGGTTAAAAGGAATCGCGTTTCTCCCCGAAATCACGCATCACCTCATCCATCCATCATCCTTCAATCACTAAGGAACTGGCTATCTTATCTCTTACTGCCGGAATACAAAAATGCTAAAAACATTGTTGTTTTGGTGATTAGCTTTGGTATGGTGGTAGCTAGTCAGGGTATTCATATCAAGTTCTACCTCCAACCCAACCGAATTCAGTACGTAGTGGGAATCAAACCAACCGCGACCTCTGGATCTGCGGGCTGATTCACAAACCATCGGACACGGAATCGGATTCGGAATCTATGCTTCGTCTCTCCCTATTTTGAAGTAAGTGACAGTGACTATTGCATATATTCTACTGTCGGAAAGTTTCCGAAGGTTTGTGAATAAGGCGGCGGAGTTTCACCCGAGTTCTTTTCGTAATAACACGTGTTGTGAGGCTCCATTTTTAACTCAATCTACCGTACAATTTCCATAAAATACAAAATAAATTTTCTTGACATTGGCAAAATTCGCGAAATTTATCGCGAGCACGCCATTAATTAAGAAAGAAGAGAATAAGGCGGCTTATTCCTTTGGTGTTACTACTAGGACACAGGGGCGGCAAAATAATGTTTCAAAGAAACTTGTTTTTTAGTTTTCTCTTCATAAGTGGTCGAAATAGAAACATTCAGATGAAATGCAAAATAGCAAAGGCTGTATTTAAAATGTAAACGTATTATACCAAACTCCATATGATGTCTTTTAAATTTTGACATAATTTCGTTGCTTTAGCAAGGAGAGACCGGCAACCTCACAACTAGCTTAACATTTTAGTACCATGTCGCGTCAACATTCGCGTACTTATAGTAAAATTGCCTAATACAACAAGAGTTATTGTTGGTGTGACAGAGTGTTAAGCCGGTCAGCTAGTTCAGAGGCAACTTACGTACATGTTTACTTATGGTATTTTGATGACAAGGCTATTATTAAAGGCTTTATAATTGATGGGCTTTCAGAAACTTCGTTCCCGAGCGACTCAATTACGCCCTCTTGACACTAGTTAGTCCTAGAGTGAATGTAATTAGTGACACCATGTATTAAAATAATAAGACAACATTAACTACAATGTCAAGAATTCTATAAAAGCTAATTATTCATAGAAGGCAAATCAATAAAGTACCCACTGAAAAAAAATGGGAAATTTTAAAACCACTTAGCTGACGTAGGCCTAACATAGGAAGAGTTTGTATTATCGTCTCTAGACAATGGATATATATACTTATATCTAAGTATATATATGGATATATATACTTATATTTATGGAGAGATATGTAGTTAAAATATGTTTAAATCTTGAACAGTTAAAGACGGACATGACAAAAATTACTTTACTTTTAAAAAAAATATACTAGATTCAAATATTTTTGAGTACTTGCGACATTGTAATTTTTCTGTGGAGAACAGAAAACCTAATTTGGTATTTCACAAAAAAAAATGTTGAAATAAAACGTGCATAGTTCGAGATAGTTTATCAAAAAGAATTTTATTTAGTCTATGCAAAATGCAATTTTTATGAAAAGATATGACGGACTTTTATTAATTTACAATTATTTTCCAGTTTGTGACATTACTTTTAGGCAGATTTGTTGAGAAATACTCATATATTATATACTTAGGTATATAGTTTTCTTGTTACTCATACATAACACCTACCTTACATTTAAAATTATGGAAATACTCACACCTACGTAAATATTTTATCTATATAGAGTACTAGCTTCTGCCCGTGGTTTCAGCTGCGTGGTACCCGTTCCCGTGGGAATGTCGAGATAAAGAGTAGTCTATGTTACTCTTCGTCCTTTCAACTAGTTCTATGCCAAAATTTAGGTCAATTTATTGCTTGGTTAAGGAAGGACAAACAAACACACTTTCGTATTTATAATATTAGTTAGGATTGACTGACTTCGACTATTTATATAAAAATAAAAGTAAAAATAAAATAAGAGTTACATACCTAATAAATGTAGTCGTCTACGAAATAAATGCACTGACTTGAAAGTTGAAAAATGAACCTATTAAGTCCCGACGCGATCAGACGACGACACACGTTAGTCAGTCTCATGCGAGAGAATTGTTACTTGCATCTCGTTACGTGGCGTAGGTAACACGACTCGTAGAATACCCAACGTGCACAACACTCATTACCGTCATCAGCACAGGGGCACAGCCTTCCTTATGCTATGGATGGAGAAGGAAGATGCGCCTTGATGCCCCATCCATCATCAGCCTGTGGACGTCCACTGCTGGACATAAGCCTCTCCTAGCTCACGCCTATTGAGGCGTTCATAGGAGGCTATTAGCCTAGTGCTACCACGCTGGCCAGACGGGTTGGTAGAGGGTTTGTTTCAAGTTTTCCTTCTCTCGCACTGGTGTTCAATGCGTCGAGCCTCTTAGTCGACTCTTACGACATCCCAGGAATGTACGTGGTGACACTTGTATTCTTAGGCCGTCACCACACGGCACACGATCCCCCACGCGGGCCTTATACCTTTTAGAAAGTGTCAACAACTCTAAATACAGTCGAAATCAAAAGCTTAACGTGGCTGAAAAAATAAAAAAAAACGGTCTTTGACCAATATCTTGTCGATTCTTCTTATTACAAGCCCTCCCGTCGTCGGCGTCGTAGGGTTTTGCGAACTGTTAGCGTAACTTATTTGACGTTAGTTTAATTTGAATAAATCACTTTCATTGTGTGCATGAACATGTCTATTTGTCTTGGTCTGGGTGTTTAATATGTATATTATGTATGTATTTACAAAAAAAAAGTATATAAGTATGTTTATCCGTTATCTAGTATCCATAACACAAGTTCTTCATGATACTTAACGTGGGCTAGATAATTGGTGTGATTGTATGGAAATATTTATTTATTTATTTATTTTATTGAAACACAGAGATTGACGCTTTTTGTTCGCCCATCCCGTGACCAACCATTGCAAGATTTACTTAACCTCCAAAATCGCAAGCTAAATGCGCCATTTGTTCGAAACTGATCTATGATTGCCCGATGACATAGTTCATGCATTGAGCACACTAAGTTAGCGATTTACTAACTCCTCTCGAGTAACCATAGACGGAAACCATAGAGGCATTCCTACGCATGAACTAACCTATTTTCAACGACCATCAATAGGATATTATACCAGACATTAAATCAATCACGATTTTGAGCATGAAATAATGAAATAGACCGGTTAATTATTAATACTATCAAACATCATCAGATGGAGAATTTAGGTAAATTGATCTGATTCCGACATAAGTAGCTTAAGCATTTGTGTTATGGATACCAGATCCAAGTTGGTACAACCGGGGAATTTCTCGGTGACCAGTAGAGGTTTTTTCGGAAACGTTTTCTCGGAAAGTACTAAGGTTGCAGAAATATTTTTTTTTCTCAAACATGCTTGGAAATATGAGCATTATTTTGACAACCTTCTTCGAGATAAATCGATATTGCTGTACTGGCCACATACATGCGATCAGCGGCCGGCAAAAGTTGTATGAAATTCCATCCATATCTGTCGTGTTTAGCGGCCAAATAAATTACATAGTAAACTCATATCAGTCGTGTAATTTCAAAATGGAACGATCTTTTACTCCGAAATATGACAACCAAGGAGGTAACATATCAAAGGTTTTATTTAAATTTCGAACTGGCTTGCAAATTGAAAGCTGTGTTAGAAAAAAACAACAACAAACGAACACTTTACGCGGGGAAATATTGTTGTTGGTTGTTCGTCTGAATTCGGAAAACAGTTTTAATTTCCGCGCATTATTTGAGAAAAGTACTATACAAGCTTTGGCCACAACTAGGCATTGATGGACTTACATATGTGTGCCTCGGCTTTGCCTCGGCCCACATTTACACGTTCGTCCATCAATGCCGCTGCAGTAATGTACTATATTCAAGTGAAATACCTATTAATGTCCTATTATTTATGATATAAACGTTTGCTATAAATCTATTTTAACCGCCTCTGTGGATAAATGTAATGTAACGGGGATACAATTTGTATTCGGTTTGGTTGGTGGTAGGACTTGTTGTGAGTCCGCCTGGCTAGCTACCACCATCTTATCTAAGTTTGACGCCATAATAACAAGTTTTCAGCATTGTTGTGTCCCGGCAGTTAGAGATAAGATAGCCAGTTCCTCAGTGGTTGAGAATTCCGGGAGAGGATTGCTTCTATCTTCAGCCTTATCAATACTTAACATCAGGTATGATGAAGGCTAAGAGTATCCCCGTCGTTAATAAAAAAATAAAAACTTTTTTTAAATAAAGCTCCCTAAAAAAACCCTACTGGTCAACCGGGAAGTTCCCCGACTGCTATATAACACCCCACCCAGATACAGGACAATTGATTTTAAAATTTTGTTCTTGGTTCGAACCCACGACCCTTGATGCAATAAGTAGTATTAATCGACAACGTTTGTTGAAGTCGGAGTTTTGTCTTTCATTTTCTATGCTGTAACCTGTTTCCTTCTTTTTTCACACATCTACATAAAGTGAGCGATTTATCCATTCGGGATTGCTTAGCCTAGCTAGATCATGGATATATGGATATGGGATCTAAGTACTATGGATATGATGAATCTAAAATCGGGGAACGTAGTAGTAGTTGAACCACGGTGAGGCGTGGCGGCCGTAGAACGACCGACACTGAGACTAATGGCGACTTTCACTAACTGCCTCAAAATGTGTTTAGCGCTAAACAAAGTTAAAACATTGCTTTGTCACTTATGAATTCAAATGAATGACTGAAATGACAATGTCATTTTAAGTATATTTAGCTCTTAAATGTGTTTAGGTTTCACCCGAGTTCTTTTCGTAACAACACGTGTTGTGAGACTCCATTTTTAACTCAATCTACCGTACAATTTATATTTATATATAATAAATATTCACTCGATATTTACTAAATGCGTAATAATTTATCGCGAAAAAGCCATTAATTAAGGAAAAAAAATTAATGTGTTTAGTTTAGGGCGACTTTCACCAACCTCACTAAACACATTTGGGGCTAAACCTATTTAGAATGATTATAACTTTTTAATTTTGCATTTCAGAAAGTTCTTTTAATGTGTCAAAATTAAACAAGAAAATATACTAGAAAAAAGCCCTCTGGCCACGTGGTCCTACTGCCTTTGTCCTACCGATCGGACCACATGAACTTTTTTTCCGGTTTGTTCGATTAAGTAATCGGACTATAGAAACTGACGTTTTCTTAGACCACGTAGTCCCACCAATCGGATCACGTGAACTTTTGATGTCCTGTTGGTTCGCTTAACTATTTTTATTGTCTGTATCGTATGTGTGTGTGTGTCAATAAATGTGTTTCTTTCTTTCTTTCTTTCTTAATCGGACTATAGAAACTGACGTTTTCTTAGACCACGTAGTCCCGCCAATCGGATCAAAAAGAATCGTGGCTTTGGCTACAATACTACCATTCTTACCATCGTATTTAATAAAGGATGGTTGGGACTATATATTAAATGACATGCCAGATGATAACGTAGGCCTGGCTAAATTTGAGCTATACATGGAGCGTTACTGGCTTAAGAGCGACGATTTCATAGCAAAGTGGTCAATCTTTGGGCAGATCATCCGAACTACATATTGTTTAGAAGGGTGGCAAAATAAATCAGTTGCTTGGGAGAAGGAAGCCAAATTTGGTGAGCATTATCAATGTTTTGAAAAAAGATTCGCACTTTTATCTGATTAAAATCAAAGGAGGCGTCCTCGAAATACGACGAAAAGAAGTGATTCGACGTGATGAATTTATCTCAAATACTAAGACTATGCTCATTAATTTTGATGTGGAAGTCGGATTCTTTTTGGAAAGATTAGCGTGGAAAGGCTCGCTTTTTGAATGTAACGTTGGAGCACACATCTCTAGTATCTCTACATAATTAGAATGTAATTATTTTTAATTTGAGTTTGATTTTTTTTTGGAGTTGTGACCCTTAATTAATTTCCAATAAATATTTTTCCTGATCTATATCGTCGTATGTAATGTCTCATACTAATAAACGGTACTTAGGTTCAAAGGTTTTTTGCTTTTATTTGTCCTTGCCGTTTTGCAGTACAAGTGAAGTCAATAGTGACGCCATCACAAAATGCTTACTATTGAGAAAAAATATGAAACGTATCGCATTGGCAAACGTTTTAACAAAAAAATTGTGTGTTAATTATTAACTTTTGAGAGGTGAGAAATTGAGCACCATTAAAAGTTTGTTCATGTGGTCCGATCGGTAGGACGAAGCGGAATTACAATTCCTTGTAATCCGATTTATCGAACGAACCAGAAAAAATTTTTCATGTGATCCGATCGGTAGGACGAAGCGGAATTACAATTCTTTGTAATCCGATTAATCGAACCAACCGGAAAAAAGTTCATGTGGTCCGATCGGTAGGACAAAGACAGTAGGACCACGTGGCCAGAGGGGCAAAAGCAACTCGTTTCATGTCGCGATGACGGTGGCCAACACCGTAGAAAGGTCAATACTAGAAAAAATCGACGTGTCCTCATAGGTCTCTGTAGCATAATTGGTTAGTGCATTAGGCCGATTCGAATCCCGTCAGGGCGACATGAGACGTGTTGCTTTTTTTCTAGTATATTTTCTTGTTTAATATTTAACACATTAAAAATGACATTGTCATTCTTTCGTTTGAAGTTAAAAGTGACAGAGCGAAATAATGTATTTGGTGGCAGTTGGTGAAAGCCGCCCTTAGTGACGTAGCTGGTGAAAGTAGCCCCTAATATTACGAATACGACGACGACAGAAGAATTAAAATGAAATAATATAGAAGCATAATACAGAATCTTTTAATGGTAATTCAGTTGAGAAAATATGAATCATATAGATACTTCTGTGTTTAGTGAGCACCCTTTGCCTACGTAGGGCCAATATAAATTCCACTCGGCCTACAGAGATCTAAAATTAGACTGATCTAATCTGGGATGCTGTCCTCGTATCTGGGATATCTGAGACACCTAGACGGTCAATAGAGATATATACTTGGTAAGAGGTTACGTTAATCCGCTTTGGAAATTATGAAAAGCTAGTTTAAAGTATCCTGTGTTTTAATCTAGGCTAAAAATTTTCTGTGACCCAAAGTTCGTCCAAATTCGTTCAGCCGTTTTAGCGTGATTGAGTAACATAAATCCAAACATCTACTTCACATATTAGTAAGAATTACTAGTTTTCTTTAATAATCATATCCATAGTTGATCCCATATCCATATATCCATGATCTAGCTAGGCGCGCGCCGCTTGCCAGTTTTGGCATCATATGACCCTCTCACAGAATCATGTGTTTCGTGTACTTATTGTTTTGTTTCATTGTATGTCAGTGTTTTTGTAAAAAAAAAAAATTTTTAAATAGTTTTTTCTTTTTTAGACTTGACTTTAACTTTCATATTTTAAGCATTAGATACCTATTGAATATTCACCATAAGCAAAACCAAACGTAAAACCAAATTTGTTTTAAGTAAGTAACCAAGGAAATGGGTGATTTAGCTATTTGAGTCAGCGGTCGAAATTAGAAAATTGAATATAGAATAGAATAAATTTATTTCGATGTCATGTCATGTCATGTCAACTTCAATGTACCACAGTACATTGAAGTTGACATGACATTATATATATATATCGCTCGATCGGCACTTGATAAATTAACACCTTATATAACTTTTCTATTTTATGAACAACGGGTAGACGCTTAGCCTTCATCACACCTGATGTTAAGTATTCTTCTTCTTCTTCTTATCGAGTGAGGATTAGTGGCCACCTCTGGTGTCAGAGTTTATCAAGCCGCCTATAAGGCCTGTGAATTGGCTTAACGACTGTAAGCTCCTCTTATATAATATATGTTTCAAGATTGTAGATTTGTGTTTGGCAACGACATGTTCCTTTGTAAATGTTGTTGCTTCTGTTAAAGCTGATAAGTTTCTTGCGGCCGTTCATCTTATCAGTTAAAAGATGTCCTGAATGGCTGGTAGGAAAAAAAATTGGACGATTCGAAAGCACTTATCTATAAGTCTATTTGAATAAAAATCTTTGACTTTGACTTTAACCAAATGACAACAGCTGGGACCGAAGGTTTAACGTCCCACTTTACGGTCACCCATCCGACAACTGACAGGGCCGAACTTTGCTTAACAAACGTGATCGAATAAGATCAGTCTGTCAAGCGCGGCCATGAGCGCTTAGTATTGATAAGGCTGAAGGTGGAAGGGTGCCTCTCCCGGAATCCCCAACCACTGTGGAACTGGTTATCTTATTTCCTATTGTCAAACGCTATCGCTCTTTCAAAGGACGTGCCTCGCACTTAAGCTCGCTCAATTATTCACGCTCACCTCCAGAACAGCTCACTACTCATGTGAAGATACAGTGGAATCTAATGTCAATGTATTTATAACCTACTACCTTGCATTCAACAATTTTCTTTCTTTGAAATAAAACAACTTTAACAGATATCAAAAGCGCTATATTTCACAAACTAAGTTGTAATTGTCCGTATTTTTAGATTATTGGGGGTTTTTTAATTTCCCGACGTTTCGGCACCTTTTCAGCTGCTGTGGTCACGGGATGACCACGTCATCCCATTTCATTCCATTTTATTTCAAAGAACAGTGCCCGCCAAAACATAAGAATTTTCTTTCACTCAACCCGTCAACGAAAGAGAGAAAAAAGGTGCAAGATTCTTCTGCCTACCATCATCTATTAGAACCCATCATGTCATAGGAACGTTTTGTTTGCGTTTTGTTTTTATTGAAGTTGTCGCCTTTTGACATACTTCACATTTTGGAGGCGATGATTGTGCGAAGACGTCACAAAACTTCCGTCAAGAAACAAGTTACTTTATAAGATTCTTAGAGCGAAATAGCACTAAGAATCTTTTAAGCTAAAAGCCTTTACATGACCTAATCGTGGACAAGCGAGATCCAGTCATGGGCCCCCAGTCATGGACAATAGTAAATAACCTCTCTTGATAATTAAGTACATTATTATATTTATATTTTAAGATATTTGTACCTACTTATGTTCCGATATTCGTAGCACAAGAGCCTAAGATACTTATTGCGTAATTGAATTAATTTTGCTATGTTTATATTTAATTAAATAAAAAAAATATTTATCATATAATTATTAATCGGATAACATTTTGCAGTCCAAATTGAAAAAATTGAAATACTACATTAAAATAAAATAATAATTTTGCTACAGCTATTCATGATAAAATGTTCACGACTGGGTTAGTTAGCGCACACTGAACCAATCATAAACATCGGCTGTGTCAACTTACGTTACAACATTAGAAGAAAAGTAAGGGTTTTATTAGCATCCTTGACTATTGTATAATATATATATTTAAAATAAGTTAAAAAACATAAGCTTCATGGGGTTTTTGGAAAAGTATTAAGTATTTACAAAGTGTAGGATTTTTTATTTTTTGCATTTTTCAATGCTATTTTTATACTTATGAAAAATTTTAAATAGAAAAATATTGGAAAAATTCAACTCAGCCACAAGTGAATTCATTATACGCTGTGTACAACGTATAAAAATATAAAAGTATTGGAGAATTTCGACGGTGGTCCGCAAGTCTCGGTAACTCAGTGGTTAGAGCATTGGACCGGATTTCCAAAGGTCGTGGCTTCGAGTCCCATCTGAGAATTAACTTGTGGCCGAGTTGATTTTTTCCAATATTTTTTATTTAAAATTTATCATATTTACAAAGTTTTTACAGCGATATGGAATCCTAAGAAATCCGTTTCATTTACCGTTGGTTGTAACGGAACACCTCGAGAACTCAATTGGTTCTCCAGAACTCGTTTATTTGTTCGATTCCAGAGGAATCCAGTTCGGATGTTTATATGGCCGCTGTATCTGTTTCCTTCGGAAGTTTATAAATTAACGTTCGGAAATAAATTTGCGGTATTGCAGTACGGATATCGCTTTGTTCTCTCGTTTGTTTGAAAAGTTTTATTTATTTATTTATTTATTTATGGTATACACAACAGATAACAGTCAATAACAACATGAAATGAGAGCAATGCAAGTTTCGAACAAGACTGACATCCAAATACATGTACACACAGAAAATCATGCGATGCGAAAACATAAGATAAAAAAAAAATAAAAAAAACATAACTATAAAACATTGACAATAAATTTCCTTTAAATGATAAATATTAAACAAGAAAATTATACAAGAAAAGTATTTCTGTAAATGCAATAGAATTTACATTAATCAAATAACATAAGATTATAGAATAACGGTAAAAATAAATTAACATACAGTGATTATCTATGATTATTAGATTACATTATACAATTATAGGATACATATAATTTATATAAAAAAATAATTTTTTGATGGGACCGGTATGAAAAGGAAATAAATTTTCGTTTCGATTTCGTATGAGGCTTTTTTCAATGTCACTTATTATCATTTGCATTACAAAATTCTGATTTACCAATATGCAGTTCTTTTCCATATAAGAAAAAATTTAGAAAATTTAGAAGTATGAAAAACCGATTTCAAAAACTAAAAAGCAAAAAATAATCCTTTTGGAGTCGGTGCCAGCCAATGCAGAAAAAAAAATAGAATAGCTCAAAGTAGAATGCCTTGGCTGGCACCGTCTCCAAAAGGATTATAAAGTCGGTTTTCTTAACGCAGTTTTTTATTTTTTACTTTTTAGTCTCTGTAATTATATATTGTTTTGTAAATTACTTAGATTAGGTTTCATGTACATTATAAACAAAGTATCGTGAAAATTACATCGTCCAAGTTAACAAAAATGTTCATAAAATAAGAACTACTGGGCCAATCTGAATTAAATTTTATTGGACCAAATGGCAACTATTCCGCGTCAAACCAAAAAAAACACGTGAATCGGATCAGAAATCTCGGCGTAATCTGATTTTTTTTATGGATGTACATAAAAAAAATCAGAAACACATACCAACCGAATTAATTAACTCTCCTCTCCCTCCTCTTCATTTTTAGAAGTCGTAAAAAAATGAAGCAGAAACAGCAGCAGCAGCAGCGAAGCAGTAAGCAGGAACGGTGAAATTAAACAATGTTTCAACTTTACTTGGGTTTATTTTCTTTAAATTCAATAATTCTAAAATTTTGATTTTATGAGCTATTACTAAAACTGACACACTTCTTGATAACTAGTGAACGATACCATAGTCAGCGATGGAATGGCGCTCTCCCGACGCAATCACCCACCCCAACCACCGGTTGGGGTGGGGAGTCTATGCGTCGTGTTGAAGTTGGCGCGAACGGTTTGGCGCGAACTGTAACCGGAAGTCTTAGTAGTAACTTTTAATCTTTAAATTAGATTGTTTTAATACAAGTAATAAAATATGGCGGTTAAAAATAAAACTAAGATTTATGTACTGCTACAAATAGATATATAAATGAATCTCTATTGCCCTTGGTCACGATACAACTTGAGAACGACTGAACCAATCTAACTACTCGTGTCAAATATTACCTGAAGTTGAGGAAAGTTTTTATGACGAGAAAAATTTAATTTCCCACAAGAACAGCAACCAAATTATACTTAAATTTTTACTAATTACAACGAGTTTCTTTGCAGACCTACCATGATAAAATATGAAACGGAAATATAGAGGAAAGGGTTTTTTTATTTTTATTAAATATAAATATTTCTTACACTCACACCAATTAACCCAGTCCCAAATTAAACACTGTAAGGCTTGTGTTATGAGATACTAGGGTAATGGATATAAATACATATACTAACAGTATTTAGGAGTAAAAATACATATAAACGTCCATGGCTCAGGTACAAATGCATCGTATTCATCATACAAACATTCGCCCCTACCGGGATTTGAAACCGGGACCTCAGAGTAGGCGACACCTTGAAACTGGTGTACGTACTATCTACCACGGAGGTCTTCGTTTATAATAGGTAAGCAAAAATCCTAATCTTAATCTTATCTTAACTAATAATATAAATGTGAAATTGTGTTTGTTTGTCCTTTTGCACGCCCAAACTGGAGCGGTGTTCCCTAATGCAGGCATTTATATGTTTAAAAGGGGACTCCAGCAACAAATTGTATTTGTTTTTTTTTTAAAACTACGCAACCAATCGACTTGGTTTTGGCATAGAGGGTATTGAAAGATCGGAGAGTAACATAAACTAGTATTTAGTATCATTTTATGTTCAAAGGCAATAAAAGCAAAAAAGTCGCACTTTTCCAACTTTATATAACATTTCTCACCTGCTCAAACCGTTCGTTAGTTGAAAATACACAACCGTTGATACGAAAAGCTGCTCTAGGTCTCTTATACCCATCTATTTAAAGGAACGACTCGGGAAGGTTAATTAAGGGTTGTCACAGCTCCTGAAGCGATCCACTCAAGGCGGAATGAGCAAAAGGCGGGGTGTGTGACACCCCTACATGGAGCCAATTACATTGAGGGTAGCTACAAATTAACCGAGATTCTGGTTTGCATTAGATTTGCCAAGGACTACTTACGGTTTTTTTAATTAGATCTGATTGGGGTTATTGGTACAATGAAGGAAAATCCCGGTCAACCAGTTGAAAACCTACTTATAAGAACAACATGAATTGTATGGAAAGTTGAAGCATTCACACACACAAACCCACACACACTTTTTTTTTCTTTAATTTCGTCATTCGTCATCAGCCATTTTTAATGCCCCCACTGCTGGGGTACTGGCCTTCCTTATGGGTGGATAAGGAAGTGATAACCGCTTAAACGAAACAGCAGGAGAAGGCATAAATTTTCGCCGCGCGGTTGAAAGAGAGTGGGATATTACTTCCTCTCCTACGCGGTTTACTCTCCCTCCGTCTTACGAATTTTCGATCAGGTCACGTGTCCTGACGCGACTTTAACATTTTTTACCCATCCCAAAAATTTTAAACTCTGATGTGCACAACGCCGCTAAAGAAGTCTTCACTTCAAAAATCAGTCCCCAAAAAGAAGTCAGCTGTGTAACCGTTACGATATTTTCAAGATTTCTTGAAAACCACTAATTTTTTTTTAGACCAACTTCAGTCCTTATAATAAGCTATATATGCCATTTTTTTTTTAAAGTTAGACAACATTACTTTCGCTTTTCATATTAATAATAAAATGTATTTTTACCGGTACGGAGACGGTATATACGTTTGGGGTGAGAGGTTGTTTGTGCAAATCAATTTTGCCATTTATCTCCAAATGTTCTTAGATATTTTTTACAGTAACAGCTCACCAGGGGGCGCTGCAGTAAACATTTGTTTTGCAAACCAATGTTACTATTTATCTCCAAAATACTACCGATTTTGATGCAGTTTTCAGTAATTGGTTTGGGTTTGATTGGTGAATGTTCTTAGATAAGTGTTACGGTGACAACTCACCAGGGTGCGCTGCAGTAAACATTTGTTTGAGAAAAACCAAAACTACCAGTCCGATTTCGATGCAGTTTTTAGTAATGAGTTTGGGTTTGTTTGATAAATGTTCTTAGATAGGTTTTACAGTAACAACTCACCAGGGGGCGCTGCAGTAAACATTTGTTTAGCAAACCAATGTTACCATTCATGTCCAAAACTACTAGTCCGATTTTGATGCAGTTTCCAGTAATGGGTTTGGGTTTGATTGATGAATGTTCTTAGATAAGTGTTACAGTGACAACTCACCAGGGTGCGCTGCAGTAAACATTTGTTTGAGCAAAACCAAAACTACTAGTCCGATTTCGATGCAGTTTTTAGTAATGGTTTGGGTTTGATTGATAAATGTTCTTAGATAGGTTTTACATTAACAACTCACCAGGGGGCGCTGCAGTAAACATTTGTTTTGCAAACCGATGTTACCATTTTATCTCCAAAACTACTAGTCCGATTTTGATGCAGTTTTCAGTAATGGGTTTGGGTTTGATTGATGAATGTTCTTAGATAAGTGTTACAGTGACAACTCACCAGGGTGCGCTGCAGTAAACATTTGTTTGAGCAAAACCAAAACTACTAGTCCGATTTCGATGCAGTTTTTAGTAATGGTTTGGGTTTGATTGATAAATGTTCTTAGATAGGTTTTACATTAACAACTCACCAGGGGGCGCTGCAGTAAACATTTGTTTTGCAAACCGATGTTACCATTTTATCTCCAAAACTACTAGTCCGATTTTGATGCAGTTTTCAGTAATTGATTTGGTTTGATTAATGAATGTTCTTAGATAAGTGTTACAGTGACAACTCACCAGGGGGCGCTGCAGTAAACATTTGTTTGAGCAAAACCAAAACTACTAGTCCGATTTCGATGCAGTTTTTAGTAATGAGTTTGGGTTTGTTTGATAAATGTTCTTAGATAGGTTTTACAGTAACAACTCACCAGGGGGCGCTGCAGTAAACATTTGTTTTGCAAACCAATGTTACTATTTATCTCCAAAATACTACAGATTTTGATGCAGTTTTCAGTAATGGGTTTGGGTTTGATTGGTGAATGTTCTTAGAAAAGTGTAACGGTGACAACTCATAAGGGGGCGCTGCAGTTAACATTTGTTTGAGCAAAACCAAAACTAATAGTCCAATTTTGATGCGGTGTTCAGTTTATATTAACACTACTTTCGCATTTTAATATTAATATTTAAATACTAAAGCAGTGTTGTCTTAATTTAAACAACTATTATAATTCATGTATAGGTAAATATTAAATACTTATGATTTAAAATTACGTATTCACAAAAAGCCCACGACGGTTAAAACGTAATTGAAAAGGACAAAATAATTTTAAAACACCCGGATTAATTATCCGTCGTGGGCTGCCATAACATGAAACAGTTTTGCAGTTTTATAGTAAAGTGAATAATTGAAGAGATTTTATTTTTATACTTATTAATATTTATGTTGAAATTTAGAGTAGTGATGGCAGCTCCCCATGGATAATTAATTCGGGGGTTTGTAAAAAATAATTTAATCTTTTTCAATTACGTTTTAACCGTCGTGGCTTTTTTAAAATGTTTAATTTCGCTTTTTATATTTACCTATACAATAATTATTTTTCCCATAAGCAGGACGTTAGGTCTGTTTGTGAACTATCAATTTGTTCTTCGTAAATATCACTATGAATATTAAATACATTAATGCGCAGTAATAAGGTTTATTTTCGTTGGTAAATGCACCTAAACTCGCACCTACTCATACAGTTGTGTAACGTATATTTGTGGAAACGAATAGTAATAAGCAAAACATTTAGAAATACATAAAATTATCATTGACGAACAGTGAGCGAAGAAATCATCCTTAGCTAAGTCTGACGCCATAACCACAATGTTTTCAGCATTGTTGTCTTCCGGCACTTAGAGATAAGATAGCCAGTTCCTCAGTGTATGAGAATTCCGGGAGAGGCTCGCTTCCATCTTTAGCCTTATCAATACTTAACATCAGGTATGATGAAGGCTAGGACTCTCCCCGTCGTTCATAAAAAAAAGAAACTTATGTGCTTATGAAAAATATTGTTAAATTATAGAATGAAAATTGAGCTAAGTAACCTGTAAATATGTATTTGTGCCATGTGGCACACAGTCGAAAAGATGTGCATAGGGAGGGTCAGAAGATTATCGCACCTAATATAATAATAATATACATATTAAACACCCAGACCAAGACAAATAAACATGTTCATGCACACAAATATTTGTCTTGTCCGGAGATCGAACCCGGGACCTCAGGCAAAGAAGGCGGGTTTCGTACCTCTGCGTCAAACTGGTCGTCAATTGAAGACACGAGCGCGGGTCGAGTTCTGAGTTTTGCTGTCCACACGTTGAGTTTTGAACCGTATGTGAATACAGAGCATTACAGAACGGTGTAAAACACAGCCTGACTAATATGCGCCCGCATCAATCAAAAGCTGTACACACACGACCTCTATTAAAGGCTTTCGTTTATGTCCACTTAGCCCTTATTTGAGCGAATTTTCGTTACACCCTAAAACAGGATTACGCGAACAGCATTAATATACATATTGCCTGTTTATCGGATTATTGCTTACCGAGAATTAAAATGGTAATTCCGGTTCCGTACTTTAAATGTTGATGAATATCGAACTAACAAAATGAGTTTTTAATTACTTTAAGTATTTACTATTGACAAAACGAATTAATATTTAACTTACTTGATAAATAAGTTCTGATGTTATGTTAAGTATTGATGCAGGTAGAATTGTTATAATATAATAGTTTTTCCTGAAATCCTTAACTATGAAGAAACGAGCCGGAATACAACGATGCTGAAAACATTGTTGTAATTGCGACATTTTTAGATACCAGACGGACTTAGAGCATGTCCAACTGAGAATCAAACCTGAATCTTTGGATACCGCTGTTGTTACCACTAGACCACAAAGGCGGTTATGCTACGTCAGCTAGTTTCGCAATCGTAGTACAAACTGGTAAAAAATTCTCCAGACACGATAGTTAAATCCACACGGTATAGACTGCAGTTTGGAGCCGGCAATTGCCTTATTAATAGTAATTTTAACTTTGCCTGCATCTGACATCTCGATTTGCATCTCTGATGGGGACACAGAAATTGTTTAAGAGACAAGGGTTTTATTACCAATTATATTCATCTTTACCATTACAGTTAAAAGCAATAAAATTGTGCATTTTTGTGTTTTCAGCGGCTTAGCTTACCAATATTTCAGAAGAAATATTTATTTATTTATTTCCACACTATATTAGCGATTGCCTAGTTTTGCGAAATTTTATGTCAAACTTTACTAAGTGCTATTTCAATTTGTAGAAAGCCGCCGATAAGAGCGCATTTATTTCTATTACCGGTTTAGACGTCTTTTCTTGTCACATTTCTAAGGACTTTTACAGAGTATAAGTATAATAATATTAAAGATAAGCGCCAATTTAATTTAATTAAAGTGAAGATAGCATAAACACAAATCACTATAAAATATTTTACTGCAAACTTAGGTACTTGCACACTAGCTTCAAGACTATAACGGGTGGTTCCAATCTAAATCAAGTTTTGCCCATTTACTCATCTAATATGAAGTTGAAGCTTATTTGCGCTTAGACAACATAAGTTAATCTTTTAGTCCTTATGTAGTTGGATATTTCGCCTTATTTTAATTATGATCAGTCTGCCTTTTTAAGGCCCATTGACGCCAAGCTAGGTTACACATTTAACTCAGAGTTAATGCTACTTTACATGCATTTAACTGTAAGTTAAACTGTGAGTTAGCTTGGCGCAAGTGGCTCTTAATGTCTTTACTGCTATGGATCGACCACTTAACTAGCGGATCGCACGCGCGGTAAGAAGTAGGTGGGGGCTGGCATCAACACGCTCGTGGTTACAAGTTCCGATATAAATCTCAAGATAAATTCGTCGAAAATAAGTGAATAAAAACACTGCAAACAATAAGGGCTGTGAAAATGAACACACTTCTTACCGAGCGTGCGATCCGCCAGTTCAATTCAATTCAATTCAATATCATTTATTCAGTCTAGGCTGTTACAAGCACTTATGAACGTCAAAGAAGCTACGCCATCGGTTCACAAACCCTACGGCGGGAGACCTTGTAACGAGAAGAACCAGCAAGAAACTCGTCAAGGGCTATTTTTTTCTCCCTGTTTTATGTCATACAGAGTCGTCAAATTGAAAAGTGAGCTTAAATATCAGTAAGGTCAATTTCCATCATAAAAAAAATACTAATTATAATATTACATTTTATGGTTATCCCGTAAACAATTTTCAACTCGCAAGGAAGGACTTACATTATAACATTTCTCGCATTACAAGGTTACTGTACTGCAAGTTGTGACGTACATACAGGTCAATAGCAATTTATTTTAGATGAAAATATTTAAGCTCTAAATACAACGTTAAGACAAGCAGACTGAAGTAGACCCATTTCCGCTGGCGGCACCCGTTCACGAGCATGACGCATGAACCAGCCATCGCTTCGCTCAACCATATTTTAGGGAAATTAACGACCCGCCTCACACGACACCGCCGAAGAAACGTTTGAGTGAGCATGACGTACTTCAGGTACTTATGTTAAAGTGTATAAATATAAAAAATACAATGGTAAAAACAAAAAAAATAAAAATAAAAGTGCATTAATATAAGACGCAACTTACAATGTTACTGGAAGACGCATCAGCTGGGTCATAAACATAAAGCGTATTTAAAGTAAATTAAAAATAGTAATAATAATGGCTTTCATATACTTAATTACAATAATTGGAGAACATTACTTATTTTTATTTATTCTGATCAAGCAGTGCCACGTTCTCAATTCAAAACATCATAAATAACATAGAATTTATAAAATTGAAACAAAAATATAAATATCTCAACACATTTTAACACAATCAGACCAGAGCAGACCCATCCCACTGGCAGCACCCGTTCACGAGCATGACGCATGAACCAGCCATCGCTTCGCTCAACCATATTTTAGGGAACGTAGCGACCCGCCTCACACGACACCACCGTAGAAATGTTTAAAGAGAGCATGATAATAATTAAAGTGAAGATAGCATAAACACAAATCAGTATAAAATATTTTACTGCAAACGTAGGTACTTGCACACTAGCTTCAAGACTATAACGGGTGGTTCCAATCTAAATCAAGTTTTGCCCATTTATTCATCTAATATGAAGGTGAAGCTTATTTGCGCTTAGACAACATAAGTTCTCTTAATCTTTTAGTCCTTATGTAGTTGGATATTTCGCCTTATTTTAATTATGATCAGTCTGCCTTCTTAGGACCCATTGACGCCAAGCTAGGTTACACATTTAACTCAGAGTTAATGCTACTTTACATGCATTTAACTGTTAGTTAAACTGTGAGTTAGCTTGGCGCAAGTGGCCCTTAATGTCTTTACTGCTATGGATCGACCACTTAAGTGGCGGATCGCACGCGCGGTAAGAAATAAGTGGGGGCTGGCATCAACGCGCTCGTGGTTACAAGTTCCGAGATAAATCTCAAGATAAATTCGTCGAAAATAAGTGAATAAAAACACTGCAAACAATAAGGGCTGTGAAAATAAACACACTTCTTACCGAGCGTGCGATCCGCCAGTTCAATTCAATTCAATATCATTTATTCAGTCTAGGCTGTTACAAGCACTGATGAACGTCAAAGAAGCTACGCCATCGGTTCACAAACCCTACGGCGGAAGACCTTGCAACGAGAAGAACCGGCAAGAAACTCGTCAAGGGCTATTTTTTTCTCCCTGTTTTATTTCATACAGAGTCGTCAAATTAAAAATGAGCTTAACATATCAGTAAGGTCAATTTCCATCACAAAAGAAAATACTAATTATAATATTACATTTTATGGTTATCCTAACCGTAAACAATTTTCAACTCGCAAGGAAGGACTTACATTATAACATTTCTCGCATTACAAGGTTACTGTACTGCAAGTTGTGACGCACATACAGGTCAATAGCAATTTATTTTAGATGAAAATATTTTAGCTCTAAACACAACGTTAAGACAAGCAGACTGAAGTAGACCCATTTCCGCTGCCGGTTCAGTGGTCGATCTATAGAACACAGACCTTTCTTGGTCTTGAATGGAAGAATACGTACAAATTAGCGAGTATTAGCGACTGAATATGCCGCCGGTACCAATGGGTTAACAGATTCTAAAGTAAGGAATGGCTTCACAAATAAAAATGTTGGCATTTCATTTATCGACTATAGTGTAAGTCGCATAACCTAATTATTTTCTATCAGTAACAGAGAAACGCTTATCCTAAATCACACAATTTTAAGTGATAATAATGCTGACAGACATTGGAAACGCACTTCTCCTGGGGACCAAAACTTGTCAGCAAACAAACTGAAGACAAAATGTGCCCCAGTCGGAATCTTACCTGGCACCTTTGCATCTGAGACCAAGGGTCTCTGAGACATTCTGAGATCTGAGACACTAGGCCATAGAGGCGGTTAATGACATAGACAATAATGACCAAGACAATTAGGCGCATGACAGCTGAGTAAAACTTAAAAAATCTTAGTAAAAACCAAAATTTCAAGAAACGGTAATCAATCAGTTAATCACTGTAGCGCTAATAAATCAGATATTAGGAGAAGTGCAGTAATAGAAGTGGGCTGCAGATGCCAAAAGTGCAAAACCGCATTCCTATGTCATGTGCCTAATTATCTTGGTCGTGTAGTATATTTTTAAATTAAACCTTATTTATCGGACACAAAAGCTTTCGAGAACCAAAAGAGAAAGAACTAAATGTTATTCGTGTTAGCAACTAAATACTCTACATGAATTTTGTTCACATAACATCCTCTTTAGCCGAAAACTTTTTCGCTTCCGCGTGCCCATAAACACGCCGCACACAAAAATTCCGAAACTTTAATGCACCGAAAATTATTTTCGCGCTTTGCTCGTAAAATGTTTGTGATATATTTACCAACTTAGTGATACATCCTTTACTTTAGCTTACGATCCCACGTAGCTAAGCGGAATAAACAAAAGTGAATTTAAGGTATCGTTGTGTATCAATAATAAATTGACAGCTCAATGCGAAACGGATAAAGGGATATAACTTGCTTACAAGCGAAGGCGATTTGGAATTTAATTAATTTGTATAACACCATCCCTTACGACTTTATCAAACTACTAGCGGTTCACTCGCGTGGTTCCCGTTCCCGTGGGTATATCTTGATAAAAAGTATCTTATGTTCATAATCAGGCTATAGCTGCAGATAGCAGATCTGTGTACCAAATTTCATCCAAAATCCGTTCAGTACTTTCGGAGGTTATTCAAAGCAAACAAACAAACAACAAAATCTTTCCTCTTTATAATATTAGTATAGATATAGATATTCGTTTACGATAACTATCGTTCTGTCTCTTAAATTGTATTGTTTATCTATTGTAATTCTATCGACTGCTTTACCGAACTGAGCAGTTCATCGTAAAGTTTATGATTTTTGATTTTTTTCAATGCTATTTTTACACTTATGATAAATTTTAAATAGAAAAATATTGGAAAATATCAACTCGGCCCCATATGAATTCTCAGATGGGACTCGAACCCATGACCTTTGGAAATCAGGTCCAATGCTCTGAATGGATTTCCAAAGGTCGTGGGTTCGAGTCCCGAGTGGATTTTTTCCATTATTTTTCTATTTAAAATTTATCATCCTATAGTTTACGAAAACGTAGATAGTTAATATCTAATCGCACTAAGAGTACACAGTCAATTTCAAATAAAATTCGTAATCAAAAAGTGTAGTAAGTTAACTTATGTTATTGTGTAAGTAGGCGATTTTCATTAATGAATAAAAAGTTTTTCAGCTGTAAATATTAATAAAATTTCATGCATAACAAACTTTGTAAAACCTATATTAAACATTAATTTTTCTAGTATATTTTCTTGCTTAATATTTATAAAATAGCATTGTAAAATGCAAAATTAAAAAGTTATAATTAGATAGCTGTTTCATCTGAATCAATAGTGAAACATTTATAAAAATGTTTCTTTTGAACGCGAGGATTTTTCTCACATTGATGAAACAACGGTGGCCAACACAGTAGAAAGGTGAATATACTAGACAAATTCGACGTGTCCTCATAGGTCTCTGTAGCATAATTGGTTAGTGCAATAGGCCGGATTTCCAAGGATTCGAATACCGTCAGAGCGACATGAGACAAGTTGCTTTTTTGTAGTATATTTTCTTGTTTAATATTTATTTTTTAAACACAATATCCTTAATAAACGTATGACACTTTTACATAAATTAATTCATAAAATATCTTAATATTACAAAAGACAGATGCCGATAAAAAGAAAACCAGGCAATTTCTCCTTTAACATACAGTAATGTCAGATATAAAATGCGTATGTGGCATTCTGAGAGGTCATAACATGAAAAGCTAGGCTAATAGTGGGCCTAAGGGGATATTGTCATAACTACAGCGTGTTTATGAGCGGTAGCGAGAAACATTTAATAACGCTTCTATCTCTCAATGTGATAAAATTGTTAAAAAATGTATTTATTAATAAAGGTTACAGCAAACAGCTGTGTAGGGTCGGCTTAGAATAGCACTACCCCCTCTCATCCCGTGGGTATCGTAAAAGGCGACTAAGGGACTCAGCCTTCAGGAGACGGGTAGCAGCGTCTGCTACAAACTTGGCCATACTGCGCCAACCCGCCTGCCAAGCGTGGGGTGGAATTGCGGGAGGCCTATACCCAGCAGTGGGTGTTATGTGGCTGAGACGACGACGACGACAGCAAAAAGCTCTACTTTGTGATTTAAATTTTAATCTATTTAATAAAAAAAATAACAAACATACATACAAGATAACCAGTCGGGTAATAACGACTAATATTTAAGTCCTATCTTGTGTGATCAACTTACAGTAATTTTCGTTTTTAATTAAGGGAAAATTTCATAGATAAAAAAATAAAACTACTAAGATTAAAGCGTTCTTTACCTTCAATATTATATGACACTAATTTATATTTTTATTGGTTTTCCAGTTGGAAAAGTTCCTGGTCCGACCTAAACTGAAACCTTTTTAGTCACAACCCGCTACCGCTTATGCCAATCTAGGACCCTTACCCGATCATCACGTACCCCGTCACTGAAACGTCACGTGCCCGCCAACAGATGGCGGTAGCGACCCGAACGTGTGTGCGGACCTTTAGAATTTGTGTTTTTCAAATTTTTTACACCCATATATTTCTCGACGCTCCTTGCGTGAAATGGGGTCTTCCATTGAACCAAGAAAATATTCTAATTTTCTTTAAAAATGCTTTGGAAGTGAACGTTGGGCTTTATTTTTTTGTAAAATTTCGTGGTCGTGTTAGTATGTCAGCAACAATGATATTATATGGTGCAATATCATTGGCCAGCAAGCAAATAAGAAGCTGAACATTTTTTGTAGTGTAGTTAACAGTTTCAGTAGGTACATACACTAAGGAAGTTTTAGGATAGAGCCTATCCGTCAGGGAAATAACAATATTTTTCATATTACAACTATGAAGTTATCGGCCAAATAAGCTATCTAGATCTTATCAATCGGTTATTTTATAAGTTTTGTAGCATTATTGAGTGCTTATTTAATTTTTATTTTATTTTGTTGCTATTTTAATTATAATTGTGTTTGTATCATTATTCGGAAAATTGGATTTTTACATTATTTTTTTTTGTGAATGACGTGGAGACCTTTAACCTTTATCATACCTGATATTGATAAGGTTGAAGATAGAAGCGAGCCTCTCCCGGAATCCTCAATCAATAAGGAACTGGCTATTTTATCTCTAACTGCCGGAACACAACAATGCTGAAAACATTGTTATTATGGCGTCAGACTTAGACAAGATAGTAGTAGCTAGCCAGGCGAACTTACAACGAGTCCTTCCACCAAACAAACCGAATACAATATGTACCCCCGCTGGGAATCGAACCCGGGACCCCTGAGTCTCATACCGGTGGTTGTACCAATAGACCACAGAGGCGGTTAAAAGTTAACAGTTTCAGTAGGTGCACTAAGCTAGGTTTTAGATAGTTTATCTGGCAGGGTATTAACAATATTTTTCATGTTACAACTATAAATTTATCGTCCAAATAAGCTAACCAGATCTTATCAGTCGGTTGTGAAACGGCCCTAAGGATTTCTTATTTCGTTTATAATTGTTGTAGCGTTATTGAGTGCTTTTTTTTTTGCTGCTATTTTATCTATCTTTGTATTTGTATCATTATTCGGAAATTTTTGTATTTTACCGTTCTTCTTAATAATGATAGTAATAGTGACCACGAGAGTTTAAAGTGTTATTTCATTGTGTTTGATCTGTAACTTCTATTTCTCACCATTTTTCACTCCAACTATTTAAGTGCATATGACAAAAGTTTATATAACCCCGAAGCTTTCCTTAAACATTGACACCGGTCTATTACTCCCAAAACTACCCTATAACTAAAACAGCAGTACTAAACATTTCACCGCAAGGGGAAACTTTTAATTAGAAACACTTTGACAAAGTCAACCTAATTGTGAATTAATAAGGAAAACCTGCTCATTTAACCATAGGGCCCTGGTGGCTTACCGTCATTTCTTAGCGCAGTATTGTTTCAGTCATACCAATGGTTTTTGTACCACGACCCTCTTAAAACAAATTTATTTTCCGACAGAAGCTTTGTGCCTTCAAAGTATGAAGTGCGTCAGAATTTGACAGCTTCAATTTGTTCGTTGGCTTGAACAATGATTATAGAAGTATATGGAACTGAGATAGTTGTCTTTAGAAACTTACATTATACAAATAATATCATAAGAGTTTCGATATCGATATTTTTCTTTCGTGCCAGATACGTGTGCATAGAAGGTTATAGCCCCCTCTGTACTAATGTAACCAATTTACTCAAAACGAGCGATAGAAATCTATGAAACGTATCGCTCAACACAGGTAAACAAAGGATACGTGGTGGTAAACAAAAGAAAGTCAAGGACGACTCGAAATACTTACCTGATTTACAAACCTTTGTACTAATTATAAATTTAATATATAGTATATTATTTACAATACAAATGTGTAAATGTCTTAAACAGTGTATTTTAGTTATGAAATGAAATGATATTATGTATTTGCTGTAAACCATGTAAATACATTGCAATAGTCAGCAATATTAAAATGTAATTCAACGTTTTCTGTCTTAGACTAGTGTTTCATTTCATAATTTTAAATTTTGTGTCAATTTATATTATATCACCCACTTGCACCAAAACATGGTGTTAAATAAATAACCCGAGGGCTATTTTCCCTTCTGACTAAATATGATGAAACTTTTACTGAATAATATTACTGTTTATAATGGTTTTGGTGATTTTCGTTTATTTTTAATAGCAATATTAAAAAATATAATTGTTTTTATATAAAAAAAAATATGACGATTATTTTTTATTGTAGGTACATGTCCTATGAAACACCGAACGATATTGTGTTAGCGACAGTTTCGTATGAAGACCGATAGCTGTCGCTAAGTTTTGAAAATTGTTGGTACAAGCATGGTAAATGAACTTCTGTGCAAATTTATCTGGCACGGACTATAACGTTAAGTACACCATTAAAAAGTATCATCAAGTGTAGATAAGCACGTTTTAGTTTTAGGTAAGTAATTCATATCTATAGATATAATATCTCAATGGACAGGAATAACAAAATGTTACTTTCGACGAGGTGATGGTACGAATTTGAAAAGTATTGAAAACAAAACGCAAACAAAACGTTCATAAGACATGATGGATTCTAAAAGATGACAGTAGGCCCCCAGCTCATTTAACCATAGGCCCTGAGGTAGAATATGTAATTTAAGGTTTGCACCAAACTATTGCGTGACTAGTGTGTGATATTAATTCATTAGTAATTCACGTTGTGTTTGGCCATTATATGGGAGCAGTCGACCGTGTCTTTATCATCTTTGGGTCAATACGTGGGGTTTCTTCAATACTTACGTTACGTTTGAGAAAATGGTTTGTATAGGCTTTCGCATACTATAGTTGCAACACAACGCATAAAACGCGTAGGAAGCGTTACGCTTCTGCGCGCGTTGCAATGGGGCCCACCTGTAGTGTGCGATAGTTTTATCCTATCCTACTTCCTATATACTACCCTACTAATATTACAAATGCGAAACTTTGTGAGGATGTTTGGATGGATGGGTGGGTGTTTGTTTCCCTTTTACGCAAAAACTACTGAACCGATTTGGATGAAATTTACCACACAGATAGAAGATAGACTGGATTAAAACAAAAGCTACTTTTATCTCGATATTCCCAAGGGGACGGGCACCACGTGGGTAAAACCGCAGGCGGCCGCTAGTTCATTATAAAATGTACAAAAGTGATGTTGGAGGTCTTTTTTCGCGATGCGGTGCGGTGCGGTCTGCCCACAGCTTTAACAAAGCAATATGTAACTTTATATAAAAAAAAACCGACTTCAAAAAAGGACAATTCGACGGAATCTTTTTTTTAATTTTTTTTTTATGTATGTTACTCGATTACTCGAAGACGACTGGACCGATTTGAGTAATTCTTTTTTTGGTCGTAAGGGTATACTTCCCATATGGTCCCATTGTCATCATGTCAGGATCTGATGATGGAATCACAAATGGTCATCGGAACTATTAAATACTTAGCATTTCACGGAAGCGATACGATTACTTTAATGTGGTTCATAAGCAATTTAGACTCGACTCAATCCAAGTGATAAGTGGAGCTGATGATGAAGTACCGGGTGAACTCCTCAATAAGTAACGTCCCAGCACCGGGAAAAGCAGCATTTTGTAAAAGGTGATACACGGGACCTCTTCAACCTTGATTGAATTTTGAAAAAAAAAAATTGAAATATAAAAATAATATTTTTTTTGAATTGGAAACATACCTACTTCAAAAAACTAAAAATAAAAAAAGAATGCCTTGGCTGGCAACGACTCCAAAAGGCTTATTTTTTCTCCAAAAATATCATAAAGCCATATGTAACAGGTAAGGAGAGAAAATTGAAAGTAATTTAAATATTTTATTCATTTTAGGAACTACAATTTTATTTAATGTATACATTAGTAATTCACGTTGTGTTTGGTCATTATAAAGGAGTAGTCGACCGTATCTTTCTAATCTTCGGTCTAGTCCTGTGTCCTTGTGAGATATTGTGTGACGATACGGTAAATTTCTTCTATATGCTGACTGTATAAGTTAGTGGTTTGTAACAGATTAATAAGATTAATGATTAATTCATCTAAAATAAATTGCTATCGACCTGTATGTACGTCTCAACTTGCAGTACAGTAACCTTGTAATAGAGAAATGTTAAATGTAAGTCCTTCCTTGCGAGTTGAAAATTGTTTACTGTTAGGATAACCATAAAATGTAATATTATAATTAGTATTTTCTTTTGTGATGGAAATTGACCTTACTGATATGTTAAGCTCACTTTTCAATTTGACGACTCTGTATGAAATAAAACAGGGAGAAAAAAATAGCCCTTGACGAGTTTTTTGCCGGTTCTTCTCGTTACAAGGTCTCCCGCCGTATAGGGTTTGTGAACCGATGGCGTAGCTTCTTTGACGTTCATAAGTGCTTGTAACAGCCTAGACTGGATAAATGATATTGATTTGATTTGATTTGAATGAGACGGATTTCCAAAGGTCATGGGTTCGATTCCCATCTGGGAAATCACTTGTGGCCGAGTTAATTTTTTCCAATATTTTTCTATTTAAAATTTATCATAAGTATAACAATAGCATTGAAAAATGCAAAAAATCAAAAATCATAAATTATTGGCTGTTAAACACCTGAAAAGATATTTCTTTCGAATGCAAGTATATTCCTAGCATTGATGTGACAACGCTGACCTACAGCGTATTAAAATATAAAAGTATTGGAGAATTTCGACGGTGGTTCGCAAGTCTCGGTAGCTCAGCGGTTAGAGCTTTGGACCGGATTTCCAAAGGTCATGGGTTCGATTCCCATCTGAGAATTCACTTGTGGCCGAGTTAATTTTTTCCAATATTTTTCTATTTCAAATTTATCATAGATTAATGAGACCTTAAAAGACTAATAATAATTTATTTTTACATCATGATTTTCTGTTTTTTTCTCCAAATTATTATCTTATAAAACAAAGTATTCTGCTTATTCTATAGAATTACCTCACGCAAGAGCATTGGTATGGTATGCTCACACTATCATACCAAAACTATATTTTATAAATTTGGATTTGCTCCCGGCAAGACGAGCACGAGACCTACGATGAAAAGAGCTTACCAAACAGACTGACTGCATATCTTAAAACTGTCGTAGATCAAAATATTTAATACAGCCTAGGTTCCTGAAGTATGCATCCAAAAATGCAAAAAAAAATCTTCCCTAAAAAGAGAAAGAAAACCAATTAATTCCAAAATACATTCGTATTTCATACTTGCTAACCTTACGTAAATCAGTGGGACTGTTTTAAATTTAAAACATGTGGAATCCGCAATTATGATAAGCAGGTCAATTAGTAGGGTGTAACCGTCATCCCGGCACAATTTGCGCCAATTAAAATGCGGCGCGAGTCGACTGACATTAATTTTGTTTGAGCCGAGAACAGTATGTATTGTTCCGTGTTTGAACGGACATGTTTCCCCGTCTGTACGCGTATGGGGGGTTAAGTCAAAAGATGCAGGATGGGGTCTACTAGGTTAATTCTTCCGAATTTATTTTATTGAATGAAAAGTGAGAAAATTTAAAATTGTTATAAATTCAAAGTGTTTTTACTCTATAACGTTTCTTACTTTCTTTACCGTCTCTTTTACTGTAACCGCCTCTGTGGTCTAGTGGTACAACCACCGGATTCAGACCCAGGGGTCCCGGGTTCGATTCCCAGCGGGGGTACATATTGTATTCGGTTTGGTTGGTGTTAGGACTTAGTTAGTAAGCCCGCCTGGCTAGCTACCACCATCTTATCTAAGCCTGACGCCATAACAACAATTTTTTTAGCATTGTTGTGTTCCGGCAGTTCGAGATAAGATAGCCAGTTCCTCAGTGGTTGAGGATTCCGGGAGAGGCTCGCTTCCATCTTCAGCCTTATCAATACTTAACATCATGTATGATGAAGGCTAAGAGTCCACCTTTATGCACCTTTAATGTTATAAGCCGTAGCTTAACATAAGGGGAAGGTTTCAATTCGTAAAAATAAACCTTATGACGTCGTAATAAGGAGCTCTTAATTTTTTTATAAACTGACTTTGTAATAGTGTTTGACTTTTGGTAGATCAGTGTTATGCGAAAGTATCTTGGTGCCGTGCACCGTATGGCGTTTGGATACAATTATTAACCTAATTATTAAAATATAAGACAAAATCTTAAAATGATAATTTAATGAAAACGTAAGAATAAGATTTTGGAAATGAATTCATTAGAACTACTACATTATACCTAATGAAAGATACAATATTCAGTAGATACGTCAGTTTAGAACGTTGATCAGATCAGTTGGGTATGTATAGCAATTTGAATCTCCTCCATTCACTCCCTGGATGGTCATTTTCAGATCGCAGCTCGGTCAATCCTTGGTAGAGAACTAAGGCCTCAAATTTAGCTCGATTGTATTAAAATCGGTTGTTGTCGTTAATTATGTGAGCACCACGCTATACCATTTCCGACAAATATCTGTTGGACTGCGATCACCGGCCTATCAACACCCGGTCCGGGGGAAGATCTCGTTATTCGAGCTTCCTGCAAGTGGCTTACTGTCTACCACCCTTTTCATTACCATCAACCAGCCTTCCTATAACTGGACTCCGGTGGCATGGCCATGCTTTGACTGCTTACTTGAACTTGAAGACATCAAGTTTGGTGCGTTGCGTTGCGTGACGCTGACTCACGACGCCGACGACGTCTCAATCTGTCCTGCATTATCTTTTCGCATCGCTTATGTCTTTAGCCATAATATACCGTGTGGGGCCTACAACCAGGGATAATATTAAAAATGGAAGCTCTATAGGTCACTAATAATTGAATCATTATGGTCCCAACTAATTGAAACCAAATCTTTACATTTTGTTTTTTTTTTAACAAACCTAATCGTAAATTCAATGTAATGCAAACAACAGTACCTACCGCTCAACTTTTTCGGAGCTACTTGGAACGTCTTTTTGACAATTTATGTGTCGGCTGATAGAAAAATAATACAATCTTAATATCGCACTTCATGAATCCACGTAGGAATTGTTTTTTTTTCTAAAGTGTTTTTTTTTTACACTCAAAGCCATTTTCACATTTAATTACAAATTGTGTAAATAAATCCAATTTACTTAATTTAAACTAAAACCAAAGAAATTCCCATGACAATATTCTGACTTTACTAATAAAAAATATTATTTTCAATTTATACTCTTTTTACATTATGATATTCTTTTTAAAAAGATCATATTGTAAAAAGCGTTGAATCCATGGAATTAATAGGTACTACGTACAAGTACTTAATAATTCCATGGCAAAATCTACTTGGTACAAAGAGTATACTTGGTATTGGTTGACATGACATGTCATGCATGAAGGATAAAATTGTAAGCAGAGAAACTATCATTGCGATATTTAATAATAAATTACAGATTTTCATTAATTTGAAAAAGAGATTTTATGCTGTGGGTAGTTGCGGGGTCTGTTGCTATTCAGTGAGTTAAAGGTAAATTTTCTAATGGATAGTGATATCATAAAGTTTTGCGGTAAGTGTTTTATTATGCTCTGTGCCACGATAAATTCGCAACGTTAGCGATAATATCGTTTTGCAATAATACATTGATTATGAATCGTAACTTTAAATTCTTATTGTCAGTAATGCATGGATATTGATTAACTGGAATCTTTTCAGAATAAATACTAGTACTCTAGAGAGTCTCTATTTTCAATATTTTCCCCGGTTCTAGGCCCCACGCGGTATAAGAATGATCGGTTATGCTACCGATGAAGAAAAAAGACAAAAACGATGACGTCATACGACATCGCAACCGGACTCGACGTATAGGTAACTGGTGTTGGGATGTGGCTATAAAATTATTTGGTTATTTTATTGCTACACTACATAATCAACTAACCCCCCGTTTCCACTAGCGAAACATTTACAAGAAAACATTTTGTAAACGTATAATGCGGCCACTATGAGAAGGCATTATTTGACAGCTCCTATCGAGAGCCATTGGTCATCCTCTACGCGGTCGCACTATATTTTACAATATGTTTTTTTTTTTATTTATTTTTTTTATCTTTATTGTTGTCTTTATGTTTTCTTGTAAATGTTTTGCCAGTGTAAATGGCGGGTAACATATGGAAACAAAACTACCAAAATCACAAAAGCATACCTTCCATTCAGAGGAAGGGTAACAGGCATTCAGCATGGTCACCTATTAAATTTTACAACTATCCCATTACGAATGCGAAAATGGTGGGTACGTTGGAATTACACCCCTATTACCATCATCTTTTCCTGTGTTATCGCTTAATGGGTAAGTTGGGGCAAAGGAGATAACATTTATTGGTTGAATGCCGCAAGAGCATACTAATGTCCGCCTAATGTGTCCTGTATACGTCTACATCCTATTGTAGTTACATATACATGGTAGAAAAAAAGACGGTCCTCGGAGGGAAAGTACCCATAGTAAAACTGTATTCAAAGATTTTTTTATTTTCGACTTGCTTGAACCGGTAATCGAACCGGCTTAAATAAAAAAAAATATCATCTGAACTTTCATGGATTCCAATCGATAGTGTTAATCTTAAAGATCAATTTAGTTTAGGTAACATTGTATCTAAAATAGGAAAAATTAGTTACCCATTGCGAAATACCTTCGGTTCTGATATCTGTAACGTGCTGTTAACTGTACATTTGACTTATCAGAACTTCACCACCATATTGTCTCCCAACACCATTAGCATAAGCTATGCGTTTCCAAAACAAAACGGATTATCGTAACCAAGTACGCGAATGAACAGAGATTACTAAAGCTTATGTAAGTATTTACTTGCGTTACGCCGGGAAATCTGTAAATCAGCTTTAGTGGATTTTCATTTACTTGGGCAACATGCGGGATATCAACGGAGACCTTTTTTGTAGTTGACAAAGTATTTATTTCATAATTATGATTAATTTTATGTCCGCGCGCTCAGCTTGCGATTATGAGGTTAAGCAACTTTCGCAATGGTCGGTCACGGGATGGGTGACCAAAAATTTACTATCTCTAGCTCCTCCGTGCTTCGGAAGGCACGTTAAGCCGTTGGTCCCGGCTGCATTTGCAGTCGTTAAAACCCACCAATCCGCATTGGGCCCGCGTGGTGGGTCATGGCCCGTTCTTATCCATCCATAAGGAAGGCCAGTGCTGCAGCTTTGGTATGGCAATACTGACAATTCAAAATGCGTGTAATATGGTTATTTGAATAAACAATATTTTCATTTTCATTGGCTCAAACGGATTTAATATAGGAGTTCCTTATAGACTCAGTAGTATAAAAAAATATCCGAAATAGCTACGGATATCCGAAACAATAAGCTACTACAAAACAGTACATGTACAGTAATTAAAAATGACACCCAGACAGTGTGCTATTAGAATAGAATAGAATAGAATAATTTTATTTGCATTTGACTGAGGTACATTACAGTTGTTATTCTATAATAAGGCGCCTCTCATTCAGCCAACAACGGCGGCATGCAAATTATAATTAAATTTAAAAAATATACATTAATTTAAAAGGTGACTATATAAATTCTTAACACGCCAAATTGCGAATAATTAAAATTTATCATAACATTATGGATGTCAAACTATGGATGCAAGTCATGTACAATAACAAAAATAAAAAGAAGAAAAAAAAAAAATATGTCAAAAAAAAAAACGCAAATTATAGATAGTCAAACATTAACATTAAAAATAACATTCATAAATCTCGAAAGGAAGTCAAAGTAAAGCGCAACCTTTTAAGGTAAAACAGTACTACAAGCATTACAATGATTGTGCTCTAAAATGTTTGTACTGTATAAAATATATCAATATAAAATATTGAGCTACATGAGCTCATCCCGCCAGCTCCGTTCTACCACCGGGAGTCCAGACGTACTGCAGGCTATCACCCCTATCTGGTTGATATTCCTCGTCTGCGTACAAAGCGCTTCTCCTCATTTTGTATTATGCGCACAGCCAGGTAGTGGAATTCTCTGCCTGCATCTGTATTCCCGCGAGCCTATAATCCTGGCACATTTAAAACTCAAGTGAATAGGCTTTTTCTAGGCAATCTCGTTCCATCTTCGGCCTCTTCTTAAATCTAACGATTCAGAATGAGGTCAAAAGCAAGTCTGTAAAAAAAAGACATGAAAAAAACAAAATTTTCCATCTCTTAATTACAATCTTTGCCCCAAGTGGGGGTCAAACCCACGACTCCTGGCAAAGAAGTTAAAAAGCTACCACAGCGCCATCCAGTCCAGTCGAATTAATTAACGTTGTCAGCGAAAAGTTTTGAAATATTGTCGCCTAAAAAGTTAATTTAAATTTTAAGACGCTCGACCACCTGAGTTTTGATTCCAATAAATCTGGAATGTCAAAACTGGCTGTTGAATTTAACTGGAACGAAATGAAAATAGGGGTAAAGTGATTTTTTTTGTGTAAAAAAACAGCAATCTTCAAATAAGATTTATATTTATAACTTTTTAATTTTGCATTTTATAATGCTATTTTTATGTGATAAATATTAAACAAGAAAATATACTTTTCATGTCTCATATTCTTAAAGTAACTCATAACTTGCCTAAAATGCGGGTTGAAAGTGATATGTGGCGGCCCTAGGGCTGTAATAAATTTGAAAAAAGAATAGGGGGTGTCATGTCAAATCGATATCTGTAATCTCTTTGGACTTTTTTTTACCAAAGATATGTAGGCAAAGGCACAGAAGCCTATACAGCTTATTTTGCTACATTATAAAATAATGAAAATCGTAGAGGCTTACAAAAAGTTTTTTAGAATATTCTGTTTGTTTTTACTTTCCTCATATTCAAAATGAAAAGTAGAGTGTTTACTTCGGGTGTCCCATAACAGTCTCGAACTATCGGTGCCCTCACTTCGTTCGGGCGCCAAAACACTCGACTGTTATGGATGTCATACAGCCCTTGGTAAACAATCTACTAATAATATCCCGTCAGGACGACATGAGACTAGTTGCTTTTTTCTAGTATATTTTCTTGTTATTTATCAAGATTTATATTATTTTCAGTTTATACACTTCAATTTATAAACAAAAAACCTACGCAGATACCGAGCTTTTTGACCATTAAATGATAAAAGATGACCAGGGACTGAGATGACTGTTTAATAAACGTTACAAATTGTAAATTGTCATTACAAATAACAATTTGTGAATTTCTGTTTAATAAAAAAATTATTTCACAAATTTACCATGGTAGAAAATATACAATATTGTAGAATTGTAGCATATTTCTTTTTAATAAACATTTTCTCTTTACAAGTGACAATTAACATATTTGTAGGGAAAACTGCTTTATTAAGCACGAAATTGTAATAACAAGTTTACATATTTGTAAATTGTAGAAAAATTCCGACAGGTATCAGAATTTTAATTTTTTTTTCGTCAATTTTTTTTTGTTTTAACGACTGCAAATACAGTCGGGACCTCTTAAATACGGTGGAACTCGAACCAGTAAATTTTTGGTCACCCATCCCGTCACTAACCATTACGAAAGTTGCTTAACCGGCATTATCGCAGGCCGAGCGCACGAAGCCAGATTTTGGTCACTTAAACAGGGCCCAGTTTTACATGCCTGCCTAAAGCGTGGTACTAATGTACCAAATTAGATTGGTCTAGTAATTAAAGTGCTACATCTAATTCAATTATACACACAAACCTACGAACATGACGATCTTTTTGTGCAAAAATGATTTAGTTTAGTAACGGAGACTTGGTAAATTAAACGCGTACAATTAAATAACTTATATAGGTACATATCTCATTTTGCATTGTAACGGGAATTAGTTACCATTCAAAATATGTAAAATACATATTTTTTTTGCAACAACGTTCCCAAGTCCCAGCTTCATATATTTCTACGAAACTTCGCTTCTTATCGGCAGACGCACGTGACACGATGGCGAACAAATCAAAATGAAAGTATAATACAACGAAGTCAACAAAGCACAAAATTAGTTTTATCCCAAAAATGAAAGGCGGTGGAGCAAAATGTGGTAGGGGCGGATGTAGACGGAACGGTATGATGGAGCGCTCCCGTTTAGGTCACTAGATTGGAACGTGGAAATTATGCGCTCGAATTAATATAGATAATGTTAAATGATTGCGTTATACGATACGACACGCGTCTTATAATATAAAGGTTACGGTTTGTACCGTGTGTAATTAAATAATTACTAATAGTATTTATTTAACCGCCTCTGTGGTGTAGTGGTACAACCACCGGTATTAGATCCAGGGGTCCCGGGTTCGATTCCCAGCGGGGGTACATATTGCATTCGGTTTGGTTGGTGGTAGGACTTGTTGTAAGTCCGCCTGGCTAGCTACCACCATCTTATCTAAGCCTGACGCCATAACAACAATGTTTTCAGCATTGTTGTGTTCCGGCAGTTCCAGATAAGAAAGCCAGTTCCTCACTCCTGTATGGGGTTCCTGTATGGGGGTGGGGCACACCAAATCGATGTGCCCCTCATCGGTTGACCGGGAGTTTTTATGCTTCCGAAGCGATAAGCCGGGGCACCATAAGTCTAGGTGCGTAGCCGAGCCCAAGTGCGCGATCTGCGTCGCCAGTGGGCGGCCGCACGGACACGATATGGGCAGCGTGCGCTCCACCCCTCCAGCCGTGAGAGGCAATCTCTTCGAGCGCCGGGGGGGCACAGAGGTTGAGGCGCGGGCAAAGGACCGCGCGCCCGGGTATGAGATGTCCGAATGATTCGGCATCTACAAGGATGCATTGGGTCGCTTCCTGGTCACTGGTCCACAACGCGTGGTAGGAACACCCAGGGGGTTTTAGTGGGTTCGAGTCCCACATAACCTCCATGTCTCCCCGGACGGGGGTATCCGCTGGAAAAAAACCATTACGTGGCTCAAGTGAGCTAGAATGTGTTGTTGGGGGTCTGTGAGACGTTTGTTAGGTTGTTACGTGACTTTTTCTTCACTGTGGATTTTTTATCATTCTAGTCTAAAATTGCACTCATTGATGATCGAGAGGTGGTTAAACAAAACCTGTCTGATGACGAAACCATACCTAATGATGAAGGTTAGGTACGTTTTCAGATCAGACAAGATGTGGAGTCTGATTTTGGGTTAGATCCAGATAGTTTTGGATTTGATTCCGAACTCGGAGAACCAACTGCAGTGGGGAATGAAAAAAAATCTCCAGCCCACATTTATTATTTATTTCTAATCAGGAACTTTCATCTGAAGATGATGTGCCATCCAAATTTCTTTAATTGTCAGAATGCTTTGTTTGTACGGTCGTGAAAAACTCAAAGTTGAGAGCCTGCAATTTTGTTGAAATTAATATTATTTAAGAATTTCAATTCATTTCTGAGTTTAATCTTTACTGAACTTTAAAAAATACTACAAAGAAGTTTCTATTACATAAATATTTTTTGTGGATCTCATTTTTCAAATGTGTTTATTGGTAGACATAAAATAAATATTAAAGACAACTTATTAGAGATTTAATCAAATATAATGTTGATTGTGTGTTAATTTTCTTTTAATAGTTATTACAAAACAGACTATTTATTAAAAAACTTACAATAAAAAAAAAATATATAATTGTAAATTATTTTACTCTGGGTGTCCCACAAACGTATGTTGAGTGGTAGTGTGACAAAAATATATGGTAGGTGGTTAAGGGTTAAATTGATTGCCAAGATTGGTTGAGTTGAAATATTTGTTGATTTCGCAGCTCGTGAGATAAGAAGAGCATGCCTTTTATTTACTTAAAGATGAATAAATAATTAAGTAGATTGTTGCTAATGACCATACCGCAACAGGAGTATAGAATGCTTGATGTTAGAACCTCTGTCATTTCAATTTGACGTGAAGATGAAACTGTCTTGAGAGGAGTCGTGCTTTTAAGAATTTCTAGGCCATTTTTTATTACGCCAGTCTTCTTCTTCTTATCGTATGAGGATTAGGGGCCACCTCTGGTTTCAGAGTTTATCAGGCCGCCTTTAAGGCCTCTGGCTTGGCTTAACGACTGTTATCAGATGACAACAGCCGGGACCGACGGTTTAACGTGCCCTCCGAAGCACGGAAGCGCTCAGTTGTAATGCCACTTAGTGTCACCCATCCGGCACCTGACCGGACCGAACATTGCTTAACAACGTGATCGAATACGATCAGTCTGTCAAGCGCGGCCATGAGCGCTTCGTTATTACGCCAGTTTTAAGTTGGAATACCACGTTAGTTATATAAACTTTCTATCTAACTGTATGACTTAACTAGGTATCATAATTTCATATTGTAATAAAAATTACAAAAAGTAGTAGCAATGACTAGTGTGGATCTGTTATAAAAATTTATTATTCTACCTTTATATATAGGGTTTTACAATGAGGACAGGTGGATTTTGAAATGGAATAAAATAAACTGTGTGTGATGTATTCTTATTTTAATGTAAAGGTCTTTTATTACTATGGTTTATAATAAAGTTTAAATATCGGCTGCCACTTCCTCTAACTGGACCTCCAAGAGTTTGGACAAAAAACACCAATTTCAGGCGAAACATAATATTTTGTGATAAGGTGCATTTTTTATGAATGACTGTATTAATAAGCAAAATTGGTGTGTGTGGGGTGATGTCAACTCACACTAGATTTACCTGGCGATAGTGCTCCCAAAAAAGTTACTGTATGTTATCGTTTCCTTTGCTTCCCTCATACTACGAAATCTTTTGCTTACACGGTACACCTTTAATATCTTCTTTAATAAGTTTCTTGCGGCCGTTCTTCTTATCAGTTAAAAGATGTCCTGAATGGCTGGTAGGAAAAAAAATTGGACGATTCGAAAGCACTTATCTATAAGTCTATTTGAATAAAAATCTTTGACCTTGACTTTGACTTTGATATTTTGTTATTTAATTATGTAGGGTTTTTCAATAAGGCGAGTGGATTTTAAAATGAAATAAAATAAGCTGTGAGTGAGATATTAAAGAATTTCTTCTTTTATTTGAAAGGCCTATTATTGGTATGGAGTATGATTTTACTCAAATTTCCGCCGCGGCTTCTCACGGTGGCTTAAATCCGAAGGTTTAATTATCGATGGCTTCGCCGCTTACATCTGGCTGAATTTGATCGATGGTCTTGGTTATGTTGACTTTGAGGGTATCAATCGATTGTGGCTTATTGGTAGACCTATGGTTTCAGCAAACCCCACAAAAAAGTCCAGTGGGGTCAAATCTTGGTGGCAAGTTCACAACACCTATGAAAATATCACGTTCCCCCATATCGTTCTTGCAGAATTTCCATTGTGGCGTATGTTGTATGGCACACAAGGCCGTCCTGTTTGGACCACAGATCGTCTACATCTATACTGTTAAGTGTGGGCCAAAATAACCGAACTGTAGCGATCGCCATTGACAGTGATGGCCTCACCAACGTCGTTAACGAAACGAAACGAAAAATAGGGACCAAACACGTCTCCGGACCAAAATCCACACTAAACAGTAACTGTTTTTGGATGCACTATCGCCAGGTGAATCTAGTGTGAGTTGACATCTCACAGGGTTGGGATTAGGTTGACATGACCCCACACACCAATTTTGCTTATTAATACAGCCATTCATCAAAAATACATATTATCACAAAATATTATTTTTAGAGAAAAATAATCTTTTCAATAATCTTTTCTTTACAAAACAATACATTCTAGGGAAAAGTGGCATACGACCACGGCAATTTCAGATGAGAATATTTTCTTGTTTCATACTTTTTTAGAGCGTGATTTTTCAGTAGTCGGGTTTTAGTTTTTGAACTTATTTTTTGTTTAATTTCTTTTGGAGTTGTTAAGTATGTAGTTTGAGAAGCGTTTTATTTTATTGTACCGCTTTGAATTTCGTGAGAAATTGAGTTTAACTCCCTTCTAAGACGTAATCTTATGGAAATTATTAGCAAAATTCGATTTATGGAAGCAAAGCCGATAATACTAATAAGTTAATTTTAAGCAATAGTATGTATTTGAAACCATATGACGAAGATGAAATTTCTAAACTAATAATGACATTAAATAATACAAAATCTGATGGTTTTGACAACATATCAACTAGCATAGTAAAAAATTGTTGACATATTTTAAGTAGGGTTTTGACATATTTAATAAATTTATCCTTTGATAAAGGGACATTTCCTCAAATTCTCAAAAAGTCAGTGGTCAAACCAATTCATAAAAAGGGTGATACTAAAAACCTAACCAACTATAGGCCAATTACTTTAGTTTCTGGGTTTTCCAAAATATTTGAAAAGGCTATGGCGCGGCGCATAGTTGAATTCGTTACAAAATTCAATATAATTAAAAATGAACAATACGGCTTTCAAAGCAAGAAATCGACCAGTATCGCTAGTTATGATCTTATACGTAATGTAGTTAAAGGTGTCAATGATAAAAAGAAAGTTACAGTAGTCTTCTTTGACATCTCAAAGGCCTTTGATTTTGTGTCTCATAAAATACTATTAGACAAATTGGAGAATTTTGGACTGAGAGGACCAGTGTTAAATTGGATTGCTTCTTACTTAAGTGATAGATCTCAATATGTTGAAATCAATAATATTGATGAAAAAGGGATAATAACCTCCTTTAAATCTCGTGAGAGACATAATGCATTTGGAGTTCCTCAGGGTACGGTACTTTGGCCAATTTTGTTTACCTTGTATATTAATTACCTACCAGATGTTATATCGAGTAAATGTGTATTATTTGCTGATGATATCTCAGTTATTGTTACAGCTGATAAGAATTCTGAAATTGATAATTATGAACTTAATATTAATTTCGAAATGTCGAATTGACGAAATTTCTAATTGGGCGATATTAAACAATTTATGTATAAATTTAGATAAGACATGTTTCATTCAATTTAATAATTATGGTACACCTTTTAATAATCTCTGTATAAATTATAAAAATCAGCCTGTAAAAGAAACTAATGAAACAAGATTTTTAGGAATTATGTTAGATAAGAATATAAATTGGAAGGCTCATGTTGATAAGGTATGTACCAAAATTAAAAGCTATATCTACCATCTCAGGAAACTTCGTAGGACTACTTCACAACAAACATTATTAACAGCATACTATTCATATGTTTACTCTGCACTGGACTATGGACTGTTACTTTGGGGTAATAGTACTGATATAAATAGGGCCTTTGTCGCTCAGAAAAAATGTATTCGAGCTATGCATGGTTTAGCTCCCGTTATCATGTGAACCAGTATTTCGTAAATTGCACATTTTAACACTGCCTTGTATGTATATTTTGAATTTGGTATATTTTGTGAAATGCAACAAACACCTATTTAGGACTTTTAAAGGTAATTCAAACAGGAGCTTGAGGTATCCAGACAGGCTTACATATATTGCTAATCCCAAAACTACTCTGTACATTAAAAATTGTCCAGCAATGTGTGTTAAGGTTTTCAATGCACTACCAAATGGGTTCAAATCATTCCCAATGTCAAAATTCCGTAGGTCAATAACTACATTCGAAGCTATGGCTACAAGAAAAATGTTTTTATGCTATTGATGATTATTTTAATTACTGCAAACATATAAAGACATGATAGAGAGTATTTCGGACTGTGATAATGTATAGTTTTTGTGTATATGACTTTGTTTTATGTAGATAATTTGTTTTGATTTTATATTTTTAATTATATTTTTGACATTTGCATGCCGACTTGGCGAGACATGAATGGACATTTTATAAATATCTAAGATCTGTATTGTATTTTACCACGTTTCTAGTAAATAAATAAATTGATTAATTGATTTATTGATTGATTCAGCTACAGGGTAATTTTATTTCTATACAAGGAAATTGCATGTATGTGCCAAAAAATATTTCTACAAGTCCCGCAGGTGGAATCTTTGCTCAGTATTTTTACAAGAAAAACACATAAAAAGTGTTGGGTGGTCTCGGATAGATTGAAGTTTTACAAAAGCGCTAGTAGATTGGTCAAAGGGTCGCCTAAGATGTTTTTAAAACAGACATAAAAATGTTTCATAAAATTCTAATTATACATAAGTAGATAAATATATTTGTGTAGAAATTTATAAAAACTTCCATGACTCAGGTATAAAGGCTCGTATTCATCATACAAACATTTGCCCCTACCGCGATTCGAACCTAGGACTGTAGAGAAGGCGGCACAAACCGATGTACGTACCACTCTACTACGGAGGTGGCCATATAGTAAAAGAAAAAAAAGAATAAAATAAAAAAAAAATCACCGACTTAATTATCCGTTGGGGGCTGCCATTAATTAAAATATAGTTTTGCAGTTTTTTAGAAACGTGACTAATTGAGTTTATTTATGTTCATGCTGAAATTTATAATAGTGATGGCAGCCCCCGACGCATAATTAAGTCAGGGATTTTGAAATTATTTTTATCCTTTTTTAATTACGTTTTAATTGTCGTGGGTTTTTTCAAAATATATAATTTTGCTTTTTCTTTTATACTTTTTAGAGAGCATAGATATTAAGTACATTGTTACTACAGAAAACCAATGACTGAAAACCGCATCAAAATCAGACTAGTAGTTATGGTTTTGCTTAAACAAATGTTTACTGCAGCGCCCCCTGGTGAGTTGTCACCGTAACACTTATCTAAGTACATTCACCAATGAAACCCAAATCCTTTACTGAAAACCGCATCAAAATCGGATTACAAATGTTTACTGCAGCGCCCCCTGGTGAGTTGTCACCGTAACACTTATCTAAGAACATTCACCAATGAAACCCGCTACCATCATTGCAAACCGCATCAAAATCGGACTAGTAAGTTTGGAGATAAATGGTAACATTGGTTTGCAAACCAAATGTTTACAGCAGCGCACACTAGAGAGTTGTCACCGTAACCCCTATCTAAGGACATGCACCAATCAGACCTAAACCCGTCGCAAACCGCATCAAGATCGGACTAGTAGAGTTGGAGATAAATGGTAACATTGGTTTGCACAAACAAACAAACAACCTTTCACCCCATCTCATATACCATCTCCGTACCGTCGTTGGTAATTAAAAAAATAATCTTACTATATAAGTCCCGCAGGTGGAATCTTGGGGCCAGTATTTTTACAAGAAAAATATATCAAAACCTTTGTGTTGGGTGGTCTCGGATAGATTGAAGTTTTACAAATTTCTTGCTAAGTTACAAAGGGCTAGAGATTTCTCAAAGGGCCGCCGAAGAATGTTCCCAAGACGATAGTTTCGAACAATTTCGCCAAGTTGCACAACAATGTTTTGTTTATTAGTTGAAAAAGACAACGTTATTTCATAAGTTTAGAATTTCATAAGATCTCTGTGAAGGTTTTAGCTTTGTAACTGAAAGCTGAATGGCTAAGCCTGTCTTTTGGAATATTTTTAATTTTGTGTATAAAAATGCTCACGATAAGATAGTTTTTATTAGTTTATAAAAAAAAAACTCAGAGTCCTGCTTTATGTACTTTATTTTGCTTGGTATTATCCTTTTTGATACTTGAATAATTGTGACATTATTATTATTATGGAGGTGCCGTGTGGTGACGGCCTAATAATACAAGTGTCACCACGCCCTTACATGCCTGGGATGTCGTAAGAGTCGACTAAGAGGCTCGACGCATTGAACATTTGTGCGAAAGAAGGAAAACTTGAAACAAACCCTCTACCAACCCGTCTGGCTAGCGTGGTAGCAGTAGGCTAATAACCTCTTATGACCGCCACAATAGGCGTGAGCTAGGAGAGGCCTATGTCCAGCAGTGGACGTCCACAGGCTGATGATGACGATTTTTATGGAGACTTTTTGGGATATTATGCCTACCTACCCTTAATTTTATTATCGCCACGCTATTACGTTGCGTTCGGGGCTTTCAATTGTGGAATACTTAATACAATTCCATGTTTTATCAATTAAAGATATCTTGAATAAAACGCTTAGCTGAAAAACAAACAAAGTTGTCAAGTTGTAATTAGAACTAAAAGGTTTTTAAAATCAAAATAAGTTATTTCAGAGGATGCGTGTTTATTGTAAATTGAACAATTTCTACGGTTACTATATTTGCATTTTATACGTTTTTGTTGGGCAAAGTTCACAGAAAGAATTTCTCTAATCTTTCTAAGACGCAGAATACTTTATGATAATTTAACTTTAATTAAATTAATAATATAGAATTTATTATGTTACTAAGAAATAATATGTAATAAAAAATATTGACGAACTTATTTCAACATTGAAAGGTAAGGTGAAAAAGGCGGACCAATACGCCAGGGAATCAAATCAAATCAAAATATTCTATATTCAAATAAGCATCAGTTTAAATAGTTTAGTAAATTTATTTCTAGTCAACAAACAGGCGACGACCTGTTTGGCGCAGGGGTACTAAGCCCGCCTCCTGCGCCAGAGGTCCCGGGTTCGATCCCTGGACAAGATAAATATTTGTGTGCATGAACATGTCTATTTGTCTTGGTCTGGGTGTTTAATATGTATATTGTGTATGTATTCACAAACAAGTATATAAGTATGTTTATACGTTATATAGTATCCATAACACTATTTTTTAATGAAACTTAATGTGGGCTAGATAATTGGTGTGTTTGTATGCAATTATTTATTTATTTATTTTATTTAACTTTTCAAAAAAACCTGAAATATTGTATTTTTACAATTTGGTCCTATGATTATAATAATTTTATGTTAATTTTGTGTGTAATTAAGTTTGATATTTTGTATTTTATTTGTCACCTTTATTATGTAATGTGTCCCTTTATTATGTGATCACCTCACCTAGCATATATTTATATATATATATATATATATATATATATATATATATATATATATATATATATATATATATATATATGTATATATATATATAAATTAATGAAAGGAAATTTTAAAATGACCGAAGTCTACAGACATACTGCCTTATAAAATAAACCACATTACATTATGCAATAAATGAAATGAAACAACTATAAGAAAAATAATAATAATTCAGATAATTCAAATAAAACTCATAGTAATACCGTAAAGAATTTAATTTCAAATGTTAATAATAATTTTCCGAAATATCAAAAGTAATGGTTCATTGAATCTTTTGATAAATCCTTTGTTCGTCCATCACGAGTTTTATTCAAATAGTGAAACTGAAATAGTTTCAAATGAAATGGAAATTCTGTACAATCGTATTATTCTCGAAGAATTTAGAGAATTGCAAAATTTAACTTTTAGATGTTTGATTGTTGTAGAGCAAAGTAATAGAAGAAAGATTTATGGAAAAGAAATCACAGGGGTTACACTTGACGAAATTGAGTGTCAAACGGTACTATGGAAGCAACCGCTGTCAAAGTACCAAAATAATAGATTTTTGAGGTCGATTCCATCGTTATGTGAACTCAATTCCGTCCAGACATAACATATTTAGTGTTTTCAAAGTGGTTTTAATATCTTTTAAATTATTCTAGGTTGCAAACTATTCAATGTAAAATTGATTACATACAAAGCTTGATTCACCGTAGACTGTAAATGCAGAAAAATCGTTTTACTGTCATCCAATCTAAAGATACTACGAATACAATCTTACTATGAGGTTTTGGTAAGCTACGAGTCTTTATAATATCAAATTAATATTATCAAATATAGTCTTTCAGACTGTCTCTTTACTTTAATTTTTTCTTCATCTAAATAGTGAAATTTACAAATAAGAATCATTAACGATCCAAAAAAGTTAACATAATAATCCTCTGTAGCGGAGAGACTTTAAAACGTAATATTGTTCTCTAGACACTTTTGTTGTGTGTAGTTAGCTTACATACCTTTTCTTTATTATATTATTTCATAATTTTGTTTATTATTGTTCCATCTATATGTACCTGTTTTGTTAAACCAAAAATATTGAAGGGCTTCGTAAAATTTTAAAAAGTATTTAGTTGTAATATAAAAGTCTTATTAAATTTTTGTCTTTACTATTTTATAAAATTCGTAAGTCGTTTATAAAGTTTGTAGTAAAATATCGTCATTTATGCCAGTAAATGGTTATTTTTGCCCGTCAGTGTAATTTTTTAATTAAAACAATAAACACTAAAACTAAATGTTCCGTTTTAAACATAATTTAACAAGAATCAATCAGTTTGAAAGTTTGTTATGACTAAAGCTTAATTGGAGCAATACTTCACAGGTCTATTAAGAAAACGATATCGATTAAACGGTAGGTACTCGATATGGCACTAATTGGCAGTTTGTAACTTGTAGATTTAACTTCAAGAGTGAGGTGTCTGTTGCTAGAGCGCTTGAAATTAAAAACTAGCTTTTACGGATTTTGAGCCTTGCCGTGGTCACGGGATGACCGGCTACTTATACCTAAGTCTATCTTCGAAAAGTTTATTTATTTTTTCATTAGGATACGGTTAGACATTAACTAATTAAAAGTTAATAATATTACTATCCCGAGACCACGGCAGCTGAAAAGGTGCCAAAACGTCGGGAAAACTAAAAAAACCTTAAAAAGCACGGTTAATTCAATTTAACTGTGAGTTTTAAGTGTGAAATATAGTGCGCCTAAAATCCGTTAAAGTTGTTTTATTTCAATGAACAGTGCGCGCCAAAACTATAACATAAAAACTAGCTTAGAGTTGAGCCACGTCTAACAGGCCACGACGGCTGATCAGCGGCTGGTCGTAGACCATGCAGTTTCTTAGTTTACATATTCTTAGTCTTGTTTGTTCGATTTGGGATAAGTTACAATGTTTCTCTGTGTGTTAGCTTAAGTGATTTCTCTGTTTTTGTGTCAAATAAAATGATTTTTCTCTCTTTCGAACCGAATTTACGACCCCGATCTCTTCTGACTATCTCTCGTCGTCTCAGCCACATGACACTTACTGCTGGGTATAGGCCTCCCCAGGGGATCTCCACGACGATCAGTCCTGTGTTGCCCACATCCAGCGGCATCGGCGCCTTCACCAGATCGTCGGTCAACGTTGTCGGGGGCCCACGGAGCGTCGTCCGGTACGCGGTCGCCATTCCAGAACCTTTCCGCCCCAACGGCCATCGGTTCTCCTCATTTCTGATTCGAAACCCGAGCATAGCTCTCTCGATATTAAACACCCAGACAAATAGACCTGTTCATGCACACAAATATTTGTCTTGTCCGGGGATCAAACCCGGGACCTCTGGCGCAGAAGACGGGGTTAGTAACCCTGCGCCAAACAGGTTGTCTGTATGTGTATGGAATCTAAACGTATGGAAACAGCACTTCTCCGCAATGAAAACGCACCTTTAAAGCAACGAAACACATTCTGTCAACTTTAAAAAGTCAGATTTGCCATTCGAATTAATTTTCGTTTGCTATCTCTCGAACGGATCACGATTTTCCATTAGATACTTTTTACTCTAGTGTTGAACTACGAGCAGATTGTACACAGTTTTGACCTACAATAGTGACTAGGAGAGGATTGCAAACACCATTCCGAATCGAACAACTCCAAGTTACTTCGACTCTAAATAAATAGTTATAAAACTGTTTTTCGTTTGAATTCCGCGGAAACAACGTTGTTCGTTCTGAAAGTTCTCTTAGCAGAAGATTGATTCGTGTATTTTCGTTCCAAAAAGTATTGCATTTGTGATCTTTTTAAGTGATACCTTTTGTCGAGTTGCGAAGAAAAGAGTTAAGTGATAAGATTTGGTAATATTATTTTTAGCATAAGAGGGTTGTTTTAAAATAAAACGGTTATTATACGAATGCTGTTCGATCGCTACCCAAGACGACGAATATTGTGCTAGTTCCGTGTACGCATGGTCTTTAAATTTTAAATTCATTTATTGCTTCAGAGGTCCGTAATATTATTGCCTAAGCTGCTTATTATATTTAAATCATAATCATAAGTATAAAAGAATAGTATTGAAAAATGCAACAAATTAAAAAAAACATAATAGGCTGTTGCATCTTAATCGATCGTTAATCATCCTACTAATATTGAAAATGTGAAAGTTTTGATGTTTGTTACTCAATTACGCAAAAACAGAATGGATTTTGATGAAATTACTTGAGTTCTTTATCCTAACCTCGTCGTTTCTGACTCATGTACGCTATGTATTGTATTTTTATGAGTTATATGTATGTATAGTTGTATATATATTATATGTATATATTTCTTAGTATTTATGTATTATTCGTTTATATAGATAAGTATGCATTCATGTATGTATGTTTGTATTTATCTGTAATGTTGCAGCTTTGTTAATCTTTTGTCTTTTTATTGATTTTTTCCATTGCAGGCATGATCTCTCCCTTAACATCCTTTCCGGTTGACTGGTAGAGAATGCCTATGGGCATTAAGTCCGCCATTTGCTGTAAATGTGCAATATAGAATTAATAAATTTGAGATACAGATACTTAACAGCTGGAGAGGAACATATGATTTCTTTTATTTGATATTCCCGCGGGAACGGGAACCACGCCGGTGAAACCGCGGGAGGCAGCTAGTTCAAAATAATGTTTCTTCGAATGCAACGATGTATTTCATCGCATTGATGTAACAATGCTGGCCTACAGCGTTTTAATAAATAAAAGTGTTGGAGAAGTTCGACGGTGGTCCGCAAGTCTCGGTCGTGGGTTCGAGTCCCATCTGAGAATTTACTTGTGGCCGAGTTGAATTTTTCCAATATTTTTCTATTTTTAATTTGTCATAAATATATTGAACCTTGAAACACGTTTTAAAATCGAATTCCAAGCGAGCGAAGTCGCGGTCTTGACTCTAGTATAAAACAGTCACAAAATACAACCAATATTAATGCTTCAGGTGAATAATTGAATGAAAACAAATACGTCTTTCGTTATTCACTCAATGGAGAGTGAGCATTCAATTTCCTTCTAATATTTTTAAACAATTTATTTCTCGATCGAAACTCAATACTCGATGCTATACAAAAGCGAATAGCGATGGTATCGTAAACTTATTTCAAATGGAAATGGAACTAAGTAGTGACGAATCGACACAGCCCTATACGTTTAGATTGTATGAAGTCGTGGGAATGAAAAGTATTTTGCTGTAAGTAACTGATATATTAAAAATAATAAATTTCATACAACCACACCAATTAGCTAGCCAGTTTCATAAGACCTTGTGTTATGCATACTAGATAACGGATAAACGTACTTATATACTTTATTTGTAAATACATACTTAATATACATATTAAACACCCAGACCAAGACAAATAGACATGTTCATGGACACAATTATTTGTCTTGTCCGGGGATTGAACCCCGACTCTCTGCGTAGAAGGCAGGCTACGTACCTCTACGCTAACTAATTTTGACGTGGACATAGATTAGACCTTAGACGCTTAGGTATGCTTGTCACTAAATTGTTTCGAGGTGAGTTCATCAACTTTCCATTAGATAATAGTGATTTAAATTACCGTCCCGTATCTTTAATTGTAATCATTTTTAACCGACTTCAAAAAAGGAGGAGGTTCTCAATTCGACGGAATCTTTTATTTTAATGTTATTTTTATTATTTTGTATGTTACTCGATTACTCGAATTCGGGTGGACCGATTTGAGTAATTCTTTTTTGTCCGAAAGGGTATACTTCCCATGTGGTCCCATTGTCATGATGTCACGATCTGACAAAATCCAGGGAACTCTTCAAATATTATAGGCATTCCTATAGCGATTTTGGTGTTTTCTATAGTAAGTTATGCATATGCTTCCGGAAAGCACCATTTGGTGAAGTGGAACTGATGATAAAGACCACAAATGGTCATCGGAACTATTAAATACTTAGCATTTCACGAAAGCGATACAATTACTTTAATATGGTTCATAAGCAATTTATGCTTGACTCAATGCATGTGATGAAGTATCGGGAGAACTCCTCAATAAGTAACGTCCCTGTACCGGGAAAAGCAGCATTTTGTAGAAGGTGATGAGGAGTTGACATAAGGTTATTAGCGGAGGCACGGGACCTCCTCTACCTTGAAAAATTGTGAAATAAAACACTTTTTTATGAAAAGGCATTCCACTTTGCGGTTCTACTATTTTATTTTTCTTGCCTTGGCTGGCACCGACTCCAAAAGGTTTATTTTTTGCTTTTTAGTTTTTTGAAGTCGGTTTTCATTTTTTTATAATTAATCCAGGCAATGTGTCCTATCAGTATGCTAAATTGCACACAAATCCATTCAGACGTTTTTGCGTGATTAAGCAACAAACATCCAAACATACAACTTTTCACGTTAATAATTTATCCCAGTAGGATCACAATACAATGATAAAAATATCATAAAATACGAGCAGTCTATATCATCACCACTTAAGACCTAGGACTTTTTTGTTATTCCAAAAACCCTTTTAGGACTCTAATAAATACACACGCTTTTACGACCGAACAATAAAACTTCACAGATAAATAAAAATGCTTACAGCTGTACAGATTGGTTCGTACCTTAAATAAGGTAGGATAATAAACTTTTATTCGGTCTGGCCGTAAAAATGTTTCATCAGAAAGCTTATACTTGGATACCCTCAGGAAACTGTTCAACTCAATGTTCAACTTTAGTCGTTACATTATTTTTTAACGGACGTCCTTGGGAACTATCAATATTTGAAACTGTATTCTTTATTTTTTATCTGTGGGCTTTAGTTACCTTTTTTGTCAGACGTCAAAGAGTTTGCTTTAGTTTTTGACCTTTTCCGCGGTTTGTCGGAAATCATAAATGTTACCATTATTAGTAAAAAGTATAACGTAATTGGTTTTTTCGCGTTTTAGAACATTGTTTTACTTAAGGCGGTACCCCCACCAAAAGTGGCGCCGTGTTGAATTTTATTTAATATCGTAATTCTAATACACAATTTTAATAAAACTTTACGTGGATTTTTTAGAGCTATAGCTAGAGTCTAGTATTTTTAGACGGTATCATTACATTCCCTCGTAGTCACTGCTAGAAGTAGATAGCAAAACTGCTAAAAGTGGCCGTTTTTGACACATTTGCTATCTACTTCTACGAATGACTATGACGAGATGTAGCGATACCTTCCAAAAATACAAGATACTGGGCTCTAAAAATTCCACGTTTAGTTTTATTAAAATTGTGAATCAGAATTACGATATTAAATAAAGTTCAACGCGGCGCCACTTTCGGTGGGGGTACCGCCTTAACTGTAATTGATAAAAAATACTAGAGTGAAACATAAAAAAATATTCTTGTATACTACCGTCCGCATGTGGATTCGTCCATCAAACGTTTATCCTCTATTTTAACTTAAAATATATTTGCCATGGTCAGATCAATAAACTACTGATAGTTCGAGATTTTTTTAATTAAAGCTAATAGACACTTCAGCTTTATTAAATTAGTATAGATTAAGTATCGAAACGAAGTACCTACCTATAACTTTATAGTTGAAGTGCTCTATAGAATTAAATCTAACAGTCACCAAGTACTGTCAACAGCACGTTCGGCGGGGCTATTACCGAAAAAATTGCACTTATCGCGCAGATATCGCGCGATCGCTGCAGAAAGTCGAAATAAAAATGGTATTACTTAATTGATTGATGGCTGATCGATCGTTTGCTATCGCTATTCGTATAGCGGCGCCTCCTACCTAGGTGCGAGAGTGAGACGCCGCGTGTTGCTATGACGCTAGCGCCAAAATGATTTGGTAGCAATAACAGGAACTAAATGAATGCACATTGTAGTTCATCGTTTGTTCGGTAGAGACCGCACTGTTATTACGTGACGAAAAGCAATTATCGCGCAATTTCTGCTGTCGCGTTGCTGTTGCAAAGATAGGTAAAGCCCCGCGGACTTTATACCTGCTCTACGAAAACCGACGCTATAACGAGGACATATATATACATATATCCCTATATAGAGGAGATAGAGGACCCCGTGGCGCAGTGGTTTGCATGCTCGGCCTGCGATTGTTAAGGTTAAACAACTTTCGCTATGGTCGGTCACGGGATCAGTGACCAAAAATTTACTATTTCGAGCTCCTCGGTGCTTCGGAAGGCACTTTATGCCGTTGGTCCCGGCTGCATTTGCAGTCGTTAAAAGCCACCAATCCGCATTGGGCCCGCGTGGAGGGTCATAGACATTCTCCTTATCCATCTATATGGAAGACCAGTGCCCCAGCAGTGGGGACAAATGGCTGATGACGATCGGGGACATAAATGCGTTCTCAAGGTCAAACTTTAAACCAATACTTACTGCAGCGTGTACTTTTATTAAACTTTACAATAGGTATCCTTGATACTGGCCAAGATTTAACGTCAATTAAAACGAGTTAATAAAATAAAATAACTCGTAAAAACTTTTAGCTATTTTAACTTTTTAAAATTAATAAAAATTATTTATTGTGTTATAAATATAAAAAATAATATAAATTTTTTAGTATTTTGTTTTCGCATTGAAGTTCAATTAAGCATGGTCTATTCAATTGTACTGAATAGACCATAAAAAAGTTAGTTTTGTCATTTTATCATTATTGTTTTGGTTCGCATAAGTTTAAAATAATTGTGCATGCTGTGTACGCTATTATTGGATTAAAGTCTTGTCTCATATATTTAGCATAGATTATAAGTTTTGTAATGACTTTAATCTGTAAGTGTACATACAACAAATAAATAAATATTGTTTTGTATCACTGTAGTTAAAAAACGAATTCTAGCGCTATTTCCAGTGATAGCGCTACTCATCTATTATACTGTACTCAGCAAAGGAGTGGAACTCCCTCCCTGCGTCTGTATTTCCGAGTACTTCTAACCCGTCCATCTTTGAAACAAGAGTGAATAGGCACCTTCTACGTTAGCTCACTACATCGTGGTTTTTGTCTTGGACCCTGAGCTTGATTGGGATCTAGATCAAACCCATTCATAGTAAAAAAAATAAACATCCTTATTTTATTATTGTTGCCATTTACATCCTTTCCGGTTATCTGACAGAGAATATCTAAGGGAAATCAATCTTTTGTTGTACGTATGTGTACAATTCTACGAATATTATAACTACGAAAGTATTTCAGTTTGTTTGCACAGACATCGAAGATAGTTTGGACTATAACGTAGAATACTTTTTATCCCGATATTTCCACGGGAACGGGAACCACGCGGGTGAAAACGCGGGCGGCCGCTAGTACAGGATAAATAAATAAATTTTTACACCATCACCAACTAAATGACAAGAACAATAAGCAAAAACCACAAAACCCTCCTATTTATGATTCACAATAAAACTCTTCAATAATAAACCGTACAATACATAAGCAACAAATGCCCAATAGGTTTCATACAAAGCATAATGACCGTATATTTTTATATGGCAACCGTAAAAATATATTGCGTCTTCCTTAACCCACGAAAGCCCATAGTTCGCATCCGTTCAGATCATGGAGGCTTAGGAAAATGTTTTTTGGTTCCTCAACAAATAAAATTATGAAAGCTTATTTGCGTATTCTGTTCTGATAAGAAAAAAAAATCTAATATTTTACGACCTTGCCTTTCCGCATATTGAATACCTATCCCACTACCCGTTTTATATAAGCTATAATAACAGACAGCATACATTTTGTAAGATTAAATGCATTTAAGTACAAGAGTTTTCTAGAAGATTTTTCGTTCAAATCACTTCTTTTGATCGAAATCTTATCAGTTACGACAGTAGCGATTACCTACGACGTTCTTTTTATGGATTAAAGGCAACTATCACAAATAGCCCTATCCATATCTACAGATAGGTTATTAATTTTAGGCCTAAGTCCATAAATTGCGCTATCAATCCGCAAAGAGATAAAAATAATATACATCATCACATACATTGTTTTTGACCTATAGATAACTATGATCGTTATATTATATAGCAGACTTAACAGTCTGTAGCTACACAGCCGAAACGTCATGCAAGCTGGGGGAAAATCTGTATTAAAAGCTCACTGAAAGCAATCTTCGACATTATAGGATTATCAAAGGTAATTGAAACTAAAGGATTTTAACCGTAGTAGAGATTTTGTTACATTTTTAAAAAGTAATTAAGGATATACAAATTTCGAATTCGACATATTCCAGCACGAGAATCGCCCCCCTGAAAAATACACACATCAAAAGTGTAAAAAAAAACACTACTTTAATAAAGAAAAAAAACCAAGTAAGAAGCTTTATAAATATTCATTTGATATTTTTAATACTCTTAAAAGTACTTGATCCCTAAACACTTTTAATATGTATATTAATATAATATATAATGTGGCGAGTCTCGTTTTTTCCAAAGGAACGCGAAAGTACACGCGGCAGTAAAGAAATCAAACCACTGCGTTATTTTCATACCACACTTTACAGTCTCATTATTCAATAAGTATAAACAGGTCTGTAAATGTTTGTACGTCGATGTATGAGTCGAATACTCCACTTGCGAACAAAGTCCCGAAAATTCAAGAAAACTTGCAGTTTTGTGCAAAGTAAGGAAATCATATTCACCTATATTCACTCAATCCGGTTTCCTACAACTTTATATGGAATGAAAATTAAACATTTGTTTCTCTGAAATTTTAGGAAATCAATAAATGTTTTCAGTTTTTTAAAATGCTAATTGGTTAGTTGAACATTTGAACTCGCCATCAACACTCAAATCTTTGCAGAAATACACACAATTTTTTATTTATTAGACCGTGAAGTGAGCATGTTTGTATGAAAATAACGCCGTGGTTCGATTTCTTTGCAGCCGAGTGCATTATCGCGTGATAAAGGCACCTCTTTCGCTAAAGTGGATTTTAATTATTATAAAAAAACAGGGCACCATAATTATTGGCCTTTTTTCTTATTATGATAAAAATAAAGATGCCCTTTAATCTATTTGTCGTACGCATCATTTAGATTACCCTTCGGGTTACTAATTTCGTTGAAAATGATGCATTTAGTTTTCAGAAATGGGTAATTTGACATGTCCAGTTTATGAAGAACCTCGTCGACCTTTATGTCTCTCTCATTTTTAATAAATTTATGAAAGGTCATGGCTCTTGTTGTGCTGGTTGTAGAGGTAGAACGAGGAGTCCTGACCCTCTCTAATAGGGTAAACCATCCGTCAAATAGTCCTTAGGGGGTAAATTTTTCATTCTTATCTATAAGTTTGTTATATTTAATAAACAAGATTCGTTCATATTCATATATTTTTAATAAGCTATCTAACTATGAGTCAGAACTATACTTTGTGATGTCTTTTTAGGGTTTCGTAGCCAAAAGGCAAAAAACGAAACCCTTATAGATTCGGCCAAATCGATGTATGTCACAGCCACTTTATTCCAAAACTTTGAGAATTACACAGTTGAAACTTGGTAGGCAGATGTATTCTGTAAACCGTTTTACGGTTTTCACACAAAAATAAAAACATATATGGGGGGCTCCCCATACATGGAACTGACACTGAATTTATTTTTTTCATCAAAGCTATACGTGTGGGGTATCTATAAATAGGTCTTTAAAAATTGCATTGAGGTTTCTAAAACGATGTTTTCTCAAAGTCAACCGTTTGAAAGATGTACACTTCCAAAGTGGTAAAATGTGTGTCCCCCCCCCTCTAACTTTTGAAATAAGAGAGTGAAAAATAAAAAATATATATATGCTGTAGATCTTAATAAAACTTTCAACGAAAATTGTTTGAACGAAATATATTTAGTAGTTTCAGAGCTATAGCACATTTTCCAAACCCGCAAATATAACTTTGTTATTTATACAATCACTATGAAAAACAAAGTTATTTTGCAGACGAAAAATTACAGTGGCATTTTGGCAATAATAATAATAGAAACTTTATTGCACACGATACAAAAACAAACGCATACAGAGAAAATGACAAAAAGAGGAACACACAATAGGCGGCCTTATTGCTACGTAGCAATCTCTTCCAGGCAACCTTGGGTGAGAGACAAAACCCTTCATGTGCGAGTTCGACGTGCACTTGGCCGATTTTTATTTACTTAATTCATTTATGATTAAGGTTTCTAACGAATGAGAAGAGTGATAAGTATTTAAAGTAGGTATATTAAAAGCAAAAACAAATGAGTTAATATTTTTGTATTTTAAGCGTCTTTTTATTTTATTAGGGTAAGTCACGGATATGTGCCGATGTCGGATTTATGTCACGATTTCAAAAACTCCTCTAAGGGTAATGATCTCAAGTCTGAATTGCCCTATATATGATAGCTCGGTGAATGGATTGTTTTTGTTTCTTGTTGGTCGTTAGGTAAGGTATTTAATCGTTGTTTTAAACACGCTTTTGTTTTACTATTTAATTATTTATAACACAAGGCATCTATCCTCTACGAAACGGATAGTTTGCCTCGTCTTTGATCCAGATAGATGAAATGAAGATAGAATAACAAAAAAGATATTTTTATTGTTGTTGTCTTTCGAAACCACCAAATGCGTCGAAAATATAAAAGAAAGTCACGCTTGATAGTCCTGAGATGTTTTAATATTCATTATAATTTTTATGTCATTTTATTGCATTACAGTTGTTTTAAAAAATGTAAGATTTTCTTTAAATTTGTTTAAAATGACACGAATATCAGCAAAAACACAGCTTTTCTTACCGCGGCGTAAGTTATCAACTTATTCTTAATGGAATAATGGTATTTAAAGTATTTCATTTCCTTTTAAAATTATTTTTATGTATAACTTCTTTTTTTTATTTTGCATTTTACAATGCTATTTTTATGTGACAAGAAAATATACTAGTATATTTTCTTGTTTAATACTTATTACTTTTATGTAGTGGTCAATTTTAATGTATTTCTCTGAGTGGCAACTATCCCTCCGCTCAATTTGACTGGTGAGGCGAAAAACCGGGGTGCGGCAAATATCCTTCAAATTTTAGGTCTGCGAAAATCATTGTAGCTCATACGCTACTATCAAATATGTGTTACATGAACTTAAAGATAAAGAATCACACATGATGTATGCAAAAACAGTTTGTTGATTTAGCACATGATTTGTAAACTCAAAGTGAGGCAATTTCAAAAAGTGCGGCATCTATCCGGGAGTTACCCTATGCTTATTTTAATCATCAGTCGACAAAAACATGTGCTATACTCGGACTCGTAATTAAATGCAGTGACAGCTCCAGTGTACCCACTTTCTGACAAAGTAAAAATAGTGACGTGGCAAAATAATCGTTTGTTCAATTGACATTCAGTAAAAAAATAGTAATCATATTACAATAATTTTTTGATGTTAAATTAACTACTCCGAATGTAAATGTGTAGGTTTTCACTGTGAAATCGTGAATTTCTTTAAATTAGAGTGTCGTTGTGCTGCCAAATATCATTAATAATAAGTTGTACAAGTTTTATTTAAATATTAATGTGACATAATTGGATGGTAATTATTCGATCCGATCCGATACTCAGATGATCGATACAACGCATTCTATCTGTTGGCGGATAGAAATGAAATGATACAAATTCACGGAGAATCGGATCGAAAAATCTTAAGATCTTTAAATTAGTGCTACCTATACAAAATATTAACCCAAATTTATCAGTGGTAGGAATGTCTGTGCTCTTTAAACGACGTTTCTTGTTGGTCAATCATACATTAAACGAAAACTGAAGTCACCTAGATTCGGAGCGGTTTTTAAAAATACTGTTTTTGGGCACGTTACAAGAGAAAATCTAATATAAAAATAGTTTTTATTTAATCGTATACAAGTAAATAATAGACAGCCATGTCAATAATTGAAAATGAGAAAAGAAAGATTTAAAAAATAAATATGAGAAATTTAAACAAGTAGAAAGTTTGATACAGTTTGCTTAACAGTAAATAAAGTTAATTTATTTATTGAAATCAAAAACTATTTACTTTTTTGTAATAAAAGGCCAAAATTCAACCATCAAAATCTCTTAAAACAATGAGAGTCAATCAATTGGCTGAAATTTTAATTAAAATATTACCTTAGCCCGTTGAAAGAGCTGACATTTGGAATTATTAATTAACTCCACCGAAAATTCGAACAAAAGACTTCGTATAATTAACACGTTTTAAATTGAGCGTAAAAGTTAACTGCTAATTTGATGCAAACGAATTCGGTCGAATGTTCTAGAAATGAGATTCGAACTAATTAAGAATTAGGATTCGGTGAGATGCATGCATTTAAATTGCGTGCATTTCCTCTTTGTTTGTCGGTTTTGGAAACATAAGGGGTGATTTGGTTTCGGTGAAATGGACACGTAGGTCGTAGAGCTGAGAGCTAGATAATTATCTAGCAGATGATAACTAGTTTCTTTATTCCTGTCTATTTTTTATAGTCATCCTGCTAGACGAATTCGTAAGACTGCTCTATACGAAAAACAGTTTAAAGCTTTATATCTTTATAAGCAGAAATAACGGTAATAAAGGGATATCATACATACACATCAGCCTGTGGACATCCACTGCTGGACATAGGCCTCTTCTAGCTCACGCCTATTGTGGCGTTGATATAAGGTTATTAGCCTACTGCTACCACGCTGGCCAGACGGGTTGGTAGAGGGTTTGTTTCAAGTTTTCCTTCTTTCGCACAGGTCTTAGTCGACTCTTACGACATTAAAGGCATGTAAGGGAGTGGTGACACTTGTATTATTAGGCCGTCACGGCAATAAAGGGATATAGTGAAGTGAAATTTTAATACTGTTACTAATACACAATAAAAGCCCAGGTATTGGTATTGGTATTGGTGATGGGCTCTTTTCTCCGCATTTAGACTCTCATTTGGTCCGTTATGCGTGAACATAGCATCGGTATGGCTAGTCAAGCCATCCCAGCTCCTTCCAGAAGCGCAGAAGCCTCCTGGGGCGTTCACAGGCTTCTAGGAGCGACCTCACGTCTTTGAGGATTTCTGCCCGTTTTGCGGCCAAACCCACGCACTCCAGGATTACGTGGGCGGCTGTTTCCTCTGCGTCCAGGCATCCCCTACATAGGGGGCTGTCTGTCGCATTCATGATGAATAGTTGTCGGTTTAAAGTTAGGTGACCTGTAAGTGTAAAATAAAAGCCCAGACCAAGATTCTATTTAAGACAGACAAAATACTTTTGTTTCCTAAGCGAAAGAGTTTAAAAATCGCAACAACAGCTTAAATTTTGCGATCACGTATGTTTCCAGCTGAAGTTTTTGTTGCATGAAGCCGATGCAAGTGCGAGCAACTTTTTTTAGATTAACCACTACCAATCTAGATCCGAGAACCTCACTTTTGGTTTGTTTTTTGTTTAGATTAGTGTAGTGTGTACAGTGTACAGTTATATGTGGGCGTTCCGGATATCGTGTTCTGGGAGTTAGATCTTTAGAAGATGGGTAACAGTTTAAGAAATGAAAAAAGTTAATTATGTTTTGGAAAACGGTACCTACTTTTTATTTCCATACAACTGGGTAATGTTTAGCCTTCGTTAAAGCTTATATTCAGTAATCATATGGCTGATGGTAGAATTGCAGTTTATTTAATCAGTTAAGTACATAATAAAAAATTTGCTCGCATCTGGTCATTGACAAAACAACTTTTAAGGATTGAGAAATGCAATATATAACCTTTAAAACATCGCTTTTAGATTTCGTATTAGCTATACTGTGGAGATCGTATATGTCTCCGCACTACAAGCAGGCCCGTACGTCCGCGAGGTTTAAGCTGAGCTTTGCATTTGTGTGAGTGCACATTGATAGTTTGTAGGTAAACAAAAAAGCAACAGGCGTTGCTACCATATAGGTACATCTATGTGCACTCACACAAATGCAAAGCTCAGCTTAGACCTTGCGGACTTACACCGCCGTTGCTGGCTGGTTTTGTTGTATGATAAAATTAAGAAAAGAGAGGCCCGTCGTGCCTAGATATGGTCGGTCGCCTTGTCAGATAAAAATATTTATTAATTGTAAAATTACTTAATTGATTGAATATAAGAACAGTATCGAGATAAACACCCATATTCTAAGTCGTTCCTCCAAAACTTACTCGTCCTCGACTTAACGAAACCTCATTGAAAACCTCTTTAAAATACTCCTCGAAATCGGTATTCTAAGTCATAACTCCGTAAGGACCTTGAGGAGCCAAAGAGTACGTAGCCACTCCGTGTTAGGCCTAGCGCACACTACAATTTTTACCCACGACGAGGTTGAGTGGAGTGTTAAAATTTTTGGAGGAACGTCTTAGGATATGGGGGAAAGTCTCTTTTGTATTATAAGAGTAGCGGTCACGCGTTACAGTACCTAGGTATGTTACGTTTTTTTTGGGTTTCTCGAATCATTTGTAAAATAGCTTTCTTTGTTAGTTTACAAAATAACGTCGTTTACGTACCTAACTGTGTTAAAGAGTTATTTTGGCTCGTCAGTGTATTGTAAAAGTAAAGTTATAATTTTTTTTTTTTCTTTTTATGAATATTTTTGTTTTTTTTCAGACACGCCATTCAATACTTTGTTATTTGTTGTTACTTGTTTATTATTACCGTTTACATTCTTATGTCATAAATATAAGATGGCCAAACGAAATAAGAATTTAATATGTACATGTGTCAATACAGAATTCCTTATGAAAATTGTGGCATTCATTTTACACAGGTACGGTCAGAAATAAAAGTAGAGAAATAAAACAACTTTTGCGCTATTTAGTGCGATTTATTTACCCGATATATATTTATTAAGTACTATAATTTTTCGGTTTTTTGGTTACCCGACGTTTCGGCAGCTTTTCAGTTGACGTAGTCATGGCAATTGAAAGTTGAAAATTGTTTACTATTAAATTGCCTTTTAGCCAGCCAGTTCCTCAGTGGTTGAGGATTCCGGGAAAGGCTCGCTTTCATCTTCAGCCTTATCAATACTTACTATCCGGTGTGAAATTTTGCATTTTACAACGCAATTTTTATGTGATAATTTTTAAACAAGTTAATATACTAGAAAAAAACAACTTAACTCACGTCGCCCTGACGGGACTCGAACCCGCATCCCTGGGAATCCGGCTCAATGCACTAACCAATTATGCTACAGAGACATAAGAGAATACGTTAAAATTGTCTCTCATTGATGAAACGACGGTGGCCAACACCGTAGAGAAGGTGAATATACTAGAGAATATCAACGTGTTCTCATACGTCTCTGTAGCATAATTGGTCAGTGCATTGGGCCGGATTCCCAAGGATGCGGGTTCGAGTTGCTTTTTTCTAGTATAACTACTTGTTTAAAAAATATCATATTAATAACACTTTATTATTCCGCTGCTGACGGTACACCGTCCGACGCCTAAGGAAAGCCGCGCGTGTACAAACACAAAACTCAAATATTTATGGAACTTACGCATAAGCCCCGTATTTGTTCAGAAGAACTCCCAAACATTACCGCGGCGTAGTATCAGCAAAATATACACTTGAAATATAATAAAATCTTCCTTATGCCGTGAACAGGGATAAGATACTATTTGGATATTAAATAATTTAATGTTACTTTATCACCATTCCTCAAAATCAATATAAAATACAACTGTTTTTTAAAACATAATTTTCAAATGAATTTTTCATGATTTCGAATGTCTCCTGTTTGATTATTATGCAATGAATATACTTTGGATTTTCATACTGGTACTAAGACGTAAGAGTATCACCAAACAAGTGACTATCCTTACATACATTATAATCTAAACGTACAGTAAAAACACCTTCATAACGCTTAGATAACTTCGACTAAGTACGATGACTATCGCCATTTAAGTTCTAACACGTTCTAGTATTTCTCGAGTAAAAAAACCGTTCAAGAGAGAGTCGGCTTCGCGCACCAAGGGGTTCCGTACCATTATATATTATCCCCATGCATCGACATAGGTCGAGGTCAGTTTATCAAAAGCAAATAAGTATAAAATAACTTTTTTAAAGATTTCTATAAAAGTATGCTATAGAGACATCATTTTATTTTTCCTGTAATCTTTATATATACTTCTATCACATAGAATAATTGCAGATTTTTCTCTATGTAAACTTAGGAGACAATATTGGAACGGTATTTCCTTTTTAAAAATTTCATCAAAAGTCGATAAAATAGCGTCCTATGAAAAAAAAAATTAGTACTATTTGAGAATGTGCAAGCAGCGTTCTTTCATATGATACCCCACATGCCCTAGTAGCCATTTTGAATTTTTAGAGGCTCTTTCAGTGGCTCTTATTAAAAAAAAACTCTTATTTGCAAAGCGTCATCTAAAACTGATCCAAATTTCATGTTAAAAGCATTAGTAGTTCTTGATATATCCAGATGTGACAAACAGACTGAGTTGCACCATAAGGTTTCCTTTTTACCATTTGAACGGAACGGAACCCTAAAAACTAGTGAACTTTCTTCCACCAATTCTTTATAGCACCTGTAGATACATATTGCTGGCATCAGACAATGTATTTTCCAGCTCAAAATCTGTGAAATGATAACGTAATGCTAGATAAAACCCTAAGAGCGTCCGATATACTATCGGCCTTTGAGTTAGATTCGGCTTTGAAATAGGAGAGCTCTTTGAGAGTAACTACCTATACGAGATTCGCTTTGAGCAAACTATAATATAGTTAATGGATAGCTAATCCCCACTAATAATATGTATGAATAGGCGAACTCGAGAGATTGTTTTTCCTTTGTACTGCCTACGCCTACGTGATTTACTTGAGGTGTTATCATGAACAATAACAAGGGGTATACAACAAGGCGTACTTAGCTATTAAAGAAGAGGTTTAGCTAGTAAAGAAGAGGAAGAGAATTAACCGAGTTCGAGCCGTAAGTTATAATTGATATCTATGCCTATTCACTCTCGCTTTGAAGAGACCAAGGTTGTAGGAATAGGGGAACACATGAGCAGGCAGCGCACTCCATTCTTTAGCGGTTCGCATTAGAAATGTGTCAGCCAAGCGCTTGGTACGGATCACTGGAATGTCTACGACGTACGGGTGATAAGCTAACATGCGTCTGGTATCCCGATGGTGGAAAGGGGCTGGAGGAACAAGGTCGTGCAGTTACTTTAAATAATCTATCTTTATTTACCAACTTTATCATCAGCTATTATAATTTTCTTAATGTTTTCAATGAATTAAATACCTACTTACCTAGTGAAATATACGCTAATGTCGTTGATAGCATTATTTCACATTAGATTATACAGAAAACGTCAGAGTAAAAGTCATGCAAACAAATGGTAATAACGTTTGTCACGGATTAGCTATTCTAATAAATCAACCGCCTCTGTGGTCTAGTGGTACAACCACTGGTATCAGATCCAGGGGTCCCGGGTTCGATTCCCAGTGGGGGTACATATTGTATTCGGTTTGGTTGGTGGTAGGACTTGTTGTAAGTGAGTGGCTAGCTACCACCATCTTATCTAAGTCTGACGCCATAACATCAATGTTTTCAGCATTGTTGTGATCCGGCAGTTAAAGATAAGGTTGCCAATTCCTCAATGATTGAGGATTCCGAGAGAGTCTCGCTGCCATCTTCAGCCTTATCAATACTTATCAGCAGGTATGATGAGACTAAGAATATCCCCGTCGTTCTTTAAAAAAAAAACGGTTGATGTTTATTTACAATTGGGGCTTGAGCTTACTTTAAGATAAGAAGAATGGACCATAACCATCCACGCACGCAGACATAATACAGACTGGAGGGTGTAATCAACTGCAAATGCAGTCGGAACAGCTTAACATGTATTCTAAAGTACAAATAAGCATTATTGACCAAAGAGAAAATCACACCTTGAATATTGAAATATAGAGCAGACTGATTGTTTATGGTAAATTTTAAATAGAAAAATATTGGAAAAAATTAACTCGGCCACAAGTGAATTCTCAGACGGGAATCGAACCCGCGACCTTTGGAAATCCGGTCCAATGCTCTAACCGCTGAGCTACCAAGACTTGCGAACCACCGTCGAAATTCTCCAATACTTTTATATTTTTAATACGCTGTAGGCCAGCGTTGTTACATCAATGCTAGGAATATCCTTCTAATAGGAAAGGTCGCGGGTTCGATTCCCGTCTGAGAATTCACTTGTGGCCGAGTTAATTTTTTCCAATATTTTTCTATTTAAAATTTACCATAAGTATAAAAATAGCATTGAAAAATGCAAAAATTACAAAATCATAAAAAAAACAGACTGTGTTACTAAAAAGTAAATAAGGTAGTACTAAAATATTGCATTGCAACACTTTATCCTATAACTAATTACTTATGCTGCAGTACGTTCATTATACGCATTTGCTTGCATAATTTTGGTAGGCGCTCTATAGATAAACCCTTTACTGCAGCGGTGGCCATATTTGAACCAAACCCAATTATTTAATACGGATTAACAAGCTCTGGTTGTACATTACATGATGACCCATTAGGCGGTCGTGAGGCACACAAAATTGCTGCCCATTTGTGCCGCAGTGCTAAATTGTTGGACGACTTAATTTTGTTATTGCGACAAAACGAGAATTGTTATTTTGGACGTTGTCGTTAACGCGTTTGTAACTGACGTGTCGAGATGGGACGTGATAAATGTTATTATTTAGTTATACACAGTAACCCTGTAATAAAAAATAATTAAGTTGACTCATTTTCCTGTACCTACCTGACCTACAAATAGGTAGGTACTTAATAAAAGTAGTGGTATGTACCACGCTATGGGGACGGTAAAATATGATATAAAAAATGTGCTTACAGTACTAGTACATGTATTAGGAATGATTAGGAAGGGTTTCATAAAAATAAATATGTAAGTAGGTAGTTCTGTTTTTGATATTTTTTGTCATATTACGAAAAAATTGTTTTTTAGACTGACCTTACTCTTCCCTTGGTGTCGTGTCACTAGCTTAGCACAGTATAATGCTAAAATAGTAACACGGCACATCATTTAAGACCTAAAAAAGCAAACATGGTGTGCACAAGAAAAAACTACTGCTAGATTAAAGTTAGCAAAATGAATAAAATTAATTAACAACTCCCTAACTGCGTGTTACAAATAAGTAGGTAATTAAAAGTTTGCCGATGATAATAGTTGTAATAACTTGCCAAAGTTATAAGCTGCTAAGTATATTAATTTTCGTGTACTCTTATAGGTAATTCATGACGATACTTAATTATTTTTAACTAGAGGCCGGGCGCGGTTTCACCCGCGTGGTTCCCGTTCCCGTGGGAATTTTGGGATCATTTATAGCCTATGTTACTACTTGGGGTCTAAGGATTCTCTATACCAAATTTCGTCAAAATCGGTCCAGTAGTTTTTGAGTTTATTCGTTACATACAAAAATACAAATCTTTCCTCTTTATAATATTAGTATAGATAGGAAAATACAAATAGAAATCGACTCGTCTCACAAATAGCTGCTCTAAGTTCTCAGACGATTATCGAACCCGCAACTTTTGGATTTGTCCAATACTTTTCTATCTAGGTTGTAAATTCAAGTCCCATCTGAGAACAACGTGTGAAACGAGTCAATTTTTTCTGGTAGTAAACTTTACTTGTCGTATAAAATTAAAATATGAGATTTGGGCATCCTAAAAAGGGTTAAGCGTATTTCGCGCCGGAACAGCTTCTTATCTATACTAATATTATAAAGCTGAAGAGTTTGTTTGTTTGAACGCGCTAATCTCAGGAACTACTGGACCGATTTAGAAAATTCTTAGACCATTAGAAAGCTACATTTCTCCCGAGTGACATAGGCTTTATTTTATCCCGATATTCCCACGGGAACGGGCACCATGCGGGTAAAACCGCGAGGATCCGCTAGTGTTGTATGTTGTCGTGTGGGGTCTTCAGAAGCCCTAGAAGATTAAAAGCAATGAATTAGTATTTTAACTTACATTTTTGACGTTTCGTAGTTGGATAGGACTGTATTGAAACAAAAAGTAAAAGATATTGCAAATCAGACATTGATTTATAATTAAAAAAAACTTCAAGTAAATAGGAGTAGCATTTTATTCTTATATTTTTACTCAATTAACTGAAAGTTAACTTCAAAATAAAAAACAAAGGACAACTTCCACTTTTTATATACCTATTTGTGATCAACGAACTAAAGATTAAAATCAGCTATAAATCAACTCAAAAACACGATAGAGTAGATACATTCTATGAGTAATCCTAATTCTAGATTCTACAGCCAAAAAAAGTACGATATCATTCTACTCTAAGAATAATACAGCCATATATACTTACCATGCCTATGTGATGTCTTAATTACGATATGCTTAATCATTTGGGGTAATTGTACAAATGTCAACAGAGCTTTCATGCTCAGAAAAAATGCATACGAGCCATGTGTGGTTTTCCTCCACTCACATCATGTCGTAAGTTATTTCCGCGTCGTGGCTTACTGACTCTGCCGTCACTTTACAAATTTGAGTATGCGTATTCGTAAGAAAAACTATTAATCTATTTAAGAAAGCTTGTGATATTTATCCCCGCAATACTAGAAATCCAGATAGACTTGTAATGCAAGAAAAACCTCAAACATTACAGTATTCTATGAGCTGTCTTACTATGTATGTTAAATTATTGAATAATATACTTACCTGATTATCTGAAATGTTTAAATATTATACATTGAAAAAACGGTTTATTAAAATGGCCATTGACGAAAAACTTTTATGACATTAATATTTTTTTACTAAATGATATAATTAAATAATTTGCAATTTATATTCTGTGAATGTAACCCAATCCATTTGACACTTCAAAGTTTGATGTAATTTTATTTTCTAATGTAATAAATGTAATTTTCTCAAAGATGCATGGAAATGTTGACATTATTTTCGAAAAAAGAACACGCGAAGTAGCGAATTTACGGACAAAGAAAATCAAATCCATTGCAGGAGCGTTTTTTTGAATTTGGAACATTACAAAGAGTATTTAACAACTCCAGCACGCCGTTTCATACAACATTGCTGGAGCGCTGTAATGTTCCAAATTCAAAAAGACGCTCCTGCAATGAATTTGATTTTCTTTTAGTAATTATTAAATGTATAATATAAAAAGTATGTTTTATTTCCCTGCATTCTTTTGAGAAAAGCACTATATATGCCTCGGCGGAAAAGGCAATTGCCTGTCTCGTATTAGTGAAGTCCTCGCCTACGGCTCGGCCTTCAAACTCATACTCGACTTGCAATTGCCTATTTCACGGCCTTTGCAATAATGTACTATTAATTCATTCTTCAAATATTATCTTACAACTGAATTTAATCAAAAATTTTAAATTTGCATGCTTAAATAGGCGAAACATCATGTACAAATATTATAACCTACCATCTTAATTACCATGTTTGTGGCAAATAAATAAATGATTATAATTATGATTATTAATAATTTCTTTGGACACAATCAGTGCATATGGTTTTGGTATGATGCATATGGATCAACTTGTTCATGATTATCAACGTCTTCATATTCCTGTTCGACTCCTTTTCATTGTCACTGACTACATCCGAATAATCACCATTTTCTTCATCATCCTCTTCACCACCACAATTTCCTCATCTTCTACTTCCAACCATATCAAATTGTCTATCAGTTCTTAGTATTTTTTTTATAAATATTCTGAAACAAAAACACTAAATATATACACTACAACAAGGAAAATCTATTAAGTATGAAGTAAAAGTTTACTTACGCCACTGTCGCGTGGGATCCCTCAGAGCCTTTCGTAGAAACACACGTTCGTAACTCACGGCGCGCGCGCGCAGACTCCGTTTCAATGGAGCGAGTGTTGAGCGTAATCCTTTTTGTGTGGCTACCTAAAGCAAGAGATCCCTAAACGTATTTAAAGAGTACATATTTTCCAATTTTCCAAAACCTGGCATTTGAAAGACCCCACGCGTGGGTTCGAGGGTTAACAAGCAATTTAGCATGGTTGTGGGCTTAAAATTTTCTTTTTTCTAGGTCGGTTTCTTAAAACACATACTGAACAAAGAAGTAAAAAAACGGTATTTTCTGAAATAACATAAAAATTCTATTCCTAAACGATTTCGCACGCACTTTAATATCCTGCCTTCGTTTACGCAAGAATCGGTATTTTTTTATTAATTTCCATCTGAAAACCATTTCCCAAGGTCGTTCGGAATAATTAAACAGATGTTCCGAAAAAAATAACAGTCTCGGTTCATTTGTGCCCTCATAATATTCTGGACACGTGCGCTCATAACGTAGCAGGCGGGGGTTGGCATGGCTCGAAGTAAAAACGTAGGCGTTTTCCCAATGGGAAATTACCTTTTGGAAACCTTTTGGGTATTGTTTGGAAACGATGCTTTTAGCAACAGTCAATTGTTTTAAATTATAAACTGCGGCCATTGAAATTGGTCCGATTGTTTAATTTTGTGGAAAATTCGTACTTACCGCTAACCTTTAAAAAACCACATACCCGTTCGTCGGAAAACATTTTTACACAATAATAAAATTGTTTTAAGATTGTTTTGAGGGATAGTTTTCGCCATAATGTCCGCTAATTTATAGCGTATCGTGGCTCAAAGTAAACGAGAAATTAGAAATTAGAATTTCATTTTGTGTATTGTTTGAAAACGTTGCTTTTGGCAATAGTCAATTATTTAAAATTATAAACTGCGGCTATTGAAAATGGTTTGGACTTTTTAATTTTGTGGGAAAGTCGTGGAACTTTAATAATCCCTGATTTAATATTTTAGAATGAAATTGCTATAATTCTTTGAAAAGGAAACCTTGGTTCTTAAGCTTAATTCAGTTGTTAATCTGTTTTGTAACGAGACATCAAGAGACGCCAACACTCTGGCTTATTTATTGATAAGCCATTACTGAATGGCTTATCAAATTACTGACGATTATCATCGTCAGTAATTTCAATCTCCCCAGTGGTGGGGCACAAGCGTTTCTTACGGATGTGTAAGAAGATGAGCCTTGAGACCAACAAGGCCTTAAGGCCTTAAGACACACGAAGTAACTATTTACTAATCTGTCAGAATGGATTGGTGGGTAATTAAGGCATCAATGCAACAAGGATCAACTGTCTAGCTTAATTATAACTTTTTAATTTTGCATTTTACAATGCTATTTTTATGTGATAAATATTAAACAAGAAAACATACTCGAAAAAACAACTTATCTCATGTCGCCCTGACGGGATTCAAGCCCGCATCCTTGGGAATCCGGCCCAAATGCACTAACCAATTTTGCTACAGAGACTACGGTGTTGGCCACTGTCATTTCATCAATGAGAGAATAATCAATGAATTCGAAAAAAACATTTTTACAAATTGGGGCAGTGACTCAAAACCATTTATTGTAGTGAGTTCTACAAAGGGTTTTGAGTCACTGCCCCGAAAGGAAAAGGTATAACAAAGTTATAATACCTAAGCTTGAAACTTACACCACCCGTAGGAAAATTCTAACATCTGGAAGACGCAATTTGCGGCACCTTCTCCTGCATTTTATTAGGACGGGCAATGCTAATCGTCATCTGATTTTCACCTGCGTCATTATTATTATTGACTAGTGGCCACACCCGACTACCTCCGCGTATTTTCGTGATCTAGGAATTGTTATTTTTTTGCACTTACAATGCTTACATTACGTGTGTAATAAATTTTAAACAAGAAAATATACTTACCAGAACTGCCGCTGCCGGCCTGGTTAAGAGCGTTTGTTCCCAACGAGTCACACTGTTACCTCGTTTGCAACAAACGGCTAAGAGCATGGGGTGGATTTCCACAGAACATTTTGTTCTGTGCGGATTTCCAAAGGTTGTGAATTCGAGCTCCGTCTGAGCGACATGAAGACTAGTTGAATTTCTTTTCTAGGTTTTTCTTCTATTATAATATATGGATATCACCGGCAAAAACATTTCTTTTAAAGTCTACCGAACTATATAGCCTAGATAAAAATATCTAGATAGGACAGAGCAAGCAATTATTTGCGGGCGGGCGGGCGGTGCATCCAGCATGTAAGTTTTCTTGCGGAATTAAGCTACATATTTTTCGTTTTCTACTAAGATATGGATTTCCGATAAATAACGCCTGATTAAATCAAATACAAAGCAGACAATTAAGATGATATTGATCTTACAACCGTCAGGTCCACTATAATATGATCATTTATGAGTTTTCGAGAACAAAAGTCCTTGTAAGCTAATTACATAACATAGTAATAGAGACAAATATGATATACCTTGTGTCTTGTTTTGAAAGCACTTGTGTTGTTATTTAACCAGATATAGGTTCATTATATATCAGAACCAACGAACGTATTACAATTGGCACCCAGAAATATAGGAAAAACTAATATTTGTCATAGTCGGGAATCAAACCCTCGACCCGGCTCATGTATGATCAGTGCCACTGCGTTATCAGATCGTCACGTCTCAACTGTCACAAAGTAGGTAATTTCCATTGCTCCATTTGTAAGCGAAATCACTTCATCCCATTCAAGTAGGTGCTATCAATCAGTACACTGTTTCATTTACTTTATAAATTGGTTTGTTTAACATTATGAAATATGAGGTGTCGCGACAGAGATCCATAGACAAGATCGTTATGAAATTAACTTAAAGGTGTATAGAGGGATACAAACATTATAAATATCAGAGCAACACTTAATAAGAGATAAAGTGATTGTAACGAATCGGTTGTCTAAACATTTTGTCAAGATTCATTCGAGTGCGACGATATTCCTGTTTTTCATTTCTGAAATCATTCATAGTATTTAAGAAAAGGCTAAAAAAATTTTTGGTTGAAAGAACGTATTATACCATTAATGAATTTATTACAGACAAAAATATTGACATGTAGCAAATTTTTATATAAATATCAACTGACATTTTATTCTTTTAGATTAATTTATTTTACATTTTTTTGACTTTTGGTTACATTTGCATGACATGGTTATTATTGTATTACATATTTATTATTATTATTTTAAATCGAATGTTAAAGAATTAAATTAAATATTCTTGGTGTTTTTGATTACCCTTTTAATATGGAAAATGTACTAGTGACTGTTGTTAGTTATAAGTATTACCTATTATTCACGATAATACTCCTCGACTCTATTGTATTTGATATGTCATATTTTAATACGTATTGTGTTTTTTTTTTTTTTCCTTTGAAAATTCCGAATGGTTAAATATGGCGTTCTTATGACTTGTAAGACCTTAATTATGTACCTACCCATATTTTGCAAATAAATAAATTTGATTGATTGATTGATTGATAAATTTTAAATAGAAAAATATTGGAAAAAATCAACTCGGCCACAAGTGAATTCCCAGATGGCTCGAACCCACGACCTTTGGAAATCCGGTCCAATGCCCTAACCACTGAGCTACTGAGACTTCCGCCAATAATGTAGATTATATTCTTAGTGAAGCGAATGGAAGGACTTAAATACTGTTTACTGTTTATTTAATGGAACCAGAATCTCTCACAAGCAAAGTTAACCATGAACATGTAAAAAATCGATAGATGTCAGAAATAGATTTTTTCCGCCCTGTATAAGCATACAGGGTGGAAAAAATCTATGGGCCCTGGAGGGGATCTACCTCAAATCCTTTGGCTAGCCCATTTTACTGAAAGAAAACATTCCTTTATTTTTTAAACGAAACAAAAGTGCATTCAAAGATTTTTGTAAATTTGAGTTTATAAGTTGAGTTTTCATGTGTTTCCTTTAATTTAATATACTATGTTTGTTAGAGAGAGTTGATCCTTTTGATTGACCCTATCGGTTGATGGTATAAAAGTACAGAATGTTGTTTTTTTACAGATTTTAGCTGGTTTGATTCTTGGTACAACCAATAATCATTGTTTTCAAAGAATTAAAAAATAAAGGAATGTTTCCTTTTAGTAAAATGAGCTAACTAAAGGATTTAAGGAAGTTTCCCTCCAGGGCCGATAGATTTTTTCCACCCTGTATAATTTGCGTTTTCATCGTGGAGGAGGCGCTCGTGCTGCAAACGCCGATGCCAGCGCCCCCGCGTATGTGTTGTGATGTCACAACACTACCACTGATGAATGCTGGTCTACAGCGTAGAGCAATGTAGTAACTACTACATAACGACGCGTCGAGTCGGGTTACTAAATATATCGGTAGCTCAAGAGAGAAAGAGAGTGAGAGAGTTTCGGGGTCATGTCCTGTTCGAACAATTCGAGGACATGTAGTTTTTTTTTAGTATAAAATTATCCTAAGACCGAGTTTTTTTTATGAACAGATGAGAGAAACAATGTTTTGTTAAGAATTTAAGGAAACCATCAGAAAAAGGACCATAATCTACTGTCCAAATAAAAAGTTTAACGATTCATTTTATGACTTCGACTTCCGAAACACGAACTACCGACCAAATTCTTCGGACACCTTCATGATAAATACGACATCCGTAAGGAAAATATTGTAACTCAGTTTTAGGCATTTTACGGGGGAGCACGATAAGAACTAAAAACCTTAGCAATTTCGGATAAGTCCTTATGCCAATCGATCTTGAACATTTAAGTAAACGTTGTAAGACCTAAACAATTGTATTATTTTACGATATTTTGATTTTTTTCATTTTGCAATGCTACTTTTATACTTACGATAAAATTTTAAAATAGAAAAAAATTGGAATAAAATCACTCGGCCACAACTGAATTCTCAGATGGGACTCGAACTTACGACCTTTGGAAATCCGGTCCAATGCTCTAACCACTGAGCTACCGAGACTTGCGAACCACTGTCGAAATTGTACAATCCTTTTTTATTTTTAATACGCTTTAGGCCAGCGTTGTCACATCAATGCTAGGAATATCCTTACATACAATATCAACACTTACTTACAACAATATCTACAATATCCTATGCTAGGAATAAATACAATTTTGATAACTGCAGCTGACCTCCACTTACGATGTTTTTACACTCTGCAGATTTTAAATTATAACGAATTTAGATACGATGTTAGGTGTAAAAAAAAACCCGCATTTTTTGCTAATTGTAAGGATACTCGTATCACCGTAATTGCCTAAAACTAAGTTACAATGTTTTTCCTTCCAGGTGTCGGGTTATTAAAATCTGAGAATAGAACTGCGATTGGATAAAGTAAAAGTCACTATTCGATTTAAACTAACTTCAAGTGACCGAGTTAGTTCTAAAGAGATAGTATCAAACTATAGTTACAAAAGTTATATTTGTACAGTACTTATCACTAAGAAGTTCAAATGCAATTTGGCAAATATGACGAGAAAACTTTGGAATTTCAGTAATTTATCATTTTACAGTTTTTACAGTTAAGAACTAACGATAGTTTTTTTAACGACTAATTGGGTAAAGTTGAGAAAATAATAAAAAACTAATAATTTCACACGAAACTTTCTAATAATTATTACAATCACTGGTAGCCTCTTTTATAATCTAATTAAATTCCAAAGTTATAAAAATAATAAAAATTTCTTAATTAAACAAACCCCTTACTACTAAACGTATTGTAAGCTTGGAATAGTTATTCCGTGTTTTGTCTTATCTGCTCGAGTTCGAAATGTCATTTGAATGACAGAGACAAAACGTTTAATAACTATTCGATGCTTACACTAAGTTTATAAGTAAATAGGTTTATGTTTAAGGCAATTAAGACATTTTTATTATTTTAATAACTTTGGAATTTAATTATAATAATGTAGCGCTCATGGCCACCCTTGACAGACTGATCGTATTCGATCACGTTTGTTAAGCAATGTTCGGTCCGGTCAGGTGTCGGATGGGTGACCCTAAAGTGGCATTAAAACTAAGCGCTTCCGTGCTTCGGAGGGCACGTTAAACCGTCGGTCCCGGCTGTGGTCATCTGATAACAGTCGTTAAGCCAAGTCAGAGGCCTTAAAGGCAGCCTGGTAAACTCTGACACTAGAGGTGGCCACTAATCCTCATACGATAAGAAGGTATTGAAGAGGCTACCAGTGACAAAAATGTTTACATTCTAAGTTTTGGCGCACACTGTTTATTGAAATAAAATAACTTTTACGGATATCAAACGCGCTTTATTTTACGAACTAAGTTGTAATTGTCCGTATTTTTAGGTTTTCTAGTCATCCCGTGACCACGGCATCTGTAAAGGTGCCGAAACGTCGGCAAAATCAAAAACCCCTAAAATACGAACAATTATAACTTAGTTCGAGAAATATAGCTCGTTTGATATCCGTAAAGTTGTTTAATTTCAAAAAAAGGGTTAATTACTCCAATATAGTCTTATGTGGTTGGTTGGTGCTCCCCTTTAAGCTAGTTTTCGTGGGTTAGACAACACCGATCTCATAGCATGATTCTAATCATAGAGACTTGTACGTCTAACTATCTGACCAAGACAATTAGGCGCATGATAACTATGAAAAAGTTAAAAAATCTAACTAAAAACCTACATTTCAAGAAACAGTAATCAATCCGTTAATCACTGTACACAGAAGTGGGCTGCAGATGCCAAAAGTGCAAAACCGCATTCCTGTCATGCGCCTAATGTCTTGGTCGTGTAGTATTCTGAGTCATAGACTAAGTCACCATGATTAAATTTGTGTAAAAATAACAAGAACAGTACACAGTATAGATCCGCATTGGTCGAGGATTCTAGAATAAGCGTGATTCCAACACAACCGCTATTAGAGGTCCACGATACTCTATCCTGGGGGTCAATTCTGCTAATTTTTTGTCATAATCGTCTCTCAGTGGTGTTTCAATAGTAGTGTTTATTTATACTGTTGTAACAAGAACTGTGTAAAACAGCACTACCATTGAAACACCACTGGAATACGATTGTGATTAAGCATTAGCAGAATTGGGCCCCAGACGTCTCGTCGATGGGCGGCTAAATCTTCGGGCGGTTTGAACGCCGTCATTGTCCTCAACATATAAATTAGTAACATGCATAAGTGGGAAAATAATAAAGGTTATGCTGCTAAACGCTACTCGTCTGGGACAGAAGTTTATTACTCTAAAAATATATAAATATGTTGAGGACAATGACGGCGTTCAAACCGCCCGAAGAACTAGCCGGGCAGTGATAATGGAATATCACGGGATGGGTGGCCACGTGAAAAATCAATAGTGATTCATGATAATCAGTACCTTCGCATATTTACATACAAACCTACAAAGCAAACAGTAATTATCTTCCCGTCATAACTAATTTCGACGATTACGCTGTTTAATTATCCTCTATATAGGTACGTTTTCAGTTCTGCACCCGCTCCAGCAATAACTAAAACAATATTATGCTTATACTAATATATTAATATAACATCTCCTGTCAACGGCGCTTAATTAACACCCATCAGAGATAAACCCATAACGCGAACGTTTTCTATACAAACACAGCCACAGTAAATAAGCATAAGTAGTAACGCAACTTTTTATAGTATAACGTCTTTTGTCTATTACGCAATACGAAAATATTTTATGATGTTGGTATCTATGTATAGGTACACGGCTATGTCACATGGAGGGGAAGTACCTTAAATATTAGGGATGGGATATTGTGTTTCAAGAAAACATTATTTTAAATATATTTTTTTTTGATGTATTTAAAGGTTTACCAGTTAAGTCTACTCTATAATGACATCGTTGAGTTTAAAATTGTTATTTTAATTAAAATGATTAGTAAGTAAAAATGCGAAGCGATGGCCGTTGGGGCGGAATGATTATGGAATGGCGACCGCGCACCGGACGACGCTCCGTGGGTAGGTGCCCTAGGTGGCCCTCAAGGCCATCAAGGTGGACCGACGATATGGTGAAGGTCACGGGAAACCGCTGGATGCGGGCAACACAGGATCGATCGTTGTTGGGGGAGGCCTACTATACCCAGCAGTGTGATGTGGCTGAGACGACAAAGTTATGAAGAAACATTCGTCACTTTGCCAGCGTTACCGTACCGCGTCGTCGCAGCTATTCGGGTTGAGATACTGTTAATACAATTATTTACTGTGACAACACGCACCTCCAGTATTAAGGTTTGATCAAGGTAATTTGAACCTTAGTGCAAAGGAACAAAACCTTTTAGGAACTACAACGGTTAATTAACAATTAATGAGTCAACTTATCTCATTATTGTTATTTGTAATGCCTCTTTGTATGAATGGTTGTATTGATTCTAAGAAAACAGTGAAACTGTTATAATCGAAATATATTATTATATATACCCATTATATAGAAATGGGTCTACCTCAGTCTGCTTATCTTAATGTTGTGCTTAAAGCCTAAATATATTTATCTAAAATAAATTGGTACTGACCTGTATGTACGACCTCACAACTTGCAGTACAGTAATCTTGTAATGCGAGAAATGTTTTAATGTATGATAGACAAGTCTTTCTTTGCCAGCTGAAAATTCTTTACGGTTACAATAACAATAAAATGTAATATTATAATTAGTATTTTTCTTTTTGTGATGGAAATTGACCTTATTGATATGTATAGGTCACTTTTCAATTTGACGACTCTGTATGAAATAAAACAGGGAGAAAAAAACCGCCCTTGACGAGTTTCTTGCCGGTTCTTCTCGTTACAAGGACTTCCGCCGTGGGGTTTGTGAACCGATGGCGTAGCTTCTTTGACGTTTATAAGTGCTTGTAACAGCCTAGACTGAATAAATGATATTGAATATGAATATATTTTAAATTATATATATATACCTTTTTGTTTTAAAGGTGAATACATTTTCTATATACCTACTTTAAACAAGAAAAGCTTGGGCCCTGTTTCATAAAGTTTGACAAGTCGACAATTTGTCATCTGTAGGCCTAGCACGAATAACTTTCGAATAAGTATCGAGAAAGTGAAGTAAAAAATGTATGAGATATTGAGCAGCGATCCTACCGGACGTAAACGGAACTACATTTTCCTATACATTTTTTGACATTACGTTATCGATACTTACTCGATACTATAACGAAAGCTTTTCGTGCTTACCCTACTGTTTTTTGAAACGTTAAATTTTAGAATTGTCGCTACAATTTGACAATTATGTCGGCTTTTCATTAAGTTATATGAAACGTACAATCGTCAAATTGTCACCTGTCACCTGTCGCTGACAATAGTAATCTTTATGATACAGGGCCCTGGTGGTACAGATGTTAACACGTTCAGCCTGCGCTGCACTTTGGGCACGTTCAGCCGTTGGTCCAAAATGCATTTTTTTCAGCGAAAAAAAACCCTTCAAAACCGCATTGGCCCATCCATTCATGGAAGGCCTGTGCAGTTTTTTTTTAAGATTTTGTAAAATGTATTCATAGGTACATAACGTATATACTCGGAACATTATTTATGATTGTCTTAAAATATTATGTACTAGCTTCCGCCTGCGGTTTCACCTGTGTGGATCCCGTTCCCGTGGGAATATCGGGATAAAAAGTAAGCTTAAGTTACTTTTCGTGCTTACTCTATCTATATGCCAAAAGCAAGCCGATTTTTTACTTAGGCAGAGAACGAAGAAAACTAACAAAGTTTTTCCAAAAAGGTTTACTAGTAAAGAATGAAAATCTTTGCCTAAGTAAGTAATCTCTCAAGAATCTTTTGCCTAGTAAAGAAAGTAAAAGCTCTTGCGTCTTTAAATATGGGTGAAAAAATACGAAAAAAAGGAATCATTCAAAATCAAATAGAAAGTTACATAGACCTTACATTGCGTGTTCACGTTCACGTGTTGACGTTTTTATTTAATTATATTATTTAGTTTTTAAGATTTCCAACGCCCTAGCAGGGTTTTAATGCGAACTATTCTGTATTGTTATGAGACCAAAATGTACCAATATGGATCAATAAATATTATGACAAGAAATAAATAAATATTTATTTTGCCGTGTGGTGACGGCCTAATAATACAAGTGTCAACACTCCCTTACATGCCTGGGATGTCGTAAGAGTCGACTAAGAGGCTCGACGCATTGAAAACCTGTGCGAGAGAAGGAAAACTTGAAACAAACCCGCTACCAACCCGTCTGGCCAGCGTGGTAGCAGTAGGCTGATAGCCTCCTATGAACGCCACAATAGGCGTGAGCTAGGAGAGGCCTATGTCCAGCAGTGGACGTCCACAGGCTGATGATGAATAAATATTTGCATACAATCACACCTTAATCGAGCCCACGTTTAGTTTCATGAACTTGTGTTAGGGACACTAGATAACGGATAAACATACTTATATATTACTTACATACTAAACTAAACATACTTATATATGGTAAGTTAACTTAATGATTTAATTTTTTTTATTTAAATTTTAACTAATATTTTATTTTGAGTTCTGCAATCAATTTTATGGTTTTAATATAATATGCTGTACCTACCTGCATTTTAACAATAATATTAATTAATACATATTTGCACACCATCAATGGTTAGATATGGTGCTCTCATAGTTGTAAGACCTTTTTTTGTACCCAGAAGGCGGGTTTAGTACCCTTGCGCCAATCAGGTCGTCAAAATAATGACTACGAGGCATATCAGTGGGCCTACTATATAAATATTTCTATAGGCGCTATACAAATTCACATGTCTTTCGTTTATTGTTTAGTAAACGGAAGGAAAACTTATGGTAGGTATAGGAAATACTCGTAGGAAAAGACAGGTTTGTCTGAGATCTTGTACACGTAAGATTTACGAAGGTTAACGATTGTCTTTAAGTCAAATATCAGTCGGCTACTTCTACTACCACTGACATAATTATATGCATGACAATTTGTACAGGTACTAGAATATATACCAGGAAAAAACCACTAGTCTCCATATAGGTCAGTACACGGGACTTGTACTGACCTATATATAATGAAAATAATAATAATAAATCTTGCTCTAAATCAATATATAATATATATTGCAATATAATCCCATACTGCCCTATTATTCTTCTGATGTCGCTATGTGCTTATATATTTTGTTCAGTATCGATATTATCATATTTCAATAAACAAAACATCTCGAACATCATTAGATTTGGTCTTCACCACAAGAGATGCTGAAAATATTAAAATCTGTGTCAAGGATGCCACATTCCCGATAAATTTTAAGCTTAATAGCTACTTCAGAATTGGATGATATGAATAATTTCAGTGGCACCGTAACGACGTCGTTATATGCAATGGTGCGGAGGAATCGCGAAAAATGGGAGACTCACAAATGGTAATGATGATAGGTAGTTAAATAGGATGACGCAGATGTAGATTGTGGAGCTGTAATTATGTTGCGCTGGAAGCGACATGTTTACATAAGTACAGTTAGCCGTACTGCGCAAAAAAATTACATCCCTATTGTACAGAGTGAGGAGAAGCACCAACAGCATGCTGAAGGTTATTGCTAGCAGGCAAGATGTCTGCCCTATCTATATACTAAATTCAGGTTCGCAAAATTTGTGACGACTCGATAGGGACTTTGGCGCGTAGTACGCGGCCGAGTAAGGTATCAAATTAAAGGTACTCGAGTGTATTTGTTCCGAAAACTATAAAATATACAAAATGTTAAACGTGATGATCACAAACTGCAATTAAAGATTTTCGCATAATTTGGAATTTTTCGTCGATCGACGAACCCGAGTATCGGGTTGTAACCGCCCTAGTTATGTAGCATTTGAGTCAGGCGACTTTATCGAAGTCAGTTATAGAATACTAACATAGTTTATAGGGTATTTATTACTAACACCTATGGATCTCTGTTATCTAAATAAAGAATTAAATTATTATTATTATAAGTCAAACCGCTATTGAAACGAAGGTAACTTGTATACTTGAAACTTCCTCGATTTATCTTGACTGAAACAACATTTTCTTTCATACATATTATCAAGTAAATAAGTAACATTATGGAAATTACATAACGAATAAAACAACGAAATAAAATTTTAATAGATACATTCACAAGAAAAAGAAACACTCAAGACAATGACGAGCAGACATGTTCATAGGCACTTATTTATAAAGCCCGGGAATCGAACCTGCGACCTTTGAGCAGATTCACCGACCACTTGTCTAAAATAATAACAAATTCTATTGTTCTATTCTATCAGTGACGGGACTCTAACCTCTACCTACATACCTTTGATTAAAGTAAAATTTTATTTACTCAGTGGTGTAGGATTTCGGGAGAGGCGCGTTTCTATCTTCAGCCTTATCAATACTTTACATCAGGTATGATAAAGGCAAAAAAAATATTGATACCCTAATTACCTTATGTCCCTTCTAGCCACTCTACATCCGAACAATGAGCGGAAAGAAATCCGTGAGAAATAATAATTTCCGACGCGGCCCATTGGCTACAGATTCCCCTCACGTAATTCGGACAATGGACATTTTTCTTCTTGCATAATGGAAATTTCAGGTCCACTCAATATTGGCATTTGGCAAAATTACTTTTTGTTCGAACTCGATGCCGTATGACATGGAACTAATAAGATCTCCTAAAGATCCTGGCCGTTTCATTAATCGTAATATTACGTTGGATCCCGAACTGCTAAGGTGGATGGTAGCTACTTGGAGCTTTAAGTTATTGGTAAAGAGATCGCCTAATTTGAAAGGATAAAAGCAAAAAGGTTTTACGTTTTTCCTCAGGTTGTCTTGCCTTTGGTTGTATGAAGTAGTATTCAACCAATAGTATTCTAGGAAATTGCGTCCGCGTTTTTATTGCAAAGAAATCTTGAATATCATTTCAAAGAACTTTCCAATACTTTTATTTCATTTCATTTTCACAATGATAAGACATCTATATAGTGAACTAGGAATTCCAGAAACACACTCGTTAATAAAAAGATTAAGACATTTGTTTGCATAAAAATAAATTTGTCAATCCCAAAAGTGGAACGCGATATTAATTGCTTCTTCCCAAAAACATCGAACTATTCACGTCCCTATTCAAGCAGTGAAGTCAAAACAACGTTGTTAACAACCACAGTGATCGCTGGACACGCCGACACGCGTCGCACGACTCCCTGTCTCAGGCAAACTTGGACAAATTGTGGCAGCTGTGCACGACGACTGATGACGAAAATACGCTTCTGTGTACCATGGGTAGGGTGGTGCGGTTATCGATAGTTTAGGTATCGAGAATAATGATTTGTCACAGGAAACAATCAAACAACATTTGCGGAAATCAAAGAAGGAATACATCAATTTAGACATTTCAAAAAAACAAAAAAGAAATAAACCTATTGTTGTGTACTTGCAACTCTACTTGAAACTTCGTTGATACGATGTAGCATCGTCTTTAATTAGAGATTTATAACATTAAATGAACAATACGAAGTATAATTTTGAGAGAAAGCTACCAAAACATTTATCTATTTATCCATTTATGATAAAATAAATATATATCACGTCAGACGCTTGACATCCACAGCTGTGTATAGACCTTCCCTAAAGAACGCCGCGCCGCCGGGACGATGAGTTCTGCGTTACCCGCATCCAGCGGCTTCTGGCGACCTTGTGAAAATTCACTCAATAAAACCTTGTTGAAAATTATTCAAAATCCCAAACTGTTATTTTGAAATTTAAGGATACGCATTTTATACGCATTTTTCAGGATTGTCATAGAATTAGTCTTCATCGATAGTTTTCCATCGACACATACCATCTCTAATCAAATAAACGACTTGGAAACAGCAAACTGGAGATTATAACAACGCCATAATCATAACTCAATTAAATCTTTTAAATTTATGTGGCCGTTAAATCAACATGTGAACGCACTAAATTGCGACTGTTACGACTTTGCAATAGGATTACAAATGGAATGGGTGTTTTTTTTATATGCGCTCTAAAAAGTGTCATGGAGGCTGGTTACTGAAAACATGGTGTAGGTAGGCGTTGTAAAAAAACGTACAGTTTTTGTTTAGGGGATTCTTTGAAATGTATGCAAACAGAAGAAAGAAGTTAGAAAAAAAATTAAAACCGAAAAAAATAAGCCTTTTGGAAGCAGTGCCAGCCAAGGCAAGAAGCATAAAGAAAGCAATAAAAAGTTTTTTATTACATAATTTTAAAAGTTAGAATAAGTCTTATACTTGCATACACTACTTACTAGTTTGAGTCAAACCGAAATGAACGCGTTTGTGTCAATCCGCTTTAGCGAAAAAAACGACAGTTTTTTCAAGATTTCCTGAAAACTAGGTAGGTACTGAACCGATTTCAAAATTTCGAAAAATGGGACCAACTTGTTAACAAACCCGAAACTTTTGAATCATTTCATTCAATAAAAATAATTAGACTAGACGAATTGATAATCTCCTTCTTTTTTAAGTCAGTTAAAAAGTTTATATTAAGTTGGCTGTCACGCGTCGTCCGTCACCATTTTGTGCGAAACACAGACCTAATCCACATATTTTTCGTTAAACGATTTTGAATTTCTTCACGTGATCATGGTCATGTGCCTGTTTTCGAGGCAACACTTCTTCGAACCTCTCTTGTGTTTTTCTTTAGCGTTTGTTGATTTTTATGTAGATAATAGATCCGTGACGCTGTCTATGAGTGAAATCCTGGGCCCCTAGCCAAAGTAACATTTCAAAAACAATAATGAAGTTCGAAAAGAATTAAATGTGTGGGATTGGCGGATTGGCATAAGCCGTGCTAAATCGCGTGGTCTTTACTGCAAGCTAATTGGCGCTTAAAGAGAATAACTAGACTAATATCTATTTAAATGTTTAGTTTTTCATTTTTTATTTTTTATTATAAATGTATTTTCTTTGCATCATTACATCGTCCCAAAATTAAAAATGTAAAAGTCTGTGTGTTTGGATGCTTGTTACTCAATCACGCAAAACGGCTGAATGGATTTAGATGAAACGCATATAGATAGTTTTTTCCCGGTCAAATGTATGATGTATCCTAAAGCGTAACCCGTTTTCTTCCACGCTGTATCCAACTCGGTGTCTCGATCAGGAATGAATGCTCGTCCCTTGTTCCTCCCACCTTGCATTACTTTTGGCGGGAAAACGACTTGCGAACTCACTAGCCAATCGCGTTGCAGATTTACTTTAGTTGTCAGTGGTGACGCTGTCAACGTCATGTGTCAAAACACCATTGGCTATTCCTATAAATTAGTTCCATCGGTGGCGAATACTGTTGGTCTCTCCATAATTTGAGTCGATTCTAGTACTTTACTATTGATTGATTTATTAACAGCTGATGATAAATTGGATGAATACGCACTATAAAACGAATAAATCAAATGTTTCTTGATACATCACTTGCCATTGGAAAAATGATTATTATCTCTAAATACTATAAACACGTTATCAAAACTATTCCACCCTACTAAGTATATTCCTTCCAAAACAAACACATCACAATGACGATATTAATTAACAGTTACGACATCAAATGACGGTATTCACGTCACTAGCTGATTACCACTATGTTAGTAATTATTGGTGACGTGTCGTGTCATACCAACCACAACATTGGTTTGACACTCGATATGGTATCTTAATGATATGTAGACAAATTAATAATGTTTAATCCTATCTCTTATTATATGTTGAGTTTGATTAGTTAGAAAAGGGAAAAGTAAATACATTTTTAAAATATTTTGGTATTTTTTCTTTCTTGGTTTAAAAAAAACGCTTATTTTGGTGTGAACTAATAACTAGTAATAATTAGTTTGTTTTATAACTTTTTAATTTCGAATTTTACAATGCTATTTTTACATGATTAATAGTTTGTTTTGGCCATAAGCCTATTTCAAAAAGTGTTATTCAGTAAACATTAATATTATAATTATGCGAAAACTTATAAATGGTGCATAGATTTATACATTAATTACCTATAATGTTACGTTGTCACTGTAGGTTTTCCTATGAAAATAAAATAAAATAAAAATAAAATTAATATTAAGTACAAAATGTCAAACAACACCTCTAACATTGATCAGATAATTTATCAGAATAATAATAATAATAATAATTGCATACAATCACACCAATTATCTAGCCCACGTTAAGTTTCATGAAGAACTTGTGATAAGGATACTAGATAACGGATAAACATACTTACATACTTTTTTTTTGTAAATAAATACATAATATACATATTAAACACCCAGACCAAGACAAATAGACATGTTCACGCACACAAATATTTGTCTTGTCCGGGGATCGAACCCGGGACCTCTGGCGCAGAAGGCGGGCTTAGTACCCCTGAGCCAAACTGGTCATCAAATATTAATATTATTATTATTAATATTAGAATATTAATATTATATCTACGGTGCGCAATTACTTTAATAACATTGGTTAGGTAGCTAACTTTACAAAAAAATAAACAAACTATACGAACTATACAGGTGTTGTAACACCCCCGTTCCCATTGGCGAAAAATTTACATTTTTTTTTAATATAAAATACAGTGCGACCGCGTAGAGGATGACCAATGGCTCTCGATAGGAGCTGTCAAATAATGCATTCTCTCTGTGGCCGCATTATACGTTAGCAACATGTTTTCTTGAGTGTCACCCGAGTTATTTTCGTAATAACACGTGTTGTGAGGCTCCATTTTTAACTGAATCTACCGTACAATTTCTATAAATACTACAAAATATATTTACTTGACATTGGCAACATTCGCGAATTTTATAGCGAGCAAGCCATTAATTAAGGAAGAAGAGAAGAACATGTTTTCTTGTAAATGTTTCGCCAGTGGAAACGGAGGATAAGATGTAAGAGACAAAATGTAAATCAAAGTCCCGCCGCATCTGTCTGTCTGCAAAGTCAGCAGTTTTATAACTTTAAAAGACAGCATACACGTTTTCACCCGTAAATGTAATAAATTTATTTTATTAATTAAAAGATTCAAAAAACCTACTTAAATAAATGACTGTATTTAATCTTTATACGTTTTTAAGTAAATGATATACCTACCTACCTCCAAATGCCAGTGTCTGATAAATTTATAATAATAAGTTTGTCCAATAAGTGAAATTGCCGCAAATTACACATTGCGTGCTGTTGGAGCCCGCCTTTAATTCGTCCAGTTTGTCCTTCCAGTGGACAAACGAAGCCACGGTATATAATTATAGGACAATTAAAGTGATTGCTTCATCAGGACTACTGAACGTAACTGAGTTTGAAACTTATTACAATGAGTTAGTGTGCTGAATTGAATGAGTGCTATTTTTAGTCAATGTTCGTGTGACATTAAAAATATATACAAGGTGTCTAGTCAACATCTGTGTCTAGTAGCCAAAATATTCTAAGGGTTATAAAAATGTTCAATTTTCATTATGACAATTTGGCTTTTTCTTGTGAAAAGTTTGGACATCATAATATCATTAATTCTAGATTATAATCTGTCTGATTCTTGACAGATACGAGTAGCGTGCGATCAATATCGAATCAACGTCAATAGTTGGTAATAATTATGACTGGACACAACCAATTAACTATAGTCGAAGTCATTTGACAGGTGTCAATATAATTTTGTAAAAATAATGCTTCCATAAAAAGTAGCTGTAATGATAATATTGAATTTGTGTAGGTACGTGAATCAATACTTACTGAACTGGAACTGAATCCGAGCAAATAATTACGAAAAGTAGTTTATAGCAGGATAATTTTTACAAAGTGACATTGACACCTGTGAAACTACACTACGGAATTAGGTGTATATATTCTTAGACTAAATTAAGAATCTGTCATGAGTATTCGGACGTTAAACCCGTCAAAAGTAAGCCTCCATGAATATGACCTATCTGGTAATCTAACGGTATATTATGTTAACAAAATAATTAAACCAACATTTTCCATCAAATAGTATACCTATTTGGTATACCTCCTCTGAGAATACAAACAGCGAGACAACAAAAAAAAGACACGACTACTAAGCAGCAATGAAAACAAACACAAGTGGCGCCCCCTACTCCAAATAGGAACTAGGCACCTGGCGTCAAGAGGCGCGACCAAAATAAAACATATCAAAGGAGATGTAATGTACGGTGCTATGTTATATATCTGTTTTCAGACGCGACAATGAACGGACGGCAACTAAATATAGGTGACGTTTTGTTCAATAAACTTTTGAGTTTTGTCAGTTTTTGTCATTTTGGGTAAAGGGTTCGAGCTGTGAAAATAAAATGGTATTAGGTATTATTTTGGTCCCATCTGAGAATTCATTTGTGGCCGAGTTGATTTTTTCCAATATTTTTCTATTTAAAAAATGTATCATTGGTATTAAGTATTAAAATAGACACTAAATGCTATCTTATTCGGTTTTATAACATTCGACAAAAACCACAGAATATTATAATTGTACTGTGATGAAACTGAAAAAGCGTCCTGAACAAATCTATTCCCCATATCAAATGATTTTCGTATAAATTAGTCTTACTTTATGAATGTAGGACATAATACTGAATTACAGCTAGATTCATTTTGTCCTATTATATCCAAATTCTCAACTTTTACTAAACAACCTCCTCTTTACCGCTTCTTCTTTTTTTTACCGCCTCTGTGGTCTAGTAGTAACAACCAATGGTATCAGACTCAGGGGTCCCGAGTTTAATTTCTAGCGGGGGTAGTCCGCCTGGCTAGCTACCACCATCTTATCTAAGCCTGACGCCATAACAACAATGTTTTCTGCATTCTTGTCTTCCGGCAGTTAGAGATAAGATAGCCAGTTCCTCAGTGATGAGGATTCCTGAAGAGACTCGCTTCCATATTCAGCCTTATCAATACTTAACATCAGGTATGGCGAAGGCTATGAGCCTTCCCGTTGTTCATAAAAAATAATTATGATATTCAGTTAATCTTCAAATATCTCAGATGTGACAAAAAGCCGCTATAATATCCGTCCCGTTTGAGCATTTTGGAGACTAGATGATATTTCTAGTATTTTTGTAGCGAAAATTGAAGATAATGTGGAATAAGGAATTCTATATAAAGCCTATTTTATCTAAGATATAAAAAAACTATTTTTTTATGATTCACAGAACCCGAAGATCGTCGCGAACGAATGTGCAGTGAGTCTGACACACATGCAGTATTTAAATGGCATTCTTAGCGTCCGCCTGCACCGACCGGTGACTTACGGCCAAGTGCCGGCTTGATCTATTGCAGTTTAACACCAGTTTAACAAGACCCGTGTTTAAAACGTTATAATTTCATAGTTTTGACTGCATTTTCCCAACGAATATAGTTTTATGTAAATCTTAAATCAACATCAATAATATCAACATCAATAACATCAACATCAATAACATCAACATCAATAACATCAACATCAATAACATCAACATCAATAACATCAACATCAATAACATCAACATCAATAACATCAACATCAATAACATCAACATCAATAACATCAACATCAATAACATCAACATCAATAACACCAACAACGTTAATGTCATCATCAGTGTGCAGAGTGAGTTTGACACACATGCAGCTTCTAAACGGCATTCTAAGCATTCGCCTGCACCGACCGGTGACTTACACCCGAAATTAATAAGTTATCTGTAGATATCGATAGGGCTATCTGTGATAGTTGCCTAGGATACTGGTTTCGTTGCCTAGCAACTGTCGTTATTTTGGTCATATTAACAAAAATATCCTAGGCAAGTATGTCAGATAGCCCAATCTATATCTAAAGATAGGTTATTAATTTCGGGCTTTAGTGCCGGGTTTATCTATTGCAGTTTAACGCCAGTTTTACTTGAGCCGTGTTTAGGATGATAATTTCATTTCATTATTTTGACTGCATTTCCCAAAGGAATTATAATTTAAAGGAAATCTTAGCAAATGTTAAATAAATTGTTTTGTAACACATCATTATTTTATGTAATGTATTTTTGGAATTCCTGAGCTTTCGACATCTTTCTAGGGGTCATACACGGATGACTACTATACACTGTGTGTAATACACACTCAACCCAAAAAAAAAAACAAATAAAATACAACACTGTTTGAGACTGATGACGAAAATCTACTCGATTTGTATCGAAAATGTAATGGAATTCGTCCAAACTAAAGCAAATACCGAAAATTGTTACTTTCAAGATTTTCTGGGCTATGCGTTTTATCTCGCATCATAGACAATTTCTGATAACTATCGATTCAAGATAAATAAAGGTCGACGCTTATAAACTAAAGAGTGAATATGTTATACAGAAGTTATTCTTTCCTTATCCTCCCTTAGTTTGTATAAAATTAGTTATTATTTATTTAACTTACTAGGAGCCGCTCGCGTTCTCGTAGAAATATCGAGATAAAATGTATCCTATATTTCAATCGAGGTTAAAAAGGTGTGTGTGCCAAATTTCATCTAAATCGTTCAAACGTTTTGGGTGGTTGAAATGTTGAACGATAATTGTATTTATTTACAAATACAGCCGTTTTCATAATTATATTATTCACAACGTGTGCTGTAAGTATATAAATTTAAACATTACCTAATTCACAATACCGCACCTCAAAGGTTCACGTTACAAAATTATCCATAAATTAGAACAATAGCATATCTCAATTGCAAAACGCTCATAATACCATTTGAGAGTACCACAATTGAGCTTCACGACTCACGCCGCCCTGTCACGTATGCGACGACCTTTATGTAACCAATTTCCTTAAATACTATCTTTGAACAACCGTCAACCGTTGCAGTTGGAAATTGAATCTTATCGCTTACAAAATAAGTTCGAGAGTGGGCTCGCTGAAAATCCTTTGCGTTACTTACACTGTTGATAAATTACTATGTTCCCGCGTTTTCGCCCGTGGCGTCAATTTTGTTGGCAAGCGTGATGAAGACATCATAATAACGAGAGTTAGGCTGGTTATAAACTAACGATTTTATGGCATATAAGGAATTTAAACTCATAATGTGAGTTTTGAACAACACCTTCTTATGTTGTTGAATATGTGTGATAGTGCCATGTGATTGCATCGTGCGATGAAGTAAGCATGATGGTGCGATGTGATTTCATCTTGCGATGCAATAGTTTTAAGGGTTCCGTACCTTTAAAGGAAAAATCGGGAACCCTTATAGGATCACTTCGTTGTCCGTCCGTCCGACCGTCTGTCAAGACCGTCTACTGTCCCTTGGAGCTGTAAAAAAATCAAACTTCTAAGCTAAAGCAATTTCCGCAAATTTTCGAAAACGAAATCAAAACCTACAGGGTACTTCCCGTGAACTTAGAATCTTGAAATTTGGTACGAAGTAACGTCTTATAGTACAGATAAAGGAAAAATTGCGCAAACCGTAAATTTTTAGTTACATCATATAATAAAAAATATTTTTAGAAATTTTAAATTTCATTTTGCATTTAAAATACCATAACTATGACTCGATTGTCGTGATGGGTGAACTTTTACTTATATACCTAAAGGTTTGTATGGAACCCTCGGTGCGCGAGTCCGACTCGCACTTGGCCGGTTTTTAGCATTTATAGACAGTCAGTAGACATCAGTCCTATGTTTGATTGCATTGTCATGCGTTATGCTTTTAATCTGGAGATGATTTTTTGAATCATTCAAATTACTATTCGCCTACGGAATTGCAAGGCTCGCAAGCCAATGCTGACCGTAATTTTGAAATTCCAATTCACGTTCCAATCTGCAACGAGTGGTTCCGGCCATTCTTTTTTGATTCGAGCGATAGAAAGTTTGACCTAGCTCATAATGTCATTTTCAAATTGACATTGACATGATTGATAGTTTGACAACTTAAAAACATTTCGTTTCACGTGATTCAATTCCGGTATCGGTTTTTGAAAAAACTATTGAGAGCTAGTTTCCGGTTTTTTTTTTTTATATTCTGCGTAATATGAAATAATGTCAAGGAACTTCAAGAAAACGGCACACCGATTTGCGTGATCCAAAATGCGATAAATTGGAAGTCGGTGAATTCGAGATTCTCATGCGAATTTGATTCGCATTCGATTTTTTAATCATACGAAAATTTCGAATGATTCAAAAATACGTCTCCTGAGCATATTGCATCTTGTTTTACAGGTTAGAAAAGTGACAGCTACAGTCGATAAAACAAGAAAAAATTAATTACAAATTATATGATTAACCAAAAACAATGTAGCTACATCATATTTTTTTTTATTTACTAAAATCAAACAATCGCGCTCTGCATTTCGTAATAGCTTTAAAAATAAATAATGTTACGTCTTAACTGAATATCTTTCCGTTGAATAAGTGCTTAATTGAAGTTGGAGACCACAAATTAAGTTTTTAAGTTGTTAAACCTATTGAACATTAAATTGCCCGTACAACAACGTGTCGATCTTCAAAGTATACTCGCATTATTATAATTATTACCTCAGGCAAGTCGCACCGACTTGTCGCGAATGTGTGCACATAATGTAATGATTAAAAGAATCGCGTGAGAGTTTTTACACATTTCTTTGCACATGAAAACCTTTTAAAATTTATTAAAAAGAGGAGTTTTGTCAAGGCAGAGAAAAGTGGTGCTTCAATAGTTTCTGCTTATACCTCCCGTGGGACTTGAACTACCAACGAGTATTTTGTATGAATTTGTTTTGTTAAAAATAATTTAATATCGAAACTATAAAAAATATAAAAAAAAAATCTGAATAAAATTACGCCTAAAATATTAATTTGTGGGCACATATAAGAGATTATGATCGGCGCGCTTTCATCTTCAGCCTTATCAATACTTAACATCAGGTATGATGAAGGATAAGAGTCTCCTCATTGTTTTAAAAAAAAAATTATAAATTTTAAATAGAAAAATATTGGAAAAATCAATTTGCCACAAGTAAATTCTCGGAAAAATAGCATTGAAAAATGCAAAAGTTAAAAATCATTTTTTCTTCCTATTGAAAATAGTTTTTTTTTTTATTGACAAAAATAATAACAAATGAGATGTTGTAGTTATACAGTACATCATAAGTTACAATCCAACTTTACCGTGTACTGGAGTCTTATTCTAGATCTTAAGAATGAATAATAAGTGTTTTACGTAGGTGTAAGATATTTTTAAACGTAAATTTTATTATAATATTTTAATTATCTCTGTAAACATGCATATTTTCCGGTACTGAATCTATTTTGGTAATACAGAATGACTACAAAGATCTTGGCATGATCTCAGAATCATTCAGTCATTGTCAAGTTCAATTATCACATCGGCGTGTACTGTATTTTCGCTTTACAACATTGTTGAACTTGTCTCCTAATCAGTTTATTTGACATACATACCATCATATTATAGTCTCTCGCGTTTTTCTACTGGTGAAAGCTGAAAACCAGTGTTTTGTTCCTTCGGGGCAAAAATATACGCTGAGCTTTTGTCTCTTTGCGGTGCTGTGACAAACATGCACAGATATACTTATGAAATTAAACAATAGTTTGATTTCATGGGTAGGTCTGTACGAACCTATGTGCTCGCTTATTTTTGTTAGTCTGTAAGTAGTTTGTTTGTTTTTCTTTTCTTTTGTTTATGTCCTGGAGTGTTTGTGATGCAAATAAATATTTTATCTATCTATCTATCTATCTATTTATCTATCTATCTATCTATCATACTCAAAATCTAATAAGACATAATATTAGATTTTAGTGTGATGATTTATGTTTGCCTATTGCTATTAAAAAAGTTTGTTAAAAAGATAAACAAACTATTTTTGCTGCTGAGCTTCACTCTCAATTGTATACACGCTTTGCTTTGACAAGATACAAAACATTTATTTTAGGAATAAAAATATTTGAGTCTACATGAAGGAAGTGTCTAAAACAGACATCACCAACCCCCTCTGTGGTCTGACGGGTTCGATTCCCAGCGGGGGTACATTTTGTATTCGGTTTGGTTGGTGGAAGGACTCGTCGTTAGCCCGCCTGGCTAGCTACCACCATCTTATCTAAGTCTGACGCCATAACAACAATGTTTTCAGCATTGTTGTGTTCCGGCAGTTAGAGATAAGAGAGCCACCGGATGCCGGGAGAGGCTCGCTTCTATCTTCAGCCTTATCAATACTTAACATCAGGTATGATGAAGGCTAAGAGCCCCGTCGTTCATTAAAAAAAAAACTTCTGTACTAATAAAACATACCGAGACTGACTGACAGACAACGCACAGCTCAAACGGCTCAACCGATTAAGCTGAAATTTTGCATACCTGCAGAATCTTTACGATGTAGACGATCAGTAAGAAAGGATATTTTTATATTCCCACGGGATAGTGAATAAGACGGGATTGTATTTGTAGCCTAATTCCTCGCGGACGAAGTCGCGGGTGAAAGAGGCGGTGGAAGAAGCGGCGACTCACTTCTAACACAACTCTTAATATGTTTTAATAAATTTTAAATAGAAAGACATTGGAAAAAATTAACTCGGCCACAAGTGAATTCTCAGATGGAAATCGAACCCATGACCTTTGGAAATCCGGTCCAATGCTCTAAATGCTGAGCTACCGAGACTTGCGAACCACCGTCGAAATTCTCCAATACTTTTATATTTTTAATACGCTGTAGGCCAGCGTTGTCACATCAATGCTAGGAATGTCCTTGCATTCGAAAGAAACATCTTTTCAGGTGGTTAACGATCGATTAAGATGATTTTTCGCATTTTTCAATGCTATTTTTATACTTATGATAAATTTTAAATAGAAAAAATTAAAATTTATCATATTTAAAATTTATCATAAGTATAAAAATAGCATTGAAAAATGCAAAAAATCAAAAATCATAAATCTTAATATGTTAGTTTTACTATCATGCATTTTTTAAAACATTTCTTTTTTTTATAAGTTCATTGAAGCAAAGCAAAATTACATGAAAAATCTGTTCTTAATTATTATTAACTTTTATCCTTTTGTACCTTTTAATATCCCTTGATAATAATAGCGATGTGATAAGTAGCATGCTAAACCAAGTAGCCAATAAATAATAACCCCTTTTTAGTCACAAGTGGGTGACATGACACCTCACGTCTCATATCCCGCAAGTTTGTTTGTGCGTCTGTGTGTTGTTTAAATATATTCATTCGCGAACGCTCGTCTAAGCACATAAATCAACAGTGCCTTGCCTTGGGAGGATTATTAATATTTGCCGGTGACAGTGATCTTGGACTAATGGAAGAGACAAACTGAAACCTAAAAAATTTGGGATGTGTTTTTGTGCAGCTCTCAATGGATAGAAGTTCTAGGTTATAAATCAACACAGGGTAATTTGGACGTTTTAGAATTATTCAGTAATGTGATATCGTTGTAACATCCAGATATGAGAATCGGGACTTTCATGGTGGGAAGTTTTTTCCTCGTTTGAAGCCAGTTTAACCACAATTTACACTATATTTAAGTTGTTATTAGTATTGGCACCAAATATCGAGTTGGTTTCAATTCACATCCAACCTGTATGATTTGATAGGTATTATACCTTTCTTCTTTATCATCGCAGTTATTAGATTCTCATTATGAACATGGAGGAAATACTTATTTTTTTTTCATACAAGGTTTCATTACATTTATATGTTGTAGGTTTCAAATATGTTGGGGGCTAATTGTCTTATTTTAAAATCTATCTCAATCCCTTTCAATTCGTCATTTGAAAGATATTTACATACTTCAAATCGACATTATTTGACATTTGATAGGGATTGTGATCGGGACGCGTTTTGAAAGGTATTGAATTAATTAATCGAAAATATCTTTTAAATGTATGGAGAAGTGTCATTTAAAACATCATTCGTTCCGAAAGGGTTTGCGACTCTAATTACACAATTCCATAAATCACTATCACAATCACAATACCTGTGAAAGGGATTGTGAAAGGGATTGTGATAGATTTTGAAATTAGACAATTAGGGGGCAGTTCTCTCGCCATATACTTCTCAATATAGACTAAGAAATAGTCAACAACATGTCAGATTTGGCTACTTCACTATGAAAACCGCCACTATTACTTATTCTTAAATGTATGCATGCAAATGTATGTATTCTAAAGTGCGCCGGTATAGAATTCAAGTGTGCCGCGTTAATTTCTTGTTAGTTCCATCGATTTGAAATTCGACTATTTTATTTGGTCGACACTCCCACCTCACTTCCCTATATTCCATTTCCCTTTCGCACATACCTTGTCTCGCATAAGAGAGAGCGAGACATTACAGCGCCTAATCACTCCAAACCCTTCAAAGTGTCATCCCGCTGATGTTCACTAAGAAACTGCAACAGGTCCAGGGACGTCCCCGGCTACCTCCAGCTCCCAGCAGCACCACGAGGCGGTCAAGGTATCGTGCCATTCCTCATCTCTTTCTCTTTGTCAACCTCGCGTTCTATAAATAAATTTGTTCACCCCAATACAGTCCACTTAATTTGAATCACCCTCACAACCATTTTTTTGCCTTTATGATCCACATAGTTTAATAAAATCGGTGGTAAAACCTATCATGAGTAGAAAAATATTGGAAAAAATTAACTCGGCAACAAGTGAATTCTCAGATGGGAAGAAAAAATTAATTCACTGGTGGCCAAGTTAATTTTTTCCTATGTTTTTCTATTTAAAATTTAAGTACGAGTATAAAAATAGCATTGAAAAATGCAAAAACATTTTATAAAAAAAAAATTAAACCGATTTCAAAAAGTAAAAAATAAAACTTTTGGAGTCGGTGCCAGCCAGGACTTTCTACATTGCACTTATATTTTTTTGGCCTTAGCTAGCTAGCACCGACTCCAAAAGTTTTATTTTTTACTTTTTGAAGTCGGTTTGATTTTTTTTTATAAAATGTTTTTATTTCAGATTTTTTAGTTACATCATATTGTGCCGTTACTTACACTAAAAATCAGCCCATACACAACAATGTCATCTAGGTAAACGACTACTTGCCAAAAGGTGATTGATATTTTTCAAGATTATGAAAAAACTACTAGCCAGATCTTCGTAAAAATTATATGGGACCACACATAAACCATTTTCTTTCAGATAAAAAAAGAATTATTATTATTGCGTGAAACTTCAGCTCGAACAAGAATCTAACAATTACCTGGATGATATAATTGTTTCATGACTTCCATGACATTAGGCCCCATATCTCCGAAGATTATCATCGGATCTCAATGAGACTTATATGGGACCAAATTGACAGTGTACCCGATCGAACAAAAAAACAACTATTAAAATCGGATCACCAACACCGGAGTAATCGGTATACATACATCAGACAAAAAACAAAAAAAAAAAAATAAAAAAAATAAGCGTTGAATTGAGTACCTCCTTCCTTTTTTGTTGAAGTCGGTAAAAAATCAAAAATCATAAACCTATCATGAGGTTGACTATACATTTTCTTGTTTTGTGGGAAGAAGAAATTTGTCTCATCTAGTGATCAATACATCCAAGTCCTTAATATAATGTAAGATTATCTTAAGAGCAATTGTTGAGGTTTGTGCAGCAAAAGAGATAGAGCACTTGTCATCTACATGCTTTGCAGTTAATAGTATGGAGATATAAACAGTGAAATATTATTCATTTCATATGTAGCTGTTTTGTTGTAATTAAGATGTTGATATTTTCGCCTCGGGCTTTGGGATATTCCTTGGAATATTTTTATATGGCACGTGAAGTCTGTCCTTAAGGTGCAAGGTGTGGCAAGCATTCTATACTAATATTATAAATAGGAAAGATTTGTTTGTGTGTTTGTGCAACGAATAAACTCAAAAACTACTGAACGGATTTAGATGAAATTTGGTACTCAGATATTAGATATCCTGATTATGAATATAGGACTTTGTGTCCCGATATTCCCACGGGAACGGGAACCATGCGGGTGAAACCGCGAGCAGCCGCTATTTTTACAATAAATACAGGGTATTAAAAGACGCATAACGAAGCCGAAAGTTATGTGTAGTATACATCAAATTAAGTAGTTTAAGTGAAAATAATTGCTGGGAAACTGATTTTATTTTTAATCATCAAAAAACGGGTATTATTTATTGCAAGCAATACAACGTGTGCAACAAAGTGAACATGTGTGCGGGTGTGTACGGAACGAGTAGGTTGCCGCATAGCACAGCTGGGGGTCAATTCTGCAAAATTTTTGTCATAACCGTCTCTCAGTGGTGTTTCAATAGTAGTGTTTATTTAGAGTGTTGTAACAAGAACTGTGTAAAACAGCACTACCATTGAAACACCACTGGAAATCCATTGTGACTAAGCATTAGCAGAATTGGGCCCCTGATGGTGCGTTTGTTCACGTGAGTGCGCGTGTCGCCGTCAGGCCGCATCATTGTGTGCTTTCGTCATACATTGCAGTTTTTTAACTTCAAACGCTTATTTTTACTTGATAATTAAAAAATATTAATAAAGTTTCTTTGAAAGAAAGTTTGATAATAACATGTAAAATTAGATTTCGTGATAAACTTAAACAAAAAAATTGACTTTGATCCTCAATAACTCTTTAACTATCAGGTTCCCAGATTTGACCCCATACAAGAAAATGATAGTAATGATGGGGAGAATACGTGGTTTTTGTTTTTCGTTATGGGTCTTCTAATACCCTGTATATAATAGCAATTAAAGGAAGGCCAGCGAAGTATGGCCAAAAAACCCAGCATCGAATAGGATGTGATGTATGAGGTTTTATAGGGCATTAATAAGTAATAGGTACCTAATAAATAAATAAATAATTCTATACAATCACATCAACTATCTAGCCCACTTTAAGTTTCACGAAGAACTTGTGTTATGGATACTAGATAACGGATAAACATACTTATATTTTTTTTTTGTAAATACATACATAATACCTACACATAATATTAAACACCCAGACCAAGACAAATAGACATGTTCATGCACACAAATATTTGTCTTGTCCGGGGATCGAACGCGGGACCTCTGGCGCAGAAGGTGGGTTTAGTACCCCTGCGCCAAACAGGTCGTCAAATCAAAACAATCACCGTGACAGTTTACCGTGACTTTAGTTTTGTCTGTTGGAAATGAATGGTCATAGTCATGATGGGGACGTTAGGGTGGTACGACTTCTATACAAACAAACATTACACAATTATTGGTTCATCATTTTTTTTTTTTTTTTTTTTTTTTTTTTTTTTATATTTAGGTCGGAGCAAATGACTCTACCTCCACCTGATGTTAAGTGGAGTTAGAGTCCAGACGCGAAGATAGCTGGTGCAGCAGATCAAACTGCCACATCAGCCACCTTCACCTTGCCGGCCTGCTAAATGCTTCTTCACGCCTCGTTTAAAGGACCCCGGGTTGTAGGAAGGAGGGAATACGTGCGCAGGCAAACAATATAATAATTCGTAAAATACATGCGCAACTAACTCGTTTCAGTTAGTTGTTTGCGCGAAATAATTAAAAAATTGTACTTTCATATATAAAACACGAATATACTAATATCTTATAATTTCAATAATTCTACGTATGTGTGTGTGACCAAACGCATTTATATAGCTGATGTATGAAAGTACATTTTTTTTTATAATTTCGCGCTAACAAATAACTGAAACGAGTTAGTTGCACATGTATTTATGAATTATTAATGTATGATGAACCAATTAATGTGCAATGTTTGTTTGTATGGAAGTCGTACCACCTTAAATAGCTGATTTTAACGTTCCCGCTGCTGGGGCACTAGACTCCCTTAGTCCATTGAAATAAAACAACTTTTACGGATATCAAACGCGCTATATTTCACAAACTAAGTTGTAATTGTCCGTATTTTTCGGATTTTATTTTCCCTCAAATCAAAAAACAAAAAAACCCGGAAAAATACGGACAATTACAACTTAGTTCGTGAAATATAGCGCGTTTGATATCCGTAAAAGTTGTTTTATTTCAATGAACAGTGCGCGCCAAAACATAAGATGTACTCGTACTCCCATAGTCCCTTATGAATGGATAAGGAGGCATGGATAAGGGACCTACCCCGCAGGCTCAATGCGGATTGGTGGATTTTAACGACTGCAAATACAGTCAAAGGTGACCAAAGGCTTGACGTGCCTTACGAAGCATGGAGAAGCTCGGGATTATAAAATTTTGGTCACCCATCCTGGGACCGACCATTGCAAAAGTTGCTTAACAACTGCAATCGCAGGCCTTGCGCTTTATACCTATTTATAATGGCCTTTAATCAATCCGCATTACCCGTTTCTTCCTATATTGCGTTATATGTGTCTTTTAAACAAAAAAACTGTTTTAGTTCTGTTTTGTTTTTTGATCTCATACGTAATTCATATAAGTTTAACTTTTCTTTTTTTTTCCAAAATTGTTATTATTATATTAATCTCCAAGAGTACATATTTCCAATGATTTTCAAATTTTTTCCCCGTTGTTGTATTTTCTTTGTCCTCCCTCTTTCTTAATTAATGGCGTGCTCGCGTTAAATACGCGAATTTTGCCAATGTCTAGTAAATATATTTTGTAATATATAAAAATAGTACGGTAGACGGTAGAGTTAAAAATGGAGCCACACAACACGGGTTATTGAATGAAATTTAAGAACTCGGATGAAACTCCTTTTTTTCTTTGTAGTACATACAGAATTGTTGCCACCTGACGTATGAAGTGTATTTTTTTTTCTTCTTTTATCAAATGTTTCTATAACCTACAGCCTCACTTCTTTTTTTTTGTTTTTATCTAGCTTTATGTGTTACTTTGTGTGTGTGTGTGTGTGTGTTTTTTTTAACTTGTTACGTCCCACAGTGTTCAATTTTTCAATTGTTTGACCTCCAGTGACAACCCTAAAATATACCATTCGACCTTTATTCATAACTTCCAAACGACGCAATAGTGGAACGTGATTTTTTTATCAATGATATACCTAATCAAGAGCAATCTTTCAGTGCCAGTCACAAGTCGCACTTTTGAGTTTTTTGCGAGAAAAAAAATAGAAAGAAAAATCTGAAAAAAAAATTAATAACTCAGTAACCAGAGGTGATTTTTTACAAATAAAAACTGGAAAATATGCGTCCAAAGATCTTTTATCAAACTATATTCATCATAAAAATTAATCACAATAAGATACGCTTACAGAATTTATTTAATGTTTTTTCTACGTCAACGTCACGAAATAGAAATATTTTTTTATAAAAAAAGTATTCGAGATAGATACGTGGGTGTTTTACTCGTGCATTTAAAATTCATTTCTTGATATATTTATGCGATAAACCGCATAGGGTTTTTTTAAGCACTATTGAACCTTGTGCGTCCGTTCGATGTCCTCGATTAAGGTCCTTCCAGAATACCAGCGTTGCAGTGGCAGCCTCCTGGCGCTGTAACATTATGCTGAGGCAGGGGCCTAGTTGGCGGCATACTTTTTACATGTTTTTATTTGTTACCTAGTTTAATGTTTTTTTTTTGCCTTGTATGCGTCAATAAATATTTTTCTTTCTTTCTTTCAGCCAACCTTGCAGAGTTGCCACTTTGAGTGCCCAGTTCTTGTCTCAGTGATCATTTAGGGAGAAACCTATAAACAGGAGCAACCAATTACGTATTTGTGACCTTATCATTTACTTCAAAATAAACCATATATAAATGATTTTAATCGAGTCTGGGTCATTCGTGACCATTCGCCAATAAATATTTGTCATCCCACATTTTATGAATTATTGTTAGCCAAGTACTTTGAAGTTGATACGTTAGAAAAATAGTTGTTGCTAGTAATAGTTCATACAAAGTCACATAAATTTTCGTCCTGGCTAGAGAACAAACCCAAGACATATGGCTTTTTAAAAAATGGCGGGGAGACAGCCTGCATCATACCCGATGTCAAGTATTGATAAGGCTGAAGTTGGAAGCGAGCCTCCCCCGGAATCCTCAATCATTGACGAACTAAGACAGCTTATCTTATTTCTTATTGCTGGAACACAACAATGCTGAAAACATTGTTGTGTCACGTGTGTGTGTGACGTCAGACTAGATAAGATGGTGGTAGCTAGCCAGACGGACTTACAACAATTCCTACTACCATCTAAACCGAATACAATATATATATAGTACCAGCTGGGAATCGAACCCGGGACCCCTGGGTCTAATACCGGTGGATGTACCACTAGACCACAGTGGTGGTTAAAATACAATCTCAGTAAATAAAATCTAAATATAGGCTCACTAATATATAATCTACCAACCCGTCTGGCCAGCGTGGTAGCAGTAGGCTAATAGCCTCCTATGACCACCACAATAGGCGTGAGCTAGGAGAGGCCTATGTCAAGCAGTGGACGTCCACAGGCTGATGATGATTAATATATAATCATAAACAGTACCGCGTTTGTTAGACGTTAGTGACAAAATAGATTAAGTTTCAGTTGTTTTAAATAGAATTCAGATGAATAATTTATTTACCCTCCTATCTATTATCTATACTAATATTATAAAGAGGAAAGATTTGTATTTTTGTATGTAACGAATAAACTCAAAAACTACCGGACCGATTTTGACGAAATTTGGTTTAGAGAATCCTTAGACCCCAAGTAGTAACATAGGCTATAAATGATCCCAAAATTCCCACGGGAACGGGAACCACGCGGGTGAAACCGCGAGCGGCCGCTAGTTATTTATATAACCTTCGCAAGTCTCAACTCTCAACTTATAATACCAAAAGTAGTCGAACACTATTTTCTGCAACAATCCAGGGAAACTTCACATGCTAAAACTACCTAGACTCAGATAAAACTTATATTTGTCGCAACCGTATGTTATAACACGCTGTATTACAAAACGGCGCGCCAGATTGAAAAACGTCGCCGTTATACAAATTTAAAATAAACGACTATCTCACGTTCAGCCGGATTGTAGTCGAGATGCGTTCTACAAAGCTGCGTCCGACTTTTAGCTGTATTTGTAAGCAAGCAGCAATTTAGGGTAACTACAATTTATGTAGAACAGATAAAAAACTGACAAGAAGTAATTACTTTAGGATTTTTGAATTTTTGCATTTTTCAATGCTCTTTTTATACCTATGATAAATTTTTAATAGAAAAATATTGGAAAAAATCAACTCGGCCATAAGTGAATTCTCAGATGGGACTCGAACCCACGACCTTTGGAAATCCGGTCCAATGCTTATTGTAAAAATTGTTATAATATCTACTGATCACTTTATTATATGTGAGTTAATAGGTTCTAAATGTGTTTATCTTAAACTTTATTCATATATTTTACTGATAGCATTGAAAATATAAACTTGAAAAGAAAGGAACAATTAAAAATGTGTTGATTTTTTTATATTACTGTAAAGTTACCATGTCTAATTTATTTATTTATGAATCTAAAATAATAAGTTAAAATATTGTATTGTACTGATCACATGAACTGTAGGATCATTAGTGGATTTTTCTTTAAAATGAGATACTTACCAACTCTTCGTTACTGATATTCATTATAACCATATTTTGTACCCCATTAATATTGTGCGGGTGGTGTCCGGCGAGTTTAAGAATGCTTGGCCACCTTACCCATTTTCACATGCGAAATAACCTCTAAAATATGATCACTTGTCCAAGGCTTTTTCGACGTCTCCGGACTTTACACTATAAATTTATTAAGCTCACAATAAAAAATTTATTTCAACTGACTATTTTCCCACACTTTATCACCATTTGCACTTCTAATTTTAATATTTATTTCACTTCGTTGTTATAGCTTTGCTATAGCTGTCAAACTTAAACTTTGTCCTATTCCTACATATTTCTATTCATCTATCGGATTCACTAATGCCTTTTAAGTGTGAGAGTGATAGTGTTAGCGAGAGCCCTTGTAGGGGGTTTGAAAAATTGACGTCACCAAGACGTCATGAGTTAACTCACGCCATTTGTCCACCAGACGACGACATTGCTATTGCGGATACGCGGCAATATAAAATGTCAGTATCTCTATTTCAGCGCCGTATCTGTGGCGAGCGACGGCGGCGACAAACAGCGTAAGGCAGAAAGTCAGGTCAATTTTTTTTTAATGTATTTATTCCAGGATACCTTATGTAGCTAAACCTAGTATAAACTGACACAGCTGCTTCCGTTTTTCTCTTATTGAAACTATTACCAACCATTGCATCAATTCAGTTTTTAGGTATCAAAGTCTCTGCGCTTCTTATGCCAGTATTTAAAGACTGGAACGCTTTTAACTGAACATGTTAATACTTGTGCTGTGTGATCTGATAGCGTGAATTCTAACACTTGAGGATTGGCCATTCTTTACGGTAGCCCAATGCGGTTCGGAGAGTGAAGGCTAACAGAATCCGTATTTTGGGCAATTCCAGGCATTTCATGGGCAAGCTTGGAACACCTTAGACCACATCCAGTTTGTTAAGCACGATGGTGGTCGAGTGCCTGCCCAGTCATTACAAAAAAAAAATTGGAATGTTAATTTCCCTAGGCATTACACGTTTGACGATATTGGAGATATATTACTGCCATGCACTGTAATCACCGGGTTCAAATCCTGAGTCATCATCACATCGGCCATTTTTAATGTCCCCACTGCTGGGGCACTGGACTTCCTTATGGATGGATAAGGAAATTCCTGAGTATAGAGACATAAACAATCGTTTTCTTCTAAGGATGTTGTACCTTCAACTCTAGCCTAGTTTATTACAATTTTAATTGGTTTGTTATATTTTGATTTTGGAATAGTTCCGTATCTTGTAAAAAATGGAGGCGAAACGAAAATTCAATAAAATCATCATATTCTTAAAAATTTATTTATTTTTCATTTTATTGTGCTTCTCATATATATAAACAGGACCATCAGTCCATGATTTTTATTACCTGTGATGAAACCTTTTTACATAAACAAATGGTAAAAAAATAAATATCACTTAAATAATAATCAATTCAAAAACAGAAAACAAAACAATACTTTTTGACAACCAAATACTATGTACTATATGTACGTCATTAATAAAATAAGTGCTTTTTGAAGAAAGATAGATAAGAAAAATGTTGATAGTAAAGCCGAACCTGTTAGAAGTCATTCAACTTTTGTAGATGTACAAAAGCTAATACAATTTACTACAGAATAAACTGTATACATAAGAAATGTAAAGTAATTGATCATAATAAATACAAAGTTTAGCACCAGTGATAAAATTAAAACAAGATTATTAGATAGAAATTGAAATTGATGCATTGTGGAATATCTTTTACATGATATGATTATAAAATTCAACTTACTAGTTTTTCTTAATTAATTTTTTTAACTACATTTTTACAATATCTACATAATTCGAAAATTGATTTACAACTTTTCCACCCAACGATAAGAAAATCATCATGTCGAATTTATAATGATAATTTAATATGTCGTACTGTGATAATTTTAGGACTAGCTCGAAATAACTTACTAGGACGAAACTGCTAAATCGCTACCTAAAATATGGTCATATTATTTTTACAAAACCATAGTGAAACGCTAATAAATCATTATTACAGTTGTGACGTACCAAATGTGGATAAAACTACAAAGGGACAAACTCTACGTGATAATGAATTTAATTATGTACATAATTGTAGAAAATAGTCCCTGAAATTTCTATCGAGTGAAGACAATTATTTTTCATCATTTTTCATACTTACTAGAAGGCAATGAGACGAGGCCACACTGGAAGTTAGGCCGAGAAAAGTAAACTATAAATGCAATGATTAAAATGATTACAAACTCCAGTTCAGTGAATTTAAAAGTCCATTCTCACACAACAGAAAAGTTATGGCACTTGCCCATTTTAACACTAAAGTTCTCAATCACATTCATGACATTGGGATTTCTGCTGACAACCGATGCCTTGAAGACGCTCGCGTCCCGCAGGTTCCACACGTATTATTGCTATAACCAGAATCGGATCCAAAAGAGGAATCGCCACTTGGTGGCTTAGGAGAAGCTCTTGGACCTCGCCAACAAGCGATTCCTGGCAATTCTCCTCCTGGCCAAGCACCTCCTGCACCCATAGGTAAAGGACCTTGAGGTCTCGCACCAACAGTACCAACTTGGGGGTATAATCTTAATAAAGCATCCAGCAAAACCCCTTCGTGGAATTCCGAAGGATCTGGTGGATGTATATGTCTCGGCATTCTATGTTGTGCCCTTCTTCGTTCTAGAGACTTCGGTCGTCGGTCAAGTCTCTGATGTCTCGGTCTGTGAGGTAAGGATTGGTGGGCTGGTGGTTTTGAGCAGGTTCTGCACGGTGCCGCTTCTCCGACGAGACTGAGCTCATCTTCTGCGAAGTGGTCGTCGCTGTGGAGACTGTCGTCGGATCGATGAGGCAGTTCCTCGTAGAGGGGAGTGCCACAAGTATCCCCACCACAGGAGTTGCCGCCCCGCCAGGTCCCGCCGGCACCACAGACGAATACTCGTCCAGGACAGTTCGGCCTTTTTGATTCCACCATCTGAAAAAGATTGATTACAATAAGTTCATCTGCTATACGTAATCGCTTAGAGGGTTGTCCTGCCGTTTGTTGTTTTAATTTTAAAGTATAAACATCCCAAAATCAATTACTCTCCAAAAGCGTCGAGCTAATGTGATTACGTAGATTAAACAGTTTAAATTGTTTGAGGGGGATCCAATCATAAAAGTTTTTGAATTTCATTAATCGCTTAAAGATCTCTCCGATTTCAAAACTAATTTAATTGTGAAATACCAAAAACTCAATCTAAATTAGTATGATGGCCAAAGGGTCTCTGTATTATTCCCCCATAAACTAATTTAGTAAGATAAACTAGAAAGTTCTCTCATTCGCTTTTCCGGATCGATTTAAAGTTATGCTAGATGCCTACATAAGTACATACAAACAATTTTTAGTTTTATAAAAGTGTGATTGTTGAGATTTCTGAGGATGTCGATCTCTTATATAAACATGTAAGGAGAGACAAGACAAAGTTCAACCTAAAATTTGACATTTTGTTTTATGTTATCAAGTACTTGCTTTCAATACAACACAACAGCTGATTAACTAATCAATAGGTGTAATTCGTCTGTATATGTATTCTGAAATGTACTTGATTCGGAAATGTTTACAATTAATTTGATATGCTAGATTTACCCCGTTTCGGAAATTAATAATCTAGTCTTGATTTTGAGTTTTTGAATGCTCTATGTTTTTTTTTTCAATCAATAAAGCATTAATCCTCTAATTTGCCAAACGTTTATAGCCGAAGGTCAAGCAGAACAAATATGAAATTTACCTCTAACTGTGGTTCCAGTTCCGGTCTATGTGGCAGCGGTGGTCTTCTAGGAAGGTCTTGCAGGTCTTCGTAGAGAGGAGCTGGTGGTGGTGCTCTCCTCTGTGACCCTGAGCTCTGGTTGGGCGCTGAAGATTTTGAAGGCAGAAGGTTGGTCACTTTTCGTTTGTGCCTGTCGAAGAAAATGAAGTCTGTTACAGCTGGTTTTAATAAAATTATTGTTTACTACTATTTAAGGACACAATCTAGACTCTAGAACATGAATCTACGATATAGCGGTCTATCGATATTAACAACAATTTCAGTCTGTCATACACCATTACTCCAACCCCTCCAACCTCCAACTAACAGAATTCATCTAACCTGACCGGACCTCGGTGTCCAGAGAACAATGGAATATCTATCGTGTCTCATAATCCGGACCCTGAGAAATAAAAATAGATGACTCTAGAAATAGAGTCAATGATCTTTTTAGATATTCCTATTATATCTTATCCATACATTTCATTACATTTTTATAAAAGGAGCTTTAAAGTTATGTTTAGGCTACTAATATTAATAACTAATTTCAAGATATGTCTACTGTATAAGCTAGCGTGTCCATATAATACAATACATTTTTAAATTTTCGATAAGGTTTTCAAACTCGAATTATACACACCCCTATATTTTTTATACAAGTTTAAGAATAGTTAGGAATAGTTTAATATCTCTATTTATTATTGTTTGGAATATAAAGGGAACTTTGCGGTATGGATCCCCTATTCGTTTTATAAGTAGTTTTTAATAATAGTTGATGTTATTGTGGATATGAATGGAAAGCTCTTTCATTATTTTATTCTTTTTTGGGAGGTCTCTCTTGAGTGTATTTTCCAACAAGATGTGTTTTTGTTTTTTTAGATTAATTTATTGTTATTGCTTGGAATCAATTTCAATGAAAACTTTATATACTTACAAAGAATATATCAGTTTTTTTTTGTGTACTTTATGTGATCGTCATAAAATACATTGTCCAAATATTTTGATTTACCTTGTTTAGCTCCTTTAAGAGGGGGTACAAAGGTAAATCGCCATTCGCAGTTTCGATTTTTATACTAAAAACACAGCACGAATTGCCTAAAAAAATATCACAGATATAAGCACATATTTGGAAGGAATCAAGATCATCCATCTGGGTAAAAACATGAAATCATTAAATTTTCTCGGCAAAGGAAGACGAGCATAGGGCGAGAGTGAAATCTGTTTTATTTTTCTAGCTTTGTGCGCGCTCTTAAGGCCCACACTTCCTTAGATATTTCATAAATATTGAAGATGTATAATTGTTCTAGTACAAATGTATCCTAAGAAGTAATACGTGTTTTATTTTTTGAATATCCACGTTAAGGCTTTCCACTTCAAAGGATCAGACGGTCTGCAAAGCCGGATCTTTTTCAATTTTATTGAAAAATATGTCGTTATTATAAACCTATTAGACACGGTAATTTCACGTGCTTTCCAAGCAGATGTTGCAATATAAAAAATCAGGTAGCGAACCCGTGATCGTTTTATTAAATTTTGACAAGATAATAATTTTTGGAGTGTGCGGTTAATTACGTCTGCGGTATAATATAGGAATTCTTATATTTGGTATACGTGATGGTTTCAGGTTGTTTTTTTTTTGGGTATATTTTACCTGTTAGATGATTAGAACTGGTTTAAGTATTATTATTATCTTTTTATGTACAAATGGATATCAATTGCCGTCTGTATGATCACAATCTGTTTTTTATTGTTGTGAAAGTATTTGGCAGTAGAAGTTTGTATGAACCTTTTTTGAGAATACTTTTTTTTGCGTTAAAACGTGGTTCTTATTTTTTTTTTATAAACTTATACAAGGCTGATGAATTATCAAATATGGTCGCTAGTTATTAATATAGTTAGACAATAGTAGTACCATTTTATATTAATGAAACATATGCCTTTAAAAAGTCTCTTATTCAATTCATAATGTTTTGCTGACACTACATATCGATCGACTCTATCAAATAAAAATTCAAATAAATCGTTCAGAAACTTAATTTAGATAAAATGGATAATCAATTATCAATAATATATTACTGATCACCAATATCAAACATTAATATAATGTAAAGACGTAACAAATTACAGTTCAAAGCAACTCCAAAGATACTTATCGCGTAGCTACTTCAAGAAACATCGATAAAATATTCGATGAATTTGACAATGTCACATGTGTAATCGAGAAGAATTACTCGTAACAAGTACTCGGTATCTCGAAGCTAAATCACTTTACGATGTGTTCGATACTTGGATACGACCCTACCACCCACGTCACTACGGAACTTTTCTACAGGTGGATTTTTTAAATTGGTCGCTTTTTTTATTTTTTTTATTTACGGCGTTGTGCTTGCACGTTTTTGTTTTATGCACTTTTATTACTAGGTAGTTAGAAAGGTCGTAACGTAACATTTTTTGAAAATACTTTAAGCTTTTCAAGCTACTTTAAAGGTTGTTTCTGTGAAGGTTTATGACTTTATTGGTAAACTGATTAATGATGTGCTGCTGTCACATTTTCCTAAAAACGATAATAAAAAAACAACAGTAAAAAAGAAATAGTAGGTCAGTAAATAAATGTAAAGTTTTCATAGCAATATTAAAATTTTACTTATCAGTCTCGGTAGCAAAAGTTTTAAATTTTTGGTGTAGGATCCATTAAAAAGTGTCACAAAAAAAGGAGAAAGTAACCTACATTATAGTACATAATGGCAAAGGCCGTGAAATAGGCAATTGTAGATCGAGTATGAGTTCACTAATACGAGACAGGCAATTGCCATTTCCGCTGAGGCATATATAGTGCTTTACTCAAAAAAATGCAGGGAAATAAAACAAACTTTTTATATTATACATTTAATTTAATTAATATTAAGAGTTACGTATTAAGCCATATTGGAACAGTTACTAAAAGAAAATCAAATCCATTGCAGGAGCGTTTTTTTAATTTGGAACATTACAACGCTCCAGCAACGTTGTATGAAACGGCGTGCTGCAACTAGCTAATTTGGGACAGTAAATATTATCAAATCAAACTACTTAAATAAGTTTTTTTAAATAAAGATAAGTTAGTGTTAAGCTTCAAAATTTATTTTTCCTCCTTTCATATATTTCGACCACCCCACAGATCAAATGCCAAAGGCCTAATGTTAAATCACTAGCTATGGCTAATCATACCCAATATTCCATGTTGCTTTATCTTAAATCTCATTTTTAAGATAAAAACTATATTTATTATCTTCATAACAACCAACTTCCGTTCAAAAGTAACTCTTAATTCTATAGCCGATATGATTGAAAATTGTCTGAGGTTTTTCCTGTCTTATGACTTTTACTCACTAGTGTGAGAAATAAAAGTTTTTGTCGCATGTCGATAGCTAATAGAATAAATCAAGTTAATACGGACGGACGGATGGTGGTAAACTTTCTTAGTAAATAATAATCCGTATTGATTCTGTGTTTTCATCAATAGTGGGAAAGTTTTAGTTAAGTGATGAGATTGGCTGTTTAGTTGCTTTGTTTAAGTGTGTGGGTTTTAGGATTGTATTATTAAAGATGTGCTAAAAAATACCCAATAATTCTTTTATGAGAGGCAGATTTCTACTGCCTTACTGCAGTATAAATTTTTGTACAAATACAAATACAAATACAAATATATTTATTGTTTCATGAGTAGATGTATACATGGTGGTATAGTAAATAATTAGTAACATCATGAATAGATTCAATATTGAAATTTTCAAGAAAAAGGCTTTTTGATACCTACTAAATATAGGGATAAGTATGTTAGCCATTAAACTTAAAAATTCTTTTTTATATTTCAATATAGGTCCCATAAAAAACTGTTGCATTTGAGCAGCACTTAATTTTCTCTTAATGTTTAATATAATTTGCTATTTTTGTTTGTCTTCAGTCTGGAAATGTAAAGTATTGGTATTAAAAAAAAGGAAAAACGACTTATTGCCTCACTTCTAAATTGAGCATGCGCGAATCTAGTCGAAGTCATAAAATTATGGATGCATTTTGCTAAATTTTAAATCTGAATGTTTGTGTTTTTGTTAATTGAAGTTATATATTTTGTGTCATGTTCTTGTTTTGAGCAATACAAGAATTTCCTCAGAACCTTTTCTTTTTTACTAGCAAATTTATTGTCATTATTCATTAAAATCGGTTAATTACTTAAAATCTATATTTGAATTCATATTAAAATTTTTGATTAGCGCGATTTAGCTCAATCTCTGTGTTCTGCGCAAGACATTGACCACACTCGACATTTGAAATTCGACGCTAATCTCGACCACAACGAGTAAATACCGTAACATGTCTAAACGTCATCCGTATCCGCGTCGACACAGTCTTTTGTCGATGCCCACATTGTATAGACTATAGAGTATCAAATGTCTATGGCCAGTGGCACATCACTAATAAGAACGGACACCCAGCGAGATTGATTGGCGCTTGTCTTAATGATTTTTAACGGGTTGTATATAATGAGGTGCGTGTTTAAAAAAGAAAAAAAGAAGTGTCGGTTGTCACACTTTTTTCGGGTGAGAAATTTAATAGTTTTTGCTTTTCGTTACACCGTTTTGTTGGACCCGTCACACGTGGGCGTTTCCGTTAAGATATTAATGGATAATGTGTCAAAAATAATGATGTTAGTTTGTTATAAAACGTCGAATATTGTTACGTTTATTATCAGTCATCGATTAAAATTCACGATGTATTGTTTTGGTACTCAACGAATTAATAAATTATTTCAGTCAATCCTTAGCTAGAAGTAAGGCACAAACAATCTGGCAGTTAAAAACAATCCTTTGATAAAAATCATTGAGCACCAAATTTTTTAAACTTGCGTCGCTTTGTTTATAGAGCATCTGACAGTCGCATTCCTTGTCAAATTTAAAAAAAAAGTTATGTAATCACACATTAATTTAAACATGCAGCCTCCTTTTACATTCATTCATACTTTTTGGGTTTGGCATACACGACCTGCTTTTACATTCATTAGGTTTGACATAAATTTACGACCTTCTATTTTTTAAGTTTTACACTCATGGCCTCTTTTTATTATTACTTTTTAATTTTAAAAACTGGCTCTATCTCCACCATGGAGGTGGTCTAATTAGTGAAGTCTGTTAATAAAGATCGGGCGAGTGCGCTCGGGTGGCGCCTACAATAGTGTAAGAACGTTTCACGCATGACCACTTCTAACACCGTATAGATTGCTCCAGCGAACAAGGGTGAAACGGAACGGATATTTCTCGTGAGAGTTTTCGACTTCGAAATTGGGAAATTAAATTCACAGGGCGCATGTTTTACTTTATAATATTTTTAGTGTGTCATTAAAATTTCCTTCTAAATTGTAACCGTTCCAGAAAACGTTGTTTCAACGTGTCGGCGTCATTTTGACGTTGACAATGACATCCTACAAATATTATAAATGTGAAAGTTTTGATGTTCTTACTCAATCACGCAAAAACGACTGAACAGATTTGATGAAATTTGAGATACATTTATAGCGTATAGCCTGAATTAAAACAAAGGATACCACCATTTCATCCCGATATTTACGCGGTCGAATAATTTGCAAAGTAGGTAGATATTGATAGATTTGAAAATGAGCAAACATAAAAAAATGGTTAGGTATAACTAACAATGTAGAAAAAAAGTCCGTATAAAATAGTCAATACTTTCGTGCAAATTTTCAATACTAAAATATACAATGAAATTGCTTACCTATTTTCTACCTATCACCGTTCAGTAAAATCAGTAAACAAAGAAGCCCTTTATGTAGAAACCATTTTAGCCGGTTGCTATCACGTCAAAGTCACGTAATGGGAGAGGTGTCAATCTAACAGAAGCTCCTACTGCCGGTATTAAATTATATTCGGCATGCTGACAGAGTGACATAAGAAGGAGATCGTATAGACTTTGTTTTTAAATAAAAAATGTGTTTAAATCAAGTAATAAAACTCTTTGGTATTTTTTATTTGGAATTGGAACTTTTTTTAAAGAGGTCGTATTTTGCTTTCGTTTTTAAATCTAAAATCATAATATGACGGAGTGATTCTTCGTTCATGACTTTTGATTTTTTGTATTTTTCAGTGTTATTTTTATACTTATGATAAATTTTAAATTGAGAAAAATTGGAAAAAAAAACAACTTCCGAATGTTGCCACTTGTGGCCAAGTTGATTTTGTCCAATATTTTACTATTTAAAATTCATCATAAGTGATTCTTGGTTTTTTTGTTGTTTTTAAATAAGAACTTGGTAAAAATTAAAAAAAAATCTTTGAAATTTTACTATGGAGTATCCAAATGAAAGATTTATTTAGTTTTGTTTTAAAAAAATATTTTGACCGAAACAAAACACTAACACTAAACCAACAATATGACAATGTTTATTTCAAATTGATATCAAAGTTTACAGTTTCGTGCAGCCTGTGAACTTTTACAAGTGAAATTGGCATATCGAACTTTGGAAAAGTGAAGAAGTTCCCACGGCATCTTTTGATGTTAAAATTTGAAGCTTGTTTTCAAATTTTCCATGTAAATATGTGACTAGTTCGGTCGCCTGTTATCTTCGAAATAGTTTCGTATTCCGAAGATTCGAGTAGCTCGTTCGAGCAAAAGCAATAAATCTTTTGGAGTAAATACGCGAAACTTCGCTGTGTCTTAAGTTTCTTTGTTATGTAATGTTTGCAGTCTTGCAATAGTGGCAAAAAGCATTTCAAACTATTTGAAAGGTATAGTTCATAGTTCAAATTTTTAAACAAGAAAATATACTAGAAAAAAAACAACTTGCATCCTGAAGCTCAGACGGGGCTCGAAACCGCTCTTTTTGTAGTATATTTTCTTCTTTAAAACTTTTTAAAATAAAAAAATATTGTTAATGCAAAATTAAAAAGTTTTAAAAAGGTCAGCGTTTATACAGTGAGCTTAGTAGATACTTATATTACTGCATCGCAAAAGAAAAATTTCTTTATAGTGATATATTATTATGAGGTGTCCGATATCACTATTATTATATTACTTATTATTATATTATTTATACCTACTATGAACTATCGCATACTACAGGGGACTTACCGATATCTCTTAGCGCAGTATTGTTTCAATCTTATTAATGCTATTTCGTACCACAACTCTATTAAAATAAGCTTATTTTCCGTCAGAAGTGTTGTGCCTTCAAAGTATGAAGTGTGTCAAAATTTCACAACTTCTATTTGTTCGTTGGCAAGACTAATGATCAAGATCATAAAAGTACATGGAACTCAGATAGTTGTCTTTAGAAACTTACATTATGACTTTTTAATTTTGCATTTTACAATGCTATTTAGTGTTAAATATTAAACAAGAAAATATCGCCCTGACGGGACATGAGCCAAGTTGCTTTTTCTAGTATATTTTCTTGTTAAATATTTATCAAACTTATATTATAAGTACAAATATATCATAAGTCTTTCGATAACAATATTTTTCTTCTTGAGAATGTTCTGTAGCTGCCCAGTTAAGTACTTCATTTAAAAGTATCATCGAGTGTTTTTTTGTAGGTAGGTATCTCATTTTGATATATATTTATATATCTCAATAGACAGAAATAACAAGGTCATGGCACGAATTTGAAGAGTATTGGAAACAAAATGCAAACAAAACGTTCTTATGACATGATGGATTTTTAGTTGTGTGAATCTGTAATTGGTTTAATGTTGCTAGTTTAAATGTTATCCATATTTTGTTAACTGTTGATTCGCCTGTAAAATAAAATAAAATAAATAAAATAAAAGATGACAGTAGGCCCCCAGGTGGGCCGTATCGCAAAGCACGCACTGACGCGACGAACGGTTCCCTTTCTGAATTTTAAACATTCGCGTTCCATTATAACGATGATAAAAAAAAGTGACAATTTGAGGGTGGCCGAAGATCTTCAAGCCCGCCCGAACAGACGACGCCGCGCACCATCAGTCTGCTTGTGACCACGGCTGTAGCAACACAGCCTAAATGTCAAGCTGTAAGTACTAATAAATGTGCTACATAATAAATGTCGCGTTGAGCCCCGTTACTCTTGTTTACAGTTATTTATTATGCGTTGCGATGCGGCTGTTGTATATTGTTGATTATACAATATTTATTTAATAATTCGGTTGGTGGTAGGACTTGTTGTAAGTCCGCCTTGCCTAGCTACTACCATCTTATCTAAGTCTGACGCCAAAAAAACAATGTTTTCAGCATTGTTGTGTTCCGGCAGTTAGAGATAAGATAGCCAGTTCCTCAATGATTGAGGATTCCGGGAGAGGCTCGCTTCCATCTTCAGCCTTATCAATACTTAACAGCTGCAGGTATGATGAAGGCTAAGAGTATGCCTATCGTTCATAAAAAAAATAGCTTAAAAATATAGCAAAATGCAAAAATAGATACTTAATGTTAAATGAAACTCTCCTTGTAGAATGCCACAACTGTACTAACTTTATTTCAATAAATTATTTATATTCACAGTGCATTCAATATAGCGAGAAAGGTAAGCATAACTCAATGAATGTATTGTTTCGTAAATAAGAATTGAAATTGTATGTTTCCGTACGAAAGGTAAGGGTATAATGGTGTAGTTATTTATTTTTTATTTTATTTATCTTTATTTAGAAAACCAACAGCTTTAACAATGCTTATATAATAACTTATGTAAATCTTTAGTAAGCCAATAACAGGTTTCCCTTAAATAAACCAATAATTTTGTGACAAACGACTTTTGGTGATGTAAACCATAGGCAAAATTATTCTTATAAAATTGCGCAAAAAATATATTTATATTTATGAAAATAGCTGAACATGGTAGCCCGAGAGCAACATGTACAAATGTGAATGTTACCGTTGTATTTATGTTTTTATGTAAGTTACAATGAACCAGCACTAACATTTGCATTTTAGTCTTATTCTCGTTAAAAGGTCTCTTGTCGTAAGGTTTGTGAACTGATAGCGTAGCCTCCCTGACACACGCAAGTAGTTGTAACAGCCCAAACTAAATAAATGATATTGTGTTTAAATATTACTAGTGACTAAATAAACAAATAAATATCAATTAAAATATAATGGTATATATATTTACTTTTGTAGGCTATCGAAAAATCAGGTACTTTCTTTGATATGTTGAATAATATTTTGATGGTGTAATTGTGTCAGCTACAAGTGCTTTATCGTATATATAGTAGAGATCTATTTTAAATTCAGTTGCTTCGCCATATTTTTTCTTTCCAACTTTAATGCTAACCTCTAAATTACTAGTTTATGCAGTACTGTCATTTCAAATATCAGCAGTAAACACTTTAGGTATTTATAGTCACAATGATAAAATTAACATAATATTTATACTCAGTTCTATATTTATTATCAGCTTTTAAACCTCTTTTATGCGTTTAAAAGCAAGGCAAGGCTTTATAGAAATACTTGTATGTGGGTGTTTATTTTCAATAAAAGACAGAACTTATGAGCTATAGGACTGAAGCGAGAAACGAGATAGCTATGAGAAGAGAGAGAGAAAAGCAATTTGCAGATTTTTCGAAAAACGACGAAAACACTTCGTAGTAAATAACTATAGCGATTAAAGAGAAATGAAACTACACAATGTTATATATTAAATTGGTGTCCACTAAATTAAACCAATTTCCAATAGTATATGTAACCCCATTTGAGAATAATCTTGAGTTTTCGTTTTTGAATTGTTCCGTATCCAAATGGTAAAAACGGGATCCTATTACTAAGACTCCGTCTGTCTGTCCGTCTGTCACCAGGCTGTGTTTCATGAACCGTGATAGTAAGATAGTTGAAATTTTCACAGATGTTGTATTTCTGTTGCCGTTATAACAACAAATACTAAAAAACAGAATAAAATCAATATTTAAGGGGCTCCCATACAACAGCCATGATTTTTTTGCCGTTTTTAAAGATAAATGGTACGGAACCCTTCGTGCGCGAGTCCGACTCACACTTATCCTGAGTCATGAGTCACTTACTTTACCCCGTCTCTTTTATGTATTTATTTGTATGTATGTATATTTTATATTTATGAGTATGTGTGTATATTTATGTATAGGATAGGTAAATTATGTAGGCATTATATCTATTTATGTGTATATGATGTAGATATTAGTTTCACTATTTTCTTATTAAGTTTTGCATAGAGTCACCCGCTTAATATTATCATCTCTTACACGTCTCAGGTTGGCTGGAAGAGATCTCTTTTAGAGATAAGTCCACCTTTGTACATATGTCTCAAATTTATTCTGTAAATGTATTTTCTACTGCAATAAAGAGTATAATAATATCCGGTTTTTAGGGGTCTTTTTGAAAAGACAAAGCGTCGAGGCAAAATCATAAAATCGTGTTTCAGGTATGAAGAAATATATATCTTATTACCAGATCTGTAACATCTCTCACCGTCCTATACTTTTATAAGAAAAAGTACCTACGTACTTTTTCTGTGTAGTGTCTTAACGGTTTATCGTGCCTACCCAGGAGAAATGACTTAACCATATGGTGACCATGATTTGCGAAAGTTGCTTGACTTTCACAAAGTGTACCCACATGATCCTTGACCTCAAGTCCTCTTCAGTGGATTGGACTTGGTACCAGTTGACCTAAATAAGTCGTTTGGACCCGTTAACAAATACCAACTAATGTAATTACGAGTAACTACAGCGTTCTGCCCGCGACTTCGTACGTCTTGAATTTAGTTGAGATATCACTCCAAATTTAGCTATGTCGTTTTCCAAGTCTAATTTTCAATTCAGAAACTTGGTTTCGTTTTTTAGGATTTAAAGGTAAAGAACAAATAAAGGTAATTTTGCATTAAGGCGCTACACGACTGAAACGAGATAGCAATGAGAAAACGACGCGCGCGGGAGCGAGACAGATTTCGTAGATTAGGGGAAAAAACCATGAATCCACTTCGTAGTAAATAACTAGTTATAGCGATTAAAGAGAAATGAAACGACACGATGCTAAATATTATTCATCATCATTAGCCATTTTTAATGTCCCCACTGCTGGGCACTGGCCTTCCTTATGGATGGATAAGGAGAACGGGTCATGACCCACCACGCGGGCCCAATGCGGATTGGTGGGTTTTAACGACTGCAAATTCAGCCGGGACCAACGGCTTAACGTGCCTTCCGAAGCACCGAGCAGCTCGAGATAGTAAATTTTTGGTCACCCATGCCGTGACCGACCATTGCGAAATTTGCTTAACCTCAATAATCGCAGGCCGAGAAGCGAACCAATTTCCAATACTATATGTACCCCATTTGAGAAAAATCTTGAATTTTCGTATTTTAAGGGGTCATTTCGAAAAGAAAAAGTGTCGTGGCAAAATCATAAAATCGTGTTTCTGAAAGTTTACAGATCTAGATAAAGGTATGAAGAAATATATATGTTATTATCAGATTTGTAACATCTCCAACCGTCCGATAGTTTTATCCTAATAGCGTCGTAATTGATAATGATTTTTTTCCATATTAGTTCGGTAACAAGATAGTCTCGTAACAAGCTATACTGATTATGACTTAACTACGCATTCCTAATGCTATCTTGTAAGATACTGGAAAAACAAGAATCCATTTCAATCAATGGAAAAAAGCAATCCAATCTCCAAATCCAATTGAGCTATTTGGAGACTATACCTAGGTACTTAAATAACTCGATTTTTTCTAGTAATAATATATGTTACGTCTTAGGTTGTGCTGAAATAAAATTCATTTTGATTTTGTTTTTATTAAGCCAAGCTAACCATAACCGCGGACCCCTAATCTCTCATGCGTAAAATTCTGACTGTTCAAATCACTGCATAAGAACGAATTGAGATATTATGCAAATCCTTCATTGTATGCAGATGGCCAATAATAAGGCGGTATCAACACGGTTCAATTCGATGCCATAATGAGACGAGACAATAGCTTTAATAAAGAGGTCCAACCATAAATAGGAATCTAGATCTAAGATAGCATTAGCCATGTCTGACTTTGCAAGTTAAGACATGTTGAACCAATGTTACGCATGCCGGGAAGTTTTAACCCGTGACATTTTTCGAAGCAGGGGCCTACCACCAACTCTTAGCGCAGAATTGTTTCAATATTACCACGCTATTTCATACTACGAATCTCTTAAAGTAAGCTTGTTTTTTTGACGGAAGTTTTGGGGCGTCTTTGCTTAATCATCGTCTCCAAAGTGTAAAGTTTGTCAAAACAATAAAAACAAAACGCAAACAAAACGTTCTTATGACATGATGTTTTCTATTAGATGATGGTAGGCCCGAACCAGTGCGCTGGTTGGAATAAAGTTGAAATGGAAGTGGTCTGTAAAAAAAGTGAATGAGTAATGTGTGAATGGTGTTTTATTACGGTAGTTATCATAGGCGGGAAGGAGTCATTAAAAGTTATGGCGAAATAACTTTGTTGAAACATGACTGTAAAATTAAGTTACAATCGTACATATTAAGTTTTGGCGCGCACTGTTCATTAAAATAAAATATCTTTTCCAGATATTAAACGCGCTATATTTCAACGAAGTAAGATCTAATTGTCAGTATTTTTAGGTCATCCCGTGACCACGGCAGCTGAAAAGCCGAAATGTCGGGAAAATAAAAAACTTCAAAAAACACGGAAAATTAGATCTTAGTTCGTTGAAATGTAGCGCGTTTAATATCCGTAAAAGTTGTTTTATTTCAATTAAGTAAGAAGAAAAAATCATTAATTGTGAGTTTTTAAAGTTTTAACACATTCTGTAACTGCAATTTGGAGACGTTTTTTACTACTAGTAGTCGCTCGCGATTTTGTCTGTACACCATGTTTTTGTTACATCTTTACCGCCTCTGTGGTTTAGTGGTACAACCACGTATCGACCCAGGGGTCAGGGGTTCGATTCCCAGCGGGGGTAACTACATATTGTATTCGGTTTGGTTGGTGATAGGACTTGTTGTAAGTGCACCTGGCTAGCTACCACCATCTTATCTTAGCCTAACGCCATAACTACAATGTTTTTAGCATAGAGATCAGGTAGCCAGTATCTCAGTGATTGAGGATTCCGGGAGAGGCTAGCTCGTCCATCTCATCTATCCAGCTAGGTCCATCTTCAGACTTTACATTAGGTATGATGAAGGCTAAGAGTCTCATTAAAAAACCTTTAACTTAATCCCTTGTGGTATCCAAAATTAATATTTATAACGAATATTATCAAAATTGGTTCCATTATCAGCCTGTGAACGTACACTGCTGGACAAAGACATGGACTCTCCTAGCTCACGCCTATTGTGGCGTTCATAGGAGGCTATTTTAGCCTACTGCTACCACGCTGGTCAGACGGGTTGGTAGAGGGTTTGTTTCAAGTTTTCCTACTCTTGCGCAGGTGTTCAATGCGTCGAGCCTCTAAGTCGACTATTACGACATCCCAGGCATGTAAGGGAGTGGTGACACTTGTATTATAGGCCGTCACCACACGGCACCTTAGGAAATCACCACACGGCACAAAAAGGTTATTGCAAAGCAATTTTTATTAAGATTAAGACAGATAAGCATAAACATAGGCGATTCTTATGTTTATTGCAAATGGGCATCATACTTTTTGTGATAAAACAATAACTCAAAATAACTGTATTCAGAAAAGTTTTCTTTCTCATAACAATGGCATAAGTATGTGTGTTAAGTAAAGAATTCTGAAGTTTGTTTTAAACACCTTTCGAGATGAGATGGGAAAGTTTTGGGTAAAATCTCTGAGTTATTTCGTCTCGGTTCAAGCAAAGCGCAATCTTTAAATCTTTTCTCAAGTAAAATTCGAATTAGTATGCGGAAAATTCTGAACTTTTCAAGGTACTTGTATCTACCTATTTTATGACTTTCTCCTGTATTGTCTTTCATAACATAAAACAGAAACTATTTAAGTCCTTAATTCGTAAAGCATCATAAGTGTCACAACAACGAAATATTGACCGCAATGAAATTATAAGTGTTTATCAACATGACGTAGATACCTGGGTAATTCTACGGGCAGCGGTTTGAACGCCGTCATTGTCCTCAACATATTTTCATATTTTTAGAGTAGTAAAATTCGGTCCTCGTGTCCAGTTACGAATATAGGTCCCAGACGAGTAGCGTTTAGCAGTATAACCTTTATTATTTTCGCACTTATACATGACACTTTATATGTCAAAGACAATGACGGCGTTCAAACCGCCCCTGTAGATTTACCCACCTATGTCAGACGAGCTCGCATTGTGAAACATCGAGAAGACCCCATAACACATATTAAATAGTTACTTCGTAACCCATATGGGTCCGATTTGATTTGCCATCTTTTTTTTTCTCTTTCATTTCCGTGTCTTGTGTCCTATTTGTCAATTGTCAATGTGTGCAGTCTGCGTCACAGATTTCAACGCAAAATACTACGTCAGTATCTTTTTTATAACACGATTGATTAAACGTGTCTCATTTTCCGATAACTGACAAGTTAAGATTAAATAGAACAACTTAAAAGCGCTATTTATTTTACTTTTAACACATTTCTCGCCTCATTTTATGGTGTTTATTGGTCGTAAAAGTTGTTTCTTTCAGTGAACAGTGTACACAAGGATGTCGTATACATAATCCAATATTTGTTTAGAAATATAAAAATAAATATTGGAAAATATGACACACATTGATCTGACTTCAGAGTAAGTAGCTTATGTAGGTATATTAAAGTAGGTAAAGCACCAAACAGTAGTACCTATTTAAGTTGAACAGTTTTTTAGCGTTATTAAAACTATTTTTTAAAAATTCGTTATAGCTGTGAGAATGAACCTTTTGAGATTGTACTTATTCCGGCAGGTCTTCAAGTGGTTGGCTTCTCATGGCCGAGACAAAAGACCATAAATAGTGTATTGTTCGTTATGGAGGGTCTCTCAACGAGTTTATGCCGTTTTTGCCGGTTTTGAAGTCCGCAATTTCTCTTAGAGGGCTGAAGTGAAAAACTTTCGTTTTTAGTTTGGATGTTAAAGAAAAATTAACGCTGCCCGCATTTTGTTTGTTCCGAGAGAAAAGCTGCAAAACTTGCTTCCTGCAAACAGTCTTTCAATATTTTCGCTTTAATTGTTTTGGAATCTGGGTTATGAAATATTGTTTACAATTGTATTATTTAGAATTTACTCAAGTTTTTTATTCTATAACTAAAGGCTAGAGGCCACTGGAACCTTTATTTTCAGATCCCTCTAGAGATTGAATTTCCCGGCGGAAAGTTGTGTACTTCTGCTGATTTCATTTTTTTTTTACTAAAATTTATCACAATCTGACGCACCTAGTGCGTTGAAACGAACAAAGTTTGACAGCTTTTTTCAATTATTACAGCTTTATAAAGTTTCTTTCTAGATAAATAAAATGTTTCTTTTTTTGTCACCTATTACAATTTTATAAATTTTCTTACTTAATAAAAAGTCTGTTTGTTTTCGTAGTTATCGTTTAAGGAGCCGTAAAGGATTTGACATTAATGTTACGACGATCAAGATTTTTATGAAAACGGAGGTTGAACTAGGGGCCTACTGTCATATTTTAAAATCCATCATGTCAAAAGAACGTTCTGTTTGCGTTTTGTTTAAAGCAAAGTAAAATTTTGTGGTTTCTCTCCATTGAGATATCTATGGATATGAAATTCCTAAAAAAAAGACGTGCTTATCCATTATAAAGTAACACTCGATGCTACATTGTAATGGCGTTACTGACTTACTTACCAGGCAGCTACTGAACTTCGCAAGAAAAATATCGATATTAAAATACTTACGATATATTTGTATAATATAACTTACAAAAGACAACTATCTCAGTTTCATGTACTTCTATAATCATTGTTCTTGCCAACGAACAAATTGAAGTTGTAAAATTTTGACACACTTCACAATTTGAAAGCACAAAACTTTTGTTAGAAAATCAGCTTATTCTAAGAGGGTCATAGTACGAAATAGCATTGGTATGATTGAAACAATACTGCGCTAAGAGATGGCAGCATTTCTCGCGCTGAAAAATGTCGAATTCGACATTTTTATATTCTTAATTTCTTTATTAAAAATCTAAGTAAAATCTCTGCAACTGTCAAAATCCTTTAATTTCAATTATCTTTGATAATCCTATAATGTCGAAGATTGCTTTTAGTGAGGCTTTAATACAGATTGTTGACTCCAAAAATGTCGAATTCAAGATGTCGAAGGCGCGAGAATCGGGCCCCAGTAAGGGCCCAGGGGGGCTATTCTCGCGCTGAAATGTGTCGAATTCGACATTTTTATATTATAAATTTCTTTATTAAAAATCTAAGTAAAATCTCTACAACTGTCAAAATCCTTTAATTTCAATTATCTTTCATAATCCTATAATGTCGAAGATTGCTTTTACTTTTAGTGTCGAAGGCGCGAGAATCGGGCCCCTTGTCTTGAACGTCAATATTTAATAAGAAATGAAAGCACTTCCTAGCAAGTATATGGTTGAGATTTCAAATAAGTACTCTACGACTTTTTATATCATAAAATAATATTCCCTCAAAGACTAGAAAGATGGCATTACCACTGAGTATATATTATCATATTTCTACAGCTTATGATAAAAAGTCATTTTCGAGCAGACATTCGCATTGCATATTCATTTTCTTCGAGCTTATTGCTATACGTGTGCGATCAGACGTGCGTACGCGCTGCGCCGCCCTCGTCTCTGATTGGCCGAAAGATTTCGCGGCAGCCAATCACGAGTTGGCGGGAAACGTTCGGTATAATTTTGGCATAATTAGTCACGCTACAAATAACCCGCGATGCGTTACGACAGTTCTAGCTTTAACCATTTGACATTAAGGTGATTTTTGCGTGACAGATTTTTTTTAGTTATTTTTAACGACAGGTGGTGAATTATTAATTTCCGTTGACGCTGCGTTGTTTTGTGTGAACGGCGCATAAAACGAAGGGTCCGAATAGTTGAATATATGACCCTTGACTATAATGAAATAAGGGCTTACATAATTTTTTGAAATGTAAAATATTTAATCACGCAATCAATTTTTTATTATTATTTAACGACCACCTGAATCGTGAATTATTTCTGCTGCTATAGTTTTAAGCACATTTTCATTTTTTACATTAAAATATATTAAATGTAGTATTAGTGTGAATCGGTAATTAGGGTGTTACTGTGTATATTCTACTACTGTGTATAAAACTGTTGATTCACCGAAAAAATAAAATGAAACTAATATGAGCTACAGGGTACATAAATATACACATTCATTCGTGACATTCTAAGTAGTAAGTTGGCTATCACGGGTCACTTCCCTTTTACGCAAAACACAAAGCAGACCAAACATTTGCCTTTGTACAAGTTCGTTTTAATCACGTTGTCAAAGTAAAGTGCCTGTTTCTTCTAACTTTTTTCTTTTCGATAATAACACTTATACTAGAAACTACGATAAAAGCTTAGATTTTTATAATTTCTCAATACTCAGAGCTTTTAACACATTAGTTTTAACGTTGACTTGAGTATTATAATTAAAAACAAAATATTTCTACTCCATGGTCTAAAATCTAAGGGTTTTTTTATTATTTTTTTTTTCTGTTTTTTTTACACCAATTATCTAGCCCACGTTAAGTTTCATGAAAAACTTGTGTTATGGATACTAGATAACGGATAAACTTACTTATATACTTTTTTTTGTAAATACATACATAATATACATAATAAACACCCAGACCAAGACAAATAGACATGTTCATGCACACAAATATTTATCTTGTCCGGGGATCGAACCCGGGACCTCTGGCGCAGAAGGCGGGTTTTGTACCGCTGCGCCAAACAGGTCGTCTAGCACATATTTACAACTTTTAGTTAACCAACTAAGTATTTTTTTATGAATCATATGTTTGTAGGAATATATTGAAGCGCGCCTACTATCAAGTCGATAGTGGTTCGACAAAAAAGTCGACATCAACTTTTAAAAATATTTTAAATTTTGATTGAATAGTTTTTTGGGTTTATAATCAGTTTGGTCGTAGGCTACGAGTTATCCTTTACATATATAATATATAATAAGTATATCTTAAGCGATTTTTCTTTCACCGAATCTATTTTACACGGTTAATTAATACTATATAATTCCGTCAGCTACTTATCGCCTCTCCATGGTCGGTTCCAAATCCGGATATGTCAAACCGTCCGTAACTCGATGACATGGATATTGTGACACGTCTAATTACTAGGATTGTGTGGTCCAAGCTGTGTGATGTAGCGGTTATGAAGGGATAAAGCCACTCAACGGTCGCTCGTTGCAAAACATGATTCCGAAGTTAATAGTTTTGCTCGCAAATTTCCGCACCGATGTGCTAACTCGACTTTTCTTTAACTTTTCTTAAAAATAGTAAAGATTTAAAAGGGTATCAAATGATTGGTTCGTAATAAAATCAACTATTGACTATAAAATGGCTATTGCACTACTTTCGCGATTAAAACAAAAAAAAATAAGACAATTAACCTTTAAATTCAACCCTTACCAGTTCCACAAGTACTTGCTTGCTTCCGCAATGAACATTCGAGGGGGTGAAAATGGTTGCCTTCAGGAAGCAAAGCACCGTTGAGTGCAAAGACTCTTCAACCGAGACTTTGGACAAAAATTAAAATAAGACAAAATAGATGTAGAGATTTTGACGACCTCCGTGGTAGAGTGGTACGTACACCGGTTTCAAGTAAGAAATATTTATTATTTATTTATTATTATATAGAACGGGAATTGATCGCGCTTAGTTTTGAACAGAGACAGGACTACCTGCGTGTAGCAGAATCACTTCTCTATATTACGAAACAGTTATACAAAAGATACCAGATAAATCGACCCAGTATTTGTCCTCATAAGTAAAAGTAAAAATTTGTAATAATAATCAAAACATTAAATAACATTTAAACAATCTTTACTTTTTGCGTGCCATTCATTGAATCAGTTTTTTACGGATTACTTCGCATCGGTCACAAGTTTATTCTTATGCTATCACATTCCAACTCCTTTTTTCACAACCCTCACCCAGACAAGATTAAACTACGAATAACTTTAATTTTCATAAACTTTTTAAATGTACCTATATTACCAATTAGAATATCAATGGACCAAAACAAAAGCTTCTCAAAATAAAAAGCAAAATCTAGTTTCATTTATCATTTATGATTTTGTAATTTCTGCATTTTTCAATGCTATTTTTATACTTAGGGTAAATTTTAAATAAAAAAATATTGGAAAAAATTAACTCGGCCACAAGTGAATTCTCAGACGGGAATCGAACCCGCGACCTTTGGAAATCCGGTCCAATGCTCTCTCGATTCCCGTCTGAGAATTCACTTGTGGCCGAGTTAATTTTTTCCAATATTTTTCTTTTTTCAATTCATTTATCATATTAGGAACTACAACGCGTTAAGTACAATAGTATTTTCAATATTTCCTGAAATATTGTTAACGAATTTAAAAATTTTTAAAAATGGGACCAACTTGGTATCATCCATGTGGCTATGTTGTTTGCATCATAGAAATCGGTTCAGCCGTATTCGAGTAATCGGTGAACAAAACAAAAATATAGGTACGCGACAAATTAATAAGCAAATTTTTTTGAAGTCGGTTAAAAATCTGAAAGTATTGCTAGCTGGAAACCGCTAGCGATTCTGACATGCCAACCTCTCTTGACTTGGACCGCAATATTCGGTCAGGATTAAATCTCGAATAGGTGACAGGCACTCTAATCAACTTTCTCGAGCGATTGCCTCCATATGTGAAGACGGGTTAAGCACCGATTAAGCTGTCACATGCATTGTCGCGGCCTGAATTGGGGCTTTGTACGATTTGAAACTCTGTTGATGGGTGTCTGGGATATATAATGTCTGTAGAACTCTGATAGGTGGTGAAATAGATTTTATAGCGAGCTAGCTTCTGCCCGCGACTTTTACTCTACGCACTGAAAAAACAAATGATTAAAACAGTAATTTTTACTGTTCACGAAACTGTTCATGTTAAGTAATGTTGTAGTTTTGTGATTTCCGTTTTTTTTCTGGTTTTCAAACAATTATTAATACTGCTAATCCATGGTTCATTGGTCTGCTTTTCACTTTTAATTGTGCAGTATTTTTTTTTTCATTGTAGAAAATCAGGTGAAACATTTGATTTCCAGAACGAAATACCTTTATTAACTTTGTTGTTTTTATTAAATTGAAAAGAGCATCAGATTGATAAGAGTATATTACGATTTGGGAATTGTTGAAATAATATTACATTCGTGAACCTCCGAAAGTGAGAAATTACAATAATATTCACGTTTTTATAACAACGTACCTACCTGTTTTTGAAGCACTCTTTTCGGTACTTAATGCGTAGTTAACCTGCTTTTTTTGTTCTGTGGTATTCTAGCCTTGCCCCGAGACGTTATAGGCACGGTTGAAATGTACCAAAAATATAAAAATCCTTAAAAATGTATCACTTACTTCCAGACGAGTATGGCTCCAATGAAGATTCCCAACACCAGGACTATTGAGCATAAGGCGATGACTGCAGAAGTCTGTAGCGAAGGTCCACTGTGGTTGTACGCGTCTATCTTCTGGAAAAATCAAACAAATAAATATGAACACATTGAAAATATTGCGTTATAGAGTTATATACTGAATAATGCGATTTCACAAACTGTCAAAGGAATGTAGTAACAAATCCTAAATAGTATCTAGTTAATATATGTGTATATATTTTTTTTTTGTTTAATTAACTGAAATTTAAAATTGTTTGCGGCCCTCTCTTTCTTTTCTTTAGTCACTTTTAAACTTTAATATTTACTTTTGATATTACTATTTCACACACACTGTCAACATATTTTTGTAAAAGCTAGCTTTGGAAACTAATTAGGCTAATGTATTGTTCTAGTTTTTAAGTTTATTATGTATTACAACATGCTGTTTGTTTCCTTAAATAAATAAAAATAAAAAAATATTTGTGAAACACCAACAACCTCACAGGACTACAAAGCTGCCCTCTTATTTATACTATTATTATATATAATATTATAAAGCTGAAGAGTTTGTTTGTTTGAACGCGCTAATCTCAGGAAATACTGGACCGATTCTTAGACCATTGGAAACCTACATTTCTCCCGAGTGACATAGGCTATATTTTATCCCGATATTCCCACGGGAACGGGCACCACGCGGGTAAAACCGCGAGGATCCGCTAGTTACCTATATTTGCAAGAGCAATGCAATAGCAATAATTGCTTGATAATTGCTCTACGTCACGTATCAACAATAACAAAAATCATAGCAACAATAACAAAACCATAGCAACCTCACTGTCTATGAGGTCTCTCTCATCATAAATGATCCTCGATTTTTGATAATAATCGTGCCATTTAACTTTTTGTTACAAAACAAAAATGTTTTGAGTTATGTTTAAACTTGTATAACAAATAACCCTGTATAAGCAAATCTTAAAATTTCCCGCATACTGTTTATTGAATAAAACTTTCGACTTTTACGCGCTTTTTAACATACTTCCAAAAAGGGGGAAGTTTTCAATTCGGTTTATAATAATATGACCGATCCGACCACTAATCAGGTGTCATGACCGTGGAAACATGATAAGGTTATATAATTTTGTGACAGTGAGTTTAGTGCATCGGTCCATTCGACTCCCGTAGGACACAAAATAATACAGCCATAACAATTATACTTAACATCAGGCATGATGAAGGCTAATCTCACCGTCGTTCATAAAAAAAAATAGATCTGAAGAACATAAATATGTATTCATTTGGTGACGTGTTAAAAGTTCATAATGTTCATAATAATTATTATTATATGTGATTTAATGAATAAAATTATGCTAATGTAACAAGTAACATAGCCGTTATTACATAAGGCTATAAAATATAACTTAATAAGGATAGATTATTATCTTTTGATTTCTAAGAACTCATTTATATTATTCTCAAAGGAAAACTTAACTGATAAATAATTAAATTAGAGAAAACAAGATATCGAATGACAAAATATCACTGATTTATTAGACTAACTGAATCAATGATTGAAGTAACACAATATCTGGCTGTTTGGATCGTTTCCAAACTTTTGCTGTTAACCAAAGTTCGTTGTTTGCTCTTATTTCAAGGTGTTAGAGTACATTTTTGTGTGAAATCGCTGATTGTTGTGCTTCCGTTAATTTTTCTTCTGAAGTTACATGCCAAATACAAATACCGTTTGGCTAGTTCTGCTGAATCTTTCGGATCATTACTTTTATAGTGGTTTATATAATATCAATTAGTGAGCTTGTGACTTTCTCTCATAAATGAATAATTATCCGTGTTGGTTTTTGTTTTTATGACTTTACTTTTTTTTTAACCGCCTCTGTGGTCTAGTGGTACAACCACCGGTATCAGACCCAGGGGTCCCTGGTTCGATTCCCAGCGGGGGTACATATTGTATTCGGTTTGGTAGGTGGTAGGACTTGTTGTAAGTCCGCCTGGCTAGCTACCACCATCTTATCTAAGCCTGACGCCATAACAAAAATGTTTTCAGCATTGTTGTGTTCCGGCAGTTCGAGATAAGATAGCCAGTTCCTCAGTGGCTGAGGATTCCGGGAGAGGCTCGCTTCCATCTTTCAGTCTTATCAATACATAACATCAGGTAGGTTACTTACCTATATTTTTTATGTTTATGACATCAATCATCTTTGCGTTCGTGACTGAAGCCCCCACCCAACTAGCAAAATAATGTCATATAAACGTTAAGTTACCGTTTCTTATGCGACTTTAAGTGATTATGTGACGGTCATATAGACATCAAGTTAACGTTTATAAAACGTCAAAATATTGGCCCATTTTATAAAACAAAATAGTCATGTAGTAGTCCAGTAAAAGTCGTGAGACCGACTAAAACGTTTTATTAAAGGTAGTTATAAGACTTCATTATGATTAAAATGGTTTATTCAAATTAAGCTATGACATTTATAAAATATTTTTTCTCCATCCTAACTGTCAGTTTGTATTGTGCTCCAATTGTTCAACAACTTGAAATTTTAATATTGTATTGCCATCAAAAGGTAAGCTTATTGGAGTTATTACTTTTACTAAATATTGGTAATTTAACATGAATAAGTGAATGTGGTATTATGCACGTTTGGGACTAGTTTCTCATGGGAACTTTAATTTATCGGTAATGTATGTGACGATATGTACTATTTTCCTTAAGCCCTCTCGATATTCATGATTTTTCTGATGTATGAGAATATTAATTTCATATAAAATTAATCTTTAAGACTAGCCATTTTTGTTTTAGTTTTATATAGATTGCTATACAACTACTAAACAACAAAATAGTCATGTACACGTTTTGGTATGACTATTGATAAGCTCCATGTTTTATCGCTAGGGTTCTCGAGGTAAATAAGTGAACCCCGTGGCGGAGTAGATTTACATTACAGAAATCTTGTACAGTACGAGATATGTATTTGTTAGGGCAGATTGTTGATACGTAAGAATAATCTTTCAAAATCTTTCAGTAACTACTACAAAATTGTAATTTAACACTTACTTTCGAGATCTGGTGTATCTTTATCAAAAAGTGTTTGTACGGAACCTTTTGAACTTTCAGTAACACTTTCTTGACCAACGCTGGTTGTTGAATAATGCGTCGATGAAGTACTAGCTGAATTTTTAAGGTATTTATATATGCCTTTTGTACTTTTCGCTTGAAGTTTCCACTTCGTTTCAACTGTTTCCCTTTTTTTGGATCCATTTTTTTTGGTCTTTAAGCTAAAAATCACGAATTCTGCTTTTGTTTACTAATGGTTGGGTTAAATTTATATGACTGAATGTCGGAAAAGAGTTATATTAAGGTTTTGTAAACACTGAAATGTTTTATAATAGTCAGGTTATCCACTTTATATAAATTGTTATATTGCCGTTATATAAATGTTTTCCTTAAAACGATTTTATTTTTTATATGACTTTTATCCAACCAAAACGTTTATAGGACTAAATTGTTGTTAGGTAAACGTTTTCTATTATACCATTATATGATCGTCGTATAAGAAAGTTTGTAAAACGTTTAATGGACGTACCAATACGACTAATTCGGTATACAACTATTATGTAAAATCTCCAACTTCTATACAACTAATGAGTAATGAAGAAACGACTATAAAACATTTAAATGACTGGAAGTCATATAATTTCTGTATTATATAACCATTTTGCTAGTTGGGCAGTACCCTAATTGTACCTATCTATTGTGTTTTATACTGCACAACAACAACTCATATCAAATATTTGATAATAAAATAAGCATTATTTTTAAATTAAATATTGATTTGACAAATGTATTAGTGCCACATAATATAGATAAGCTTCTACTAATGAAAGTTAAAAGTGAATAATTTTATTATGAATAACAGGGAATTTCATGTACCAGTTATAAATTGGCCCAGTACCTGCAAAATCTGTTATTCCCAGTTAAGTAAGAAAACATGGAAAACATCTCTCTAACGGTATTATCGTCTCCGTGACCACGGCAGCTGAAAACGTGTCGAACCGTCGGGAAAACAAAAAACCTTAAAAAGCCCATAAATTATAAGTACCACCACTAAGTATCAGGTAATAAATAGTGTCCACTGAAATCCGTAGAAGTTGTTCTCTTTCGATATTGTTAAATGATAACTATTTAAAATAATAATTAGATTAAAATATCAAATCAATGATAGTTGTTGCCATAGTAAATGTCCAACCGTATCCGAACGAAAAAAAGACTTTTCGAGAGTAGACTTATAAGTAGCCAGTCATCCCGTGACCACGGCAGCTGAAAAGGTTAAGAAAACCCCTAAAAACCAAAAAATACGGACAATTACAGTTTAGTTCATGAAATATAGCGCGTTTGATATCCGTAAAACTTTTTTATTTCAATGAACAGTGCGCGCTAAAACATAAGATGTCCGTATATTTCTTTTATTCTGATTTTTAGTATTTGTTGTTATAGCGGCAACAGAAATATATCATCATAATAAAATTTCAACTATCTTGCTATCACGGTTCATGAAACACAGCCTGGTGAAAGACAGACAGACAGACGGACGGACGGACTTACAGCGGATTCTTAGTGCCGAAACGACGGGAAAATCAAAAGACCCGAAATACGAACAATTACAACTTAGTTCGTGAAATATAGCGCGTTTGATATCCGTAAAAGTTGTTTTATTTCAATGAACAGTGTGTGCAATAACTTAAGATGTACGGATTGTTAAATTTGTGTTTTATCGATATTACTAGGAAACTAGTAAAGGCACTTTACGATATTCACTATTCATGAATCGAGACCCTAACTTGATTTCTGTTTTTCGTCACATGTTCGAGTATGGATAGACAAAAAAGGTTTTATATTGACAGTATGACAACTTGACGTGTGTAGCGTAGACCCTAATGGGAATTAGTTGTCAATAGGAATAACACAAAAATCATTCGAAAAGTATCGTCAAAAATGTATTACCTCCGATATTTTTGACTTTACCTACATTTTCTCTTTCAGCAGCTACCGGATGTAAGCGGAACTTAATTTCCCTTTTTCTTGACAGGACGATTCGTATAATATTACGTGCTGGACTTACTGAAAATAATCGAGTCGTTTCTTACTTTTCAACCGCTTCTGTGGTCTAGTGGTAATACCCACAGTAGCACGAGGTATCAGATCCAGAAGAACTGGTTCGATTCCTATTGGTATTCACCGTTGGTAGTAGGACTTGTTTTAGGTCCGGGCTAGCTACCACCTGTGTGCTGTGTAGTGTCGGCTTAGAATAGCACTACCCCCTCTCATCCCGTGGGTGTCGTAAAAGGCGACTAAGGGACTTAGCCTTCAGGAAATGGGCAGCAGCGTCTCCTGCAAACTTGGACATACTGCGATCGCCAACCCGCCTGCTAAAGCGTGGTGATTATGGCAACCCCCCCCCCCCTTTTGTGGAAGGCCTATACCCAGTAGTGGGTGTTAAGTGGCTGAGACGACGTCGACGAGCTACCACCATTCACATCTAAGTCGTTATAAAACAATATTTTAAGCAATGTTGTGTTCCAGGAGTTAAGATAAACAGCTAGTTCCGTGAGCAGATCTTAAGTTATATCACGTATGGATGTGCCGATCATAGTTTTACACAAAGAAATAATTAAGTAAAGGAGTCATGGACGTATAGATATTTAAAATATATTTCTACATTTAATTCATCAACCCGAAGACCGGTGTCCAGAGAACAATGGAATATCTATTGTGTCTCCTAATCCGGGGTCTGAAAAGTGAAATACTTATATATGTATAATTTTAAGTATTAATATCCGTTACCATAGTATCCCATAACACAAACCTTACAGTGCTTACCTTGGGGCTAGGTTAATTGGTGTGAGTGTAAGAAACATTTATTTATTTATTAAAAAAAATAATAGTAAAAACAGCGAGGGAAAGATAAGTTTGTTTCTTTTCCGAAGTAGGTCCTGACTGGTACTGTCTTATGTCGTACCAAAATAGTATAATAGTTCGAACTGCTGACGGACTGTTAAAACTTCGCAGAATTCATACAAAAGACTTGTTGGATAGAGCATTGGCTTATAAATTGCTACCGAACAACCACAGACCTATATCAAGATAGACGAAATGACCGCTTCAAACTGTATGAGAACCTAGCGTGTCAAATTTTTCATATGTACCACGATGTGAAAATGTTATTGACGAGCTCTCCAAGAAAGCACTGCACAATTAACCATTTTCGTTTCTGAGTGACGCGTGTTTTCATGGCAATGGTCTCCAGCTGGCTGACTTAGTTCGGAAACTTCCGTGGATCAAACTTTTGACAAGCAAGGTGGTACACTTTTACCGTCTATCTATACGTCAATAGACGTATATTGACGTCTGTGCGAACAACTCTCTGTGCTGTTTCAAGTCGATACCAATGGGTCTTAGCCGCGACAATTCAACTCACTTTTCCATCATACTATTGTTGTACTGAATAAAATAACAATAATACAGGTCACAAAGCCAACAAAAGCATCCCCGAAATTCCATTCCACAACACTCGTTTATTCTTAAACCTCCACTTCAAAACGTTGCAAGCGCTCATTAACGAAATTAACTTTTCAAATTATCCTAAAATTTTGTCACACATTTACATAAAAGTCTAGATTTTAATTCATTTTCCCCGACGTTATAATGGCGTTTCCATTTCTTTTGTTGGCCGCCATATTGCTATAATGCTGTAATTATGGGGCAAGTTAAATTATTTTAGGGCAAAGGTGTTAGGGGTTCGAAGTGTTTATGTATTAATATTTTCGTGCTTAGGGCGTCACGCAACTGGTAAATGGAAAAAATGGAATGGTTAAAAAAATATGACGGAGTTAGAGAGGGAGGACATGCTTGATATTTTACAAGTAAAGCTATATTATAAATTTTTAAATTTTGCATTTTACAATGCTATTTTTGTGTGATATAAAATATACCAGAAAAAAAAACAACTAGTCTAGTAAATGTCGTAGCCCGTCAGGGTGACATGAGACTAGTTGTTTTTTTTCTGGTATAAATTTCTTATTTTATATTTATCACAAGTAAACCTATAGTTATTTCAGTTACGTTTACTTTTTTTTCCACAAATTATCTAGCTCACGTTAAGTATCATGAAGAATTTGTGTTATGGATACTAGATAACCGATAAACATACATATATACTTTTTTTTGGTAAATACATACATAATATACATATTAAACACCCAGACCAAGACAAAATAGACAGAAGGTGGGGTTAGTACTCCTGCGCCAAACAGGTCGTCAAAAGTTATTTCAGTAATGTTTACTTATTATGATACAGCTGACGATAATCTCTAAATCTTAGTAGATTTTTTTAAATTGATTAATATGCAAGTTAATATCGTGCTATAATGGCTGTGTGTGGGTGTGTGTGTGAGAGAGAGAGAAACTATAAGTTATTATTTTATAAGTTTTTCAATTTCGTTGTAATCTTATATATTTTAGCTAACAAAATGTTATAATTAAAAAGATAATAGTGAGACCGATAGATAGATCGATAGACAAATTAACTTAGGTATGCGTTTACAATGTAAGTACGGATGATGGCATTCGTAACTAAGCACTTAAGTATTTTGCGTTTTTGAACGAAACATATGTGTATAACTTTTATTGCACATGTTTATGCTGTGGGGTCTTTTACGATTTGAAGTTAGATTATAATGAAAGAACAAAAGCTTCGGTTGTAAAATATTAAATTAAAACTGTCCATGAACCTATAGTTTTCAAATAGCATGGCGGAATAGCAAAAGTTAATAGATTTTGCACTGGAAAGTGTTTAAAGTACTAAATTTTATATTTACAGTAATTTATTTTACTATTTATGCATATTGACTTAGCACTAAAACGGTTAATAGTTAATGAATAGACTTTAAGGCTGACTATGGAATAAACTCGTAAGTGACGGTTATGAGGAATAATTTTACTTAAATATTTAAGTTATTTTACCGTTTACTTAAATATTACGGCATTTTTTTTTATACTTCAATTATAATCTTAAAAAAAAATGAAAAGAAAAAAAAAAAAAAAGAAGTAACAGTTTAAAAAATGAGGATTAATTATGTTTTTAAACTGTTACATCTTTTATATACATGTTTAACTAAAAGTCATCAGCATGCAAATATACAATTTTTACATTTTCCAGTAGCATTATACAAAACCAGGACAAGTTTCGTTCAAAGAGATTATTTCATTTGGAAAAATTCTTTCAAATCATAAAAAAACATATGACAACAACCAAGTCTTTAAATGTCTCTTAAAATAATAAAGATTAACACCCATATTCTAAGTCGTTCCTCCAAAACATACTCGTCCTCGACTTAACAAAAACTCATTGAAAACCTCTTCAAAATACTTCTCGAAATCGGTATTCTAAGTCATAACTCCTTAAGAACCTGGAGGAGCCAAAGAGTACGAAGCCACTCCGTGTTAGGCCTAGCGCACACTACCATTTTTACCCATGACGAGGTTGAGTGGAGTGTTAAAAGTTTTGGAGGAACGACTTAGAATATGGGGGTTAATGTTTTTAATTATTTGGGCAATTTGATAAAAAAAAATACAGACATAGTCAGGTTGCTACTATTATATTATAATGTTTTTGGTATGACATGAAGTACCAATCTATTTGGATTTTTGATCTCTTGATTTCAATAAAGCCCAGGGGCTAAAACAGGATCCACGATGGAGCGAGCTCATCCAGAAGGTGTATTCACTCTTGCTTCGAAGGTGGTCGGGTTATAAGTACTCGGAAATACAGACGCAGGAAGGGAGTTCCACTCCTTTTCTGTGCACAATATAAAAGATGTTGAGTAGCGCTTGGTGCGACATATAGGGATATCAGCCAAGAAAGGGTGGTAGCCCGAAGTACGTCTGTATGTCCGATGGAAGAACGGATGGCGGTGTGCGCTCATGCAGCTTCTGAGCACACTCTCCGAAGTGTTGTCTATGTAGTATAAATGTACTTATAGCTTGACGTTTCGGCTGTGCTGTTATAGCCGTGGTCACAAGCAGACTGACAACATAGCCACAACGTCAAGCTAAAATTACATTATGTACTACATAAAAAGTCGTTCCTCCAAATTTTTTTACATTGCACTCAAACTCATTCTACAAATTTGGTATTCATAGTTGCAAAAAATCTCCTCCACACAAATTATTCCTCACTTGAGTGTCATAATTACAGAGTTACGACTTAGAATACCGATTTCGTGGAGTATTTCGAAGAAGTTTTCCGTGAGGTTTCGTTAAGTCGAGGACAAGTAAGTTTTGGAGGAACGACTTAGAATATGGGTGTTAGTCCCGTTGTTTTAACATATAATTATAATGGAATGCGAAAGTTTAAAATACCTTAAATAGATGTTTATATTTATTAAAAGGGTTTTCTGTATTGATGTTACCTTTCTCGTTTTTTATTTAATGGAAGAGATTATTGCTCCATGCTACTATTTGTATTTAAACTAAAATGTTTCGGTAAACATTGTGTAAACTTAGCATAGTTTTAATTCAGAATCTAAGTGGTATTTCCTCCTTCGTCCATGTTACTATTTCTCTTTAAAAACAAATAAACTTCGGTAAACCTTGTGTAAGCAAAGTTTTAATACATTGCGTTATCGAACCATCTAACTTTATTAAAAGAGTTTAAAAATAATTGACTTATACCAAAACGGCCATGTTTATTCCACGCCCTGTTGCGATAACATCTACCCAATTACCAATAATAATAATTCCTATCAACAGCATGGCTAATTGCGTGAGTTGTGTATTAATGTTTTATTCGACAAAACATTACGCCCTTATGGGCTCCTTATACGGAACTATCCGTCGTAACGACCGATCGTAACGACTAATCGTAACGACCAATCGATCACAGTTTGCCGCTTACTAACAACTAAACTGTACACACAACATAACACCACACACACATCACACACTAATCACATAATTGTGTAAAGTCTGTTTTTTCGCTAAGCACATGCTTGCCACGTAATTATAAAGTATTTAAATATGGCGATTGATGACGTTGGTTTTGATGACGTGCATGACCATGACAAGTGTCTGTCATGTCGTGCTTTATTTTAATATTTTTAATGTATCTGTTAGCTATGTAGGGCTAACGTTTTTAAACGTACAGCCACATTGAAATAAGCTTAAATGTTTTGTATTTGTGATCTGTCTGTAATGTTTTTAATTTGTATCTGTTAGTCTCGTTCTTGATGTCACCCATGTGTCCAGCAGAATACCAGTGCAGCAAGCTCAGCTTGCTGCTTACACTGAGCTGGAGACAGTTTTGGCATCACGCGACGATGGTTTGTGTAAATTGTAATTTTGTAATATTGTTTTGTGTAGTCGTTGTGTGATGCTAAAATAAATGTATTTTTCTTTCTTTTCTTTCTTTCTTTCTAACCCATACTAATACTGTGTACAGTCGGGAACTTCCCGGTCGATCAGTTGAGTTTTTTTGAAAAACGATATTTCGGAAAGTATTAAGAGTCAAGAAATAATTGTAATTTATTTACACAACTAAATACCTATTAAAGCTCTAATATTTGTGATATAAACGTTTTCCATAAGTCTATTACTTTTTGAGATAACTTTCATCAAAAAAACTCTACTGATCAATCGGGAAGTTCCCCGATTTTACCTACGGTAACTTGTGTTAACGCATTTTTTTAGTAGAAAATGAAAAATATGTCGCGTAATTCCGCAAGAAAAAATGGAGATGCAGCCCAGTGACACACCTTGCACCTTCACCGACTACTCTACACGTGTTTCGCCCACACACGGAGCATCCTCAGGAGTTGTTAGACCGTGCCAATCTCAGCAACGAGTCTCGGTGCTGAGATTGAATTTTCTACTAAGATATGGATTTCCGCCAAGTAACGCCTGATTCTATCAAATACTTAATTTTAAACTCGCAGACAAAACTTTTGTTAGGATTTGCGAGATTATGTCATAGTTAGAAATTTGTAATTTTTTAAAAGTTAGTAAAAATTGGTCGTTGCTTACGATCCATTATTGTATAAATTTCATATCGACTGCGAAGTAAATCCTTATCGATCCTCAAATACACTAACGACTGGTCGATACGATCGGTCTGTTGCGGGTCGTAACGACCGATCGTACGGTATATGGGGCCCTTATAGATCTTTCAATGATATGCTTTAACTATATGGCTAGCATAAGCTGGCCTGCCGAACCCTTTCCGAAACTTTTTACCTAAAGACTTATTATAGGAAAAGTATGAAATATGAAAGGCCTATTCATATTGGTGTTGTTGTAATAACGTATACGATCTTAGGTGTGTTTTGATATCGTTAAAACAGTACAGCTCTGTTGCATTTTAATTTGTGTATAGGGGAGTTGGTAGTTGGACAAAAATATTCATTCAATTATTCAAAGCCACGGTCAGAAGCACATATTAAATTAGTAATTAGTATAATAAAAAACCTATATTGTACTCTAAAAATATACAAATTATTAATAGTAGGCTACTTTACAAATAAGTAAACCAACGTGCTAATTGCTACATAGTGGTCTCTTGGGTGAAAGAAATACCTTTAAATTTCCAGAATTGAAATGTATATAGCAATCAACCTTTCAATTCTACTAAAATGCTATAATAAATACTATATACTATATACTACAGTTTATTTCATGATATCTATATCAACTGGTTAAATCAGCCTTCAATTGTAGAGCTAGTCCGTTAATTAATCGCCGGCATTCAATTGAATGCCTAGGCCGATCGTTGATTGAACCTGCATCACTTAACGTTCAACTAGTTGGCTTATTATATGTTAGCCCTTTGAAGATGGCTGACATAAATCAGCCTGGTGATTTAAATTTAGTTTAATTGATTGACACCGCGGCGCTAGTGTCACTAAAACAAATATGGCGTTTGATGTACTTTTTTCGTAGTAACTTAACTTAAGTGATATATTAATATCAATAATAAATATAATAAAAATATGTTATAAAAATGTGCCTGATATTACACCACCGGCTACAAGTTTTCACGAAAAGTTTAAATCTAAAATGACATCTTATTCAATGAGACGGCTAAATATGACATTCAGCCAAGTCTTGGCTAGTTGTAACTTAGCCATTTCATTGAGCCGGCGTTAAATTAATGGTATAGCCGTCCAAATGAACGGCTGATTATTATATGTCGCAGGCAACTGGTTATTTATTTACATAAAGAGACATAAAAGTAAAACCAATACGACACTAAATGGATACAAAGCATTACTAACATCCACTACCACAATTACATATCGTTATAAATGATGAACTCAAAGCCTTGAGCCGTCTTGAGGCCGATAAAATCTCGCAGACAAGCATCAACACTGAAAAAGGGACTCCAATTTGTCAAAACTTGGCACTATCGTAACAAAGATCCGTCATCGGCCACAGAGCGATTTATCGAAGCCATATCTCACGGGATCTTAAGTTGGGCACACAAAAAAAAACTCAAAAAACTACAATATTCAAAACAGTCCCCCAGCGCACTCTTATCGCCCTGTCGATCTAAAGACGGTAGCTGATTTGTCAAAGCCCCTTGCTTAATTAATAAAAAAGTCTCCTCCACAATAAAAAATTGAATGAAACCTTAATTAATTCGGGTACGTTAAACTTTTTCGTAAATTACGGTTATAGGTGGCCTTTAAAAGTTTGCATTGGGAGCAGGAAGTTGAAATAATTAAAAGATGAATTTGTGTTCACAAAGGGAGAGTAGACGTAATTGATTTTAATATTGACGATGAAAATCTGTTCTTTCTTATTCTAAAGATGGTAATTAAATTGCTTTTGAAAGACTCAAACTGTAGTACTTTTTAACCGACTTCAAAAAAGGAGGAGGTTCTCAATTCGGTTGGTATATTTTTTTTTTTTTTTTATGTATGTACACCGATTACGCCGAGATTTCTGAACCGATTTCCATGATTCTTTTTTTGTTCGATGCAGAATAGTTGCCAATTGGTCCCATAAAAATTTGGTTTCGTTTGACCCAGTAGTTTTTATGTTATGAGCATTTTTATATTTTTATTTCATTGTTGACTTGGACGATGTAGTATTTACGATAATTTTGTTTATAATGTACATGAAACCTTATCTAATCTAGAAAAACCCTGCTGTAGTTTACAAAACAGCCTATTACAGACACTAAAAAGTAAAAAAAAAAACTGCGTTACAAAAAACCGACTTCAAAAACTAAAAAGCTAAAAATAAGCCTTTTGGAGTCGGTGCCAGCCAAGGCAAGAAAAATAAAAGAATAGGAGCTTAAAGTAGAATGTCTTGGCTGCCACCGACTCCAAAAGGCTTATTTTTTGCTTTTTAGTTTTTGAAGTCGGTTTTTTGTAACGCAGTTTTTTTAACAGTTACTATCAATTTTAGCTACGTTTTTGGAGCATGAATGATCTACAACTTATTTCATGATTGACAGTCTGGTAAAATTTTTAATGTTAAGAAACCGGAGTTTAATAACCTTCAGCGGCTTTGCCCGCGTGGTACCGGTTCCCGTTGGAATATCAGGGTTAAATTTTATCTTTTAAATGAGACATATTTCTTTCCAATTGCGAAATGTCATCCAAATCCATTTAACCATTTACGCGTGATTGAGTAAATACAAGGTATACATTACTTGATGATTTTTAAAATGTGTAGGTAGTACTAGCCATTTTATATAATAATTATTTATTAGAAAAATACTAGAAAAAATCAACTTGTCCTACAAGTTTTTGGCGGACCATATTGTCCTATTGTTTTTTTTTAAATATGATATACATTGCTTGATAGGTACTTTAGCAAAAAATCGAATATTTGATGAGCTAAAATTTGATTAGGAAGGTATATTGTATAGAGATGATTGAGGAGCCCGTGGCGCAGTCGTTCGCGCGCTCGGCCTGTGATTGTTGAGGTTAAGCAACTTTCGCAATGGTCGGTCACGGGATGGGTGACCAAAAATTTACTATCTCGAGCTCCTCCGTGCTTCGGAAGGCACGTTAAGTTCCGGCTGCGTTTACAGTCGTTAAAACCCACCAATCCGCATTGGACCCGCGTGGTGGGTCATGGCCCGTTCTCCTTATCCAACCATAAGGGAGGCCAGTGCCCCAGCAGTGGCGACATTAAAAAATGGCTGATGATTGTATATCTACTGCTGACCCAATGCCTCTCATATCGTTGTCACTCAAAAATAATGTAGCTTCTACTGGTGAAATAATCCAAAAGCGGTTCAGTATAGGTCCTACTATTTTATTAGATTAGATATTAATTCCTACATACAAACTTACAAACTTTTCCTCTTTATTATAATTTTAGTATAGATTTATATTTTATTTTTCAATCAACCTCGCGTATAAAAACTATTAGAGCAAGCATTGGAAACAACAGACCTTAACTCAATTTGTTTTTTGCTCTCGAACCCTCACGTGTCCCATTGTAGCCCCAAAAAAAATATCATGGCCATAATATGCGCATATTTATTAGTAAAAACTGCACCATCACCACGAACAATTAAACGAACAAACAAACATTATTGTTGTTCGATGACTTATTTGAATGTTTAATGTTTCTGCTCCGTGTTTCAGCTTTTTTTTTTCATAATGATTGTATTTTGTTTTTTGAGACTGGTTTTTTGATGTCAATAAAATTGTGGGAGAAATCATATTGTCATAGTCATTATTCATTAATTTCGAGATGCCTTACTTTCTTGGACAAAGCTGGGTTGCAGCAAATACTTCAATTTATTTATGGTTGTCAAAGCTGTCAAATGCTATAAATGTTTCCATCTAAGGGCTCCCACACAAAACTGCGATGCAATACGATGCGACGCCGCATTCGTAGGAACCTGCGAAGTGCTGCGATAATATGGTCATTTTTTTGCTTCAGTTTTGTGTGGAACCCTATGTTATAGTTATCGTTTAGATAGTGCAATCCAATATAGATCTATCCTAACTAATATTATAAAGCGAAAGTGTGTTTGTTTGTCCTTCTTTCACGCCCCAACTAAGCAACCAATGGACCTGATTGTTGGCATAGAGTTAGTTGAAAGGATGAAGAGTAACATAGGCTAGTTTTTATCCCGATATTCCCACGGGAACGGGAACCACGAGGGTGAAACCGCGGCCGGCCGCTAGTTTTCTATAAAAAATTAAAAAATAATAATTTCACCTAGTACTAGCGACTGCCATCATTTCATATAAACTGACAACCCAAACTGATAACTGACAGCCGTGTGGTGACGGCCTAATAATACAAGTGTCACCACTCCCTTACATGCCTGGGATGTCGTAAGAGTCGACTAAGAGGCTCGACGCATTGAACACCTGTGAAAACTTGAAACAAGCCCTCTACCAACCCGTCTGGCCAGCGTGGTAGCAGTAGGCTAGTAGCCTCCTATGAACGCCACAATAAGCGTGAGCTAGGAGAGGCATATGTCCAGCAGTGGACGTCCACAGGCTGATGATGGATGATGGATGATGATGATGGATGATGACAACCCAATAAGATCAGAAGTATAATTCTATTATAATTGTTGTTATCAGTAAGATAGAAATCTACGAAACGGGTATAGCTATGGTACGATATTGTCTTATTTTCAATCTTGAAAACAACTTTTAAGGATATCAAACGCGCTATATTTCACGAACTAAGTTGTAATTGTCCGTATTTTTTGGTTTTAGGGGTTTTTTATTTTCCCAACGCTTCGGCACCTTTTCAGCTGCCGTGATCACGGGACGACTGGCTACTATAAGTCTACCCTCGAAAAGTTAATTTATTTTTTCGTTCGGATACGGTAAGACATTTACTATGGCAACAATTATTATTGATTTGATATTTTGATTTTTTTATTATTTTAAATATTTATTATTAACAAAAGAGAAAACTAACGACTCTACTGGCAGTTCACAAATTGGGAGGACCTTCGAAGAAAAAAGCTGCAAAGAAAACTTCGAAAGCGGGCCGACCTCCACCTTTATAAAGAAAATTAAGATATGTTATCTCCACCTATACTTTTTGATATTTATCTACAAAAAGAGCTTGATCTTTTACTATTATAGCCGCATAGCTACACGTTAGATTGCCAATATTTGGCAACCTCAAGTCACTTAATTAACCATAATCGTTTATCAATCGCATACGCCATTGTTAATTTGCTTGTGCGTTCAGTTTGCTCAGATGAATTAATGACGTCGATTGATTTGTTGACCTATTATTTAAGGTACGGTAAATATTGTCTTAGCTCTGTAATACCCGTGCTTATTAAATACCCATGACTAAGTATATAAAATCACTTTCAAGTCAAAGTCATAATTTTTTATAAGAACTTTCGAATTTAAACATATTTTACTAGGCATAAGCGTTTAGCACGAAAAAGACCTTTTCCGGAAACGGACACACGGTACTATAAGGACCTATTTTGAAATGTCTTATTCTTAAAAGGACATGTTCCGAAAATTACCTATTCCGAAAAGGACTTATTCCAAAAATGACTAATCCTTAAAAAGACATTCCAGAAATTGCTTAATACCGTAAAATCTGAAGTTTGTTAAAAAACAGTATGAATGTAACTAACGCACAAAAATAAAAGTAGGCATTACCTAGGTATATGGTAATAATATAATTAACTAAAAAGTTAAAAGTCTGCTTTCTAAATCCGATTGAGCTCCCGAGTACTGTGCTTACCCAGCTAGGTTAAAAACTACATCCATAAAATAACACTGTTTAATGCAAAACCCACTACCAAGGTGGTCTATTCCACACTCCTCATTCCGAAACCGATAATTTACTCGTTAATCGGTTCGATAAATTGAGACGTCTCACCCAAGGCTTTAAACAAATAAAAAAATGGAAAACCGCAAACACGGTCTCGTGTGAATGAGGCACTTTCTGTGTGTCCGTTTGTCGAAGCGCCACCCAATAGTTCGAAGAATATGAGTAAGCGCTTGCGTATTCAGGGGTCAATTCTGATAGTTTAGTCACAATCGTATAGCGATCGTTTTCTAGTACAGGTATTTTAGAACATAAAAAAGAGCACTTTGTTAAAAAAAAAATTAAGCTATTGCATAGCTTTTATCGCGGGCTTTGAGCGCGGCGACCGAATCAAGAAATTCCGTAACGAAAAAAACTTAACACCCCCCACTCCGTGTCATAGATTTTAGTTGCTTTTTTTTCATCACTGACAATTTTGTTATTCACAATCGTAACTAAGCAACTCAAATGTATGATAATGCTATGCAATAGATTTACCGCGGCAGTCCCCGAGTGGCACACGTATTATTTTTCTTTACTAGCGGCAGCTCGCGGTTTCATCCGCGTGGTTCCTGTTCCCTTTGGAATATCGGGATAAAAAGTATGTTTTGTTCATAACCAGGCTATCTAAGGCTGTGTATCAAATTTAATCTAAATCCGTTCAGTAATTTCGGAGCCTATTCAATGCAAACAAACAATCAAGGCTTTAAAATATTAGTATAGACTCTTATGCACATTTTTTGATACTACAGTCGTAAAAACACTACAATTAACATTCAATTATGACTAAGTAATAGCAGAATTGACCCCCTGAACACCAACTATGTTTGACATAGTTAAGGTATTTCTGGACATCGTTTGTAGGTATCTTAACGACAAATCAATACGGTTTTCATCGACATTTTTGTTCACAAAGTATTGATGAGTGCAGCAGATCAAGCAAGCAGAAAATTAATTATTTTTTTCGTTCGAAAGTTGATAATATTTATCATTATTTTTATGGTAATGATAGGTAATTATTTAATATTAAATATATAAGGTTAGTAAATAAAATCAGTATTTATTTAAATGTTTTTACATATAGTTTTCCATTAACGTTTTATGAGGTTTTATAGTTTTAACAGCATTTTAAAGTATTATTATTATTAAGTATTCAAAGATATAAATAGTAAAACAAAATATCGATATTTTTATGTAAACACAACATATTTGATTACTTTAGGAATGTTGTGTTTAAGTAGCGAGCATTAAATTAATGAACCTACATTTTATAAACCGATAAAAATAGTAGTAGTCTTCAAAGCAAAGAGCGACCTAAAACAAATAAATTGAACTCTTATAATTATCGACCAGTTTAGTCGCCTGAAGACATTCGCATAATCACAGATTATAGACACGCAAGCTTCTTTATCCTCACAGTAAAAGAGTATGCAGTAATGGTCAATTTCAAACAAGAGCAATATTTAACCCGTCCGGCACCCCGACCGCCTAACGTTATAGCTTGTGCTATCGCTATAGCTTCGATTCGATTATTATCGATTTATCAAACCACCTACAAGGATCTCGCTAACGCTATCGCTTTCATACTAAAATGCAATAGTGAATCTAATAGATGAATAGACATTAGGAATCAGACCAAAACCCTATCATTGAAGGGTTTTATGATAGTTTGAAGTTTGATAGCTATAGCGATAGCACGCGCTATTCCTTTAGGCGGTCGAGCCGCGGGTAATGAGACATAATAGGTAGGTATTTCATGGTTGTGAGGACACCGGTATCCGGTTGAGTTTTGTAAATTAATTTAATCATTATGTACTCATGTTATATTTCTAAATCATTTTCATTTGAACTTACCACCGAGCTTTGACCAGAAATACATTAAGTGCATATTGTAAAAAAATAAAGCCGAGTTAATTCTTTCCAATATTTTTCTATTTAAAATTTATCATAAGTATAAAATAGCATTGAAAAATGTAAAAATTAAAAAATCATAAAAAATAAAAACATAAGTTTTTAATACTCTGATATCGATACCGTTTTCACATCACTATATTAAGAATTAATAGTTTTAACATTATTAAGACATAACGTCTTAACGTTTGCCACCGCAAAAATTCCGACAAGACATTTTACGGCAATTTGATACAAGAGTTGTGGTCAACACGGATTTTATGAGTCAATGGAAGCCAAACTATTTTGCTGTTCAATATATTTGCAATTTATGAGACAACTGTAGTGTTCCACCCACGAGCTAGTCCGTTTTATTAAATTTTACGCTCCTTATAGATTACTCCAAATGGCCACAGGATTTAGCCCATAATAAATAATAATTATAAATATTTACATAAAATTACACCCATTATCTAGCCCACTTTGTTTCATGAAGAACTTGTGTTATGGATACTAGATAACGGAATGAACATACTAATATAGTTTTTTTTGTAAATACATACTTATGATACATATTAAACACCCATACCAAGACAATTAGACATGTTTATGCACACAAATATTTGTCTTGTCCAGGGATCGAACCGACCTCTAGCGCAGAAGGCGGGTTTAGTATCTGCGCCAAACAGTTCGTCAAATATCCTATATAAATAAATAGATAGCCTATATCCTTCTTTAACTGATTTTGATTATTTTTTGTATAAAGATAGGTTCTGTATGTTTGTATGTATGTTGTGTACCTATGTTTTTGTATAAAGATATCGTTACACTAAAATTCATAAAAATCGGTTCGGTGATATAGATAGAGGTGACAGTTACAATCAGACAGAGTTCCAGATTTATAATAGCAGTATGTTATATAAAGACGAGTATCTTACTCAGTGCTTGGTTTAGGATACCTACTTACCTATTGAAAAAAAACTATAAGTACTTTTAAATATCTGTCAAATTAAGTTTATTCGAACTGATACGGAACACTTGAAAGAATAAGTTAGTGATTTAGATACTCTCTTAAGAGTTCGTTCATTACATTTCGCTCTGCCACAAAATCTTGACCCCCGGCAAATCAAAAGATGCGTAATGACTAGTTTTTAAAGTTACTGTGATTCCTCTCTGTCAAGCGCGAGTGTCAAGAGTTATTTGTCGGTGCTTTTGCGCCGTGAATTTTGGAGAACTTAAATTGTTTTTAATAATTTCATAGAAGCCAAGTTATTGTTGTTTGTTTATTGTAAGTGTTTAAGCATAAACAAATGTTCACATAATGTGTATTTTTAATTTTTAACTCTGTTGTTTGCGCTAGAAATCCGACGACGTATATGCTCATAATTTATTAACAGCCTTTTAAACTACGTTTTTGTTTGGATTCCTGAATAAAAATATTAAAGACTTCTCTGCCACTTTTTAGGATTTTCAAATGTCTTTTTCTGTATCTGATAAAGGTAGATGACAGCGACTAGTAGGTAGTAGTAATTAGTTTCTAGTGAACGACTCAGAAAAGTGGGCGACTTAGGAAGTGGACGAGTTATGATAGTGGACCAGTTAGGAAGTGAACGAGATAGGAAAGTGGACGAAGTCCTGAAGGATTTATTTAAACAACTTAATATTTTCAATACCGAGAAAACATCAAGATAGGAACATAGCGCTCCGACAAAATTGAAACACGTCTCACGCTATATGGAATTAGACAAACCATTACAATGAAATACAATAAAATGTCTCGGCCACTTTATTTAAGAAATAAATAAACTTCAATTTAACCTATTTTAACACACTGTTACATTCCCCTAACCAGCTACAAAGTCAAAACCAGAATCGGGCTCTTAAACAGAAAACATCATTATCAAAAAACCTTTCCATATTGAAATAACTGAGTCACCTCACTCCACGAGGATTTCTCATATGAAATGAATCAACAAACATCAAAACGACGATTCATGTAAAGCTTATGACAAGTAAAGTAAAGAGAAAGCATAAGATACCACTATCAATGTTAACACAGCAAACTAAGCCTTGTAATAAACGGTTGAACCAACGTTTCATGACTTGTACCAACTCGTATACAACTCAGGGTAAATAGAAAGACTGCTTTATATCACCGCTTAAGGAGAACTTTGAAAGCGCGATGTAGAATGATACTGAATTCAAATTATGAACGAGGGAAGGGACAGTTTTTTATTATTTTAATTTTTTTTATTATTGAAAAATTACAAAGAAACTTAGCATTATGATTCATTTACAGCAGTGTGACAAAAACCAGTATTGGTTTGTCCGCACACTGGGACTCCTCAGATTAACAAATAGATAAAGACAAAATACACAAATCAATGTATATGTAACAAATCACTAATGCAACAAATACAAACTTTTTTATTTGGTACCAAACACAGGACATTTTACAAATTAACATTATATTTTACTCCTAGGTATAACAAAGACATGCGGTACAAAAACATGAAATATTTAAAGATATAAAAGTACAAGAAATTTAGTGTCCCACGTCAGTATCAAATGCGTGTCTAGTTCAGCATTGAGTCAGCGATAAGGCTGACGCTGATTTTTAACTGGATCTCTAATATCCTTTGCGTGCGTAAATTCGATTTCTTCTGCTAGACTTATTTAGGCTATATAATTAGTTAGGCTTTTTGAAATTAAACAACTTTTACGGATATCAAACGCGCTATATTTCACGAACTAAGTTGTAATTGTCCGTATTTTTAGGTTTTATAGGGGTTTTTTGGACGTTTCGGCATCTTTTCAGCTGCCGTGGTCACGGTCAGGTTCGATATCCGTAAAAGTTGTTTTATTTCAATGAACAGTGCGCGCCAAACATAAGAGTTAGGCTTTTGTTTCTTTAGAAGTGAAAAAACTCGCTTTGATTGTTTTAATTTTATCAAGCAATTTTAAATAGATAGTATTAAATCGATCGACTAAAAAACGATTTGAGCGACAAAAATACTAGTTGAGCGACTTGATCCACTTGCAGCAAAATTTGTTAAATCTAGATTTAACCAATACGAAGTGTAAAAATATTAAATTTAGATTTAAATATTTGACATTTTTGTAGGGCTAAATCTAGTAACAAAATCTAGATATGCCAATTTTCCTGCAAGACCTAACCTTACCTAAACCTATTTTTGCAATAACCAGACCCAGGAACGCCTCTGTAGTTTAGTGGTACAACCACCGGTATCAGACCCAGGGGTTCCGGGTTCGACTCCCAGGGGTACGTATTGTATGCAGTTCGGTTGGCGGTAGGACTTGTTAAAATTCCGCCTGGCTAGCTACCACTATCTTATCTAAGTCTGTCGCCGTAACAATAATGTTTTCAGCGTTGAAACTAGTTCAGGTGCAGATGTCAATTTCTAGATCTAAGATGTACTAAGATAAGAAAATTGACTTATATTTTTGTACGAAACATGTGTCGATAAAATAAATTATTTATTATTTATTTATTGTTGTGTTCCAGCAGTTAGAGATAAAATAACCAGTTCCGTTCTTTCCATCTTCAGCCTTAACAATACTTATGGTGTGATGAAGGCTAAGAGTCTCCCCGTCGTTTATAAAAAAAACTTGTAAAATCTAAAAAAGCACGTTTCTTTAATGGCAAGAATCAAAATAGTTAATTAGCAACGTAAAACGAAGTCGTTAATTATGATAAACAGTCATTAAAAGAATATTTTGACCGTCTCTTATGGCAGTAACGACACTTTTGCGGATTTTAAGGCTTCATCGGGTCATTAATTAGTCGTATTAGGTATGTTTAACATAATTTAATATTTTTACAATTAAAAGGTTAGGAACAGAAATCAATATTTTGTTTTATGAGAACCACAAAAGGATCAGAAATCTTATTCGGTTCAGTTATAGTTTGTCAAAACTAATAAGAGTTAAATTTATTTTTATAGCTCTTTTACCGCCTGTTGGATTGCATTTTTTTACTAATAAGAGAATTATTACAACTCAAAAAATACTACTGTTTATATTCACAGATTAGCGGATCCTCGCAGTTTTACCCGCGTGGTGCCCGTTCCCGTGAGAATATCGGGATAAAATATAGCCTATGTCACTGAAATGTAGCTTTCTAATGGTCTAAGAATTTTCTAAATCGGTCCAGTAGTACCTGAGATTAGCGCGTTCAAACAAACAAACTCTTCAGCTTTATAATATTAGTATAGATACGCAACAAATTAGGAAAAATCGTAACTCGTTTGTACTAGTAGGTAATTATCTTCTTCTCATAAGAAGAAGAAGGTATTAATAGTCGTGTATTTTTTTAAGTGAAAAGCTCTTTGGCGGCGTTGTGCACATTAGAGTTTTAAATTTTTGGGATGGGTAAAAAAATATTAGATAATAACAACCATTATATAAAGATCTCTCATTTCTACCAACTTTCATATTGATGCCAGGTCAGTTTTAATGAATTTACCTGCTAAATCAAGTTGATCTCCATTTTCATCAACTTTTTATGAAGTTGTGGTCAAGATATAGTGGATTTTGAGCGTTATTTTCGTTTAAGCGATTTTCACTACTGCCTTCACTCCCAGAGTGCAACCCGTTGTTTTTTTTCTATAACTTGGTTTTGGAATTGTTCTGATTACTATAAGAACATATTTATTTAAAAAAAATACTTTATTATTGTTACTAAAGTAAATACAACCATATGATAAACACACACACTTCACTATTAATTGTAAAATATTGTTTGTTTCAAAAGAGATAATTAAAATAATATCGACTTTACAAACACAACGAATTCTTGTTAAAGCTTTATCATTTAACAGAATAACAGATGGCTGAATGTAAGTTTGCAAATGTGCATACGATACTATCGGGTTAAAGTGTGTGCACAGAATAAATAATAGTAGTACAAGTTCTAACCGCCTCTGTGGTCTAGTGGTACAACCACCGGTATCAGACCCAGGCGTTCCAGGTTCGATTCAAGGTTTGGTTGGTGGTAGGATTTATTGTGAGTCCGCCTGACTAGCAACAGCTTATCTAAGTCTGAAGCCATAACAACATTGTTTTCAGCATTGTTGTGTTCTGGCAGTTCGAGATAAAATAGCCAGTTCCTCAGTGGCTGAGGATTCCGGGAGAGGCTTGCTTCCATCTGCAGCCTTATCTTCAGACTTAACATCACATTTATGGATAATTTATAAGCCGAAATAATAATAAGTGAATTGACTGCTTTAATTTTTGCCTCCAGCCACCCTTGTTATATGATAACATTATTTATTAAATTATAACTTTTTAATTTTGCAATGCTATTTTTATGTGACAAATATTAAACAAGAAAATATACTAGCAAAAAACGAATTTGTCGACATGAGACAAGTTTTTTTTTTCTATTATATTTTCTGTTTAATATATGTTTATTTATTTATTAATGTTTTATAAGCAATAAAAGACTGAAAAACTGTTTTGGTTCGTTCAGAAACCCCAAATATTATAACCCCAAATGTATACTTTCAGACAAAGACTAACACGGACCGATGAAATTACTATAACGTAAAATTCTTTACCAAAGCAAACTTAATAACCTAGGTATCTTATTTAACCTAGTATTGTCATCTAACTTATATCAAAAATTTACTTACAGGCTACATTGTACCTTTCTTTAGTAGAGAGCGAAATTGTCGGCGTTGTGATATTTATGGGCATAGATTAACACGACGTATTAAGTAAATTTTTCGATGACATGCGTTTCAGAAAACGGTAAAACTCGTAACGCAAACGCAATACTAACGTTTATGTACTATGAACAATCTTACATAATCGCTAACACAGTAAAGACGTTAGTTGAACACTTCTGCAATTGTTTGTGAGTACCCAGATGGGTAGATAACAGTAACAGGACATCATTATGACCCGCATACACAAATATTTACGAAGCCAGATAAGGGTGACACACTCTTTACTCATTACCATTTTTAGAGTGAAACTTTGGAATGTGTTTTAAAACTTACATTTTTGTCATGAAATATTTTGTTGAAAAGCTTTCGTAAATTTTGCAAAGTTATTAAAATTCGTTTTGTTAGCGAACTTGGAAGTAATGGTTAATATAATTTTGATTAATCTATTTAAGTTTTATACTTAAGTACAGAACAGTACTTAAGAACAGTAATGCTGTTAGGAATTATCTTAATGAATATTTATCAAAATATTTCTTCATTAAATAGACTTTCATAGTTTAAGTTCATACATAAAACATAGCTATAAAGTTAGTCAGGATTAAAAAAAGGACCTAAATGAAGATTCATTGGACTAGAAATTTAAATTAACGGAATATTTCTTATGATAAATTTTAAATAGAAAAATATTGGAGAAACAAACTTGGGCACAAGTGAATTCTCAGATGGGACTCGAACCCACGACCTTTGGAAATCCGGTCCACTGTGCTACCGAGACGGGAATATTTCTTATTGGTAAAGTATTTTAAGAGATTAATAAGTTTTGGATAACTTCCTTGCTTTTCCCTTTCATATTGTGGAGAGAAAATAAATTTATTTTATATTATTATTTTATTTATATTACAACAGCTGTCAAATGATCTGTCATTATATGCTATCCAGAACTTATCTTTCGTTGGTGAAACTGGGCCTAATTTCTAAAGATATATACTTCTAAAGAGTTAGAAGTTATGAAGTCTTTAAAAGTGTTGCATAATTTAAAAAAATCTAGTCGTAGCCTAAATTATTCTACTTGATAATAGACTTTAGTTTGCTTGTTGATGAATTTCAAATATTTACCGACTTATAAGATAAAGCACCAGACTGTTTGCTCATTACCATTTATGGGTCACAAGTTGGAATGTCTTTGAGTTTCTTTACCTCTTCTTGACTTTTGGATCATTGAAGTATTATGACTTTGTTTTATTTAAGTAGTTAACTTTAGTACCGCTATCTTTTTGTATTATACTTATTTAAGTCTGACAAGTTCGACTTAAAACTATTTACCTAATTGTAAGTTTATTTGAATAAACATTATTGAATTTGACTTTTCTATTTATCAAATTATGAATTGGAGTATAAGCTAGGGATAATTTAATTTTGAACTTTCTTCGTATTACAAATAACAGTTGAAAAAGTTTTTTAATGATTAATTGAAAATATAAATCATTAAAGTATGTAATCAAGTAAAAGCAATATTTTTAATAGTACCAGAATATTATATTGATTATTTATTATGATTTAGAAAGTTGATAGGCACTAAGATGAAAATAACTATAACAGGGTCAGACAAAATACAAACAAAATTTTCCCGCTTAGCTTCGTTAGAAGACATTTATAACAATGTTTATACTTTACAAGAATCCTGAATTTGGGACAAATACATTTGACGAGCTTCATAAAATTTTCCTTCGCTAAAAATCTTTCTTTATGACATTAAGGTCACATTACTTATTCAGACTTTTACGACTTGATGAAATGAGATATAGACGTTATAACAACGGGTGCTTGACTTTAGCTTATTTAAGCATTTATCTACAACATTGTTTAATTTATTGTTTACCTAAAACTATGTAAATCTCAATTTCAATTTTATTGCAATCCACAAATGGTAACAGAATGGTATCATAAACAAAGTATATTGTCTGTGGCCCCTGATAGGGCACAGCAGTTAGGTACTTAGAGAGGACGCCTTATTTTTTCCGATTAAATAACAAATGAAAATGAAAAATGAAAATGAAAAAATATTTATTCAGTATCTTTTTACAATGTTATAACAGTGGCTGGGGTCTCCTTTTAGGTATAAACCTGTGTTAGGAGTACCCCGCTCCTTCTTAGGATACTTATTAAATACTTATTAACCCCTTAAACCGATAATTATTTTTGCGAGAAAATTGTGTTATTTCAGAAAAACTTATTAGGAGATGTTTAAAAATCATGAAGTGAGGACATGGTAAGTCTTTAATCATTATCATTTAAATATTCTGAAACACCATAAATATATTTTTTCTAAAAGCAACTTCTTGAACTTTTTACATAAATATAGTAGTTTTATTCTATAGCTATTTGTGTCTAATTTTTGACTCATCATTACGAACAATTTTTGTATAGAAAAAACCGTAAATTCGCGAAAACAACAGCCGTTTCATACATAATTTGAACTCTGATGAAATGTATGAAACGCTGTTCTGGTTTTGTGGTATTGGTAAAACGTAAAATAACTTTGTATTTCTAAAGTTACGAAGTCAAAATTATTTTAATAATAAAGAAACACATTTCTTACGTAGGCACATAAACAATCTGTTCTTGATTTTTTTTCATTTGATCGCTAAAACTATCTGAACGAAAGATTCGCTAGTATAAAACTTCTGTAAGTAATCAGCATTTCTTTTACTTTATTAATTGATGTAACCTTCAACATTATTGGCCAGGTAAGCAATTTTCTAATGATGAGCACGCAATTTCGAATATATTAACTTTTCCATTAGTTTATTACTATTGTGTATATAATGAGTGATAATGAGAGTCATAATTTAGTAATAAATAGCACCACCAAACATATTTCCATTTAGATTATTGATTTTAACTTCATATTAGTTTTTCTGAAAACGACGCAAGTCAAGTTTTTAACTGCTTATTTTTTTCCTAAATTGATAAGCATAATGAAATGAAATATCATTTTTAATTTAATTTTGTAACAATTTGCATCCACATTGACATATTTTATTATTAAATTGTGATGTCATACAAAAGCCTATTTTGTGTATAGTCCCTAAAATAGTAACAAAATCATTTACTTACTGGTTCCGTGTCACAAGTTTCCAAATCCGGTATGGGGTCGTCACCACAGTAGTAGTCAGCTTGCAGGAATGGTGGTCGCGGAGGTGGCGGCAGCAGGAACTCAGGAGGAGGACCCAGACAGTCGCACTCAGTTAGGTCCGGTTCTATCTCCCACATCGCGCTATCATCTAACTTAACACTACTCACAACCTCACTGATATCACCATAAACACTAGTATCACGAATATCCCTCTTCACTTCATTTGTAGTCCTAGATTTTATAACATTCGCTATGTAAAGTTCATCGTCGATATCACTCCAAACGGTTTTACTGACTTCCTCATCTTCATCAACTTCAGCTATAAGACTGCCGTCAGTCTTAGCAATTGATAATTCACTAACATCACTTGTTTCAACATTTTGTTTATCACTAACATCACTTAAATCATCACTTTTGTTTTTGTGATCTCCATTGCCACCGCTTTTATTGAACCAAACATTGTGTGTCCAAAAAGCGTACGGTGACGCCTTCGTTGGACTCCTGTTGTATCTTTCGGCCATACGCAGTTTTCTTCAATTGTATCTGTAACAATAAGAATGAGTACATGAAGGTTTGTTTTATGAAACAAAAAAAAACGTTATAGAATCCCGATGCGTCGAGTTTACAAAAAAAAGACGATCGGGAGAGATCGCCTCGTACACATAACGGGCGCGGCGGACGGAAGATGTGCGCAGGCGCATCTTTTACCTGCCATGCGGCGCATCCGCTCCCCTCACTGTCCGGTGTGCGACTGACTAGCCTATAGAGTTCATGCTAGTGTGCTCGTTTAATTTCATCGTCGGGATATTTTGAATGGAGTGGATGCGTTTGCACGCGTTTTGATGAGGTTTTATGTGATTCTTTATAACCTTATAAATGTTTCTGTAGTGCTGTTTCGGAATGCGGCGTTTTTATTTCGCTCGATACAACCACATCAAAAGCTTATAAGTATAGAATGTTGGAACGTGCAATTTTATGACAATTAAAAAGAGCTTTATACTGTTTATTGCATATGTGCAGTGTAGACTTGTTTATCGGAATTTTCGCAATAATAGAAACGCAAAAAATAATAGAAAATAATTTTATTGACATTGTATCCGCGTATACTTTGTGTTTCTGTTAAGATGAGATGGTAACTTATTTCCTAAAGTAACTCTACATCAAACAATATGCTTAAATAGTGTAAGTAAATATATAATAAAAGAATAATTTTAAAGCAGTTGTTAAGAAATACTTTTCGGATAACATAATTAACAAGTAGCAAGTCATAATAATGGATGTTTAATTGTACTAAATCACATGATTGTAACTATTATTTTTAGTGTATGAAAAAAAAATATTTTTATCAAGATTTCTTTTATAACTACAAAAATGTGTTACTTATATATAAGTTATAATATGTTTTCCTTTTTTTTCAATCATTTACTAACATCTTAAATTTGTTGTATTAGCTTTGTAACTGAACTCCTCCGCCACAGTTATAGCCGAAACGGCTTTTGTAGCGGTGTGTACATTAATATGTCTTTTGTAATACTTTTTGTCAATAAATGAAAAAAAAAGTTTAATAGGATAGGATAAAAAATTATTTAATAGGATAGCCAACACCTCATTTTATATTATTATCACAATGCCATTACGTTTAGATTTTGCTTCATTTGTAGTTCGAGTCAACCGCGACACACATAGTGTAAGTAGAAATAAGTTTTTTTTTTATTTAACGTCATACGCATTGATCATGACCTAATTCAGAAATAAGTAGATTTAAAAGATCTTATGTTACGGACATCAGACCTAATGGCATGAATTAAATTTCATGACATAATGTTGAAAATATGCTCAAAATAAAAAAAAAGAATATGTAATAATAAAAATAGACTAAGAAACTGCATGTATTGTTGTAGGTATCTTATATACCTACAACAAGGTCTGGATGTTTAATATGTACATTACGTATGTATTTACAAAAAAAAAAAGTATATAAGTATGTTTATCCGTTATCTAGTATCCATAACACAAGTTCTTCATGATACTTAACGTGAGCTAGATTATTTATTTATTTTATATTTATTTATATAAACCTAAGAAGAAGCGGGGTACTCCTAACACAGTTTTATACCTAAAAGGAGACCCCAGCCACTGTTAAAACATTGTAAAAAAAAACTGCTAGTGTCTTCTTCCTCAATCATTTTTATAATTGAAATAAACGCCAACGAAATTTTTATTTAAATCCAGATAAATGACATATCTTTACGAAAAATCATGTTTATTTTCATCATAATAATATTAACTACCTACGTTCAAAATTTCCAGTTCCATCCAAATCCATACAGTTTTCAAAATTTTGCTTCAAAAAGTAACCCATATCCAAGGTGTTTATTAATCTGCAAAATCACCAAAATTTATTTAAAGGTGACAGACTGACTGACAAAGTTACTTTCGTGGATAAACATATATTAGTGGATTCGGGCATTAGTACTACTAACATTAAATAGAATTCCTCTTTCAATGTTTTTCAATACAGTTATATCAATGAACGTTCTTGTTTCCTTAGGTGACCTTTAAAGTGTTATCGGGTTAGAAACGGTTCAAATCTTAACAGCACTCAATACGGAAAAGGGACCCATTCCTATAGATTGTCTAGGCAGTTTTATCATCGCTACAAATTCACCAGGGCACTCTGCGAAGAAAATTTCTATTATACATTCAATGGGTATTGCTATGTAAAGTTGGGGAACTCCCCGCTTGATCAGTAGAGTTTTTTGGGAAACGTTTTGTCGGAAAGTACTTAGCTTAATGGTAATGTTCTATTATTTATGATATAAACGTTTTCTATATATCTTGTACTTTTTTAAATAAAGCTCTACTTGTCAACCGGGAAGTTCCACGACTGTACCAGATGGTCCTTTATGAGCCGGATCAAGATTACTTTTGAGAATCTAAAATTTTCTGTTTATGTTTGGATCTTTAACTAAAAAAATATCAAAACTGTATTTAAATACTAACAGTCATCTTTACTGCATTTTAGCACAGTCAATAAATGGTTTTTCCTTCTTTCGCACCGTAGCTCTAAATGAAACGATATTATTTTGAATTTGAAAATAGGGACATGTATTATCATTGCCACAGAATGTGTTTTAGAAAGAGGGAAATTTATCTTTACGTTTCCTAATTGTTTAAGTACAGCTATATATCCTACTAATATTATAAATGCGTGAGTACGAGTATGTCAGTTTGTTTGTTTGTTTATTGTTAGTTTTCACGCAAAAACTGCTATACCGAGTTGTATGAAATTTGACGCACAGATAGAAGATAGCCTGGATTAAAATATAGGCTACTTTTTATCCCAATATCCCGACAACGCAGGCGGCCGTTAATAGCTTATAAATAATTTGTGTGGGAAAGTAATTTTTTTAGCATCCTACAAAAAAGCAATAGGAATGATAAAACGTAAATCATTAAGAAAGTCTTAGTAAGCTCTCAGTTTTGATTTACCCATAGGCGTCTAGCATTCCTCGTTTCAATGTTCCATACTGATCTCATCTTTCGGATTCACGGCCTGTATCGATATCATCATAATATACTTCGCCGTTCATTTTAATTTGTTTTTTATCGATTCAAATTGGATGGACGGGTTATATCACGATGGTGCTAAAGAAAGTTTAAAGTTCATCCTTTTTTGATGTTTAATTTCAGATCACGTTATTGAGGTCAATGTTATATATCAAGTGGTTATTAATAGAATGAAGAAAGAATTAAGAATGTTTAGTGACAGCTGTTTAATCGTGATATCATCTTTGTTATCTCTATCGTTTAACAAAGTACCTAAATAATGTCCTGTTTGGCGCAGGGGTACTATACCTGCCTCCTGCGCCCGAGGTCCCGGGTTCGATCCCCGGACAAGACAAATATTTGTGTGCATGAACATGTCTATTTGTCTTGGTCTGGATGTTTAATATGTATATTATTTATGTATTTACATAAAATAAAGGTATATAGGTATGTTTATTCGTTATATAGTATCAATATCACAAGTTCTTCATGAAACTTAACGTGGGCTAGATAATTGGTGTGTTGTATGCAATTATTGCTGTGTAGCTGTGTAGTGTTGGCTTAGAATAGCACTACCCCCTCTCATCCCGTGGGTGTCGTAAAAGGCGACTAAGGGACTCAGCCTTCAGGAGACGGGCAGCAGCGTCTCCTACAAATTTGGCCATACTGCGATCGCCAACCCGCCTGCCAAGCGTGGCGATTATGACAAACCCCCCCCCCCTTTTGGGGGAGGCCTATACCCAGCAGTGGGTGTTATATGGCTGAGACGACGATGCAATTATTTATTTATTTATTATAAATGCCAAAGTGTGTTTGTCCGTTCTTTATATCTAACTAAGCAACAAATCTACTTCATTTATGGCATAGAGTTAGTTGAAAGGACGGAGAAAAACATTGGCTTTTATCCCGATACTTTTTTTTATTAAATAGACTTGCTCTGGACCTCTATTTTTGAATCACTCGTCGCACGAGTGGCGAGGCTAACGAGTAGGCGCTCAGGCGATTAGGGACCTTGCAGGCGTAGACATAGGACGCTTTTCGCTTTGCCCCTCGCGCGCTCGTGTTGGGGGCAGTACTACAGGCGAAAAGCAAAGCTTTGTATATACGTGCAAGGTCGCTTTTACGAAATACGGAAACTCAAACGTCGCACGAAAATCAGTAGAATCCTCGAGACGAGTGAATCAAAAATAGAGCTCCAGAATCAGTCATTCTGGATCGTCAAATTTAAGAAGAGGCCGAAGATGGAGCGAGCTTGCCTAGAAATGTACCAGTGTCGCTTTAAATATACCAGGGTTATAGACTCCCGGCAATACAGATGCAAGCAAGGAGTTCCACTCCCTGGCTGTGTGCGTTATAAAAGATGAGGAGAAGCACTTTGTACGCAAACGAGGAATATCAACCAGGTAGGGGTGATCGCCCGCAGTACGCCTGGACTCCTGGTGGTAAAATGGAGCTTGCGAGATGAGCTCATGTAGCTCAATAGCACACTCTCCAAAGTACAATCTGTAGGACACCGACAGTAGGACAACTCTTCGACGATGAGGGAGACTTTAGAGCTTAGTATTCACTAGTTTGTCATCCCCAATGAGTTTTCTGGCTCTGCGTTCCACCGAATCGAGTGCGGCTAGCTGGTATTTTGCCGAACTATCTCAAAGTTGGGAACAGTATTCCATGCACGGACGGATTTGCGCTATAAATAAGAAGCTGTTCCGGCGTGAAATACCGCTTAACCTAATTTAATATGCCCAGCCTTTTTTGCAACAATTTAAGCTTTCAACTCGATATTGTCGCCGAAGTAGAGATCTGATAATAACTTCATGCCAAGAATTTCGAGATTGTCGGTGATTGGTATAGCTGTACCTCGGAAAGTAAGAGTCATGTTGAGAGGAGAGTTCTCTCTTTGGCGGAGAATAAACACGCCTGTGTTTTGGCAGCGTTAAAACTGACCAGCCCCCTAATTGTTTCAAAATCTATCACAATGCCTTTCAAAGTGATAGTGATAGTGATTTATAAAATTGTGTAACTCATAGTCGCAATCCCTTTCGAAACGAATGATGTTTTAAATGCCACTTCATTTGACACTTCTCCATATATTTGAAAGATATTTCCGTCTGTCACTTTGCTTAGACAGTTCAATTTAATTCATTCAATACCTTTCAAATCGCCCCTAAATCACAATCCCTTTAAATGTCAAATAGTGACGGCCTGAAGTATGTAAATTCTTTCATAAAGTCTTTCAATTGACGAATTGCAAGGGATTGCGATAGATTTTAAAATTAGACAATTGACCCCTGGTTGTTGTCCCCCCATTGGTAGACAAGATTTTGTCCGTTCAACCATGGCCTCTCTTAAAGAACGGGGTACTCCCACGGGAACGGGAACACGAGGGTAAAACCACGAGAGGCCGCTGGTCATATATAAGTAAACTTTCATCACAACTAAACCAGTTCAGGTAAAAGCAATTATTGCTTTCAAGCAAACTAAGTCGTCCACAGCCGCCTAGTCCTAAATCATCTTAAGGTGGTACGACTTCCATACAAACAAACATTGCACATTAATTGGTTCATCATACATTAATAATTCATAAATACATGTGCAACTAACTCGTTTCAGTTATTTGTTTGCGCGAAATTATAAAAAAAAAACCTACATGATGTATATAAATGCGATGAGTCACACACACATACGTAGAATTATTGAAATTACAAGATATTAGTTTATTCGTGATTTATGTATGAAAGTACAATTTTTTAATTATTTCCTGCAAATAAATAACTGAAACGAGTTAGTTGCGCATGTATTTATTAATTATTAAGGTATGATGAACCAATAATTGTGCAATGTTTGTTTGTATGGAAGTCGTACCACCTTAAACAGTTCTTTGCCATTTCTAATCTCTACTCGAAGCACTAACTAGTGTTACTCTGATATAATAATTACTTGGCCTGATTCAAAATAAACAAGCTTTAACATAATTCATTACTGGCTGAGACCGCAGTTTCTCCTGCGAGTAAAAAAAATATCGATATAAAAAGTTTTCGATAAATATTTGTGTTTCTGTATGCAAATTGTTATCCAAAACCGTTCGGCCGATTACGCGTGGTAGAGTAACAAACAAACAAACAAACAGAGTCACAAACTTTTCTTTAAAACCGGGATTTTTACGATGTTTTTATTTTCTATAGAGTCCCCGATATCTGGGCTTTCATTTTCTCAATAACTGAGCAGTAACTCAGGAGTAAAAGGTTACTCCGTGATCATAGCACATGTAACTGCACTGAAATAGCGGGGGAAAATCCCATTTTACATTTATCCCCTCACAAACGTGGTGTAAGTGTTTTGTCTTATTTTCTCTAGTTCAGAATGATATTTTAATGACAGTGTCAAAACGCGGAATAACTATTCTAAGCTTATACTAAGTAAGGAGGGTAAGAGTTTAAAATATTATTTCCCATCTATATTATTTGTAGGATTGCAATAGCACTGTGTCCATTAGACTGCTAAATAGCGGTTTTCCGATAAAGACATGCATGCGTATCCGTCTGAGACCTGGGGTCAGGGGCCAACGGGTTTCAGATAGTCAACGCTTTGTGCCGTGTTGAATGATGACCGTGGAAAATTTCTGGTGCACTATTGTATCCCGGATACGAAAATATGTGGGGGTTGGCTATAAAGGGAAATAAATGAAAAACTATAAGCCGGTTACACCGAAATCATTTTTCGATTACTTTTTACGGATTTGTACTTACCTAACGAAATTTTATGCAATCGGCTGTATGTTTCTTTTAAACGAATATAATTTTGCCTGCGAGAAAATTACCGATTAATTAAAGTATTAACCGACTCTGTGGTCTAGTGGTACAACCACCGGTATCAGAGCCAGGGGTCCCGGGTTCGATGCCCAGCGGGGGTACGTATTGTATTCGGTTTGATTGGTGGTAGAACTCGTTGTAAGTCCGCCAGGCTAGCTACCACCATCTTATCTAAGTCTGACGCCATAACAACAATGTTTACACATGGTTTAAAGGTAGAAAGAAAGAAAAATGTTTATTTGACATCCAAACGTCGATACACAGATACAGATTTAAAAAAAACAACACATATAAAGCGCAAACTGCGCATCGTCGCATGACGCCAAACTGTGCCAAGCTCAGTATAAGTTTTCAGCAATGTTTTCAACATTGCTGTGTTCCGGCAGTTCCTCAGTGATTGAGGATTCCGGGAGAGGCTCGCTTCCAACGTCAGCCTTATCAATACTTAACATCAGGTATGATGAAGGCTGAGTCTACCGTTGTCCATAAAAAAAATAAACCCCAAAATAAACATGAAATGTGAAAAGTAATAAAAATAACAAGCACTAAGTGTTTAAGAACCTATCATATAATAGTAGGTATAAAATCGCCTTTTTCGTTCAAGAAGTTAAAGGGGTTTAAAGTTTTCTTAACAAAAATATATCGATTCTAACAAAAAAATTACATTAGCCTTGTCTTTACTAGTCAAATAATAAACATTGATGAAGGCTAAATTAACCCATTGTTCATAAAATACAAGGCTTTAAATGCAATAATGCCATAAAAGCAAAACTTTAACAAAAGTAAATAAAATTTATAGAAAATAACCCATAATTAAATTTTTATGCTTTAAAAGTTTAAAAATCAATAAGTAGTTTGGAAATAAAACTTATCGATTTTTTAAAACAAAGGCACAAATTGAAGAATAACTTATAAACTTAATAAAAACCAGCTTAAACCATGCAAATACAATTTACTACATCAACTTTCAACACAATACTAATTAACTCATTTACAGCCAAAGCTTTTCAATTTTGCGTATTTGCTCAAACAAAATTTCTATTAACAAAGCTTTCTTCGAATCTATTATCCATAACAATAATATTGGATGCGTTGGACCTCCGCATATCGCATTTCCAAGTTTAAGTAAAAAATATGTTGTTAAAAGCATTTCCTTAAAAATAAAGACAAAAATTTGGAAGAAAAGTTTTTCAAAACCTACAATTACAATTTCGTGAATTCTCTTCTCTTCGAGGTGAACAATCCTCTCATTTTAAACTAAGATCATCAGCATTACCGCTATCATCAAACGTTAAAAAAATCGAATATATTTATCATTCCACATTCGCATCACCAAAACCGACGCAATAATTCACGTGAGAAAACGAACAGAATAGGTTCGTTAAGAACTCAAGAGCACTCCTCGATGTTACCCGTCAGGCATCGAGAGGGCCAAAATGTTAATGAGGTCTCGACCAATAGTAACCTTGTTATTGTTTCTAATAATACTATTGTCGGATAAGCTTCTGCTAATAGATTTTTCGGTTATAATTGGAAAAGTGATATGCTCAATTCCATGGTTAGTAATATTGATAAAGATAAGATACATTGTTTGAGATAATAAGGTTGATAGAAATTGGCTAGTCCTTTTCGAAATTGTCGTTATTATGTTGGATCATCGATTGGATTTGTTGTTAGCGTGTGAGGTCTCAACCTTGTTATTGTTTCTGACAATTCCATTTTCGGATAAACTAGATATTTAATGATTTTGTAATTTTTGCATTTTTCAATGCTATTTTTATATGCTAATGCATTGGACCGGATTTCCAAAGGTCGCGGGTTCGATTCCCGTCTGAGAATTCACTTGTGGCCGAGTTAATTTTTTCCAATATTTTTCTATTTAAAATGTACCATAAACTAGATATAATAGATTTTTCGGTTAAAATTGGAAAAGCGATATGCTCAATTCTATCGATAGAGTTATTGATAAATATAAGAGAAACCATTGTTTAGAGTTAGGTAATAGAAATTTTACTAGTGCATAGTGAATTGAAATAACTTGTCCTTTTTAAGATAGTTATCATTATTATTTTGGATCATCGTTTTTCACGATTTCTGTTGCTAGTGTTAAAAATGTCTGATATATCAATATGTAATTTATGACGACGAGATTCGAGTTAGTTGTTTTAGTTAGTTTCGACAGAAAACTACGCTTCATCTAAAAAAAGAAATTGCAAACACCCCATTTTTGCCGTCGATATAATTCAAATCTTCTAGGGCCATTGTTGTATGATAGAACCTTCCTAGTTCTGCGAACCCTTAATCTCAGACCGGGCCAAGAGGGTCGAAGGTTCCAGATTCACATTAAGATTACAACTCGATTACTGTTGCGATTCTACAGTACGCGATTGAGGTGTTAAACTCTGGATTTAATATTACAACAGTTTCTTGAGACGGGAATTAGTTGTTTCGTATTCTGTTTAATCGAGGAACTTGCCGGCAGTTCAAATTTTTAGGGAACGTTATTTAAAAAATTATACATTTCTAGAAAACCTATAAATCACAAGAAACATAATATTAATAGACACCTATTATTATCGATCTGCTATTGCAATCCTAAGAAATATTGATTAAAATTGAAATAGAATATACAATTTATTTTATAAATTATTCTATACCAACTTTCAAATTATTGTTTTGATATTCGATAAATTAATGTTAAGTATGAAATACTATATTTGAAAATGCTTTAGAGATTACAAATACCTGCATAAATCATAATTGACACTATTAAACTTGCAATGTTCTGAAAAAATATAAAACAAAATCTAACCTCAATCCTAATAATTCTACTAATTTAATACATGTTAAGGTATGTAAAGATGGTTTTTTTTTCGGCAAGGGAGTTCGATTTAAGACACAGTACGGAACAGGGGGGAAGCGGGTTTTTCCGATCGTAAAACCGGCTTGTTGCAGAGAGTGGCTACTAGAGAAGCCATGCGATTTGATACATAGCTTTCCTAGCAGCAAGTCCGATCAATCTACCACCCGGCTTCCACTCTGCCAAATAGAAAAAGTAAGGCACTGAAAAGTACCATGCAGCGCTTCGAAACGTGATTCCATTGACACAATGGGTGGGGAGAAGGAGGGTAGACGACAGATAGCAAAAGGAAGGAAAGATAGAGTTATAGGATAGACAGGAAGATTGAAGGGAAGAGACGGAATGATAAATATATAAAACAATAAATGAAATTATACGAGGGTGGGGCAGAGAGCGAATATTGTCAGTAATCCTTTTGGCCATTATCTTGATGCGAGTACAGGTGTTAGAGTCCGAACTATGGTTGATATCGCACTTGGAGTTAATGCGAGCCATAGTTAATAAGTTAATAGCATTTAAGTATAAAATAAAATGAAATGAGCGCAACGCCTACAAACTGTAATTTCAGTTTGGCGAAGTAAAATATTGTAAACTTAAATGTGAAATTTGGAAATATATGAATAATGAAAAATGGACTCGATACTTGTGGCAGCAAGTCTTGCGGATCTTATCGGTCTTGTGGGGACATTCCTTAAATGAGTGTGCACTGCTGCAGTAGAGTCATACCTCGACCTTGCTAGTGCATCGGGCGCGGATATGACCCAACTGGAGCAGTGACAGTGCATGAATGGAGTGAATTCGTCCGCATGAAATAACGCGGATTAGTCGACGTTGTCTTTTTGACCGCCAGGATTGCTTTAAACGCGCGGGGAGAAGTCATCAGGACAACGACTTTGTATAACTCCGGGTTTTGATTTTTGCGCTCTGCAGCAGAAGAGTCTCTGATAACCGGGATTTGAGCTCGCATGAAATGGGTCAGTTCATTCCGATCAATACAATTGGGATGCCCTTTAGAACCACCATCGGTTTCAGCAGGCGCGCAGGTTCCACTGATAGTATCAAGTGTTTTGAGCTTTTTCATCGCCGTGTCCAGGTGCTCCGCCTTCTCTAACTCGACTCGCACTTTGCTCTTTGCTAATCGAGTTGGCGGAAGTCCATAGACTTGCTGAAGTAAGTCAAAATTGTCTCCTGAGTGGTATCAGTGGTTGCATCAGACAGAATAATCGCCGGCTTGGTGGCTTCTGGTTTCGGTGGGTTGGTTGTAGCCGGTCGAGGAGTGGTCCTGCTATTCGGTGCGGCATTAGACGGCGTGCTGTTGGTACGGGCAGCAGAGGCATAACGCAAAAACTACATAACTGATTTGGATGAAATTTAGCACACAGATAGAAAATAGCCTGGATTTAGACATTAACTTTTTATTCCGATATTCCTACGGGAACTGGACCACGAGGGTGAAACTGCGGGCGGCTGCTAGTCCTAATAGTAACTAATAATATTATGAATGCGAAAGTGTGTTTGTTTGTTCTTCCTTCACGCCCTAACTCAGCAACCGGAAGGCAGAGTAACTAAGGCTACTTATAGGATACTTTTTATCCCGATATTCCCACGGGAACGGGAACCATGCGGGTGAAACTGCGAGTGGAAGCTAGTATACTGGAAGCTATCACACCATGCAAATTTTCTATAAACAAACCGATGAAAATAATAGCTAAGATCTAGAATTATATCTAAATTAAATTGGGATTTATCAGCTGAATGTTAATTAATAGAAAACGCAATTATAACTCGTTGGTTAGTGTAAGAACAGACAAACACAGAATTAATTAAATCCTAGTCTTCATCGAGGAGTTTATTGTCTAAGTGAATTGTGAAATTAATTTGGGAAAATTATATCAATTCAGTCGCTTGTTTAAAGTTTGAAGATACAATAGGTCTTGCACGAAAAGCTTTTGAGTAAATATAGACTTCTCGAAGACGTAACGTCAAAAAATGTATGACAAATGGTGCGGCGTTCCTACCGGACGTAAATGGAACTACATTATCCTATTCCTCGATACTACTTAGAAATTGTTTCGTGCCAGTCCTAAAGAGCGATGTTTTAAACTCGATTAGAGTAAATCGTGATTAAAGACAGTTGGTGTAATTGACTCCTATTAGTATTTTATGTAACTCATAATTTTTCGTTTATATTATATCTTAACAGCGAATGCTATTTTTAGTTCGCCACTGAGTTACCAATGTTTAGTCTGAGCAACATGGAAAGTTCTAGTTATTATTGTCTAAATTTTTTTTAACTAAATTTTTTTTCAGGTAAAATATAAGATTTTTTTTTTTATGCTTAACGTAAAAGTTATATTTATAAACAGATTTATGACTAAGGACGAAAATGTTCATCGTTTCACAGAAATTTCTCTATTCGATTATTTAGTCTGTGCTACCCTGTTTGTCTTGACGTAATAGCATTAATCCGAGGCATGTTCGTGATCGGTTAATTAGTTCCCTCTTATGAAGATTTGTTGTATCGACAACAGACTAAGGAAATAACGGACTATAAGGATAAACCCGACGAAAACGGTAATGATAATAAATTTGACAAATTAAGTGGTATCCGGTTCCGTCTTATTTTCTGATTAAGTAAGATTGGGGGTTAGTTAATATTTATTAGTTTAGACAGTACCACCCTAATCTTGTTTGAAATCACGTGAAATCTCATTATTTAATTTCGTGCTTGCTTAAATTTTTTCGATCAAATTTGTAAAACTTTTGCTTTTGAATGTATCCTTTATACTAGGTACCTACCAAGCGCACCGTAAACGATAAAAAATTCTGTCCAATTTCCGTAAAATTTTCGTGTTTGTCAAATTTATTTGACCATCTGTGGCTATGTTAGATGTGTTTTAGTTCTGAAAATTCATTTGAAAAACATGTTTGTCAAACAAATTTGTGAAATAAGTTTACCGCGCCCTTTACATTTAATTATGGTTAAATTTTACTATACCACCAACATTTGGTTAATCTGTTTTTATTATAATCTATGTTTATACAATTTGTATGGCTAATTCATGATTTTCATGAAAGACGCAATGTAAAAATTAAAAATACTTTACACCTTTTATATTGTAGGTATGTACCTTTTACGTTTGAAACATTCCTGGACACGAAATCTCAGTAAATAAATATTAAATGTCATAAATAATAGTCGGCAAGTCCAATGAACAAACCGACTTGCAGTAAAAAAGCTAGAACCTCCTTAAAACAACACTGGCTTGGTGGTCAGAGAAAAAAGAAAAAAAACTTACCACGGCCATCTTCACGCGTAACCCGCGTGGAGTGTTATTGCTGAACGTTAGCTCAAGAGATAAGCCAGGATAACAAAAGGTGCACATTTACGGACATCGGATACGATCATCGGATATGTATCCGAACTTTTGCTTGCCATTATAAGGAGTTACGATGACAATATCTTGAAGGGTGCAGTTATGGGGGTTATTGTTTGAAGATAAAATAGAAGTTTAGAGTTGAACTTTGTAGTTTGTTAAAAAATATATTTAATACAAAACTTGTTTATTTTTAGAAATGTGGATGTTGAATTTTGGGTGGTGTTTTTTTTATTTAAACACACGATCAACAATACAATATTTACTTAACGTTTATATAAAATTCCTGAGTAGATGGGAATTTGATTTTAGTTTTGCGGAAATTAAAAAGTTGTCAATTCAGGTAGTTTTGCTTTCTATCATTTAAAGTATTTGCAGAACCGATAAGTTTATACACTGGTACCTAGTATCTTGTAACTTATGAAATTGGATTAATTAAGCACACGCAATCAAAACAATAAAAGTTTGTTTATCTTAAAACAAAAACTAAAAAATAACCTACTACACAAAAAAAAATACGGTGATTTAATATAACGTGACAAAAGTGACCAATTTATACAATTACCAAAAAAACATTCTTAGCTATATTTGCCAAACACACATCTGAATCCGACACCAACCATTGTTTTAGCTACTCAAATACCATCAAGGAGGAACGATATCCGAAATATCCGTTGCAGTGTTTGCCCAACACTACTGCTGGAACAAGGCGGTCGCTGCGGCCATTAGCTGGACAGGCTAACACCAGAACAAACATGTACACATGTAACCCTCTTAAAGCTAAAACACATGGATACCTCCTTTATCCGTAGAAATAGGTGCTTTCTCTCTAAATGATTTATTTTGTTCTGAGGAAAAAATATACTTTATATTGGGTATAAAGTGGACGATAGCTGAGTCATAAAGGCTATTGGAAGAATAAGTCTAATGGAGTTACTATATATTTTGAGTAAGGCCAGATTGTCATCGTAGATCCTGTATTGTTATTTTTTTCTTACGTTATTTATTTATTTATTTATTTATTCTTTATTGCAATATAAAAAAATACAGCAAATGGCGGACTTAATGCCATCAGGCATTCTCTACCAGTCAACCAGTAAAAGGTGTTAGACCTACCGTATCGGCAATAAAGTAGTACTATAAAACATAATTCAGAATATTGTAAAAAAGTGGGAATAGCTAATTAAGGCTATTTAATTAACAAATAATACATAAACATACTACATAGTATAAATATTACGTTATATATGAAAACACAAAGCGTTAACTAACTTGATTACGTATAAAAGAACAGGTTTTCAAGTTTTGACCGAACTCATGACATAATTAACATTTAAAGACCTAATGCATGATAATTTTAGTTTCTATGATACACTTTAACTGATTGACCTGGGGACACAATTGGGACAAGAATGAGTTGGTCAATTTTGCACAACAATATCCAACTGGGATGAAGTTGGTCAGGATAATGACAAGGCACGGCACGCTTAGTAATTATCCTAACTGGCTGGCGTTTTGGGCAAACTGTAAGCCAGTAAATACACTGTTGAGTTTCACCCGAGTTCTTTTCGTAATAACACGTGTTGTGAGGCTCTATTTTTAACTCAATCTACCGTACAATTTCTATTATACTATAAATATATTTACTTGACATTGGCAAAATTCGCGAATTTTATCGCGAGCAAGCCATTAATTAAGAAAGAAGAAGAAGTACACTGTTTCAATAAATATAATAAAATAAAATAAAATGTGTCAGAGGCCAAGATCCACGTCCTTTGTCGGGCTGACGTCGTCGGGTCGCCGAGCCAGCGAAGTAAGTGAGTAAGAATTAGCAGAAATAAAAAAAATAGCAAAGGTTGATTAAGCGTTAATTGAATTTCAGCTTTCTATGACTACAACAGTAAGTCCCTAAACTCTAAACCGCATCTAACTAAACATTCGAACTAAGCTACCGCAAAGTAAAATACTATAACTAAATAGGTTCATTAATTGTTTGAATTTTAGCTTTCTGTGACTACAACCAGTAAGTCCCTAAACTCTGAACCGCATCTAACTAAACAATCGAACTAAGCTACTGCAAAGTAAAACACTATAACTAAATAGGTTCATTAATTGTTTGAATTTTAGCTTTCTATGACTAAAACGGTAAGTCCCTAAACTCATAAGCAGCATCTAACAAAACATTCCCACTTCTTGTCCACTAAACTATCAAGACTTCAAGGGAAGAGTTGTGAAGCCATTACAGGAAGCCTCTGCTAACAAGACTAACAACAAAGCAAATAAAGAAGCGAGCTTTTAAAAGCTCAAATGGATATGAATTTCTTAGCAATTCTTGTTTTATGGTCGGAACATGTTGCCGAAGTTAGGAATGTGATAAATGCGTATTATTATAAGGGATTGGGTGTGAGTTTAATAAGTGTTAAGTGTATAGAACGATGCCGGAACTATAAAGTGTAGTTGGACTTGTTAGCACAGCAAAATTTACAGTTCAGAAGAGGCTGTTTAATACAAAAATGTATTTTTTGTTGTAAAACTTATTTCTATTTGGGGCGTACTGTATCCATCTATATCCATTTTTAAGAATCCATCAAGTCATAAGAACGTTTTGTTTGCGTTTTGTTTTCAATACTCTTCAAATTCGTAACATGACCCGGCTCAAAGTAAAATTTTGTTATTCCTGCCAATTGAGATATATCTACATATAGATATGAATAACCTACAAAAAACTTGTCTATTTTCACTTGATGAGACTTCTCAATGGCGGAATTAACTAGGCAGCTACAGAACATTCGCAAGAAAAATATCGATTTCAAAATACTAATGACTTCTTTCTATACCTAACTTAAGTTTCTAAAGTCAACTATCTCAGTTCCATGTACTTAAAGTCATTGTTCCTGACAACTAACAAATTTAATTTGTCAAATTAAATTTGTTAATGGCGTGCTCGCGATAAAATTCGCGAATTTTGCCAATGTCAAGTAAATATATTTTGAAATTAGAAATTATACGGTAGATTGAGTAAAAAATGGAGCCTCACAACACGTGTTATTACGAAAAGAAATCGGGTGACAACCCACTTCACACTTTGAAGGCACACAACTTCTGTCGGAAAATTAGCTTATTCTAGGAGAGTCGTGGTGCGAAATAGCATTGGCATGATTGAAACAATACTACGCTAAGAGATCGCGGTCAGCCTGTAGAACTATACTGTCAATTATTATTGTACTAACCATGAAAATTACTCTTGACAGAATCGAGTTGCGTTCGAAATCAAATCAACGTCAATATTCATAATTCTATTCAAAAAATATTATTACATTTGTAAAAGTTAAAACTATGTCAGCAAGCTGGATTTAATTATTACTAGGGCGGTTACAACCCGATACTCGGGTTCGTCGATCGACTAAAAATTCCAAATTATGCGAAAATAATGACTTTTTAATTGCAGTTTGTGATCATCACGTTTTACATTTTGTATATTTTATAGTTTTCGGAACAAATAGACTCGAGTACCTTTAATTTGATACCTTACTCGGCCGCGTACTACGCGCCAAAGTCCCTATCGAATCGTCACAAATTTTGCGAACCTGAATTAAGTATATAGATTATTTAAAAACCGGCCAAGTGCGAGTCGGACTTGCTCGCGAAGGGTTCCGTACCATACCATTATAACTAACATCAAGCAAAAAAATCGCGTTTGTTGTTTGGGAGCCGCACTTAAATATTTATTTTATTCTGTTTTAAGTATTTTATGTGCGATAACGGAAATACCACATCTGTGAAAATTTCAACTGTTTAGCTATTACGGTTCATGCGATACAGTCTGGTGACAGACAGACAGACGAACAGTCTTAGTAATAGGGTCCCGTTTTTACCCTTTGGGTACGGAACCCTTTAAAGATGATTTTTATTAACACCTACCCGAAGTTTCGAACATGATTAATGTTAGTAAACGCATGATGTAAAGAGCCCTTAATTTTCTGCTTTGCTTCACAGTACAACAACAATTCGAAGCAATTGGTTTCTATTATCATTGCCCGTTATTAAATCAATGGGAGGCAAAATTTGGCAGCTTTACACGAGAATAAATAACGCACTTTCCTTATAAACAGAAAAATGAGGCCACCCAATTTTATCATGCAACGGAAAACACGACTCATGGCTGTTCCAAGTAGGTACAGATCCGTTACAGCGCTTGGCAATGCCAAGCATTTGCCAAGCGACGGCCCTGCCAAGGCGTATTCGTTACCGATTGCACGCCTACCTCCTTCGGGGGTTGGCAACAATTCAGGGCTGTCGCATATTGAGTTCACCCGTTTTGTTTGAGCGAAATGAGTTTGACTCGCCAAGTATATTGGTTGGTATCTTTCCAGTTTTTACATCTACGTACGTGCCTTATTTAGTACGAGACTTTTGCCTCTGCGATTCGTGAGATGTTTAACGCTTTTTAAACTAAATATTAAACATATCGTACGTCTTTACTTCTTAATAAATTCAACTGCTAAATAGTTTCAAGTTTTTTTATTTATCGATGTGATAGTAGATTCTATTTGTATTTACGAAAATTATACCAAAATAAGATTTTTTTTACATGAATTAAACTAAATAGAAAAATATTAAAAAAGATCGACTACTTTCAAAAGTTGTTTGCAGACTATCTTGATTCCAGTCGATTAATTATAGTAAAAATTATCTTATCTATAACATTGTAATAGGTACCTATCAAATTTAAAAAAATATAAATTAATAAATCTTCATTCGTAGAGATACTTTGTCTCTAAATTATTTATTTTATTCCAAGGAAAAAAGATGCTTTTTATGTTCAGATCAGACCTTCGGGTGGAAGTTACGGAAAATCGTCTGTTTATAATCATAATAATAATAAGCTTGCTGACAATTAACAAATAATTACAATTTGGAACAGAATTACTGAATCAAGTCAAGAGTTATATCATGTTATTTAAATCTATACTAATATTATAAAGCTGAAGAGTTTGTTTGTTTGAACGCGCTAATCTCAGGAACTACTAGACCGATTTAGAAAATTCTTAGACCATTAGAAAGCTACATTTCTCCCGACTGACAGGCTATGTTTTATCCCGATATTCCTACGGGAACGGGCAGTAAATCCGCTAGTAAATTAATATATCTCCATGAACCATGTCTATGAGACTAATAGAGCTCAAAAAGAAAATATATTAGGTTCTCTTAGAGCTAATAAAACCATCAAAGTACAATACTGATTTAATAACAGAAAATGTGGCCCATAAAGTAAAAGTAGGTCGGACTCCGGGGCAACAATTGAAAATCTTTTATTCCATCTAATGACTAATTATCCAGTTCCTTACAGATTCAAGATTCTTTTCCACATCAAAGAACTTTTGGTAGAAGTATTTCTCCTTATAGGCAGACGGAGCTTAATATATACTTACATTAATAAACACCTTATTTTGGAAACTTTATTTGAGCAGGGAGTTCTATCCCGAAATAGACGAGGGTACTAATTTGTAGTTGGAAATTGATACTTATTCTCATAGCGATTAGGTGTCTGAATAAATCGTGTAATTACCGGGAACTTATTTGGGTCACCGTATTAATTCGTTTTAGTATCTATTGCCTACTAAATTTTACGTTTCTAGGACTTTAATTAAATTGAAATAAAACAACTCTTACTAATTTAAACCAAATATGAAAATAAACATACGCTAATTTAAGCGTTTAATTTTTTAGTTCAAGATTAATAAGTACGTTCATTTACTACATACATACCTATATATTGATAAACTAGACCTGTAAAATATATTACAAGTATATTTATAAGTATATATTATTAGTTATATGAAACCAAGTTTAGTACAATAACGTCATAAATAATGATTAAAAATGATAATTATAGTGAAATTAGTCTTTGGAATACAAAACTTTTTTTTACAACTTGTGAAATGAAATGAAGTATATTTATTTTGCACATGAACCAAGTTACATTTCATGATCTTTAAATAGCTCTTTCTTCTGCTAGCAAAGGCAGCATGCAAAATTTAACATTAATAAAATTTAATTCAGATTAACATAATGTGCCTCTTCTCTTTCATATAGATACTTCGAAACCGCATCGTTCGGTACAAAAATGGCGTAATCCAAATAGGTACAGAGACTCTACAAATTACGCGCGGGATACTCACGACCGAATTTTTTTTACAATAATAATAAAAAAAATATAAGACTTTCTTGCACATACTAAGGAACAGAAAGAAAGCAATGTAAGTTGTGAAATTTTCTTTTAAATACCTACTCCGTGTGTTGAGAGCAAAAATGGCGTAATACAATACAGTGACTCCACCAGGCACGGTACGGGCGGGCGATACTCACGACCGTTCCCGGTTGTCATTCTAAAAACTATAGTGACTTAATTAAGATCTAAAACGACGCCAATTTACCGGTATCCCGTACGTGATAGTAGACCTACCTATTAGAAGACGGATCGGGTAAAGCCAATTAGTACGTTTTAAAATGGGAGAAATGGAGATTTGAATGAAAATTTACTTGCTGTATTTTCGAAATATTGGTAGTAGACAACTGTGTTTCACAGTTATTATTTTGATAATTTTCTAACATTGTGTAGGTAAGTGGCCCTTTTTAAACGAACTAATGATAATTTATAAATGTACAAAGATATCAATTCGTCAAAATCATTAACGGCATTTAATAGTCCACTGCTTCAATTGAGCTGGAATTAGCAGAGACTGAAGTTATATTATTTAAATCAGACAAAGAACAACTTATGAATTAACATCATGTAATTGTCACCTGTTTTGTTATTCAACTTTTTGCATTTAATACTTTTTTTTATAAAATACTAGAAAAAAAATATCTATTTGCCCACAAAACCTGCGGTTTTACTTGTTGTTAATATCAAAATAGCTAAAAGTATACTCCTCATTTTAATAGAATTAACTCTTACTTCAACTAAAAGTTTTCTACAAATTTATTTAGTCTAATAGTGAGCGAGGACACGATGCTTTCATTTACGCACGGACTGTCATATCTCCTCGGTTTAATCAAAGTTTGTTGGTTCTTCCTTGGAAAACTTTACGGCATATACTAGAAAACTGGAACCATATTTCATCTTGCCATCTATAAGTTGGAGACTATAAACTTTTACCGTCTTATTATGGGATGTGTCTGGATAGTCTTTATTTTTCAGCTCTACCTAGCCACAAAATCTCAAAGAAAATCAAATTAGTTCTATATACCATAAAATAAAATAAAATAAAATAAGAGAAAAAAGAAAGAACTCAATGCCGTAATGTCAATTAAGTAACCTATGCACTTTTTATTTTGTGAGCGTATATTTGAGATTTTTGGCTTCTACTTATAACTAAGCTAGACATAACAATTATCTAAGTGATCTTAAATGTTTAAATTCAATGTTCGAAGTTTATTAAAGCTCAAATCAACAATAATACAACTCCCATTTTTCTCACATTAGCAAACACATTAGCCGCAAAAGTTTCCTAATTACATTTAAAGCTAACGATGCGATTTCACTTCAACAATAGGAATTAGAATGAAACCGTCACAATTGGAAATACGTACGTGTTCGATTCGTATGGAACGAAAACAGAACAAAGAACGTGACTTCTGAACTCATTCACATTTAGCTGGAAGCATTCGACCGTTTTGGGATTTGGCAATTTTAAGTTAATGCTATTCTCTATATTTAAAACAATGCTTTATTTTAGGTCACAGTTTGTTTTCTATCAGGTTAGTTGCTGGCCAATTGCTTGCCTTATCATTAGCCATTTTTTGGATGATTAATATCTATATTAAGTATGTATTTACAAACAAGTATATATTCGTAAGTACGTTGATCCGTTATCTAGTATCCATAACACAAGTTCTTAAGAAACTAACCGTGGCCTAGATAATTGGTCTGGTTGTGTGCAATTTATTATTATATTATAATTTTAATGTATCTTGTGCTGGAGGCACAGTCTTCCTTATGAACGAATAAGGATAATGGGGCATGACCTACCCGGCCCCAAATGAAGGATTAATGAGTTGGAGACATTTCAATACTTCAAAACGTACCTAGCATTTTTTTTTAAACTGTAAAAAACTACTGGTATACTGGGCGAACCTGCCTACTAAGGATGTATAACATTATTATTATTACCTATACTTACCAAATTAAAATATCACGGCTTTGGCAATATCACCCCTTAGATTTAGCCCAATAGATGCGTACCCTTTGCATCTTCAAACTATCGCCAAAATTTGTACCATTTGTGTGCGAGCAATTGGTTTAAAGAAATTTCCAAACAGTTGGACTTTGATCTGTTAAACATTAGCGTTGCATGATAGCATCGGTGAGGCGATAAATGAGTAATTAATTTTCATTTGATTTGTAAATCTTATATTATGTGATAATTTTATGTGAGCTTAATACATTTTTTGCTTGTTTTTGATTTGGTTTGTTTATACTCTGTCCTAGTTATTATGATTTTATCTGCTGGAATGCGTAACTACCTATATTTTAAGTGTTTATCATTAACAATAACTGTCTCTATCAATTGTTATGTTAATAGCCTACTGTCACACATCACATCATCAGCTTGTGGACGTCCACTCCTGGACATAGGCCTCTCCTAGCTCACGTGGCGTTCATAGGAGGTTATTAGCCTACTGCTACCATGCTGGCTAGACGGGTTGGTAGAGGGTTTGTTTCAAGTTATCCTTCTCTCGCACAGGTGTTCAATGCATCGAGCCTCTTAGTCGACTCTTACGACATCCCAGGCATGTAAGGGAGTGGTGACACTTGTATACTTAGGCGGTCACCATACGGCACAAGTCATGCCGTGTCTGCCTACTGTCAGCCTACTCTAATATACTAAGCTAAGCTTCCGAAATAAAATAATAAAAAATATATCACTGCTATAATGATAATCATAAAAATGAAGTCGTACGAATTAACATAACTTCCATAGCAACATTCATTCATGCAAAATAAAATATCGCACATCGCAAATTCGCAATATCCCACATATTTACAAGCAACGTAATGTTATTATTGTTTAGTACAATGTGCATAAAATGTATTTTCCAGGCAATTCAAATTTCCATAAAGCTCTCAAACACACTCTTTCGTAAGGAAGCATAAAGTCGTAATCCCCAGAGCTTCAGAACACTCAAGATATTGTACAAAAACTAAAATAAAAACAAGCATTCTGTCCATTCCAAGCATTTCTAGCACAGAGCATTTGTGCCTTTATTTATATTGACGATAAAACCCAGTGTGTCGCACGGGGACTCTGAGGGACATAAACATGAATGAAAATAGTCACTAGTGACTAGTACGCCGCGTTGCACAGAGGGACAAGCACCTCTTGTTTGTGGACAAAATAATTTGGGTCTCTTTAGGAATTGCCTGGTGGTCGCTAGCGAACACTTAAATGTTTATTTGCTACTTTTATTGAGATGCAAGGTAAACAAACGTGTATTTTAAAACATGGCTTTTCTAGTTATTTATAGTTCTGGGTTTTAAATATTTTTAATGCCAAATTTACGTACTGTAACACTTAAACGCGCAATTAAAATGAAAGGCAATAATTATCATAACCAGAAATTGGTACTGATAGAAAAATAGAATGCTCTTGATTTAAGTTGAACATTTCAAATAATTGGTTTTCGTTATGAAATACATAAAATACGAAGATGACTGTGCTTAAATATCTTGATACCTTCTCCACATAATTGTTACTAAAATATGCAGAAATACTTTCACACAATCATCCGTTACTCATCTAATTAAATAAAATACAGTACAATACTCTCAACAGCAGTTTCTAAGGAGACGTTAATTATAAGGCAAACGACTGACATAAAGAACAGTTTACGCAGCAAAAAGGAAAATGTGTCTTTGTTCACCATTCTTACCGAGTCGTCTTTTTCTGAGTCATCTCGGATAGTCGTTTCATTCAATACCACCCAGAAACCATTAAAGATGCATCAAAACAAGACATGTTTAAAAACTGACATCTGACGAGCGAATTGAAGCGAAATAATCAGACTATTTGTGCAAGCCCTTTGATATTTAGTCGTTCTTCCTTTGTGCTCAAAAATTATTAATTAAAGTAAGTAGAATTGAACTAAAAATTATCTTAGTATGTACGTTAAAGGAAACTAAGGAGTCTTACCTACTTTTTTAAATAAAAATATTTATAACAAAACAATTTGTTGTATTCTTATTGATTAAACTAAAACAATTTTTGCCAAACAAGTAAGTCAACCCGTGACCACGGCAACTGAAAAGGTGCCGAAACGTCGGGTAACCAATATACTACAAATAAACCGAAAAATTATAATACCATATATATATTTCGGTAAATAAAGCGCACCAGATAGTCCTCAATATTTTTTTTTATTTCAATTATGAGTGCGCGAAGATACTTATGATGTTCTTATTGATTATTTTTACAACAAAAATGGTGTGCAAATAAAAAGGTCTACACTCAGCAGTGGCTAACAAGAAAGATAATAGCTACTGGTGCTCCTTTTATATAACTACTAAAGATCTTTTCACTGAGCACATTCGGTGATTATTAAATTGTGAATAATTTGTTTGATTACATTGCAGTAGCTTTCATGCTATCGTAATGAAGACACTTTTTCTATATCTTAAAATATTATAACTTATTTTAGTAAACCTTTAAAAGTAAATATAACCCAATATTTAAATTATAAGTACTAAGTATTTGTCACAGTATTTTTTTTACACTCATCTTTATTAGGACCGTAACTTTATTTGCACTTTTATGTCGCTTTTGGTCGAAAATAAATAACACATTTCGGATAATGCATTGAAAGGGTTTCGGCCATCCTGCCCTCGTAAATTCATTTGCCTTTTATGTCCGGAAAGGTTTGCCATTAAAAATATTAATGTATGTACACAACATTACATTATCGAGGTTTCATTTTATCAAAAAGTTCGGTTTTTTCCATGCTTCGTTACTGAATAAAGTTGAGAAAAATTTTGCAATGCGGAGCTTAATTTGATTATCGTTAATGACAAAATCGTCCTTTAGTCTCAGAATGTCCAATTTGCAAAACGTCATGTGGTAGCAAAATGTCCAAGTCGCAGAATGTCCAAGTCGTTTGCTGATTAATAAATAAATGAATTATAAATAAAGAAAAAAGTAAAAGAGTTTTCATTTCATAATTGCTTTAGAAACTTTGAACATTTTGAGATTTGGACATTCTGCGACTTGGACATTTTGCTACCACATGACATTTTGCAAATTGGACATTCTGAGACTAAAGGAAAATCGTTTGCAGACTTAAACCAATGATATCATAAAAAATATGTTCTTGAGTCCACGTTTCTTGACATGTTCATAATTGTTAAAAGGAAATCTTTTATCATCACTCCATTAATGTGCTACTAAAACAATGTTACCTACGTTAATTTCATTAAATAGGCAAAACAATAGAATCCCAATTCCAAACGGTTTTCATTTACATATTCATATTAAAATTAAATTAGAAGAGGTTATTAAAATAAGTTTGTAAGCATTGCTCAGTAAATTAATACAACCAAGCATACCTACCAATTTTAATTAATGTGTCTGTACTGTGGAACGGGAAGTAACCGTAAATGTGTTTAAAAGATCTTCCCTTCTAACGTGGAAAATATGTCTACGTTAAGATGGCGGTTTTATTTAATTTATTTTATTTAATAAATATGTAACAATGTTGGTTCACGCGGCAAAATTACGAAGGTATCTTTATAATAAGATCTTTCTTAAAAGGAATAATATTGTTCGTTTGTTGTATTAGCTTTGACATTTGTATTTATATTTTATTTACCCTCGTTAAAGTAAAGGGGTTGGTCGATACTAAAATATTAGCTACGTAATATATTTAAGTATTAAGGGCGCGCTCTAGGCCAATAGAAGCGTGATTTTTGTTATCTATACTAATATGATAAAGAGGAAAGATTTGATTGTTTGTTTGCATTGAATAGGCTCTGAAACTACTGAACGGATTTGGATGGAATTTGGTACACAGATAGTAGATAGCCTGGTTATGAACATAGGATACCTTTTATCCCGATATTCCCACGGTATTGAGAACCACGCGGGTGAAACCGCGAGCGGCTGCTAGTTACTTATCAACAGGTGTGACTAAGGCTAAAAGCTTCCCCCATGTAAGTAGATAAAAATAAATCTTTTTCGCATATAAATTGCATGTTATATGCTTATGTTTTTTTATTTCCTTTCGTTTCGCCACTTTCCGCGCCAGTGATGTGGTCACGGGACTACACCTACTTACAAATCTATCTTTATTACTTAAATTATTCAGTTTAGTTTTTAGTATTCTATTTTAGCATAATAATGACAATTATACATACGTACATCTTATGTTTTGGCGCGCACTGTTCATTGAAATAAAACAACTTTTACGGATATCAAACGCGCTATATTTCCACGAACTAAGTTGTAATTGTAAAGTCATCCCGTGACCACGGCAGCTGTAAAGGTGCCGAAACGTCGGGAAAATCAAAAAACCCCTAAAAAACCTAAAAATACGGAAAATTACAACTTAGTTCGTGGAAATATAGCGCGTTTGATATCCGTAAAAGTTGTTTTATTTCAATTCGACAATTATACACTTCTATTAATTTGCTATCTTATCATAGACATAAGATCTCTACATTTATGTTAGTAATGAGCAAGATACATGCCCCAGTGCATGTTGGTTCACGCGGCAAAATTACGAAGGTATCTTTATAATAAGATCTCTCCTAAAAGGAATAATATTGTTTGTTTGTTGTAATACAACAAACAAATTTGACATTTGTTTTTATATTTTATTTACCCTCGTTAAAGTAAAGGGGTTGGTCGATAATAAAAAGTTTGCTACGTAATATATTTGAGTATTAATTTTAAAACAATCTTTGCGAGTTGGAATAAGAAACAACTTTGAAGTTCTTTTAGTAAATGAAATAGTAAACAGAAGAAGATCTTCTTCTTCTTTCTTAATTAATGGCTTCCTCGCGATAAAATTCGCGAATTTTTTGAAATAAAACAACTTTTACGGATATCAAACGCGCTATATTTCCACGAACTGAGTTGTAATTGTCCGTATTTTTTGTTTTTTTAAGGGTTTTTTTTATTTTCCCGACGTTTTGGCACCTTTACAGTAAAAGTTGTTTTATTTCAATGAACAGTGCGCGCCAAAACATAAGATGTACGTTTCGCGAATTTTGCTAATGTCAAGTAAATATATTTTGTTGTATAAAGAAATTGTACGGTAGTTTGAGTTAAAAATGGTGCCTCACAACACGTGTTATTACGAAAAGAGCTCGGGTGAAACTCCTGAAATTAATATTTTTAGCATTGTGTTTCCTGATATCAATCAAATAGTTTCTATATGTTTGTTAAAAAAGTACGCGTCATTGTTGTTTAGCTTCTAAATACTGGCAAGCGTGAAAAAATCAACTCAAAACCAAACCGTTTGAAAATCGAACATGAAAATTGACAGCGTCCGTATCATCGGAGCACAATGAGCACGGGCTCCCGATCAAATATTAAACGTTGAATAAAGCTTTTAGCTCCAAAACCTATACCAGCCATATCACACCAAGCTTTACATGTTACCGTCTTATAGCGATTGTAATAAGAACTTTTTTCGCGCAATGGTAGTAAATTTTGTTGAAAAAATGTAAAACCTTTTTACTCCAAACAAGTACAGAGTTTGTATATTGAAAAACTACATTTTTCCAGTTCAAACGTCTCAAAATTACGACATCAGACCCATCGGTAAGGGGCGTGACGCATTCGTTACGCACGTACGTATTCTGATCGAGTTCGTGATGTCGTCGGCGATAAAAAGGTGAAATCTGTGACATTGGTTGCACCTCTATTTGTTTTGGTTCGGTAAAAACGAGTTTGATATCTAAACTATATAGAAGCTGTGAGAACAAAGGGGATAGCTGTTTTTTTTCCGCGTCATTTCCTAATGATTTTCATTAGAAAATTTGAGAACGGTATAAAAGTACTGAAATGATTATTTTTTTCTATGTTTCCACAAAAACAGCTTGCTTTGTTAAAATAATGTTTTATGTTTTTCAATTAAACTCGAGTCTAATTTAAAATGAAATGGTCGGAAGTCAACGCAGAATACAAGAAAATGGTAAGAAGAAGCATAATTACTACAAAAAAGTGTCACCTCGTTACAATTACAATGTTAAAAATCTGAAAAATAGTTCAAAAGGAAATAGGCATGGATTCCTTCAGTGTTATGCGCTACAAAGTGGCGACGCGTGTCTGCTTAATTACTACTTCTAACCTCTTTCCTGTGATAACTGGAAGAGAATACTATATAAAGACTTTTGGTTGGTGGTAGAATTTGTTTTAAGTCCGCCTGGCTAACTACTCTTACTCTTGACGGGATCGCGTTGAGATCGACATTGAATGTCAATATTTATTACTGATTTTCGACGATATTTCGATTTTGATTGGCGCTAAAATCGTTTTCTAGAGTACAAAATTACTTTATTTACTAATTTCAAGTACTTACAATTTTTTTGTTAATTATTTAATATAATTCATAATAAATATTAAGGTGCTATTGTACTGTACACTGGGTCCAGTGGAGAGGCTGGTTATCTGTCATGCAGGTTTTCCTAGCGCAGAAACCAGTCTCTTACATAGATAAATTTAATATTGTACCTATTTAAGATTTTGCTAGTTTTAAGTTTCTATGTGAGAGTGAGTATATCTGTGTGAGAGAACAAATAAAGTTTTTTTTTGTATTTTTTTATAATTACTGACTTTTGACAATAACTCAATCTCGATCTCAATGCAATTGCGTCAAGAGTAAGGGTGCTGATGCCATAACAACAATGTTTTCAGCATTGTTGTGTTCTGGCAGTTAGAAAAGATAGCCAGTTCCTCAGTGATTGAGGATTCTGGGACGGGCTCGCTGCCATCTCAGCGAACCGATTTCGTTAATTAATGTAAGCGACCAAGTCCTTGGACACGTCATACCAAGGCGCTGTATAAAGCGCCCCATATACTGAACGATCCGTCGTGATGACCGATCGTACAGACCAATTATTGTATTGACCGATCGTTCACAGTTTGGCGCCACACACAAACGATTGGTCGTTACGTTTGTTCTATACCATCGGTCCTAACGAATCATCATTGTATAATTTTCATATCTTCTGAGAAGTTAATCGATAACGATCCTCAAATGCACAACGATCGTAGCGTATATGAGCCCTTAAGAGGAAGTCAAGTAAATGTATAAAAAATGTCAAGAGCTGTCGTCGTTGTCGTCTTAGCAAATTAACACCAACTGCTGAGTTGCCGTAATCGCCAAGCTTGACAGGCGGGTTGGCGATCGCAGTATGGCCAAGTTTGTATGAGACGCTGCTGCCCATCTCCTGAAGGCTGAGTCCCTTAGTCGCCATTTACGACACTCACAGGATGAGAGGGGGTAGTGCTATTCTAAGCCGACACTACACAGCTAGTATTTTCTATAGTATTTGGTGATATAAAAACCAAAAGTCAATCGACATTTAATTTCGTTCAAATTCCTTGGAGTGTCAAGATCCAATTATCATTGGAACAGCAAAAAGGTCGAAATGTATTTCATGTGGCCATGTTTGGAATAAGGCATTTGACCATCGCGACGGCTCTCTCTCATTATGAAGATAATAATTCACGTCTAGAAAACTTCGGACATGAAATTGAAAAGGAGTCAAATTGTGGTACAAGTTGTGAGATGAACCCGGTTCATGTTTTAGTAAGATACTTCTGTAGTTTTCAATATACTCGTATTTATTATCATTAAATATTATGACACTGCGGCTCAATATGACGCGCCGTGTGATGACGACCTAAGAATACATGTCACCACTCCCTTACATTCTTGGATGTCGTAAGAGTCGACTAAGAGGCTCGACGCATTGAAAACCTGTGCGAGAAAGGAAAACTTGAAATAAACCATCTACCAACCCGTTTGGCCAGCATGGTAGCAGTAGGCTAATAGCCTCTAATGAACGCCACAATAGGCGTTAGCTAGGAGAGGCCTATGTCCAGCAGTGGATGTCCACAGGCTGATGATGTATGTATGAATTATTAGTTCCGTTTACGTCCGGTAGGAACGCTGCTCAATACCTCATACATTTGTTGATGATACTGTTTCGATACTATTTTGGAAGATTTTCGTGTTAGCCCTACTCTGAAAAAACTTTAGTCTCTACATCTTATAACTTAAGGCAATTCTCAACACGCGGCAAAGTTTTTATCCCGAACATGGCTGCAGATTTCCCAGCTTAAATTGTGGCGGCTATTCCGCAAAAACAAACGCCGGTCGAATAGACCTTAAATTTATGAAAGGCCGCTTTCAGGTTTTTCTCGAAATTCAAAACCAAATTTATGGGTTAGAGGTACAATGTGTTCAGTTTGTTGACGAAGTTTAGGGTTGGATAGGAGCACAGTAATAAAACGAGTTTTTTTTTCTGTTAAACTATTTTCTTGATTATAGGTCTTCTTACTCATGAAGTATGAAGTCCAGTAATTTACTTTTTAAAAATGGCGGCGATGTGGTTCGCCACCCATGACGTCACGGTCCTTGAGAGGGTGGACAGTGGTTCACAGATATTCGCTTTGCTACGTTGAATCTTAGAGGAGGAATGGAAGAAGACATGTCATGTCTAATCATAGGTACCTATGAGGAGTTTGATGATAGTAGGGAAACCAAGAGGGATATGTAAGAATTGTAGAAAGTAGGAACAATTGATCTCTGTTTATGATTTTTGATTCTTTGCATTTTTCAATGCTATGTTTATACTTATGATAAATTTTTAAATAAAAAAAAATTGAAAAAGTCAACTCGGCCACAAGTGAATTCTCAGCCTAATCCTAACGGGAGAAAAGCGCGATTATAATTGCTGTAGGTTTTAAATTAACTTCAAAAATCAACTTCCCGCCTAATAACTACGTTGAACAATATAGTAACACGCAATTTTAAAGAAACTTTTAAAGAGATCCAATTGTTTCATGACCAAAATTAGAGCAGATTCACCAAATCTTTTATCCTTTCCAAGCTTTCATTTATGACTTTAAACCAAAACAAATGGGCGTTAAACATACCAATGCTATATTCATTTACTTACATTAAAGTTTCCTAAAAACTGAGTATCGATACTGACCAAAACCACATCACTATTTAAGTCGATGTCATCAACATTCTTTCACTCCAAGAGAGTTCTTCTGTACTAAGTCCTGTGAATCGTAAATTTTACTTTTTCTCAAAGGATCAAGCGTATTGGAAAAATCGAGTCGGCACGCTTTGAATATGCTTGGCACCTGATGACCAAAGTAGGCGGGGATATTCGTTCGTCTACTTGATGCTGGGTTTTACCGCCTCTGTGGTCTAGGGGTACAACTACCGGTATCAGACCCAGGGGTCCCGGGTTCGATTCCTAGCGGGGGCACATATTGTATTCGGTTTGGTTGGTGGTAGGACTTGTTGTGAGTCCGCCTGGCTAGCTACCATCATCTTATCTAAGTCTGACGCCATAACAACAATGTTTTCATAAAATTATGAAGTAATTTTATGTTCTTAATACATCCCATGAATAATAAAAAAACGAAAGTCAGTATTAAAGATAAAATAGGTACTTACCTACTTATCAGTCATTAGAACGTTTAGTATTTAGTAAAAATATATATTTAATAATTTGACGACTTGTTTGGCGGGTACTAAACCCGCCTTCTCCGACAAAGGTCCCGGGTTCGATCCCCGGACAAGACAAATATTTGTATTCATGAACATGTCTATTTGTCTTGGTCTGGGTGTTTAATATGTTTATTATGTAGGTATGTATTTACAAAAAAAACCGTATATAAGTATGTATATCCGTTGTCTAGTATCCATAACACAAGGTCCTCTTCTTCTTCGTCAATGAAACTTAACGTGGGCTAGATAATTGGTGTGATTGTAAAAAAAATACTTATTTATTTATATATTTTACCAATGATGCATTTGGCAGTATTTTGTGATTAGACCTAGACTACGAACTTTTTGTCCCCTCGAGTCCACGCCTGATTTTTATTAATTTTGAGCAATAAAATAAACAAGAAAATATACTAGAAAAATGTCTCAGAAAACATGTCTCTTATTGCTTCGAAAGGGACTAAACGAATTATTTATAGAAGAATTTATTTAATTCATTTTTCGAACGTTTCAAGAGTGTCAATAAAATATGAGATTCTTTCAAATACACTATAATGTCTCACAAACATAATTCAACAAAAATGAAACACAAATATTTACTCGGTCACTCAGTAAGTATTTTTTCAACAACACTATATTTTATACTGTGCTATTTTCGCTTCAACATGTTTCGACAGAAATTCAATTTGTCTGAGTGAAAAATAAGAAAAATATTGGATTCTCTAGTGTATTAAAAGCAAATAATTTTCCCATCAAAATCTAAACTTAGTTTGAGAACGTTTCAGAACGTAAAATATACCTACAGTGTAGTGGATTTTATTTAAATAGTTTAAATTAAAGTTATTGATATATTTTACTTGTTGTTCATAGAGAAATATATTTGATCTTTAGAAACGAGTTTAACGAGCTGCGCCACTATAAATAAATATTTTTTACACTCCACCAATTAACCTAGCCTTAGGGGTAAGCACTGTAAGGCTTGTGTTATAGGATACTAAGGTAACGGATATAAATAGATATAATTATACATTTATAAGTATTTAATAATTTAGTATATATAAACTTCCATGACTCAGGTATAAATGCTTGTATTCATCATACAAACATTTGCCCCTACCAGAACCCAGAACCCAGGTCCTCAGAGTAGGCGACACCTTGAAACCGGTGTAAGTACGTACCATTGATACAATGTATTATAGTATATTTATTTTATGTATATTTTGACGACCTCCGTGGTAGAGTGATAACATTGTACAATTGATAACAAGAACGGTATTTATAAAATGTAACTTAGGGATTGCTAATAGAAGTTAAAACAAATACATTTTATAGTATATTTATTTTATGTTATCCATTGATACATTTTATAAATACCGTTCTTGTTATCAATTGTACAATGTTATCACTCTACCACGGAGGTCGTCAAAATATACATAAAATAAATATACTATAAAATGTATTTGTTTTAAATTCTATTAGCAATCCCTAAGTTACATTTTATAAATACCGTTCTTGTTATCAATTGTAAACATGTCACTATCACAGACTTATATCGCGATAGACGGTTCAAGTGTACCTACCTTGCGTGTATAAAGTTTAATACACAGTCAAAGTTTTCTGACCTAAGTCAGTCCGCTTGAGGCCATTGCCATTAAAACACGCGTCACTCAGAAACAAAAATGGTTAATTGTGCATACTTCCTTGCAGGAGCTCGCCAATAACATTTCCACATCACTAAATCTCACACGTGACGTCATGGTACATACGAAAAATTCAACACGCTAGGTTCTCATACAGTTTGAACCGCTCTTTCCTTCTATCTCGATATATGTCTATGGTCATTATGTTTAAATATACCTATTTATTATAATTTGCGGATTAAATATCGCATAAACTTCTTCCTTGTCTTAAGAAGTTTTAAAACAGATTGATCACACATCGAGCGAGTCAATATGCTATATCTCTGAAAAGAAGCCCCTTTAATCAAAGTTAGCTAAAGACATTCCTTTTTCATTTGTCTCCTCAATCTCATCAATCGTATCCTGAGTTATTTGAGGGAATACGACTTCTATCAGCGACAAAAAATATCTTTGTCTCCAACAGTATCTGGGGCAATTATCGTATCATTTGTCAATGTACTAACTAATCCACAGTTTGATTTCTTATTGGGAGCCAGCATTGATTGATTGGTCGTTTAGCGAGCCTAAGTATCATTGAGATTTCTCCCAAACTGTTACGCCGTACATCTTCGGTTCATGATCTGAGAATAATGATATTACCGTCATTTGGTGCTGGTATAGCCACGTATTTGTGGACCGACTAATGCTCAAATGATTTGGGATGGATTTGAACTAATTTGTTGAGTTTATGGAGTTTAATTTGAATTTGTTATAATTTGTTAGAATTTGTTCAATCATATAATTTTTCATTATTATGACAATCGTTAGCGCAATTTTCATTAAAGTAGGTACATTTTTTAAATGTTCCATCTTTTTGTAAAAATTCAGGAACTTCTTATTATTGTTATTTTTTGGCCTTTTCATGAAAGTGCCGGCCAACAAAAAAAAAACGTGTTTTAGAACTGGTCGTTCGGAGCAATAGTTGATATAGCACAAAAGTTGTAGGATTACTCTAAGGCAAGGTATGCAAGTTCAAAGTTCAAGTAGCTTTTACCTTCCCTCATTTTTAAAAATGCATAAAAATAAAAATAAAAATTTTACATATTACTAAAACTAGTGTGACTACCTAGTGTACTACCTACAGTGATAATGATTAGCAAAAAAAAGATTTTTTTAATGTAGGTACGTTATTTTTATATTTGTTGCAGAGATTTTGTTAGATGTGTTATTACATATTATTACCTCATTGCACAAAAAAATGCTTCAGAGCAAGTTTATTCACACTTTCGAAATTTCCTTAATGTATGAAAATGAAGAATCTTTGATCTTGTATACCTTGACTAAGAGTAATCTTAAAACTTTTCAGCCATATTAACTATTGCTTCAAACGACTAGTTCTTACCATACGAAGCAGTTTTTTTAGTTGGCCTGCACTACCAGAAAAGGCCCAAAAATGTATGGAGCCTGAATGATCTCTTTTATACAAAGATCAAATCAACTCACAAACAGGGAGAACAGACGCATTCCGAACACGGACCTAATCATTTACAGCTAACAATGTGATTTTTATATTCAATAAATGTTGCAAAAAATTGGCATTAAATTATCCTGATTACATCAGTAAAATGATCCAAAGTTGGTTACCAACATTCCGTTCAACATACAATGTTACACAAGACTGTTAACAATAAAACAGAACATAAAACAGGCGAAATAAAACTTGTTCGCGAAAACCTTTTTCCGGGAAGCTTCAAGCAAATGGGACATAAGGATAAGGAATTAAAAAGTGTAAAAATTTAAGCGCATTTGCTCAAAACTGTAGATAACCAATATCTATGTATCCACAGTTCCGAATTCCAAATATAAGAATCAATTAAATTCAAAAGAAAACGAAAGAAGACTAAGAAAAATTCTTTGCAAAAAACCTATCTAATACTTATCACTCTAATGCCACTGCAAGCGAAGATGACATCGCTGATAACCAAATAACTTTACTCAAGAAAGTCTCGGCAGAAGCCATTATGACTTCTAAATGGCAAATAAAAATGAATCTTAATCACCGGTGTCACAGCACAAAAGCGGGATAACTCCACAAAATCCAGTCATAGCTTGTAAAAAGGGAGAATGAAGGTTAATTTGAATCTCAGCGTTTGTAAGCCCAAGAATAATTGGATTTGGTCCTCCCAGTTGACAGTTCATTTTGTTGTTTCGACCCCTGACGTGCACGGTTAATGTTATGAAAAGTTATTATTTCTATAGCCCCTACTAATTTCGGTAAGAGCCAATTACAGAAAGGAGGAAATCTTAGCAACTTTGGATGCAAATATTTTAGGGGACGAGATTTATACGACGGTTTAGATTAACAAGGGGAGAGTTTTAACTTTCTGTTTAATTATTGTCGTGATTTATAATTCCATTTCGTTAATGCTGATGAAATAGTTACAACACCTAAGAAGATTACATTTATTTTAAACTTTAACATTCATTATTGTGAGAGAAAGAGTAAAATTTAATTTCCACATCACAGAGCATTTAAAAAACTGCGTACAGTATTGCATCTGACACGCGACATTCACCGTTCGAGAGGAATAATTACACAATTATTCATGACAAATTAAAGTCGACGCTCATGTAACTTGTCTCGGCGCAAAAACAAGAGACAGACGAACAACAGCCGTTTTTGTTTCGACAATAACAAGAGGAGGCAAAAACACCGCCATCAAAATGTATGACACTTACCCGACGGTTGTCTCTTCGCAAGACAAAAACTTGGAGGGATCGCAATGCTCGGACTTAAGGGTCTTAAGTGATTTTCGTCGTATTTAGCTGTTGAGTACGAAAACTTTTTCGTTGGGGACTTAATTGTTTCGTCTACACTTTTTCCATGGGAAAGTTTGTACCAGTGTTTGTGTTGCGTCATCTTTCTTCTTGCTGCGCTTCTATTACGCCTATATATTATACCTTTATCAAATGTCAGCGTCACGAGTTAAAAAATACAGCTTACGAGGCAACAGAGTTGGATAAACTCCATTGAATATTATCGACGACAGTCATAAAGTTATTGATCAGAACGCGTAAAGGGTTCATCGATAGATTGGAGTGACAAATGATTTATTCTGAAACCAATAGTCAAAGGAAAACAAATGACTCGTGTCTACTTCTTATCGTAATGATATACGTCGTCACACTGGCGCATTTCAATAAGAAGATAAAAGTCATATCCAATTATAAAAGCATTAGTAGGTATATTTTGTTCAAAAGGAAAGAAAATAAGTCTCCAATGAGGCAGGAATAGCGAAAGAGAAAATAAGCTTTAAAATGTCGTCGATGAATATTATTTTTAGAACTCCCAGGAAGAGGAGTCGTCACGGAAATAATCCAATCAAAGCCAATAAATTGGAGCAAGGGGAAATTAATACCAAAGCCAGCGACAAAGTTGATCTTGTTCGCTTGACAGATGTCTGAGATGAAATATAGCGTCGACACGGCAACAGTCATTCAAAGAGTTACAAATTTATATTCGAAGAAACGTGTATGTATGTTTACGCTAATTCAATTTATGTCAAAGCTGCGACTTATTTGGAATCAATTCTATTATTACGCCTAAACATCACACATAAAGTTGCAGATAAGGCTAGATTTAATAACTAAAAAGTTTTACTTTTCCGTAATAATTATGATGAGAGTTTAAGTTATGAGAAAACCAACATTCCTCAAATATTTATTAATGTTTATCATATAATATGTTATAATAAGTCCTATATTATTTTCTGAGCACATAAAGTCGATTCTTAATAATTTAACCTTTGAAAATCGATAAATTACATATAAACACATTAGAACTACTAAAAGAAGAACATGTGGGTAAACAATAAAGGTTCCAGGGCTATAGTTATAACTTGCTTTTCTTTGATAGATTCAAAAATAAACATTCGATATGGAACCAGCCGCAAAACAAGTGTCTATTAGAGCAAGACATCACGTAGAGTCTGTTATTTGACCACCCAAGAAGAACAATGTTTTAAGATTCCCGTATCATAAAATCTCGCTTTTATCGCGTTCGAGTTCGTTTAGGCGTAAGAGAACCAGAAAAAGATTTAACACCCACATCGAGAACGCCGTCAAATGCTTTACTGCCACATAATCAAACACTATTAAGCCAAGTGTTAGACTCGAATACTATTGCAAAATTTACGATGCAGACTTGCAATGTGTTTATTAGCATAATAAAAATTGGAAAATTTATTGCAATATTCTCTGTCTCCCTTGTTTAAGTATTACTAAATATTTAGTTGCACAGACATTTCTGAGCCCAATTAAAACTATTCCGGCGCTAGTAAGTAAGAGTTTCTATAAATAATTTCGCGGTGACTTGGACATTCGTTGTAAATGTCTCACTTGAAATGTTTATTTAATTTATACCAATAATTCTCTCTGAATTATGGGCGTGGGCAGGAAGACGGTGTTAGATCAGATATTTATTGTGAAACTGCTCGTCCATTTACACACGATTTATCGCCAGTTCAGTGTTGAGAATCACGCTTTTTTGGAAATATTCTAAAGTGTTTTGAATGCGAACATAAAAGTTTATCAAAGACATAAAATCTAGAGTAGTTATGAAACATGAAAGACAAGATAATAACGCACCTATCTGATGGCAAACGATACAAAGCTAAAAGAATAAACAATAAAATATTGAGATTGACAAAAGATAAGTATTTAATTGCCAATTAAAATTATTGTCTCTGTATGATGTTATGTTAACCATGACGTCTTAAAAGACTTCAGACACATAAAATCGATGTAAAACCTGCTGGGCACCATGTCAGACATAAAAATGGACAGTAAAATTTTTACAACTGGCGAAACATCAAATGCCTTTAAAACTATTTACCAAGGCAATTACTTTCACTTTTTTGGCAAAATAAAATTTAATAATAAAAATCCTTTCTATTGTAATGCCGACGTCTCCAAACTATCATTAATGTTGCCTAATTAGGAATGTTGCGAAACCCCAAAACAATTGATCACGAGCTAATAATAGAACAATCCGGTCTGGATGCAATTTCACGAAGTTTCATTCTATTCTATCGGCAGAAGCTTCAAATTAGAGCCGAGTTTGGCAGAAACGCGTCATGTTGTCCTTTATTAGTGGACGTATTGACAGAACTAACGACATCGACAGAATCGGCCCAAATATTTGGTTTCTCAATTAAACAAATGAAATTCGAAACGGGAAAACACTTGCAAACGAATTTAGGGGGAATAGCAGTTACTATTTCGAAATATAGAAAGAAAACAAACACAGTCGGTAACGAATGGGGCTGTTATGACAACTGCCATTTGTGAACGTGCAACAAATGTGGGCATTAACAATGGAAGTAATAAAGAGGGAAGTCTTGTTTTGTACAGCATGGTATCACATCCCTCGGTACACATTTAAGTTAACTTTTGTTTCAAAAACAAATCCATACGAAGTAGGCGAAGCCGAGGATGTGATGTCATAACTGGAAATTATGGTATCAAAACGCACGCGTTGCGTTTCAAACTTTATATAGTCATTACCAATTTCGAAGCTCATTACCTGTTCACTTTTATGGGACCGCACCAATCTATAACCGACGGTCACTGCCCACTCGTCGACAAAAAATATAACAAAACACGACAGCTGTAGGAAGAACGAAACTAATAATAAAGAAGAAATTTCTACGGACGTACATTATCTAAATTTTGATACGCTTTACAAAAGGGCGTCACTGCGACATATGTGTAGGGGACACTGTAACAACGGTTGCCAGGATTATACAGATAATGTTATCACCTACTGTTTTTGACACGTGACGCCATTTAATTACTTAACAATGTTTAAGATATCAAATTTTAATTAAGTTTGTCTTGTTTAGGAAGGCTAAGCTTAAGATAATAATAAAAATAGAAACTTTAGATACCCTAAACAAACTTCTTACTTATTTTAGTTTAATTTAATGATTAACGAGAGATGGTATTATGAGAAATAGATAATAAACTGCCAACGTAAATAAAAGCACAAAGTCAACTTACTAAAAATTAAGTCTTCACAGTCTGTTGACAATTCTGAATTGCTTCGAGGAAATCTGCTGATAATAATCGGTGGCTATCGATAACCATCCATCTCTTTCACTCCTGACATGTGGGTGCCCACTGACGTCGCAGAGGATACCGAAAAAATAAACAGGTACTAAACTGACCTTCGTTAGCGGTGCCGAAACTCAAAAGGCAAGCCGATAACATCAACTTCTTAGAAGACCCAATCCTTAGGGGATCATGATGAAAATTTTTGTTTTAGTTGCGTATAATTTATCCCTAACTGTTCACACTCTATGAGCACAAAAATTTAAGTAAGGAATGAGTTGTCAAGTTTGTTACCTTTGAAGGCTGTCTGATATGTATCGGGGGACGGCCGTTGAAATATAGCCTATTCGACATGCAGGAATGTAGGATGGAAACACGCAGGATTGGCCGCCAATGAGCCGTGGCGTGATGCTATCTGCTCAAGATATTCTATCCACGTCCACGTTTTATTTTATCGTTTTTAAAACTATAACAATCTCAGCGCTGACGGTAGCATCAAAGCTTTTGACGACACAATAAATAGACTACCAGAAGCGATTGAGTTCAAAACTTTTGTCGCCAACGTTGGGGCTTCCAAGAACAAATCGATCGCTTTGATTGTAAAGTCGACGCCATAAATTGAGATCTCCTACTAGTTTACGGTCATGTCAAAGTTATTGTCACCTTTTTTTGCCGTGATTTTTTCTACGGACTCAGGTAAACGCATCCTCGGCATATGGCTACAACATAAATTGCGTTTCTTTGAGAAATGATTGATGAAGCTTCAAATTAGTAGAGGATAAGCTCGTCGACAAAAAACTGCTTGGAAGGTGTTGATGATGCATTTAAATAAGATACACATCATATGTGATTAAGGAGATAATGACATTATTCAAGTAGGCAATTCAGGTGATAGAGTCTATAAATCATGCTTCGTTTAATTAACGCGGGGAAAATGCATTTGTCTTACTTAATCGAAAGTTTTATAAAGTAAAAAATGGTGAATCGATTTATCTTTTAATTTATTTTAGTCTGGAAAAGACAAAGATTGTGCTTTATGGTTTGGTCATGTTGTTCCACTTCTGAGTTTCACCAAATTTCTAAATTTCATTCTCATATTACTCTGTTAATTTCATAGTACCATTATGTTTATTTTATTGATGGCATGCAAGCACGGGTTATCAGCACTTCATCTAATATTACTAGAAAAAATATTTTAAAAATGAGCATGATTATGTGAAGCCACATCGAAGCAACTATCGCAAATGACGCATAGAAAAACGCTCTCCACGTTGTAACTGCCGACTCCAAATTCTTTATAAAGTAGTCAGTCAATCTCGGTGGGACTTAACTAAAGGGTAGCTAGTATTTTCTTTACGTCGTCGAACAAGTGCGGGGGTAAACAAACTTTATTGCTTTGTCGACGGTCAGGAAGTTTTAGTATTATTTTTTTAGTTGAATCGTAAAGTTTTTCTAGGGTGGCACTCGTTAGATCTTCAGCACCATATGTTTGGCGCCAACGGCTAGGCGATTTTGATTAGCACCTTATGGTATTAACAATTTTTTGGTGTGATGTCTTTGTTCTTCTGGTTTTGTGTACAGCTTCCTATAACAGTGGTAATAAATGTTACAGTTCATTATTTAAGAACACTGTGACTACCCGTGAGTATGTTGGAAACATTAGAGGTTACGTTTAAATTATGAGGTTTGCAATATCTTACAGTGCACCCTTGTTTAAGATATTCCTTATCTTATTGGTCTTCTTCCTTAAGACTTTTCAAAATTACACTTTCATTTCACTCTACTTGTTTTAATAATTTAAAACCGTCTTTACGTTTCATCTGAATGGCAAATATAGTTCACACGATATCCACCATCAAAGTTTTAAAAAAATCAAAAAATTTGCTGTGGTCGACTAAACACGCCAGACCTCTGTCGCCTATTCATACTATTTGTTGATCTAATGATTTCAATAGCGTTTTTGCAAAGTTCAGCGTTTAGTGTGATTTCGGTGGGGTGCTTTTGACCATCTGTCACTTCAAAATTTCGCATTGTATGGGAGGAATTAATGGGATTGGGGGGACCAAAGTTATGATAATCGAATGCAATGACGATTATAATATTCTCTAGAGTGGGCTTCGTTTTATTGTTTGAGTGTTTCCCTTTTCGCTATTATTGACTTTTGACACGAAACCGCTAATAGTGAGAATGGGTCTGATAATAATTTTATTACTGTTAATGCAATGTATGACGTAGAAAGAGTTTTGAAGTTGAAAAAAAAATCTTATATTTCGATTTATTGCAGAATATTATAATAGTGTATTTATTAGACGCTATGAAGCTATAATAATAGGAACATAAAATATTAACTGTCGAAAACAAACCCTCCAGTCAACGTGGATGAATTTGCGAGCGGTTGTTTTTTTATATGATTTCCTTTGATCTCAAACTACTCAACAAATTGATCTGATTAAACCAAATAGCTAAATTTTTTATCGCATTTTCATTGTTATGCACCATAATGGTAAACAAATAAAAACCTCTGGTCACCACGCTGCCGGCAACTGAATAAAACATTAGACCAGCATATGGCGGCCGAAACCCCACAAAAACTATTCACACAAAAATTTATAACACGTCAAATCTTTCGAGAAATGGTTTCCTCTAGATAGAGATGTTATTTATACGTATAACATTAATTGTGCAGTCTTGGGCCGCATCTGCCGCTATTGTCCTTTTTTTGTGACTTGTAGCGGTGCAACTTGACTTTCAGATCAGATTCACTCATTAAAATTCATGCCATCGATACCTCCTTTATCGTAATTATTTCCGAATAACTAATAACCGTGTGCGATGCTCGTAACAACACTCGAGTTACTTGCCGAAAGTAATAAACCACACATAATGATGTCTCGAAACCGAAAGCTTATATTACATTTCAATTACCATATAAAATATTCGTCCAACATCCACGGTGCGACGCAACTCTGCCCCGATAATCATCTAATCAGTGATCATTCAATAACTTTTATTCTGTAATACTTATCAGCGGTATCAACCGAACGAGATCGAGTCCTAATCGATTGTGAATAAAGGCTAGAGTGCGCTGTAGCAATTGTCAGAAACCTCAATCTGAATCACGTGTATTATCTTAAGGAGCTCTTGCTCCGTTTCCAATACGACGCAGGTGATTCTCGAATAATATCTGAATTCGATGCTTATTCGAACGAGCTTTGAGTCTCGTTTCGGTATTGTATTTGGGTACGGCACGACGTTTTCATTCCGCAGTGGAATGTCTAAAATGTCAATGAGTGTTCGAAATTCGAAACGCGAAACGTTGTTCGGCTTGTCGGTGCTATCACGAAAAGTTGTCTGATGGAAAAAACAGAAAAAGACGCGAGCGACACACGACGTTCCATACCGTCTTTTTAAAACAAAAACATTACCCTCAGTTCATTCCGGGACGTATTGTTTAGACTAAATTAAGCACAAAAGCTTGAATAGAGTCGATTACTTTACCCCTGGATAGTCGTAAAAACGTAGTAACTTTACAACTTAATTGCGTACATCTGTTATACGAATTGATACGATTTATTATGCACCTTTGTGCCGTAATAAATTGTAGTGGAGACAATAAAGTTTTGCGGGGTCGGTAAAAAAGGTTGTAAGAAAACAAAGCTTATAATGATTGAAACAACATAATGGAGGATCGGGAGCCACGGACACCTGCAAGGAACTAAATGTCTTCATTAAAAGAAGGAAGACGGCCTCGTGACAGGTGTGCTGGGATGATTGGAGGCTGCCACGGCGATTGGTGTGTAATTTTTGAGTGAGGACTAATGAGCTGTTTGCGTATCTATTGATTTCACTCCGTGTCGAATAAGAAAGCGTTTGGTGCCTGAGAATTTCCTGATGGCAGGCTATTGTTGTTTTTTTTTTAAGTAAACAAGTCCGTACCTATCTAATTTACTTGACTGCAAAAGAAAGTCTAAGATTTACAACAAAATGCTATTTTAGATAATATCTAAAATAGCATCGCAAATTCTTCCACGTTGACTGGAGGGTTTGTTTTCGACAGTTAATATTTTATGTTCCTATTATTATAGCTTCATAGCGTCTAATAAATACACTATTATAATATTCTGCAATAAATCGAGATAATATCTAAAATAGCATAGCATTGAATAATTAATTCAAAACCAAATTAACAATATTCCGTATCTAATCAATTTAACGAAAAGTGAATTATACGTCTATAAAACTGAACTCAATCGAAACCACTTACACAAATAGCAAAGATTAGTGAAGACGTTCAAACTTCTTTGTTTTAAACTTGTTCAAACACAATACATCTGTAATTACATCCACTTTTATCTCACTGTTTACTAAGTCACGATCCCGGTAATTGTTTCGCTTGTACCGTTGACAGGCACCCCGGGACGAAATTGGCGGGAATCTCGCAAGATGGCGGCGGCCGACCTCGCCTGACCCATCCGTCAAGCAAGGAGGTGGAACATCTGTTTTAACATGTCGGACTGGCAGTTAATAAACGTTCCAACTTCGAAATTTTAAAGAAGTTTCACCCACAGATTAGTTTGTCATTCCGCGTTGTACGTTCGGAAATGTGATTTCTAAGAACTCTAATCTAAGCGTGTTGTAGTGAGAAGTTGTTTTCGTTGGCATTGATTTGTTAGTTCTGTCAACATCTTTTAGCGCAACAACTGTCAGATTAAGTTCAGTTGACAGGTTTAATCCGTAAACGAAATGAGGCATGATTGAATTTGAAAACTTAATCTATATTGCCTGTATAATATTAAACGATTATTATTCGGTTTCTTTACCCCAATATCATTCGAAGAAAGGCAAAGCTGTAGCATGAAAAGGAACAATATCATTAACATTTCTATTCATAGCGTTGTAACATGGAAGCAAAGGAAATAATGAATTCAGCCTAAGGCGTCACTTCTGTGTCTTATCCTTCTGAAATTCGGCGAGATGTCGAATTTGATTGTACATCTCACGATCGTGTTTACTGGGGTCGTTAACATGCATCACGATCCTTCGGGCTCCTTGTGTTTAGGCCTCGTTATAGTGTATGGACAAGGGAATTCCAGGTTAATAGGACCTTTTTCAAGTTTAAAAAAAAAAAAAAAAAAAAAAAAAAAAAAAAAATATATTATAACATTTTCAATAATTATTACTCTGTCTCACTTTCTCTGTCGCGATGCGTCACACTGGGGGCGGGGAGGGGGGAGTGCGAAGCATTAAATACGGTTGTTTGGGGCCATTTTACTCACTCGGTGCTGAGATTGGCACGGTCTAACAACTCCTGAGGATGCTCCGTGTGTGGGCGAAACACGTGTAGAGTAGTCGGTGAAGGTGCAAGGTGTGTCACTGGGCTGCATCTGCATTTTTTCTTGCGGAATTACGCGACATATTTTTCGTTTTCTACTAAGTTTACATCAATAACGGCCGGTTTCTTAACGACACATATATTCTGGATAGCGTACTTGAAAGATAATTTGACATATTTTTCCTATTAGAACTGTAAAATTTTCTGCTAGATAAGCTACCTAGAACTTATCTGTCGGTGATGAAACCAGCTCTTGACTTTTTAACAAGAGATTTTTAAGATCCTTTTTTTTTTGTCACATTTTCGTTATATTTGACGTCCGAAGCTATTTCAGATTCGTTTGCATAGACTATGTTACCTAACGTTCCTTTATTATAAAAAGCTTATGATAAATTATAAATATATAAGCTATTAATACTTCTCAATACAGCTTTTCATTAACAAGTACCTAATTTAGATCAAAATTCCATAAAACATGTCTAAAATCCGTGTCGGCACACTAAAACAGCATAACTGCCGTACTAAAAAACCCATTTAAACATTAAACTAAATTATAACTTTTGAGAAAAGGAACTTAACGACTTTTTCATTGTTTACTCTTAAAGGCGTGATTAACAACATTTCGAGGCACAAAGTTTTAAACTTAATAAAAAAGGCATATTTTTTTTATTTTTACTGACCTCCTTAATGTTTCTTGGATCACGGTATCTGAAAATAAGAAAATGGACTTTGATTATTTTTGTATGAATAGAATGTATCTACAGACGTATACCTAAAACATATGTTTAAATGCACTTTTAGTACAATAGATAGGTACGTAGGTACTATACGTATTGTGGCAGGATATAGGTACTCTAATATACCTTAAGTTTAGTCTAAAGAATAATTTCTAGACATAATAACTAAAACAGGGATTCATCCTAGATATACTTATGTTGTTCCAAAATTAACTGTTTCTAATAGCGTATCAGGGCATTGAAAATTTGCTGAATACAGATGGCTGTTTCATCTTAATCAATAATCGCGATTTCGATCATGTTTGTATTTGTTGTCAAGTCCCCGATAATTCACACATGCGCCACCGCCATATCACAGAGCAACCCTTTATCGTACTATTTTTTTTTTATGAAGTACGTTATGTATTCGTATATGTTAAGTATTGATAAGGCTGAAGATGGGAGCGAGCCTCTCCCAGAATCCCCAATCACTGAGGAACTGGCTATCTTATCTTTTACTGCCGGAACACAACAATGCTGAAAACATTGTTGTTATGGCGTCAGACTTAGATAATAAGATGGTGGATGAGCTAGGTGGATTTACAACAAGTCCTACCACCAACCAAACCGCATACAATAATACCCCTGCTGGAATTTGAACCCGGGACCCTTGGGTCTGATACCGGTGGTTCTACCACGAGGCGGTTAAAACTTATAGATATAGTGATAATGAGCACGAAAGTTTAAAATATTAAAATAGCAATATTCATATTGATATTATATTATTTATCATTAGACCTAAAAAAATAGGTTGATCGAGATCAGACAGTGATCTAGAGGCAAACACTTTTTCATATTCCACATCATTACCACCAGAAAAAACTATTACGGTAATGATTCTTCTCTCATTCCCTTCACACGTTATAGCCATTACTAGGTGTTCACTGACGCAGACGTAACAACGGCGCCGATTTCTAACTCGATATCGCCTTCTCTATTCAACGTTCACCTTTTTTATAGGTCCGTCACTCTCACTACAAGAACCCTTTGCGCCGCTCGGATCAGGGCAACCAACGCATGAGTTCCGAATTAAGCAATTATGGTTAATTTCGAGTCTCCCTATATTATAGCCGCGGTCGGCGAGAGAAATGTGTTATTTTGAATCATAATTTGTGAGAAGGCATCCGCCTGAGCAGCTGTAAATTATATAGGCACTGTATAAAATGTACGTAAATTCTCGTGTGAGGAATTAGTCCGCTACTTATCGAGGCTGTTACGCTTTTGTATTAGACTGTACAGTTAGATTATCTGGCTTCAAAAGAGTCTGAACGAGATGGGAATGACGATAGTTAAAAAACATTAGACAGAACTTCCTTGTCCTTTTTTAAAGGAGGCCTCTCGCCGTCATGTCAGTTCGAATTACAAATTTCAAATGTTGCATCCCGGAAAAATGTAACGGCTAAATTTTAATTTCAAATCATAATGTGGTGTGATTAATATTCTTGGATTCGGGCGAGTGACACTCGACGTCAACAAGGTCTAATGTGATTGGACGTTTTCATATAAATTACGGCACCGGGCGGGGTCTTTTGGCGTAATTAAAAGCACAGATTATATCGCTTACCAACCAGCCAGGTTTCCGGTGCGTAATAATTGTTTAAAAACCTTCTTAGTGTGTTTTTAATGAATAAATACATTGTTTTCAACGCGGGAATACGATGACTGACGTATTCCGAATGCTAATTGTACCAAGCTTACAATAACTTTTAATTACCGTTCTAATAATCCGTGAGAAATAACTATTTAGGTTGAACGAAAAACGTATTGATGTAGGAATGCTTTTACTATGTTTTTTATTATTCTATAGTTAGATTATACCTATATGTTAAATGCTTTATAAATCTTTATTTTTCGCACACTCTTTATTGTGGAAGAAATCATACTTTTCAACCGACCGAGTTTTTCAAGTCGACGGTATTTTTTATGTATGTTTTTTGACAGTTGTCAACTGATTTTAATAATTCTTTTATTTATCTGAAAGAACATAGTTCAAGTGTGGCTCCATATTTTTTTTACAGAGACCGGCTAGTAGTTTGTTAAATGAATCCTGAAAAATATCAATGACGTCTTGGCAAGTAGTGATTACATCCATTCATCCACCATCAGCCTGTGGACGTCCACTGCTGGGCATAAGCCTCCCTAGCTCACGCCTATTGAGGCGTTCATAGGAGGCTATTAGCCTAGGTTACATACATTGTCCTTATTGTGTATGGACCGATTTTTTGTGTAAGTAAAGTAAGTGTGGAATGTAAAGTAAAAACCGACTTCAAAAAGTAAAAAAAATTGATTCTTGGAGTCGGTGCCAGCCAAGGCATCTTCATTGCACTTCTATTTGTACCTTTACTTTTATTTTTCTTGCCTTGGCACCGTCTCCAAAAGCCTTACTATTACTTTTCGATGTTGGTTTTTTTTTACAAAAACGTTGACTTCTTTTTATTTACATTGTCACAACTATAAAATATTTATGAAATATCAATAAAATATTCACAGATAGAAGTCCACTAAACCTATCTGAATATTTTATAACGTTTTAATAGAGAATCTGAATCGCCAGGGGCAGATTGGCTATCCGTTTCATTTTAAATATTTTGACTTTGAATAACGATTTATCATTTCAAACGGGTTGCAAAATATAAATTATTTAATAATAAACGCTAGAGATTAGGTTACATATAGAAATTGGCCAGGAATTCCATTTTTTATATCGATTAATCAAATTAAATTATCTTATTTTTAATCTCACAATCTAACGAACATGTTTTTTGTTTTTATAATAAATTTGACTCATTTAAAGTTATTGTCTATTCACAATCCTTTTGGATTAAAAAAAAAACAACTGGTTGCTCTCCGGCAGAAGTGAAAATCGCTTTTAAACGAAATAGCAGGAGCAGGCATACAAAGTAACTTGGTATGATATTAGAAAGAAGAAAGAAAGAAAGAAAAGTTAGCTTCTGTGTTTTTCGCAAAACGCCATTCTTTTGCGAAAAACACAGAATGTTCTATATCTTTATAATCCTTTTTCTATATAGGTTCACAATAACTAATTCATAAATAAACGGGTATCAATCAAAAACAATTCTCAAAAAATTTCGTGACAATAAAGAAAAAATATTCCGAAGAATTTTTATTTACGAGTGAATGGAATCTTGCCGAGGCAATTTCGCACAAAGAGGTGGCAACATTTCGTGCCATTAATGTCTTCGTTGAAGCAACGTCACTGTAGCCTAATGTGTCTGTACGTAGTTCAGCCTGAAAATTGAAATCAGATATTTTGAGGCTCTTTGTGGGAATACGAGAAGATATAAATCCTTAGAAATGACTGGGCTACTTGATCCAAACTGTTTGGATTACAAGTAAATTATGTTGAAAACTAGATTAATTTACATAATAGAATGATAGGCCCGATGACACAGAGACACTAATCTTGCCTACTGCGCCAGAGGTCGTAGGTTTGATTCGCATAATATGTGTCAATGCACTAATCCTATTTCAGGGACCAATTCGCTTCAAAAAATCATCAATAAATTGGTGTTTCATAGTTGTAAAAATAAAATAATCGTCTTATTAAAGTTACAATAATAACTTCAGGTGAGTTGCAATAATTACTGAAATCATTGTATAAAGTATCTTCCTACTATCTTAGTAGTGCTGTGTAGTGTCGGCTTAGAATAGCACTACCCCCTCTCATCCCGTGGGTGTTGTAAAAGGAGGGCAGCAGCGTCTCCTACAAACTTGGCCATACTGCGATTGCCAACCCGCCTACCAAGCGTGGCGATTATGGCAAACCCCCCCCAGTTGGTGGAGGCCTATACCCAGCAGTGGGTGTCATGTGGCTGAGATGACGACGACGACTATCCTACTAGTATTATAAATGCGCAAGTATGTCAGTTTGTTTGTTTATTGCTTTGTTACTCTTTCATTCCAATACTAATAATAGGTTGGTTTTAAAATTTTACATTTTTTAATATAGTTTATTTAAATTTAATTAAAGTATGTAGGTTCACTTCCACTTTGTTCGATAACTTTTTGCCATCTTGTAGGCCATCTTGTAGGACATGAACCCAATGCTATAGATCCTTGTGGGGCTTCTGATCAAAATACCGCGACAAATGGTTTTGGCAGTCCTCTCGTGATGTTAACCTTACACTGCCTAAAGAATTCTGAAGAGACCGAAACAGGTGGAAATCTGAAGGTGCAAGGTCAGGACTATACGGCGGATGCATTAACACCTCCCAGCCAAACTATCTTAATTTTGCAGAGTGGCTTAAGATGTGTGAGGTTTAGCGTTATCATTATGAAAAACCACACCCCGTCTCTTGATTAATTCCGGCCGCTTTCAGTTCATGAGTTGTTCGCAGTAGAGTTGCGAACCGATGGTCTGCCTGGTGGTAACAGCTCATAATGAATAATGCCCTTCCAATCCCACCACACAAACAGCATCACCTTGTTGCGAGTAAACTCGGGTTCCGCCACAGTTTGTGAAGCTTTTGACTACGACTTTTCTTGCCGGACGTTCTTGTCGTATGTGATCCACTTTTCATCACCAGTTATCAGCTTCTTCAAAAATGGTTCGGTTTCATTACGTCGTAATAAAGAATCACAAATGAGTACACGGTTTATTAGGTTTCTTTCAGTGAGCTCGTGAGGTACCTAAATATCGAGCATATTACAAATGCGTCAAAACTATTTTGTGGTCAATTCCCAAATCTTTAGCTACGTCGTAACTACTGACATGCCGATCTTGCTCCACTGTTTCAAAAATGGCATCCATTTTATCCGTAATAGGGCGACCAGAGCGACGTGCATCTTTGACATAAAAATTTCCGGATTGAAAACGCTTAAACCAAATTTGTGCTACTCTCACAGATACTGCACTAGGTCCATAAACATCGCAAATTTTTTTCGCGGCTTGCGTTGCATTTTTGGCTTTTTTGTAGTAAAATTTTAATATGTATCGAATTTCTTCATTAGATTCAATCATCTTGACAGTAAGAAAAACAAATGAAAATCACACATATTCCTAATTAGAATTTGGTAATATCTTCTTTAAAATTTAAACTTATTATGATACCAAAACCAGCCAGATACAAATAGTATAGCCAAAGAGATTTTATTACAAGTTCATACATACTATATGCGAAAAGACTTTCTCAACCTAATAGTATACTAACACATAGGTTAAACATGCTGTTACAATTCATAGTCGAACTTAGAACCAAATAATTAGTTAGAACCAAAAATTTATTAAAGCAAAGGAATTGTAAATGGCTCACAAAGAAATTGGCGCTTAAAAATAGCTAAACTTTTATTAGCATACTAATATAATCAATCAATTTTTAACCTTCCGTTCTGTTATTAGAGTTAAAAACTGTTTAATTCATACTAACCCGGTAGCATAAGTCCAAACTTTGTAACACAAGCGTAGGCGTAATATAATACATGCGTCTATGTCACAACAGAACACTACCTTATCACATCTTGATGAATTATCGCTGTCTGAGAGCTTTTGGCTGGTGGTACAAGACATAAGACACTGGCTAATAATGGAAAATTGTTGAATAGTTTGCAATAATTTTGTCATCCTTGGGAATCCGGCCCATTTACTAACCAATTATGCTACAGAGACCAATGGGGACATGTAGAATTTTTCTAGTATATTCACCTTTCTACGGTGTTTCATCAATGAGAGAAAAATACTCTCATTCGAAAGAAACATTTTTACAAGTGTTTGACTATCGATTAAGATGAAGCAGCCATCTTATTATAACTTTTTAACTTTGCATTTTACAATGCTATTTTAGGTGATCAATATTAAACAAGAAAATATGCCAGAAAAAAACAACTAGTCTCATGTTGCCCTGGCGGGATTCGAACCCGCATCCTTGGGAATCCGACCCAATGCACTAACCAATTATGCTACAGAGACCTATGGGAACACGTCGAATTTTTCTAGTATATTCACCTTTCTACATGGTTGGCCACCGTCGTTTCATCAATGAGAGAAATATCCTCGCATTCGAAAGAAACATTTTTAAATTTTTTGACTATCGATTAAGATGAAGCAGCCATCTTATTATAACTTTTTAATTTTGCATTTTACAATACAATTTTTAGGTGATAAATATTAAACAAGAAAATATACTAGAAAAAAACAACTAGTCTCATGTCGCCCTGACGGGATTCGAACCCGCATCCTTGGGAATCCGGCCCAATGCACTAACCAATTATGCTACAGACCTATAAGGACACGTCGAATTTTTCTAATATATTCACCTTTCTACGGTGTTGACCACCGTCGTTTCATCAATGAGAGAAAAGTCCTCGCATTCGAATGTTTCTTTCCAATGCGCGAATGCGTCAGGGCGACATGAGACTAGTTGTTTTTTGAGATATTAATTTCGGCCGTAAAATGACATATTCCCTAAGCTCATAACTTAATACCTCAGTCTTAGCTAAACGGCGCGGGCGGGCTAATATAGCTAAATTCTGTCTCCCTCTGTACATTAGCTTAGTCAGTTACCTCACTGCGAATTAACGTGAATGTTATCTACACTTGGGAAATATGCTCATGCCGGTTGATAAAAAAAACAACACCAGATCGAATGGAGAAAGTCATTCATAAAGATCACCTGTCTTTTTTAAGTGAAAACTTCTTTAGCGGTTTTGTGCACATCAGAGTTTTAAATTTTTGGGATCGGTAAAAAATGTTAAAGTCGCGTCAGGTCACGTGACCTGATCGAAGATTCGTAAGACGGAAGGAGAGTAGCGCGCCGGCGCGGCGTAGGAGAGGAAGTAATATCTCCCTCTCTATGTATGGCGAAAATGTATGCCTGCTCCTGCTGTTTCGTTTAAGCGGTTTTCAGTTGTGCCGGTACTCCCAGAGTGCGTCCCGTTGTTTTTTTTTTTATGAAAAACGGGGAATAAATAAATAGCCTTAATCATCCCTGATACTTAATGATATTGCTGGTTCTTCCGGAATCCGCAACCACTGAGGGACTGGCTATATTATCTTTAACTGCCGGAACACAAAAATGCCGAACATATTATTGCTATGGCGTTGGACTTAAATAACATGTCTTTACGGCTATGGCATAGGCCTTTATGGATGGTAAAGAATGGGCCATGATCTACGCCACGGGCCCAATCTAAATTGGTATGTTTTAATACAGCTGTGACCAGTTTAACGTGCCTTCCAAAGCTCAGAGGAGCTCGAGATATTAAATATTTGGTCACCCATCCCGTGACCAACCATAGCGAATGTTGCTTTACCGCTACAATCACAGGCCGGGCTTGCATACCACTGCACCCAATGATATTATAATTGCGTACTTGAAGCAGATATGTCATACGAGCTCGCGTTGTGAAACATTGGGAAGACCCCATGTGGAGTCCGATTCATTTTGCTATCTCTTTCATTTTCGTGTCTTGTGTCCCACTTATCAATTGTCAATGACTGCAATCTGCGTCACAGATTTCAATGAAAATTATTATGAAGATAAATATCTATATATAAACTAATATTATAAAGAGGAAAGATTTGATTGTTTGTTTATTTGTTTGCAACGAATAAACTCAAAAACTACTGCACAGATTTGGAAGAAATTTGGTACACAGATAGTAGATAGCCTGGTTATGAACATAGGATACTTTTTACACCGATATTCCCACGGGAACGGGAACCTGCGGGTGAAATCGCGATCGGCCGCAAGTCTATTATAAAACATAATTGACTGCACCCGAGTTACTCATTAATAAACAGCATTGACACTGGACACAGTCTAAACAGTCTTTTTACTGCCCACAAACGGCCGAAATTTCGCACTCACACAGATAATGTTACCAGTGAAAACCAGTGAGATCGAGGGGCCTGCATTGTAACGATAACGAGCGGCGCGTGTGTGTGAGTAAACGACTGCTTATTTTTTGACTGTGCGTTGGATGCCGGTAGCGCAGGACCGATTGTTGTGGAGATCCTTAGGGGAAACCTACCCACAGCAGTGTTTGTCACGTGGCCGAGGTGATGATGATGATGATTGTTATTAAAGTGTTAAAACAAGAACAGTCAAATCTCAATCGCGCTCGGCTGATCGTGAACCATCCCTAATTCCTTCCCGGTGTACATTAGCCTAGTCATTCCCAAGGGAGATCGTTTGAAATGCAAATTCAGATCGAGGTGTATAGACTGTCGGTTTATTGATTCGTACACAGATACATAACGGCATGAATAAGTGATAAGTGACTGTGGAAGTGGTTGCGAGCCCGCTGTCTCCATTAGACTACAGTTTGGCCACAAAGTATGTAAAGCAGCAAGCGTCTGAGGGTGCCCAAGCAAAGAGAACACTCAGAACCGAAGGGGAGAAAAAAGAGTTACATATATTTTTTTAACAGTAAAGACCACACAAAATTAATACACAACAAAGATAATGTGATGACGATAACAAAACAATAAAATTAGTTATAGTAAGAACAATTAAACACACTTAGAACAATAAGACAGATTACCATTTCTCGCTTGCCTGTAAACGCAGACATTACGTTTTCAAGCAATTCTTACAGGTAGTTTTAAGCAATTTAAAGTCGGGTTTTCTTAAAATGAAAAATTGGTATTATTGGCATTACATGGCAAACAGGATATTTTTTTATACACAACTAACAAAAAGACTTAACCACTGTCAATAAAATTCCACAATGTCACAAATAAAAAGCTCTAGATATTGCAGTCATATTAGAGGTTTCACCTCGAAATGAGAGAAGGCAAGCTAAACTAGTAGACACTTACATTTTGGTGTTCTAAAAGTTGTCTCCAAAGTCTTATAAAATCTGGTGCTTGCGCCGTGCTGTCAGTTATTCAAGGTCAAATGTCATAAAAAACAGTTTTTATCGATTAGCTCGATTTCTGTAGCTCTAATGATATTAACATTTATTAAAATAATTGTAGAACTAAAAAATAATTGGCTAAATTGACTGGGCTAAGAGTCTATATACAAACAACAGTGAGTCAGGCAAGTTTTTCGAGTATGGCAGGAGCGGTTCTTCTGGTAACTATTTATTTTGTGCTGTCAGTTTGGCGTTACGCGCGAATTTGGCGGTAACCGCTTCGAGTGATCTGACGGATGCGATGGTTGAAAGCTTTCACTTGTATGGAAAGATGTATTAATATTCTGTATCTTGTGTAACAGAGGTTGAGATTTGAACAATTACCGTATTTAACACTATTTCATACACATGTAAAGACGGGGAACTTCCCGGATGATCAGTAGAGCTTTTTTAGGAGGCTTTATTTAATAAAATAAAATATATTATAGAAAACGTTTATATCACAAATGATAGAATAAACAGGTATTTCATTTGAATAAAAAAAAACCTTAACCTCAGTACTTTCCGAGAAAACGTGTCCCAAAAAAACTCTACTGGTCAACCGGGAAGTTCCCCGATTGTACCAAAAATCAATAGTAGGGATAGCATATTCACGAGCATGACGCATGGACCAGCCATCTCTTCTGGACAATATTTTGGTCCCAACCAATGCCAAATTTGGCCTCGTTGAGTTGTGGCTAGTAGAGTGAATGTTACAAATCTTAAGTTAACTCTTAAGATGCACCTTTGATTCTATATAGCAGCGATGGCTGGAATCTTGTAATGCGAGAAATGTTGTAATGTATGATAGATAAGTCCTTCTTTGCCAGTTCAAAATTGTTTACTGTTACAATAACCATAAAATGTAATATTATAATTAGTATTTTCTTTTTTGATGGAATTTGACCTTAATGATAAGTTAAGGTCACTTTTCAATATGACGATTCTGTATGAAATAAAACAGTGAGAAAAAAACAGCCCCTGACGAGTTTCTAGCCGGTTCTTCTCGTTACAAGGTACTCCGTAGGGTGAACCGATGGCGTAGCTTCTTTGACGTTCATAAGTGCTTGTAACGACCTATTCTGAATAAATGATATTGACTTTGACTTAGAAATACACCTACAGGTGGCCAGCCCATAGCGTACATTAGTTTTCTAATATAACTATCTCTTCAATTAATAGAGTTTTACTCTCTGCACTGGACAGCTATAAGAACGCTGTTATGAAAAATTAAACTGAATTGGTACTAGTGAGTACAATATTTTATCTAACTACTACTAAAAGATATACTAACTTTTTGTTAAAACTATTAATATAGTATAAATATATATTTAAAAAAAAACTATGGTCTTCAAACCAATTGTCCCGTCTGAGCCGTTTTAAGACTAATTGGTATTTTCTATCATAAAATTTTATATGTGCAATTGCTTGATATTGATACAAGTTACAGAACTACTTTATTCCAACTCCGCACTCTAACACTTACATAAAAAAACACATTCCCCTCCAAATAAAAGGTGAATTTCCTCAAAGCTCTCTCTGAGTCACTTCACAAGTGAACATAAAATGAAAGCTTTACCTTACGAAGGTTAATTCAGGCCACGCATAGAGTGCACCAGTTCCTACTTCTCTTAATTGAATGAGAAAACCAATCTACTTGATTGAAAACAAATGAAACTGGTCATTTCTTGAAACAAGTGAATGGTGAAAAAGTTTTGTACTTATTTCGAAACAGTTGAACGATGAAAAAAGTTCAGTATTTAAATAAATATTTATTTATTTATTTATTTATTTATTTATTTATTCTTTTTTGAAATATAAAAAAATACAGCAAATGGCGGACTTAATGCCATCAGGCATTCTCTACCAGTCAACCAGTAAAAGGTGTTAGACCTACCGTATCGGCAATAAAGTAGTACTATAAAACATAAATTCAAAATATTGTAACTAAAGTGGGAATAGCTAATTAAGGGTATTTAATTAACAAATAATACATAAACATACAACATAATATAAATAACTGAAAAAGAGGTTAGAAGTGGGTATTTGCAACTTTTTTTTCGAAACTAAGAAGCAGTGTATGATTTTGTATTTTTTTTTTTGTTTTCTTGGAAACATACCTATTTTTAGGCGACACTTCTTTTGATACTAAATGCCTTATGCTCCTTCTTGTCTTCTGTTAATTAACCTAGAGGTAGATAGGAGTAGGAGAGGTAGGAGATAGTTGTCTTACTTCCTTCTAGTGAATAAAAATGTCAGCATTAATTTTAAACCTCGGTGTAACTTTACTCCACCTTAACTAACAAGGTACTGCTTAGGGGGGCCGTATACGCTAAAGTTTAGCGGTTAGCAATTGTAAAGGTGACCAAAAGTTAAGAAAAAAATAATATAGAATATTTTTTTTATTAATACCATTATTTACAACTGAAACATAAAATGGATACAAGAATTACTTTAATTAAGCAGATTCAGTTGATCGCCTGTTTTAATTAAATAGCGCGAGAAATACTGCAATTGGATGCAGTTAAAGAAATCGCTTGTGAAAAGGTTAATTTAAATACGAAATATTTTATAAGTTTTGTTGAAAATAAATTGAAGTAGGTAGTGATTTACTATCAAAAGTTGCAAAATCTATTTAATTATAGTTTATAGTCAATTCTGCTGCATTATCGCAATGATGTTTCGCTTTTACTCTTGCAAGATATATAATGTATTTGAAAAAAAAAACTTTAAACTTCATCTATTAGAATTTAGAAACCATCATGTCATAAGAACGTTTTGTTTTTATCGAAGTTGTTACATTTTGTTACTTTGGAGGCGACGATTGAACGATGACGTCACATAACTTACGTCGAAAAACAAGCTTACTTTAAGAGATTCGTAGTATGAAATAGCATGGTAAGATTGAAACAATACTGCGCTAAGAGATGGCGGTAGGCCCCTTGGTCTTGTTGCAATGAAATGCGGTTTCACAGTTTAGTACTTATGTTTTATTGGATAAAATAAAAAAACTAAAAACTGCAGAAATCTATAGGTTTTCAGAAAAAATGATTACATTTACATTTAAATTGTTTTGTAAAATATTTCATGGGTTAAGTAACTGATGAAAATTTTGTGACAATGATAGGTATGTATGACATTAGATAGCTCTCTTTTAAAAATCTATCAAAAAAAAATTGACATATAGGCTACATAGGAGGTTATAAAATACATCATAAAAGTATAGAATAGGTAGAGTAGAAACACAACGACAACGTTATAGTCTCTCGGGTGTAACTCGAACCCAGGACCCCTAGCGCCATAAGGACAACAAAACGAAAATAAACAATTATTCTATCTTATATTTGCGTTTAATACGAACTGATAACCTCCTTTCTTCGAAGTCAGTTAAAAAGTAATTTAAAACAAGCCACAGCGGAACAACGGAACGTATTATCCGGCGGAACTTTTCGGTATGAACACGTCGCTTACTATCAGGAATCCAGGAGTAGCTATGTCCCGAATTACAAAATGGAGTTGAATTTCCCCGTAGAGTAGTACGTTGGTGAAGTTTGAGTCAATCATTTATTTACCTACTTGTCGACCTTCATGGTAGGGAAGAATGTGCAATAGAGGAGCTTCCCGGTCGACCAGTACTTTTTCGGGAAGCGTGAAGCAATAATTTATTATTCAAATTAAATAGGTACCTATCAATTTTTTATATTATTATTTATCTATACTAATATTATAAAGAGGAAAGATTTGTATTTTTGTATGTAACGAATAAACTCAAAAACTACTGGACCGATTTTGACGAAATTTGGTATAGAGAATTCTTAGACCCCAAGTAGTAACATAGGCTATAAATGATCCCAAAATTCCCACGGGAACGGGAACCACGCGGGTGAAACCGCGCCCCGCCTCTAGAATTTAATATTTTGATAAAAACATTGGAACTCATACACTACGTACACACTCGATTAGAATAATTACCTTGGTTGGATCATATTTTCTTTATTTAATATAGGGACTTTTTTCACAAAAAGGGTCCTATCATAAATCATAATGTAAGATGTTTCTTTCGAATGCGAGGATATTTCTCTCATTGATGAAACGACGGTGGCCAACACCGTAGAAAAGTGAATATACTGGAAAAAATCGACGAGTCCTCATAGGTCTCTGTAGCATAATTGGTTAGTGCATTGGGCCGGATTCCCAAGGATGCGGGTTCGTATCCCGTCATCCCGTCAGGGCGACATGAGACTAGTTGCTTTTTTCTAGTATATTTTCTTGTTTAATATTTATCATATGTAACGTTACTTTGAAATTGCATTAACGCCTAAAGCCCCTGATCAATCTCTAATAATAGGGGTTAAAAAATATGAAATAAATGATCAACAATAATTAATCTCATGGTTATTATTTTCGTTTCTTATACGATAAAAATATCTTGAAAGGTTCTCCTTTTCTAGTTAGCAAAATTACTACTTTATTTGATATAATTTATAAATTATTTATAATTTTTAAAATAAACGTAAAGCATTAGATTGTTTAAGTCTTCAAACAATGATTGTACATAAAAAAATTGTGGCATTAGCACTTGCGGTAGTAACTATAGCAAAAATTGTTAGTATGGAAAACGAACTTTCTTTGAAAATCTTCATACAAATCAGCAATTTCATAGTTATACCTAATATTTATCGATATATATTTAAATTCATAATTATCATTAACGCACAAGTAGCGAGTAAACTTTCGAACAATAATTCGGTTAGCATTCCGATCACGAATAATGTCCAATTTGCATATTAAGCATAATTACGGATGCAAATTTTCATTTATTAGTATTTCATTTATAACTACCACACACATACCAATGATTTATGAAACAACACTTGACATTAGTGAAGGTAAATAGTAATTTTTACGAGACTTTAATTACATTAATTTGTTAAATGTAACTCGTTTTAATGATTTTATTTTGGTTACATTATAAGGAGGATGTGCTGTGTATGTTTTGATGATAAGTTACTTAATTATTTATTTTTATAAATATTTTCATCCTGATTTTTGTCATGTTGCGAATTTATCAGTAGTAGCTTAAGATGGCGCTGTCTTGTGGTATTAAGAAGTCTTATTAATCCTAACTTAGAATATAAATGCGAAAGTATGTTTGTTTGTCCCTCCATGTTTGGCATATTGTTAGTTGAAATGACGGAGAGTAACATAGGATAATTTTTATCCCGATATTCCCACGGGAACGGGAACCACGCGGGTGTAACCGCGAGCGGAATCTAGTATTATTTATGTGGATCCACATCAGAACATTGCAGATACGCTAAATTAAAAAAAAAACTTAAGTGGTAGGTACCTAATTACCTTTTTTTCTATTAAATAGTATGAAACAAATAGCGTAGTAAAATGCAAAATTTAAAAATACTTACATAAAAAAATTTAAAATCTTAAGATGATAAAACCAAAACTATTTCCATCATCAGCCTGTGGACGTCCACTGCTGGACATAGGCCTCTCCTTGCTCTCGCCTGTTGTGGCGTTCATAGGAGGCTATTAGCCTACTGCTACCACGCTGGCCAGACGGGTTGGTAGAGGGTTTTTTTCAAGTTTTCCTTCTCTCGCACAGGTGTTCAATGCGTCGAGCCTCTTAGTCGACTCTTACGACATCTCAGGCACGTAAGGGAGTGGTGACACTTGTATTCAGCCGTCACCATCACAAAACTATTTAATAAAATACAACTACATTTATTTAGCTTTAATTATTTAAATAATGCATGTTTCTGTTATGATTCATTTATAATAATAACCGAAAGATAACACTTTTCAATAAAACTGTCCAGCTTTCCATGTAATTATTTAAATAATATGTAAATTAGCAATAAAAGTCTGATAATTCGCTTGTGGCATTACTTTGCAAAACCACACGCGAGCTGATATTTTATGTCACGAAATTGTGGAGCACCATTTTAAACATCAGATAAAAATTCAATTTGGATTAAATATACATATTTATAACTGTTACGAATATTAAATAAATAACTAAGTAATTTCATACAACCACACCAATTATCTACATACATAATTTTGTAAATTCCTACATAATAAACATATTAAATACCCAAACCAAGACAAATAGACGTCATGTTCATGCACACAAATATTTGTCTTGTCAGGGGATCAAACCCGGGTCCTCTGGCTCAGAAGGCGGGCTTATTAGGTGACCCCTGCGCCAAACAGGTCGTCGCCAAATAATATAGTAACGATTTTTTAGCACAAGTGCAGTGAAATAAAACAACTTTTACGGATATCAAACGCGCTATATTTCCACGAACTAAGTTTTAATTGTCCGTATTTTTTAGGTTTTTTAGGGGTTTTTTGATTTTCCCGACGTTTCGGCACCTTTACAGCTGCCGTGGTCACGGGATGATGAAATACGGACAATTACAACTTAGTTCGTGGAAATATAGCGCGTTTGATATCCGTAAAAGTTGTTTTATTTAAATGAACAGTGCGCGCCAAAACATAAGATGTACAAGTGCAGTCTTACCCCGAGTTTCTACAACTTACCAACGGATCGTTTTGGCTGCGGACAGTAAAATGTTGACATTTCTTCTATAGAAAATATAACTGTCCGTAGCCAAACAAAACAAAAACAGAACTACTTTAAAGCGCAAACCCGGGGTAAGTGCTTTAAAGAAAAACGGGCAAATTTAATATTGTGTTCATTCATGTATCCACTAGTGGTAGCCTGCAGTTTCACCCGCGTCGCTCCCGTTGCCGAGTGAGTATCGAGACAAAATATATACACCACCTATAAAAACAAATATATACACCGCGGTTAGAGATAAGATAGCCAGTTCCTCAGTGAGGATTCTGGGAGAGGCTCGCTTCCATCTTCAGCTTTATTAATACTTAACATCAGGTATGATGAAGGCTAAGAATATCACCGTCGATCATAAAAAAAATATTATAAATGTGAAAGCATGTCAGTTTGTTTGTTTCTCTTTCACGTAAAACCTACTGATCGGAATTGGATGGAATTTGGTATGTGTAGGGACTTCAATTAGTGGACTAACACATAGACTAGTTTTGTCCCGATATTCCCACGGGAACGGGAAATGCGCGGGTGAAACCGCGACCGGCCGCTAGTGTAACGTAATGAGTTAGATGAGAATATTACCTACTACTCCTTATTTTTTGCCAAAAAAACAAATCTAGAGCAAAAAAAAAACGACTTCTATCCTGAGCCATGTCAATTCATCAGTTCAGGTTGTCATAACGATCATGATGATAATCTTCTGATCACATCGGTTAACTTCAACTGTCGTTCAGGTCTTGTTATGTCAACTGTGTAGTTATTGACAGGTATGTATGGCTTCAAGTACGTTTGCTAAGTCGGTTGATTTTTTAGGTTGTCTTGTGGGAAGCTCAATGACACGGTGATTAGCGCAATCGTATTTTAAGCAACTTTCGCTTTGGTCGGCGACGGGGTGGGTGACCAAAAATATATAATTTCGAACCAGGCTGCATGATACATTAATTACCACCAATGCGCGTAGATCATGTTCTACAGGTGGTGGGCCATATGCCAATGTATCTCCAGAATTACGGAGAAGTTCGAGATATTAAATTTAGTCGTCCATCCCGTGACCGACCATTACAATAGTTACTTAGCCGCTATAATCACTGAGGGCACTTACCACAACCGAGCTCCTAACTAAACCCACAACCTAAAAAAATAATCGATCGTACAAACTTGGCTTGATGGTACAAGCTTTATACATATCTGTCAATGTTAACATATCATTAGTCTTAAGAAGCCTTAAGAATTTATCAATTCGAAGTTGAGATTCTGCTATAAAACCTTGTGATTGATTTTACGCTCCTACTACAGATGTAATCGGGTGAAATCCCTCGTCCTCATAGAAAGTCGGGCATTCACAAGAAGTCCGGTGGCGTTTCTCACAGACCATTCTGTAATAACAGTTTCTCCATGTCCCTTTGAATTTACACATCCTTTATGCATGTATCTGATACAGGAAGATTTGCGAACAATGCACAAGAATGCCTCTAATATCATATAAGCACATATTCAAGTCACTTACATTCTCGCAAGCACTGTTCATTGAAATAAAACAATGTTTATACATATAAAATAATGTTTATACTTTTTTTTACATATTTGGTTTAAAGTTATTGCATTTTATTTTACTTATGTTCTCTTTTTGTATTTCAAGGATGGTATTTGTATTTCAAAGTTCAGTAATATTTTTTAAGTGTTTGCATATTTTAACAAAATGATAAAGATTTAAGATCTATCTGCCGATGTGTAAAACAAACCCAAGGAGTTTATGTCACACATATCAAGATCATGTACGTACAAAAACTTGATTACTATTTATATTTTATGATGTAAAGAACCTGACATATGCAAAACCTCCGCACCCATAGCAAATGGACGATTGGAATTAAGTCATCACGTCTCGCTATAAGGGGTCTGCATGCTACTTCACTTGTGTATTTTAAGCTTCACGACAATACTTCATCCTTAAGCAAATCCATACCTTATCCTTCACCCATAAGATCGAGTTTAACTCGCCCATCACCCCGCCTATTCCTTTTAATGGTGGAAAAAATCGCAGCGTCATTCCGACGGCAAAGCGTGACGAACCGCGATGGAGACGTCAATTCCTTTACATTCTTGACAAAACCAACAAGTAAGTTAGTAACAAAAAGGAAACAACAACAACAAGAAAACAGAATAAATAGAACAAAAAACTGACAATCGCGGAGTGTGCCCGTCGTGACAGAATCGAGCTACCGGATTGATGCCAAGAAAAGTATTTTTACCGTAGTCGAGATCTATTAAACAGTTGGTTTAGGAAGATTTTTTTATTGCATGACTTGCTTCTTCCATTATTGAATCGTTGTCTTCAAATAGGTCATCTATAATATATAGTTCAACGAGTTGCAACATCATTGCTAAATCCGAAGCAGATATCGAGCACATTTCCTTCAAAAGTAAACTAAAAGACTTACCCATCCGGAGTAAGTAGTCCCTCAAATTTGTGAGTAAAATTTGTCATTTATTCAAATGAGCTTGCTGTGGCTTTTTTCAAAAAAATCCGAAGCTACAGTCGTGACGTTGCAATCGAGAGACCGGAGGGCAGTTCCCATACAACCACCACTTAAAAGCTTTTGTATTTATCTTTTGTTACTTAACAATTTCATTGTATTTGCCTTCGTTACAACATTTACATCTCGTTTGCCCACAGCCCGTATAACTTGTTTCGAGTTCAACTAAATGAACGAGAATTGAGACGTTACCTTGTTGCGATCTGTAGGGTCTACTCTTTTTGTTTTTGCTTCATCACGTTTAATGACTCTATTCGGATTTATACAATGTAATTTTAATTCAAGATATTTTTTATAGAGATAGTTTAACTGGATTTTTCTGTCTGTCTTAAAAACTTGACTTGAACTGAGTAAAAATGTAAAGCATCCCATATTTGTATTTCGTCACAGTATTGTCGGAGAAAGTTGATAAGTTACGCGGACAGCACTCTTCCTTAATATTTATCTCTTTTATTTTTACCTACAGGCATTTAATAATTAAAAATATTGTCATTGGCAACATAACCGCTTTAATTCGGTTTCGATTAAAATACGAACGTGTTTAACGTTGAACGGAGTCTGGTATACTTTAGGAGGAAATTTCGCAATGCTAACTGTAAATTGCTAGCTCATATTTTCCGAACCAATAACCTGACTAACGTTTTACCTCCAGGTAATTCATAAACGTTAATATCAGAGCAAACACGCCATGTAAATTGCTCCCGACAAGTGCTGAGCCAATATTTGGCGCAGCATATTTATGTGTTCGATCGCGCCCCTCATAATCGAAAAGCGATAACAATCGTGATTAACCATTAAGCAACGAATTCAAAACCGTAGTTGGCTGTGAGCCAAGCGCGTGCGTCGCTACTATCAAACTTTTTGATTAAGGTGCTATGTAAAAAACAGAGTCAGAAAAAAGGTGGGGAGGGGCGTCCGCGCTGCCAGCGGGTGTAAGGTATATAGTAATTATTGTTAGACAAGCGGCGAACAATTCAAAAACGCCGACAAACAACCACACATACGCGACCTTAACACTTAAGCGCATACGCATACAATGTTAACGGATACGCACACTAGTGAGACTTTTATTCGCGCTATTAGGGATGCTACACACACATGCATCTTAACATCATAATTAGGAGGGCCAGTGGCGTGCGTCGAGCTGTAACGAGCTTAAACAAAATGGCGGCAAATTTTGTTTATACTGCCGAGGTGTGGGTTTAATAAGCTGATATTTGAATTATTATAGTCGATCTTCCAATATGCTGAGATATAAGCGAAGTGTCTTAAATTACATTAGATATTCATGAATCACCCGGAGTTGTAATTACAGACTTCAAATTTATTGCTAAAGGTGTATACGGAGATCAACAATAGATTCGAGGAGTCCAAAATGCTATCCTATTAAAAATACCAGTTACGAATAAATAAGTGGAGGTACCGACCCACGCGCTTGGACCTGTTATATGATAATGAAGCCTTTAAGAATTAAATTCGTTTGGGCATTGGTAATTTTCTTACAGTAGCAGGAAACATTTAAAAATGAGTTAGAGACTGATTAATATTCATCACTGTACTAAGAGGTTGTGTTGTATTCCTAATAAGGTTGTACAATTGACAAAATTCAATTAGTTATCTAAAGATATGAATAGGTGTTAAATTGGTTATTATCAGATAACTAACAATACAATCGCAAATAAAACTTAAAGTAGAATTAACTGAAACTAATCTAACTTGTAGCACTGATTGTGCAGTTTTAAAAAGCGTGCTATTTAGCTGCTTAAACTTTTTGGAACCGAACCAAGCAGTAACTCTCCAAAGCAAACAGACAATGGAGCACGATAAGACGTATAAAAAATAACAAACAAACATTTCCTAGAAGCTCTCCCTACCGATGCTTCGCCAGATAACGCCAGCCAAGAAAAATCACATGAATTAAGCATTCCTAAAAGAGTTGTCAAGCCACCAAATTAAGTCTAACGGTCGCCGTGAAAAATATCATACAAATAGGGTCCATCAAGATTGTGAGAAGAAAAATAAGTGAGTAATTATTAAAACAAGATTATTATCGAAATCGCTATAAGTCTTGTAAGCTCAAAACAAGTTCCCTACAGATTAATAATGGACGGCAGTCATTAACGCATCTAACAATAATTGCCTGACAGTATTATGATGAATTGTTTAGTTTTTGTAAGTATTTTCTCACAGCTTTTTTAAACGCTCCAAGGGATTATCTACCTTAATTGTGGTGAAGCAACCTCAGTTTATGTCAAAAGAATGTTAATTATGTAACTAATTATAAACATTAATAGTGCTCGGTGAAGTTTGTTGACTTTGAACCTTTTCATAGATTTTTAAAGAAAAATATTAATAAGCTCCTGATTTATACGGTCCACACTCTCGTAAGCACAAAACGGTAACTCAAGAAACTAAAACAAAAGTCTTTCTCTTTAAAAAAAGGACTTTAAAAACGCGATCAAGAATATTATGATAATTTTGCAGACAGTAAACAAAATGAGTATCCCTTTGCTACTGGCTAATTTGTTTTGAGAATCGCAACAGTCACAAAAGAACTTAAACCCTGTCTTATTTGAATTAAGCACTAAAATAAATATAGCCCGTTCGACTGGCTAGAAAATCTGAGCGGTTTTTACAAACAGCGACTTGGCTCAGCGCACGCTCTCAACGAAATTGTATTATTTTGCATTAATTTTTGACAAAGTACACCTACGTCGAAGTTTGTTCCAGATTTTAATGTCTAAAATCTTTTTAATTAGCATCTTTTAAAGTCCGACCGCTTAATGTATTCAACAAAGTTTTCTCATTCAGTATTCAGTTCATTTTCACCTTGAAAAGGTGTATCTTTTCGTAAGTCAATTTTTTGGATGAATAATAGTTCTGCGCCTTGGAATAAATTTGAATTCAGATGGATTAAGTTCATTCGTTAACATATGAAGGCTTTGTGAGACAAAATGGCATTTTAAAATGACTCAAACTTGCGACATTGCTTCCGGCTATAATTATGGAAGCGATAAAGACTACATGAGTGGAGCACATGCTACATCATATTTATATGAAATCCGACGAGAGGCGACTCGCGAGGCATCATTTCGCACCAGAATTAGTCGCCAGAGATTCAGATCTTTGAAATTACCCGTCATTAATTGAGACGTCAAGTTTGCAGAACAAGCAAAACGAAGAAAACATAGGCCTGTCTCCATACTAATTTAGATATCAAGCCAACGAGACCGACAAATTGTTAGCCATTCGTATTGGGTTCGGGGAATTAAGACATTCATCGGTCCCTTTGTTCTGAGTTATTTTTAGTTGCAGACGTTTCAATCGAAAATGGTCAGAGTTCGTAGTTTGGTGGTTTTTGTTATGGAATAGTTTCGGAGTTTGCTCGAATTGGTCCGGGATTAATTTGTATTCGATATTGACGGTTGGTGAACGCCAGATATCCCCTGGGAACTAGTGAAGCTAATATTCCTGATAATAATGGACTTACTTCTGCGTAGTTGGCTATTGAATAAAGCTCTATCTATTGAAAATATTTAAGTGGTACGAGATTTATATCGTTGCTAAGATGATAAATTATTGTAACTTATTTAAAAACTATAACATGCAGTCGGATTAATAGTAAATTCATTCACTAACGTTTTATATACTTAAGACATACTCGTACTGCAATAATAGAAACGTAAGAAATAATCACAATAACTGATTTACATGCAATACAAACGTTGCAACCGCCTTTGTGGTCTAGTAGGTAACAACCACCGGTATCAGACCCGGTTGTCCCTGGTTCGAAACCCAGCGGGGCTACAATTTGTATTCGGTTTCGTAGGAATTGTTGTGAGTCTCCCTGGCTAGCTACCACCATCTTATCTAAGCCTGATGCCCTAACAACATTGTTTTCAACATTGTTGTGTTCCGAGATAGTCAGTTCCTCAGTGATGAGGATTTCGGGAGAGGCTCGCTTCCATCTTCAGCCTTATCGATACTTAATGTCAGGTATAATGAAGGCTAAGAGTCACCCGTTGTTCATAAAAAAAATACAATTTATACTAAACCATTTCAAAAAAGTAATTGAAGAAGAAAAATTTAATCCGTCAGAAAGAAATGAAACATTTTCTGTAATTATAGAAAGATTTGTTACAAAGGAACAGGACACGACAAAAAACCAACTCCAGCTGAACGTAACGCAAACGTCAAAGTTATTAATTGGAACCGACTCAAATTTCCACCTCACCCATGAAGCAGTAAAAAACCAAATGGACTACATACAAACGAGTCTAATTTATGATTTTGAAATGTATTAATATGTAAATTCTATTCACGTGCAAGGGTTAATTGATGTTGATAAATAATAATAAATATAAAATGAATGTAAATCGTAAATTACTGAGAGGCTTAAATTATTTTAGTGTTGAATAGGAAAGCAATTTTTACACTTCGTTAATGGTTAAGAGAAAATCTGTTCTGTCACTGATTAGTTGGGCATTATAAATATAAATGGTGGAGACTCTAATGTGTTTTAGTAATTAACCGATACAATGTGGATTGAGAAGCGAATTCTTGGTTTATGTTTACCATACTAATAGATGTTTTATGAAAATTAATGGTGTTGGGAATAAATAAAAAACAAACTGAGGTCTGCGTTGATATATAAGGTCCAGTTTTAAATACGCTGTTCTCTAATTGTCACTGGTTAGTAAATTTGCCTAATTTAGCATTTATTGATTTACTCAAGCTTCGTTATACAGTTTCATTGTTTCGTAGTGTATTTTGCAACCATTAAAAAGGAAAATTCTATTTACTCTATTTCAATCTTCGCATCTTCAAAGGTCCAAGTTAAATCCGTTATAATTTAGTCAGCGGTTTAGTCTTAAAAATCTAAACTAGAAATAACAAGACATAATATAATGATTACCTCCTCATAAAGATACTATTGGCCAAATAAAATGAACTATGAATGAATGTATCCATAGTTATATTAAAAAAACGACAATTGCTGCATCTATCTGTTTGTACGATTGTGAGTTTCTTCTGTTGGAAGTAAACTTTGAAACTTCTGAACCAATTTTAAAACATCTTTCACCTGTAGTCCTACCAGTACATTATTTCTAACCCTGCCAGCGTAGCATGCGCACCGCGACTCGCTGTCGACGCTTATCTCGCGATGTCTGGCCCGCTCATATCAGTACGGTGTGAGCGGGACAGACATTACGCTCGCGCGAGAAAAGTGTCGAGAAAGCTTTGTCAAAGTGCTCATGCTACGCATGCTGAGTGACATATAAATTATACGAAATTTTAATATAATTTTATCACAAGTTAACATGTGTGCCTTTGGTCCACGTTCTTAACAATTTTTTAACCTGCTATGAAAAAGAGATTTTTCATTTAGTATGGCCACGAGTCAGCTAGTATTTAATAAAAAAAAGCTTAATTGAAAGTAAAAAAGCAACGAATTTAACATTGTTCAGAATCGTTCATTACATCGCGGTTACAGATTGAACAATCTGATATACTGGCGTAAACAATGTTAGTGTTCGTACGTGATTCGGCATAATATTGTTTGGTTGTTATATTATCAATAACCATCCGCGAACCATTTATGCGAATGTTCTGTTTTTTATTATTTTTCTGCTGTAGTTATTTCTGAAATTCTGTATGTTGATTTCATGATATTTTTTTATTTTAATTACGATTTGTTTATAGAATAATGATATTGCTCAAAATTCCTATTTAAATACAACATTAAAATGTCATTGTAATTTTTATATGGTTATATTCTAGTAAAACCACGTTTCATATTATCATTTTAATAGGAATAAAAATAAAAAACGAAGACGAAAATAAATCAAGAAAATGCTTTCCTCGAAGAATCCCAGCTCATTTTTCTTGTAAAGTAAATCTACTCAGAATCTGTTATACCCATACCTCAAAAGAAAGCATAAAAATACAAATTATAAAAAAAATTAAATAAATGGAAATCCAAATAAGACAATAATTATTTATAAGCCCATATAGAACGCGGAAAACTAAAACTAATGCCTTTCTAAAATCGCGTGATCAAATATGCAAAGCAGAATCGACTACTACATTTATTAGGTATTAGTGTCTTGTTGAACAAGCCGCTTAATTAATAGTATTGATAACTCATTTATTTGGTTTAGCAAGCAATAAACTGTGATTCACAATTGACAATCTAATCACTATTAAGACACAAATGAACGGCTAGCTAAAAGAAGGTGATATAAAACTTAACTTACAATATTATTACCTACCTAGCATGTTGTGGTAATGTTATAATTTCTTTTGACAATGTTTATGAAGTATATAGACACGAATATGTGCCGTGTGGTGACGGCCTAAGAATACACGTGTCACCACTCCCTTACATGCCTAGGATGTCGTAAAAGTCGACTAAGAGGCTCGACGCATTGAACACCTGTGCAAGAGATGGAAAACTTGAAACTAACCCTCTGCTAACCCGTCTGGCCAGCGTGGTAGCAGTAGGCTAACAGCCTCCTATGAACGCCACAATAGGCGTGAGCTAGGAGAGGCTTGTGTCCAGCAGTGGACGTCCACAGGCTGATGATAGATGAGACACGAATATGTTGCGATACAGTCTGTAGTAGTTTTAGAGCTTACAGAAATATTATTTCATAGTGTAAATTACCATTTTTTTCGCGATGAGTGTCCGAAAACAAGTAAATTAACCCAGATGACCTACACAACATAATGCTCGGGGAATTTGCAGTATGGCTAGACTGGACTTTTAAACCGGACTACTATTTATCATGTTAAATATTTGGGTCCCTTAGGAATCGAATCCACGATGTCATGATTAGCAGTTAAGCGCTGGAAGCAGTAGATCAAAGTCGTCAAAAAGATTAATGTAGTCATGAATCCGACTGTTAAGTTGTGCTTAAAAAACAACATAGGCATCATCTATGAATACTAAACAGAATCCACATCAAAAAAGTTTACTCATACAAACAATACAGACTCAAACACAGAAAGAGCAAACACTCATTATAACGCCATAAAAAACTCAGTTTGATTTCAAATTATCACATCAATAATAAAGTATGTGTCGGGTGAATTTAAATTAAGTTCTGGATCTACGTGAATTGATCGAAGCTAATACAACAAGACATAATGTCCGATCGTTTAAGGCCCGATAGCACTAATAACTATAAATCATTTAACAGCTGCTAATAAACGTGCGACAGAGAGATCGAATGGTGCTATTTCATCTGCGTCTAGTTCTGTTACATGTAAATGGTGTTTCGGAATTTAATGTTTTCGATGTCTTACGTTGCTTTTTTTATATTTTAGCGAAAAGTATATTTGTCAATTAATAGCATTTTAAGTGTGTGCGGTGAATGTTACCTACTATCATTTTGGAATTCATAACTAATTAGTTTGAACCCAAGCAAATTTTGTAGATGGTAGGTATATAAAATCCTAACATGACAATAGTAATTGTATGAGGCACATTACATCAATTTTACAATAAAAACTGTTTAACTACGAGTATATCATACTGCAACCATTTTTATTTAATAAATCTGAAATAATTGAGTGTCTGATACAGGATACTTCCATCGATGGCAACTTAAATAATCACTTTTATAATAAAGACAACACATACATATCGATATCATTCGAACCATAAATTATAATGAGGTTTCATTTTACACAGCACTTGGTGACGTGAATAATACTGCTATCGATAATAAAAATACAATAAATTCAACGCGATGACTTTATATATGAAATCGCATCACGTACACAGAAACCTGAGAACACCATGTGAAGCAATCTTAGTGGAAATAAAACAAGATCGCTTTTATGAATAAATTATAGCAATGTAAAGTATGATAAACGATGTAAGGATTGTAATGAAACGGCATGAGGTGTATAGTTGCCCACACAACTCACGACCGATGATGCTATTAGTGATAGTGAAGTTGATCCCTTTGATGAGAGCAATACGGTTTAAAATGAATTTGGTATTTTGATGGATGCTTTCGTTCGTGCGGCTGGTTATTCAGACGCCTCACATAGAGCTCAGCGGGTGGCTTAGACAAGTAAACTAGTATCTAACAGTGAGGGTAACGTAATAATCTAAGTATTTCTCAACCGGAGTAAAGTGACACCTTTATTGATAGATGGCGCCGTGCATGATATATACGTAGAAGAGGTCTCGTTTAAATGGATGTGCAGTATTAATACTTATGTTCGATGAATACTCACGATTCGAATGATTATGATGTTACGAATAATTAAAGTTCTGACGTTTTGAGAGCAGAGGTCGTTAGGTCGATGATTGTTTAATGTTGATGATTGTATCTATTCGGTTTGGGCTCATACGGCCTTTGATTTAATGTTTTGTTTCAATAGCTTTGCTTTTAAGTTGTGATGGCATTCCTGTTATTTGAATTTATTACTCTCTATGAAAAAGAAAAAGAGATTGTGACAGAGACTTGTGATTATTATGGCTTTTTAGAAATTGCAAATAATTGTTACCCAGCAAAAGCACGTGTACAATTGCAAAACACAATCAAATCTAAACTTCTAGTGCTACTTACGCTGGTCTATCGACGTCAAGTTTATATTTATATTTGCAGTATTACGAAATGCTTCGATGATTGTCAGCTTATAGCAAGCTATGGACGTCCACAGATCGCCATATTGAAAGCCATTGTGAGATCTAGTATTACATAATTAATTCCCTGTGCCGGCTTCCTGCTATTAAGACCTCTTACATATTATTAAAGTTTTTTCCAACCTTAACTAATCATCACGATACCTCGTTGCTGCCAATTACTTTGCTAAGAATATTCTTGATGGAAACTAAAGCAATTTCTTTATTGCGCTTCGCGATTGACTTGATTGAACTCCAGGTTATAACAACAGCACTTGATAGCAATATTCTTACATTTTAATGGACCGGCGAAACTAGTTCAATAGCTTTTATGTAGTTTGAGAAGTAAAGCGTCAATATTAATGGCGAATGAATGAATTCAATAACTGGGCGCTTACTTTGAGAGATAGATTTCAATACCTTGCTATTGTTGATAGTAATTTTTGTCAGTTACTTGCTATTGAGAACCATTGTTATAAATATGGGGGATATAATACGTGGGATATTATTATTAGTTAAAACACTTCAAGAAATATTATGTAAGGAAAATTAAATGATTACATATTTTTAACGAGATTTATCCCTAAAGATCTTAACAGCTGAACCTAAGGAATTACTATTGAAATAACGCACAAGAGGCAGGCAGGTGACAAAAACTGTTATGAATACCGTCCAACCGGCCCTTACTTTTTGCCTCGAACCCGTTCTGAATACGAGAACCTTTAAGAATGCAGCAACACAGAAGCTTGCGCAGCTCAAAACTGGAGCAGAATGTATGAACCCCTTTCATACATATAGGTACTGCTATCGATCCTTTTTATAGACTTAAGATTGTGGCGAAAGTTTATTTATTTTTTACATGTGACTTATCGCATTCTCTTGATCATTGTATTCATTAAGTATCAATTCTTAAAGTTTTAAGCCTCAACGTAATCTTCAAATATTTCCTAGTTGCTATATTGCAACAAATAAGTAAATAATACCCTATAGATAAATATTTTACTATTTACTTATCTATGTTTATAAAAGTGCTACTTAAATTAACAATTCATTTGTATACCACTTAATATACCTGATAATAGGCACACAACTCGTATGAAAAAATCAGTAAGCAATAAATTTATTGATCACCATCATTAAGTTTTAAACCTTGATTACGATGGCGAATGTAAACTAAATGATGTGATCATTATTTTTAAGGTTGAAAACGCTCCTTATTAACATATTGAAGCTTGGAACGGATTGAAAAAAGAAGATTTATAATTACGCCGATCGATAAGCGATTGTGTTGAAACCAGCAGGGTATCTTGTAATTTGCGCGGATAAAGCAATAAAGACATCGGTGTTTATCTGGAGAAAGTAGTTTGTTGACGGTTTTAAGTTAGTAAATGAAAAGAAAATAGGACACATGCGACGAAGTTGTTGGCGAGTAATTGATGAAAAACATCTTAGCATTTTAATTTTATATTTATCTATTGTAACTAATGAATCTAAAATAGTAGATTATGTACTAAGGGGATTAAGCAGTGTCTTATATCACGGGCAGCATATTGAATCCTGAGCGAAATGAAGGATTCTGTAAGATGTTAATGATAATTTTCATTGTATCTGTGACCAAGAGTCAAGACAACACACATTCACAATTTGTAAATTTGCCATGTTTTACTTATAAGTAAAACAAAAGACACGAAAAAGCTACGACATGAAAGAGATAGCTATTACATTATATCTGAATGAGTGCACAATATCAATCAATATTCAATTTCAAATGTTTTCAATGTGTTAGGGACCCCGATACATACAGCCATTTTTATTTTTTTCATAGGAGTAAAGTCTCTTTGTAGTGTCAATGTTATAGTTAAAAACTCCTTGGACCAGGGTGCCTACCGCCATAGCTTAGCACAGTATTGTTTTAATCTTACCGTGCTATTTCGTACTACGAATATCTTAAAATAAGCTTGTTTTTGTCTTTGTTTTGTGACGTCTTCGCTCAATCATCGCCTCCAAAGTGTGAAGTGTGTCAAAATGTGACAACTTCAATAAAAACAAAACGCAACCAAAACGTTCTTTTGACATGATTGTTTCTAAGAGATGACGGTAGGCCCGCTGAAAGTTATGCCTCGAACAGCCTTGTTTTTGTTCGAAACTATTTTTGATAGAAGTTCTTGTTGACATTTTGGCGTTCCAAATTAAAATGTTATCATAATTACCCAAGGGAAGTTCCATACAACATTTGCTCCTTCCGGGCATTAATAGCTTTCTTTCACATTTAGAATACTTGATATTTAATACGTGCTAGGTGCTACAGATGCAGGTGGTGTATAAAATATATAATAGTTTTATTGAAAAAAAAATATCAGATAGAATTATCATTAAGGATCTAGTTAAGTATATGTATGTAGGTGTAGAACAAAATTGAAAATTCATTTCAACGCTAAATACGTAGAGTTGTATTATATTAAGAAATACGATTTAAACAGCTTTATTTTATTATTAATAAGAAAAAAAAATTTTAAAATCGTTGTCAAGGTCCTTTAATTCATCGGTTTCCATGCTTATTGGGTTATATTTAGGCATAGCTTGTAGTTCAAATACAAGTTCAAATATTTCTATTCTGTCGCTATGACAGCAGTATCATGACAAAAAGCAAAGGCGCATCCCGATGAAAGCCACAATACTTTTAGAAGCGGCATTGATCTTGATAGTGACGTAAAAACTCTAAAAGATGATAATGAATACGCGAATGCTTCACAACGTATTGTTCGAGATTAATTACCTTTTGTTTTGTACAAAAGAATCTCTGAATGTATTTAAGCGAATGTAAGCGACCGATTTACACAACCTGATTGCAACGAACGATGCAATTAAGAATATTGTTATGTTAATCAGATTTCTTATTGAGATATAGTCGGACGATGATGTGAGATTAAAATCTTTTTATTGGTTGTTTGCCTACAAGATTAATGTTCGGACACTGTTTTTTTATGTTATAGAGGAAACGATTTAAAATGTTTCGCTCGGCTAGTGATTTGTTGCTAATTTTAAACAGTGCCTTTGTGTCGAGCCTTGTATTAATAAAGCCAGAAACTCGATAATATATTGCTAGTATTGCTACGTCTTCCTTCCCTTATTTGGTGAAAACAAGATTAGCGATTAGTAAATAAAAAACTACATACCATAAGTCAATCATTCCAATTTCTTGTCTTTCAAACATATTATATTAAGATGAAAGGTTGTGGGCCCAATTCCTTTATTATTTTCAAAGGTTCACTACTAATGAAATTTTAAGATCACTAAATTTAATTAAATTTTTTGATATATTATTTTTTGTGAGCAATAGTGGTATTGCTCACAAAAAATAATTTTTTTTTTTTTTTTTTGTGTAGCGGACTAGCTACACTGGCTTCAAATAGATTACTAAACAGCTACGTTCAAGTAGGTATAATGTTTTTCTTACATTTCTGCCTACAAATTTTTTATGCAACCTTTATTGGTGCCTATACATACTTTATGAATGTGATTTAAAAATAAAACAAGCCTATTTACACATCATCAACGTTTCACCAACATGTCAAAATAAATGATAAATATTACCATCCCTCAAAAGTTTTCACATCTCAACACATTTGCTTCCAATTAACAATTTGAAATACACACTGAGAATTCTTTCGGTCGGATGTCTGTCTGTCCGTTAATTAATATCCTCTGAACGTTCTTTCAACATGTGCGAGTCAAGTTTCAGATTTATTCCATTTGTACCCGGGTTTGTTCGAAAGCTTGTTAACTGTTTTATGGATTTGACAATTAGTACACCTTTGAAATTCTTTAATATTCAATTTCATATACATTTACATATTCATATATTTTATGTTTTCTATTTATTTTTTAAGGGTATTAAACCGATCGACTAAATACCTTTTTGGGCGACAAAAATACTAGGTGAGCGACTTAGTCACCATTCTAACCTAACGTAAACCTAGTTTCTCCGTAACCCAACCTAGAAATTTAGTCGCTCAATCAAGGCATTTTTAGTCTAACGGTTTATTATATTCCTTTTTTTAAATGCTGTGAGGGAAGAGCAAAGCTTAACTCAAACGGGGCCAAAATTCTTGTGGTAAACATTTGATTTTGTTGTCTGGGTGTTATTAAATAGCTATTTATAATTTGTACTTTCTTTTTTGATTCTGATATCGGCAGCACAAGAGTTTATGCTGTTTATTTCGCATACTTATTAACTTTTTAAATCATTTACCTACTCAGCCATAATCATAAATGACAATCATAATTTTTTTTAAAGGTTAGGTAATTTAATTATGAGAATTATACAAATTTTTAATTACAAGGAAAAGGACAAACAATGATGAAAGGGACAAAGCACGGACGAATGAAATTTTCGGTTCTCTCGTATTCGCTGTAATTACAAAAGGCCCGCACCTCTTAATATCCGTACCGAAGTAAACATAGACAGAAAAACAAACGAAACGTTTTTAGGGCGGCGACACATTGCGTTATCGTGAGTAAGGCCCCCGTCACACAGGAGATAATGGTCGAACCGGTCAATATTTGAAAACCCATCAGTGACAACGTAGAAATGACTTCTTCACTTTAGTCAAAACCAATTTATTGCTACTGGTCAAAATATACAATATGACCTTTATTTATCAATACGTAAGGGTCTTATTAAATTCGATGGAGCGTCCTTCGCAATTTGTTCTGATACTCTGTCCATTAAGTATCGTGTTGCGTTTTGAAAATATTTTCGTCGTTATTAATATCTGAGAGGACGGTAGTGTCAATTTTTTGATAACTTGATTGTGTTACTATCATCAACTATGTTTCTATTAAGCTAAGCATAAATATGCTTTTGGGTTTCATTGACGTTAGAATAACACTAATGTTTAATGCTGGATTCAAGAAACTTCACTATTATTGCTCATACTAATTCACTGCCTACATCCATCACGTTGTAATGGACTTTTTAAAATGAGTTTCTACTAATCAGCAGAGATTCGATTTAGTAAGAATTGGAAAACCGTCAATAATAACAAAAAAGTCAATATAATGTCGTCAGTCTAAGCTTGCTATCTTTATTCTTAACACTCGTTTGGTACGATACAAGTACACGATGTTTTTTTTTTCGTTTAAACCGGTTCTATTCCTGGTGCAAATAAGTAATTTTCAAAAAAATCTTTGAAAGCAGTGGAATTTCTTTTTGAAAAGGAAGGGATGTTTCTTTAGGGTAAATTTTGCTTACATCAATATTTAGGGTTCATTCCCTCCAATTACCGATTTTTTTCAATACCTGTATAAATAGATATAGATATATAGATGACAGCCATAACAGCGAAACTGGAAATTGAAAAGATAATCAGCGCTTTTGTTAAGTGAAGAATCGGCAAGAAACCTTTTCTTCCTATCTTATTTTGTACAGAGTCATTAAATTGATAAAGTGCCAAAGTTGACATTGTAACTAGAAATATGTCTCAAAATAAAACAGTACTCTGCGGTACATCAGACACGTACCCAAGAATCGTCAGACTCAACTGAAACTTGTGAAATTTCAACTCAATTTCGACTCGTTAAAAGTTCTAACGATAAATTCCGAAACAAAATTTCTGTAACAGACATTCCAGTAAATAAAGATTAAAGTATTTAATCAGTTTGTTCTAGGGATCCACTTCCACGATGAGCGCCACTTCCTCGCTTTTAACAAAAAGTTTTGACGTGACTTATATCTTTTGAACTTTACTTAAATTGGACGAACAAATTCTTAGCAACACAAGGGAAAAATGTTTGAGAAAAAAAGAATTAAAAAAATGTGTCTTCGAGTGCCCTCAATAATGTTCCGGATTTGTTTATTTCGGTACTTACGGAAGAGTTTTTGAAGATTTTTTCCAAAGCAATTATACCTGTAAATAGTAAAAAAAGTATGTTATTATCATCAATTAATAAACAGACTAGAATAATTTGGAAATAGTAAACAATGTGATTTATGAATCGGATGCGAATAATGTCGGAGTGTCAAACTGTGTGACAGTAAAAAAAAATTTAGAGTATCAATAAAATTTATCACACTTTTAAAACAAAGCTCTCTCAATTTACTTGTTAGTTTACCAAATGTTGTTAAAAATACACAAAAACAAGATTTCGAATATGGCTTGGTATTTAAGATTTAAGCTTTCTGATTCCCATATCTGTTACATTAAAATTTGACAGTGCATTAGTATTATTGGTAGGATATTACTATTTAAATGTGTGCGTAGGTGTGGGATCAAAGAAACGTTATGCGTTTCGGCTTACCATTTCAAGATAAAGGCGTGTTATGGAGACGCCTATACCATAAGGTAAAAGATTACTATTTTATTTACTACTCAAAAACGTTTGATAATCTATGTCTTAATTAACCGAGCGAGAGACGCCAGCATCGCGGGTTTCGTAAGTTAAAGTTTTAAATCGCTTAAAAACTTCGATGTGCGTTCGATATTGAACTTTATAATTGAGATGAGTTGGAGTACTTTTACGTTGAAGTAGGATGTGTACAAGCCAGCAAGAAGCCTAGCGATACCGATTTCGTGGTAAAAGGTGTTTTACATGTGTTTTGTCGGCGAGCCATATCCATTTGCTTCGGGCTGATTTGATTAGAGGCTATTCTGATAAATAGCACTAACATTCTTTATTTCGAATGTGTTAAATAAGAGACCGCAATCGATGCCATTGACCTCGAAGATCCTGCCAACCCATTTTTTATTGGACCCGTAAAATCTTCACTAAATCGATGAATCGAGCGGAAAGATAAATTTTGTTTTAATAAGCCTCACTCCTTTATCTGAGATGATCGACCATAAATCCGAACTCGTCCCTTTATATTCAAAATTTAATACTGGCACATAAAACAAACAGGATCTCTTTGTACGGTAATCTCCACCGAAAACTTATTTGGGTGAGCTGGAATCAATCAGAATACGTAATGCCATTGACCATAAACAATCTTGGACAAACGTCGGTAAAGTCAGTTTACGATCTGCCACCTCGTTTATAACAGAAAGCGTCGAAACAAAACAAAGTCCCGGTAATATGGTATTAACAAAATGGTCCGCACTCAATAGCATTGTTACACTAACAAATTTATGATTATTCGTGGCAATAAAATGGTATTGGGGTAACTTTGTCATTAAAGTGTTCTATCAGGCTATGGACTGTTCCGGATTTATTTATAGTTGTCATTCAATCAGGCTGGCTTGATGTGTTTGGGCCAGGATCTTTATGGAATAATTTATGGGACCTTATAGGGCCGGACACACTTAGATGACTTTCTCGATTCAAATATTATTGAGACATCAGGTTTTGAGAAATATTTTTTTGTTTGGTGATCGCCTCTACGGATAAATTCTTACAAACCTATTGGTGCTATTGTGACTTATTTGAATATTACAACCATGCTCGTTTTAAAGTCTAACACAAAACATGGGACCCATAACGAAAGAACAGGAAAGATATGACATGAGGTCGTTTAAATATCAATGCCATATGAAGAAGTTAAACCCAGAAACAAATTGACCTACAAAAACTCGAATTCTAATTTTCACACTCAAAAACGTGAAGCAAGCATGAGAATTTTATAAATTGCCCAATCTTACAAAATAATTACAGCAGGTTTGTTCATTCTATCAAACGTGACAGCTTTTAATTATCTGCAATTTATATGTAAAAAACGAGTGTTTAATTTCACGGATATTATTAAAGAGCCTATTTCATACGTGAAGTGTTCGTTAACATATCTGACCCTTGGGTATTGACGTTGATTCATTCGTTTAACGGTGACTTGTGCGATTTCATTATACATAGAAGGCTTAACAAACAGACAAAGTGATTGACAACTCAAACCGACACAGCATAAAGTCTAGAATAGGATGTAAATATAAAATAGTTGAGAAATTCGTGAGAATACCTAAATTATGACGAGAGAGCATTCTAGCGTAGATTTTAAATAATCATGAATAAGTGGGTAAAGTGAAGCTTAGAAACTAAATGTACTGTACTGTATACAGGGTGGAAAAAATCTAAGGGGCCTGGAGGGGAACCCCCTTAATTAATTTAGTTAGCCCATTTTTACTGAGACGAAACATTCCTTTATTTTTTTTAAAGAAACAAAACTGCATTCAATTATTTCTGTAAATTTTCAAAAGAGCCTTGATTAAAAGTGCTTTATCCGTCCCATTTAGTTTTCATGTGTTTCCTTTAATTTAATAAGTTTGTAAGAGAGAGTTGATCCTTATGATTGACTCTATCGATTGATGGTATAGAAGTACAGAATGTTATTTTTACAGATTTTAGCTGGTTCGATTTCTGGGTGTAGGAAGCGTATTTTTGAAAATGTTTCAATGCAGTTGTGTTGCTTTTAAAGAATAAACAAAATTTACTTTCAGTAAAATAAGCCACCTAAAGGATTTAAGGTAGTTCCCCTCCAGGGCCCATAGATTTTTTCCACCCTGTATAAGAATATAATTTTGTGATCCATTTTGTTAAACAAAACAATAGGTACTTAATGTTTATAGAGAAAGACTTTGAAGAACAAATTATTCCTGCTATTTAGTATCTTAATAAAATCACTTCGAATATCTTTAGATCCTAAAAGTTGCCTCAGCTTCTACCGGAAAAAAATGAGTAGTCAAAGATAAAGTCATGAGAATGACAACTAGCTCACGAGCACGTTGGAATCCGAAGCTGTCATGGGACGCCCATCACTGTGAACCAGATTCGAAGTCATTTTGACAGGGTCAAGGCTCGAGGTGGCCTCAGAAGATTAATAGGTGCCGTCGCTTAAATGCAACTTAGTCAATGTAACTGCGAAGATCTCACTCAAATCTAAACTGGTAAGCTCTTTGTAACTGTCGTAGTTGCTGTTATTAGCATAGTTTAATCTTCAGAGTAATTTTTTTTAGACAAATAAACTTACATATAATTTAGTATTTTGGTATCGTACTATAATTCTTTTAGTTGAAAAACACCGGCGCGGCGCAAGAAACTTGTCAGCTTTAATAAAAACAAAACGCCTTACTATAAATATGAAATGTCTGAGACAAATAAATCTTGTTATTATAGTTTCACTTCAAAAAGAAGTGCTTGGCTTTTTATTTTCCAATTCGATACAAATTGAATTACCTACATTCATTAGCTAAGAGGCTACTTCTTCTTTTGTTATTTTTAAGGACTGTCAAGGTGACATTTCTATTTTCTTAATTGCACGGTAAGACAAGAAAATAAAAATAAAATCCTCGTAGCTTAACAAAACGTATTTAATGATTCAGTCTAACAAGAAGCCATCACAACAATAATTTCAAAAGCATTCGATCAAAACATCGTCGAATTTCCTGATGGGCCATTAGAAAAATTGCTCGTTCAACTTCGGACAAATGTTAGGAGGAGTGAAAAAAAAATGTGGGGATCTCAGAGTCGTGAGACGCAACAAAATGAAGAAATTAACGAAATCGGTGAAACAGCCCGAGATAACTTAATCGCCTCGTAGGAACCGGTTATTTTTTTGTTCTTTGTAAGGTCACAGGATCGCGGTTGTTTGTAACATGGTTGATTGTTTTTGATGTTCGGATTGTAAAACTTCGTTCTTTGTTAAGTTATAATTTAGTTTGGGTTAGCTCAAAAGGTGCGGTAATAGGTCTTTGGAAAAGTGTTTTTGTTTTTTTAATGTCTTTATTTACGGTTCATTGGCCGTTAACGTGTAACTGGCTGATGTAAAATTAAAATCTATAGTATAATTAACACCATTCTTTACTGTGATTAGATTATATCTTTATAAATGGTACTATGTCGCATACTATTTCTCTAAGACTGCTATTGTCATCCGCAATTTTTGTAAGTTCTGTAATAATCGAAATCTTAGACTCCTACACTAATTGTAGATTTGATATAAGTTCACACCTATATTCAATTATTGGTTTATTGCATCCACAGTACAGCCGGGAAAATTCCCGGTTGACAAGTAGAGTTTTTGGGGAAACGTTTTCTCGAAAGAATTAGGGTTAAAGAAATAATTAATCATTCAAATGAAATACCTTTGAATGTTCTATTATTTGTGATATAATCGTTGTAAACCTGTTACTTTTTAAATAATGCTCTGCCGATACAATAACCTATTCTTGTTACACTAAACTTTAATAAATCTTAGTTAGTAACGATCTCATGAGGTTACAAGCCACTGACACTGCAATAAGTTAAAGAGCGCAATGTTAGGTAGCACAGTGTGTTCATAAAGCCTCGTCCAGAACTAAAGTTTCATCTTGAATTTTTTTTATAAATATTTACCAATTTTTTTTCCCTTTAAATTTATCATTTTGTACCATTATTATAAATGAATTGTGAATTATGTTTCACTTGCATTGTGTAATCATTCACTTGATTGTTTTGTTCTTTGTTTATATTCACATTGTTAAATTTATTAAATTCATTTCTGTTCTCACCATACTAGATTTTTACATTTATGAAATAAGTACTAGCTTATCCAAAATCAATTGTAAACTGGCATTTGGTATCTTTGCTAGTAATCAATGACAACTTCTAGCCGATCTTTTCGCAGTTAAACACTTATAAAAAAAAAATAGTTAAGTACCGAAATGAAAAAAGAATGAATAGTTGCCATTATATCACTACAGGTAAGTTTATAAATGATGAACTATTAAAGTGGAGATTCTCAATAAACTTCGTATATAAGGAAATTGATTGGTAAGCAATTTTAAAATGGCCTCACCCGTGTCGATGAACGAGCCCCAAGCACACTTTGTGTGAAGCCGGCGCGGCGTGCTTTCTGAGAGATATCGGGTCGCCACCCGGTCGGTCTGGAGATCACGAACGCGTTTCGTCGTGTGCCTCAAGTGGCCTCTTTAAGTCTGACACTTTTGTTTTAGAAATATTTTTTTTAATTCAGACATAAAATAATACTTAAGGTGGTACGACTTCCATACAAACAAACATTGCACATAAATTGGTTCATCATACATTAATAATTCATAAATACATGTGCAACTAACTCGTTTCAGTTATTTGTTTGCGCGAAATTATAAAAAATATGTACTTTCATACATTAGCTATATAAATGCGATGGGTCACACACACATACGTAGAATTATTGAAATTATAAAATGTTAGATATTCGTGTTTTATGTATGAATGTAATTTTTTTTTATTATTTCGCGCAAACAAATAACTGAAACGAGTTAGTTGCGCATATATTTATCAATTATTAAGGTATGATGAACCAATAATTGTGTAATGTTTGTTTGTATGGAAGTCGTACCACCTTAAGCTCAGATTTCCATTTGGTTGTTACTGCAACCAAATTAACAGAACTACTGTTCTGTGTTGACTGTAGTGACATAATAGTACTTATTCTCGGACATAGCTCAGTCTTCGTTTTACAGGATTTGTAGCTTTATCTGCATTTTTGTTATGATTAGGTTAATTTAGCAAATGTATGCCTGTTGTCTCTTCTTACCCTAAGTAAAAAGAGACTTACTTAGGTACTTCTTACTTATAACCATTATAAATTAGGTACTTCCTTTAAATATGAGTGCCAATAAATTGAAATTGATTATTACCTATTTATAATCCGCTTAACGCTCACCTTCGTTACTTGCACCGGCTCCTTGACTGAGACGAATTATTATTTTTATAGTAATCGGTGCTCAGATAGATTGCCTGTGATTTGAGGCTTTCAGGGTTTTGGTTTCGCGAACAGCAGCTTTATTAGGAAAATGGGAAGATGGATTGCGCGTTTTATATTTGACATTACTCTTTCTGCAAGAGGTCCCAGTATTGCCTGCATTGGGACTCTCGATTTATCTTGCTTTACATTTCACTCCATTTTCTTGTGGTTTTTTATTATGAATGGAAATGGCAGGCCGTGATGGCATTTTTCAATCTATCACAGTACGAATTTAAGACTTTTCTTAATGTAGATATCGTTATATTATTTATCCGACACCAATATTTTCCTAATTGCTCATATTGGTTATCATTAAATAACATAAATCTGATTCACACAACTATAATTAATAGTAGTGTGCAATTAAATGAATATTTAATGATATTTCAAAACATTATTACCATAATCTGATGTATTACAATAAGTTTATTAATGTATTTTTAATGAAAATTTTGTTACGCATCAAAGTAGTAAATAAATACAATTATGTAGCTTTATTGATAAAAAATCATCATCATCATCATTAAATTGAATTATCTATAGAGAACTTCAAATTAATATAATTATACCATTCTAAAAAGAGTACATGAACAGGTGAAATTAGAAATTATTAACTGTTTTAATTTAATTTTCTACAATATGTCAACAGACACTTTGAATTTGGCTGCATAATGTTCATGATTCACGCAGTCATAATGAACAGATTTCACTCTTCATAACTATTTCATCTGCATGAAGAAAATAGCCGATATTTTCCAGTATTTCTGTAAACAATATACTCAAAACACCACTCTTAATGGTTAGAGAGCAAAGTGAATAATGTGATAAATGCGATTCGGTGATTTCCCTAAAGCTCTTTATTTCACCCACGGTTTATTGACGACCTTATTTACATCTTCGCAATCCACGAAATTAAAAACCGAAGATATTAGTAGAAAAACTGTACAATATAAGTGATTCCGTAGGAGCGAACAGTGGATTTTTTTTAACTTACGAGTACTTGTGTCAATGATAAATAGCGATGGGCAGACCATATGATAAGAGGAAAAGAAAAATGGAGCAATATTGTAATATGATGGTACCCCAGAGACGGCAAAAGCAAGAGTGGTCGATCACAAAGAAGGCGGGACGACGACATACGATAAGTCACAGGAGCTATATGGAATGGAGTTGCTGAGGAAAGACAAGAATGGAAAAGGTTGGAGGAGGCTTTTGCTGACTGGCAAACAGACCCACAAAGAATGCTAGGCTCAAATATTGACCTATGGAAAATAAAAAAAAACGGTCTGAAGTAAAAAAGCTAATTTATACACTCAACGGCACATTTAATGGCCGCAGAAATAAGCATACAGACCTTTGCAGGAATATGTCGACATTTTTAGTAAAGAGTCACAAAGTGAGCATGTTTGTATCAAAATAACGGGATGCGCCATTAAATGTGCAGGTTAGTGTATTATTATGTGTCAATTAAATAACGCTAGACACTGATAAATCTTTAATAAACAGTCTTGACTCAGGTACAAAATAATGCTCATACAAACATTTACTCTAACCGACATTCAAACCTTGGACGTCAGTGAAGGCGACAGCTTGCAATCGATGTGCATACCACTCCCATGAAAGTTGTCAAATATATGGTTGGTGGTAGGACTTGTTCTAAGTCCGTCTGGCTAGCTACCACCATCTTACCTAAGTCTGACGCCATAACAACCATGTTGTGATCCGGTAGTTAGAGAGAAGATAGCCAGTTCCTTAGTGATTGAGGATTCCGGGGGAGGCTTGCTTCCATCTTCAGCCTTACAATACTTAACATCAGGTATGATGAAGGCTAAGAGTGTCCCCTGTCGTTCTTAAAAAAACCTACAAACACACACTCACTACATACATACACTCACGTCTTAAATATCTTTCGGGGTTAGCAGAGCAGTAGATTGAGAGAAAAATTGATAGAAATCACTTTATTAATCCCCGCTTAATGAACCCGCATCCTTGGGAATCCGGGAATCAATGCACTGGGCCGGATTCCCAAGGATGCGGGTCCAAATCCCGTCAGGGCGACTTGTTGACTTGTGAGCCTAGTTGTTTTTTTCTAGTATATTTTCTTGTTTAATATTTATCGCACAAAAATAGCATTGTAAAATGCAAAAATTAAAAATTAATAATTAAATGGCTGTTTCATCTTAATCGATAGTCAAACATCTGTAAAGATGTTTCTTTCGAATGCGAGAATATTTCTCTAATTGATAAAACGACGGTGGCCAACACCGTAGAAAGGTGAATATACTTGAAAAATTCGACGTGTCCTCATAGGTCTCTGTATCATAATTGGATAGTGCATAGGGCCGGATTCCCAAGGATGCGGGTTCAAATCCCGTCAGGGCGACATGAGCCTACTTGTTTTTTTTTTAGTATATTTTCTTGTTTAATATTTATCAGAAATCACTTTCACAGCCATACCTCATTATCGACACTACATTAGGCATTGGTTAAGTTGTGTCTTAAATATTGTTCAGAAACAATAGTGACAGTAATTCGCCTATATTTGTTTTTGAGTATACCCTGTCCACTTCTTCTTCTTCTTCTTATCGAGTGAGGATTAGTAGCCACCTCTGGTGTCAGAGTTTATCAAGCCGCCTATAAGGCCTCTGAATTGGCTTAACGACTGTAATCAAATGATAACAGCCGGGACCAACGGTTTAACGTGCCTTCCGAAGCACGGAAGCACTCAGTTATAATGCCACTTTACGGTCACCCATCCGACACCTGACCGGGCCGAACTTTGCTTAACAAACGTGATCGAAAACTATCAGTCTGTCAAGCGCGGCCATGATGTGCCCTGTCCACTGATAGGCTTTTACTAGGGAAGGGGAGGGGAGGTAACACCTAGCATATTAAAATAATCATGCTTTATGCTGTTTTTCGTAATGATTTTACGTATACTCATGTGCTTAAATTCAATATTAACAATAAATATTAACAATGATATTGACAACCTGTCATAACACTCTACTGTATAAAAATCCGACCATAATGAGAAAGATCTATTCTATTTTAACTCTAGACATAACAATGTGTTAGCTAAAAACAAAGCCTAATTAACACTAGAGCGCTCACGCGGGCTACATGTTTAGCCCACAGTAAAATATTATTATTTAACTTTTGAACGAAACTCGCCTCGGAGCTGTACTTTCAGGTATTCTTCTAGTACGGATCATCTCGCACTTTAGTAGTGTGCCATCTTCCTAGGCGCATTGATGTGAGCTCGGTGCATTTTTATTGTAGGGTGAGACCGGCTTTGGGACAGATCAAAAAATTTAAACAGCTAGACTGTGATGAAAGCACTGTTGCATAAGAACAACTCTTTAGTATACATCATAATAAAATGATTTACTTATCAAATTATTTTATTATGATGAAAGAAACAGAAAAAAAAACATATTTGTCTTACAAACATTTAAAAATAACACTTCGTATTATAACCCCATAGTAAGAATGTGCCGGCAATATAATGATCCAATCATGTCAAATAAACAACTCGATATCTACACTACAAAGCAAACTGTGTTTAAGACTCAAGCAAAAAATATATTCTTTTAACTTCATATTAATAATATTCAAATTCCTTGATTATTTAATAACTTATTTCAATCAAGTTTATGTTTCACTGTATAAATTATTTTTTTATAAATTATATGTATCCTATAATTGTATAATGTAATCTAATAATCATAGATAATCACTGTATGTTAATTTATTTTTTTCGTAATTCTATAATCTTATGTTATTTGATTAATGTAAAATCTATTGCATTTATAGGAATACTTTTCTTGTATAATTTTCTTGTTTAATATTTATCATTTATAGGAAATTTATTGTCAATGTTTATTGTAGTTGTTTTTTTTTTTTTTTTTCTTCTTATGTTTTCGCATCGCATGATTTTCTGTGTGTACACGTATTTGGATGTCAGTCTTGTTCGAAACTTGCATTGCTCTCATTTCATGTTTTTATTGACTGTTATCTGTTGTGTATACCATAAATAAATAAATAAATTTCTAAATAAATTAAAAGAGTTGAACGAATAAAACTTTATTGATCTGAATAGGTCCGGAATATGTAATTTTTATTATTTTTTCTAGAAGTTTATCTTGAGGTCATAAATCAAAAAACTTAAGCAATTGTTGACTTTTGATAATGTATTTAGTAAGACATAAAGAGAAGTCGTCATATTATAACTTCTTTACTTTAATTAAATAAGTGTGTTATTCAAAATACCTATATCATAATGGGCTACATATGTACCCCGCGCGAGCATTGCAGGAGAATTTTAGGCACGTATACTCTAGTGTTATGGCATGTAACAGATACAGCGTAGCCAATTATCCAATAAACAAAAATAGATCTACTAAATTGGCGAAATGAATTCATTGTGTGTAGCCAAAATTTACATTTGAAAATAACAACTGCATAATATAATGGAAGCTCATTATTAATATATTGCTAGTCAAACAGTGTCGCAGTTAGAACAAAGGTGGCTTTAATTATGTAAAATATATAATTATAATATTATTCCACCCAATTATAGGCATTATCTAGTATCCATAACACAAGTTTTTCATGAAACTTAATGTGGGCTAGATAATTGGTGTGCAAAAATAGTATAATAAGACTAAGAAGAAATTAGTAGATAATTTGTGACTGAGTCTAGTTTGAAGATTTATTAAAGGTTATGATAAATAAATACTATTAAAATAAAAGTAATCCGAGATTGTAGTTCCTACAGTTACCGTCCGTAAAAGGGATCGTGCAGTCATATTAAATAGCATAAAACTAAAGAACCTAAAAAAGACGTTTAGAGAAGCATCTTAGGTATTTAATATCGAATAGATTTGATTAGTAAGTAGCTATTGATTTGACCACCGCCGAATAAAGTACGCTAATACTAAAACCCAAAGCCGTGATTTATCAATCTTAAAAAAGAACAATATCCTAAAACCCTCAATCCGGTGTTATCCTAAAATCACAAAAGGTAAACAAACTTACTTTATATCGGCCCGAAAAAACCAAGTTTGTTACCTACAAAAGTAATTTCGTAAAAATCCCCTCGCGTTTCATAATTTTCGAAGGAACCCTAATAAATGGGGATTTAGGGCGTTCCTTCCTGTCAACGGTTAACATATTAAATTTATGTTAATAATAAGATAATACATCTTAAGACGGCCATTGGCAGGTCATGGTTTGCTAGGCACGACTCAAATTTTAAAATTAAAACTTATAAATTATATTGTTTGGGTTCGCTCTTTGATATATCTTAATTAAAGGTTATTACATTAATTAGCGATAGTGAAAGGTTTTGATTGATAAAATGTGTAGGTGGCTTGTAGGTTGGGATTAGTTTATTTGTTCATTTCCCAAATATGTTTTTGTTTCAAACTTGTAGAACATAAAAATCCACTATAATTATATTGACTTTCTGACATTTGTCTATTGCCCATTGAGCGCATAATCGCTAACATTAATAACACGATATAATTCGGTCTAGGCTGTTACAAGCATATGTAAAGGTCAAGGTCAAGGGTAAAGCTACACCATCGGTTCGCAAAACCCTACGACGAGTCCTTGAAACGAGAACTGATAAAAAGTTGTAGTCTAGGGCTGTTTTTTAGATGAGTGAGTTTTTGGTGGTGAAAAACAGGATGTGACGCTGTGCCAGGTCATTGCACTTCTATTAACTATTTTGTTTTGGCCTTAGCTAGCTAGCACCGACTCCAAAAATTTTATTTTTTATATAAACGACTACTTGCCAAAAGGTGATTGATATTTTTCAAGATTATGAAAAAACTACTAGCCAGATCTTCGTAAAAATTATATGGGACCACACATAAACCATTTTCTTTCAGATAAAAAAAGAATTTAAAAAATCTGTTAACAACTGGCGAAGTTACGGTAAAACATACATAAAAAAAAATAAAAAAAAAATATTGAGAACCTCCTCCTTTTTTTTGAAGTGGGTTAAAAAATGATCGTATCATAGTTGTTTAATCATTTTCCATTACAATTTAACAATACATTGTTATAAATAAAAGAGCCTAAATAGTCACCGACAAATGAGTAAGTATAATCTGGTAAACATAGCAGTAAATAATTTTCAAGCAATCAAAAACTATGTCAAAGTATTTTAACACAGACCTTTATCGAGATAGACGAAAAGAGCGCTTAAAACTGTATGAGAACCTAGCGTGTCGGATGTTTCGTACCAACGATAACGTCACGAGCGAGATTTAGTGATGTGGAAATGTTATTGGTGATCTCTTGCAAGAAAGCACTGCACAATTAAACTTTTTTGTTTTTGAGTGAAGCGTGTTTTCATGGCAATGGTCTCAAGCGGACTTACTTAGGTCGGAAAGCTTTGACCGTGGATCAAACTTTTGACACGCATCTATCTCTATACAGGTCTGTGATTTTAACTAGTAAATACAAAATACAAACAAACGCATAAAAGCTGTTGAATACGTAAACCATTTCACCGAAACCCATAACTCTAAGCTCACACAACATGGATCACAACAAAGCTGTTTTGATCCCAAACAAATTGATAACGCCACGCCAATCAATCAAGCTATCACCGCTCGTGTGACGCCAGCCTAATCCATTACATCCTTCTACTTAATAAACTCCCGTCTCGACTTATTTACAAATTGATAAATATTTGATGTATGCTGTGATGCTACTGCGAGATAACGAACGTGAGGTGACACATTTTTTTTAAGCTGTGGCCTTCTTGATGACTTGTAATAATATTATGTAGGACATTGATAGTAGGCTGACTATATTGAATTGAGAAATGAAATTCCTTGAGCTGATAGGTGTTTGAAAAAAATAAATATAAGCTCAAAAACTCTTTTTACGGAACGTGAAAAATGAAGATGTGATTATTGTATAGGAATAAAAAACCTAAAATACAGAAGGCTAAACCGTCAATCAAATTAATATTTATCTTGATACGACACCCACATTTCAAGAATAAATTAAAGAAAAAAAAGCAAATATATGTATTAACATTTTTGGCAGTAGATAATTGACTTTTTTATCGACTACGGGGAGATTCTTAGCCTTCATCATACCTGATGTTAAGTATTGATAAGGCTGAAGATGGAAAGGAGCCCCTCCCGGAATCCCCAATCACTGAGGAACTGGCTATCTTATCTCTAACTGCCTGAACACAACAATGCTGAAAACATTGTTGTAATGGCGTCAGGCTTAGATATGATGGTGGTAGCTAGCCAGGCGGACTTACAACAAGTTCTACCATCAACCAAACCGAATAAAATACGTACCCCCCTGGGAATCGAAACCGGGACCCCTGGGTCTGATAACGGTGGTTTTTACCACTAGACCACAGAGGCGGTAGAGCAGTGACTTCACTCAAGTAAAACGCTTTGCACTAGATAAAATTAAAAGTCAACCGACCAACATCTAGTTTTCTAATTTCCTTGATAACAAACCCAATGAACACGTCAAACACCATTAAATTATGGTTTCTAATCTTAAAAAAGTAACACCAACATTAAGTATATTAGCATTAGTTACAAACCTGCCAAGTGTCTTCATTGAATCGCATCCAGAAAGACCCGTTTCCAGATAATTGCAGTTAAGGGTATTTTAAAGGGCCGCCTAGTGGTGTCCACTTTATCGATACTGTTTATTGTAAAGTTCAGATCGCAATCTTTACTTAATTAAAGTATATTAAGGGTTTGGTTAAACTACTTTAAATGCTACATTTAGTTCCACTTTGCAAATTACAAAGAGAGAATTGTGTTACTAAACATTTGATAAAGGCATTGTTTCAGTTATGACAATTTCTGTGCATTCATTTACCTACTGACTTAGCAAGAACGTGGTTAAAGTAATGTCTTATATCACCGTGATGGATCTGTCTTCTTCTTCTTATCGTGTGAGGATTAGTGGCCACCTCTGGTGTCAGAGTTTATCAAGCCGCCTTTAAGGTCTCTGACTTAGCTTAATGACTGTAATGAAATGACAGCAGCCGGGACCGACGGTTTAACGTGCCCTCCGAAGCACGGAAGCGCTCAGTTATAATGCCACTTTACGGTCACCCATCTGACACCTGACCGGGCCGAACTTTGCTTAACAAACGTGATCGAATACGATCAGTCTGTCAAGCGCGGCCATGAGCGCTTCATGATGGATCTGTGGTCTATGTAAACTGAAAGATATTGGAACTGGCTCCAATAACAGAATGATTTTGCACCTAATACGATTTGATTGGTAAATTCTCTTTGCTAGCCTTAGTTAGTCATAGTTTGGTTTTTTATTATGTGGAAAATTAAAACTAGTTTTCTTTAGCATTATGACATCAGTCTCATCATCACTTACTTGATAAGTATTCGAGTTCGTAAGTTATAGAATAAAAATCTTCGCTATTGCATCGAAGAAGGGAATTTCAATATCTACCGAAAATGCTGATCGTCCATTTATTGTCCCATTACTAAAAGAGTATATACTTTAATATCACATGTATTAAGATAGTTAATGAGAGTTAAGTAAAGAATGTTAATTAAATGTCCCCGTAATGTTTCCAGTCATTAACGACTCCAATCCATGAACCATACTAATTGTGTCTTCCATCTTGAGGCGACCCACGCAAACATGTTAATTAGACTTAACCAGAGTGTTTCTGAGAGTTTTATAACTCTATCCCGTGTAAAGTGACCATTGACACGCGAGGTGAAGCGGTTGCGAAACAGTAATAAAGTTATCATCCTCGTGGTGACAGTATTCTTACGAGTAATTTACTTCGTCCTTGTAGGTACAGTCGGGGAAATTCCCGGTTGACCAATAGAGTTTTTTTGAGAAACGATATTTCGGAAATTATTAAGGTTAAAGAAATAATTTATTTATTAAATAATAGGTATATTAAAACCTTATTATTTATAATGTAAACGTTTTCTGAGATAACTTTCTCCAAAAAAACTCTACTGACCAACCGGGAAATCCCCAATTGTACCTTGAAGACATTGATAATAATGGAAATGGGAAAGTTTATTTCTAAACTTTTCTGTTAATTTGAGACGTTTTATAACTCTATTTTGTGTAAATGACTATTGACACGCGAGGTGAGGCGGTTGCAAAATGCCATTTTTGGCAACAACCGACCGGTAATAAAGTTATTATCCTCTTGGTGACGGATATTCTTAATTTACCACCTCCTTGTAACCTGAAATACACTGCAGCTATATTAGTTATAATAGAAATGGGAACGTTTCTAAATTTTTCTGCTGCTTTGAGACGTTTTACGACTCTATTCCGTGTAAAATGACCGTTGACACGCGAAGTGGGGCGGTTGCGAATTGGCCCTTTTGTGGCAACGACCAGTAATAAAGTAATTATCCTCTAGGTGACAGATATTCATAATTTACTACCTCCTTACATACTTTGAAGATATTGAACTAAGCCTACTAATATAATAAAGGGGAAATTTTCTTTGATACTCAACCTTGCGTCCTTTGGCCCTCACAAAAATAACCTAAATCAACACGAAGAAAAAGAAGAACCCTTAAACGATTGAACGGGTTTGAATGAAATTCTGCACACACACAGAACATGACCCGAAATAGAACACTTTTTTTTCATCCAGATTTTCCTACCATGATCTCAGCTAGTAAATATTTCCATACAATAAATATTTCCATACAATCACACCAATTATCTAGCCCACGTTAAGTATCATGAAGAACTTGTGTTATGGATACTAGATAACGGATAAACATACTTATATACTTTTTTTTTGTAAATACATACTTAATATACATATTAAACACCCAGACCAAGACAATAAGACATGTTCATGCACACAAATATTTGTCTTGTCCGGGGATCGAACCCGGGACCTCTGGCGCAGAAGGCGGGGTTAGTACCCCTGCGCCAAACAGGTCGTCAGGCTAGTATCTTATTAATACTTACTCGTTGTTTAGTTAGGAACTAATAAAAACAGAGCAATTAACACTTTGGAGTATACAGACCCTTGCACTACTATTAATAACCCTTAGCCACATAATACTAAATAGTACAAGAACCTTATTGCCAAAAAAGGCAACGCAACAGGTATCGGGAGTCAGTAGTGACCCCATGACTAATATTACCCATGTATAAAAATTAAAGTGAAACCCATGTAAACATATTATTCTTTTTTTTAAGGAGTTTAAGTTGGAAAACTATAAAGTTATGATGAAAAGTTTGATGTAATGGGGTAACTTTTGATCCCCGATATCCCCAGACTAAATTAAACTCAATTAATAACTAGCGCAGACGACGGATAACGGAGGACACGTCTTTATTGTTAACCAAATAAGATTGAACTTAGACCGCGTATATCCGTGAAAAGTACGCGATAGTCCTCGTTATATATTCAACTTTATGTTCTTAGTTATAAGGTCGTGTCGCGGACAAAAAGTCCCCCAATGTCCGTCGTCTTCGCAGGCCCTAAGAATTAGGCCTTTTATTCCGCTGATTTAACTGTTCTCATGCTTTTTAATTTCATGAAGTTGCTTGTAAACTTTTGGGCTATCAATATGGCACCATTTTCAACGACCCCAACTACAGGAGTGTGTAAGAGAAGGTGGATTTATAATCTTTTGAGTCTCTTCTATTTACAACCCTTGTCTTATTTTATACTACCTTTATATTACGACCAATAGACCGATAATAATAGCACTAAAGTCAACATTGTCGTTATATCATCAAAACTGAGCAATACGCTTTTTGCCAGTACAATGCGAACAGCTCGATTACCGTCCCATCCCTACGCAATTTTATAACAAAAACACTTGCATCGCATACATTTGCTGTTGTATGTCCGTTGGTCGACTTGAATGTGAGGAGAATTTGCTATGTAACGACTTTTTTGTATGGTTTATATGAGTGGTGTGATCGTGTTTCTGTTGTACATTGAACAGCAAATCAAAATTTAAGCTTAGGCACACACTGAGATCTTGCATTTTCTTCAGTAATTAATAAGAAATTAATAACGAATAAATTCCGTCTGACTTATATCGTAGGTGGGTATGTGCGTTTAACCCCCCTTTGTTAAACATACATTTATTTATTTATTGTTAGTATTTAATTATCAATTTATATTTTAGTGTGCGAATTTTGATGTTAAATGCCTGTCATGCTGTGAGCATGCCTATCATAATTCTTTTCACCTCACACGCTCTGAAAAGGAGGTTTTGTCAATCAGTTTAGGCATAGAAAATCGCTTTTTGCGGCCTAGCGCGGCAAAGTACTCTTTTAATTTAATACCTAAAAATATGTCACACTGCGTTCCGAATTTTTTGACTTTTTTGTTATATTTGATTCTTATTTTAAATAGCTTTAAATTAATCATAATACTCCGTTTTGGTTTAATTATATTATTTTAGTTTATTGAATCATAAAAACAATAACAATAAGATTAAACTATTTGTTATAAGAATTTTGTATTAGGCTGGGTGAGATTTCACAATGTCTTTGTCTTGTACCTCATGTCAGTGTCAACATTTACGAAATCGTTTTTATTCTTATTAATAAGTAACAATATATTCCTACTTTGAATAACTTTGAATTAACAATTATTATTAATAAAATTTATTATTTTTGTTATTTATATCATTAAAACAACGAGAATAAGGTATATTTAGATTAAACTTTGTTTAAAGAATTTATTACCGGAAGTTGACCGCGGAAACAACCATAAAATGTTCCTCGCTGTTATGAGGTGAAAAATTGTGTGTTGCGCTCGGCAGAAAAGTTTTAGCGTCTTGTATCTTTGAAATCCTTCACTTGCTCAGATTTCAATAGAGGTAACTCGCCGCTAAATAACCAACTTTCCAGCCTTGCATAACAAATAACTATTATTTGTTTGTATCGGTTTTCATGTATCTGCTGTCACTCTGTTTTGTGAACCTAAATTAATAAACAAATAAAATAAAATACCTAATTCAGCAGGCTGATTCGGACTTGGAATCGAACTCGAATTCTATGCTTTGTTTTTCTTTATTTTGAAATGAGTGACCGTGACAAATGCATACCTACATTTCGCTCTCGGAAATGTTTCCAACGGTTTGTCGATAAGGGTAATAATAAGATCGTCGCGTTTCCGTTTCTGTGCCGATTGTGAGGTAGAGGTGAGTGAGGAAGGCGCCCAAAAAGTAAGCTTTTCGTTGGACTATCGACATTTTTTTAATAACTACTTTAAGTCATCAGTAGGTCATCAAACCCCAAATGCCGCAATTGTTCAGCAATAAGCTATTTGAAAGGTATAGCTATGACGATGAAATTAAATTTATGAAAAAATACTGTTTACACCGATACGTAGGTACAAAAATGTAGAAAGAAACAACTTTATTGAAGCCCAAAAGTGTCACTAGAAATAAATGTTATAGTACCAAAGTATTAAATATCACTTGAGACATACGCAGATACCACATGAATGTAATATGAACACTTCATAAATGGTGAATGTGTTGTGTCATAATGTGTCAGAGTCGGTTTAGTCATCGTGTTGACTCAAGTTGATATTACCTTTTGAAGTGATAATATGCTGAACTGATAAAATGACGGGGTCGCTGAACTACTACGAAGATAAAGAATACTTTATAATTTTATAATGAGTACTTGATCCACGACTTAATTTTTATTTTGATCTGCCTGTTTAATCTGTGTTAGCATAACTAACTGACCTCATAAACGTTTTCTTTTCAACATAGGTATGTCATGTTGAAGTTTAAACACTGTACATGTATTTTACTTATAATATTTGGTTTGTAAGTTTGTTCACGCATTTGTAAAAAAACTTATTAGTCAACTATACATCTATAGCTCTACATCTATAAACTTCATTCTTCAATCACTGAGGAACTGGCTATCTTATCTCTAACTGCCGGAACACAACAATGCTGAAAACAATGTTGTTATGGCAATGAAGCTAGCCAGGCGGTCTTACACCAAGTCCTACCACCAACCAAACGGAATACAATATCTACCCCCGCTGGCAATCAAACCCGGGACCCCTGCGTCTGATACCGGTGTTGTTACCACTAGACCACAGAGGCGGTTAAAACTTAACTACTACATATTAAGGATTTGAATAGTAGGTATCTTTGTTTTCTTTATTTACCACAATTTTTAAAACCCCACAAAGTTACTTAAATTTTTTAATTTTCAATTTTATTTCGAGGATTTAGGGTTCTTGAACTAGGCGAACTAATACATTAAATGGAACGGACTTTACATTCCAGTCTATCTCCAACATTCTTTCATTTTCATTCAAAATGCCAAAGACATTTAATATCGAGCCAATTCAGCCGAAATTCACTCCATGCCCTTTGACCAAATAATAAACACGTATATCCTTAAATTCCTTCCACTCAGATATCGAGGGTCTCTGTTTGAGTTCGGTTAATACGTTTTAACCTAATATTTGCACGGCTGCTAGTTCGAAGCTGATCAAATAGAATTGTGACATCACGACCCTGAGGGAGCATAGCGACTTTATGTGGGAAATGTTTAACTCAAATAATACGTAGGTGGAATAATATCATAAATGGGAGTAGCTCTTCTGTCTTAACTCATGTCTGTGTAGGTTATACCGGTAGATTTTAAGGATGACGCCCGCGGTTTCAATCGCGTGGTTCGCGTTCTTCGAATCGTTCTAGTATCGGGATAAAAAGTATCCTATATGTTTTAGTCCTTTTATTTTAATCTAGGCTATTTACTATCTGTGTGGCAAATTTCATCCAAATCCGTTCGTTAGTTTTTGCGTGAAAGATTAACAAAAAAACAAATAACCAAACAACCAAACAGACATACTTTCGAATTTATAATATTAGTATGATCATCACATGAATTTGTTAAGACGTAATTTTTGTAATTTTTTCAATACTTAGTACAGACAATTTCAATATCGTTTCACGACAATTTTGTTCTAAATCTTAACGGTGCTTAAAACAAAGTTTAATTTCTCCTCCTCTCTTTCAGTAATAAGTATAATTATTTTGTACAGCTTATTCAAAGTTGTTAATTACTGTTTTTGTGTCAATGTAAATTGTGTTTGGTTTTAACAGTATTTTAAACTATGTTTCTGAATTGTTCTGATAATATTGGTGACAATTATTGTAAAACTCCATTAAAATTATTGTTGAAAATCACTTTCATTGTATTAAATCATTGGTCAAGTGACCTATAAAATTTTTCACCAATAATTATGTTAGCGTAGAAATCAGTAACAGACTGCTACAATATAATTTTCTTGCGGGTGAAATCTGGGGACGAAATCAATTCTTAAAATTAATTTAAAACGATATACAAACTTTCAAATTAAGGCCATTAGGTACCAAACGGATGTTAATACATTACATTGACACACGAAACAGCCAATTTACAAGTTAATAGCGTAATTTCTCTTATGGAACTGGCATCCGGTGACGTACGTTTTTATAAGGATGGATAAATCAATGAAGTAATAAACACCTAGGAGCTTATTAACAATATAAATCTTAAGAAAACATAAACTGTTGAGGTGATGCTAGAGAAAGGTAACCGTCAGAAGTAGGATCATTTATTTTTGTCAACAGAATAATGTTTCTTCGTTTGAGTGATGAAGTATAATTTTGATTTAGCCGTTTCTGTGTGAGATGTGATAAATCAATACTTATGAAAACATACTTCTCGTTCGTCTCCTCGAGAAGCGAAGCGCTCAGAATAAGAAAAGAAAATCTAACTTTTCGGGCCGCTGCCCTTCAATTTTGCGCTATTAGATAAAACTGGCCACATCCTGTTTCCAAACAAGATGGTGGTCAAATACTTGCCCAGTCTAGAAAAAAAGTTTTCAATGGTGTGAGCGATAGTCGATATGTGTATAGTGATAAAAAATTAAAATAAAATTATAATTTGTCTTAGTTACAGAAAAGTAGAAGAAAATAAACAAAAGTTATCATTAATGCATTGGTTGGATATAAATACGAACCGAAAATGTATTCAGCGGAAGCATACATCCGAGTAATAAAAGCGAAGTGATGAAAAGTATTTACGAAGAGGAAAGCTGGAAGCAACAATACTTACGTTAATTTATCAAGTGGCTAGCTTAGACAGAATCTCAGAAAAAGCTGAGTCTTGAAGGAATAAAAGAAAGGAATAAGTAACAGATATTCCCGAGGGAGGAACATCGACACAGAACGTTACTGATGAAATAAGGAAAGTCCCGAATAAGAATGCTTTTAAGACAATGCTTCGTGAGCACGTCCTGGAGTTATTTTCAGCTCCGAAAACGTCTGTACTCGCATTTGCTATATCATTTAGCCCGCAATATCTCCGTTCTCAGTCGGCTTTTTGTTTATGTCGCTGTTATTTCGGCGTGTCACTCGCGTAAGTGATACTTTATTGGCGTATTACGGAAAATTTATGTTGTTTACTTGGAAATTAGAAGGTTCAGTTAATTGGTAATATTGTGCGTATGTAAATTGTTTACGTAAACGAAATTGTTTCTGAGAATTTTGTATCTTACTGTCGTTCTGTTGACGTTAAAACTGTTTACATTTAAATAAATAGCTTTCTTCGAAATGATTCTTTTACAATTGTCTGTTGAAGAGGTAATATTGAGGCTATGTATAAAGCTTATAAGTATCAATCTGTATAACGCAATCTTTATGAAAAATTCTATTCAAACACTTCTTTCTTGCTCTAATCTCTGTCAGCCATCGTGTTCTTCAACCGGTAAATAATCAGTTTAGACACATAATAATTGGCCTAAACTATCTCAGTACTTACCAATATTTATCAAACATGATTTATGCGTAAAAATGTAGCAGCACGGATACTTTGTATTTATAATATAATAGTGGACTTAGAAATAAATAAATTAACTAACTACCTACTCTCTCACGCACCATCAAATACGCTACTAGCTTCCAATTATTCCCTCAGCTATCTAGGATCAAACCAATTCGTCAATCGAGAAAAAAAATCGTTACCTGGAGTTGACCAAACTCATCTCTGCTATTCAGATCATACATCAAAGTGTCAACGGAGAGTAGGGACTGAATGGGAATGGGGAAAAATGACATACACCCCGCCTTGACAATTTGCCCCGGTCAAAATGGATGAATGCGAATCTATCTGGAACAATATTTTTCTGACGTGTCACTTTCTGCACGATTAGATTGCCGACCGTCTCCAGAAGTTATCTTATTTACAATTTGTATTTCTATGTTTCTTCGTTGCTAACAATTCTCGTTTTTTTATTGGAAAAACAGAAGTTGGTATAGAGGTAGTTAAAGATGTGGTTACATTATAATGTATAAATTCAAGGATTAATGAATTAAAAACAGGTAGTTTCAATATATTCCAACTATTACGAAAAATGTGATTAGGATAAGAATCAACGAAGGAACGAAGGAAGACTTTATTATAACTAATACAGAAAAAACACAATATAATATTCATCGCATTTTGGTCTCGGGTGAGAATTGGATCTACGATCCATAGTGCAGGATTGGATACTGGGCAGGATTATTTACTAAGTACTTAAACTTTGAATGAATCCTCCTGACTTAAGCTACAACAGTTTTTACAATATACATGAAGAAGTTAATAACTTTGTATCACTTACCTCAGAGAAAAAAAATCAAAGTAGATAAAAAGATCTTGTTTCATAACAAGTATTTCTACTTCACTTCCCATATCTAAGGGTTAACTAGACCGCAAGCATTAAAAGCATCTGCATTTTAACCACTTGAAGCTTACAAACCATAAGTCTATAAATTATACTTAAATAGATATTAGTTCCTCTAACTAAGTGGACTCTTGAGCAGGTGAAGAAATAGCAAGTTAAATTTTAAACACGCCTCGGCTGGGAGTCTTAAGTCTATAATATTAAATGAGGGAGGATTGAGAAGACTTTATGAAGAATCCGCTATAATATTTTACTAAGGCAAAATGAAATGAATATTTACCTTGGTTTTTAATAATATCATCATTTCTTTATATTACGTTAACCGGTTATTGAGTAAATGTTAATTTTTAAGGTTATCCAGGAGACGTAATTTCTAGGTTGATGATCAAATTAACTACTGGTTTCGTTTTAGAAGTAAATATGAAATTTAGTCTACCGTTGCTTGTACATATCTTTATAGAATATTAATTAAAATAGTTTTCAGTATAGAGTCATTTGTATTTTTTTTTATATATATGTGTAGGTATGTAAGTATGTTATTTACAATACCTACCTTACCGACATAAATTGGTATTTTGGAATTAGATAAATATATTTTGTTTGACGTCACCATGTTGGATACAGTTGTTTAAAGAATTTTGAGTTGAAGTAAATTTGTATAAAGATCTTGAAGGGGGTAAAAATTTAATGAACAAAGTCAATGCGCACGGAGTCGTAGCAGCATATAGAACAAGTCGCAATAACGGCCGAATCATTGTTAATGGGACAAAAATATACTTTAATGAAACATATTCCGGACAAACATTCGATACTAAAATAGAATCGGCAAATCGGGATTACCGTTTAAAAAATCCTTCCAATCCGATATCAAAAAAACATTCAAGAAAAAGATACTTTTAACAAAAAAGTACCTACAGGCAAAGGAAGTAAGAATATTTCAAACAGACACCCTAAGCCCATAACATGGTCGGGTACAGATTCTTTTCTTATGATCTACTATTGTTGTCTTGTCAATAAAATGTATACGGGACACAATCGCTATTTGTTGTCATTTATATTTTATGCGAAACCTTCAGATTATACGGACGTCTGCCAACTTCCGGAGCATTATGAAGGACAATGTATTCCACCATGACACAACTTGCGTTGCTGAACCGCAAACATCTATGAATAAAGGGCTTTTAATTTTAGATGAGTTTGGTCAAGGAAAAGAAAGAATTGAGGGAACAGCTGTGTGTTACATCAGTAAGAAGATTTGATATATCGATAAAACATTATTATAAACGATTGACTCCAATATGAAATACCTTTCAACAATGAATAATACAATAGAATAACGTTGAAGTTAAATTTTATACCTTTAGGTATTTCTCTCCAATTAGAAGACACTAAAAGAATTTGTTTGCTTTTAATCATCAATTCTCATTAAACTCATACAACTTAAAGCTATTTTTTTTTATTTTTATTAAAAATCGTATAAATAATTTATCATTGAGCCTGAAAAATTCTTTTCAGAAGCTATCAAGCTTCCATATCTTCTGTCTGAAGTTGTAAGTAATTAAAAAATAAGGTTTAATATTTTTATTTTCAATCCCAATAAATGAAGACTAAATAAAAAATCAGAATACTACACCATTGTTATAATAATTTATTATATCAATCATTAGCCCGGCGTCATGGGGGCCGGGTCAAGATTACCCGCGCATTTTCAGTTTTAAAACTATTTATGCGAAGTTGACGCTTTTCTCAGTAGCCGGAGTTTTTGAGTGCCTCGATACGTTTTTGGCACGAAATCAGTCGTGCATTAGTCGCGTTGGTGCCACAATTATATTATACACGTGCCAAAATTATATTATAATATATTATAGAATTATTAATATAATAATTATAATAATAAATAATTATAATTAATTATAGTATTTTTTTATTCTATATTTAATTTCAGTTGTCAGATTGTTTCCTTAATTGTCCATGTTAGTAGGTTTATTAAAGTAGTTACCACTTAAACAGTTGAAGACTGATAATCGTTATATTTAAGTTTAATTTTCCTAAAAGAAGATATCCTTTTTGTATTTTTTAGACATTAAGTTTCAAAGCCTTGTTACTATGATTAAAAGTTTATTCCTTAGTAATTTTTTAGGTCTTTTATAACCTTGATAACAGTGACATAATGCGTGTAATAAAAATATTAGTTTTATTAAATAGTTACTAAAATATATGACATTGTCTGTTCCGGTTATAATTACTAGATTAATGACTAATAAATAAAAGAACAATATAAATGCAAAATTGAAATCAAATTTTCAGCTCTTCTTTCTTATTGTTTAAAGCACACTCAAACCTGAGGCATATTGGCTCTTTTCATACAAACAAAACATTTTAGCTTCTGTTAGAATTATGACATCAAGTTATTATTACAATATTTCCATTATGGTGGAGTTTTGTGGAAAGCATGTTCGGTGAAATAAGATATTCGTCGGCTCCAATTTTAGTCAAAACAAAATCAGGATGGTCTTTTGTTAGCAATCCACTCCTGTGGGTATCACGTTTAGGAGGGATAAAAGAAGAAGTAAGGTCTGCAAAAAACACGTCTGGCAATATTACGTTTTTGTTTTTATTGCCATTACTCAAATTGATGTATCTCTCAAACAAGCTGAGCTCTCATTTTGTCTTTTATAAGAATATCGCGGTTGGCATTTCTGCCGTCGTCAATTTCATATTTAAGTAAAAGGTTTGCTGTTTCTGATATTATTGTTTTATTTATATTGACAGTTGCTTTTCCAGCCACTTTTGGTATATTAGTATTTGAGGAAGCAATTCATGTTTTTGAGAGAATTGAAACATTATCAGAATGATTACCCTATGATTCGTTTAATTAAGTTTTTTTTTTTTAGTTAAAGGTTCTTATAAATCTTGAAACAAAAAAACCTGACTGTTTTATAGCAAACACTCAGCATCTGCAAAATAAATTGCCAATGAAATTATACTGCAAAAACCATTGAACTCAATAAAATTCTTTTTTTATCTACACTATAAGACAGCAATGAAACATGACTTCCTTCGTCCATTAGAAAAGATCGAAGTCGACACAACAAACATATCATCCACGTATAATGTCAGTCATTCGATTTCTAAACAACCTTTTTTCAAATTCCTTGATTCTGTTTCCAACCTTACAAGGAGAACCTTTGCAAAAGGGAATAGTGGGGACAATAGATAGTGTATGGCCCCACTGGCGAATAAACAGTATGATACCGCGGAGTCGTGTTACATGTGCCTTGTTATTTATACCAGCCTGTATTATATTATGCTTCATATAGATCTCAGCTTCCTTGGAAGGGAAATGTTTCACCGGCGACAGATCTTGTTTTTTTTTTGTTAATCGTCATCTTGAAAGATTCCAATGAAGAAGAATTGTAATAAAAACGTTAACTGTATTTTTATGGGTATAGATATTGAAATAAAACATAATAATAAAACATAATAAAATAGTTGTAAGAAATTGTAATCAAAAATAACAAAAGAATGTCTCAATAAATCAATCTCACTGCGTCATCGGCCTGTCATAATTTGTATTTATTGGTTTATGTCATTGTGTCGATTATTAATTGTCATGATTAATATGGCTAATTAGCAGTACTTATTTGAGTTTATGATATATACGTTAAGCTGGTACGTATTTAAACTGCCTCTTATTACCCATTTATATAACCAAATTTCTACTCCTGTATATTTAGGCTCGTAATCAGCTTAAATGTCCTAAATTCTGATAATGCGTAATTTACACCGTTTTGCGGTTCTAGGTAATCTTTTTTCTACATTTATGCCTTTACATATGAGAGCATTTATTTGTTATTTTTTATTGTTGTAGTCATATTTTTTTTGTTTAATTTTAACGTTTGCCATTATAGAGTTAGGTATCTAACTCTTAATTATACATTATTGTGGAAATCGTCAATATGATGATGAGACTCATATTGCAAAAAAAATATATAATTATACTTATGGTAAGTTTTAAATAGAAAAATATTAGAAAAAATTAACTCGGCCACAAGTGAATTCTCAGACGGGAATCGAACCCGCGACCTTTGGAAATCCGGTCCAATGAATGAGAATTCACTTGTGGCCGAGTTAATTTTTTCCAATATTTTTCTATTTAAAACTTACCATAAGTATAAAAATAGCATTGAAATACAAAATCATAAAATATAATTATATTTCTAGAAATCTGAATAATACAAAAATATTCTCTAATCATCAAATGCACATAAAATATAATTGGTATTCTAAAGTTGTCCTAACCATAATCGAAATATCAAATACATTTCTAGATGTTGTTTCTATAACAAAAAATGTGAAGGTGCCAACATCAAAACGCTCGATTTGTTTCTAAGATTATAGCTTCACCAAAGCCTGAACGAAATAGTTCACCCTCAGGTAACTACCAGTTTTTTACGAGCGGCGTATCCTTTGAAAACGGTTGAGGGGTAAATTCGCCTTCACGGTAAATCGGGCTGCAAACGAAACCCCTTTGAATTAGTAAAAAAAAACCAGAAATTCTTGTTTTGCGACTGACCTGAAAGCGATTTAAAAAATGGTTCGCTAAGGATAAGCTTTCAATACGAACATAATGCTATTATATTTTAGTAAGAAGATTACTATATTGAAATATCAGGCGGAATTTCTACCTGATATTATAAGATTTTGTATAAAGAAATAAACATGTTAAGACCTTAATCTTTTGAGCTCGTACAATTTCATTTTAATATTTTCGTCAAGAATATTAGTTCCAAAGTAGTAGATAAGAAGATATTAGTTTTGAAACTTTGCAAAAGTCGTGACTTAAATAAAAAATCTTCTTTTCACGTAACTTTTATAAATTAGTTTTAGTTCAAATGGAAACAAAGGAAGTGGGTCAAATTCTTGCTTTTATATTTTTAACCAAATTCATCTTCGTTGTTGAAAATAATGTCAGCTGTGCGTTGATATTTCAATTTTAAGACTTCAACTTTTTTTAAACGCGCAATTAACATTTATATTGTATCGTAAAAATATACTCTCTCGATAATGACTTCATCTCGAGTTTAAAATAAAAACGTTTAAGCTTAGTAAATTACAGGTTCCAAGTTGATCGCTGATTATGCAGATAACTCGATACGAAGCAATGAAGACTTATTATTATTATCATGTAATTAGTGTGCCTTATAATGTGTGCTAATTGCTTCATCTTGTTTAACCTTGGTCTGGTATTTTGTAATGCAAATTTCCTAGAATTGCTAGGTAATTGAATTATACCATATATGTTTTTTCAACTTAAGTTATGTTTGTATTAGTAGCAACGTGATTAACAGTTTACATGACCATTAGTATATCTTTGAGAATAAAATTACAACGAACACGGCACTTCTTCAAAGCGAATCGAATTAAATTAATCATCAATAAAAGTAATAATATTACTTTTCAAAACATATATTTTAAGGAGCTCGCATTTTAAACAAGCGAGGTAAGAATAATATGGTAGAAATACCATAAATACACTTCACAAGTCATAGTTCAGCAATATAAAAATAATTAGGTACTCGAAACCATTAAATAAATCAAAATCAGAGACAAAACATTTCTAACAAAGGATCTTGTGACGGAAAACGGGATCACGAATCCAGAGCTCGTGATAACAGTCCACGGGATAGTCACGATGGTGAATTTATTAACCGACCTCTTTATAAATCAGCGGATCCATATTTATTGCTGATAAACGTAGACCGCTCAATCAATTGAGTTGAGACGTTGGATGAGCGTTTCCGTTCTTGTTTTAATCAAGATTGGTATGACGTGATACCTTGTCAGTCAAAACTTAAATTAGACCGTGACTCCTGCGCACGTTGGTTTGAGTTTTAAAGACCCGTTTTTTCGGCGCTTATATCGAATCATTCGAGTCAAAGAGATTTAAGAAATTCGTTTAAGCTGGCAGGTTACGATTTATTGAATGATTAAAAACTTTATAAACATTGAAATAAGAATATAGCTATTAATCAAAGGAAAATCTTATGAATTGTAATTTTTAGTGGGTTTTGCTAAAAGCATCCGGAAATATCAGTAGTTGTAAAACTACTGTGTTTAATAAAAGCCATTATTATTTACAACCTATTCATTAATGTTTTCAAGTGCTAAACAAAATACTTATAGACTCTTAAATTCGTCTGTCGATACAAAGTGCCACACAGCCAATAATGGCCGCAGCTTAAAGAATAACGGTTATATACTTTATGGTGACTAAAGAAATTGTTGACCACTCGGCGAGTTCTCTTTGTCCCGCTTATTGTCTTTGTAACAGCGTGCACAAAAGTCTCAATGGTCCTTCAATACTACAAGCTCATTTAGATCATCTACAAAAACGAACTCTTCTAATTCTAAATCCTGAGCACCAGTATTAAGGTCCACGTAACTTTTATAAACGGTTACGTCGTGTCAAAATTTAACGTTGTCAAAAGCACTTGTAACTTGTCATAGTTGTCTGTTAATTTGGATTGTTGTACGAACCTTTTTTCGATACGCAGAAAAGCTTTCGAGTACTCGAACACAAACTGGAATGTCTGTCTGTCTTCATTTGTTGTATTGATTGCTCTTTTGTTCTACTTGCTCATTGAAAAAATGTTATGAAGTTTGGCGATAGTAGATGTCGACAATTTAGAAAGTTAGCTAATGAGTTGAAAAAAGTTTCCTACCAAACGAATTCTTTTTTCAAATATTGGGAAGTTATGTAAAATTAAGTATTGCATTGTATTGTGGGACGTATGGATACTCCAAATTAAAATATTTCTTTTAAATACATACAAGTAAATAAAATATTAAAAGATTTATCTTTGTTATCTTGTCTACTAAGCCTCAATCTTTCAAGTAAAAAAGGTACAGAAATGTTAACCAACCTTAAATCAAAGTTAAGCATCAAATACCTCATCCAAAAACTATTGGACCAAAAACTTAAAACTTGGTGTACGATCGACATCACATCAAAAGCGAGAATGCAACTTCAATTCTAAAACTTAACACGGAAGAAATAAGATTGCAAAATGCGATATCTAACTTCAAAAGGGACGAGTGCTCGGAGCACGTACAGCCTACATATATTATCGATATAAATCTAAATCGAAGACCCCGTAAAGTTTGTTTCGAATACTAATAAGGTTGAAAGGGAAGGTGCGACACCAAAGATACCTTTTGGAGCGCAGGAAACTAAATCTGATACAGATCAAAATAGAATTTGCGTGTTATTAGTTCATGAATGATGCATCAGTTTTGGGTGGATTTTATACAACGTAAAATTTTGAGAATTTTAAAAGTCGAAAAACGTCTACGGTATTTTCATTAAATTTAAATCAAATCTTAACAAACCTAAACCCGTTTCAACTTAGACTGTTATTCGTGTTGTTTCCTGGATTTCGGTGAGTATAGTGAGACAGATATAAGTACAATCACACACAGTAGCCGTCTCCCACACGCCAGCTGATATTAAGCATTTTTGTCCACACTTATTTCCTATTTGGGACAACGGGAAGCATAAGTTAAAAACATATGCATTCGTTCGCGATAATGATAATAAACAAACTACCTTTCGCGTATTCATAGATAGCTTATCTGCCAGATGATTTGACATAATTTTCATATTACAATTACCATATCATCCTCCAGATAAGCTATCCAGAACTAATGAGTCGATGGTGAAACCGGCCCTTAACCTCGTAAAATAACCCTGTGTCTCAAAATTTGTGGTGTAACATAAATATCGGTATATATTTACAATATACTCATAATAATATGTTAACATCAGATAAAACGGTTTATCTGAATCAAAATAATAATTTTAGATAAAAGTTTAACATATTTAATTACTAACACTTTAACCGCCTCTGTGGTCTAGTGGTACAACCACCGGTATCAGACCCGGGGGTTCCGGGTTCGATTCCCAGCGGGGGTACATCTTGTATTCGGTTTGGTTGGTGGTAGGACTTGTTCTAAGTCCGTCTGGCTAGCTACCACCGTCTTATCTAAATCTGACGCCATAACAACAATGTTTTCAGCATTGTTGTGTTCCGGCAGTTAGCTAGATAAGATAGCCAGTTTCTCAGTAATTGAGAATTCCGGGAGAGGCTCGCTTCCATCTTCAGCCTTATCAATACTTAACATCAGGTACGGTGAAGCCTAAAATTCTCCGCGTCGACCATAAAAAAAAACTTACGAGGACTTTCACTAACTGATATTAAATACGTTTAGCGCTAAACATATTTAAAACATCGCTCTGTCACTTTTTACTTCAAACGAAGACTGAAAATCAGTGTCTTTTTTATGATTGACGGGGAGACTCTAAGCCTTCATCAAACCTGATGTTAAGTATTGATAAGGTTGAAGATGGAAGCGAGCCTCTCCCGGGATCCCCAGCCACTGAGGAACTGGCTATCTTATCTCGAACTGCCGGAACACAACAATGCTTATAACATTGTTGTTATGGCGTCAGGCTTAGATAAGATGGTGGTAGCTAGCCAGGCGGACTTACAACAAGTCCTACCACCAACCAAACCGAATACAATATGTACCCCCGCCGGGAATCGAAACCGGGACCCCTGGATCTGATACCGGTGGTGATACCACTAGACCACAGAGGCGGTGTCATTTTAAATAATAATGTTTAGCGCTATAGGTATGTGTTTATTGGCAGTTGGTGGTAGTAGCTCCAAATAACTATAACTACGTGAAAGCAAAACTTCAACGATCGAATTTTAGTATTCGAATGATTCTCCGTAATTTTTTTCGTTATCTCCTCACCAATACAATTGAAAAAAATATTATATATGTAAATCAATATAATATACCCCACTTTCTTCCACTCAATTCGATACATTACTTATAAGAGCAACGGTTGTTGGAAAAGAAATATGCAGTACTTATAAGACTATTACGTACTTTTTCTTATTGGAGCAATCTCCTATTGGATCGCAAGTGCCAGTAATGTATATGTCTTGTATGGAGTACTGGTAAGGAAGTTTTGTCAGTGTATCAATTTATGTTACCCCTTAATTTAATTTAGTTCTATTAGTTCATTAAGTAATTAGAATAGAGTTCATTTATGGGGCATGCTGTGTTCACCTATAAGTGGTTGAACATTTAGTAATTATTTCTGATGTTTCAATGTATCAACTGCTCTTGATCTTTAAAGAAAAAAAAGAAAACTATACTGCTATTATAATTGTAGGTATGTTTGTTTGTAGCATTTTCATTATTCTACCACTGCAACTTTTCGTCTACTTTTACAAAACACATGTTACGGTCTACAACTTTCAATCCACGCCTAGAATAAGAATCTTTTAACTACCCAATTTTGACAACTTTATGATGAGGTTTATTTTAAATAGAAAAATATTGGAAAAAAATTAACTCGGCCACAAGTGAATTCTCAGACGGGAATCGAACCCGCGACCTTTGGAAATCCGGTCCAATGCTCATTATTTTTTTCCAATATTTTTCTATTTAAAATTTACCCTAAGTATAAAAATAGCATTGAAAAATGCAAAAATTAAAAAATCATAAACTTTATAATGATTTCAGTACGTACTTTTAAATGCACAAAACTTGATGGCCCTGCTCTGGGTTTCTATTTTTCAAGACATCAATTAAATTTCCAAAAAATAAGGAAAACATAACTATAAATCTTATTCAGTGTCGAATTTTATTTCATTTTATTCTGTTTCCATTGCGAATGATGCTTAAAAGATTCATTGCTGTCTTCATGTACACTGAGTCATAATCGTGATAGGAGCGTGATTACCGTCGGCAGATACGTATCTCGGACCAAACATTAATGTCTTCATCACTCCATGGGCAATTGAATCGGCACCGATGGCGCACAGACGTATGTGCGAACAGAAACAAAAATCATTCTTTTACAATTGCAACGCAGTTTTTTAACAGGTTTTTTGTTTAACATCGTGTCGAGGCATATGCAGAGATCCAGATCAAAGTCATAGAAGATCATAGTATGCTTTTTGAACATTTGCATTTTTAAATGGAATTTTTAAACATATATGATAAATAAATAGAAAAATATTGGAAAAAATCAATTCGGCCACAAGTGAATTCTCAGATGGGACTGGAACCCACGATCTTTGGAAATCCGGTCCAATGCTCTAACCACTGACGCGGTAGCTCAGTGGTTAGAGCATATTTTTCCAAATTACAAATATTTTTCTATTGATCAGCATGTAAGTATTTTTTACGTAGCGAGTACGAGTAAGTACGAGCTAACATTTTATTTTGTTCAATGTTTGAGATCAGTCGGTTGAGTTGGTTCTAAGCTTCCCAATTCACGTAGTCATTATAAATAAGTCGATTTAAAATTTTACTTAGGCACACAATCTATGTTGTGCATTGTAATCGAATTTATTTATTTTATACTTTTTCGTTCTTCTTCCTTCCATTTTAAATTCTGCACAATCATTTAATTATAACATTAACATTTATTTTACATTGTCTTAATTTTTTTTAAGTTCGTAATTGTATGCCGTGGCTGTCTATAATTAAAAACTTTAATTAGACTAAGATTCTATATTTAATTTATTACATATTGTTAGTACTGTTTTTTGTTGACTGTCCAAAACACAAATAAATAAATAAATAACTGATTCAGGTCATTTTCAACATTAGTGTTCAACGTATGCCTATATAACGAGATGAAAAACAATTAATTTATAAATGTTTAATTTTGCATTTTACAGTGCTATTTTTGTGTGATAAATATTAAACAAGAAAATATACTAGAAAAAAGCAACTAGTCTCATGTCGCCCTGACGGGATTCGAACCCGCATCCTTGGGAATTCGTCAGGGCGACGTGAGACTAGTTGCTTTTTTCTAGTATATATTCTTGTTTAATATTTATCACAATTAATTTAATTTAAAATATTGTAATAAGTTCTTTTGTCTCTGTTTGATTACACTACTCTCGCTCCAATGGAATTGGGTTGGTTTAACGCGTACGCTTTTTGTTTTGTGCTTGCGATAGAGAATTGTGATACGTGAGGATGTAAAGCATAAAAAGATCGAGTTCGGCGCTCTGAGGGCCTACCATCAACTGTAATGCGATTCATTTTAGGTTACTTTTAGGTAGTAAGTGCGGGACGCCGCTAGACGCGCCATATGGCAGCATCCCACTCTCACAACCTACAATGAATTGCATTACAGTTGATGGTAAGGCCCCTGTAATGTAAGACATAGAATTAATTTTTCCAGCCGTCAACTAGAGCTCATATTGGTAGAAACTTATAAATTCCGCACAACTGCACACGGGAGGACGTTTTTTTTTTATACCAGGAGAAATGCTTTTACGCATCCCTCGCCCCCAGCCAGCGTAGCATGCGCATCGCGACTCGCTGTCGACGCTTATCTCGCGATGTCTGTCCCGCTCATATCAGTACGGGGTGAGCGGGACATACAATACGCTTGCGCGAGAAAAGTGTCGAGAAAGCTTTGTCGACTTGCTCTACGCGTACAGGTGTAGGGGCGATTTTAATTGTTGGACTCACCTAGAGTACACGGCCTATACAAACATATAGGCCACGCACTCCATAGGGTACTACCAACTGCACACGGGAGGACCTAATAAAGGCTGCTGATGCTGAAATCCTAGTAACTGATTTTACGGGCTGCTATGATTTAGGTTTCTGTTAATAGGAAAATAGGAAGAAGGAGAAAAAGCGCTACTGTGGTCTAGTGGTACAACCACCGGTATCAGATCTAGGGGTCCCGGTTTCGATTCCTAGCCGGGGTACATATTGTATTTGGTTTGGTTGGTGGTAGGACTTGTTGTAAGTCCGCCTGGCTAGCTGCCACCATCATATCTAAGCCTGACGCCATAACAACAATGTTTTCAGCATTGTTGTGTTCCGGCAGTTTGAGATAAGATAGCCAGTTCCTCAGTCGCTGAGAATTCCGGGAGAGGCTCGCTTCCATCTTCAGCCTTATCAATTCTTAACATCAGGTATGATCAAGGCTAAGAGTCTCACCATCGTTCATAAAAAAAAGCTGAGAAAGTACATATTCTTTAAAAAATTCACAGTTTTTGATAAACGAAGCCGTCTCCCGCTGTAGGGTTTGTGAACCGATGGCATAGCTTCTTTGGCATTAACAAGTGCTAACAGCCTAGATTGAAATTATATTGAGATTGAGTTATAAGTAATACAAATAATGTATAATTTACTAAAATAGAGTCACATTCATTCCACCATCTCCATTTTTATTGGACAACCACACGTACAAACAGGTGCCACAAATATATGGTTGATATACCCAAGAGTCGCACTAAGCGTTTTGACTGGACATTCATCATCCTTACCGCCAAAGAGTGGAACTCCTTGCCAGATTCTGTTTCCTGACACTTACAATTTGGGGGTCTTCAAGTCACGAGTGAATAGGTATCTTCTAGGCAAGCGCGTTACATCCTAGATCGCATCTTTGCTTTTCGTCAGGCAAGATAGCGACAACCGCATTACGTAACCAACAATAAAAAAAACATTCCATCAATTTAAAGACTGATGTTTTGATGTTTACTACAATAGTGGCTCGTTTTCTTTTTTATTTTGTAAACCTAGTATTTCAACGTAAGAGTCTGTTAAATCTTTTAAATAGAGTTATGCTTTGATACAAACAAAAGCCCGGCTTTCCACTGCTTGTTCACACCACTATTTCACTTTATTAAATGCACAATTGCTACAAACAATACCCATACAAACTTCAGTACTTTGACAATAAATTTACTGCCCAAACTTTCAGAGTTTATTGCAAAACAGTAACTTAACAGTTAAGCAGTTAAGCAGCTTTTTATATGTAAATATAGGGTTTAATATTACAACTGCAATGGCGCTTTTGCTGTTTCATAGTAAGATTAATATCGCTGGCAAAACTGAAACTTATCTCTCGGGATTTAAATTAATTCTTAAATTATTCAACTTTTCAACTATTGAAGTGGTACAATCGGAGAACTTCCCGGTTGACCAGTAGTTTTTTAGGAACCGTTTTCTCTGAAAGTACTAAGGTAAAAGAAATAATTCAGTATTCAAATGAAATACCTATTAATGTTCTATTAGTTGTGATATAAACGTTTTCTGTGTATCTTTGAGTTTTTTAAATAAAGCTCCGTAAAAAAACTCAACTTTTCAACCGTGAAGTTCCCCGAATGTACTAGTCATGCTTGTTAAGCCACGTGTCATGGGTTTGATTCCTACCTGGGACAATATTTGTGTTATTTCCTTATCTGTGTCTGCCAGATGATCTCATTTCGGATTTTATCCCTTAACGAGATTTCCAGCATCGACCTTTCCATAGCTCGCTAAGCGACGTGTAATCCGTAGGCCAGTTTCACCATCATGTTCCACGTTTCGGCTCCGAAGGTCATGACTGGTAGATAGGACGCATTGGTCAAAGACCCTGCTCCTCAGGCCTTGTGGTAGTGGTGACGAAAAGATATGATGCAGGTTCCCAAATGCTGCCCAACGTAGCTGCACCCCTCTATTCATGTATTATTTAAAATGTTAGACAAAGATATTTTTATAAAAAATATATATATACTAAGCCAATCATTGAGAAACAATATAAATATATTGATCTCACTGTAAATTAAAAATTCAATAAGAACTAAAATAATTAATAGAAAATTTAAAAGGTAAATTACCACCTATCACTTATAAAAGTACTCATTACTCAGCTTTTGTACTTACAACACTGTGAGAAGAGGTATCGGAATCCCAAACTATACATGTACCTATTGATACCCTGTCGATGTCCAATGCAAGAAATTAGACAATTCATTAGGTGTAATTGTATGGAATGATTCAGCTAAAACTACTAAAGGAAAAGACGGTACATTTGAACTGTTAGTCATATAGTTATGTATGAAGAATCTCCTTTATTTGCTAATGAGCTGTAAATGGTTTTGAAATTGTTTGGTAATAGGAAAGTCGTGAGTGGTAAACGGAATATTTGGAATTATATTTTTGTATTTTCCAGTAACCACTTAACTAGGCTGGCTATTAAGTCCTGTAGCAGTGATTCAATTACTTAAAATACCTCTTTTGTGCAAACCGCAATGAATAACACTAAAGTTAATGTTAAAAATGTTAAATAATCACTAACAATGGTGACAAATAGTATGAGCTCATCAACTGTGTTTTTTTTTATTCCAATAAAAAAAGAAACCATCAGTTTTGTATATACGCTTTGATTTCCAAGGGCAGCAAGATCATTATGACAAATTCAAAGTACAGTTATAAAATCATCCACATAAACGTAATATCATACGACTTATTTCTCTCATATCATTCTTATAAGATTTTGTATATTCTTGTAAATGAAATGGGTAAGTAAAGGTACCCAACAAGCCGAGTAAAGCGAACCTACACAATCACTCCAACAGGTTGACAAAGAGTCAGCCTTATTTAAGTACTCGACGACCCCGAAGGAAGACGTCGTGGATTGCTTAACTGAAATGCAAATTAAGTTAACCTTTTTCAATTCAGTGAGCGTTAACTCCCAACACGAGCGAAACGAGCACTCTTATTGAGTTAGTATTTAGGCTAGAGATTTATTCAAAACAGTACAGCCGTTTAAGGAAACGAGGCCCTACATACAAATGAACCATGGATTTCCTTAGGATCTTGTTACGTTAGCTCTTCGGAAATGGAAAAACAGCGCTTGTATACTAACGATTTGCATAATTAAATTTTTGCATTAGCCAATTCGAGAATTAGTGAGGAATTTTGTGCAAAACAACTCCGGTTTTGGTATGTTGGTACCAGGTGTGGTGGATGAAACTTGCTTTGTAGAAAGAGAATAGTAGAAGCCTTAGAGATGTTAATGAATTTTATTAATGTTCTATTTGCGTATAAGGTGCCTTTGGTTGTAATAGAAAATTAACACAAAGCACGCCATCAAATGTAAATGTAAATATGATATCAGAATTAATTCGAGATTATTGTAAACCACGCCATTTCAAAGCAGTTTCGTATTAAGTTCATGTAGAGAACAAAGGGATTTAAACACAATATTGATTCAAACTTTACAACACAAATAGGTATTATTAGGTTAATAAGAACTGGAAGTTTTTATAGGGTAAGTTTTAATGTAATGTTTTTTAGGGAGCGTTAATTCAACAAGCAAAATATTTATGTAAAACGTGTTATATACAAACAATATAACATAAAAAAAATGATTTTTACTTAATATTTTTTGAAAGGACGTTACCCCATATAACCTCTACTGGTCGGCCGGGAAGTTCTCCAATTGTACCAACGTTAATGTCTTGTCTATCAGAGGCCCACCAGCGGTATCACAATAATGAAATATTTATTATATCTCATTTTCCTATACCCGACGAGTTAAATTATATTCTGAAAAACTACATGTCTATTTATCAAAGAACTCCAAAATTCATTTCTAAATACTACGAATTCGTTATCTCGTCGCTCCTGGTTCTTTAATAGCACTATTAACGCCTCGATTATCATATGAATACGTTTTAGCAGCAGAAAAAACAGCATTAGTCACACACATATCTTTTTGAGTGCCGCTTCCACGCTCATTTCGCTTCAACCGGACCTCTCCAAGCGGCCGTTTAGTATTCAAAGAGCACATGCTTCATAATTCCCCTGCTGCTTAATACAGGCACCACTCGACCACCGTTCGAGACCAAAAGGGGGAACTTCCTCGTCCCTCTTATGACCCTGTGATACGGGCTGAATAGGAGAACGCATACCGATAACGACAGGTCAGCTTAAATATGCCACCGCCTTAGACTTGCCCTCATCTCTTTGTTTCACGAAAACGCGATATAAAAGATTAACTTATTAGTATTCGGAGGAGGCACAGAGGTCGGGTTATACGTAGTTTCTCTTTGTGAGAAACGCATGAAAATTTTAAACAAAATTCATATATGCAGCCTAGTAAATTATTAAATATTCAAATAACTGCGTCATTGTGGTGTCCTTCAAACATCAAAGATTTTGTAGTTAAAAGAATGAGATACAAATAAAACAATTCTGAGACTACAACAAAAAGTTTCGGCTGCTAAGGCATCTCTTTGAAACAAATAACATACAAATACAAGGGTGAAGATCTTTAAAAGTTATCGTGAGAGAACATTTTTGTTTTAATTGAATTAACACCGGTCGGAGAAGTGGCATGGACAACATTGTAGATTTCTCAGAGAACTCGATGGAATAAATGGAATTCTATACAAAAGGATTTACACCGATCAAGATTGTATCCTTTGAAGAATATACGAGTACCATCCTTTTTATAAAACTGCCGAAGTTCCATACACTGTTACCAGCTAATACGTAAAAACAGTAATGACCAATTTTTATTTTAAAATCAAACCGGAATCTCAAGAATTTAATAAGGCATTAATCAATGCATTAAACGTGTATAACAGGGAATAATGAAATAAAAAATATGGTTCATTAAGTGCATGTCAGTGTTAAGGATGGTATTGTAAAAATTAACATTGAATGAGAATGTAGAGCCAATTTAAGGATAACTCCAATGAATAAAATAAACAACTTTAAATTCATAAAGACGGCTGCAGAAGTCAGTTGAGAAACTATCGTAAATATAACTCTAACAGTGGAATTGCGTTCTAATCCTAATGAAAGATATAAAGTAGCCTAATTGCTGCTTGGAGATGAATGAGAAAGGTGATTCTTTACCTAACCTTTTAAGGGCATCGCTCACAGGAGATTATTGTAATCTAGCTTTAAAATGTTTAGGGATGAAGTAAAATCACAAAAAAATTGCGTAAACATAATTACCGTTACCTTTCTCGAATTAAAAGGGACAACAGATTAAGACAATAACTTCTTCTATTTTTATTTTAAACATAATAATTACCATTACTTTTCTTAAAGTCTAAGGTACAACAGACTGTGGTAATAATTTATATGATGTCTATTTATGACTTAATCTTTGTAGTTTTATGATTCAAAGCAGCTTCTGGTAATTCAAGACCATTAATTACTATTTTCAAGTTCACTAGAAGCCTAATTCTGTTGACATTTAGTCATTTAGTCAATTCATAGTTAGTAGTTAGTCAAGAGGAGCCCGTGGCGCAGTGGTTCACGCGCTCGGCCTGCGATTGTTGAGGTTAAGCAACTTCTGCGATGGTCAGTCTCGGGATGGGTGACCAAAAATTTACTACCTCGAGCTCCTCCGTGCTTCGCAAGCCGTTGGTCCCGGTTGTATTTGCAGTCGTTAAAACCCACCAATCCGCATTGGGCCCGCGTGGTAGGTCAGGGGCCTATGCTCCTAATCCATCCATAAGGAAGGCCAGTGCGACAGCAGTGGGGACATTAAAAATAATTGCTGATGACTCAGTCATAGTTATATCTTAATCTCTATCTCAAGTGTGTTATTGCAATATAAAATCAAGAACTGTGTAGAAGATCATTACAAACAGTCTGGAAATCACTCAATCGTCTGCGCACCCAGGTTGGCCGCTGCAAACACAACCTCCAGAAGTGGGGATATGTGGAGAGTTTACGGTGCGAATGTGGAGAGACATCACAAACGATGGCGCACCTCCTTGAATGCCCCCTGTGCCCTACCACCTACAGCATGAAGGACGTCATGGAGGCAGCAGACAACGCCATCCAAGTGGCTGTCCACTGGGCCAAACAGTTGTCGTGTCATCGATACGACGAAGAAGAAGCAGTTTGTTCCGGTGCACTTATAGGTGTTAGCAGTCATCAAAGATTTAAGAAGTGATAACATCTACAATTTTGTGAGTAATATTCTGGAGGATCTTCTTTTGAGAAATAACCTGAAATAACTTACTGGTAGAATGAATAAAATATTTGCTTATATAAACATTTGCTTCATTTGGTCAAAATAATTATTGTCTTTCAGCCATATTTTTACGTTTTTATAGTATTGAATTCATACAACATAATTATGATATCAAATGTTTTCATTTATTTTATTTATCATACCAGTAATCAGTATTTCTCAAATACCGACTGGATATATTAAAAAATGTCAACTGTGAATGTATATAAATATTTTACGTAACTTTCTTTTTAATTTTAAAGTTCTTATTAAACTTATTTCTCATAAAAGCCCTTTACTAGAGCCGAGTAAAACTCATTCTTTTAGTTTTTCATTTACAACGGGATTTAATCTTCCGCCCTGCTATAGGAAGTAATTTGCTGGACCAAGACTGATAAAAAATTTAAAACTGAAAATGTGCACTTTTACAGAAAAGAGAATTTTCGAAGATAGTATTGCCTTACATTTTTAACGACACGAAAGTTTACAGTAAGAGCAAAATGCATAAATGATAAAGTGTTCTTTTCCGAAAAATTGCACGTTCAAAATTTGATAGAGCACTGGGGAGGTTTTGTGCTGCAGGCAACATCAATATTTTAGCTTTTGTTTGTGAAATATTTTCTTTGGTTTTGTTTCATTCTATTCCGGATTAAGCATCCAAAAACTTTTACCTTTAATTAATATCTTCAAATCTTAATTCAATTTGCCATTCAGATGATTCTCAATATTAGAAAAAAATTGATGCCTCAAAAAACGACATCCTTCTTTTATCCCTCCACTAAAAGCATATGAAAAGCAAACACCAAAGAAGGTATTATAGGTCCACAACATAATAATAGCCATATTTCCCATCATCCACGTAGCTTAGCTCACAATTCCCAAGCAACACAGATGTCTAAAGTGTCCAGATATGTCCAAATCAGGTTTGGACGGGGAGCCGCGTGAATAATTTCATAGACCATTACAAGTACTCGGTCGCCGCCGGGAGCAGTATTCGTGTGAACTGTCACGACTTCGGAGGATATAGTTCTGCTGGATATGGTTGGGCTATTATGCTGGGTGGAGGCAGTGATTAGTTTGGTGACCGATATAGGCAATCTAGAGTGAGCTCGAATTAGTGAGCTGTTCTATAACGCTGTTACTACTTAATTCAGAGTTATTCTTAGGTTCATATAGCACTGTAAATGTAATAACAACAATTGTTACAACTTATAGTGTTTCTTATAAATAAAAATATACAAGGATGCATTTCCATTTATCTTTGAGAGATGCCTATACCTAACAAGTGTCGTGCGGCTGAAATGACGATAATCATATCCTTCACCACACTACCATAGCACTTAGATCAGTTTTTAAAATATTTTCTCTCGTCAAAGGTAACATAATCCAAAATTTGCATAAATACGCACATGAAACACAAACACATATACTAACACTCCTTTTTTGGGCAGTCGTGTAAATACATCGCAACCTCATAGACAGTACCTACCTATAGTTATAAAAATAGCGTAAAAGAGATCATTCGTTTTCTGAAAGTGCCGGCCAAAAAAATTGTAGGTATGGTTAGAACTGGTCGTCTGAAGCAATTGTTGATATGCCACAAAAGTTGTAGGATTACTGTAACTCAAGGTATACAAGTTCAAAGATTAGCTATTCTCATACATTCCTTCAATACCAAAAATGCTAAAAATGAAAAAAAAAAAAAAAAAAAATTTCTTACACGGATATTGTTGGATGTGTTTTTAAAACATATAATTAGCGTAATGCATGTTAAAAATGCTTCAAATCAAATTTTTTTATACTTTCAAAAATCCATAAATGTATGAAAACTCCGATTCTTTGAACTTGTATACCTTGACTTGATGTTAACCTACAACTTCTATGCCATAACTATAACTATTGCTCCAGACAACCAGTTTTAACCATATGTACCAAATTTTTTTGTTGGCACTTTCAGAAACCGTCCCAAAAATGTATGGAGCCTGAATGATATCCTTTTTAAATACATTATGTTATGATTCTTCCCAAGATGTTTCATGTTATTCAATTTCTGTTTTATATACTAGCTGTCTCTTTTGAACCGGATATTATATAATATTTCAATTGTATTGAAAGCTAGAACAAAAGTAACAATAAATTTGTATATCCATAAATGTATATCCATGTAATCCATAAAACTGAGTATCACAAAATCTAATTAATTATCACAAACAACTTGATTCTATAAAGACGTTTATTGTCAATGAACAGAACTCATAGTACCTACTCTAATAAAAAATAACTTTGAGCCATTAGAACGCATTGGGCTAAAACACGTCTAAAGTCGGTTTTTTTTTCAGTAAAGTAATTTGACAGGTGCTAATGTCACTTTAGCTGTGTAGTGTCGGCTTAGAATAGCACTACCCCCTCTCATCCCGTGGGTGTCGTAAAAGGCGACTAAGGGACTCCGCCTTCAGGAGACGGGCAGCAGCGTCTCCTACAAACTTGGCCATACCGCGATCGCCAACCCGCCTACCAAGCGTGGCGATTATGGCAAACCCCCTTTCGAGGAGGCCTATACCCAGCAGTGGGTGTTATGTTGCTGAGACGACGAATGTCACTTTGTAAAAATAATCCTGCTTTAAACTGTTTTTCGTAATGATTTGCGCAGCTCCAGTTCCAGTTCAGTAAGTATTGATTCCATTCACGCGCACTAATTCCACATTATCATTATAACTACATCTTCTTCTTCTTCTTTCTTAATTAATGGCTTGTTCGCGATAAAATTCGCGAAGTTTGCCAATGTCAAGTAAATATATTTTGTAGTATAAAGAAATTGTACGGTAGATTGAGTTAAAAATGGAGCCTCACAACACGTGTTATTACAAAAAGAACTCGGGTGAAACTCCAATTATAGCTACATTTTACTTAAGCATTATTTTTACAAAGTGACATTGACAATCTGTCATATGACTCTACTGAATAAAAAATCCAACTATATATATTTTTTTCCGTGACAAGACTTGCGTAATAGCTAAATTTTCTATTGTTTTAGTTTTGGACGATGAACCTGTTACAACCATTAATATGGTCTGTTATTGGACATGCCGTTATGTAACGGAGCTTAATAAAAATGTTACTTCATAGATCGTATCAAGATTCCATTGGACTAACATTTAACTTTTAAACAAATTCTGATGAAACTGTTAATTAGTATGAGTGTTTTATGTCAACTTGCAGTTAAACATTTATAATTTTTGCGTATTTATACTTTTGATATTTTACAACAGAAAAAAAACAAAACTCGTGTGTTTTTCCTATATTTCGATATGTACAAAAACAGTTAATATAAACAACAAAAACCCGCCAAGTGCGAGTTGGACTAGCGCACCGAGGGTTCCGTACAAACCTGTAGGTATATAAATAAAAGTTCACCCATCAAGACAATCGAGACATAGTTATGGTATTTTTATTGCAAATGAAATTTAAAATTTTCAAAAATATTTTTATTATATGATGTAACTAAAAAAAATTACGGTTTTCGCAACTTTTCCTTTATCTGTGCTATAAGACGTTACTTCGTACCAAATTTAGGTTTTGATTCCCGTGCGAGTTTCAAAAATTTGCAGCATAAACGGCTGTATCTTTTGATTGCTTTGGCTTAGAAATTTGATTTTTTCACAGCTCCAAGGGACAGTAGACCTGAGTATTAGATATAAATTTCAGTTTAATACCTCCACGCGTTCCTGAGAAAAACGGTCTTGACAGACGGACGGACGAACGGACGGACAACGAAGTGATCCTATATAAGGGTTCCGTTTTTTCCTTTTGAGGTACGGAACCCTAAAAACCGTAAAAAAGGTACGAAAAACCAAATGTGATAAGATAATAAAAAATTGTTTAATCCGTAAAAGTAAATTAGAAGAGAAATTTTTAGATATGATATTGATGATATTATAAACTTCAACACTTAATACGACACTATTCCTGCATATTAGATAGTTGTCATTTGTTTTTAGTGCCATAACATTTTGACTCTCATAATAATGTCGATCTTAAAACTTATAATAAATATTAATTGCTATCCCACCAACATTTAGTTGCAAATAGTGTAAAGGCACTTTAAATGTTATTTACACTGACTGGTTTTGGAAAGTAGCAATTATTTCTAGCCATTACAATTTGACCTCTAGCAGTTCGTTGAACTCATATACTACAACATAATTTACGTCGAAACACGAGATCTTTGTATGCTGGCGACGCCAGATGATTATCAGCACAAACTGTAGATTTTAATTGAAACCCGATACATTACCTACCTGTTCTAGAAAATTAAGTTTGTCGGAATTTACAAATAGTTATGGCTACCGCAGTGTTTTTACGTCTTTTCTGATTTACATTTATGTTAACAAGTTTTTTTTTTATTTTTTACATTAATCTTTGACCCTTAATTACTCGCGTGGGGTATATTCTACCCCACGGTATGTTTGAACGTCGTTTTATAGCTTCCTCCACAGCGTTCCGAGTAGATGCCTAAATGAATCAATCGCGAAAACTGCTCCATAGTATCTGGTTATGTCAGAAAATCATGTCTTGGATCTATATTACCGCACGCGACTATTGGTGCAAATTTTTCCTAAGTGACTTTATATTTTTATTGCGTATAACGGATTTAAATCGTCATTTTTTTACTTATGTTTAAAGGTATTATGTTTGTCCAAGGGTCAAAAATACTGCAATATACATGGCAGCAGTTGGTCTGTCATGATCGTTCTATGATGGTATATTATGACGAATGCATTAATCAAAAAGCTCTGTTTAAAGACTGTTATTCTTTAGTCTGATGCTGATTCTTAATAATTGTTATAAATAAATACGATAAAAGCAGTAAATATTATTTGACTTTTAAGATTGAGGTAAAATATACCACACGCGAGTGTTAGTGGAGCTTTATAGGCGCGAGTAATTAAGGGTTAACATCGTATCCTGACAGTTGACATTTAGTTGTCAGTTCGAGGTGAGACCAAATATCTTATAATTGAAATGAAACACAACTTTGATGTTGGTATGTATAAACGCCTGTACCATACTTAGTATGATTTGCTTTTGAACTTAATTGAAAAAATAAAAACAACAACAAAATCCAAATGCCTTTAAAAGCAGTGCATGATTTATTTAAAAAAAAAAACTATTTTAGTTCGATGAAGATAGTTTAATAGTTAAAATTATTTAAATGTTTATAGAAGCCATGTTATCAAAATGTATTTCACGTTACTTATACATTAAAAGGATACTCAAAATTCGTCTCATTACAATCATATCAGATATTCATAACTGTCTGACATTGAGCTAAGTCGTAAAGGTCAGTAATCCCCTTTATTTCTCTGCCTTTGCGACTGGGAAATAAGGTTAGCAATCTGCAATATAATTTTCTAGAATAAAAAAATGTTTATACCTATAAACAAATATTAACACATGAATTGTGCACAGACAGTTTACAGATAAGTCTATAAATAAACAAAATTGACTTTGTCTCAGATTCAATAACAAAAATTGGTATAAGAGCATTTGTTTCAATCGAAAAAAAATATACGAAAAAAGTAACTCTTTTCACGTCTAAAACTACTGAACAACTTTTGATGAATTTTCGGAAGCCCATAAACTAGACTTTGGAAAAGGCTAATAAGCTACTTGTGCTAAAGATTTGAATTTATATATTAACTTTTTACCTATCTAATAAATCTTAAAATAGATAGATGAAGCGCTTGACCGCTATCTCCTCTGATGGTAAGCGAATTTAAGTAGAATATAAAAAATTAAGGCCCTTATACACTGAACGCTAAAATGAAACCAGTAGATATATAAAACAAGAAAATATACTAGAAAAAAGCAACTAGTCTCATGTCGCCCTGACGGGATGCGAACCCGCATCCTTTGGAATCCGGCCCAATGCACTAACCAATTATGCTACAGAGACCTATGAGGACACGTCGAATTTTTCTAGTATATTCACCGTTCTACGGTGTTGGCCACCGTCGCTTCATCAATGAGAGAAATATCCTCGCATTCGAAAGAAACATCTTTACAGATGTTTGACTATCGATTAAGATGAAACAGCCATCTAATTATAACTTTTTAATTTTGCATTTTACAATGCTATTTTATGTGATAAATATTAAACAAGAAAATATACTAGAAAAAAGCAACTAGTCTCATGTCCCGTCAGGGCGACAATATTTATCACATAAAATAGCATTGTAAAATGCAAAATTAAAAAGTTATAAATATAAAATACCTTCAATTAAAGTCCTCAAAACAGGTCATGATGGATTTTCAATAAGCAGTAGATAAAATAACTTCAGCTAGTTACCATTCTGCTGTCTATTTGCCACGATTATAATCCTTATACTTAAGCCTCTAATTTAAGAACACTTCTGCGTTGACCTAAATCTTGGCAAAAAACAGTTACTTTCATTTAAGCTCAAATTAGTAATAATACAGCGCAAAATATCATAAAAATTAACTTGGTTCTGTAATAAATAGCTGAAATACATGTATTACGCATAAAATAACCTACCGTTACATCCAGACACGGAACAAACACAAGATCTCATTACTTTTTTTTTCTAGGCAATTTATTTTACGCGTTTTATCTTTGTTTCGATTATCGCTAACCATCAGGCGAGACATCGGTCATGACCTATCTTACATGAAAAGGATTCACAATAGTAAAGTGAATCATTCATCATCATCATCAGCCTGTGTACGTCCACTGCTGGACATAGGCCTCTCCTAGCTAACGCCTATTGTGGCGTTCATAGGAGACTATTAGCCTACTGCTATCACGCTGGCCAGATGGGTTGGTAGAGGGTTTGTTTCAAGTTTTCCTTCTCTTGCACAGGGGTTCAATGCGTCGAGCCTCTTAGTCGACTCTTACGACATCCCAGGCATGTAAGTGTGGTACACTTGTATTCTTAGGCCGTCACCACACGGCACAGTGAATATTTCTTTTTAAATATTTGGAAATCAAACTTTATAAAGAAACCAAACCAAGTTAAAATAAAATGCTAAAAGTACCAACCCTACTGTGGAATTGCGAAGGGTTGAAGAGATATAACAGTAACAGAGGTTTATCGATACATTTGCACTTTATCGAGAACTCACATTAGATAGGAGGATCGAATGAGAGCCAATGTGAATTATATAGCGTATCCTCTCATGTTGATTGTGATCGCCTGAAATAATAGATTCTAACGAAATCCTTTCAAGTAAAAATAGAGACTGATTTTTCTCATGATTTTTTTCAAAAACTTCAAATGCATTTGTGAATTTGTCTTGTGCAGTGAGTAATGTTTTTTGCATAAAGGTATTGACGTTTTCACATTTTTCAGAAACATTTTCAAGATTCTAACTTTTTATGCTATCCACTGATACGTCAATGAGTTTACTATAATGTGCCTACTTACGATAAAGGAGTAGGTAATTTTTTATATTTTATTAAATACAAGAATTGAAATACATGAAATACAGGTTTTTAGCGATACAAGAATCAAGTAAAAATCCTCACCCTACAGACCAAAGTAAGGATTAGGTTTGAGACTCGGCTTAGGTTCAGGGTACGCTACAAGTTAAACCTTTCGTATCGACGAGCAATACCATAGAGAGAGCTGGGCCCGTAGACAAAGTAACGTCGTTATGTAGCGAAACGATAATTCGATTCGTTATTGTCTATATTCGCCAATTAACTTGCGGCAAGACCACGTGACTTAGCGCGGCCTATGCCAATCCGCCAATCCCATACATTTAATTCTTGTCGAACTACGTTATCGTTTTTGAATTGTTACTTTGGCTAAGGGCCCTGACATTATCACTGACATCGTCCAAGCCGCCGGCGATACTGATAACTTCTTGACGGGGTATACAACCTAACATTGAACAACAAATATTGACTGGATGCGATTAGAATACAAGTATAAAAATAGTTGTAAACTTGAACTTAAAATAAGTTAAAATAAAAAAAATAATTGTCTCTATGAAAAAACTTTTCCCGGATAGGATTAATTCCTACATTCATTTTCTCGTATGGCTCTGGGAATTTATTCTTGCTTCTAACTTACAATAACACTTGTCAAACATTACTTTCTTACCCAATCACGAGACTAAAAACTTTCCATAAGGACAAGTCAAACAGTTTGCGCACCCAACCCGTGACCGACCACAGCGAAAGTTGCTTAACCACCACGAACGCAATAAACGAATCACTGAATCGACCTCCTCAAAAAGTACAATCAAAAGTAAAATATACATTTAGAAGCAATCAATATGCATCACGATTGAACCATTAATAACAAGTACCATTAGTGCCGCTGATACAATTCCTTAACGTTTTAATTCTCCGGACATTTCTGTATCGCTGTATGCACATTATGCAAATCTGGCGAAGTAATTGCAATATAAGTCTAATGCCCGTTCATTAGTGAGCGAGTCCTTGTGGTAACTCAGTGGAATTTATGTTGTCAGCGTTCTTAGGTCTCGGGTTTTTGCTTTTCACCGAGACGTGTTAGGAAGAGTCTTTATAGTGCCTAGATTTCCGTTTGAGGCCTCGATAAGGTTTTGGTTTCTACCGAGCTTTTTGGAGAGGTTTTATTTAGTATGTCTATCTTTAAGAAAACATTTCTTCAGAAACGGGCAGCAGAAATCCATTTTATCTTTAGGACTAAACTACACTCAAAAGTATGCGTAAAGACTATGTAGTTTCCTAAAAGAAAAAACATGAGAAAACATTCAAGATACACGTTATATTAAGTACTGACACATGGATGTATGTAAATTATGTATGAATTAAAATGGTAAAAAGAACGAAATCCAAAAGCCGAAGCCAATAAAGGAAGCGCAAAGTTTTTAACAGCGAAGGTACAATAATTTTTACTTTTCCTTTAATCGTAAAATTTTATTATAAACTTCGGCGTATAAAAAATAATGAAGTTGGCGCATAATTTAAAGTTGATGCTATAAAACTGTATTCTCGCAATTGTAATATAAAGCCAAAACATGTGGAAAAATTAGTTTTTACTTATATACGAGTATAAATACATTTAATGGACGCTATATACTTATTGGACAGATGCAATCACTTTAACGAGGACTCCAATTTGCTTTTAGGAGGCCTGCCATGAGGTTCAAGGATCTATTCACATTTACTACAACCACATCATAAATGCACGGTCATCTTAGCTGATCGTGAATGTGTGTCTCCACTAAAAGGTTTCCATTAAAGCCTAAAAATATTCGTGGATACCCACGGCGAAGATTTGCGTCCTTACGCCGCGTAGGTACATAGGGTTGAGCTTCCTGAGTGCTGATGATGTCACCAGGCTGTGTGAAACTGTGAAAACTTCTTAAGCAGCGTTGTGCACATAAGAGTTTTTTTTTTTTTGGAATGGTTAAAAAATGTTACAGACGAGTGAGGATACGTGACCTGATTCGTAAAAAAAATCGTAAGACGAATGGAGAGTGGACCGCGTAGGAGAGCAAGTAATATCCCCCACTCTTTCTACCGCGCGGCGAAAATGTGTGCCTGCTCCTGCTGTTTCGTTTAAGCAGTTTTCACTTCTGCCGGCACTCCCGGAGTGCAACCCTTTGTTTTTTTGTATATAGTGAGATCATATTTTTGGACAAGATCTTAGACCCAACCAATGCCAATTGTGGCGTTGCTGAGGTATTGCTGTGAGGGTGATGTTTTATAAGTACGTCTTTTACTCTCAAGATACATATTGGATGATGTTCTGCCAACCCCGCAAAAGATTTAAGGCGTGAAGGCAACGAGATCAACGCACATACGCGTGTACTGTGCTCAGAGTTTTGCTGCATGTGCGTCATTTCGGAGCAAAACACGCGAGCAAAGGGGTTATTCTCTGAGCAAACATTGACGGTGTTGTCATGACTGAACGTTACATCAGCACTGTCAAAAGTATTGAAAATGGAGCAGTCTCCGCTGTTGCAGGCGTCAATATGAAAGATGTTTGCTTAGATAATAACCTGCCAGTACTGACGCCACCAGACATGTAGAATTTTTGCGGGGCTTAGTGGACGCTATCACAAAAATTTTCATACACGACTGCAAGTGGGCAAGTGGTATCTTGAAAGTGTCGTTACTTCTTGCAATTATTGTAATTACAAAACTTTCAATGTCTTCGACCTTTTCAATAAATAAATACTAAACAACGTTAAATAGGGAATGAGTTGAAAAAGTCGAAGCGGACAAGCCGAGAGAGAGCTGTTTTATCAACTTGCCGAATATTCGGGCTTTTGGTAAGTGTAAGTTTTACCGAAGATGGAAGTTATGTAAACGAAATAAAACCAACTCAATGCATAAAGTTCATCTAGGATTTCTATGTAAACAGTAACATATACATGACAAAAAACGTATAGCACAGCTGATGACGCTGACCTTTCGCCTACTCATTAGTGATATAAAAACTTATGGTAGGGACCAAGCACTTGTAGGGCAATAAAGTGCTTTACTGCATTCACGAAAATCAACTAGGTTTTAATATCGTTTATTAATCTAATTGCCATTGGAAGTAAGGTGTATTTCGTACAAGAGCATATATTTCAATTAATTATCGATATTGGAGTACTTTTATTCTGCCTTATTGGGAAATATTTTATTGGTTTTGGTGGCAATATTATTGATTGTGGCTTAGTTGTGCTTTCTTCGTTTTCACTGGTTTTTTGTTCTTTACTCGTTTATGATCGTAATTTACTACGTATAATATTGGAGTACTTACCCTTATTTCAGTAAGGCCTACTAATATTATAGATTCGAAAGTATGTCAGTTTGTTTGTTTGTTACTCTTTTACGCAAAAACTACTTAACCGATTTTGATGAAATTTGCCACACAGATAGACGATAGTCTGGATTATAGCAATGGCTACTTTTTATTACACCGGGCGGCCACTAGTAAAGTCATATTATTTTGATATATCATAGTATTTATAGCGGTTAGCTATTGAAAGTCGCTATTTATTCATACATTTATTTGATCCAATCACGTGTTATTTTATGTTATTTAGGGTATCCCGACGGCTACAGCTTCTATCCGTTAGTTATTTTATTCAATGAAATATTTAACATGACAGGTATAATTTTGTGTTGAACATCAAATGAATTTAGTGTAAGGCACTGGAAGCGATTGCGGTAGACGCTGGTTACACAATAAAGAAGCTGAATCAAGTTTATAGGCAATTTTTATCGATTTCTACACCATGTTATCTTGAATTCATTTTAGTATCATGAATTATTATGCACGGTCGCGTATGCACTGACTGCTGTATAACCAGGCGATTTCTGATCACGTATCAGGTGAAAAGGGGAATACTAAAAAATAACGGTACTCGAACAATAATTTTAATTGCCGATAAAAGCTTGCACCCATTATATGGAGTTAATATAGTTTCTGTGAGATTTTTAATAAAGATATTAATAGCTTGAATTTGATTGCCATTTTATTGTACTAATAAATGTTATTGGTGATTTTCAACTTGTTCTTAATAGTTCTTGTGATGTTGCTGGATATGAGCAGGCTTTTTTATGACGTGAAGTCTAATTTGTTTTTCGTTTCAGAATTTTTTTATGGGATTTGAATGATCGATAATTGCATATTAGTATATTACGAGCTCGATAGCGCGGGAGTTAAGCGTGTTTGGCTGATTGAGGCGGTTAAGGCGCTATACGACTGAAAAAGATGCGCGTGGGAGCGAGACCGAATCTGCAGATTACGCGATAAAAACACTTAATCACTTCGTAGTAAATAACTATAGTGATTTAAAAAAATAAACCAAATATTATTTGCAGCAACCAAATTCTGATGATGATTGCCGAGAGATTGGACTCGGCGCTGTATCACAGGTTCATCGACTTGCATGTTAAACATGTAGGTCGATGAATATTTATATTCTGATTTATCATCTTTTATGTAACTAACATAGTTTTAAGATCACTGTTACTAACCCTATGGACTGTAGTTGTCTGAAATAAATGATATAATAATAATAATAATAATAATAATTATTGGTGTTCACTAATTAAAACAGTTTCCAATACATTTGAGAATAATTATGAATTTTTGTATTTTTGGGGTGTTTTCGAAAAGAAAACGTGTCGAGACAAAATGATAAAATCGTTTTTCTGAAACTTTACAAATTAATAAAGGTATGAATAAATATACCTATATTTTCATTACAAGATTTGTAATATCTTTTATGTAGGTTCTTTTACCGTATAGCGTCTTTAGCTATTTTCTTCATGGTATGTTAAGGGATGGGTGACCGATAACTGTTTTTTTTCTTATCTAGATCGCTTTAGTACACTTTTTCAATTTTAGTGCCGTCCTTTATGGTACTTTATGTATTTTATTCGTAAAATAGCTTAACATTAACAGTAATAAATTAGTCATTTGCTGACCGCAATTCGATTCCACTCTTCCTATTTACTCAATTGAAACGAAACAAACATAAACAGTTTCTTGTAAAAACAGTAAAAGAAAACCAAATTAAAGAGGTCGGTAAACATTCAGACCAAGGAAGTATCTATTAACAGATCGTAATTAGCCAGACTCAATGAAAGTCGTCGGATATAATTCCATAGAACAATCAGTTCAATGGCGTTCAAAGCAGGCTTCCTGTTGTAAATTGTTTTACAACTTCAAAGAACCACAAACTCAAGTATTTTGGTGGTCCGTACCAAATTTTTCTTGTTACGGATATTAGTTCTATTGTTTGTGACTATTGCAGTTAAATAAAAGTAGGTTATTCTGTTGATTCAGATTTTAATATTGAATAAAACTCATGATTCAAATAAAAGTAATATAAAAAATATATACCCTATATATTAGTTCTTTTATCTCATGACGAGCGTTAATTAAACTAAATTTATATGCTTAGTATAATACTTATATATGTGTAATAATATGAATTACTATCCATTACCGTAGTATCGCTTAATACAAGCCTTACAGTGCTTACTTTGGGGCTAGGTTAATTGGTGTGAGTGTAAGAAAATATTTATTTATTATTATTATTATTATTTATTATAAGCTTTTTTATTTTTCTAAATACCTAGTTGTTTGACTTCATTTCTGCCAATGAAATGTTTAATCAAAATGAAAAAAAAAATGGCACCTTTATTACATTATTATTTTATTTTATGATTTTGGTGTTAAATAGATTGATACTTGGTAATGTTTTCTTACTTCTTACACTAGAGGCCGCTCGCGGTTTCACCCGCGTGATTCCCGTTCCCGTAGGAATTTCGGGATAAAAAGTATCCTATGTTCATAACCAGGCTATCTACTATCTGTGTACCAAATTTCATCCAAATCCGTTCAGTACTTTCGGAGCCTTTTCAATGCAAACAAAGAAACAATCAAATCTTTGGTCTTTACAATATTAGTAATAGATGTTGAAATTTCGAATGCAATTTCACAATAAACATTTCCTACATCACCAACGTCTACATTTACAATTTCACAATACTACATCTCCTTCGGTTCATACTTTACGACAGTATTTTTTCGTTTTGTAGTTCTCAGCGGGGTGTACAATAGCCACTTGAAGTGTATCTGGTTAGTTCCTTGTGCTATTGTGTCATGCGCGTCACTTTTGTAAGTTGTACGGCTTTGGAAACAATACCACTTCCTCCACGGTTTTGTGCAAACTATGCAAACTTATCACAAGTCTCCAAAAGAAAGGAAGCATTGAATTCTAGTGTTACTTAAAAGAATGCTTTTAAGATTATCGATTTACTTACTCTTAAATAATAAAAAAAAGGATAATTATCACAGGTTTTGATGTTATTAGTCGTTATTTATTTTATATTATGACATTTTTGTACCTAATCGAACATAAGTTAAAGGTTTTCAAAATGGGTTAATAATATAACATACACTACAATCCAATTAATAAAGATATAGATAGATAGATATAGGTTTTATTCCATGTTTCTTACAAGTTAATAAACAAGCATCTCTAAATTACACAAGTATCTTTACGAATGTGTTTTTTTTTATGAACGACGGGGAGACTCTTAGCCTTCATCATACCTGATGTTAAGTATTGATAAGGCGGAAGATGGAAGCAAACCTCTCACGGAATCCTCAGCCACTGAGGAACTGGCTATCTTATTTCTAACTGCCGGAACACAACAATGCTGAAAACATTGTTGTTATGGCGTCAGACTTAGATAAGATGGTGGTAGCTAGCCAGGCGGACTTAAAACAAGTCCTACCACCAACCAAACCGAAAACAATATGTACCCCTGCTGGGAATCGAACCCGGGACCCCGGGGTCTGACACCGGTGGTTGTACCACTAGACCACAGAGGCGATTAAAAGAGGGGGCGGTTGTGTGCTTCATGCAAAAATATGTTTAGGACAGACACCACTTTATATTATTCTTTGTCAACATTTAAAAATCTATATTTACTATCTTTCAACTCTACTTAAATACGAATACTCATATACTCGTCCATATTTTCACACCTTGTTCTTAAGAGTTGAATTTAACAGTAAAACAACATTAAGAGCAGATTATAACTCTTACAAACAACAAACAATAAACTTCGCTAATAATATTTACGAGTCCCTAATTACCATATTCATAAAGAGCTTAACGTAATAGTCTTTAGATGAAAGTTTCGAGTTGTCGTACATGTATGATTAAGTCTGCATTTTCACCAGTCGAAGTACGAGTATCTATCGCAGAAACTCCCCCAATCTTATTACTAAAATGGACGAGTAATTCTCAAAGTTCCAACCCAAGTTTCAAACGACGTTACTTAAAAGTTCCCTCCATATTTGATGAATCAACAGCGGCCATTGTGCTCTCTTCTTTTTTAATTTCGTCACTTTTTATGTCGCTCGCTACACCGACTTCGGTGATTTTGGGATCTGAGATTTGCCCTCGAAAATACTTTAATATAGGGATCATCTCGAACTTGTAACGGCTACTGAGGTGACAAGATTTCCCAACTTTTTTAATAAAATATGTGGCGAACATGAAAAGGAATCCGTTACACTCATCAGAGATTCTCCGTGAGAAATAAGACCTTGTCCAACATTGAGTAGGTACCTACTTCAGATAATTTGTTTCAAGAATTCCCGATTGCTTGTTCAATATTAACGGTAGGTAAACCATTCAGGACGTCAGAATTTCACTTAACTCTTTTATGGAAGTAAATTAATCGAATTGATATATAATGGAAGAGAATCATCGAATAGGGGCAACAGTCCATAAAGAAAGCTTTATGACAAATTTTGTGTAATATTTATGTCATAAATCATTGAAGTGATCTGTTTTTCTGAAGGCACTGAACGGAAGTTTGAACTATGGGGAGGCGAAAGGGATCTTTGAAAAGATTATTTGATGTTTGACGAGAGAATACGAAAATAGATCCAGTTGATTGACGCTATAAACGATATTAGTGAGCAAACAAGAAACTTTAATATTCACAAACTATTTAGAATAGACATTAAAGATTATAAACATCAATATGAAAATATTTGTTGTGAAGAATATCCCTAAACCCTAGTACACTCATACCTATCTGAAGACATAGGAAAGCCTTCTTTCAAGTTTTTTTCGCGTTGTTTTAGACATTCACGGCTCAGACTGAATAAAATGTTTTCATTTTAACATTAAACAAACTGTCATTCGACTTTCGATTTCACCCAGGTTAATAAAATAAATCTCTTAAATAAAAAGGAGCACTTTCTTTTACCTTGCAAAGTTGTAAGAATAATGTCATCGTTTTTATTTCGAAAATCTTTGGGATACAAGTAAATACTTACGTCAAATAAATAAGAGCGTCTTTCTTAGAGCTTATCCTAAGACTGTCTATATTTAATATTCCGTCTGTCTGAGAAACGTCTTCAAATGAATTCACAATGAAAGGCGAACCTTATAAAAAGCATTTATATTCTGTTATATCACAGTCGAATATCGTTATGATTCCTCATCAATCAGACGAAACGTCTTCGAGATCAAAGAGTTAAATATAGCCAATATCAAATACTGCTCTCATGTAAACGTTTTTAGGTCTGTGTGTAAACAGTGATCGTGGATTATTAGTTCTATGCGTGAAACGTTTACGACCGGAACTGTTAAATGTATTGATGTTGAAACGTTCGCTTGAAAGTCTGTTAAACAAATCGCTTGCGCAGTTTCTGCAGATTTTGTGAGTTCATTAAGATCGCGGCGATAATAGCACGGGAACATAACGAGATCGTCGTTTGTTTCGTTTTTGGCAATGTCTGGTTCTGCTTGCAACACTTTTATGAAATTATTAATCAAGTTAGTCAACTTTTACTTAGCCGGAACTTGTGAAACAGAGTTCTCGTAAGACGAGCATAGAGTTGAAGTTTTTCTAAATATACCCATATAAAAAAACAAAAATATATTATATTGAGTAGTTTCATTATAATATGTCTTAAGAAAATTAAAAGTATTTTTGATTTGTTTTTTACTTATTCAAAGTACCTACGTAAATTCTCATATTTTTATATTTCTAGCGTGATATACCTAAAGTGTGCTTTTAAGTTTGTAACCATATTGTGCAGTAATTCTACCGCAATGTCCTTAATACTTTTAGGTAGGTATATTTAAGGCTTAGGATTAGGGTCTCAACAAACTGAAGTAAAACTAATATCTATCAAGACTGTATATCTATAATGACTTGAACAATATAAATTTCTCCATTTTAGTTTAGTGGCTCAAGTTCCTAAAACTGTAAATAAAGTGAGTTTCCTCTTTATTTCACTCAACGGGACATCGTACCATCTCGAAATCTAGACGACAATCTCGCGCAACTTTCATTTAGAATTCAACAAACAGAAAATGGTACACATTACTTTAAGTGATATACGAGATACTTCGGCATATCATTATGTATGTAAATTGATGAACTTTAAATGTCACAGTGAGTTAGCTGAAATATGTGTAACCCCTACAATTTAGGTTGTCTTTGCTTGTCATATTTCTGTGTGAGTAATTTTTTATACGATGATATTGCCAACAAAAATCGTGCTTTTGAAAGTTCAGTTAGATTAAAATTGATTGGTAGTGGACATAGGTTTTTGTGTATCTACTACCAATTATTTCTTTTTTAAACATGAATATTAATTTAGAACTGCCTAAAATCTACTATCATTACGGTTAAAATGTCAGGAAACAATTACATTTCCAGATTATTGTAAAAAAACCGGCCAAGTGCGAGTCGGACTCGCGCACAGAGGGTTCCGTTTAAAATTTTCAAAAATATTTTTTATTATATGATGTACTTAACTAAAAATTTACGGTTTTCGCAATTTTTCCTTTATCTGTACTATAAGACGTTACTTCGTACCAAATTTCTAGATTCTAGTAGGTTTTGATTTCCGTGCGAGTTTCGAAAATTTGTGGAAATTTGCGGCATAAACGGCTGTATCTTTTGATTCCTTTGGCTTAGAAGTTTGATTTTTCACAGCTCCAAGGGACAGTAGACCTGAGTATTAGATATAAATTTCAGTTTGACACCTCCACGCGTTCCTGAAAAAAACGGTCTTGACAGACGGACGGACGGACAACGAAGTGATCCTATAAGGGTTCCGTTTTTTCCTTTTGAGGTACGGAACCCTAAAAAGATAAAGAAAACACACTTGCCAAAGACAGATTTAAAATTCAGAAACCGCTTCTAACGGAGCACACATTTTAACGTATTGCTATTAAAGAAGATTCTCTAGGAAGGCCTGAAAGCGAACATCACCAAAATCTCCTTAATGAGAGTACTGTTCAACGCAAGTTCTCTTCATTATCTCTACATGACGCTTTATCTATTCAGGGAGATGTATCCCTTATCCGGGACCACTGTATCGGTATGGTCGGGAAATAAATTAGGCTCCGCTAGATCTATCAGTGGATCATTAGGTTTATTATGCATTTTGTTGTTATCAGGAACGGTTTTATTTTTAGCTTATTTGGAACGTTGATAAGGTTTGAGTGTAATGTTATGCTATGCTTTTACACCTCTAAGAAATATTTATTTGACTTTAAAATTTGCAGATATTCTATCAAGTACATGTGCACTGCAAAAAGCGAGCTGTGGATTGTACTTAACAAGTAATATACATTCTTAAAGGGTAATATAAAAAATAATAGTACATAATAATAGCGGTGATTCGATAAAGTTTTTAGCAAAGTATTATTTAATGAAATTAAGAGATGTAACAAATACTATTCAGTTTAAAATAAGATAAGTAGTTGTAACAGCCTTATTGTATGTAATGTAGTTAAAATTATATAGGCTGTTACAACTACTTCACTTAGTTAGAAAAACTACGCCATCTAATCGATACGCAAAGCCATGAGACTCACAACGAAAGGAACCGTCAAGAATAAAATTTTATATGTAACTGTCAGCCGCTCACGGTTTCACTATCTATCTACTATCTGTGTACCAAATTTCATCCAAATCCGTTCAGTAGTTTCGGAGCCTATTCAATGCAAACAAACCATCACATCTTTCCTCTTTATAATAAAAAATCTAGAGATTATTATAATTTTTAATCAGGGTTTATTATAGTCGTGAATAAGATTTCTTCGTAAAATTATTATGTTCAATACTTCTTTTTAGGGGCTACAACTTAATGGACCAATGTAAAAATCTCGAATGTCATAATATAAATCACGTATTATGTAATAAATCAGAAAAAGGTGCCGACATTTCGTTTACACGGCCATTCGGAAATTCAAGGTTTATTTCCCACACTGGCAACTAGTCCCAAGAAATCCCTCTCGAACTTCCCCCAGGTAGAATTTTCAATGAGATCCATTTCTTCGCTATTACCAAGTTAAAATATATTCGAGTTAGATTTATATGGAGTTGCCTTGCTGTCGGTGAAGTCGTGCCAGATCTTCCAGTTAGGATAAATGTAGCGACACGTTCTGAATAACATTAAGTTACTTATTTCAAAGTTGCCCTGATCAAGCCCGATTACTGTGTCTTGGTGAGAATTTAAATCCGATATAGAAATCTTGATTTATTGCTCTCAGTCTCAGACTTTGCTGGTTGATGTGATAAATATTAGCAGGCAAAATTTTATTAAGGACTCAAATATTGAAAACGTTTAGTTTGTTCCGATTATATTCCAGTTGAAAGTTCAACTTTGTATTGTAAATGTTTACATTACAAACAGATATAATTATACAACTAATGTATCAATCAAACTGCGTTGCAATTCCATTATCCATATTGTGGAAGCCTAGAAGTTATTTGTACAAATAAGTGTAGCTTGTAACAGATATCAGGGCCAATCAAAGTATTAAAAATTCTATTTGGCTATTATGTTACTGATTATACCATTTATTAAACATGTATGTTGTTAAGTTGCTGTTGTGCGTGCATCTCTTTAACTTTGTTTTGTTAGACCGAATGAGAATTTCCCGTACATTCAGAAGCCCACATCAAAAGCTTCTTTTATTTATTCTTCATTTCTCATCTTTCAAACTCTAACGACCTTTTATGAAAAGAAGTCGATACAATTACATTCTTTCAACACTTCACACGATTCTAGTCCTTATTACAGAGGACATTGTGGCCACCCGCGACTTTGTTCGAGTCGACATTGTGAACTCAATGGTGAAATGTTTTATCCATCTTTCTAAGTTTTAGCATAGCAATAAAATTAAGCTTCCTTCTATAGGTTCAAATCTATCCAAAATATTAAAATTTTAGTAGCGAACAGTTACAGCAATTTTTGTATTGACATTTGTAATAAATCTCGATTGTTTTACCGTCTACTATAAATATATGTAGCTTATTTTTCAGACTTTTCATTCTAAATCTTAGCAGAATTTAATTCAAACAATTTCTTTCTTATCATTACCATTATTTTTACCTTTAGGATTTTAACTGTCAATAATTGACCTAGGTATTTCATTTCAAGTGACTAATTTCCTTCATTAAGCATATTTGTTTTGTTACACCACGCATTTCGGCCTGATTCATTTAACTATTAGTTAGTTAGCTAACATTCAGTTAACAATGTCAGTGCCAATGAAAAACGATAAGTACAGTATACCGTTTGCTATCCTGCATTACGAAAGTCAGTCTCTACTCCTGCATTACGGAAATCGCCTCTATTACCAGTGAAATAAGAGCGCTCTCAAGGTCAAACTGTAAAGATTCACGTGCTGTTGACTGTACTATCAGCAGCATGTTTACAATTTATTCTCTCTAACCGATTTTCGACCTCAATTGTGTAGACTTTAGGGTCAATATTGATTGCAAATCTTGCTGTATTGTGGTTACTTGATGTGGTCGGACATCCATCATGTTTCATATGTCGGTCAGAAATGTCGGGCGAGAACTGCATTTGTATGGAATTGTTCGGATTGAAAGCATACTGGCTGATTAATCTACCGGGCATTTAATTTGTTTTTTTTTTTCATGAATTTTGGACAGTGTACATAGTGTAAGTACTCGTATGTACCTAATTTTATTTTAGAGTTCACTTTTACACTTGCAAATAACATTTAATCGTAGAAAAAAATCAACAAGTTTTCTTCTTTTAGTTTTTTATACTTATTGTTGTTATGAAAATAGCAATTTTAATGCAATCGTTAAATCATTATTTGCACTATTAAGTACTAGGCTTTTAATTTTCATTAAACCTAGCCCCGAACAAGTAATATTTGCGGTATTTTTTTTTTAATAGAAAAATCGAACCCGCGACCTTTGGAAATCCGGTCCAAGAGCATTGGACCGGATTTCCAAAGGTTTCCCGTCTGAGAATTCACTTGTGGCCGAGTTAATTTTTTCCAATATTTTTCTATTGAAAAAAAAAATACCATAAGTATAAAAATAGCATTGAATAATGCAAAAATTACAAAATCATAAAGTAATATTTAAGTTTACAAATTATATACGAACACAAACAGCAGGCTTACCGCCATATCTTAGCGCAGTGTTGTTTCAATCATACCAATATGGTATTATTTTAATACTACGATCCTCTTTAAGTAAGCTTATTTTCCGACAGAAATTTTGTGCCTTCAAAGTGTGAAGTGTGTCAAAATTTGACAACTTCAATTTGTTTGTTGTCCGGAACAACGAGACACTCCACGTATTTCTTGATGTTCTTTCTTCGAATTGAGATAGTTGACTTTAGAAACTTCAATTAAACAAATATATCATTAGTATTTCAAAAGCGATTTTTTTTTGCGAATGTTTAGTAGCTGCCTAATTAATTACGCCATTACAAAGAATAATCAAGTGAAGATAGGCAATTTTGTTTGTAGGTAGGTATTTCATATCATATCAATCAACTATTTCTTGTATCTAATTATGGTCCTGCAACGAAATTTTGTAATCTCCAAAACAATCAGTTTGCTATAAAATGTATTACTTTTGCAGATCCTTATTAATACAGATCCCTATAAAACATTACTTTATATTCCGTCAATTAAATGTTACTAAAACGATAAAAAATATATCGTTTTATTGGTAACTAAGGGGACTTCATCACGGTTCCATACCAAACGTTAGTCCACTACGTGATTGATTTCCTCTCCTATTCCTTCTCTGTACATGCTGTCCTAGGGAACTCTCTTCAAGAAGGTATCAGAAAAGATCGCTCATTGAAATCATTTAGCGATTAAGTCAGAACACATTTCCTTTCTCATATTTAATCTTATTTTTCCTTTCCCATTCCTACTATATGATTATATATTCATTCTAAAGTATAATTAATTTAATAATGTTCAATATTTATTTGCACTCACTCCCTCCTTTTATTATCTTCCTCTTATTTCTTTACTACTCAAGGTTTCCTGGAAGAAATTAGGCAATAAGGTCGCCTTTTGTGTATTTGCTTTTTCTGTCTGTTTTTGCTTTCTTTGTGTTCTTATTATGTGCAATAAAGTGATATATTATTATTATTATTATAAAAATATGAATATTGAAGTTTACCAACATGAACATAAATAATTATACAATGTCACTAACAATGATATCATTCTGATATAAGTAGCATAAAAACTGAATTACTGTTATAAAAAAAACAAGTAAAAATACTAACTAATATTATATTATATTGTTTGTCCTTCCTTGACGCACTAACTAAGCAACCTATGAACTTGATTTTTTGCATAGAATTAGTTGAAAAAATAAAGTGTAATATAGGCTATTTTTTATCCCGATATTCCCACGGGAACCACGCAGGTGAAACCGCGGGTGGAAGCTAGTGGATGAAAATAAAACTATTTTTTTATATCACCCAGACACAGATTCGTACCTTCTACCATGTTAGTCAAATAATTAAAGGTGTCAAAATTCAAAAAAGGCAAAAAACCACAATGTTGAGTCAAATAAAGACCAAACAAGAGAAAAAAATAGTAATTTATGATTTTGTAATTGTTGCATTTTTCAATGCTATTTATATACTTATGGTAAATTTGAAATAGAAAAATTTGGAAAAAATTAACTGCTCCAATCCAATGCTCGGACATTAGAGCAGGTTAGAGCATTGGACCGGATTTCCAAAGGTCGCGGGTTCGATTCCTTCTGAGAATTCACTTGTGGCCGAGTTAATTTTTCCAATATTTTTCTATTTAAAATTTACCAAAAAATAGTAAGTTTCACATTGTACATATTATTATTAAGTTTTGGCGCGCACTGTTCATTGACATAAAACAACTTTCGAATGCGAGGATATTTCTCTCATTGATGAAGCGACGGTGGCCAACACCATAGAACGGTGAATATACTAGAAAAATTCGACGTGTCCTCATAGGTCTCTGTAGCATAATTTTGGTTAGTGCATTGGGCCGGACTCCCAAGGATGCGGGTTCGAATCCCGTCAGGGCGACATGAGAGTAGTTTGATTTTTTCTATAAGTTCATTATTTCAATAAGTTTGTAGAAGAAAAGAAAGATCAATGCAAATATTTGGCAACATAATAAAATGGAACATTATAAATCCAATAGATTACTTATTCATATATATATTTATATTTTGTACAAAAAAATATAATAATATCTTCGTAAAATTGTTTCCGATAATTATTTGAAGATTTGTCTGGCGTAAGGGTAGGCATAGCCTGACTCCTACGCAGTGGGGCCCGGGTTTGATTCCCTGACAAGGCAAATATTTGTGTGCATGAACTCTTCTATTTGTCTAAGTCTAATATGTATAATTAAGTATGTTTTTACAATAAAAAGTATATAAGTATTTTGTTTTATGATTTTTGAAGTTTTGCGATAAATGAGTTCATCTGAGAATTGACTTGTGGCCGAGTTGATTTTTTCCAATATTTTTCTATTTAAAGTCTATCATAAGTATAGGTATGTGTGTTTATCCGTTATCAAAGTATCCATAACACAAGTTCCTATGAAACTTATCTTGAGCTTGATAATTGGTGTGGTTGTTTAGAAATTATTTATTTGTTTATTTAACTAATTATATCACTAAATGGAACTACCTATGAGTTGACAATGAAGCGCTCAGTGCCGCACTTGACAGACTGATCGTCTTCGATCACGTTCGTTAAGCAATGTTCGGCCCGGTCAGGAGTCGGATGGGTGACCGTATAGTGGCATTATAACTGAGCGCTTCCGTGCTTCGGAGGGCATTAAAAAGACAGTCCTGTCTAAGAATAAGTTGTGGCCGAGTCGATATTTTTTTAAATATTATTTTTTATATATTTTTTTAATTACCTACTTGTTACTACCGTCGTTTTAAAACAACGCATAAGAAGAATACATCATTCACAAAAAAAATAGAGCAAATGTGGGTATTTTAGATTTTACTAGTATTGTTTATAAAGGACACAAATTTTCCGAATTTCCACTAGGCAAATATTTTTTCACACATCATTTAATATTTATTAGGCCGCATACAAAAATCTTTAAGTTCAATTAAAAAAGAATATCATAAGTATAAAAAAAGCGTTGAAAATGCAAAAAACAAAAAAATCATAGATATACACATTATACATTTTAATTATGATTATATACTGGAAAGTAACAGAAAAAAATAATAATGGGTGAATTGGTTCCGACTAGGCTGGTGTCCCCTCTCCAAAAATAATATCAGAAAAAAAATGGCTATACGTAAAAATTATCTAAAAATATTGGAAAAGAAAAATGTTAATGAAGTCAAACTTACCTACTTGTTATTTCATATTAAGACTGAAAAAAATGTTGTCTGCTTTCAGAACCATCAGCACTTTTACACTTTTCAACTAGTTATTGTTATTGTAAAGTCTCTCAGCAAAGTCTTCAGAATCTCGTAGAACTGTTTAAAAAAACTTTGTAAAGAAAAATTCAACTATTGCAAGATCTCATTGAAACGTTCGTATAAAATCCTCATAAGAATCAAATAAGAATTTATTCATATCTTTAAGCCAAGTCTGAGGGCTTATAGGTGGCTTGATAAACCCTGACTCCAGAGGTTGCTACTAATCCTCATACGATATAAAAACCTACCTTTATCATAATGTCTAGCCCTTGATTATTAATCTTAGCCATAACCTTTTTTATCTCAAAATTATACAGTCTAGGTGTACATTACAAAATATTTCGAAAAGATATTGTTTCAAAATTATTTTAACTACAATTACATAAGTACGTCCGTAGACTGCTATAACAAACGATTAATTAAATCATTCATATAACAAGAATCCAAATTAAAATCCATGTTATATTTCTAACCAAAGTATTGTTCAACCCACATTAGAATCAAAACAAGCTCGTACACAAATAAAAGTAATTTAGGTACAAATAGCCAGTGCAATCATAGACAATACACTATTGTTTTAATGAATTGTTTTGTTTCTAACATCCTAAAACTGCTGGTCATCAATGAGGTTTTATTCCACCCACATGTTTAAAAGAATGAGATGATACGTTCCATTAATAAACGCAACGAATAAAATATATTTCTCAACAAACTAGAGAGTTTACTAAATGCTGAACCCCATTAAATAGAGACGATATCGTTAATTTGCCGTTGCGTTAAATTTTAAACAGTTGATTACTGAAGCAGTTCTATTCTCAGTAAAGATTATGATTCTCCAGCAGTCATCGTTTTAGAATTCATAACATTTCTCTGGAACAGCCTCATTGATGTTTCCGCTTTGATGAAACGTTTAAAATGTTGTCAGTCAAATGTAGCGTTGACTGTTAGATGCATGTTTACTTTGACAATCAATCAGATCTTGCAGCATTAGCTGTATCCGGAAAACCACAACACTCACAGAAAGTATAGCGAGCTAGATATCCATTACACGACACAGCACAGTACAAATCCGCTTGGTTGTTTTTAGCGCACTATCTGGGAACAAACATCTCTATACAAACACCGATGCACCGAAGTACGATGTTCCGTGATGTCGGACCGGCGGTCATGCGCCTCCTCTGACGGTTGGGAAGCGACTGCCTCAAATTATGCTTTTGCTTAGCCGCGGGCTCACCGGCTCTTGCAACCGACTATAAACGAAAACGGCCGAGTAATTTTGAGGGGTGAACGAGAGGGACGGCACTCCGTAGGGGAAGGAAAGGGAGGGAGAAACAGGTGGGGTGGGAGATCGGATGCAGCTTTTGTCTATGCAGGTTGGAGATTGAGAGTGCACTTCGCTGGGGCCTTTACCCGGCGGCGTTTGTGAGCTATCATTTTGGACTATTAATGAATTGATGACTTAACTGACCTAAATTGCAGGCAATTTTGTTTAATTGTTGTGGAAGATAAGGCGGTTTATGACTGACGGTAGAAAATATTACCTAGACAAAGATAAAGGTAGCTCATTGGATAGTTTTTTTTTTTTTGAACGACGGGGAGACTCTTGGCCTTCATCATACCTGATGTTAAGTATTGATAAGGTTGAAGATGGAAGCGAGCCCCTGACTATTATAAGTTAAGATCTAGAGGCATATAATAGGGGTAAAAGTATGAAATTGCCGATTTTTTTCTTACACTTCTAGAGAACCTCACTACTTCTGTGATTAAAAGGTACATCTATTGCTTGATTTTATATTAAATTAAGATCATAATGATCAAGAATAATTAATCTCATGGTTATTATTTTCGTTTCTTATAAAAAACTCTTAAAAAAAACCTCTTTGTTAGTAAAATATACTGCTTTATTAAATATAATTTATAAATTATTCATAATTTTAAAATAAAAATATAGCATTAGATTGCTTAGTCTTCAAACAATGATAGCACATTAAAAAATTGTGGCATTAGCACTTGCGGTAGTAACTATAACAAAAATTGTTAGTATGTAAAACGAACTTCCTTTGTAAATCTTCATACAAATAGGCAATTCCATAGTTAAAGACGTAATATTAATATACCATTTATCTTGTGATTTTTTTTAAATCGTTGACAGATTATGTAAAAAAAATATAAATGTCAAAACACACATCGGTGATAGTATAACAATATTTAACAAGTTTAATATGCCGAGAAGAATTCCTTTGACACTTATGTAAAAAAATTAAAAAAATAAGAGGAAATGGGGTGATGAGATGAGGCTGACACTGCAACATTGAAAGAAAGAAAGAAAAATACATTTATTTTAGCATCACACAACGACTACACAAAGCAACATTACAAAATTACAATTTACTCAAACCATCGTCGCGTGATGCCAAAACTGTGTCCAGCTCAGTGTAAGCAGCAAGCAGAGCTTGCTGCACTGGTATTCTGCTGGACACATGGGTGACATCAAAAACGAGACTAACAGATACAAATTAAGAACATTACAGACAGAACATAAATACAAAACATTTAAACTTATTTCAACATTGAAAGGTATGGTGAAAAAGGCGTACCAATACGCCAGGGAATCAAATCAAATCAAAATATTCTGTATTCAAATAAGCATCAGTTTAAATAGTTTAGTAAATTTATTTCTAGTCAACAAACAGACGACGACCTGTTTGGCGCAGGGGTACTAAGCTCGCTTTCTGTGCCAGAAGTCCCGGGTTCGATCCCTGGACAAGACAATAGTATGTTTATCCGATATCTAGTATCCATAACACAAGTTCTTCATGAAACTTAACGTGGGCAAGATAATTGGTGTGTTTGTATGTAAAAAAAAATTGCTCACTATATACGGTAATATTTTCTATAAAGTTTTGTTTTATCAATTTTATTGTCATAGTCACAGAATAATCAAATTAAAATAAAATGGAATTATTCTCACGAATCCTATAACAATTTTATTAAAGTTTATATAAAACTTGCCTTGTACTTTTTTAACAAACACTGCGTAAACTTAATTTAGTTTATGGTAATTTAGTTTATGGATGATTGGCTTCCGTTATGTTCGTATTTCTGTGCTTTCCGTGGCAACCTATATAAGGCTTACATTTTGTGTTTACTTTTTTACGGGAGAAACCCGTGGCGCAGTGGCAGACGCTCGGCCTGCGATTGTTGAGGTTAAGCAACTTTCGCAATGGTCGGTCACGGGATGGGTGACCAAAAATTTACTATCTCGAGCTCCTCCGTGCTTCGGAAGGCACGTTAAGCCGTTGGTCCCGGCTGAATTTGCAGTCGTGAAAACCCACCAATCCGCATTGGGCCCGCGTAGTGGGTCATGACCCGTTCTCCTTATCCATCCTTAAGGAAGGCCAGTGCCCCAGCAGTGGGGACATTAAAATGGCTGATGACGATGTCTGTCTAGTTTATGACCTTGTTGGTTGTTCTATTTAATTAATTAATAAATAAATCAAATTATCAAATCTGCTTAAGTTTACATAATCGTGTCTCGATTGTGTTCAAATTGTTGTGCTTTAAGGTACCTTTAAGGCCCCTGATGAGACACAATAGATTTTCCATTGTTCTCTGGACACCGGTGTTCGGTTCGGGTTTGTTGAATTTACACTGTAGAGCCATCTACAAGTTTAATTAAATAATTGCCTTAATTCAGATGTCAAAGTCAAGAAACGAAACCGTCAATTTTTATTCGCTGATCACAAGGTCCCAGAGCAAAAGATATCGAAATACAACCTATCTTAAATCACTCAAACTTTTTAGAGCCATCAGATAACAATATCAAATACAAAAATATTTCAAACTTCATCGAAACAAATAATAAGCGAGCAACACCCAGATCCTGTTTTCGAAATACTATAAAATGCAGGATAATCTCGTGTTTCATAAAAAGTAATAGGAACCGGCTAAAGAGGTGATTCAAATACAATATAGCTTCTGATGCTGAATGCCAGGGGCTTTGTAACCGAGATCTTTTTTATGGCGTTGTTAAATAATAATCTCGAACGGCAATGTAAAAATGAGCCAAGTGGTGCGTTACTTTACTGATAAAAAAAATATATTTTTATCGGTAAATTTTAAGGTTTGAATCTATCGTTGTATTTAAACGAAAACGCAATTACTGACATTTGTAAACTGTTTATTTTTATGTGTACCTACTCAAAACTATTTGTAAAATTCATTATTACGTACAAGTTATAGTATGAAATCATTCTAGAAAGAAAGCTGTTTCATACAACATTTTAAGTATATAAACTACAAAAATTTTGAAATTTATAAAAAAATTGCTCTAAGTATTCTTCTTTAATGATAATTATGTACTTTTTGTTAGCTTAGCTGAGCTGAATCCTTATTCATGAGAAAGTTTGTTTAAAAAAAAAACAGGTTTTTTTGTAAACTCAAACCATTTTACTTTTACAGGGTTTATGGTTAAGCAATGTATGGAATGTGATAGTTTTGACAAGCAAATTACAGTAACTTTATACGAGTTCGTAAAAAAATGTCTGGTGCAACCGGCGGAAAAGAGTTTCAGACTAAATTAACATTTATGATAAATTTTAAATAGAAAAATATTGGAAAAAACAACTCGGCCACAAGTGAATTCTCAGATGGGGGAATTCTCACTTGTGGCCGAGTTGTTTTTTCCAATATTTATCTATTTAAAATTTATCATAAGTATAAAAATCGCATTGAAAAATGCATAAATTCAAAAAACATAAAATAATATTTGTCTAAACTTGGCGAGGTCGCTACCGTGCACCCAGAAGAAGATTTTCCACCTATCTTTTATTTATGTAAATAATTCGTTTTAGCTTTGGAATGATAATCAAATATTGATATGATACGAAGGTTTACCTGTCAACATAAGATGAGGTGTTATCATTGCATTAAATAATAATAAAACGACGCATATTCAAATTTTTACTTCGTCCATAATTTTTGGTTATAACAATAACATGCCAGATATATTAAAATCGACACTTAAAAAAATCATGTGTCGATTTTAATAATAAAATATTGCTTTTCGATGTAAAGATGTAAGCATCCATCTAGATATTTAAGATCCAACAAAAATGTTAATTTACAAAACAAAAAATGATATTTAATCAACTCCAAGGCACATTCAACAGCGCTTTTATATTTACGACTGAACAAAGAAATTCGCCGACATTAAAAAAGGCGGAAGGTCACTAAATAGGTCAAAATTTAAAGTTTGCTCAATTGTCATGTGTACAGTCAACAGAACCTCAGGTTTTACCATATCACCACGAAAACTGCTGCTGTTACGAGCGATATAAATAAATAAATATTTATTACACTCATACCAATTAACCTAGCCCAAATGTAAGCACTGTAAGGCTCGTGTTCTGATGGAATACTATAGGGTAACGGATATAAATACATATAATCATACATTAAAAATATAAGTATATTTGTGTAGAAATATATATAAACTCCATGACTCAGATACAAATGCTCGTACTCATCATACAAACATTTGCCCCTACCAGGATTCGAACCCAGAACCTCAGAGTAGGCGACACCTTGGAACCGGTGTACGTACCACTCTACCACGGAGGTCGTCTATATAAGGGCTTTCTCGAGGTCAAAATGTAACTCCATCATCATCAGCCTGTGGACGTCCACTGCTGGACATAGGCCTCTCCTAGCTCACGCCTATTGTGGCGTTCATAGGAGGCTATTAGCCTACTGCTACCACGCTAGCCAGACGGGTTGGTAGAGAGTTTGTTTCAAGTATTCCTTCTCTCGCACAGGTGTTCAATGCATTCGAGCCTTTTAGTCGACTCTTACGACATCCCAGGCATGTAAGGGAGTGGTGACACTTGTAACTACTGTACAATAATACAGAATATCACTAACTATTTGGCGACCTGTTTGGCGCAGGGGTACTAACCCCACCTTCTGCGCCAGAGGTCCCGGGTTCGATCCCCGGACAAGACAAATATTTGTGTGCATAAACATGTCTATTTGCCTTGGTCTGGGTGTTTAATATGTATATTATGTATATATTTACAAAAAAAAAGTATATAAGTATGTTTATCCGTTATCTAGTATCCATAACACAAGTTCTTCATGATACTTAACGTGGGCTAGATAATTGGTGTGATTGTATGGAAATATTTATTTATTTATTCGTCTAGACTAGAATCGTCCCATTTTAAAACACAAAATCAATTACACCGAATAAACACAGAAAGCAGAGTGTTGAACCACTGTTCATTATAAAAATAAACGGTACAAATCAATTATGCGAATTAACGCTGGAACGAACGACTGTCCATTAACAAAAATAACAAATTAAGGCAGAAACTTTCCACTGTAATGGCTATCCTTTTTTTTTTATGAATGACGGTGAGACTCTTAGCCTTCATCATACCTTGTGTTAAGTATTGACAAGGCTGAAGATGGAAGCGAGCCTCTCCCGGAATCCTCAGTCACTGAGGAACTGGCTATCTTATCTCAAACTGCCGGAACACAATAATGCTGGAAACATTGTTTTTATAGCGTCAGGCTTAGATAAGATGGTGGTAGCTAGCCAGGCGGACTTACAACAAGTCCTACCACCAACCAAACCGAATACAATATGTACCCCCGCTGGGAATCGAACCCGGGACCCCTGGGTCTGATACCGGTGGTTGTACCACTAGAAAACAGAGGCGGTAAATTATCCTATGTTGTGTCATCGTCATAATTATTATCCCCAATATAAATACATACAAACATACATACAACGCTCATGCCATAAATACCTTGCAGAGTATCAAGGGTGCAGCTTATATTCATGTATTTATTTAAACACAAAGTTAGGTACAGTCATGGAACTTCCCGGTTGACCAGTAGAGTTTAGAAAATGATCACAAATAATAGAGTATTAACAGGTATTTCACTTGAATAATAAATTATTTCGTTAACCTTAGTACTTTCCGAGAAAGCGTTTCCCAAAAAAACTCTACTGGTCAACCGGGAAGTTCCCCATTTGTACAAAAGGCGGACTTAATACTAAAAGTACTATCTACCAGTCAACCTTTAGGCAAACAGAGAGCAGCGAAAGCGGTACAAAATGCGATTTGTTATCATTGATATATAAACGTACATCACTTGAATACTACATAAATATACAAATACTTACTACTTATATATACTACTAATACTTATAAGTAAAATATATAAAACAACTCACACAGCCACTCGACGACATCACATTTGGTATTGGTTGGGTTTAAGATTTTGTCCGAAAACAATAGGCTGCCAGATGACCTCTTTGGCGCAGGGATACTAACCCCACCTTCTGCACCAGAGGTCCCGGGTTCGATCCCGGACAAGACAAATATGATGTGAATGAACATGTCGATTTGTCTTGGTCTGTGTATTTAATATGTATATTATGTATGTATTTACAAAAAATAGTATATAAGTATGTTTATCCGTTATCTAGTATCCATAACACAAATTCTTCATGATACTTAACGTGGGCTAGATAATTGGTGTGATTGTGTATGGAAATATTTATTTTTATTTTATTTATTATATTCTAGTACTTGTTAAACTACAAAACTTTAGTTTAAAAGAATGAACTATATATGCATGAGCGTAATAGAAATATTACAGAATATTCATTTAGTAAAAAAAACACTTAATATTACTAGTCATCATACTATAGTACTCGCTACGTATACTATTACTGACTTGAACTATTTAAACAGAAACAAGCAATTTCCTACAGAAATCACCACTAAACACAGTCTTATAAGTGAAAGTGTCAAACTCTATATGCAGTTTGTCACCTGTTTACTCACAAAAATATTTATCATATCTTGTAATTACATTTCCATAATCCCAATATAATATATTGTGAAATTATGGGCCTCAGTACTTCTTATAATAAGCTGAGGCGTCGAAAATAGCACCTTTGCTGCAAGCAATTAGGTATACGTCTGTCAGAATATTTACAGCCTATTTTGCCTTGTCTAGTCCAAGATGTATGTTATGGTACCCTTTCATAGCACGCAAATATATGTGACAGGGCATTTAGTTTTTGAAATACAGAGACTTGTTAGCAACACCGCAGAACCACTTAAGTTCTGAAGTAATTTGTGAGCTAAAAGGTATTGACGTTGCTTTAAACTTTACTTATGTTTTAACAAGCATTTCGATGTTATTGATCGTTGGTTTCGTTGGAAGATTAATTTACATAGCATTTAATATGAGTACTGATCGTGGTTACTGAGCTAGGGATCTTTGCAAAACATTCACATGTGATTAACTTTTATGTTTGTTCGGTGTCTGGGATTATTTGATTGGTTAATGAAGCCTCTTGTCTTGGATTCAATATTGTTGTCGTCTCAGCCACATAACACCCACTGCTGGGTATAGGCCTCCCCCAAAAGAGGGGGTTTGCCATAATCGCCACGCTTGGCAGGCGGGTTGGCGATCGCAGTATAGCCAAGTTTGTAGGAGACGCTGCTGCCCGTCTCTTGAAGGCTGAGTCCCTTAGTCGCCTTTTACGACAGCCACGGGATGAGACGGGGTAGTGCTATTCTAAGCCGACACTACACAGCTTTGGATTCAATACAATGAATTGTTACAAGCTATTAATCCGCATTGAGAAGATATGACAAAACATAGCCCATGCTCTCTATCTATCTTTAAGGAAGGCCTATGCTTAAGCAGAGAGTTCATTGAATAAGGTTGACAATGATGATCATTGAAAACCAATTATTGGTTCCCTGAATAAAGGTAGCTATTTAATTTCTAGTTCAGTAGTTACTTCCCATTTTTTACTTTCCGACTGTTTTTTAATAGCAGCTCACCCTTGACCATTTTTCAAACAGTCGGCTCGTTAAAGCAGAAACAATCACAAAAAGAAGACATTCTTTTATGGGTGCCAAGCTATCCAAAGATCTCAGTCTTTCCATTCGCATCTGAAGTGTGGTCGTAGGGAAATACAATCGAACAGAGTCAAGATGTCTAAAAATAATTTGCATACTTGTTTAATAGCAGATTTAAATGAAATTTTGCTTATTATATAAATAATAAACCGGAGTAGGATATTTATGATGCACTTTATCCCGATATTTCTATGAGAACTAACCCCGCGGGTTAAAAAGCGGTCAGTCACTAAAGCCATTTAATCACATTCGTACCAATTATAGTTATATAATTCGTCTTTTATTAATTTATTTATTAAGTAGCTCCTCAGACAGATCCGTATAGCAGACACCAGCGTAGCCAATAATGGACAATAAGAGGGATTGCGCTAAAGAGATTTTTGTACTGGTCGGCAGAAAATTGCGAAGCCGATTTAACGATCCTTAAACTTCGCTAAACGTTTATTATACGAATTTACCTTTTTTTTTTAATACCACGGAATACATTAGATGCCAGACAAACCTTTTCTGAATACGCTCCAGTCGTAAAGAGGGCGTTGCATAAAGTGGGCTCCAAACGATGTTGCAGTAATCCAAAATGCTGCGCACAAGATTATTAAAAACTAATATTTTGGTCTTACAACTACGCAATGTTTTAATATTTCTCAGGAAAAATCCTAGTGTTCTCGAAGCTCGTTTTATGATATTCTCCATATGTGGAATATATATATATATATATATATATATATATTCAATCATTTACAAATCAAGTCAATTATTCAATTATTTACAAATAATACTCCTAGATCATTGACGACTTGTTCTTTAATATTTAAACTATCTATTGCATAGTCGAGATATTCAATTATTATTTGTACCGAATTTTAAATACAAGTATTTATTTATATTCAGTGTCATGCTATTAACTTTGCACTAGTTTCATTATTGATATCTTGTTGAAGTAAAGTACAGTCCTCTAAAGTTTTTATTTCTCTACAAAACTTCAGATCATCTTCATACATGTAGGGTTTAGATAAATGCAAGCAGTTAGGCAAGTTTAACCGCCTTTTTGGTCTAGTGGTAACAAACGCCGGTATCAGACCCAGGGGTCCAGGGTTCGATTCCCAGCGGGGGTACATATTGTATTCGGTTTGGTTATTTTTTTATTTATTGAAAAATTACAAAGAAACTTATCATTATGATTCGTTTACAGCAGTATGACAAAAACCAGCATTGGTTTGTCCGCACCCTGGGACTCCTCTACCGACGCTCACATTAACAAATAGATAAAGACAAAATACACAAATCAATAATAAATGTAACAAATCACTAATGCCCGACATTTGCGTGCGTACATTCGGTTTCTGCTGCACAGCGCTGCCGAACCACACACGCAGTAATTTGTGAAAACACACGGGGTGATTTGTGGTTCGAGTACAATGCACCATAATTATATATAATATTTTCTTTATTTAATGTGATTAAAAATAGTTTTATAATTTATTTATGATTTGACTACAATATAATTGTTAAGTTTTTGTTTTTTAATTTGGTTATTGTTTTTTTTTTATTTTATCGCAATAATTATATACGTTTTTATTTTTTTCCAAATATTGTTAATGAAAGAAAGAATTCTTTTAATTCTTTAAATATTTTTTTCAGTAATTTGTGTTTTTATGATCGACGGAAGGTCGTAAAGCAATTTTGGTACTTGTTTTTTTGGTACTTGGTTGGTGGTAGGACTTGTTGTAAGTCCGCCTGGCTAATGTTTTCAGCATTGTTGTGTTCCGGCAGTTAGAGATAAGATAGCCAGTTCTTCAGTGATGAGGCTTCAGGGAGAGGCTCGCTTCAATCTTCGGCCTTATCAATACTTAAATGTGGTATGATAAAGGCTAAGAGTGTCCCCGTTGTTCATAAAAAAAATCATTTACAAAAAGCCATAAAATACAGTTCCCAAATGTGACCCCTGCGGTACACCCAAAGTGACATATTCTAGGTCCGACTGGAACCCATTGACGACTGTGTAAAATGTACGACCATTCAAAAAGCATCTCACCAACTTCAGCAATGTGTCGCAAAACCAATAAGTTGATAACTTTTGCATTAGAGTGTCGTGTGAAACGCGATCAAAAGCTTTGCTGAAGCCGGTGTATACCACATCCACTTGCTTGCCAGAATCAAGAGCTTTTTAGGTTGAGGTTTCCTGATAAATACGTATCGGGCTATTGTTAAGAATAAGCGCCATTAAACTCTTGGTGAACTTTGTCTGAATTTTTTTGGGATTCATGGCGCTTTTATTTTAACACTGTTTTGAGTTTTTGTCTTGTATGTGATATTTAATAGACTTTGGACCATGGTCTGGGATGACTCCTGCAGAACAATTTTTAATTCAATGAATAGTCTGGAGACCAAGCTCACCTTAAATTCTGTAAGGTGAGCTTGGGCTTGTCTCTGTTCGCTTTTAACTCTGCGATGTAATAAAACATAAAAGTATCGCGGCCAGACGTCCAGTGTCGAATTAGACATAGGCTGTTGAGTTCGCGGCCGGAGTGACAGTAATCACGGATAGGGCCTTTGATTGACCCATCGCTGTGCTTTTTATTGCTTTTGACGTTATGATGTGCGATATAGTTGGTATGCTTGTTAAGGTTCTCATTTGATAGACTGGGTTATGATTGTTTTTTGTTTTTATTAACACGTTTTGTAAGGTTGTTTTTTACTTTCATTTAGTTTTAGTTAGATGAGATGATTCAGTTGGTTGATATTTATAGCAGGCAAACGTTTTTTTATTCTTACAAAATTATCAGTTAACATCAGATTTTTATCTGATTCCGTATAACTTTGTCTAAGCTTGTTATTTGGGTTAACGGATGCATTAGAAACACACTATAAAGATAAAACACCTAGCCACACTATACGTAGGTATACAAATATTCGTATTATCAATTTTTTTTCTGGAAATAAGAATCGAACTCACTACTCCTAATTCATTATGGCGTTCAGCACCACTACGATCTGGTCAAGTTTAATGAATCAATAGGTAAGTTCGTGAATTGTTTACAATTTATTTTTTTATTTATTTTATTAACCATTTATTTCAGGCATCAAGTCCCATACGATATATATCTTATAAACTAACATACATATAATATATTACAATGCAAAATCAATTTGACAGCTTCTGTGTCGAGTCGGCGACACGCGGCAGCGCCACTCTGAAGCGTTTATATACGACGTCCTGCGGCCAGAAGTCCTCCTTCATAAAAAGTTCCAGCCTTGCTGCCGAGGTTCGAACCACAAACGCCTTAAAATTTGTGTTATGGCGCGATTCCAGAGGCTGAACTCTCAAACAGATGTTGGTCTTCAACTTGATGTACTCCATCACGTCCTGTGCAGTGGTGGTGCAGTGCAGGCGGGATATGTACACGGCCGTAGTCAGTATGGCAGCTCGCAGCAGGTAGTTGGGCCCTGTCGGTGCGGTGCCATCATGATTCGGGGTCACTCGGTGACGCTAATGACGAATTAAAAATACCCGTGTAAATTTCAAATTTACCTAAGGCGTTCAATCCGCTATTCCTAGGCGTATAAGAGTTATGGCTTAAGAAACCTGTACAATGCGATAAGGATGCGAGAAGAAAGCTGTACTAAGAATAAATTTTGAATAGCATCGTGTGATTAATAAATTCCGTATTTGATGTATTTTATGTTTTCTAGGATTCTATCAATAGTAAAGTTGTTAACAGGTTAAACTTAACTTGTTATAGAAAATAAACATAGCAAGCGCACTGAGTAATTATAGTAAAACTAACTCATAGATAGCGGCCTTTCACAATGGTTGGTCACGGGACGGGTGACCAAACATACCTACTTATATTTGGCTCTCGAGCTCCACCGTGCTTGGGAAGGCAAATTATTTGTTAGTCTTGACTGCGTTAAAATTTATAGTCGTTCAAAGCCGCCACACAGCAATGGGTCCCCGAGATGGGTCATGCATGCCCCATTGACCTTATCCATACGGATGGATAAAGTGAACGAATGCAAGGTGGCTTACCGACATCTCTTAGCGCAGTATTGTTTCAATCATACTAATAGCATTTCGCACCACGACGCGTTTCGTTGCACGCTGTGTAACCTTGAGCTTTCTTATCAGACCCTTAGTAAGCAACCATGTTTCACCGCCATAAATCATCACTGGCAACAAACTCTGGTCAAAGACTTTCGTCTTGATACACTGTGGTAAGTTGGACGCGAAAATTTTACGGAACTTCCCGAATGCTGCCCATCCGTGTTGGATTCGACGAGAGATCGCTTTCTCAAAGTTGTACTTACCTAACTAGACTGTCTGTCCAAGGTAAAGTAATTCAGTCTCTCTAACTCTCTACAAATAAATGTATTCAATAAACTAACGTCCATTTTGACACAAAAAAGGACAAAAAATACACCACAAATTGTTTTTCTATTGAAAACTTTGTAAACAGCCAATCAAAAGCAGGAATTTTCATTTTCATAACAGCTATTGGCTAGTTTATTGTGTATAAAGCTTCCAATTTGTTTCAAAACTACTGCAGCATCGAGTGCGCTACCAATATAGTGAAACGTTTTAAATGCATAAAAGTTTGTGGACAATTACCTCTGCTGCTTTTAAAAGTACTTCCTTTAGCAGATTTCTGTAGACCGCCGAGAAGAAGCATCGGATTGCTTAAAAGTAAGGCGTCAGTGATAGCGTAATATAATAAGAAAATACCTTTTGTCCAAGAACACACAAAAAACCCAATCAAGATATAGACACAAATTATATAAAAGAAAGAGTTGTTTTTATAAGATTTTGAAGTTGTAATTTACTGATGTATAAAGTTGTAGTAATAATAAATATCGCGATTGAGTCCCTTGCTCTCAGATTTTTTTCTACATATCTCTACGATGAAGAATGTAAACAAACTATAAGCAGTGATTTTTTTTTTTTAATATACAGGATTTTTTTATTTTAAGTGACCACAGTTAAGGGGAAGGTTGTGTTATGTGTTTAGAACAAAATTAGACAAAAAAAAATAAAAAAATAAAAAAATCATCGTAGCGCTGCGATCAGCTGATATCGCCGAGCCGAGCTTGGTGCACGCTCAATAGTAATTTTACTATTATAGATATTATATTTTAAGTTTTGTGTTTTTAAGTTTAATGTCCAAATTAATGACGCTAACACTTGATATCGTAAAAAAAAACATTTAAACAATCTTTTTTTCTTAATTTTGTTATAAAACACGATATGTATATTGTTACTAAATTGAAACATCCTGTTCCTATCGTTGTTATCTGTATTAAGAAGGATGTTTCGCTAAAGAGTCTTAATCAGAAATGGCGAGAAAAACTACTGGGGTGCTAACTGCTTTTATATATCGCCAATCATACACCGATTTATCATTGACTACTTGACGACAATACATTACGAGTGAAGTCAGAGACGAGCCCGATACGATAATCGCTTGGGATCGCAAAGTAACTCGGTAAAACGGTTAGTCAATGTTTGCGTTAGAATTTACGCATTATCAAACACTATAGAAAATGTAGTTATTTGATACGTACATCTTCAAAAGAATTCGAATAACTAAACAAGGCTAACGTAACGGCAGGTGGTAAAAGATTTCGCGACATTTTTAACCGCCTCTGTGGTCTAGTGGTACAACCACCGGTATCAGACCCAGGGGTCCCGGGTTCGATTCCCATTACCACCATCTTATCTAAGTTTTACGCCATAAGGACTATGTTTTCAGCATTGTTGTGTTCCGGCAGTTAGAGATAAGATAGCCAATTCCTCAGTGATTGAGGATCCTGGGAGAGGCTCGCTTCCATCTTTAGCCTTATCGATACTTAACATCAGGTATGATGAAAGCTAAGAAAAAAAAAACTCTCTATGGCTTTCAGACCAACAAACAAAATGACAAACAAACAAAATGATCACCCCATGCCGATGAAGCTGGTAACTGATGGCGCTGTTAAAGAGCTTCCAAAGTATGTAAGAGAAATGCAAGATATCTGCAAAAAATCTTGCACCTATAGTATTTTGATAGTGTACCCCAATACTATGAAATACATACAAATATTTTTCAACAACAATTCCCCTTTTAAGATCCGCTGTCACTAACACCATTGCCTTTTACGCCTACACTTAGTATGGCGGGTGTCGCGAATAGGTTACAACCTGTGTGGGTGAAATCCTCATTTTATAGGTTTTCACCTCTTGCAGACTTAAAACTATCATCCACTTAAAGTCGGCCTTTACAACCTCAGGGAACTTTCAAATTGATTGCCAGTATTGTTGAAAAGGAATAAGAAGTTTAGTGATTGCTAATATTATGCGGAATGAAATTACGTATGTTGATATAAGTAGAGACTTACCTAGGAGTTTAGTACTTTGAAATTATAATATGTGTCGTTTTTTCAAATTTATGCATTATAAAAATCCTGCGTAACGTGCCAGAGCGATGAATCTCTAGTATGTTTGAGTTCATTGCCTGATAAGGTCAATCTGATCCTGAATATTATATACCTATTGTTAAAGCCTTTTCTTATCAGATGATTCAGTGGGTCAGATACTACCTGTGCGACTGGTGACTAAACCAAGATTGATACCGTTGTGAATGCTGGGTTCGGAGTTAACTTCATCTGTAATTAAGTAACCGCTAGATGGAACAACGACCTGAGAAAAGCATGTAGCAGATAGTGGCGGGGACAAAAAGGAGGGAGATCGTGCTTGTAGCGTAGCTTGGGGGTGGTTTACATCCAGCAGTGGCCTTCGATATACTGAATGATGATGACGAACTTAGCAAAAGCTTAGAAATTGGGAGCTGCAGAACTGCTGCTACACTTTTAGTGATGAACTAATAATTCACACGCCGTTCTCAATTTCAAGCATTGTCTTTTATCATCACCGCCATTATATCAGCCATACTAAACACTTTGCTTGACATAAACTTTGCACTGACGTCCTATTTGGCGCAGGGGTACTAAACCCACCTTCTGCTCCACAGGTCCCGGGTTTAATCCCCGGACAAGACAAATATTTGTGTGCATGAACATGTCTATTGTCTTGGTCTGGGTGTTTAATATGTATATTATGTATGTATATAAAAAATTATATAAGTATGTTTATCCGCTACCTAGTATCCATAACACAATTTTCCCATGAAACTTAATGTGGGCTAGATAATTGGTGTGATTACATGGAAATATTTTTCTATTTAAAATTCATCATAAGTACAAAAATAGCATTGAAAATTGCATAAGTTATAAATATATATTGAAATCATTTATTATTTATTTATATTTAAACTTACCAAAACTGGTTTTGGAGTGAAACGAAAAATGAGAGACACTTTCGTTATATGAGTATACTTATACGTACCTAAATAAGAATTTCACATTGTATTATCCATTTCAAAACCAATCTTACTTACAATATTCATCCTTAATTATGCATAACCTTGACATTGACAAAGTCAGCCGTAGCATTTTAATGGGGCAATATTTCCAGTTGTCAATAAATACTCGTACAGGTTTCATTAACTACATACTTTCAATTGTTACAATCTTCAATATTCTAGGCTCGTTATAAATCAAGTACAGAACAACAGTTGTCTAGAATAGCAGTTATCGAATGATTAACTGTCTCGGCTTAATCCCTATCAGCTAATGATATATCTCATAGCTGCCATAGCTGTCGCAACCGGAATATATGACGTTTTGCTTTATTACAAGGATATATGTCACAGATTCAAGGGGTACTTGTAAATTAAGATAGTGCGGAAGTGTATGGGAAGTGGCAATCCTAATTCAATGCTGTTTTCACCTGGTACTGAATTTAACAATGTTTATTCTGCTGACATTACCAGTGTGAATAAAGAAGTATCTATATACTTAATTCAGGTTCGCAAAATTTGTGACGACTCGATAGGGACTTTGGCGCTTAGTACGCGGCCGAGTAAGGTATCAAATTAAAGGTACTCGAGTCTATTTGTTCCGAAAACTATAATATATACAAAATGTTAAACGTGATGATCACAAACTGCAATTAAAGATTTTCGCATAATTTGGAATTTTTCGTCGATCGACGAACCCGAGTATCGGGTTGTAACCGCCCTAGTATATATATAGATCACAGAAAAGAGGTTAGAAGTTACAACTAGTAATTCGGCTGTTACGCATTTTTTGTTATTCAAAAATCAGTCGAGTTTCTTTGCAGCACACTTCGCAATGGAGTCGATTTACTCGCCAAAGTTCAAGTTGGAAGACAGGTTCAGGTCAAGAAGTTGCAGATTTTCAGTTATCGGTAAGGATACCTCTGGAAAGTCGGAGTCAGTTGTAAATAATCCGTTTAGCTGTAAATAAACAAGCCTGTGTTTTACATCGCCATACTTAGCGTGAAACACCGAAGCAGTTCATTCATTTACCTTTGTAAGATTTTGTTTTTTTTTTTCACGTTTGCATAGCACCGTGCCTTTCGAGACGACACTATTTTTACGTAACATGCCCTTACTAACTCCCCTTTCTTTTGTTATGTATTGCTTCTTTCACAATTGTAATCTTAGTAGGATATTATTCTAAATTCAGCAAAATGCTGTTCTAGGACGTCGGCATTGTAAAGTAAGGGTATTTGGTCGTAACGTAACGTTCGAGGCGAGCGTTTTATACTCGCGGATAGCCCGCGGCGAGCGTGGGTTTTACTCACTAACGCAACTCAGCTCGCTGTACTGACATATTTCGTCGTAACGTGATGTTACGTTACGACGAAAAACGTTACAAGTCAGTCACCATCTTAGGCGTAACGCACCGTAACTCAGCGTAACGTTGCAATCTGCGTTCCAACGGAACTAAAATACGTATGCTAATACACCATGTAGCCGTTTCTCATACAGCATCCTCCTACTTGTGAACAATAGTCACATAATTACATCAAAGCTTGATGTATGGGCCTTGTACTGAACAAATGAATTGTGGGTGGAGTGATGCGTCTTATTGGATTTGAGGTTTCGGAGGTTTTATATAAGAAATGTATGTGTATGGATAAGAATGACTTTTGCTTATTTCAAAATAGCTTTTGGAAATTCACAAATCTTAATTCATCAACAGCTGTTATTTTTAAGTAAATCTGACAAATAACGATTTAGTACAGATACCTACTTACAAATAATAATAAAATAACCAAAAATAAAAAAAGGAAATAATAAATAAATAAATAAATAAATAAATATTTCCATACAATCACACCAATTATCTAGCCCATGTTAAGTATCATGAAGAACTTGTGTTATGGATACTAGATAACGGATAAACATACTTATATACTTTTTTTTGTAAATACATACATAATATACATATAACGTTCCTATTTTTAAAAAGAAGGTATCGCAATCTCTTTTCTCACGAAGGTACTAAAATTAAACGGTTTTCTATTGAGAGGTTTTAAAAGCGTTGTCAGGATTTTAAAATTTATCGATTTGAATCTCTACACAACACAAGCTCCTGTATATGATGACTCGTACGTCTTTTCTAGTCTTCCGACTAGTAACATCGCTTAAACATGTACACTTTACTACCTAATCTCAGTAAAACTATGAACTTCAGTAGGTAAGTCAAACTTGAAGTGTCTTTTTTCATCGACGACATGTGAGAGACACTCAGAGTCTTTTACCACTTGGTGGAAACATAAAAATAGTGTTTATCATCAGATTACGCGATTTAAACAAACCGGCGTCACATGACGCATTGTGAGCATAATGGCCGCCGGCCGGCGTCATAACTCCGGCGGGCGCGCCGTAAATATGGGACGCGCGACGACACGCCGGCTTTAGATGAAAGTTTAACAGTTGCTTACTGTATAAGACGAACGTTGAATAAAATATAGGCACATATAGTGTAGAAGCCCTGGTTGTGGCCACTGACCAATGAACACTAGGTAATTAAGGGTTGACATCTGGTCGCACAGAATAGCACTTTTCTATGCTGCTATATTTTTCTATTGCTCAGAACCGTTATTAGTTAGAGCGACAAGAACAGCGAAAATGCGACCGCACGAGACTGAATCGCCAATTCCGCGGTGTTCCCGCTCCCTTTCACTCTCAAGCAAATGACGGTTGTGAGCGACAGAAAAGGATAGCAGAATAGGAAAGCGCTGTTCCTTACGGCCATATGCGTCTCAACCATATTTTTTTTACTTGCCTTCTCGCCGCCATACGTCCTGGGGGACCCTTGTGGTAATCACCCCTATGACTGGCGGCCAGCCCGGCTACCCAGGCCTCATCGCGGCGGAGAGATGGCCGAGCAAGTGTGGCCATCTTTCTAGACGGTGGGGATCACCCACCTCCTTCCATCTGATCCCACTACAGCGGAATGAGGTGGGCACAACGCTGCCTCCTGCCTTGCGTCCCAACCATAAGGAATACCAGTAGATATTCAAGAATACCTACTGACAGAAAAAATATGCCAGACGATTCAAAATTAATTATTTAAAAGCTGATTTGAATATGATCTGACAGATATTTACTTTGAGTTTAATTTATGAATATTAAACATGATATCAGTCAATTACACAGAATATAAATTGTATTTACAATTTATATTCAGTGTAATTGACTGATATCATGTAAAACGGCGAGCGAAATATATTTATATTGCATTGTATAAATTACTAGCGGCCGCTCGCCGTTTTACCTGCGTGGTTCCCGTTCCCGTGGGAATATCGGAATAAAAAGTATCCTATGTTCATAACCAGGATATCTACTATATGTGTACCAAATTTCAACAAAATCCGTTCAGTAGTTTTGAGTTTATAACTGCTATTTTATATGATAAATATTAAAAAAGGAAATATATCCTAGAAAAAAGCAACGTCTCATCAAGTTGCTTCTTTCTAGTATATTTTCTTGTTTAATAGTTTTTGAGTTTCTTCGTTGCAAACAAACAATCAAATCTTTCCTCTTTATAATATTAATTTATATATGCATGTAATTCTATTACGTTTTTCTTTTAAATATTTTACTAATACACCATTCGTACTTTATGAACCGCACTTACATCTAGTAGGCGCGGTAGTCGGAATGCGCTGAAACTATTGTTTACACGGATGCGTTTTAATGGTGTTTGCAATTTGATGTGCATAGCGATTTGTCAATGGATGTCAACTATTCCAAGCGTCGATAAATTGTTGTTGTAATAATTAATTTTAAGTGAAAAGCATTTCGATAGTCACAAAGGCATGAACAGCGAAAGCTTAAAATCATTAAATTTCCAGAATTTACCTACCTAATTATATTGCTTGATATATAGTCATTTTGTGCCTAGGTGCCCTTTGTATATTTGTTGTTTGTTTGTTCGTTGAACACTATTTGGAAGTATTTTTAACCTGTCAGGCCCCGACTATTTTATATATTCTATATAATGAATCAATATTGTAATAACTCTCTTTAAACATTTCTGCGGTGGTGTCGTGTGAGGCGGGTCGCTACGTTCCCTAAAATATGGTTGAGCGAAGCGATGGCTGGTTCATGCGTCATGCTCGTGAACGGGTGCTGCCAGCGGGATGGGTCTGCTCATGTCTGCTTGTGTTAAAATGTGTTGAGATATATATTTTTGTTTTGATTTTATGTTATTTATGTTTTTTAAGTTAAGACGCGTGGCACTGCTTGATCAGAATAAATAAAATAAATAATGTTTTCAAATTATTCCAATTATATAAAAGTATTATTTTTTGTTAACTTACTTTAAATATGCTTTGTGATTATGACCCAGCTGATGCGTCTTCTACTAACATTGTAGGTTGTGTCTTACATTAATGCACTTTTATCTTTCTTTTTATTGCTGTTGTTATTTTTTTTTATATATTTATACAGCTTAACATAAGTACCTGAAGTACGTCATGCTCACTCAAACGTTTCTTCGGCGGTGCCGTGTGAGGCGGGTCGTTACGTTCCATAAAATATGGTTGAGCGAAGCGATGGCTGGTTCATGCGTCATGCTCGTGAACGGGTGCCGCCAGCGGAAATGGGTCTACTTCAGTCTGCTTATCTTAATCTTGTGCTTAAAGGTAAAAAATTTTTTTTTCTAAAATAAATTGATACTGACCTGTATGTTCCTCACAACTTGCAGTACAGTAATCTTGTAATGCGAGAAATGTTGTAATGTATGATAGATAAGTCTTTCTTTGCCAGTTGAAAATTGTTTACGGTTACAATAACCATAAAATTAAATATTATAATTAGTATTTATTTTTGTAATGGAAATTGACCTTACTGATATGTTAAGGTCATTTTTCAATTTGACGACTCTGTATGAAATAAAACAGGGAGAAAAAAACAGCCCTTGACGAGTTTCTTGCCGGTTCTTCTCGTTACAAGGTCTCCCGCCGTAGGGTTTGTGAACCGATGGCATAGCTTCTTTGACGTTCATAAGTGCTTGTAACAGCCTAGACTGAATAAATGATATTGACTTTGACTTTGACTTTGACTATAAATCTAATGTTTTTATGTATCTATATGATTTGCATGCTATTGTAAATGGCTGATTGGGCTGATCTATATTTTAATGTCATCTGCAGTGTACCTCAACCAAGTGCAAATAAATGATTATGATTGTGACTTATGTGACACAATAGATATTCCATTGTTCTCTGGACACTGATGTGACCTACTAGCAAATCACGAATTAAATTGATAAATAAATTAACAAAATAAAATGCTATTTCTACACCTAAAAATTATAAAAAGCTCAGAAAATTATTACTGGGACAATAATTTAGCTATTTATGTGGACTAGGGCCGCCTGTGGTTTCACCCGCGTGGTTCCCGTTCCCGCAAGAATATCGACATATAAAATTGACTATTTTTTATACAAGCTATCTTCTATCTGTGTGCGATATTTCATCTAAATCGGTTCAGTAGTTTATGCGTGAAAGAGTATCAAACATTTATCCATCGAACATCCTAACTTCTCAGCAACTTTCGTATTACAGTGGATGTACTTACAGTTACTTACTGCTCGTATTTATTGTATTACTAGCTGTTGCCCGCGACTTCGTCCGCGTCAATTTCTGTTTTTATGATCTCAAAACATTAATCAAATGGAATCATGCAGGCCTCATTTCAAAAAGCATGCCATATTAACATTATCATGTGTTTATATATTAGAGTGCTGTAAATTTGTTAGGAAACACGAAACCTTATTTTCTCCAGTTAAATACACAGCAAAAAGAAACAACCGTGATGCGAATAAGTTAAAAACGCAGTTTTATAAAATTAAACTTGTGAGTACAGGGCCGCACGCAATGACCGTAAAAAAATATAACCATATACCAAATTACATTAAAGAAATAAAGGAAACAACACGATTTATAACAACTTTAAAAAATTATCTCATTGAGAAATGCTATTACAATATGAACGAATTCTTTGACGAAAAACCGACACATCAATTATAATTTCCATATACAAAACAAACTTATATAACTTATTTTATATTTTTTGAATTGTCTGTAGACTTGGTTATTTCTAATGAATCGAATGCACCAAATTTTAAGTATTATTTTTTCTAATTTTTTTTGTATAACGGATTTTAATAATGACATTGTGAATTTTAATTAATGTTTTTTTTATTTATTAAGTAGTTAGATTTATGTATTTAATTGTAATTTATGCAACATTTTAATTTATTTTATGAAAACTAAATTACATAATGAATGTTTTTTTGTTAAATATTTTTTAATTAAGCTCTCTTTTATATTGCAACGCCCTTGCAGGGCGTCACAGGAACTGTAAATTTATGTACTACCTATAAACTATGTGACAAGCAATAAATGATATGAATATGAACTCTTTGCCATTGGCAATAATGCATTAATTTCGACCAAATTTGATTACCATAAAAAAGGTTATAATAAGTCATTTTTTTAGATCAGTTAATGAGTAATAATTCGCTCAAACATATTTTTTGGGTAACTTGAACCGTTTACGCAGCGCACGCAACGGAAGCCCTCAAATGTGGATAATTTTCCCCGTTATTGCAACATTTTCCTAAAGCTTTCCTCGATAAATGGACTACCCAACACAAAAAACAAATTCAATTCGAACCAGTAGTTGCTGAGATTAGCGCTTTCAAACAAACAAACTCTTCAGCTTCATAATATTATTATATAAGTAATAAGTATAGATTTTTTTATTTAGTATAATGGCAAAAAACAGAACCCTTATAGGTTCGTCATGTCTGTCTGTACGTCCGTCCGTATGTCACAGCTACTTTATTCCGAAACTATTAAGATTACACAGTTGAAACTTGGTAAGTAGATGTCAGAATACATCTCAGAATAAACCGCTTTACGATTTTCACACAAAAATAAATAAAAATAAAGATTAAGGGATTCCATACTTTCAACTGAAACTATTTTTTTTATCAAACCTATACATGTAGGATGTCTATAAATAGGATATTAAAAATTACATTGAGGTTCCAAAATTTTTTCTCAAAGTCAACCGTTTGAAAGTTGTACACTTCCAAAATGGTAAAATTTGGGAGGGGGGACACTTTACCACTTTGAAACCTCTAACTTTTAAATTAATAAAATTAAAAATTTATATTATTATGCTGTATATCTTAATAAAAACTTCCAACGAAGATTGGTTTCAACGATCTATAGTAAGTAAGTAGTTTTAGAGATATAGCACATTTTCCGTAACCGCAAATATAACTTTATTATTGATACAAACACTATGAAAAATAAAGTTTTTTTAAAATCATTTTCACTTCATATCAAAACATGAACTCAATATGTAATAACATAATTTTAGTTATAGAAGCTCTAGAAGCCAAATCTACTACGAATTGATTATGCTGTTAAAAGGAATCGCAGGCACCCAGTATTCTTCTTTAATGTAAACTCTTCTTTACAAAGATTAAAACTTCAACGAACAAAATCATAAAATAACAATACAATGCCAATGTAAACTTTAGCCTCGAAATTAAATTCTTCAAAAAACCCGTCTCATTGTCTTTTAAAACGTAAAGATGTCGACAGGCTATATTTATCGACACTCAAAACCAACTCTTGCTATCAAAGAATTCCTTTAACGCCATAAAAATGTTCGTAAAATAAATTGCGAGGAGTGTGAAGCTGTGGGGCGCGATTTCGTGTGATGGTCAAGCATTTTTCTCAACGGTCGGGTACGGGATGGGTGACCGAAAATTTATAATGTTGAGCTTATTTTTATTAATAGCTGGGCAGGCATTTGACCATCATCGTGCTTAACAAACAGGATGTGGTCTATGGTGTTGTATGCTTGCCCAGGAAATGCCTAGTCACTCTCGCCTTGAAGAGGCCAAGGTTGTAGGAATCGGGGAACACATGAGCAGGCAGCGCATTCCATTCTTTAGCGGTTCGCATAAGAAACGTGTCAGCAAAGCGCTTAGTACGGATCGCTGGAATGTCTACGACGTACGGGTGATAAGCTAACTGCGTCTGGGACCCCGATGGTGGACAGAGGCTGGAGGAACAAGGTCGTGCAGTTCCCTCGCACACTCTCTAAAGTGGTCGGTGGCTCCTCTGTGGTTCGGAAGGCTTGTTAGCCCTGGCTGTTTTTGCAGTCGTTAAAACCCTCCAATCTATAATTACTTGGCCTTTGTGCGTGGTGGTTCATGGCCCAATTTCCTTATCCATATATATGTTTTGGCGCGCACTGTTCATTGAAAAAAAACAAAAAACCCTAACCTAAAAATACGGACAATTAGAACTTAGTTCGTGAAATATAGCACGTTTGATATCCGTAAAAGTTGTTTTATTTCAATTAAGCATTATAGCTTTCACATATCAACAACATTAGTAGTTAGTAGGATCCTTATTTTGGGTTTCCACGACATCGTTTTGTCCAACATAATTTAACAATAATTCTGTTTTATTGGATAACAGTAACGAGAAGAGAAAACAGAATAATCTATTGTTCTTTATCGTACCAGTTGACAAAAACATTTAATTCACAGAAATATTCGTCTCAAACAAAGTAACTCAGCAACTTTAGGAAGTGGTTGCGACAAAACGTGATTCACTTTGTATCTTATCAGTGCACAATAAAGAGCAAAATAGTTGAAATTTTACAATGTCTCGCGAATAAAGTTTTGAAGAAAATGTATACAAAATGTCTGTAAGATGGTGTCACATAAAATGTTACTTGTGAGCTTATTACTGATCTGCATTACGAATTGAGTAATGGCAATTCTTGTGAATAATTATTTAAAAAATATACTATCAAAATCGAAAAAGCAAACAGAGCAATACTTATCTAAATATTTGTCAATCTGTTTGACTTTGTTTTACGTTTTGTAAACGTAACATACCTGGGGGCCTACCGCCATCTCTTAACGCAATATTGTTTAATGTCAGTTTGTATCGGCGCAATGTTGTTATATGTCATATCGTACCGCGAACCTCTTAAAACAAGCTTGTCTTTTGACGGAAGTTTTGTGGCGTCATCGCTCAATCATTCACTCAAACAAGATTTTTATAAATCAAACCTACTACGACGTCTTAGGTCAAATAAAGTCAAGTTTGCAATTTAAACAGTATTGAAACAAAAGGAAAACAAAACGTTCTTACGACATGACGGTTTCTAAAAGATGGCGGTAGGCCTACTGGATAAGCTTGTGTAAATAGCCACCTTTTACTGTGGTAAAATGAACTTAAAATAATGTACATATATCATTACTCAAACTAAAATAATTTAATGATTTGTGTTTAACCGTGTCTTTAATATTTTTATTGGGTAATAAACAAAAATTATACCTCCTATTATTATACGTAAATACCTTCGTTAGTTCAGATATATTTAATATTTAATTTAAGTTGTTAAAAGACTGATGTTCTGTTTTGCCGTTAAAATTTTAAATGTTACTTTCCCCACAGGACAGGCTATGCCTAGTGTACAGACATATCTTGTTATTTTTAAGGCTTTTATGGAAAATTTACAATTTATTATTATTATTTTTTTATTAGATATCCGTAACCAATGATATTTTAAAACTACAATATAATTTATGATTTTTCAATGCTATTTTTGTACTTATGATAAATTTTAAAAATAAATGAATGTCCGATCTGAGATATCACTTGTGGCCGCGTTGAATTTTTTCCAATATTTTTCTATTTAAAACTTATCATAAGTACAATATCACTGTCCGTAACACATCGGAATCAAATGACGGATATGATATTGTTTTGATATTTATTTACAATCCACTTGTATGAACCTTTCGCTGGCAATGAACGAGAGACAATAGAATTTTTATTGTTATAAGTTATAATATGTCTGCTTGCCAGTACAAGGATTGAGACAATTTTCTTGGAAATCCTGTACTTGAGCTATTTACATCTCTTATTACAGTCCTTTAGAGTTAGCATTCCGTAACTAAGCATCTATTATTTGTGAACACCTCGTAAACCGTGAAGCTGGTCACAGATGTAATAGCCTTATAACTTTAAACTTGTAAGTAAACGACATGGTTTATACTTATGGTAAATTTTAAATAGAAAAATATTGGAAAAAATTAACTCGGCCACAAGTGAATTCTCAGACGGGAATCGAGAAGTCTCGGTAGCTCAGCGGTTAGAGCATTGGACCGGATTTCCAAAGGTCGCGGGTTCGATTCCCGTCTGAGAATTCACTTGTGGCCGAGTTAATTTTTTCCAATATTTTTCTATTTAAAATTTACCATAAGTATAAAAATAGCATTGAAAAATGCAAAAATTACAAAATCATTGACATGGTTTATTTTCAGCCTTAGTTTCTTACTAGCTTCCGCCTGCGGTTCCCGTTCCCGTAGGAATATGGGGATAAAAAGTAGCTTATGTTACTTTCTGTCCTTTCAACTTACTTTATGCCAGAAATCAAGTCGCTTGGCTAAGAAAGGACAAACAAACACACTTTCGAACTTTTATAATTATAATATTAATAATAAATATTTCTTACACTCACACCAATTAACCTAGCCCCAAAGTAAGCACTGTAAGGCTTGTGTTATAGGATAGGGTTACGGATATACGTAAATGGGTGAATCTACGGGTGTTTTGAACGCCGTCATTATCCTCAACATATTTTCATATTTTTAGAGTAATAAAATTTTGCCTTCGTGTCCAGTTACAAATATAGGTCCCAGACGAATAGTGTTTAGCAGCAAAACCTTTATCATTTTCGCACTTATGCATGACACTTTATACGTTGAGGACAATGACGGCGTTCAAACCGCCCGTAGATTTACCCAAATACATATAATTATACATATATAAGTATTTATGTGTAAAAATATATATATAAACGTCCATGACTCGGGTACAAATGCTCGTATTCATCAAACAAACATTTGCCCTTACCGGGATTCGAACCCAGGACCTCAGAGTTGGCGACACCTTGAAACCGGTGTACGTACCACTCTTTCACGGAGGTCGTCAAAAATTAGTTAGAATTAAAGAATTGTAGTCTTATAGAATGCTAGTGGCCGCTGTCGGATTCATCCACGTGGTGCCAATTCCCGTGGGAATATTGGAATAGGTTTTAATCCATAGTATAAACTAGATATCTGTGTTTTTATGAACGACGGGGAGACTCTTAGCCTTCATCATACCTGATGTTAAGTATTGATAAGGCTGAAAATGGAGCTAGCCTCTACCGAAATCCTTGAGTAACTGGCTATCTTATCACTAGCTGCCGGAACACAACAATGCTGGAAACATTGTTGTTACGGCGTCAGACTTCAATAAGAACGTGGTAGCTAGCCAGTTGGATTTACAACAAGTCCTACTAGCAACCAAACCGAATACACTATGTACCCCCGCTGGGAATCGAATCCGGGACCCCTGGTTCTGATACCGGTGGTTGTACCACTAGACCATAGAGGCGGCTGCTTGCCAAATTTCATCAAATTTATTTTAACCATTTTTGCGTAACATACATCAAAACATGTAAACATCCAAACTAGCACATTATTATCTTAGTGAGATTACTGATTGTCCTTATAGAGAAGTGGCACTGATCGGGCCTACTGAGACGGGGGTCGTGGGTTTGATGAACATTTATTTGTTCCGCGTCTGGGTGTTACTTTCTATCTGTATGTTATAGATTCACATTTCAGTCGTAGAGAAGAATATTACTGAATGACCTGTTTAACATGTTTGCTCAGCCAAAGATCGTTGGTTCGAAACCTAATTGGGACAAATATTTATATTAACGGATTTACTTTAACGGGTCACTAAAGCACAGTTTATTTACACGTGAAAATAACGCTAGTAATCCGTAAAAGTAGATTTAAATCAAATGTTTATTATAATGAACAAATTAAACAAAACTCTAATTTATTTTTGACCGACTTCCAAAAAGGAGGTATTCAGTTGGTATGTACACCGATTACGCCGAGATTACTAATCCGATTTACGAGATTTTTTTTTTGTTAGATGCGGAATAGTTACCGTTTGGTCTTATACAAATTTGGTTCAGTCTCGCCCAGTAGTATTTCTTTTATGAGCATTTTTGTTGGACGATGTAATTTTTACGACAATTTGTTTATAATATACATGAAACCAAATTTAATCTAGAAAATTCCTACTGAAGTTTACATTAAAAACGATCTTTTACAGACACCTAAAAGTAACAGACTCCAAAAGGATTTTTTTTTACTTTTTATTTTTTTTAAGTATTTATTTTAAACAACTTAAACTGCTAAGATATTACTGCGTTAAACCAAACAATGCCCTTACTTAAATATTTTTACACTACTCGGAAAATAAAGCAAAAAAACCCCTACCATTGTCTCGCTCCATGTAAAATCGAACGCTTGCAATTAGACCAGTGGCGACTGTGAGTTATAGAGTCATAAATCAAGAAAGCGGGTTTGCACCTCTTGGTAATGGCCGTACCTTAGATACGCGTGTCTTGAAGGAGTCTGTATAGGTTTTCAATGTTATCGAACGGCTTTTTAAAGATTTACAGTTTAGTTAAAGATTTTTGTCCTTTTTTCACATTAGAACAAAGTAAAAAATAAGAAACTAAATAATCAAACAAATTATTTACATCCACATTTTCACATCCTATTTCCTAGTTATAATATTATTGTAAAAGTTTGGATGTTTGTTAGTCAATCACGAAAAACCGCTGTAATGATTTTGATGAGTTTTGACATAAGTATAGATAGTTTATAGCCAGCGTTAAAACATAAGGATACTTTTATCTCGATATACCTACGGGAAAGTTTACCACGCGACTAAATCTAGTTTTTTTGAACTTTTATACGTTCAAAACATATGACACGATACAATTAATCCCGATATTGTCACGGGAATGTGAACCACGCGAGTAAAACCGCGGGCGGCTACAAGTAGGATCATAAATCAAGAAAGCGGGTTTGCACCTCATGGTAATGGCCGTACATTAGATACGCGTGTCTCGAAAGAGTCGACGTATGGGTTTTCAATGTATTTGAGTACTAGTAACGGCTTCTACTGCAGTTTAGTGTTACATTTTAATATTGTTTGGTAATTTTCTCACATTAGAACAATGTTCGAAAAAAAACTAGATTTATCCGCACGGTTCCCTTTTCCGTAGAAATATCAGATAAATATAATTGTATATTTTTCCCAGGCTATAAAATCTTTGTGTGCCAAATTTCATCAAAATCCCTTCAGCCATTTTGGCGTGATTTTGATTAAGTTCGTTCTCTACATTGTTTTCAAATGCCAAAAATGTCTTATGGAATCCTACTAATATTATAAATACGAAAGTATGACCTATGTTTGTTACTCTTTCACGAAAAAACTACTAAACTGATTTGGATGAAATTTGTCACACAGATAGAAGATATCCTGGATTAAAATATAAGCTTCTTTTTATCCCGATTCTCCCACGACAACGGGAACCACGTGGGTGAAACGGCGGGTGGCCGCTATATAAAATATATATATAAAAATATGATAGTGTGAAGCCTCATTTAGTTCATCAAATAACTATGTTAACTACAACAACTGACTTTAAGTCCAGCAAAACAGTGGTTATTCTGACGTTTTAGATCTTTACTTAGTACAAGTTAAACGAGTATTCTGAAAACAAAAAAAAAATAAACCACATAAAAATCTTAATTATAGAATCGCGTCGACTGAAAAGACTTCTTAGCGACTTGCCACTGTTGTTTTGTAACAAAAAATGCCTTTCAAATTTAATACAGCACATTATAAGAGTCGCTAGGTCCGCAAAAAGTACAATTAAAAGCAGAGCGACTTAATTCAGAGTACACAAGTCCGAGACACCTCTGGTCTGGAGCACAATGGCGTATTTACATTACAAGTGGCATCTTCCGCATAAGGCCTCCTTAAGGCTTTCTTGAGCCAGTATAATGTGGAGACCTTTGTAGGATAGCAGTAAGGAAAAAAGGTTACTGGAAGTGTCTGTACTGTAAGAAACAAACTGTTTTATTATGGACAACGGGGAGACTTGGTCTTCATCATATCTGATGTTAAGTATTGATTAGGCTCAAGATGGAAGCGAGCCTCTCTCGATATCCTCAACCACTGAGGAATTGCCCATCTATATAACTGTCGGAACACAACAATGCTGAACACAGTGTTATTATGGCGTCAGACTTAGATGTTAATGGTTTTCATTTGTTTTCAACAGTTAACATCATACTTACAAAAACAAAAATTAAGTTCTTGATTGTTATGATGTTAGACCGTGGTGCAAAAACTCGTTTGTGAAAAGAGAAAATGTACCTACTCATGTAGGGATCTCAACGACGGATATCAAAAGAAGAAGAAGAAGGTACCTTTTAATAATTGACGTAGAGGATGAATAGTGAAAAGCTACTTTAATTTCAAAGAATCACTATGTACAGTCAAGAGCAGCTACGGCTTTACACTTTGACCTTGAGAACGCCCTTGCGTCAAAAATAAAGCCGAAGCTGCTGTTGTCGTTGTCGTCGTCGTCTCAGCCACATGACACCCACTGCTGGGTATAGGCCTCCCCCAAGGATCTCCACAACGATCGGTCCTGCGCAGTCCGCATCCAGCAGCTTCCCGCGACCTTCACCAAATCGTCGGTCCACCTTGTCGGGGGCCTACCCACGGAGCGTCGTCCTGTGCGCGGTCGCCATTCCAGAACCTTTCCGCCCCAACGGCCATCGGTTCTTCTCGCTATGTGTCCCGCCCACTGCCACTGCAGCTAAGTAATCCTTCGAGAAATGTCAGTTACTTTAGTTCTCCTACGGATCTCCTCATTTCTGATTCGATCACGAAGGGAAACGCCGCTGCTGTTGACTGTTCTTAAAATAATATACAAGTAATTAAAAAGATAGACGAAATTATCATCCTTAATTGCTTCACAGTTCCAACTATTCGAGTGGAAAAGAATCAGTATTAGAAATGGCAAATAGAGGTTCAAAACCGTATTGTTTCCATAATCTGATGGAATTTAATCAATAACCGTTTCCCTAGAATATAAAATTGAGTTTAGAAGCGAAGTAATAATGGATTAGTGATGCACCGCCGCAGGTAAGGTACTCGTATATGAATATCGATTAAAGATTAAGCCTTTTGCATATCGATGAGCGCTAAACGACAGCATAATTTGCAACTGCATGTTATGCAATGGAGCTCTAGGGTGCATTTGGTGGCCCGGAATTTAAGCGACTATTCCTATGCTCGGTAACGGGATGGGTGACCAAAAATTTGTCATTTCGAGCTCGCCGTGCGGAAGATACATTAGTCCTGGCTGCATATGCAGATCCCCACCAAATCCACATAGGATCCGCGTGGAAGGTATGACTCTATATACCTTTTGGGGTTTGGCACAGCTTCAAAGGTACATCTTGAAAATAAACAATATTGTACAAAAGCAAATGTATGGACTGCTTTTGTGCTTCGCGCAAAATGTGGTGACGCCTGTCAGCCAACTTACTACTTCTGTCTCTCTCTCTCTCTCTCTCTTTGTGCAGGAATCCTAGCTTGCTGCTTAGCACAGTTTTGCATCAAGCAACGATGCGCAATGTGCACTGTGTGCGTCTTTTACTATTATTCTTTTTGATCTATTTTATACGAAATGCTTACTGAGTGTATCGTTGTGTGGTCCCAAATAGACGTATTTTTCTTTCTTTCTTTTATTATCTTTTGCAGCCTCTTTATCGTCTTCCGTGGAAAGTAGACGAAATGGTATAATGTTTCGTGCAAGTGTGGTGACACGTGACAACCAACTTACTTCTTCTTTATCTCTCTCTTCATCTCTTGCTGCCTCTTTCTTGTATTCTGTCTTACACGCAGACGAAATTATGAACGACCTCTATCAAATTCAGAATAGCCTTTACCTTGCTAGTCTCTTCTAGGTCTTATAACCTTTGTTTCTTTTTGTTGCGTCCGCGCTTTGTTACCACAAACAATGTGAGTGTTAAACGCCCGGTCCAAGGAGCCCTTTGAGAGTGACCCGTCCTGTGCGAACTGGACCTTTGGAGCCGAGATCGGTGTTCTGATCCTTCGTATGATAATTGTATGAGCATTCAAAAAGGTTGGTACTCTTTTCATTTCCCAGGTGCTTCGTGAATTCATAATTGATTTAAAAATGTTGAAGCTAAAAGTTGTTGTAGCAATTGTTAGTATGAGAGCAGGAGACAGTAGAACATCAGTAGTACTGCCGCAGCAGTGGGCAATTTAATGTCCCCACTGCCAGGCCTTCCTGATAGGATGAATAAAGTGCAGTCGGGCTCACCAACATCTTAACAGCCCTTGATGAGTTTCTTGCTGGTTCTTATCGTTACATGGTCTCCTGCCGTAGGCTTTTGCGAACCGATGACGTAGCTTCTTTGATGTTAATACGTGTTTGTAACAGCCTAAGAAATTGTTTTTTTTTTAAGTCTCTTCCAAAACACGGAGGAGTACAAATATGATAAAGTTTTTGTCAGCTATCTCGTGACCTACCGAACACGCTAACCGCTAGTCACTAAACTCTATCTATAACTACTAACATTACTATATTTTTTTTTTTTGGGAAAGTAACATGACGTATCCGATAAAAGCTTCCCTACAAAAGAGCTTCTGGAAAACAGTCGTCTATACTTCTGTTTACAAAAGTGTAAACATAGAAAGCTGAGTCAGCGGTTTCATGACCATTAATGCTTCCAAAGATCGCGATGTGAGACATAAATAAATCTGGGGGAGGAACAACTGCGTAACGAATGATGAATGATTTTAAAGCGATTCGTGATCCCCTTGATATAGTAAAGGTAGATCAAATTTTAGGATATGGCATCACTAATTATTATAATGATTTTGTTCACAATTATTTCATTCAAACGCCATGTTATTGATTTCCTGGGTTTTTAATGAAGCAATATTTTGCAACACAGTAATAGTAAATATTGGTACTTTTGTGATTTCTACTACTTTCATTAAGAAATGTTGCCCCACAAAGTGTAACTTTCGTGAGGTACAAGCACATCTTAATTTTTTCCGCATAATAATGTTCATTTAAATATTTGAATTGAGAATTGTTAGGTAATGAAATGGATTCTTCAAAGGAAGACTTATAAGTAGCTACTCGAATACAACTAGAAATAGGTGCAAAAACGTCATGAAACCCCAAATAACAAACTAATTCGCAATACAAAACTACATAAATTATGTTCTAATCCGTAAAAGTTATTTGATTTGGTGTTGATCTTTATAGATTCTGAATGTAGATAGATCAAAGAAGGCACCGCTTTTCGACGAATCATCTGTAGGTATAGAGAGTAGATAATTAGTGGGTTGACGATCTATTTGGCGCAGTGGTACTATACCCACCTTCTGCGACAGAGGTCCCGGGTTCGATCCCCGGACAAGACAAATATAAGTGTGCATGAACATGTCTATCTGTCTTGGTCTGGGTGTTTAATATGTATATTATGTATGTATTTACAAAAAAAGTATATAAATATGTTTATCCGTTATCTAGTTTCCATAACACAAGTTTTCCATGAAACGTACCTTGGGCTAGATGATTGGTGTGATTGCTGTTGAATATTTAATATATTATTATAACGATAGTGAAGTAACGAGTATTTTATGATTTTTGATTTTTTGCATTTTCAATGCTTTTTTTATACTTATGATATTTTTTAAATAGAAAAATATTGGAAAAAATCAACTCGGCCACAAGTGAATTCTCAGATGGGACTCGAACCCACGACCTGAGGAAATCCGGTCCAATGCTCTCGATTTCCAAAGGTCGCGGTGAGAATTCACTTGTGGCCGAGTTAATTTTTTCCAATATTTTCTATTTAAAAAAATATAATAACGAGTAAATTGTTGATGTTCTCTATAAAAGTAGCTATTATTTAACACGTAAAGTGAAATGTTGAAATAAAAAACGCAAAAAGTTACCATATCCATTACCTAGCGTTATATTCTTTGCTCTTACGATTGCCGAATATAATAAATCTGAGAAGTTTCACGAAATACGAAACTGAGTGTAGTGGGAGTACGCTATGATTTCTTATAAGCTTTTACTTAAATTATCTAATATTCATGTATATTATATGTATTTATATAAAAGGTGTTAATTTATCAAGCGCCGATCGAGCAGGGACTGCTCAGTCAACGGTATAGAATCATAATATTTATTATAATTTTTAGTTAGAAAAAAAATTTGTTATTCAATTTTACACAAATATTTTAATTGACGACCTGTTTGGCGCAGGGGTACTAACCCCACCTTCTGCGCCAGAGGTCCCGGGTTCGTTCCCCGGACAAGACAAATATTTGTGTGCATGAACATGTCTATTTGTCTTGGTCTGGATGTTTAATATGTATATTATGTATGTATTTACAAAAAAAAAGTATATAAGAATGTTTATCCGTTATCTAGTATCCATAACACAAGTTCTTCATGATACTTAACGTGGGCTAGATAATTGGTGTGATTGTATGGAAATATGTATTATTTATTATTACTATTACATAGTTTTTTTTTAACTTTCATATTTTAAGCATTAGATACCTATTGAATATTCAACATAAGCTAAACCAAATGAATGGGTGATTTAGCTAGTCGAAATCAGAAATGAAAAAAACAAAATTTTTTTTTTTATCAAAATTGTGTTCTATGTCGTTGACCTGAGTATCCCCTGCTCGAGCGGCACTTGATAAATTGAACTTGAATTTTTGCATTTTTTTATGCTATTTTTATACTTATGATAAATTTTAAATAGAAAATTATTAGAAAAAATTAACTCGGCCACAAGTGAATTCTCAGATGGGAATCGAAACCACAACCTTTGGAAATCCGGTCTAAGCTCTAACCGCTGAGCTACCGAGACTTGCGAACCACCGTCGAAATTCTCCAATACTTTTATATTTTTAATACGCTGTAGGCCAGCGATGTCACACAATGCTAGGAATATTCTTGCATTCGAAAGAAAGGGCCACGTCCAGGGCCTGTAGACAAAGTCAAACATCTTTATGTAGCGAAACCATAATTTGCCAATTAACTTGCGGTAAGACCATGTGATTTAGCGCGGCCTATGCCAATCCACCAATTCCTTACATTTAATTCTTTTCGAACTTCGTAATCGTTTTTGAATTGTTACTTTGGCTATGGGTTGTTCCCTAAAAAACACACACTGGACAAATCAAATAAATATGTAGGTAGGATTATGTCACAAAAACAATTGCAAGCGGTCCATTAAACAGGGCTAAATTAAAATCGTTTCGATTCATAGCATACATACAAACAAATAAAGTCGCGTCCACAATTCCTTATTGTAGCCTGAATCTGTTTGAATAGGAACGCGCCGGCCGTGACGTGCCCTTAGGCTACGTCCATAAAGTGCTTATTATGTTATAAAAAAAGATTCTCGATATTATATTAAAGAACAAGTAGTACTTTGAATGGCGTTCTGAAGGTCCCGTACTTATTTTATTACGTGTTTTAAATTTAATTTACTAATACTCAAGAGTTTTTTTATTTAATCACTTTTTTCCGAGTGCTTTGTTTGAGCGAAATTTTCGTATTATACAAGTCAACAAGAAAAATTTGTATTCAAACATGGACTTGACGACGGTTTGAAGCAGACTAAAATTGTGATACTTAAATATTAAACAAGAAAATATACTAGAAAAAAGCAACTAGTCTCATGTCGCCCTAACGGGATTTATTTTCTTGTTTAATATTTATGACATAAAAATAGCATTGTTAAATGCTAAATTAAAAAGTTTTTTTTTTTTCTCTTTATTTATTTAGGGGCTTTTACCTATATTCCGGTATGTCAGCCTCATCATAACCTTAGCCTACAATTACTTACACAATAGTTAATAACAGGGAAGAAAAAAGTCAATGATGCAAATATATGGAAATTACTTCTTGAAACACATCTGATCTTGTGTCTGCTAGTATGGTCAAGAATACCCCTACATCTAGCTGATTTATTTTATATTTCTGCATCAATGACTCTCTCGCTCCCCTATATTTTACACACTCCAACAACATGTGTTGAACGTCATCAATGGTACCACAAGTGTCACAATTAGAATTAAAAAGTTATAATTAGACAAAAAAAATACATTTAAGATAGAAAGTAAAAAAAAAGTTACGTCATTGAAAAATGGAATAAAACTAAGGCAACAGTAAACTAAAGAGTGTTTTTGGAAGTTTGTGTCTTACAAGTACTCAATAGAAATGAAACGAAACCAAATAAAATCTATAAGCAGTATGACCACTTCCTTTTTCGTGTGACAGTGAAATTTTGTCCAAAGATGCCATTTTGGTTGGCCAGTCCAAAGGGTAGGATTGTATTAACCGACCGATTTAAATAGGACAGCGGAGCGAAAGCGGCCCTTGCGGTCAAAATTGTCATGGATACCGAATCCCTTTTAATGTAGTATGGCAAATAAAAAGTTTTGTTTCCAAACAATTGAGAACGTTTGACTTTGTTATGTTATACCTACGTGGACTGTTCCAAAAATGGTTAGTGAAATGAAAAATAGTTGAAATATAAACCACCAAAAAAAACCAAGGGTGAACCAGCTTTCAAATAACCGCCGAAATTCTTCCACTTCTGCAGTGCTAAAGTTTCGCCCACGAAGCATTTTTTGACAGTAAGAAATAAAAAAAGGGTTCCGTCTCTCACCCGAGGTTGCCTGGAAGAGATTGCTATGTAGCAATAAGGCCGCCTATTGTGTGTTCCTCTTTTTTGTAATTTTCTCTGTATGTGTTTGTTTTTGTATAGGATGCAAAATAGTTTCTATTATTATAATTATTATTATTTTAAATACACCTACCCAAAATGTCACTATAATTTATCGTCTGCAAAATAGTGTTTGTATGAATAACGAAGTTATATTTGCGATTTTGGAAAATGTGCTATAGCTCTGAAACTGCTAAATATATTTCGTTCAAATTAATTTTCGTTGAAACTTTTTATTAAAGTCTACTGCATATATATTTTTTTAATTTTTCACTCTCTTATTACACGGTACTACACTACACGGTATTACACTTAGTACACAGAAGTACTTTGGAAGTATACATCTTTCAAACGGTTGACTTTGAGAAAAAATTGTTTTAGAAACCTCAATGTAATTTTTAAAGACCTATCTATACACGTATAGGTTTGATGAAATATTTTTTTTGTATGGGGAGCCCACCTTAATACTCGTATATATATTTTTTTAACTTTTGTAAAAACCGTAAAGCGGTTTACATAATACATCTACCTACAAAGTTTCAACTGTGTAATCCTCATAGTTTCGGAATAAAGTAGCTGTGACATACATCGGACAGGCAGACATGTCGAATCTTTAAGGGTTCCGTTTTTGCCATTAGGCTACGGAACCCTAAAAACAATAAAGTTGTCAAATAGTCCATGGTTCTAGCAGCTCTGTGAGCGGGCGCGTTATCTTAGTGAAAAATAATGCCACGGACGCAGCTCCTTGCGCGCTCGCTATTCAACTCCCCGAAAGCTTGAGGCAGACAAACTTCGCTATTCCATTCACTAGTAGGTAACTGTTCTACGGTCTTCTAGCGGAATTACTGCTACTGGTCCACTGCGTCGAAAAAAACCGCTATCATTATTTTATTGACGCTCCGACCGCGAACAACTTTTGTGGGCAACTTCAAACACCCATTGCGTGGATTGCCGCTTCATGAGAGGATCGTAGCTACCATGCTTCGTCCGTTGTAAAAATGTAGGATACGTTTTGCGAAGTTCCTCCTTCAAACTTTTCTAACATAAATTTGCACCAATCAACACGACGGCATGTTTGCTCATCGATGAGAGAATGCAGTATCCATTGCGAAGCAAACTTTCTAACTTTAAGGTGTTCATGCAGGATGGTGAATGCTGCCTGTGATCCAATGTTTAGTTCAGCCTGTATCTCTCGATGTGTAATATGTATATTCTCTCGCAATAAACACTCTACCCTGATGGTGTTTTCATGAGTTACTGCAGTTGGTGGTCGGCCGGGTCTGGGGTCATCGTTTAAGTTATCTCGACCACGTTTAATTTCACGAAACCAATAAGTAATTGTTGCTAACGCAGGAGCAGACTCCCCAAAAGCAGCTTGTAAATTATCTTGAGATTCCTTGAAGGTTAACCCTCGTTTATAATCTAGAAAATCATACCACGAAAAGCTTCCCGCGAGACGTCCATTGTTGCAAACAAAAGAAGAGTGTCAGATAATCTTTAAACATAAATAAAAAAAAACTTCATATACCTAGGTGGCTAGTGATTTTTACAAAGGATGTTTGTGTTGAAATTAGCCGTCAACTCAAAATCGTTTCATGATAAAAGACGTTGTATTTATTCTGTGGCTTCCAATTTTCGGGACAACCTAGGTATTCTATTGCAATATGAATTAAGAATAATAATGTTCTAGCTCCCGTTTCCTATAGAGCAGTATATCTGTTTTTTTTTTAAATACGGGGAGACTTTTAGCCCTGATCTTACCTGATGTTAAGTATTGATAAGGCTGAAGATGGAAGCGAGCCTCTCCCGGAATCCTCAATCACTGACGAACTGGCTATCTTATCTCTAACTGCCAGAACACAACAATTCTGAAAACATTGTTATGGCGTCAGACTTAGATAAGATAGTGGTAGCTAGCCAGGCGGACTTACAACGAGTTCTACCACCAACCGAAATACCATACCTACGTACATATTTGTGCAAACGTTAGACCCATAAATTTTCTTCAAGTTAATACAAGAATACGTATGTACAAACAAACATCAAAACCAACAACAAGAGAAACAAATTAAAAAGCACAAACCATACAACGAATGATTTGTCAATGTTTGTGTTACATAAAAGTAACAATAGAACAATTCGTACAACAATTTCCAATCAAACTTGCTAGAAGTTGTGGCGGAAAAATGTTCAGAAAGGGTCACGAATTGCTCAAAACTTTTCCAGCGGTTGATTGGTTAATCAATTGTTTGATTATTTGTTTAGGTACTGTGTTTTAGATTGCACTTTGATCGGGAAAAAGAGTTTTATTAAATGCGGTAATATAAATTGTTTATAAAACAGTTTTAGACTGACTTCGAAAATGGACAACGTAAATTGAGTTGTGTTTGTTCCGCTCTTTGAGTGGTTAACTTTTAAAATTTTTATCATCTTCGGTATAATTTGATTGACTTTTGTTGCAAGAATGGAAAATAGGTGAGAATCATGTCCAATTATGTTATAAAAAAAAATAGTTTCATTTTAATTTACTCATAAAGTGTATGAAATTAATATTTTATTCAGGTAATATATTTTTATGTTTCTGTCGCAGCCAACTGGTTAAATCAGCCATTCAATTGGAGGGCTAGTCCAATAATTAAACGCCGGCATTTAATGAAATGGCTAAGGGACTACTAGCCAAGTAGTTCAATGAGACGTCTAACGACTTGGCTGAACGTCATATTTAGCCGTCTCAATAAACGAGATGAGAACTATTCGTGTAAACCTCTAGCCGGCGGTCGGTGTAATATCAGGGACATTTTTATTATATTAATAATGATAATAATTTATCACTTTAAGTTAGGTTAAAACGAAAAATAAAGCACTTAAATTTTCCACTTGATGCGGTCTATCTGACGCCATATTTGTTTTTGTGACTACCAGAGCCGCAGAGGCAAACAATTAAACTAAATTTTAATCACCTGGCTGATTATGACACCCATCTTCAAAGGTCATACTTATAATAATCTAACTAGTTGAACGTTAAGTGATGCTGGTTCAATCATCATTCGGCCTAGGTATTCAATTGAGTGATGGCATTTAATTAACAGGTTAGCCTTCCAATTAAACTGTTTTAACTAGGAAGACTGCGACATTTTTATAACGTTTAAAAACAACAAGGTATAAAATAAATAGTAAGTGTACCAAGCGTGCAAAATCGCGACTACCACTTAATAGTAGTTTTAGAATTCTTGCTTTTATTAAATTTGTTTCTATCAACAGTTCGCCATAGCTCAGATTTCAAGTTTTTATCTGGTTTTCATACGATTAATTTCCGCCATGCCACCACAATTTTGTTATAAATTCTGAAAATCAAATTTAAGTCAACACATCTACCTATCTCACTGACATGATACTCCTAAGCTCCATTCCCAACCACCCAAGGTTTAAACGAAATGTAACTAGGCAATTTCCTTTGAACATGGCGATAAAGCCAAGCATCACAGAATATCTCACAGGATTTCAGATTTAGCCTACGGCAGACCTCCTACCGTCTAAGCCCTAACTGGTTCTTTAGTTATTTTATTTTACACGATGCTCATGCCTCTCACACAATAAAGATATAAATCAAACGGTTCTGAATAAGATCGCTATATCTAACTTTATCGCGCCATCGATTGCTCCTTCGCATTATACGCTATCTATGCATGCACAGGGTGTGGCAAGAAATTTGGAGTAAATTAAATACTTATTTAAAACAATGTATGCTAGTAAGTACCTGTGTGTTTATTATTATTATTATCAAAAATTCAAAACGTTATTTGTGGATATCATAATAGTAACCAAATACTAGTTAAAGGGCATTTTTCAATTTAAAGACTCTGTACGTAATAAGGCAGGGAGAAAAAAACAGCCCATGACGAGTTTCTTGCCGGACCTTCTCGTTACAAGGTCTCCCGCTGTAGGGTTTGTGAACCGATGGCGTAGCTTCTGTGACATTCACAAGTGCCTGTAACAGCCTAGACTGAATACATGAATGAACATTGAATATCCATCATCAGCCTGTGGACGTCCACTGCTAGACATAGGACTCCTAGCTCACGCCTATTGTGGCGTTCATAGGAGGCTATTAGCCTACTGCTACACGCTGGCCAGACGGGTTGGTAGAGGATTTGTTTCAAGTTATTGAATATAGGTCTTCTTTCACTTTTTCAAATTCGTTTGGACCAGCTAGGTCTTGATTATAAAATGGTCAAATTATTAATCAAACGTAACCTTTCGTGTTCATGGTTACCCACAGTGTGCTAAAAGGGATACAACTTTTTTGTCTTCATGAGCTTATTGTATTTTTTCTGGATTTCACCCATTTCTACTTTACCTTTCCCTCCAAGCCACCTTTACATATGGTCCAGTATTTCTCCATAGATTAATGACGACAGAATAAAAACTACTTCAGGTTTTGTAGTATTCATGATGATTTGTGATATAAAAGTGTACATTTCAATGCTTTTCTTACACACTAGCATTAGATTTTCACAACTTAACAAGAAAGTGTTAACTTTTCATAAGTCAACACAACAGTCCATTTCTCAAACCTCCGTCACCTTTTTGAATGAATCTCGCGAAAACTTCTCCTTACATTTTTCCAGCGAACTTAATAAAATTTAATAACGAGAACATTTTTCAAGCTGCCTGTAGCTTGCTTGGCAGCGTACCGCCGGGAGGTGCTATTTTTGTTGTAATAACGTTTAGTTACAACTTACGTAACGAAATAAAACGGTTTTTAGAAAGTTCGTAATACAGTGTCGGCAGTATGTTGGTATAGTTCTTTGCGTTGTTCAGAAGAAAAATAATGAAGAAAACTCTTTTGCGTTTTATGACAAGGAATTTGTGTAAAATAAAGGGTTGAAGGGAAGAATCCCATTAAAAACAGAAAAAAAAACTATTCTTAGGTATTGCTGTTTACTGGGATAATAATGTTCCTACATTTTTTAAGTACTAACTCTCTGCATTTATATTGCAATATAGACTATTGCTTACAAGTAAAAAAAAATATTTCTGCCTAATTTGTTTAATAAATATCATGAGAAAAGTGACCTATAAACTTTAATACATAAAAATGACATAAACACAGTTAGAAACTTACCTATATTGCGAAGTTTCAATATGGGCTTTATTTACTTAGACTAACTGTAAATATGTACATACATCAAGAAGCAAGCAAATTGGTTCATAAATTAAATACTAAGTATCTGATTTACAGCGTGGCGTGCTACCCCAGTAATGAGTAAGCAGATAGCCTCCGATCGTAGGAGATGGAAATCGAACAAAGACAAAATGTGTAGTTATGATGTTTTTTAAATAGAATAATATTAGAAAAAAACATCATCAACTTAAGTCAAACGTAACCTTTAAGCTACCTAGACTTAAGTCTCGGTGGTTAGCTCAGTGGTTAGAGCATTTGACCGGTTTTCCAAAGGTCGTGGGTTCGAGTCCCATCTAAGAATTCACTTGAGGCCGAGTTGATTATTTCATTATTTCCAATATTTTCTATTTAAAAAGAAATATCAAAAGTATATATTAAACAACATTGAAAAAGGCAAAAATAAGAAAAATAATAAACAAAATATGTAGGCTAAGCTATGAAAAATATGCGCCCCTGCCCCTCTTGCATGAACACCGCTATATCATGCTGTTTTGCTTACTCCGTTACCATGTGAGCGGGACACTGACACGTCATCGTGTTATTGAGTCGATAAAAGCCACGCATTCTAGGCCTACAGAAGTAACAAGATAAAGACTGATGGTACAAGTAAAATAAAATGTGAATAAAATAAAAAAACCTGAAATAGTAAGGGGCAGAAAAGAGCCCGTGGCGCAGTGGTTCGTTCGCTCGGCCTGCGATTGCCGAGGTTAAGCAACTTTCGCAACGGTCTGTCACGGGATGGGTGACCAAATATTTCAGCTCCTCCGTGTTTCGGAAGGCACGTTAAGCCGTTGGTCCCGCCTGCATTTGCAGTCGCTAAACTCACCAATCCGCATTGGGCTCGCGTCATGGGTCATGCCCACTCTCCTTAGTAGGGACATTGAAAATGAATGATGACGACGAGGGTTTAAATTATCAGAAACATAATCTATATTTTTGATAAAAATAATCTATCTTTTTACACAAAAAAAAAATCCAAAAACAGCAAAGCAGTGACAGACCCCAGATCTTTACCGGCTCTCTTCGTGTTTCTTTTCCCCATAGAGTAATTCAAAGAAATTGAATAGACAAAGTGAATAGATTTTGCCATTCTTGATGTGACGAACAAGCGCTTGCCTGATTCTATCAATTATTTTTAGTACTTTTTCAAGCTAGGTTTCTCTACACTTGGACTGAGTTATACCAGATAACTTTAACAGATTTATCACTCACTATTAATGTTTTACATACCGTAAAAAATAGATGGTGCTTCCCTTAGTTTCTGTTCCATCTCTTAACCTATGTCGTAGTTGCTATCAGAGATCGATCTCTTTCTGATTAATAGCAACCACGGCTATCTAGATCGCGATCCACTAATTAATTGCACAGCTTTCAAGCTTCCTTAACCGCTTAACGGAGGAATATCTTCATTTTAACTGGAACAGTTTTAAAATGGCGGGCTATTGAGTGGAATATGTATGCATATAATTATTGGTAAATTTTTATCGCTTCTCAGATTTCGAGACGATTGTTCATTGAATGAAACAATTTATAGGGTTTACTTTTAAAACTAACCATATGGAGCCACACAAATGGAGCCAGAACCAATGAGTCCTTAAAAGAAGTCCTTTAAAGAAATATTGAATTTATGGTCACCCATCTCGACTTTAGCTATAGTCCGAACATGCTGATCTCTTTGCTATCTAAGACCTGATTATTATTATCTACTAGCTTCGCTGTGTAGTGTCGGCTTAGAATAGCACTACCCCCTCTCATCCCGTGGGTGTCGTAAAAGACGACTAAGGGGCTCAGCCTTCAGGGGATGGGCAGCAGCGTCTCCTACATACTTGGCTATACTGCGATCGCCAACCCGCCTGCCAAGCGTGGCGATTATGGCAAACCCCCACTTTTGGGGGAGGCCTATACCCAGCAGTGGGTGTTATATAGCTGAGGCGACGACTAGCTTCGACCCGCGGTTTCGCCCACGTGGTTCCCGTTCTCATGGGAGTATCGGGGATAAAAAGTAACTGTTACTCCCCGTTCTTTCAACTAACTCTATACCAAAAATCAAGTCGATTCAGTTAGGGCGTCAAGAAAGGAAACAAACACACTTTCGCATTTATAGTATTAGTTAGGATTAGGCATTAAATTTACCAATCAATTTGGTTATCTAAGTCTACCCATTCGGAGAACCCTATACAGACCCTAAAATTCAGAATCAAGATAACAACTCGTACGAATCACTTACACTCAAGTTGACTTTGATAAAATGTTCTCGGTACCTTAATCAGCAACTTATCTGATACAGTTATTCTAAGAACTGATGGTCTAAAAAGGGCGCTAACGCAATATTGCTAAATGAATTCCCTAACGATTCATTTAACTGTATACACGGCTATTTTTAAACATATCTAAAAAACTTGAGTTTGTCTCAGAATCGGTAAGTGAACAACTTTCTCCTAGAAACATGGGTCCAAATACGAGAACAATTTTTTTATTTAACTTACCGATTCCGAATCGAAGTTATTTTTTTTTAGACATTGTTTAAAAATAGCCGTGTGTTTTCTATGGAGTTTAGAACTGTGTTATTGTGTCAGAAATCGGTTTTAAATTTTTTGAAGATAAGAAAACTTACTAAAATTCCATGGGAATTAAACAAATATTTATATTAATTGGTTTTTTCCTTTTTTTTTTCTTGTTCATATTTATATTTTCAGTTAAGAAAAGTATAGCAAAGAAGCGATTTGGCTATTCTATCAGTTGTTAATTTATTGTGATGTTACCAAAACTCTTCCGAGGCCCTGCCAGAATAACAGCGTGCTGTGCAGTTTTTTGGACGGCACAGCAACATCGCTGAGGCAGGGTCTTCATTAGTTTCTTAGTACTTATGTGTGTTTTTTTCTATGTTTTATTACTTATTTTAGTTTGTATGTTTTTTGGTTACCTCTTGTTATTTCTATCGTTTAAGAGACTAATAAATATTTTCTAAATAAATGAATTGTCAGGAAATTCACTAAGCAATATTGCGTTAGTGCCCTTTTTAGACCTTCAGGTCTTATCGCGCTATAAACTTTCCTAGCATCTTATTTAGCAGCTAAATTGGGACTAAGCAAGTCGATTGGTTTATTTACTTGAATACTAGTAAATAGCACGTTAGTAAGAAGACTTATATTTAGCTCTCATCTACAGCCTCTTCACCCCTTTGAGTTTTTTCTGTTTCCAATTGACGTACTTTGTGGGAAATACCGAAATAATTATAGCCTTTTATAACTTCTTAATTTTGCATTTTACAATTCTATTTATATGTGCTAAATATCTTTAATTTACATTTTTTCTAGTATATTTTCTTATAAATATTAATTAAAGCCTTTTTAAAACACCTTCTATGCATCTTACTTGCAAAAATGTTTCAGTAGTTCAGGCAGGTATCAATAGACAGACAGAAAAACTTCTGTCTGTCTGTTCATATATGTTCAAGAAAAGACCTTTAGACTTTATTTCATCCAATGTAAAGTACCTACTCTTGTATTTCTTCTTGATAAAATTGTATAAAAAGAACAGTGATTAAGACATAAAACGTTACGGACTGAGTACAGTTTTCGCAATGTTTTGTGGCTAGAAGTGTGGTTACATTCTCTTTGTATACATATGATGACATTAATACCTCTTTTATTGGTTGATTCCTTTCAAAACCTTTATTTTGTTTCCGAAAATAAACTAAACAATTAAACAGCAATCAGAATTATTTAAACCACCATTAATAACGCGACAGCCATTCAGTAAAACACTCTACTAATCACTTCCAAAAGCGAAGCAAATTAAACTTTAACATTAACAGCATAAGAAACACTTTCCTTTGAAAAGATTTTGGAGTAGTATTAAAATACACTGTGACAAAACGAAAAATTCAACGACGATGCGAACAAACGTCTTAATTAAGCCTTTAAACACACGCAAATATCTTAAGCCATAAGCATTTGAAAATACGACGAATTAAATGCATTTAAGAATGCAAGCTTATAAAGCTGAGTTCTGATTGGTTAGCGATTTGCATCACCTACTTAGGACCCATTTCACCAACTGATAAACAAATCGATTAACCCGGCGAGGATGTGGTAAAAATAGTGACGTGGAGGTTGTGGAGGGTATATTTGACCCTGTGTTTCTATTGCATTTTAAACTAGTAAATCTATATTTTTAAACAAAACATTGGAGATGATTATATTAGTTTGGGATGTATTTTATGGATTTTGATAAAAAAAAAACAGAAGATGAAAAAACAAAAAAATATCAAACTTTTCTTATAATTAGGATTATTTGGTATACATTTAGAGATCAACTGATTGATCTCTATTGAGACAATTCATTTATTTAGAAAATATTTATTAGTCTCTTAAACGATAGAAATAACAAGAGGTATCCCTCAAATAATACTCATTTACAGTTTAATCATCAGTCTTAAAAACAAAGCAACTTAATCGTCTCTTAATGCAACAGCATTGGCAATTTTTGTCTTTGCGCACGTGTGATTCGCGTTGCAGGCGGGTGGCTGCCTGTTTAGCGGTGTTGGGCGTGTTGCGGGGTCCCTTAGTAACAGCACATAATACTTAATAGTACTTAGGTAACAGCTACTGAGACATTCAAAATTATAAGGCGGCGGGAAAATAAACTACACACGATAAAAAAATGTACAGGGTCAAATTGATCCTTCCACATCCTCGCCAGGTTAACTCTAAACGTCAGTTACATGGCATTGCATTTAAGTCGTTTGTTTGAAGTTTAGAGGGACAGAGGATGTTTTAAAAACCGTTTTTTTATCGATAGTTGGTGCACTCGGCTCTTATTGTGCTGGATCATTTATTTATTTATTGTGACAACAACAGCCATACATAACTTAAAAGCCGTAACTACTTAATCGGGCAAAATGGCCATAGTGAAAATGAACAATACGCCCTTATGGCAAATTAAAGTATCTTTAATGACATGATTTGATTAATAATGAGAAGAGTTAAAACACAACAGAGAGAAAAAAGACAAGTGTTTTTACTAATCAAGACCTATTTAATGAATAGCAGTAATAGCATTAACATGGCCCTTTCTTTAACCTTCCACAAGAAAGGCTTTTGTCCGAGCAATATAAATAATAACTTGACACAAAATACTTTCTTCTATACTTAGAGAAATTTTGTTTTTTTTTTTAATTTTATATTTTATTCATTTATTAATGTTGTTGATGGTGTTGAGATTGGTTAGATAATGATTTCTAGTAAAACTTAATACCTACTCCTGTAATCGTCATCGGACCTAACTTCTCCTTAGTATTTAAAAGACCGGGAAAGGTCTTATCAATAAGTATTTAACATCAGTAGCATAAGCTGTTTTATCGTTACTCATAGCTCGATAGTGTGTCACTATTCCGCTCTCATCTTACCAGGATAAGCAAGACAGCATCATGACTCATAATTCATATTGAGTGTGGGACACTAAAACTTGTTTAATGTCCCCGCTGCTGGGACACACGCCAAGACTGTGAATGCAGCCAAACCCAGCGGCTTTTAAAGTGCTTTCCAAATCACGGAGGAGCTAGCGACATTATATTTTCGGTCACCCATCTCTTGACCGACCATTGTGAAACTCGCTTAACAATCAAAGCTCAAATCAAATTCAACTCAAGAGCCGATATTTATATTTCCACTGCAAGAAACTGATAGCAGTATAAACACCCTTACGCAGTGAAATTGCCGCTCCAAAACTTAGCCCGTATTTACACAAGTCCCATAAAGCGAAGACCGCATCGATACTATCGGGTCTCGTTAAAAATTCAATTTTACCTCCCACGCGAGAATTGATCGAGTTTTTATGCGAAAATTAAGGCGAGAGGACTCATTAGCATCCTTTTAGTCCGCTTTTAACATCTTAATTTGAATATGGACGTTCGATTAAAAACGTAAATGATTCGTCGATTTGCGATTGCTCGAGTTGAATAATTTATGCAAGAATTGAAAGACAGATAGCGATTTGGAAAATCGTTTTGAAAATTTTGAAAGTTTATCAAAGTTTATGGAAAAGGATTAGATATGTAGGTAATTAATAAATATAAAATACTAGCTACTGCCCGCGGTTTCACCCGCGTGATTTCGTTCCCATTGGAATATCGGGATGAAAATTGTTACTCTCCGGCCTTTCAACTAACTTGATGCCAAAAATCAAACCGATTTGTCGCTTAGTTATGGCGCGAAGGAAGGACAAAAAAACACACATTTGCATTTATAATATTTATATAGTTAAGATAAGATGATTTGATTCCGAAATACCGCAAGAGTTCCTGACTGTTACTTGCTTGAGTTATGGATATTGATATTTGAAGCGCGAGTAGACTGCTTTTATGCGACTATGCGGAAGCGGTGCGCCTACCTGGTGCGCAGGGTGCGGTGCAGCACCAACAGCATCCTTAGCATGATTGCAAGCAGACTGGACTGTCGGTACATGACTCATTGCTGCACAACATCTGCCGGGGTGGTGCGGGTATGAGTCGTGTGCATACAGTCTCAGAATTGAAATTATAATAATTTAATTTAATATAAGATACTAACATAGGTTAAGTACAATTGTTACTAACAAATAATGAGTCAAGTTACTTAAAATAAATGAATTGAATTGAATATCAGAACCAACATAATACACAGACAATACAAACATAAAAATTGATCACATAAATATGGTAGAGAAGGGAAAACAAAATTACTTAGGATGAATAAAACATAAGGATTATTATCCTGTATATTCAGAATATCTATAAGACAATAATTAAAAAAAAAAATTTGGTTCAAAAATGTAGCTCTAAAATAATCTTTCGCTGACAAGCTAATTCGGGATAAAGGTACAAAAAATATATAATATATATTTTTAAGAAGTAAATTGTCACATTTGACACTTACGCCAACGTACTTCTGGAAGCGTATGCACCTCGCGGATGGCCCCACACATCTGACCAATGAGCCGTTGTTCTACGCATAGGCGGTGGGGAACGTGTTGATTATGACAATGACACTACTGCCCTCTCTTGATAACTAATGACACTGATGATTATGCTGTTTTACTATTTTGAAAAGAATGTCCTTTAATTTTTTTTAGCATATAATGTCAATTTCGTATTTTTTGAAGATGTGTCTTTATACCGCTGTGTGTGTATTTTTAAGGCAAGGCTCCACATATATATTATATATGGAGCCTTGCGTCTCTAGCGCAGTCCAATTTCCCGTTAAGCCATCATCTTTGCCTTTTGTTTACTTAGCAACCTTGTTTTGTATTTCATTTAACATGCCTAATGTACTTAAATTGTAAACCACCGCTGTACACACTGTTAAAGCACAATAAACAATTTATTTATTTATTATTTATTTATTTAATCATTACAAAAAAAAACTGATTAAAAATTTAAAAGCAGCGGAAAATAATCTTTTGTTGTATAGCCAATTAACGGCATAGGTTAGAAACTCTTTCAAGCCAGGGCTAGCACGAAAACCTTCCGAGATAGTATCGAACACGTAATATCAGAAAATGTAATAGGAAAATGTAGTACGGTTTACGTCCGGTAGGAAAGCTTTCATATGTCATATATTTTTTTACTTTACTTCCTCGATAGTTACTCGTGCTAGGCCTACAGGTATCTCTTGAAGCAGTCGATATCATTTTCTTTTTTAAAAAGGTTTTTTTTATTATTAACGACGGGGAGACTCTTAGCCTTCATCATACCTGATGTTAAGTATTGATAAGGCTGACGATGGAAGCGAGCCTCTCCCGGAATCCTCAACCACTGAGGAACTGGCTATCTTATCTCTAACTGCCGGAACACAACAATGCTGAAAACATTGTTATTATGGCGTCCGACTTAAATAAGATGGTGGTAGCTAGCGAGGCGGACTCACAACAAGTCCTACAACCAACCAAGCCGAATACAAATTGTACCCCCGCTGGGAATCGCACCCGGGACTCCTGGGCCTGATACCGGTGGTTGTTACCACTAGACCACAGAGGCGGTTAAAAATAAGGTTGTTTCCAGAAGGGTCCGCAGTGATCTGTCGCTTACAAGCCAATTCAGGTTAAGTACCTATAGGTTAAAAACTCTTGGGAGCCTGACCTCTCTAGACGCAGTCCATACCGATTTCCTGAGGGGCTAAAACCTTTGCTAATTGTTAAAAAAAACTGGTTCTGATTTTAAAAGCAGCCGCAAATAATCTTACGCCAACTAATTAATGTTGTTGGACCCCACGTTTCTTGACGCAGTCAATACCGTTTTCCCTAGAAGCCAAAACCTTAAGACGAAACACAAGAGCCGTTTTTCTATACAAACGTAGTCAATACTCAATACTCAATTATTTATTGCATTCATAGTCTCCTGTTTCCTCCTTGGGTAATGCCGATAGAGTAATATTTTTTATTTCCTGTATATCTATGGCCAATAAATAAATAATAAATAAATAATTGCACACAACCACACCAATTATCTAGCCCACGTTAAGTTTCACGAAGAACTTGTGTTATGGATACTAGATAACGGATAAACATTCTTATATACTTTTATTTTGTAAATACATACATAATATTAAACACCCAGACCAAGACAAATAGACATGTTCATGCACACAAATATTTGTCTTGTCCGGGGATCAAACTGTGACCTCTGGCGCAGAAGGTGGGCTAAGTATCCCTGCGTCAAACATGTCCCTATGATTTCCTTTTTTTTTTATAAATTAATTATTAAAACAGATATGTACGTTCAAAAACCCAAAAAAACGCCAGATTTTCCGCTGTGTCATACATGTTCCGATCATACATGCAGAAAACACATTTGACTAGATTGTATAAAAACTAAAACATAGGAGCACAGCTAAAGCCTTTTTTTATAGAAAAAGTACTTAAATCGGATAAGTTTTGGAGAAGGAATCGGGGGACTACGCACCGTTAATTTTGTCTACATTTCATATAATTTTATTGATTCGTCGCCCTTGGGATTTCCTCTTAAAGCTCAAACATAAAAAAACATTTTGTAAAAAAAATTCAAACCGACTTCAAAAAGTAAAAAATAAAACTTTTGGAGTCGGTGCTAGCTAGCTGAGGCCAAAAAAATTAGAGTTAGTAGAAGTGCAATGTAGAATGCCCTGGCTGGCAACGACTCCAAAAGTTTAATTTTTTACTTTTTGAAGTCGGTTTGAATTTTTTTTATTTCAGATTTTTTTGTTACGTCGTGTGCCGTTACTTATACTAAAAATCAGCCCATACACAACAATGTCATCTAGGTAAACGACTACTTGCCAAAAGGTGATTGATATTTTTCAAGATTATGAAAAAACTACTAGCCAGATCTTCGTAAAAATTATATGGGACCACACATAAACCATTTTCTTTCAGATAAAAAAAGAATTATAAAAATCTGTTAACAACTGGCGAAGTTATGGTAAAACATACATAAAAAAAAAAAAAACGTCGAATTGAGAACCTCCTCCTTTTTTGAAGTCGGTTAAAAAAAGAAACGCTTCCAATTTAAAAGGCAGCCGCAAATGTTAAAGAAATAAAAAAAAGTTTCGGCAACAAGCCCATTCAGGATATAGGTTAAAACTCTTTAGAGCCTGGCGTCTGACGCAGTCCATACCGATTTCCCGATGCTCAGGTCTCCTGATTATCTATTCTATTCGAGCGAGCGATGCAGCTGATAACGGTAATCGAATCGGAGCTGAATTTATACGGCGATGTGCTTGCGGCACCGAGCGATTGTTTGTATCGATTTATTAATAAGTTTCTGCGGTATCGAGAGGTGGAAGCCAGGCTTATCTGTGGTTATGGGATTGATTCTTTTGTGTTTTGTTTCTCTTTTCCGTATTGATGTTTTAAAGTGGCCAGTAAGTAAGGGTGCTGAACCCTTTGTGCTAATTTTACAGTGTATGTGATATAAAATTTCAGGATTTAAGGAAAAAATATTATTATACATATGATAAATTTTAAGTCAATTTTAAGTCAACTCGGCCACAAGTGAATTCTCAGATGGGACTCTTCACTTATGGCCGAGTTGACTTTTTTCAATATTTTTATATTTAAAATTTATCATAAGTATAAAAATAACATTGAAAAATGCAAAAAAACAAAAATCATAAAAAAATATATTAACCATTTATTTCAGGCATTTGCCCATACAATAAATTCCTTATAGACTTGTCCAAGACTAGCATACATACATTATATTAAAATTACATTTTTTTTTTAATTTCACGTATGGACGCCGACGTGTTCACTTTAGAGGCCTGATGGTGTTATCACGAGGCCTCTAATTTACACATCACTTCTGCCAGGCTTGTTTTCAGGGAGGTGATATCCTTCAACAGCCTAGTGACGTTGACGTGGTTGAAAGTGACAGAGGCAGCTTGTGCAGCTCCTTAGATACAAAAATTGGCACGTCGTCAGGGTCGGTCTCCTTCAGACAGGTGATGATGTCTATCTCTCAGTCTAGATGGCATTTCGTCGGCTTTCCCGATGCTTCGGAACAGCAGCGCCTTTCCACTGCAAATTTCATCTTTGAAGTTCGACTTCCAGATCTGGACGATGCTGACCTCGTCCATTGTATCGATGGCGTTCTGGATGAAAGCCAAGACTTCGTTCACTATGAGTTGCTGGGAACCCATATTGACCAAGCGCAGCGGCTTGCCGCGCGAAAACGTGAATAATAATTCGCACTAATGCAATGATCACGTCCGTTTCTGATCGCGCGCGGCACTAACGTCAAAAAGTCAACGTATAAAGTAAATGAAGCAAGTTGTTTGCAATATGATGGCTAATTTTCTTGATACAAATTGAATGATAATTTAATAATTAAAGCCGAAACTTATTTTTAATAGGACCTTCTTTTCACGATGAGGGAAATCGTGATGTAAAATCTTGTTAACTATTCGTAAGTTCCTAGCTTCTCTTGATTACTGTCTATGCATTATCGAAAATTAGAAAAGTCACATCTCTCGAAGTAGCTCTTTAAGCATATCACGGATACATATCTTCCATATTACGCTACGGCATAATTATCTGGGGAAACAGCGTTGATGCAAAAATAGCTCTTATATAGCCCAAAAAAAGTGCATTCGGGCATTATGCGGAATCGGCATAAGAGAGTCATGTAAGCGAGTTCAAAAAATTAAACATTTTGCCTATGCCCTGTTTGTACATATTAGAGTTATGCTTGTTTGTCAAAAGGATCTAAAAACAAATGTACGAAACACCAGACGAAACAAAATTGTCATACCAAAATGTAATCTGACATTATTTCAGAAAAATGTATTTTACATGGCCATTAAAATATTTAATAAGTTACCAATGAGTCTCGTAGATTTGCCTATTGAGCGTAACATATTCAAAAAGTCATTACATCGGTGGCTTATAGAAAAAAACTTTTACTCTGTTCAAGAATATCTGGAACATAAAGAAAGTCAGTGAAAATCGAATGTCACATGTGTAATATATTATTTAAATTAAAATTTATATTTGACTGTAATTTAATCCAATTGACATCATTTTAATTTGTAACTAGTATTATCGGACTGACATGAAATATAACTAACTGATATAGAATTCAAATTTGTAAAAGTAGGTATATAATAAGTGGTCATTAATTATTATGTTTGATTACGACTACTTAAACTAATATTTGCATGCCAACCTGTATACGGCAGAAAACTATTGGATCAAATTAATATTGTAGACTATCGCAATGTACATACATGGTTTTCCAGCAAATAAATTATTTCTTTCTTTCTTTCTTTCTTTACTGTTTTAAAAATAAAGTTATGATGTCGAAACTAAAGTTTTAACTGTTTTAACTGTACTTTACCAGTATTTTCTTATGTTTGATTTACAAATGACACGGTAAAATGTTCAGAAATGTTGTTGCCACCACTTGTAACAGCTGAGTAGAAAACTTTTTGAACGCTCAAGAAGTTTTACTCGGCAACTGTCATGCGTTATTCTTAAAGCCAAAATACAAAAGAATGAAATATTTCTAAATGCACAATAAAGGGATACGTTTCATTGCAATAAAAAAGTTATGTTTGATTGAATTTTTCAAAAGTTCTGTTTATAATTGTATGATGTTGACATAAAGATTGAGTCACGGACTAAGATTTTTTTTCACAAAATATTATTGATTAGCTTCCTCCCACGGTTTAACCCGCGGGGTTCCCGTTCCCGTGGAAAGAGAGGGATAAGACGTAGCATATGTTACTCTCCGTACTTTCAAGTAACTCTACGCAAAAAGTCAAGTTGATTGGTTGCTTCGTTGGGGCGTCGAGAAAGGACAAACTTTCGCATTTTTATTATTAGTTAAGATTAAGAGTATGATGTTATGCATTTATCGTATGAAATAAAATAGTTTTTGTGTTCCATTTGTCGCATAAATATGACTGAAGTGGGAAAAACCTTTATTTATTATCTTAACAATTCTTAGACTTTAGCGCAGTACTACTAATCACAATTCAGATTCTTTAATGGCATTTAGAAAAAAAACGTCTAAATAGTATCTTAGTCACCAGTTAGTCTGCAGAATACCGACACTTGGCGGTCGGTCCCTACTTCAAATAAACTTAACGTTCTCAAGAATGAGATACAACATGTTAAAATGCAGTAACTTCGTGGCGGCTTTGTATGACGTATCATGCAAATCGAGTGTGACGCATTGTAAGGCTGCATGCACATTAGTGTAGTAGTGGCTTTAAGAATTACGGGCCGAGTAGTGAACGGTCGTAACTCTTGTCACTGCGTGCGAACACGCGCCGGTAAAGATGGGTGCACAATGTTGGGTGAGGTAGGTTTTGATTGACTGCAAACTTTTGATATTATCACATCAGAGAATTCACTTGTGGCCGAGTTGATTTTTTCCAATATTTTTCTATTAAAAAATTATCAAACGTATTATCACAGTCGATCTATGCATACAGTCGTCCGACGGGCACGTTTTGTTCAGAGCAATCGTGCGGGGTACGCGGGGCGAGAGGTTGTGCTAGCGAGACCAAGCTGCCATACACTCACTCGGGACAATGACATATGTCCTGTCAAATACTATGAAAGTCTTGTTAAAAGCGGTATAGCCGCGAGGTTTTAAGGGAGTTGTCCCACTGTAGCTCCTTAGTTACACTGTGATATTATCCTATCCTATCGTACTAATATTATAAATTTGAAAGTATGTCAGTTTGTTTGTGTATTTGTTTGTTTGTTTCTTACTCTTTCACGCAAAATCTACTGAACGGATTTGTATGAAATTCAGTGTGTAGGGACTTCAAGTAGTGGACTAACACATAGGCTACTTTTTATCTAGATATTCCCACGGGAACAACGCGGGTGAAACCGCGGACGACCGCTAGTTATACAAAAAATAATAAAGTCCACCCAACAAAGGAGTTGTAGAGTGCGTGAGTTGGAACCTAAGCGATTTCTTCAGAAAGTTGTTCAGGAAGCTTAAGGAGTAAACATACTAAAAGTTTTACTTAAACCTCTTTTAGGAGGTGTGTGGAGTGGGTTTTTTACACTATTTCAGCTCATATTATAGACTTGTCGGTCAAGTCAAGACGATTCTAATGCCAAAAAGAGGTCCGCATATTTTTCAGTCCGGGGGAGTCCAGTTTCCCACCGGCGCTTCGGGGGTTAAGGCGATACTTCATTGAAATACAAAAGCATATAACATTTTATATTATGCTTTTGTTTTTGAAAAAAGTATCGCCTTCCCTCTAACCTCTTTCTTGTGTTGTGTAGTTTTACCTGTATAAACTACTCCTTATTTTCATACAACGCCTGGGTGGCAACCTAACCACCTACCGTGAATATAACGGCTTTAAGGAGGTAGTGCGTCAAACCCGGTACTTACATTCATATGATATCCACAGTGATATACATACCGCAAGAGTATGAGTTTCGTAGCTAATAGTTGATATCACATAACGATTTTGAACGAGGCCTTGTTATTCTTTGAAGTAAAACTGTACTTGACTGCAACGTTGGGAACTTCAGGTAGCTAAACCTATTAAGGAGTAGTGTACCATCCTGATCCTCCATGGCCTACGGCAGTGTGATGGCAAGCAGTGAGGGATTTAGCTAGTAGTGTGCCACCTCCGGGCCCCCCATTCGGCCTTTCGAGGCTGAATGGGGGACCAGGAGGTGGTAGTCCCTCCCTTATCCCGACCTCTCACCGAGCTTTCGAGCTCGGTGGGGGGACGTGAGCTGGTTTGATCCTACCCCAAACCACCGCCGAGCCTACTAGGCTTGACGGGGTACCGGGGGGTGGCGAGGGATAGGGTGCTAGACTCGCGAGTGCATTGCACTATTCTAGGTGGTAAGCCCAGCATAACCGTTTAGTATGCGTAAATATATTCCCCTCGCTCAAAACAAAAAATATATATATGTAGGTAAACTTAAGGCTGATTTTCTAATGAAAAATCGGTTCAGTTTTAGTATCGTCGCTGTTGTGGCTGTCATGCGGTATGAAAATGTGACAGTAATGACAGCAAACTTGCTCCTAGTTGATTTTGTTAGCCTGCTGATCGCATACGTCTAATGGAAATACGTCTCTTGTAAAGATAATAAGGGGGTCAATTTGTCAATAAAAAAACTATTGAAGTCACCATATTGAAAATTTCAATTGTCGATTATAGTCGTTTAGGTCACATAATGTAAAATGACCCTTTGTTTATTTATTGTTTAGTTGTTTGTTTCTTTTTCACTTTATTCGTTTTTTTGCAAATCCTTTGCTATTTATTACTGCGGTAATTATAAAGATGAAAGATTTGTTTTTTATTTGCATTGAATATGCTCCAAAGCTACTGAAAGAAATTGGATGAAATTTAGTACACAGATAGTAAATAGCCTGGTTATGAACATAGGATACTTTTTATCCCGATATTCCCACGGGAGCGGGATCCACGCGGGTGAAACCACGAGCGGCCGCTAGTGTTAGATAAGCAGCCTGCCGATCGCATACGTCTAATCGAAATACGTTCTTACAAAGATTAATAATAAGGGTGCCGTTTTGTTTACAATATTTATAGTATTGAAGCGAACTGTACATCGTTACTATCATTTTCTTGTATTGTGCCAAACCTGGGAAACTGATAGTTCAGGAGTTATTGAGGATAAAAGTAATTATTTTTTTCTAAAGAACAAAACCGCAATGAATATCAAAACCACTCAATGATGAGAGACATACGTAAAGGTTGTTGCATGCGTTTCATTGCGTGTTTAAAATAATACCTTTTTTTTTCTAAAAATAAAAGTCGTTTCACAGTAATTATTTTTACATAATCTTATTTAGTTTGATGTATACTACGCATATATCACGGCTTCGGTATGGTACTTTTAACACCCTGTATAATTGACTAACGTATTAGCTAAAAAAGTTTTTAAAAGCGAATAACTTTTTGTTAACACGAACCGGACTCTACAACACATAGTTCTTAGCTTCGTTTAGTGTTGCCGTGCTAATTCGATTGCAATGTTGCCACAAAGCTTTGTTAGTTTACGATGTAATTGTTTATTTTTGCACCAAATGACATGTGAAAATTCACACGATTTCGTGTGAAAATCAAATGCTTGAAACCTTTTTTTATAACAACAAATAAATGATGCTTTTTTACATTTATGTAAATATAACTGTTGTTTTTGATTCGCAATAATATTTTTATTTTATTTTCACCTAATTAGCTTGTTTTAGCAAAAAGTTACTTATGTGCCAGAGGCGGGAGAGCACAGGAGCCCGATTCTAGCGCCTTCTGCATCTCGAATTCGTCGCTTAAGTCACATTATAATGTGAAATGACTCTTTGTTTATTTATTGTTTAGTTGTTTATTTCTTTTTCACTTTATTCCTTTTTTTGCAAATCCTTTGCTATTACTGGGTTAATTATAAAGAGGAAAGATTTGATTGTTTGTTTGCATTGAATAGGCTCCGAAACTACTGAACGAATTTAGAAGAAATTTGGTACACAGATAGTAGATAGCCTGGTTGTGAACATAGGATACTTTTTATCCCGATATACCCACGGGAACAAGAACTACGCGGGTAAAACCGCGAGCGGCCGTTAGTTTATTAATAAACAGGCTAATCTCGAATGCACTTCCAGCGAAGCAAAATCAATTCACGCACAAAAGCAATCGAACCAAAACATTCTTACTATACTGATACTTAGTTGATACTCTCTTATTATACTGCCTTACCTTTCCACACGTAAAGATAAACAATATCTTACTCGGACAGCCGACTGCATGCCTTTTAATTAAAGATATACAATCTGCGGTGTACCTGCCATTGTAAATAACTTTATCAACAGTTGAAATAAAATAATTTTCGGGTTACGCCCCGAATTGTGAAATCACTTCGAATTATCACGTTGATAAATTCCTGAGAGCGCGCGAAGAGTACTTTTGTTTTTTTTTCACGATTGGGTCTCGTTCGAGAATCAATGTTATCGCGCTTTTAATGAATTGAGTTTCTTGCTTTTGCAAATTTTCTTTTAGCAGGCCTTTTTCTGTGGATGTTTGAGTTTGTAAATAGATATTTTGTGCTCTTTGAAATAAGGTTTTTAGATGTATTAAAATACAGAGTTACGTAGAAATTATATTTATTAGAACTTTTTGATTTTACATTTTTCAGTACTATTTTTATATATTAAATATAAATAAGGAAATTCACTAAAAATAAAACCTCAGTCTCGGTAGTATAATTGGTAGTGCATTGGGCCAAAATCTTAAGGGTGCGGGTTCGAGTCCCGTCTGAGCGACATGATGACCAGTGGTTTTTTTCTAGTACTTAAATTTCCTTATTTATATTTATTGCTATTTATTATTTGCGTTGCAACGAATAAATAATAGTATATGTAGCTATTATAATTATTGACTTATAAGTCAAAGACCACACAGACAAACATACCACACAGGAACATTGAATTACTTCTTTACATTAACATTTACCTCTATTCTATTTATACAAATGTTATTCATCGCAAAACTATTTTTTTATATTTTTATTCATGTCGGACATGGCAGATTTTTTTTTGCAACCCAAGTCTTCACTTCTCTTGGATTTGCATTAAATACTGATGTATTTATATTCGTAGGCTCTGCGTAAAGAGCATCTATGAGACATTAGGGTAGGTTTTACAAAGAAAACACATAATTAGATATTACTATAATTATGTAATGATTAGTTATACTTTCTATGATCTCAACTCCGAATATTATCTAGAGGCGTAGAAATTAATGAGTGACACACAACAAAACCATATCTTACGACTGTTTAACAGTTTGTTAAAAAAATAAAGTCACTGCAAATCTATATCGCCAAAACCGCGCCAGAACTCGATATGTCAAGAACATCATATTATTATATTTTCCACCGTTTTGTTCATTGAAATAAAGCAATACAAGTCATCCAATGACCGAAGAATCCCCTGGAGGGTGCCAAAATTTCTAGATAAAAAAAAAACTTTCCTGACACTAAAACTACAATTTCTAAATAGATTATTTAAACAGTGCACGTTTTTACCCATAAAAGACGATATCGATATGTCAAATTCAAGCGATCGAAATATCGAATGTAATAAAATTTCAATACGTCCGGTCCGAATCGTGTCCAATGGGCGATACGTCTTATTTCACTTAGTAATAACCAACAGTTTGCGTCCGGTGCCTTCATTCAAACGTCCGCAAAACTGATTCTTTCACCTGCTTGACAAATGCAAAGTTGATGAAAGACGAATGATACGGAACCACGGATCATTATCCAAGCTGTACTTTTTGTTTGAAGACCTTACTACTGGCTGTTCGGGGTAAAAGAGATAAAAATGTAATAGTATAATTAGTATTTTCTTTTTGTGATGGAAATTGACATTAATGATATGTCAAGGTCACTTTTCAATTTGACGACTCTGTATGAAATAAAACAGGGAGAAAAATAGACCTTGACGAGTTTCTTGCCGGATCTTTTCGTTACAAGGTCTCCCGCCGTAGGGTTTGTGAACCGATGGCGTAGCTTCTTTGACGTTCATTAGTACTTGTAACAGCCCAGACTGAATAAATGATATTGACTTTGACTTTGACAATTGCGTTCAGTATTTTTTTATGAAACACGAGGAGACGCTTAGCCTCCATCATGCCTGATGTCATGATACAGTTGAAACAGAAGAGCGCCTCTCCCGGAATCCATTGCGGAAATGCCTATCTTATCTCTAACTGCCGGTTATGGAGACAGACTTAGATAAGCTGATGGTAGCTATCCAGGCGGACTTACAGCAAATCCTACCACCAACCAAACCGAATACAATAACTATGTACCTACTCCCACTGGTAAATGAACCCGGGACCTCTGGGTCTGGAGGTCTACTTTCTAAGCACGAAAACCGTAGTTTCGGCCTAAGTTAAGGATGTTTCCACGGACAGCTTATTAGTTCCGAGACCCGAACTAAATGAATGAGAATACGTTTTGACATTGACCTATGACATGACCCTACTCCCAATATGTTTGTGCCGTTTGTCCAAAACAAGTACACCCGGAATCAATAGAGAGTAGGCTCCATCCGTAGTTTCGGGAAAATTACGGACGGGGGTCCGTATCTTAGTTGACGGGCTTAGAGAGTAAGCCCCCTGTTACCGATGGTGTTACCATCAGACCACGTCTCACTTTTCAGTTGTGCTAAACATTCTTTCTGAGCTCATGGTAGGAACCCTTGAGCATATGTTTGGCAGACCGGTTTGCATTATATCGCTTTTGAGCCTGCCCTCCGCGTATAATGTAGTGACAGCGAAACAAGCCAAAAATCAAATATTTCGATCAGAAAACTATCTATTTGGTCAGCAACTCTTTTTGACTTGCTGGATAGATTTTTATTCATAAGAAGACACACTAAGTACCTAGCACTAGTTTAAAATCTCTAACTATTAGCGAAAAGTGCACTTTAGTGATGCGTATCATATGTTTTTAATAGTAGATAATATCGTTTCTAAAATATTCTTAGTTGGAAATGCGCTCGTGGAACTTTTTATACCAGTTGAAATCTGTAAAGAAAAATCAAATTATTGAAAACATAGTGAAGAAAGACTCCGACTTTTTAAAAAGCTCTTTACAATAGTCTGTTGTCGAATTAAGGTGTTAATATGCTTATGGTATTTAACAATAGGTATTTAATGTATCAGGAAAAAACACTAACTTAACCTAAGCAATAATTTATTGGTTAGCAATAAACTTATTTGATCAGCAAGTGCTGATCGAAATATTCATTCGTTTAAACAATTTTATTTAAACATGCGACTGTTTTTCCAACCCTACTGAGGAAGAAATCGGCGACGATCCCACAAAAAAGCTTCAAAGCCTCAAGGTCTGTGACCTAAAGATTTAACGATGAAAGCGATACTTTAATGTAATATTTTATAAGTTCAGATGATGAAGTTTATAAATAAATGTGAAAATAATACCATCTATAACGTTTAATTTTGCATTTTACAATGCAATTTTTTTGTGATAAATATTAAACAAGAAAATATATATACTGGAAAAAAGGCAACTTGTCTCATGTTCTCATCCCGTCAGGGCGACATGAGACAAGTCGCTTTTTTCTAGTATATTTTCTTGTTTAATGTTTATCACAATAATACTATCTGACAGTTTTTTTTTACTTCTTCACGCTTGAACAAATTAACTAATTTAATAAATTTTGGTCAAGAGACAATTTTATACGTAGCTCCCTATACTGTACGGAGTATCTATGCTTAGTGCATATCAAACCTATAACCCAGGCTTTATTTGATATCATCCACTAATCTCTAACTCTGGCTTGCGGAGACATTTAAGGGTGTAAGCACTGTAAAGCTTGTGTTATGGGATACTAAGGTAACGTAAGGGTAGGGTAATACTAGGGTAACCAACAAATTCAATATCATTTAATTTTATTCAGTAAAGGCTTTTACAAGCACTTATCAACGTCAACGAATCTACGCCATTGAATTACAAACCCTACTGTGGGAGACCTTGTAAGGAGAAGAATCGGCAAGTTTTTTGTACAATAATTACGCAATTAGCAATGAAAATGGTGGTAATAATCATTTGAAAAGTGTTTAAGAAGTAAATGGCCTTTTAATAATGCATTAAAACACGATTCAGTGAAGAATTTCACAATACATACGTATTTCAAACGTGAAATAGCATTGTCCAATTAAATGCCTTAAGAAAAGAGAAAAGCAATCTGGTGTTTAAAGTGAATGATTGAATGGATTCTAAGTTTCATAGATCTCATTCGTTCAATGAACGTCTTAAGTTCTGTAACCTCGCCATATATCTTGCTAATAAGATTGAACGAAACAATCCTAGGGTTGGCTAGAGGTTTTATATTATGTACTTTTTAAAACCTAATGCTATTTAAAGGAACGTTTGTTTATCTGAGTGTTTTTATGGCTTTAGCTCTTTTATAACCTAATCCTATTCTTATCCTAATCATTATATAATAATACTAGCGGCCGTGCGTGGGACATGTCCTCATAGGTCTCTGTAGCATAATTGGTTAGTGCATTGGGCCGGACTCCCAAGGATGCGGGTTCGAATCCCGTCAGAGCGACATGAGACTAGTTGCTTTTTTCTAGTATATTTTCTTGTTAAATATTTATCACATAAAAATAGCATTGTTAAATGCAAAATTAAAAAGTTATAACATGCACTAAGATGTTGTCCGGAAACTATAGTTACAGATTGTCAGTCTATCGCCTAGATTATTTTTCGAATATATCCTATCCGTTTATAGGCTTTTACTTTTGCATGGGAAAGCTAGCAGCTTCCAGTCCAGCATGGGAGAACATCCTTACTATCCTAATCCGAATCTATATCTATCTATACTAATATTATACAGAGGAAAGATTTGATTGTTTGTTTGCATTGAATAGGCTCCGAAACTACTGAACGTATTTGCATGAAATTTGGTACACAGATAGTAGAAAGCCTGGTTATGAATAGAGAATACTTTTTATCCCGATGTTCCAACGGGAACGGGAACAACGCGGATGAAACCGCGAGAGGCCGCTAGTCCTAACTAAAATTATTAATACAAAAGTGTGTTTGTTTGTTCTTCAATGACGCCCTAACTAAGCAACCAATCAACATGATTTTTGGAATAGAGTCAGATGAAAGAGCGGAGAGTAACATAGGCTACTTTTTACCCCAATATTTTGACGGAAACCATGCGGGTGAAACCGCAGGCGGCCGCTAGTATTATAAATGCGAAAGTTTGTGAGGATGTTTGTTTGTTACTCTTTCACACAAAAGTACTGAACCGATTTGGATTAAATTTGGCACTCAGATAGAAAATAGCCAAGATCCAAAAATATGCTACTTTTTATCTAAAAAAATCCACGGGAACGGGTACTACGCGGGTAAAGCTGCGGGCGTCCGCTAGTTGATAATAAACATAAAACAGATCTGTTCAAAAGGCATCTCAGACAACAAATATGTATCGTCATTTTTATTGAATTCAACGGAATGTGTATTGATTTGAATTGACAATAAAATTCGATTGTTAGGTCTACATATTTTTTTATGAGCACATGTTCAGCTGTCAAAAGTGTCTTCATATCACTCTGCATATTTTGTTCGTACGAATATCACTTACTGCTTTTTGTGTATTACAAAGATGCTCTGCTTAAATTGGTTTTCTTTTTTTTATTAATGGAACTTGACAGCTGGAGATTGAGACATAAAAATGCTTTCTTTATTAATGTACTTTATTTATAAGATACTTTTTCATTTAAATTAAGTAGTAGATTTGGTATAGAAATTCTAGGTAGGTAAGTATTGTTTTGCTTTGAAAGTATTTTTTTATTAAGTAACTTGAATTTGGTATTAGACTAGCACTATGTCTTATCTACACATATAATATAAGCTAATACCACTTATTATAAAGCGATAAAGTTTGTAAGTTTGTTTGCAGCAAGTAAGCTAGTAGGTAATTATTCATGGGCATAGAGCAACGCAGCTCTATGAAACCGCGTTGCTCTATATTCATGGATGACACAGATTGATCAAGGCTAAACCTCTTTGGCTGAAACAAAGAATTTTAAAACCTAAAATACATTGTATGTAACCTTATTTCTATCTTCTTTTGTTTTGCATGAGAAAAATATGGTTGTCAAATTATTATTACAATTACTAACCAATAAAATAAATTTTTCAGATCATTATCGCCAATCTGTACATCTACACTTTATTAAATATTTACAAATTGGCAGAAAAACTTCATCTCTGGAACCTTGGGGTTTATTCAGGGATGATGGTAAAAGACCCGACGGTGCGACCTTAGTGCACTGGTGCTTGTGGCGTAGCCTTATATGGGTGGCAACCTGTGTAGACACCTTAGATTCTTCCCATATACGTGGTACATCCTCAAGAGCTGGAGCCGCAGCGGAACAAGCTCAGTTTCTCAAGCGCCGCAAATATTGGTAGAGCCAATGGGCCCTTGGTCGTCTGACACCAAAAAGTTTATTAAAGATCTTTCCACAAGACTGGTCCACGCCTCAGGAGACCTGAGAGCTGGTGCCTATCTTGCCAAGCGGCTGAGTCTTTGTATTCAGCGGGGCAACAGCGCCAGTGTTCTCGGTACTATTCCACGCGGCTATGAGTTCTGTTGGACGGCGTTTTTTTGTTTTAGTATAAGATTATATATATAATGGTTTCTTGTTTTATTTATCGCCAATTGGTTTTTTTATTTACTTAAATTCCCTTTTGTCGATAAAATTACAACATATAACAATTTATTGTAGGCCATTAAACACAGGTTATAATCACTGATTATGACAAGACTAGATAAAGCAAAATAACACTTATATCGGCGACGCGCGGGTATCGCGCCCTCCCCAGTAGGGGTTTTGGAACTAACAGACCTAAACTGCTCAGGGCAATTAGATTATCAACCTTATTATGCAGTACAAGTGTCAGATATTTCCGTCGCAGTTCTAATGTGTACATACATTCCAGTAATAAAAAAGATGGATACAACAGGGGGTAATATCCGTACTTTTGCTTGAACAAAACCCTAGCGAACTTTTTTTAGATCTTTTCAATTAGTAGGGTAATTTCATAAGGATCTCAAACTATTGCCCCGAATTCTAGTTTACTACGCACACAAGCATTAAAAATACATATTGCTACCCTTATATCGATAAACTGTTTTGCCATGCGCATCACAAACCCAACGCTTTGTGGGCATTCTTAACTTATATCAAAAGTTTTTTTTGTTATTATAAAATAGCTATGGTTATATGAAGGTCGCAAAAGACTCGAGAGTTCCTTAAAACTCAACCTTCTGCTCCGGTTCGTTCAATACATTGGTGTTTGCATGTTTTGTTTAACACCCCTAAGTATCATCATCATCCATCATGAGCCTGTGTACGTCCACTGCTGGACAAAGGCCTCTCCTAGCTCAAGCCTATTGTGGCGTTCATAGGAGGCTATTAGCCTACTGCTACCACGCTGGCCAGACGGGTTGGTAGAGGGTTTGTTTCAAGTTTTCCTTCTCTCGCACAGGTGTTCAATGCGTCGAGCCTCTTAGTCGACTCTTACGACATCAGGCATATAAGGGAGTGGTGACACTTGTATTCTTAGGCCGTCACCACACGGCACATGTATGCCACTAAGTATCATGTGACCCAATTTGTAAAATACAATTTGTCGTCGTCGTCGTCTCAGCCACATGACACCCACTGCTGGGTATAGGCCTCCCCCAAGGATCTCCACGACGATCGGTCCTGTGCTGCCCGCATCCAGCGGCTTCCCGCGACCTTCACCAGATCGTCGGTCCACCTTATGAGGGGCCTACCCACGGAGCGTCGTCCGGTACGCGGTCGCCATTCCAGAACCTTTCCGCCCCAACGGCCATCGGTTCTTCTCGCTATGTGTCCCGCCCACTGCCACTTCAGCTGAGCAATCCTTCGAGCGATGTCAGATACAATTTGTAAAATATATAAAATAAGCGACCACCTGCGGTTTCAGCCGCGTGGTTGCGTTACCGTGGGAAAATCGGGATAAAAATGATCCCTTATTTTAATCCAGACTATCTAATATCTGTATGCCAAATTTCAACCAAATCCGTTGAGTAGATTTTTTCATGTTGGTACCCCTGTGCGATCAGTCATAAAGGTTAAGACTGTAATGTTGGTTTAAATGCAATACTGGCGTCGTCTCCCACTCGTTCTCCGTTACAGCAGTACAACTCTGGTACGCTTTACCCCTGAACATTCGTAGTGCCTCCAGTAAGTTTGTTTTTAAACTGGTCCGAGAGCATTACTTGAGTTCTTTACCCTAACCTCGTCGTTTCTGACTAATGTACGCTATGTATTGTATTTTTATGAGTTATACGTATGTATAGTTGTATGTATATATATATTTATTAATATTTATGTATTATTCGTTTATGTAGGTATGTATGCATTCATGTAGTGTATATTTATCTATAATGTTGATAGCTTGTTAATCACTGTCTTTTTATTGTTTTTTTTCCATTGCCGCCATGATCTCTCCTTTAACATCCTTTCCGGTTGACTGGTAGATATTGCCTAAGGGCATTAAGTCCGCCATTTGCTGTATATGTGCAATAAAGAGTTAATAAAATAAATAAATAATAAATTGTGTAAGTTTTTATTGTAGTTAGTTGTAGTATTTTTTTGTATGTTGTAATAATAATTATTTGATGTTCCGGTTAACATGGCTCTCAGCCCCACCAAAACGGTACCGACGGAAGACCAGCGCTGGCCAAAAAGCCAAGCATTATGCTGAGTCGGTACCGTTTTGGGACACTGTGTTTTGTGCTACTTTGATGTTTCTTATTGTCGTGTTTGTCTCAAATAAATATAATTTTCTTTCTTTCTTTCTAGATTTTGAGTGAAAGAGAGACAAACATCCAACCATCAAAATATCCATCCATCCTCATAAACTTTCGCATTTATAATATTAGTAGAAAGTAGGATAGGATTACAAGGGTAGGATAAAAAAAATAAAACAAAGAGCCGCTGTGAGATGGGAAAGGTCCCATGGCATAGGTAATCAATATCTAGTCAACACCAGTCAAAAGCACTTTCAACAAGAAAAGACTTTTGAGTATAAACTGTAACTTATACATTATACAATTTCACATGAAGTTAAGTGATACTGATATTTGCCACAACTGTAAACAGGAGAGGTAGACACCAAAGCAACTTCTGTGTGATTGCGGACCATTTATGCACAAACGCAGTATTCAACTGGGTTGGCACATCATCGACCCATAGGAACTAAAATCTCTAAAAGCTAGGAAGATTCTTGACTTTCTGGAAGCAACCGGGCTAAAAGAGGTACTATAAATAGGAGGCGAGTTACAATAGATCTCTCGGGTAGCAATAACTACAGTCCTCAACAGGGTTGCAAAGCCCCTAAATCCTCAAATAATAATAAAAATAATATACATTATACAAGTCAGTAGATTTATATAGGTATAAATAATTCCACGGTCGTCATTTCACGGGAGACAAACGGTAGTTGCCGCAAACCCGATATTTTAACGAGGCTCGTTTTAAAATTATAATGTAATCTTTTGTATGGCACACGCAGTGCGTACCAATTTCAACGGTGGGCTGTATAAGTGATTCGAAATCGGGAGGTATGTAATTTTGGTAAGTTAACAAATAATAATAAAAAAATGCATTTATCAATGCTATTTTTATACTTAAGGTAATTTTTTTTAATAGAAAAATATTGGATAAAATTAACTCGGCAACAAGTGAATACTCAGATGAGACTCGAACATACGACAACGTTGGCCTACAGCGTATTAAAATACTTTAATACTTACTAATTACGTTTTTTATTTTTTAATTTACAGTGTCTGTAATAGATTGTTTGGTAAACTACAGAAGGTTTTTTCTAGATAAGATTAGGTTTCATTCATGTACATTTACAAAAGTATCTTTCAAAATTCGGTTATGATGACATTGTCTAAGTGAACAAATATGAAACATATAATGCTCATAACATGAAAATTATTGAGCCAAATTGAACCAAATGTTTATGGGACTAAATGGCAACTATTCCGTATCGAACAAAGAAAAATAAATTGGTTCAGAAATCTCGGCGTAATCGGTGTACAAATATAAAAAAAAAATACCAACCGAATTGAGAACCTACTCCCTTTTGGAAGTCGGTTAAAAATTTAAATAATATAGGCTTTATTTAGATGAGTAGTTAAAAGTTGTTGCCTTGCCAGAAAAAGCTTTGCTTTTAGGTTCTTATTTTTGTCCTGTACCTGAATCTCAGTTCAATATACTTTTCACTTGTTTACATGAAATCTATCCAAAATGGCGACGATGCCTTTCATTTATTTTCACAAAAAAGGCTTTGTTGACTGTGAACCAACACTTTTAAATCCATATGAACGTCATATCTCAAAAAGCGAATACCTATATTTTTTTTATTCCGCGTTTCGTTACGCCCAAACCACATTGTCCTCGCAGCGCGCTGAAACAAGAAAAAAAGCAAATGTACATTTTTGAAAATCGAACGCGTCAAAATATATTCCATTGCGTCTCGATGGCGCTGATTCGGTTGCGAGGCGCTTCTACAATGGCTTCAAAAAGCTTGATTATTTTACCTTAATAACTTAAATAATAATTTGTAATTTTTACTAAAATATATTTTTTATTGAAATTACAAATACATTGTGGAATGCTATAAATTATTGAGTATTCAGTTACCAATACTAATTTTATAAATTGCTTAAATCACTTTGTCAAGACAAGACAACTGAAGACAAGACAAGAGAACCGACATTGAAGAAATTCGGCAAAGAAGAAAGGCATAGGCTACATTTTTTCACGAAATTTGATACCTACTAAGAAGTTGACAAGGCTATTAGTGTCAATGGCGATCGCTAAAGATCGATGATTTTGACCCATACTAAACAGTACGAACGTAGACGATCAGTGGTCTGAGTAGGACGGCCCTGCGTACTTTACAATATATGCCACAATGTAAATTCTGCATGAACGATTTAGATGCAAGTTATATTTCCCAAGGGTGATGTGAATTTGCAACCAAGATTTAACCCCGCGGAATTTTTTGTGGGGTATTCTGGAAATGAAGCCACAATCGACTGATACCCTCAAAGACAACAGTACCCAGGCCATCGCAAAAATTTCTCGTACGATGAAAAGAAGATGGACCTCAAATAAAAAAAGAAATTCAGTAAAGTTTGACCGACTGATACAAAGGCTGTAATATTAATCGAACTGTTTGTTAAGTTACGTATGTACTACTAACTTCGTTTGTCAGTAGAGTATTTTGTTCACGTTGTCTTCTAACTTCTAATACGAGATATTTCAACATTTTATATCAGAATGATGAATGAGCGAAATCTATGAATGGCATGTTTATCAATCAAAAACTTTTTATAACAAAAAAACCGACCTTTAAAGTAAAAAAATAATACGGTGCTAGCCAAGGCATTCTACATTGCACTTCTATTAACTATATCTTTTTTTTCTTGCCATGGCTGGCACCGTCTCCAAAAGTTTTATGTTTTAGTTTTTGAAGTTCATTTATTTTTTTTGTAAAAAGTTTTTTATTTTTTATTTAATTTTTGTGACATCATTAATAATTATCCTAAAGTCAGATTTTTTATTCAGTAAAGTAATTTATAAGATGACAAACTCATTCTCAATGTATTTTGCAGCAAAATAAAATAATAAAAAACTAAAGTTAATAGGCATTTTATGATTGTCTTCACGTTTTAGCGTGACGGAATAGGGTGACAGAAATTAATAATGTTTTAAGGATGAATTCGATGCATTTCTGCATAATAATCATTTAAGTGACAAACATTTCAAGCAAAACGGAATAAAATTAAATAAGAGAACGGAAATTAGAGAAATCGAAAACCATGCGAACGGAAATACGTACTTACGTTATTTACTGTGACAGCGTAACACGTAGATACGTGACATCGACGGCTTCGGTTGACTGCCGCGTCACTACTAACGTATTCTGAACTACTACTTGCCAAAACGTAAATAATATTTTTTCTGGATTAGGAATAAACTACTCCAGATTTTCGTAAAAATTATATAGGACCACATTTGAACTATGTTCTTTCAGATGATAAAGAATTATTAAAATCGATTTACAACTAACGACGTTAAAACATACATAAAAACAAAATAAAATATAAACAGTCGACTTGAGAACCTACTCCTTTTTGTGAAGTCGGTTAAAAAGTAAGGTCTTACTATTTTTTTTTTATTGTCCAACAGACCTAAGTTTCCTAATTAGTAATATTTTTGCCATCATTATAGTCACAGCGGCGGCGGGAAGAACAATAGCGACATGTATATAGCACTTGTCAAAAAATAATACGCCGGCGGGCAAGCGCAGGCGCGGACGCGATAACTGTGTCGTTTTGTTTGACGCTTAGTGAGTTGACTTTGAACCTTTTTTGAATCAGGAGTTGCTTGTGGTAATGTTCTGTGGAGGCGATATTTGCAACAAGCTGGTTTTTTTTAATAAGGGTGTTTAAACTTTTTACTGAAAATGTGAAAAAAAGAAACTTGTGTCATTCTTGTTCTTTGATAGTTAAAATAGCAGACCTTTTATTTTGATCAAGGAATTTGCTGTGTTGTGAAAAGTAGCAGTACTTGTCAAAAGAAAAAATGTTATTCTTAAAATAAATATAGGTATTCACTTCGAGATCAATGTGAATTCTTGTAAAAAGCTTAACGCTTGGACCTGATATTTTTTTAGTGAAGTCAAAGCTCTGGAGAGCAAACTAAATTAAGTATATTGTTTATTTGTTTTATAGTCTAGACTGTAACATTTTTAGTACATAATAACCGTAATATTGTCTGAACAATTGCCAATATTCAAATAGACATCATTTTGTTTGTTTTCTTTTCATTATATCACATAGCAGAAGTTATGACTTCCCTCGTAAAATTATTGATATTATGACCCTTGGTTTAAGAGTCAATAACGTATAAAAAGAATCTGAGACTAGTCTTCAAGAAATAAAAGTAAAAATAGTAATGCAAGCCAGAGACAACAATTCCATATTAGCCAGATATCATTCTGAAGGTTGTTTCGATACGAAAACTGCGTACTCAAACACACCTTATTAGGGAAGATGGTGTAAACATTACTTGTAAGCTAAACCAACGTAGTAAGACCCCTGTATGCGCACGCGCAATTGAAGATGTCGTTGTAAAAGTAAGTAACCGCCTGTTCACAGGTGCCTATTTAATTTGGTCGGGTAATGCGTATAAAATAGAGACGATGTTAGCAGGATAGGCGACAACAATGGAGCGGAGGAATTTAAAATTACGCGTAAAATATAGGGTTGCGCTTTTAGACGACGTGGATTTATTTAAATGCTCCTTGCGAAGGTTCGACAACCTTCTGGTGTTAAGCGGAGTTTGGGTAAATATCGCCTATTACCAGTTTAAGCAATTTATTTACGGACTAGCGCCTAAAAGTAACCTATGTTACTTTCTGTCCTCTCAACTAACTGTGTGCCAAAAATCAAGTAAATTGGTTGCTTAGTTGGATATGAACGAAGGACAAACAAACACACTTTCGCATTTATAATATTATATAGTAAGGATAAGGATATTATAACCAATATACATTCCACCACCACCTCCGGTTATACATGTCATTATGTGGATACATTTTGATATGTGGGAGACCCAGACACATGACAAATAGGTACTTTTCATCACAATATTTGTACTACATGGGGATCGAACCCTCAATCTTTGGCGCAAGATCTAAGGACCACGGCGCCATTAGGACCGCCGTATGCTGCCTCCAACTTTTTAAAGATTTTTTTTATAGTTTGACCTTAGTATTCTTTAGTATAAGGGTACCCTTATGTTGCTCGTAATAGCGGCGGTTTCTATAGTGCAAGTATAAAGTCTAACATTCTTAACAATGTCTTCAGCATTACTTTGTTCCGGCAGTTTGAGATAAGATAGCCAGTTCCTCAGTGGTTGAGGATTTCGGGATAGACTCGCTTCCATCTTCAGCATTATCAATACTTAACATCAGGTATGATGAAGGCTAAGAGTTTCCCCGTATGTTCATAAAAAAAACATTCCAGATGCGGTCACGGCATCCCACGTGCGTTTAAATACGTAAAAGTCGTTCTATTTATTTTTTCATAATTGTATTAGCCCGCAATAATAGTAAAAACATTTTTAAGAATCTCAGCCGGAGATTGTGTATGGCGAGAACAGACAGACAGATAACAAGACAAATCACTAGGAAGATTTTTAAAGCCTGCTGTATCTCTTAGCATTTATACTAGCTAGTCACATCATCAGTCTTTTGCTCTGGTTCATAATTACTAAACTGGATGCTATTGCACAATGATCTCCATTAATCAATGCAATCTGAGACGTGGAATCAATCGCTTTCTCAACTCTCTGCTAAACTACTGGATAAGGCTTCGACAATTACAACTTTGCTTATAACCGACTTCAAAAAAGCAGGACTTCTGTCGATGCCTTAGATCGAAAGATCAAAACTTCAGCCAAAGTCATTATAATGGTACTAGAACATCGACTCGATTTACTCGTCAAAGGAAAAATTTTTCTTTTAAATTCGAGGTTTTGGCAAAGAATGGTTACTTTTTTTTTGCCTCAATCTTCGACAAAACTACAACGTCGAAGATCTGAAACATTAGTGAATTTTTCGTCGTCAGCCATTTGTAATGTCCCTCTGCTGGGGCACTGATCTACTGGTCTTCGTTAGGTATGGATAAGGAGAATGGGCCATGACCAACCACGCCGGCCCAATGCGGATTGGTGGGTTTATAACGACTGCAAAGGGAGGAGCTCGAGATAGTAAATTATGGGTCACCCATCTCGTGACCGACCATTTCGAAAGTTGCTTAACCTCAACAATCGCAGGCCGAGCGCGCGAACCACTGTGCCACGGGCTTCTCAGCGAATTTTAAATAGGTACAGATTATTGTGACTAGCAAATGTCGAATTCAAGATATCGTAGTGCAAAAAATGCTGTAACTAACTATATTCTGTATTTTCCTTTAAGAGTTTTCATTCAGAAATATTTATTTATTTATTTTATTATTAATTTCCTCATCCAGTAGTTCAGAACTTACTTCGAACTTGGAAACCATTAACTTTTATTGTTTGCATTCTAAATATCTGTTAATACCATTCCTTCTGTATGATGGATGACTAGTTTCAAGAAGCTGCCTTACCACTTATTATCACAGAATATTGTGCAGAAATATGGACTTTAAAGCAAGGTTTTAAGGACCTTCTTGCATTAGCATTTAAATGCTATGACAACTCAATGAGTGATCTTTTATGATGATAAAGGTTTGCATACCATGATATGGGTAAAGAAATAATAAAGCCTATTTTTGCTAAAGAAATGATACAGACTGCTGCACTTATAAAGATAGGAGAACATCAAAATTATGAAAGGTTTATAACTTTTTAATTTTGCATTTTACAATGCTATTTTTATGTGATAAATATTAAACAAGAAAATATACTAGAAAAAAGCAACTAGTCTCATGTCGCCCTGACGGGATCTTGTTTAATATTTGTCACATAAAAATAGCATTGTAAAATGCAAAATCAAAAGTTATAAATAGATGGCTGTTTCATCTTAATCGATAGTCAAAAATCTGTAAAGATGTTTCTTTCGAATGCGAGGATATTTTTCTCTCATTGATGAAGCGACGGTGGCCAACACCGTAGAGGGGTGAATATACTAGAAAAATTCGACGTGTCCTCATAGGTCTCTGTAGCATAATTGGTTAGTGCATTGGGCCGGACTCCCAAGGATGCGGGTTCGTATCCCGTCATCCCGTCAGGGCGACATGAGACAATTTGCTTTTTTCTAGTATATTTTCTTGTTTAATATTTACTAAGAAAGGTTATTTATATTTTATTACTTTATTGCACATAGTTTCTTTATTATTATATACACCTAGAACTTAAAGTTTATAAGGAGGTATGTCAGTTTGATTGTAAAAAGGTTTTTAGTGTTATGAAGTCGGTTTTAATTTTTTTATAAAAAGTTTTTATTTCACAGTTTTTAAAGGTAGATAATATCATGTCATCCAAGTAACAAATATGAAATGAAATAAATAAAAATGCTCAAAACATAGAAATTACTGGGTTAAACTAAACCAAATTTTTATGGGACCAATTGGCAAATATTCTGCATCGAACAAAAAAAGAATCACGGAAATCGGTTCATAAATCTCGGCGTAATCGGTGTACATACATAAAAAAATATACCAACTGAGAACCGAATTGAGAACCTCCTCCTTTTTTGAAATCCTCTATGCGTTCCGAAACCATTGATAGATTGTAATAAAACTTTGGTAGGGTTCGGGATCGCCTGCGAGCCCGCCTCCATGTATCAAAAAGTCTACATATTTCTTCTTCTTCTTCTTATCGTATGAGGATTAGTGGCCACCTCTGGTGTCAGAATTTATCAAGCCGCCTTAAAGGTATCTGACTTGGCTTAACAACTATTATCAGATGACAACAGCATGGACCGACGGTTTAACGTGCCCTCCAAAGCACGGAAGCGCTCAGTTGTAATGCCACTTTACGGTCACCCATCCGACACCTGACCGGACCGAACGTTGCTCAACAAGCTTGATCGATCACGATCAGTCTGTCAAGCGCGGCCACGAGCGCTTCTTACTTTTCATATTTCTTTATACTTAGTATTGCAACGCATGCCGGGTAGCTAGTACCTACTCAATATTTATCATTCGGATTTCCAAAATGTATTCAAACAAACAAACAACACAGCATACAATGCAATAATTTACCATCACCTGTTTTCTCGTCCTATTCCTTTAAACAAGCAGCTCATTCCACATTCAGACAGTGGTCCCGTTCGCACCCAATCAGGAATATCGTGAGATGCCCGGGCGCGGAATTACAAGTGCCGACACTAGCGACATCTCATAACGAGCGCGTCAACTACTGCGCGCCAATTGTTCATACATAAACATTATTTGATAGGGCTGTCCATATCTTTTTTATTACATGTTTGTTAGATATAGATGATGCGAAAAGTCCACTTTACCTTGAATCATTGATAATTGATGAAGATCAATCATCAATTAGCATCGCTATAGTAAAGCCAACTTTCTTACAAAATATATATATTTTTATTTTTCAGGGGCGTTTATTCGTAATTGCTACTTCTGGTCTTCTTCTTCCTGCCTAGATCCTTCGTCTACGTTATAAGGGCCTCAACGCCATTTTAAACTTTCCACAGCTGTTTACGCTAGTTACTTCCATTTGACGAACTGTATGGCGCAAGCTCATACCAGCCTGCTGCACGAGGCCGGTGGGGGTTTGAATCCCGCACACGAAAATTTTGTGTGCATTATGTGTAGTAGATGTTTTCTTTGTGTGTTATGATATGAATGACTTACTTACTTGTACTTACGTACATATTTTTTGTTTATTTTTCTATTATCTAGTAAAGTAGCTGTATCTGAAACTGAGTGGTTCCAATATACAGGGTGGAAAAAATTTATGGGCCCTGGAAGGGAACTATTTTAAATCCTTTAATTAGCTCATTTTACTGAAAGGAAACATTCCTTTATTTTTTATAAGAAACAAAACTGCATCAAAGATTTTGAAATTTTTTCAAAAGGGCCTTGAATAAAAGTGCTTTATCCGTTCCATTGAGTTCATAAGTAAATTTTTCATGTGTTTCCTTTAATTTAATTTACTGTTTGTTAGAGAGAGTTAATCCTTTTGATTGACCCTATCGATGGATGGCATAAAAGTACAGGATGTTATTTTTTACAGTTTTGAACTAGTTCGATTCCTGGGTGTGGGAAGCGTATTTTTAAAAATCTTTCAAAGCAGTTTTGTTTCTTTTAAATAATAAAGGAATATTTATTTTTAATAAAATGAGCAAAGTAAAGGAGGTAGTTTCACTCCAGGGCCCATACATTTTTTCCAACCTGTATAGGTAAGTACTAGAATATTGGTGCGTTCTTTTTGGCAAAAAATACTATTGTTATCCGTTGTGAATTCAGAGATAAATAGTTTTTTGTGAAACACTTCTCGTTGAAACACGTTCAAGCCAATAGTATATTTACAAATGGTAAAATATATTGGAAAATATTAACTCGGCCACAAGTTTACCATAAGTAAAAAAATAGCATTGAAAAATGCAAAAATTACAAAATCATAAAGTATTTACAAAGTTCTGTTTACCAACTTTTCGCTCATTATTAACATACAAGCGGCTGCTTCCGCCTGGTTTCCGTCCCCGTGGGAATATCGGGATAAAAAGTATCCTATGCTTATAACCAGACTATCTACTATCTGTGTACCAAATTTCAACCAAATCCGTTCAGTAGTTTCTGAGCCTTTTCAATGCAAACAAACAATCAAATCTTTCCTTGAAATGAAACTTTTTTTACGGATATCAAACGCACTATATTTCACGAACTAAGTTGTAATTGTCCACCTTTTTCTTCTTTGGCTTCCAAAAGGTGCCGAAACGTCGGGAAAATAAAAAAACCCATAAAAAATATGGTCAATTACAACTTAGTTCGTGAAATATAGCGCGTTTGATATCCGTAAAAGTTGTTTTATTAACCGACTTCAAAAAAAGGAGGAGGTTCTCAAGTCGACTGTATTTTTTTTATATTTTTTTTTATGTATGTTCTACCATAACTTCGCCAGTTGTTAACAGATTTTTATAATTCTTTTTTTATCTGAAAGAAAATGGTTTATGTGTGGTTCCATATAATTTTTACGAAGATCTGGCTAGTAGATTTTTCATAATCCTGAAAAATATCAATCACCTTTTGGCAAGTAGTCGTATACCTAGATGACATCATTGTTGTGTATGGGCTGATTTTTAGTGTAAGTAACGGCACATAATGTAACAAAAAAATCTGAAATAAAAACATTTTATAAAAAAAAAATCAAACCGACTTCAAAAAGTAAAAAATAAAACTTTTGGAGTCGGTGCTAGTTAGCTAAGGGCAAAAAAAATATAGTTAATAGAAGTGCAATGTAGAATGCTTTGGCTGGCACCGACTCCAAAAGTTTTATTTTTTACTTTTTGAAGTCGGTTTGATTTTTTTTTATAAAATGTTTTTTCAATGAACAGTGCGCGCCAAAACATAATGTCCAAATCTTTCCTCTTTATAATATTATTAGTACAGATAAGTATTCGTTTTTACTTGTAAATGTAGGGCTAGCACGAAAAACTATGGAAATAGTATCAAGAACGTATCGAACTAATGTCAAAAAATGTACCAATGTAGTTCTGTTTACGTCCGCTAGAAACGCTGCTCAATATGTCATACATGTTTTTACTTTTTACTTTACTTCCTCGATACTTATACTCGAAAGTTTTTCGAGTCTACCTGAACTCAATATTATTTTAAGAACGAAAACATTTCCAATTTACTCTGCTGATCGTTACTCAACAACTCCGAACCTATCACATTGTTTAAAGCAACAAAGTTTCATTATAATTTTATCTTTATAAATGGCAATTTTACGAGCAATATAACATTCGAATTTAAACCTTACACTCCTATTATTAGAGTTCTGTGGCATTGTTGCAATATCGCGATTTGATAGGGTGCTGCGGTGACTGTTTTAATGTAAAATATGGGCTATTTCAGTTCGTTAGGTTGGATGTAAACAATGGATTTCAAAGTTACGGCTTAGGACTATTTGTTATGGGATTTTTAAACAATTGTGGGACAATATTACATAGATGGTCATAATGGAAATAAATGAAAAGATGGCTCAACTTTTTTTTACTTGAGGTTTTATACTTTTTTTAACTTGAGGGTTGCCATTAAGTAGTCCTATTCTTGAAAGTAGTGTTAACGCAATTTTTACCAACTTGTAAATAAAACTGAGTCGGGGCGCATTGGTTCGCACGCTCGGCCTGCGATTGTTGAGGTTAAGCAACTTTCGCAACGGTCGGTCACGGGAGGGGAGACCGAAAACGCAATCTCGAGCTCCTCCGTGCTTCGGAAGGCACGTTAAGCCGTTTGATCCGGCTGTATTTTTTCAATAACTATGTTAGTGGTAGGATTCTACACTATCTGGGAGTTGCTGCACTGACCTTCAATCAAAAACTGAAATTGTCAATCAAAATCACGTGTTTATTATATATATCTTCCAGTAGTAACTGCCACTCCACGACTCCTCGGTCATCGTCACACACCCATTCAAAGCCGCTGACATGCAACATTCATGTTCAATGTCCCAACACAGTCGTTAAAGCCCACCAATCTGCATTGGGCCCACGTGGTAGGTCAAGCATGGCATGCACCTGGGGGCGAAGGATGCGTATAAGCATTTCTCCTAGTATAAAAAAAACGGTCATGCATGGCATGGCACATACCCCTTATCCATCATCCATAAGGCAGGCTGTTGCCCCAGCAGTGGGGGACGTTAAAAATGGCTTCTTCTTCTTCTTATCGAGTGAGGATTAGTGGCCACCTCTGGTGTCAGAGTTTATCAAGCCGCCTATAAGGCCTCTGACTTGGCTTAACGACTGTTAACAAATGACAACAGCCGCGACCGACGGTTTAACTTGCCCTTGAAGCACGGAAGCGCTCAGTTATAATGCCACTTTACGGTCACCCATCCGACACCCGACCGGGCCGAACTTTGCTTCACAAACGTGATCGAATACGATCGATCTGTCAAGCGCGGCCATGAGCGCTTCTGTTAAATTTGATTGTCTTTCTTCTTGTCATTAACGATATATAAAATGGTTGGTAGGAAAAGATATTGCACGATTGGAAATTCCTTATTTATGATCCTGTAATTTGAAATCATTAAATAATCCAAATATCGCTTGTCAATCTCAAATTATAATTTCAATCTATCGGCGTGTAATTTAACAAGAAAATTTCTCAGAAATTTTCAACATAACTGGGGGAGGCAGTGTAATAGTGCCGGCCCAAATATTTTATGAAATAACTGAAATTTTAGCACGTGTAGTGAGATACTGAAGGATTCCTGGAGGCCAATCGCCGTAATTTTAACGGTAAAACCAAAACAGAAAAACTGTCAGTTTGGGTAAATTAATAAAGAGGTAAAAAAAAATTTATGTATGTAATATATGTTTGTCCGCGATTATATCTCGTTTGGCTGTACCGATTTTGATGCGGTTTTCAGAAAAGTATTCTTTACATTTAGGAGAAAGTTTCAGTATTTTAGCCAACTTAAAATAAAGAATGTTTTCAATTGGACCCGTATGTATGTATGTTAGTCCGCATTTATCTCGCGTTTGACTGAACCGATTTTGACATGAGGTAATAAGTGTAGACACGGGAGTTCATCTACCTTTAAAAATTATAAAATAAAAATCATTTTATAAAAAATGAAAACCGAGGCAAGGCATTCTACTTTCCGGTCCTACTCTTTTGTTTTTCTTGCCTTGGCGGGCACCGACTCCAAAAGGCTTATTTTTTGCTTTTAGGTTTTTGAAGTCGGTTTTCATTTTTTTATAATTCCTATGTGCAAATTTTCTTTATAAAAAGGTAGTTAAGGTTATAATTAATACATTCGTCATAGAAGTCAACAGTTTTTTCAGAGTTTTAATTAAAATTTCATTAATCTCTCTGGTCCCGGTTAATGAGACACAATTGATATTCCATTATTCTCTGGACACACCGGTGTCTTGCTAGCAAATGACGAACTAATCTAGTAATTTACAGAAAATTCAAATTACAGAAGTTTTTAGAAGACAAATTTATTGCTATTGTGAAAAAAAAAAAGTTATCCTCACAATCAAATTGTGTAACTTTGACTTTTGAATCATCTAACTTCCTGATATAGACAGTCAATGACATTATGAAAAGTAATAAAATGCTAATAAACCAACCAAACAATCATGTTTATAAAAGGTCTACCTACTCGTAAGAATATCAGTAGCAATACTTAATCTTACTTCGTTCCTACAGTTACTTTATCTGAGTACGATCTCAATGATATCCAATTGGAGTAATCACGCCATCTCGCGTGTTCCCACTGTAATTACTTCCAAAGGTTTCAACATAATATAAGATAGCTAGCTCTTCCCGCCCGTGACTTTGTCTGTGGTGTTCGGTAAAAACGCGTTCCTTAGTGATCGTCTTTTTTCAATCGTTTCGATCGTTTAATTTTCGCAACAATAGCTTTCGTTGGACTTTCGTCGTCGTGTCTCAGCCACATGACACCCACTGATGGGTATAGGACTCCCACAAGGATCTCCACGACGATCGGTCCTGCGCTGCTTTGGACTTTAAAATATATTAATTTGTGTTTTAGTCGATATGTGTTCAATGTGTTTGCGATTAAATGAAATGAAATAATAAATATTTCTTTCACTCACACTAATTAACTTAGCCCCAAAGTAAACACTATAAGGCTTGTGTTATGGAATACTAACAGATATAAATACTTAAATTATAATTAGGTGTATAAGTACGTATGTGTAGAAATATATATAAACGTCCATGACTCAGGTACAAATGCTCGTATTCATCATACAAACATTTGCCCCTACCTCAGAGCCTTTGAAACCGATGTACGTACCACTCTACCACGGAGGTCGTCATTTAAGATATGTACCTTATTAAAATGCCTTTGTTACTTTTTTAACGACCTCTTTGGTCTAGTACTAAGATAGCCAGTTTCTCAGTGGTTGACAATTCCGGGAGAGGCGCCCGAAAGTCTTACTTATCATAGCCAAAGCGTCTCACAGTTATATATAAAGAAAATCTATGGACTTTACAAAGAAAATTGCTATTTCCCCCTCATCTACGAACATACGACTGTCAATTTCACATCGCAAAACTGCGCTAATAATGTAAGTAAAGTTAGAAATCAATTTTGTCGTTCGAATGCTACGTTTACATTGTAAACAAGTGCACAGTACCACGTGCCATAACTTATTCAAACTGTATCGAGAAATGTGTATTCACACACAGAAGTGAAATCACAGTACATATTAAAAAGCAGTAACGCAACTACATCCGAACGCAACATACGAGTACATGATAAGTTCAAATAATGTGACGCGGTGAGTGAGGATAACAGAAGACCTACTTAAGTCACATATTAGTATTTACTTAAGTCACTTATTACAGTTACTTCGCGTAATAAGTGGCGATTTTTCTATTCGTTTGAACGCTGCAGTGTGCAGCGTCGAGACTCTTTCGGTATAGATTTTTGAGCCCAGTACTTATATCCGTTTGGATCTGAAGATCAGGATAAAGTTTTGGATTTAAATATGACAAAAAAGAAACAGACTAGGCTTTACATGCATGCCAATATTCTGAGGATTAGGTTGGTTGTGTTCGCCAACTTTGTTTTATTTTAACACCATCATCATCATCGTCATCATCATCAGCCTGTCGCAGTCAGTGGACTGCGACAGGCAGTGGTTGGCTGCAGTGGCTGGACATAGGCCTGTTTTCGGCTTCTCGCATCCAGCTTACACCATGGTTGTAAGTAATGCCAACTTTAAACGTTTCTTCAAACATAGATAACAACAAAATAGCCTTATAAAGTATCAAAAGCAGGTTGGACCTTAACAATCGCCACATTTGGCATTGATTGGGCCTGAGGTGCTATCCGGAAAAAATACTTCTACAGACCGCATTTATATATCAGTTCTAAAGATTAGTTAGTTGAGATACTGCTTCAGCTAATATCAACTGTGGCGAAACAAAAATAAATATCCTGGGACTGGGAGGCGACACGAGGGCGAAATGTGGCGATCGCCGATTGCTGTTTTAAGATCTTATGCAAATACCTTCGGAGGTCCGACTTTGTCGCGCTTCTGTTTGTCCAGCTTGGTTAAGAAGCTGTGGATATGCCATGTGTAATTTACCAAATAAAGAGCTTAGTTCACCAATTGTCACTTGGATGATTTTATGACATTTCATCCAACTGAAATGCAGTTATATTTAAATGTAGCCTTAGCTTTAATCAGGTTGTTAATCAGTTTGTGAATTCTGGGCTAAGATAATTGATGATTCGCATAGGGATGCATTGCTTCCGCCTGGTCTTAGGGGTGATTGCGAACCCTACCCCCCGTGACCAATGGCGGCCTGGAGGGCAAGTGCTAGGAGTTTTAGTTGGTAGTACCCTAGGGAGTGCGTGGCCTATATGTTTGTATAGGCCGTGTACTCCAGGTGAGTCCAACATTTCGAATCGCCCCTACACCTGGGGGCGAGGGAAGCGTAAAAGCATTTCTCCTAGAATAAAAAAAAATTAAAAAAAAGGGATGCATTGCTTAAGATTGAATTATATCTACAGACATTGAGCGTGCCCGCACATAACGTTGGCAGACATAATAATATTATTTTATGCCATGTGTATAGGTGTATTCACATCAGCTATCCGCACAGACTCGGACTGGCACCGGCCAGCATTCTCATACAAAGTGTCTTAACTGTGCCGATAGGCGTCTGTTTGTGTCGATACATATATATTAACCTTTATACGTGCATACACGTGTCCGACCTTGGATTTTCGAGCTACTAGGTTTATTTTTTTGTCTCAAAGATCCTTCCAAGTCAGTAGTATCTAACTATTTATCCTTTTCCTACCGCAATTCTATAATTACCCTGTATTCATTTTGGTTATTTATATATTCTGGCAAACAACAACCACTACCTTTAAAAATCTTATTGTCCACATTGTTAATACTATAAAACACATCAACAATCAACCCATAAACACACAAACTTACATCATTGATGTACTGCAGGGTAAACCAATAGCCCTGCAGAAACATTGTAACATCAATATCTCTAAAAAAAACCAGTTTCTCTGACAACATAACTAAACCTATCCTAACCTTTCGAGCGTATACCTAACAGGCGTCTTCATATATTCTCTTTTTTGTAACAATTAATGTTTTGATCCTTATCAAACCGATGCATGGGAAAGTATGAGGTATAATTTAAGTAAAGTAAAGCAAATATTAAAGTTAAAAATGCCGTATCCAAATATTACAGTTTCTTTACCGCCTGTCAAAGATGGCGCCTTCTATGTTTATCTTCGCATATTTTTACGGATTCACCGAGTGAATCTCGGCTGCATTGGCGCTCATTCACTCTTGAGAGACGTGAGTGAGATGTTGGACTACCCACACAATCGACGTAGAATCAGAATTACTAGATAAGTATAGACAATTGCAAAAATATGTCATAGGTAGGTATTATTAGAGAAGAAATCGAGAACATTGCTCGAAGAGTGCACATAGTTCTGTTGGATCCAGTTTGTGGTTTTGACTCCCTTTGAGTAGTAAAACTATGTACATACAGCTTGACGTTTATTGCAACATAAACGAAACGTCGAGCTGTAGGTACATCGTATACTTTTGACAGTTCATATTGTATCATATTAAATGTCATTCTATACAAATTGCAGCCGATTAAATACGATATGCATTGGCAAAATAGTCAAACTCTATTGCCACAAAAAAAAGAATACGATATGAAATGTCAAATGATGAAATGAAATACGATTACCTTAAGCACTGATCAAAATTCTAAGAGATGTATTTTGCTTACAAAATTTTATTAACTAACTTTTTATATTTACTGATGAGAATTGTCATATCCAGCTATTTAATTCATACAATCACAGTGCGGTTATATCTCCGTTTGCGTTTAATTATTGGCACGGAGCCTTTAATAGAGTATATCGGGGTATATCGGACTCAGCTCGAGTGGGAAGTAATGAATAGTCCAGATTACTCCGTCTTATTTAGGACTTCCGAGAAATGGAGTCTGATAATGAGCACGCAATTCGATTTTATTAATGATAGCTGTAATTAATGATTTTGGGTAGTTATTCGCTTAAATACAAGTCGTAAGTTGACTTATGACTTTACTGGCATTCGACTGCGGCTTCACCTGCGTGGTTTTTCCTCCTGTGGGAATATCGGGATAAAAAATAGCCTATGTAACTCTCTGTCCTTTCAACTAACTCTATGCCAAAAATCAAGTCAATTGGTTAATAGTTAAGGCGTGAAGGAAGGACAAACAAACACACTTTCGCATTTATAATATTAAGTATCTAAGTCTGACGCCATAACAACAATGTTTTCATCATTGTTGTGTTCCGGAAGTTAGAGATAAGATAGCCAGTTCTTCAAAGATTGAGGATTCCGGAAGAGGCTCGCTTTCATCTTCAGCCTTACAATACTTAACATCAGGTATGATGAAGGCTAAGAGTCTACCCGTTGTTCATAAAAAAAAAAAGTTAGGATTAGGATTAAGATGCATCGACAGCCTTTGGCGCGAAACACAGAAGCAGTTCATATTTTCCCTTTCATACGAGCAACGGGGAAACTATAGCCTTTATCATCATACCTGATGTTATGTAATGGTAAAGCTGAAGGTGGAGAATCTGAAGAATGTAAATTGTCAACCACTGAGGAACTTGGTACTGAGGAAATCGTAATATATGTCTCCGTACTACAAGGAGGCCGGCTACACCGACGTTGCTGGCTGGTTTTGCTTTTCAAATAAAACGTTTTAAAATATGATGAAATATTAAGTATTTACTAAATATTTTAAAATGTTTTATTTGTTTATTTGACAAGACGACCGTCCATATCTACGAACGACGGGCCTCCCCTTTTTAATATTTTGTTAAAGCAAAACCAGGCAGCAACGGCGGTAGCCGGCCTCCTTGTAGTGGGGAGACATATACGATCTCCAACAGTACCGACCTTATCTTTAACTGCCAGAACACAACAACGCTGAAAACATTGTTGTTATTTATCATGAAATCAAACAGAATCGGATAAGGTGGTGATAGATAGCCAGGTGGACTTTAAACCTCTTTTTCTTTCCCTTTGTACGATTATGGATATCTTCAAGTTGTCACTGCAATGAGCGTGTTTTTGAGAAGACACTTCGTTCTAAGTAAAATTAGAAACATGCTGATTTAAATATTTTTAGTGATCTATGGCCAAAAATAAATCATGTGAATGTAGGCGTATTAATTTCTTTTCAGCTCCAAACTAATATATCAGATGACTATCTAACTTTATTATCGTCTTAACAAAAAGTAACAATAAATTAGTCAATAGTCATTACAAATAACAACATAACGAATGTCCTACCCCTGTAAGACATTACCCCATACGGAGCCATTATACTACTAAATGTTTGTTTATTTAAAATGTCGCACTTATTTTAAACTCGAACTAGTAAACACATTAACGTACTATTTGACTTCGAGACTTAAAGTTTTTGTACAGGGTAGTTTAGTTCAGAGAATGGCGCAAATTGACATTCGTATTAACAAATTCAAAAATAAAAAAGGCAAGGATATCAAAAGTGACAGTAATACTGCTTAACTTTTAAATATTTCTGAAATATTTGATGACTAAAAACCGACTTCAAAAAACTAAAAAGCAAAATATATGCCTTTGGCACCGACTCCAAAAGGTTTATTTTTTGCTTTTTAGTTTATTGATGTCAGTTTTCAATTATTAAAGTATTTTTTTTCACAATTTTTAAAGGTCCCGTGCCTACGCTAATAACCTTATGTCAACTCCTCATCACCTTTTACAAAATGCTGCTTTTCCTGTTTCAGGGACGTTACTTATTAAGGAGTTTTCCCGACTTCATCATCAGCTCCACTTCATCACATGCACTGAGTCGAGCATAAATTCATAATTCATAATAATATATTTATTGCAAGTCACATTACATTAATGAGATGGTACAGAAATATTTTAGTAAACATGTGACGCCCTGCAAGGGCATAGCAATACCACCAGACTTTAAACTATTACAATACTTGATGGTATTTCAATTAAATTACATTTATAGTTTTGAAATTACAATAATAAAACATAGGCAACATATAATATTTGTCTATTCAACATATAATATATAAATTGCTTATGAACCACATTAAATTAATCGTATCGCTTCCATAAAATGCTAAGTATTTAATAGTTTCGATGACCATTTGTGGTCTTCATCATCAGTACCACTTCACCAAATGGTGCTTTCCGGTAGCATATGCATATTTGAAGAGTTCCCTGGATTTCTCCAGAATCTCATCATCAGATCCTGACATGATGACAATGGGACCCCATGGGAAGTATACTGTTTCGAACAAAAAAAGAATTACTCTAATCGGTCCAAACATCTTCGAGTAATCGAGTTCGTCGAATTGAAAACCTTCTCCTTTTTTGGAAGTCGGTTAAAAAGGATGTAAGTGTTTAAAGCAGAAATATAAAATTAAAACAAAAATGCAAATTTTATTAAATTTAGCAGTACATACGATTACAAATTAAAATACGAGAATAATACACGGAATACTATACGGCGTATATAATAAATAATAACGTGAAAAATATAAGTAGTGAAATATTAATTAAGGATTTTAATACTACTAAATTAATCCACTTTTCACAGTTCTATGACAGACAGAAAACTAATATAGATATATACGCGTATATGCGTCCATCCTTTTTGAAAATACTACTTACGACCGTAGCAGCATTTGACCGTTTCTCTCTGTTTCGTCTATTAATCTGTGTTCATAATGGACAACTTACCAAACGGGAGCTTACACGCCTGCGTCTGCGCACCTTTTTGATCTTTCCAGCATCGACTAATCTCGTATTATTTATGAAAATCCGTGGGTGGCAATAGCCTGGATAAGGAGAGTATCCGATTATGTCAGGTTACGATGAAAAATGTAGCTTAAAGTCTGACTGAGGAGTTGGTTAATTTAGTATTTTATTATCTGTTGGAATACATACTGTAAAATATTGGCTATAAACGATATCGATGGTCTGATTATCTAATCTTTGAGGTTAGAAACAAACATTTGTTTTATAGAGTCAAAGCTTTTGGTCAATTAGTTTAATACCACCTTTCAGGCCCGGATTATGAGACTCAATAGATATTCATTGTTCTCTGGACACCGGTGTCCGGTTCGGGTTTGATGAATTAAGCATATTAATTGCCCAAATTTTAAAAGGAATAACCGATGCTTGCGATATCATTAGACCCAATGTTTTAGCAGCCAACATTAACAGATCCACTTTTCATATCAATAAGGACACATCTTATAAAAGCAAGATATTCCAAAAGAGACAGAAATGAAAATCTCTAGAAACGTCGAAATATTTGAAAACTACAATAGATCTCAACATTTTCCGGTCGAATAAGTCCTTTTTTCATTTGCTCCGCCCCATTAAGCTCTTAGAATCCTTATTATCTAAATCCCAGCCACCCAATATTGCTTCAGTACACCCCACAAAAATCTAAAACAACATTTCTATTTCCAATCCACGAACAATCGAACTCAATCCGCTCGCTCACCTCGAAAGGACCGCCCCTACCATCGGGGCACAACAAAAGGAGTCCGTTAAAAGAACTCTACGGCACCTCTAATAAAAGAATCGACTCTATCTATCATTGGTAAAGTAAAAAGAGACCGAAATCAGCGCAGTCGCGCCGTTCCGGGGTTAGACGTGCTTCGCATGTTCTTTGCGGAGTAGGGTCCAAGTTAGAAAAGATTTCAAGCGGGTGAGTTAATTAAATACATTTTTGCTGGTAGTAACAACAGTTTACAAGTAAACATATTCCATTGCTGGAATTGGAGTGAAATTAAAATATAGAATGTGCTGTTGCTGGCTTTCTAATGTAGATAGTAAAACCAATTGACAGGGTATATTCGACAATTATAATGCAGGCGATAGGCGGTTAACCTGACAACTATGATTTAAGTCTATCAATGGACTGAAGGGTAAATTCAATCAAAACGAATGTAAGCACAGACCAAATATCGAGAGAGACGAAAAGACCGCTTCAAACTGTATGAGAACCTAGCGTGTCGAACTTCTCGTACCTACGATGACGTCACGATCGAGATTTAGTGATGTGGAAATGTTATTGACGAGTTCTTGCAAGAAACCACTGCAAAATTAACCATTTTCGTCTCTGGGTGGCGCGTGTTTTCATGGCAATGGTCAAAAGGACTGACTAAGGTCGGAAAACTATGCCGTGGATCAAACTTTTGACTCGCAAGGTAGGTCGCACTTTTACCGTCTATCTCGATATAGGTATGTGAATGTAAGCGACGTGCTGACAACCTGTCACTATTGCTTCCGGACAACATTGAAAATTTAAGACCCACCCAACCAATGTCAACTGTACCATCGTTTTGATATGAGAGTGATGTCTAAAAATTTCACTCTCAAGATGCACCTACCCGTGATGCTTATTTCCCTTGTAGGGTTAGCAGCTAACCCTACAAGGGAAATAAGGAGATGTATGGATACGTGAGATGTGTAGATGCTTCCGCAGCTGAGGCGCAAGCCTAGGTACTTATGAATAATAGGAGATTAGCCCATACGCCCAAATAGGGCTATTAGGATTTATAGGTAACAACGACTGCAATTGCAGCCAGGATATAGCTTAACGGAGCTTAAGCACTTAAGACTTCCAAAGCACGGAGGTAGTACATTTTCATAGATAATACGTACATAATACGTACTATCCAATGATTGATCATTGCGAAAGTTACCCAAATGCTAGTTCACAGTGCACAATTCTTAGATTTGTATCTATAGAACCTCAGATACGTCAAACAGTGCGCCACTGAGAGTAATAGGAAAAAAAATGTAGTTCCAAGAAAACATAAAGTATTTAACTTGCACCACGGAATTCACTTTAAATGTAACTTTGCACGTAGTATACTTGCAGATAAGGTCTCTTTATATAGTTTCATTCGCAATGCACCGCAGTGCAGTGAGATGATTGATTTATGGAATTAGATTATTTCCTATACGAGGGTAGCCATGGAATGGAAATGCGTTCGAATTTGACTTTTATTGCAAGCACAATAGCAGCAGAAGTAAAATTTCATCACTCTATACGAAATGATGAATATTCATTACCTTCCTTAGATCTGTCAAAACAATTTCGTCTTGTTCGTCTTTATTCCCGCGTCCAGGGGGCATCTCTTAGCGCAGCATTGTTTCAATCTTAACATCCTATTTTGTACTACGAACCTTTTATAGTAAGCTTGTTTTATGACGAATGTTTTGTGACGTTTTCGCTCAATCATCGCCTCCAAATTGTGAAGTATGTCAAAAAGTGGGAACTTCAATAAAAACAAAACGCAACAAAACGTTCTAATGACATGATGGTTTCTAATAGATAATCTAAGTAGGCCCGCTGTCTTCTCATCCACAATTTCTTTAACAAAAATATCTTCCCAAAGAAACGCTTCCAAGCGTGAAAAGTTACGTTCTCCATCTTCTAAAGCTTACGGCACCGCTAGAACCTATTTCCGGTCCGGATACGGCACCTGGGGGCTTTTTTAGTCTGTATCTTTCATATGCTAATACTCACCGAATATTTACTGGAACGCTTTTTCCGCCGTTACAGTACTGGCCAGTCGGAAGCGCTTTGGAATCAATGCGAAGTTAGATTTATGGATTTTTGGGAGTGTTAGGTGGCTTTAGGAAATGTTTATCATGTTCTGTTAATGGTGGTCATGGCGTAAAATATAAAGTATGAGTATAATAAAAAAGATGCTCAGTGTCTTGCAGCGAAAATGACGGGTCACCGCGAGAAAAATAAGCTTATATTCATGATTTGAAGTTGAAGAGATAGGTGCATTCTTGCAACCTACTATAGAAATACGTACATCTTATGTTTTGGCGTGCACTGTTCATTGAAATAAAACAACTTTTACGGATATCAAACGCGCTATATTTCCACGAACTAAGTTGTAATTGTCCGTATTTTTTGTTTTTTTAGGGGTTTTTTGATTTTCCCGACGTTTCGGCACCTTTACAGCTGCCGTGGTCACGAGATGACTGTCAATCTGACTGATGGAAATCAAACCCCTAAAAAACCTAAAAATACGGACAATTACAACTTAGTTCGTGGAAATATAGCGCGTTTGATATCCGTAAAAGTTGTTTTATTTCTACTATAGAAAATTGAAAATAATAACCTTGGTCGTAAACTGATATAAAAACGTAAAAATTAAACTCAAGAGCTACTAAGAGCTCAGTGGTTAGAGCGCATTGGACCGAATTTCCAAAGGTCGTGGGTTCGAGTCCCATCTGAGAATTCACTTGTGGCCGAGTTGATTTTTCCCAATATTTTTCTATTTAAAAATTATTATGAATAAAACTTAAAGTCGATAATAATAGTAGTTCCTACCAGAATATTAATATTGATTAGTAATATCAAATACGACAACGTGAATTATCCTATAATTACCTCAATATCTGTGTAGCTCCTCTACATCATCAAGATACAATTATACCTCTAAAACTTAGATAACATTTCTATTCATATATAGGTTGGGTCCATCTACAGCAACCAGTGACCCATAGGAAGACATTACAGTCTCATAACCTCAAAATTTGCATCTGTCTGTACGTAAGACAATCACTTACTCTAAGTAATTGGTAAGCAACATCGTGTTAGGTATCCAATCAAAGGCTTGTGACCTCAAAGGCTATACACTCGATCAAAAACAGATCGTATCACAAGGGGTCTTAGATCAGATTTGAGTGGCGGGACGGACGAGATAGACATAAGCAATTCTGAGATGTGCAGAGATAGCTGGGGGCCAAATATCGGCCTAACTGCGTAATTGAATATCGAGACGGCACCACGAATAAAGAGTAAAATTAATCAGAGACAAATATTTCTTGTAAAAAAGCAAGGCAGCAGGTAGGTGTTCTTCCTACTGTCACAAAACGGTCGACAAAATTTAATAAACTGATACTATTCTAACAGCGTTCGTTGAACTGGAAAAGAGAATAACTGAACTGGTCAATCAAATCAAGTCGACACTTGGAAACTTGGCAATTATCTCGGCCATGGAAACGAACAAGCTAAGTCTAGCACTTGGGACATGGAGTAAGAAAATGATTACGGGTATTTTCATAGTTAATCTGTGACGAGGCTACCCCCAAAAATATATGGAAAAAGATTTATAGTTTGTCAATCTATATTAAACCTAAAGATGATAAAATTGATATCTTCATCTCGCTCAAACTGGGGGAGGCTACTACCATTACATTAAGGCGGTACCCTGACCGAAAGTGGCGCCGCGTTGAATTTTATTTAATATCGTAATTCTAATTCATCATTACATTCCCTCGTAGTCACTGCTAGAAGTAGATAGCAAAACTGCTAAAAGTGGCCGTTTTTGACACATTTGCTATCTACTTCTACGAATGACTATGACGAGATGTAGCGATACCTTCTAAAAATACAAGACAATGGGCTCTAAAAATTTCACGTAAAGTTTTATTAAAATTGTGAATTAGGTAATTACGATATTAAATAAAATTCAACGCGGCGCCACTTTCGGTCAGGGTACCGCCTTAACCTAGTAGTTGTTATAATTATTATTAATTAATTTTATTAATTAATATTCTATCTCTGTCCGATCATTTATCTCTATATCTCGATTGACCCAGATATGGCATTTCTCGTTGATTTCTCGTTCTATGGCAGAGAGTCTGTCAAATCTTTATTGGGTTAAGTTTATGCTATTCTAGACTGGACTATATTAGAACTTGAGTACTTTAAGGGAAGGGGGTGAGGGGGTCATCAAATTTAAGGATTACGATGTTCTAACGGTATTTCTATATTCTATATTCTCCCTCCTTTTTTGTTGAAGTCGGTAAAAATGGCTGACATTAATGAAGACTCACTCTCCCGATCATTAAAATGATTATGATAGGCTCAAACAAAACACTATCTCTTAAAACACTGAGATTTTCTCCAAAGACAGTTCTCGCCGATGATTCAATGTGGAAGAAAAGATCACCTTAAGTGAATACCGGTAAAACGGACGTCAGTAACACAAATACGCAGCCGAGTGGCTTTCTTTCAAATAAAAATCTATTGTCCACTTGCTGGCGCTCACTTGAACCGTAAATTATGAATTTCTTAAGAAATGGATGAGGCATTTGACGGGTACGATGGCGCTGTGGTTCTAACTTTACTTATTTCGCCAGGGTCTTGGGTTCAATCTACGCCTAGGACAAATATGAATACTATGATAACATTTATCTTTATCCAGTACACATCACACATCATCATCAGCCTGTGGACGTCCACTGCTGGACATAGGCCTCTCCAAGCTCACGCCTATTGTGGCGTTCATAGGAGGCTATTAGCCTACTGCTACCACGCTGGCCAGACGGGTTGGTAGAGGGTTTGTTTCAAGTTTTTTTCTTTTCTCGCACAGGTGTTCAATGCGTCGAGCCTCTTAGTCGACTCTTACGATATCCCAGGCATGTAAGGGAGTGGTGACACTTGTATTCTTAGGCCGTCACCACACGGCATAATCCAGTACCCAATAACAATTGCTTAAGCTTTATATTTAAAAATGAGAGGGACCTCTGGCGCAGAAGGTGGGTTTAAGTAGTACCCCTGCGCCAAACAGGTCGTCAAAATAATAATAACAGTTTTCATTTAAGGTTTACTTATATGTCGTTTTTGTGTATTAGTTTAAGTCGGTTCTTGTACTTTACGTGTGTGTGATTTTGTCTAATATTTATTTACTATTCATAAACAATTTATTCACGTAAGTATGGCTGTTTGTCCACCGCGCCGCCGCCGTCACCGTGACGTCACCGAAAAAGTCACGTCACGATAAAAAAAACTAAAGATCATTACGCAGTGGCAACAATACGACATATGTAAAACCATTGAGTTCGTAAATTTTTTTGAATTGCCGCTGACCATAGTGTTATTAAAATGCCGCATCCACAATATTGTAACATCCTAACCCTTACCCGTTCTAGTTTCAACGGCAGTTGAACCTATTGTGACTAAGTAATGACTAGCTATTCACTTATTAGGGAAATGTGAATATAATTTGGAGAGACATTATTATTAACTTAGCCAAATTGCGCGGTGAACGTACGATACGGTTCGGTTGTATAGCATATTTGACTCAATAGATTAAAGAACATGTTTGTTATGGTGGAACTGGGCGTTTTATTTACTTATCTATTTTTAGATTTGTTTGAAATGTAGATACTTATTGTGTAACTTGTTCCAATTATTCATTATTATTTTAAGCAAATCTATAATAATAATCATCATTTGGTTAAATGTATTACAAAATAGACAAACTGAGAAAAGGGACCTGAGTTTGGCCATTTTTCAAAATCGTGTGAGATTTGACAAATACTGTGTAGTTAGAAAGAGGGAACTAAATGGTATCAGTTGCTTAAGGCGCTAAACGGTTGAAGCGAGATAACGATGAGAAAACGACGCGCGCGAGCGTGACCGATTCTGCAGATTAAGCGAAAAAACCACGGTAGTAAATAACTATAGCGATTAAAGCGAAAATGATCTGTTTTATTTCATACAGAGTCGCCAAATTGAAAAGTGACCTTAACATATGAGTAAGGTCAATTTCCATCACAAAAAGAAAATACCAATTATAATATAACATTTTATGGTTATTGTAACCGTAAACAATTTTCAACTGGCATAAAGAAAGACTTATCTATCATACATTACAACATTTCTCGCATTACAAGATTACTGTACTGCAAGTTGTGAGGAACATACAGGTCAGTATCAATTTATTTTAGAAAAAAATATTTAAGCATTAAGCACAACATTAAAGCGATACTCGAAAAAATTATGCTGAAGCGAGATAGCAATGAGAAAACGACGCGCACGGGAGCGAGACCGATTTTGCAGATAAGGCACGATAAAAAAAACACAAAATAACTTCGTATTAAAAAACTACAGCGATTTAAAAAAAATGCTTCTATACGATCCTAAATATTATTGTTGTCCACTTATTAAACCAATTTCCAATAGTGTAAGTAACCCCATTTAAGAAAAATCTTGAATTTTCGTATTTTTTAGAGGTCTATTCGAAAAGAAAATGTGTCGAGGCAAAATCATAAAATCGTGTTTTTGAAACTATACGAATCTAGATAAAGGTATAAAGAAATATATATGTTATTATCAGATTTGTAACAACTGTAACCGTGCTATAGTTTTATATCAAAAAGTCAATACTTTTTCCGAGTAGCGCCTTAAGATAAGCAGACTGAAATAGACCCATTCCGCTGGCGGTTAAGTTAAGTCACAACATGCTCTTTTTACCAATAACATTTGACCACCATCGTGCTTAATACACAGGATGGGTTACATTCACTCTCACCTTGAGGAGCCCAAGGTTGTAGGGATCGGAGAACACATGAGCATGCAGCGCATTCCATTCTTTAGCGGGTCGCTTGACCAACTATCAGCTCCTTCTAAAATCTCTTTCTTGAGTTCTAAAGTTTTGCCGTAATCACCACACGTAATCAATAAACACACGCCTAAATAATTTGCGTCGAATCTTATAAAAAATCTCAAAAACAGTATACGCAAAAATATTCTAAGCGATCATACTTTAAAATAGTCACTATCATTAGAAACAGCTTTCACTTACTTTATTTCCAAATTACAACCGATGCGGAATGACATATTGTTACGGTATTATTAGAGATAATCAAAATATTCCCATAGTTATTACGTTATTCAAACGATTGAACCCTAATGTCTGATATGCGTGTGCAAACGATAATGTGCTTACTTTTATTGTATAAACCAAAAAAAAGTTGTTGATGCTAAATAATTGTGATAGCTTTATTTTATTTGATAAAAAAAATCTCTTAAATTTTTTTTTTTGGTCAGACAGGATGACCTTTGTTCGGATTTTATAGGTCATCAGTCGACTTCTTTGTACTATTTTTTTATTAAAAACACATAATCCTACATAGATGATAAAACACAGAGCCAATTTCATCAACTGCCGATTACATAGTCGTGGTTTTAAATACTGTTGCATCCCTTTAACACGGTTCTTACGGATTTTCTTTTTTCGTACAATTCCTGTAATTATTTTTTAATAAATGCATCCAAGATGCATACAAAAAAAAAATTAGTCTCGCAACACTAATGACAAAGGGACCATTAGAAAATGTTTGACATAATTATTTTAATCACAACCTATTGATTTTCTACAAAATTTTATTTTTATGATGAATCGCTAGTAACAAGTGGGTTTTAAACTTTAAAAAAAAACGACTAAAACGCAATGAAATTTAGACCCATTTTAATCAACTGATGAACCAACTGATTGAGTGAAGGATGACTGGTCATCATCAGTCATCCCGTGACCACGGTAGCTGAAAAGGTGCCGAAACGTCGGGAAAATCAAAAAACCTCTAAAAATTCTAAAAATACGGACAATTACAACTTAGTTCGTAAAATATAGCGCGTTTGATATCCGTAAAAGTTGTTTTATTTCAATGAACAGTGCGCGCCAAAACATAAAATGTACGCAACTGATTGAGGTTAAACATATGTTTTTTTTAATATTAAATATCAAAGTAGCAGTAAAAAAGTGGTTGTTGTTCAACAAAACAGACAATTACTTTTGCATTTTATTTCTAATTCATATTTCTATACTTATCCCGTGTGTCTTTGTACCTAGTTTTACTTAAAGGGGTACACAGACAAAGCGAAATAACAGAGTAATTTGTATAGCCCCCGCTCACGGGCGGTTGGCGAGTGAAACGATTGATTGGTCCGCGTGAACGATTACGTGTATTCTCTACACGGTTTTAGTAGTGACGCTGTTTGGGATTGGCCGTTTTTTTCCACACTATCCGACCAGAACAAGTACGCGCATGACAGCTGAAAAAAATTTACAAAAACTAACTATAAAAACAATATTTTATGAAGCGGTGATCAATCGGTTAATCACTGTAGCGGATAATCAGATAATAGGAAAATTGCGGTGATAAAAGTGAGCTATAGGTGCCAAAAGTGCAAAACCGCATTCCTGTCATGCGCCTAATTGTCTTGGTCGGATAGTACTTAAATCACAATGTAATCAAGAACTAAGAAGTTATATTACATTGTGCTTAAATTATGAACTAGTGGCCTTCCCGCGATTTGTCCGGCGTGCCTCCCGTTCCCGTGGGAATACCGGGATAATATATATCCATGTTTTAATCCAGGCAATTCTGTGTATTGTATAAATATTTCTTACATTTACACCAATTAACCTAGCCCGAAAGTAATCACTGTAAGGCTTGTGTTATGGGATACTAAGGTAAAGGATATAAATACATATAATTTAGTATAGGTACATAGTGTATATAAGTATTTATGTGTACAAATATATATAAACATCCATGACTGAGGTAGGAATGCTCGTATTCATCATACAAACATTTGCCCCTACCGGGATTCAAACCCAGGACCTCAGAGTAGGCGACACCTTGAAACTGGTGTACGTAACAAGGAGGTCATTTATGTTTTGATTCAGGCAATCTTCTATTTGTGTGCCAAGTTTCATCCAAATCGGCCCAGCCGTTCTTGAGTTATAAATGGTGTAACAAACGACTTTGTTTTTTTTAATTTTTTCTGAAGATGCGAAATTGAATTTAAGGTGTATTAACCTTTCACCCGTAAACCATTAAACCGATTTTAATGAAATTTGGCATGGACCTAACTTGAACCCTTGAGATGGACATAGGATGCTTTTTAGTCCGAGCGATACCCCTAATTGCACGGGGACGAAGTGGCAGGCAACCTTTAGTATTTTGATATATTTTTTTATAAAGAACATTTCGCTATAGAGATGGTACAGACTTTGTTTTTTTGTATTGGTATTGTTTTTTGCAAATTTGGGCAAAGACGTTTAGCATATATTTTATAGCAAGCTATTTTTGAAATGTCAAGTCAAAGTCACAGTCAATATCATTTATGCAGTCTAGACTGTTACAAGCACTTATGAACGTCAAAGAAGCTACGCCATCGGTTCACAAACCCTACGGCGGGAGACCTTGTAACGAGAAGAACCGGCAAGAAACTCGTCAAGGGCTGTTTTTTTCTCCCTGTTTTATTTCATACAGAGTCGTCAAATTGAAAAGTGACCTTAACATATCAGTAAGGTCAATTTCCATCACAAAAGGAAAATACTAATTAAAATATTACATTTTATGGTTATTGTAAACGTAAACAATTTTTAACTGGCAAAGAAAGACTTGTCTATCAAACATTACAACATTTCTTGCACCACAAGACTACTACACTGCAAGTTGTGAGGTACATACAGGTCAGTATCAATTTATTTTAGATAAAAATATTTAGGCTTTTATTTTTACAGCATTAAGATAAGCAGACTGAGGTAGACCCATTTCCGCTGGCGGCACCCGTTCACGAGCATGACGCATGAACCAGCCAATGAAGCATCTTAGTGACAATTAAAATCAAAAAATAGCTGGTTTTGCGCAAATGTTTTTTTAAGTACCTAGTCATCCCATGACCAAGTTTCTAAAGACGAAGCATCGGGAAATAAAAAAAACAATAGTTAACACGGAATTTTTAACTAAAATTCATAAAAACGAGTTGTTTTATTCAAATGTTATTATTTTAATAATAAACGAAGCTTGACGTCGTTCTTAAAAAAAGGATTATTTAAAAAAACGCGACAATGTGTCTCACGTAATTATATTACTTATATATGTGTATACATCGTTGGTCTCACGACAGCACCCGATACACGCGAAAGCATTCCTAAACCAATACACTACGGTGCTACTATAATGATTGATCCATTATTGATAAGAAATGCTCTTATTTCGAATGTAATTGATCGATACGTTGATATGTTCAGAGCGTTAATGTTGTTTTTTGTCTGTCACTTTTTTATGACTATCGATTTGACTAGCCAAACTCCTGGACTCGTTCGCATAAATTGTAATTTAAAAGATATCCACTTTTTGCTACAGCAATATGTCATTTTTTTATTATAATGTTTTTATACAATTATTTTGCATTTACTGTGTTATCGTCAAAGGACATCAGGCACTTTTCTAAGGAAAATAACTCAAAATGTGTAGCATTTCTGATTGACTTAAAATAAAGGCGTATAGTCAATAATTCATAGATAATATTCACCGTTTTATAAAATCATTAATTTTTAGTTATTTATATTTAAAACTTTTTAAAGAAGAGGCGAAACGGAAGCAGTCGTACGAAACAAAACTCTTTTGGCAGTTGATTGACAGTAACAGTGACAATTGAACAAATTTTTGGGTATCAATGTCACGTCAGTTATCATGAATTTATACTGTTACGTGTCCGTTTCATCTATTTAAATACTTAAAAACTAATTAAAGCAATTAAAAAATAAACATACTATTGTTTTATGATTCTAATAACGTATATAAGTAGCAGAATTATATATATTTATAAACTTTTGGGTCTACTATGCCCGATGTCCTTTATCTACTAGCCCACGTTAGTGGCACAACACTAATCATGCTTGAGATCTCGGCTTCGATTCTCAACTCAACAAAATGTTATAAACAAATAATATTTGTTTTACGTCTAAGTATTCTTATCTATGGAGGAGCCCATGGCGCAGTGGTTCGCGCGCTCGGCCTGCAATTGTTGAGGATAAGCAACTTTCGCAATGGTCGGTCACGGGATGGGTAACCCAAAATTTACTATTTCGATCTCCTCCGTGCTTCGGAAGGCACGTTAAGCCGTTGATCCCGGCTGCATTTGCAGTCGTTAAAACCCACCAATCTTCATTGGGCCCGCGTGGCGGGTCGTGGCCCGTTCTCCTTATCCATCTATAAGGAAGGCCAGTGCTCCAGCAGTGGGGACATTAAAAATTACTAATGACGATGACGATTCTTATCTATACCTCAATACATTTGTATGAGTAGTTATTTTTGTTTGTATATTTTATTTAGAGATACTAAAGCTTTCGTTCAACGTATTCAAATAAAATGGTTATTTGTATTTTATAATAATTATTATTATTATAAAGTAAGGTCCACAAAGTCTAAGACTTAAATTAGTCAGAAACTTCACAAATTTATGATACTTAAGTACTTACATAATATTTTCAACACTGTTCTCAAAATTTCAAACAAAAAAAATATTTTACAAACGGACAGCCGTCTCAAATTATACTATATAGACGGACACGTATAACAAACGGTTACCAATGCCATTAATAATTATCGGCCAAACATCTTTGTTTTCTGCGATGATTCGGCGTTTTGTGCCGTCGGCATCTAAATGTTAGAGTGGACTGGATTTGAACAGTCAGTGTTAAAAAACTAGTAGTGGAATCACCTTCGCTGTTTTAAAGTTCTAAATTCTAATTTCTGGAATGTGATTTTTTTTTCGCGTTCGCTATTTCATTAAATATATTTAATACCTTGGTGTTTTTGCTGACCGGCAAAAGCCATACACCGAGCCTGGACTCTACTTACTGCTGCACATACGTGCATTCCCTTTTTTCTGTTTGTCTTCTGTTTTTGTTAATATTGCAAATGTTGATTTCCTTTGTTTTTTATTTAATTTATTTTTCTTTGTCTTTTTCATATATTTTTTTCTGTTTGTGTAACTATGTTATGAATGTATATGTGTGTCAAAACTTTTATCTATCTATCTATCTACCTACTCTTCAAAGCGGTCTTGACTTCTTTTCTGTGATTGTTGCAATAAAGCGAAAATATCCACTAAAGAGGTTACATACAATATTAATTCAAGTTTATTACACATACTAGATACTAGAACTATCAGAGCTATTACAAATAAAATTATCTTCATATTTTATATTTATGAAACACCCAGTTAAATGCAAGACAACAAATATTATTTGAGAGTAAAGTTCAATTAGCATCATAAAGCTTGGCATTCTTGCAAAGTTGAGAAAGTACTTCACACCGGAACAGTTGCTCAATATATACCAAGCGCAAGTAAGATCTTGTATGGAGTACTGTTCTTATCTTTGGGATGGTTCCGCCCAATACCAGCTCCAGACGCTTAAGTCATTGAGCAGAGGGCCAAGAAGCTCATCGGCAACGATTATATCTTTCATAAAAAGCTCAAAAGCCTTGAGCACAGACGAAAGGTTGCAAGTTTATCGGTTATCTATCGGATACATTTCGGTGAGTATGCAGCTGAATTACACAGCCTAATTCCACCATATCCCTTTTTCCACTTGACAACCAGATGTTCAAATATGCGCTACCAACATTATGATTGAGGAGAGTGGAATTCTTTGCCTGAGTCTTTGTTTCCTGCTTCTTACAATTTGGGGACCTTTAAGTCGCGTGTGAATAGGTATCTTCTAGGCAAGCGCGTTCCATCTTAGATCGCATCATCGCATACCATCAGGTGAAGAAGCGGTCTAGCGCTAACCTATTACTATTACTACAAAAAAAAATATCCCAGTTGAGTATCGGACCTATGAGGTCTGGCGCAATAGGTAGCATTAGTTACCCAAACCTAAAAAATTGTACTAGGAATTCAAATGCAAGTACTTTAACAAAAACGACACTTCGAGCGTTCACAACACATCCTCAATAAAATATGTACAATGTACACAACAGCAAATTTATCGGAAAACCGCGATGCACGTTTCGCCATGCATAGTGTTAGTTCCTACCATTGGTGCACGAGTGAGTTACAGAATACTTTATGTACGGTAGCTAAAGTACTGGGTAACGTCTTTACTAAATGTACATTCTTTAACCGCCTCTGTGGTCTAGTGGTACAACCACCGGTATCAGACCCAGGGGTCCCGGGTTCGATTCCCAGCGGGGGGACAAATTGTATTCGGTTTGGTTGGTGGTACGAATTGTTGTAAGACCGCCTGGCTAGCTACCACCATCTTATCTAAGCCTGACGCCATAACAACAATGTTTTCAGCATTGTTATGTTCCGGCAGTTCGAGATAAGATAGCCAGTTCCTCAGTGGTTGAGGATTCCGGGAGAGGCTCGCTTCCATCTTCAGCCTTATCAATACTTAACATCAGGTATGATGAAGGCTAAGAGTTCCCCGTCATTCATAAAAAATAAAATAAAAAAAAACATTGTGGGGACGCTGGTGACGTCATGGAGCTGGCCGGCGTCGGGTATAGTTTGGTATAATGAAAATACTAGACACGAAACTTTTACCACCGGGAATCCAGAAGTACTGCATGCTATCACCCCTACCTGGTTGATATACTACGTCTGCGTACAAAGCGCTTTACCTCATCTTTTATTATGCGCACAGCCAGGGAGTGGAATTCCCTGCCTGCGTCTGTATTCCCGGGTGCCTACAACCCTCGTCCATGTAAAGCTCGAGTAAATAGGCTCTTTCTAGGCAAGCTCGCTCCATCTTAGGCCTCTTCTTAATGTAACAATTCAGAATGAGGCAGAGAGTAAGCCTATTTGATGTAAAAATAAAACGGTACAATGCTATTTTTTTAATAAAAACGGGGAAAATGTTTAGCCTTTATCGTTTCTGATGTTAAGTGATGATAAGGCTGAAGTTGGCGTCTTTTCCAGAACCCTCAATCACTGAGGAACTGAATATCTTATCTTTAACTTCCGGAGCACAACAATGCTGGAAACATTGTTGTTATGGCGTCAGACTTAGATCGGAAGGTGGTAGCAAGCCAGGCGGATTCGTAACATCTTCCACCAAGCAAACTGAATACTATGTGTTATCCAACTGAAATCAAACTTGGGACCTCTGGGTCTGATACCAGTGGTATTACTGGACCATACAGACGATGAAAGTGTTTTTTAAATTTGTCTGAGCCAAAAATCGACCCCAGGACGACCCCCGGTGGTAAAAGTTTCGTGTCTAGTATTTTTATCATACCAAACTATACCCGACGCCGGCCAGCTCCATGACGTCACCAGCGTCCCCACAATGTTTTTTTATTTTATTTTATTTTTTATGAATGACGGGGAGACTCTTAGCCTTCATTATACCTGATGTTAAGTATTGATAAGGCTGAAGATGGAAGCGAGCCTCTCCCGGATCTTTGACTATGTGATTAAAACCATAAAATAAATAAATTAATATTACAACAATCACACCAATTAGCTAGTCATCTAGCCCACGTTTAGTTTCACGAACAACTTGTGTTATGGATACTAGATAACGGATAAACAATTAAACATACTATTATACTTTTTTTTTCGTAAATACATACATAACATACATATTAAAAACCCAATACACCCATAGCAAGATACTCGAATACAGTTCGAATCGAACATCGTCGGAAAGGTCTGTCGAAGTTCGAAAGTACGGGACTTGACGACAATCAAAACTATGCTTAAACCGTACGTAATACAGTTTAAATTGTATTGGAACAGTAAACGTTTGAAATTCACACATCAAAAATTCTTGAAACACGAGGAAAATCCACGGTAGTGTGGAAAATAATTAATTTTCACCATATCCATTATCGTTGAGTGCTCCCTCTGAAACTATTGGACCTGCAATGAACTGGTGACTTTTTGATATACGAGTACAACCGAATAGGAACTGTGAAATATTTTTAACTTTATAGAAGCTTTTTCATTCATTTGAATTGATACTTTTTCATGACATAAGTACAACTATCTAGCGTAATGCTTATAAAAGTAACGATAAAAATCAGCTGACAATTATTCTATCCCATCCTATCCTACTAGGGAACTACTCCTATAGGGGAAAAAGGTTCTTCGCAATTTTTAAGAAAATTCAAAACGTTTTTTAATAAAGTTTATTTGCATTTAACTATAGTATAAGTATGTAGTTGCCATTTTATTCGATAACTTTGTGCCATCTTGTAGGTAGGGGGACATGATCCGATTATAATAGAAATTTTGGGGCTTCTGATCAAAATACCGCGACAAGTGGTTTTGGCAGTCCCCTCGTGATGACCTGACGCTGCCTAAAGAATTCTGACGAGACCGAAACAGGTGGAAATCTGAAGGTGCAAGGTCAGGACTATACGGCGGATGCATTAACACCTCCCAGCCAAATTCTCTTAATTATTGCGGAGTGGCTAAAGATGTGTGAGGTCTAGCGTTATCATGATGAAAAACCACACCTCTTCTGTTGATTAATTCCGGCCGCTTTCTCTCAACTTCTTGCTTTAATCTCATCAGTTGTTGGCAGTAGAATCAGAATCGATGCAGGCAGGACGCCTGGTGGTAACATCAACAGCTCATAATGAATAATGCCCTTCCAATCCCACCACACACACAGCATCACCTTGTTGCGAGTTAAGTCGTACGTGATCCACTTTTCATCGCAAGTTATCAGCTTCTTCAAAAATGGTTCGGTTTCATTAACAAGTACAAATGAGTACACGGTTCATTAGGTTTCTTTCAGTGAGCTCGTGACAAAATATCGAGCTTTTTTGTGTACTTACCCAGTTCTTTCAAATTCGCCAAAACTGTTTTGTGGTCAATTCCCATTGCAGTTCTTACTCTTACTCAGCTACGTTGTACTGATATGCTACTCTTTCACATAAAAACTACTGAACGGATTTGAATGAGTTGCACACAGTTAGAAGATAACCTGGATTGAAACATAGGCTTCTTTTTATACTGACGCTAGTGCCGTTATAACCGCTTACAGATGATATTGCCAAGTAAACGTATGAGAAACGGCAAGAGCTGTGCATATTCTTAGTCTAGTTCTTTAGCTCTCTTGACAGACTGATTGTAATCGATCACGTATGTTAAGCAAAGTTCGACCCGGTCAGGTGTCGGATGAGTGACCGTAAAGTGGCATTACAACTGAGCGCTTTCGTTCTTCGGAGGGCACGTGAAACCGTCGGTCGTGGCTGTTGTCAGTTGTTACAGTCGTTAAGCCAAGTCAGAGGCCTTATAGGCATCTTGATAAACTCTGACACCAGAGCTGGCCACTAATCCCCAGTCAATAAGAAGAAGAAGTGTTATTTTGGTCGGGGCACAGTATTAACAACCTCCTCTCGTTCCGTAGAAATCCTTAGAACTGAATAAGGCAGCACTAGCATAAGGAAAGGATTCGAGTATAACGTCTTATGAAATCTTGGAGACTGGTGAAAATATTACGACAATCTGGCTGGGTCTTCAAACGCTTGTTTTCTGTTAATTAACTTTCGTTCTTTTTTAGGAACGACGGGGAGACTCTTAGCCTTCATTATACTTGATGTTAAGCATTGATAAGGCTGAAGATGGAAGCAAGCCTCTCCCAGAATCCTCAATCACTGAGGAACTGACTATTTTATCTCTAAGTGCCGGAACATAACAATGCTGAAAATATTGTAGTTGTGGCGACAGACTTAGAATTAGAAACAAGTTCTACCACCAACCATGTAGAATACAAAAACCGCTACCGCTTATGGATTAGAGCATACCGGGTCGAAGGAATCCGCGCGCAGTTCCGAGTGGCCCCCGGCGTGTGGCTCAAAGAGCTGCTGATCGCGATAACATGACCACTAGACTTGGTTCCCTGGTCTGGCTTATGCAGTAACGTGCAATCATGAGTTAATAGGAAAGCGTGTGTGTAAAGTAATATAAATCTATCTAAACGAGAAGTTCTTGATAGCATAAATGACAGATCATATTTTGACAGTTGTAATATGAAAAATATTATTTCAAATTATCTTCTAATTTAAGTGACCCAGAACTTATCAGTAGATGGTGAAACCGGCCCACTAAAGACAAAAAACAGGTCTCATAGAAATAGGATTTCGAAAACATCAACTTCGTTTCTGATAATAACTGTTTATCTACTTCGATTTAGATCAAAATTATAAGACTTATTTTATCACGACATTATTGTAGTTCAGTCTCCATACAACATGAATGTAATATGTCAATTTCCTACAAACCTATACAATTTAAAAAGAAATGGCAGAGCCGGGTTTTTTCCCATAGGCCACTATGATAACCACTATATACAACATACAAGAATTTAATCAATAGCTACGCTAAGGTGGCCATTAGCTTAGCTATTGATTCAATTCTTGTATGTTTAGGCAGTATAGAAGATAATTAAAAAGCCTTGTATTAACCATAACACAAGGCTTTATAAAGTGTTTCTTTCAACACAACTATGAAATAAAGTGATTGTGAGTGCTTAAAGTAAAAGTTAAAACTTAGTACTTGCACCTTTGATGTAACTGCAAAAAGTTGTGTTTAATGCTGCATATAGCATAAGCCCGTCCCTCAGCCACTGACCGCTCTCATATACCTAGCTTAATGGCTTCAGGCTACATCTTCACATGGTGTTTTACAACGCAGTCAATAGAGCCTGCACAGTTTTAATCGCGAAAGTAGTTCGTATTTACTAAAGCGTGTCCTTGGGCGACGATTACGTATGTAAATACAGATGTTACTTTATTGCATATACTCTTTCATGGGTTCTGATTTGAGATATACTTGTGCTATTGAATTAAGTTTTTATTTTATTTTGGTTTGTTTCTTTATGTTTTATTGTTGTGATACGAATTCCAGCCATAGTACTGTATTTTTTTTATAAACGACGGTGAGACCATCATACCTGATGTTAAGTATTGATAAGTCTGAAGATGGAAGCAAGCCTCTACCGGAATCCTCAATCACTGAGGAGCTGGCTATCTTATCTGTAACTGCCGGAACACAACAATGCTGAAAACATTATATTTATGACGTCAGACTTAGATGAGATGGTGGTAGCTAGCCAGGCAGACTTACAACAAGTCCTACCACCAACCAACCCGAAAACAATATATACTTCCGCTGGGAATTGGAGCCGGGACCCCTGGGTGATACCGGTGATTGTTATCAATAGACCACAGAGGCTTTATCCGCCTCTGTGGTCTATTGATAACAACCACAATCATCAAGCTTTTAGTATGACCTTGGGCGACTTTATGATGGTTTTTGTGAAGGTTGGCGTGCATACTGTACTGTATACTCCAGAGATCTATATCGAGATAGACGGTAAAAGTGTACCTACCTTGCGTGTTAAAAGTTTGATCCACGGTCAAAATTTTACGACCTAAGTCAGTCCGCTTGAGACCACTGCCAAGCACTGCTTTCTTGCAAGAGTTCGTCAATAACATTTAAAAATCACTAACCCCCATATTCTAAGTCGTTCCTCCAAAACTTTTTACACTCCACTCAATCTCGTCGTGGGTAAAAATGGTAGTGTGCGCTAGGTCTAACACGGAGTGGCTACGTACTCTTTGGCTCCTCCAGGTCCTTACGGAGTTATGACTTAGAATACCGATTTCGAGGAGTATTTCGAAGAGGTTTTCAATGAGGTTTCGTTAAGTCGAGGACGAGTAAGTTTTGGAGGAACGACTTAGAATATGGGTGTAAATCTCGCTCGTGACGTCATCGTAATTACGAAAAATTCGACACGCCAGGTTCTCATACAGTTTGAAGCGCTCTTTTCGTCTATCTCGATATAGCTTTTTGGTACACAAAATTTAATTACACCACTTCTACACTACACATAAATTGCATGACCAACTTGGTCTAACAGAATGTGATTCTAACTGCAAACGCCGCAAGAAGCAGAGTTAGTATGATGAACGGAACATATCTAAGCATTTGTAATAATCAAAACAAAGTAAAAGTTTTCTCGGTACGTGGATATGAATAATATTTTATTGTAAATCATGGTTTGGGAAAGATTCTGATTACTACAATCCAATCCACTATATACAGTATGAAAAAAAGACGGGTCATTGAAGGGGAGAGTACCCTAAATATAGATGTGAGTATTCATTTTCAAAAATAAATTAAACTGCATTCAAAGATTTTGTAAAATCATTTACCTGCACTGGGAATCGAACCGGCGGCGTAATGAGAAAAATAACATCGTGTACTTTTATGGTACCAATCGGTAATGATAAAAATCGATTTAGTGTGAGTAGAATAGTATCTAAAATTAAAAACAACCCTTAATAAACCTATTAAGAAACTTTATTAATTGATTAAACTCGCGTCTTGTCGCCTTTAGTATGTAATTATGGTGAATATTAGTCAAAAAAGTCAATAACCTAATAATTAAAATCAGTGTATTGCTGCATATGGTTCATATTTTGAGCTAATAAGTAAGTTAAAGTGAACTCATTTTTATTTTAGTTAGTGTGAGTGAGTGGTAGGTAAAATAATGTATTGAACTATATAATCTTTTATCTTTCCTGGCTTTGTCTTTAATTTAAGTCATTAAGTTACTTAAGCTAAATCAATCTTTATACTAAATACTATCCAATAATAACATAAAAGTACAGAATGATTTTTTTCTCAAACAAACCCGTTCGATTCCCGGTGCAGGTTTCTATATTTTTTAAATCTTTTATTGCTTTTAACTAATTTATTAAAATCAAGGAATGATTCCTTTGGGTAAAATTTGCTCACATCAATGTTAAGGTACTTTCCTTCCAGTGGCCGTCTTTCTTTTCACTCTGTATATTCTGGACGATGGACGCTTGTAGGTAGACCGACCCCCGACAAGGTGGACCGACGATCTTTGCGTTGCGGGAAGCAGCTAGATGCGGGCAGCGCAGTACCGATCGTCTCGTGGAGATCCTTGGGGAAGGCTTATACCCAGCATTGGGTGTCATGTGGCTGAGACGACGACGACGACAATTTTTCAGTTTGACGCTTCAAAGTCGTTGCTTCTTCTACAAAAAAATTTTTTTTTCTTGGTGACCTATGTAACCGGTTTTTATACCTATTACAGGGACCAGCTTTTGACTTAGTCTCTTAATTACTCAAGTGTTATAATTATTCTAGATATAAGTAACCTATTTTGTTATGAAGAAATAGATGATTTATTAAAATTGCTTTTTCTATCTTCAACGGATAAACGTTTAGACTTCATCATACCTGATTATAGGGAAGAAAGACAGAATCACATTATATAAAAAAATGAATTGTAAAAAGCATTGCTCCCGAAATCTGCAACAACTGTAAAACTGCCGGTACATTGTACAAAAACTTTATTTATAAAATTATAGAACATATTCAACAACTATCTCCAATCATTCCCTTATATTCTGGCTACACATCCCGTCATACATGATAGCATGCCTGCACAAACCGGCTTGCACAGTTAAGACGTGGCGGATTGTCCCGGCTACAAGCACCATCTTGCCTGCGCAAACCGTTTTGTGCAGGTATGCTTTCAGGTTTCCGGAGCGTGTAGCCGAGACATTATATTCTTTTATAAGCCTAAAACCATCAACAGCGATAACACCATCATCACTACTGATATTTTTGCAAGCCCTGCGTTGTTCAGCATGTATCCCAATCTTTTTGCTTGGTGTATTAGTTCCAGTACCGAGTCCAGGGTTTCCTCGCCAGTCGGCTGTATTTGGTCTGTAGGAAGCAGGAACCCAAAGGTTCCATTATCTCTAAGCTCATAGCAGTATACTAAAGGCACATCCAAACGTTCCTTAACCCATTCGTCGCTTCCACCTGTGGCGTAATCTGAAACAAGAGTCACAGTTTTTAATCAACCCTGCGGGCCTACCAGCATCTATTAGAAACTATTATGCCGTAAGAACGTTTTGTTTCCGTTTTGTTATTTATTGAAGCTGTCACATTTTGACACACTCACTTTGGCGACGATTGAGCGAGGACGTCACAAAATTTCCGTCAAAAATAAGCTTACTTTAAGAGCTAGCGCAGACGACGGATAACGGAGGACTTTTTGTCCGCGACACGTCTTTATTGTTAACCAAATAATATTCAACTTAGCGCGTATATCCGCGAAAAGTACGCGATAGTCCTCGTTATTTATTCAACTTTATGTTCTTAGTAATAAGGTCGTGTCGCGGACAAAAAGTCCTTCAATGTCCGTCGTCTGCGCAGGCCATAAGAGATTCGTGGTACAATCGGGGAACTTCCCGATTGACCAGTAGAGTTTTTTTTAAAAAGCTTTAAGTAAAAAATGTAAAAGATATATAGAAAACGTTTATATCACAATTAATAGAACAGTATCAGTTATTTTACTTGAACTATAAATTATTTATTTAACCTTAGTACGTTCCGAGAAAACTTTCCCAAAAAAACTTTGCTGATCAACCGGGAAGTTCCCCGATTGTACGAAATTGCATGGTAAGATTTAAACAATACTGCGCTAATAGATCGCGGTAGGTCCCTACCCTAGTTCATTTAAAAACCATAGATATAATTATTTTACTACAAGTATTGAAACAAATTGACGACCTGTTTGGCGCAGGGGTACTAAACCCGCCTACTGCGACAGAGGTCCCGGGTTCAATCCCCGGACAAGACAAATATTTGTGTGCATGAACATGTCTATTTGTCTTGGACTGGGTGTTTAATATGTATATTATGTATGTATTTAAAAAAAGTATATAAGTATGTATCCGTTAACTAGTATCCATAACACAAGTTCTTCATTAAACTTAACGTGGGCTAGACAATTGGTGTGATTGTATGCAATTATTTATTATTTATTTATTATTATTATTATAAATTATTCATTAACAATAAATTGTGGTTTTTATAATGTTGTTACATATCCTCTATAGAATTTGATCAAATGTTTTTGATTTTTCTTTTTTTAACTAAGTTAAAAGTATGAGTATTGTCACTAAGGCTACGTTAACATTTGAATGGGAAATTGAGTATTGTATGGACCGAACAGTACTACTGAAGGATTTTAACGATTGAATATGTTTAAGTTTATTGAAAGGTGAACTTATGTTAAATGTATGATATTGATCGCCTCATATCTATTTCTACTTTAGTTACCTATTATAGTAGCGACGACTGTTTGGCGCAGGGTACTTAACCCGCCTTCTACGCCAGTGGTTCCGGGTTCGATCCCCGGACAAGACAAATATATGTGTGCATGAACATGTCTATTTGTCTTAGTCTGGGTGTTTAATATCTATATTATGTATGTGTTTTCAAAAAAAAGTATATAAATATGTTTATCCGTTATCTAGTATCCATAACACAAGTTCTTCATGAAACTTAACGTTGGCTAGATAATTGGTGTGAATGTATGCAATTTATTTTTTAAAAATAAAATAAAATAACTTACATAAGACTTCAGCTACGTTTCCTGTAACGTACCGGGTTCCATATCTTACAGATAGGGCACCCATTGCTCGTCTGCCAATGTCTACCTGAAATTAAACTAATAAATGAAAACTCATTCTCCTAAATTCTCTCGTCTAGATCAACATTCAAAACCAAATCATTGCTAAAGCCAGCGTAATTTGTAATACACTATTAGTGTTACTGCCGCGATCATATCGTCATAATTTTATTTCCTTCCTACCCGCTATTATCCTTACAAAAAGGCACATCGCTCTGCTCGCCGGCCGAACGGGGCCGATGCATTCCAAGTGCAAGGACAGTAGTCTATTGTGAATTATTATTATAACTTCTCATCCCGCGCAATTCATATAACCGCACCCGCGTAGCCCATAAGTATTCAGTGTTACGTGTATTCGGTAAATCGCCGTGCTCGTGACCGTTCACGTCTGATCACGCGGATCCTGCGTGACGCGCAGGCGACGAAGCCCGCTTGCCATTTCGAGTGTTGGCGAGCTGATGCTGGACCAAGTAAGTGCCTTTCCATAACCAGCCACCGTCCACGTCCGAAACCTACCGAAATCCCGCTTCCTACCATTTCTTTTACACCCCGCATTCCATTCGCATTCCATAACGCATTTTTTTGACGATTGAATGTCTTTACCGCAATTACTATCAAATTTGATGTTCGACTTTAGTATGTACGAAATAATTAGCCACCCACGGTTTTACCCGCCTGGTTCACGTGGAAATATTGATGTAAAATGTATCGTATGTCCTTTTAAATTCCAGATTATTATCTATCTCTGTGCCAAATTTCATTCGGATCTAATTATGAATTTACAACAAAGTAACCCCTTTTAGTAACTCGTAGATCGTATTTAGTGATGTATGTTAATACATACTTTAAATACCGATGAAAACGGATTTGTAAGAAATTTGGCACAGAAATAGTACTTAGATAGCCTAGATTAAAATATAGGATACTTTTAATTCCAATAATCCCACGGGAACGAGAACCACGCGGGTAAAACCTTCGCTCGCGGTTTCACATCATCATTTCATTAAAATCCGTTGTAGTAAAACTACTAACTGTTTTAGCGTGAAATAGTGTCAAAGAAACAAATAAAAAAACCGGCCAAGTGCGAGTCGGACTCGCGCACCGAGGGTTCCGTACAAACCTGTAGGTATATAAGTAAAAGTTCACCCATCACGACAGTCGAGTCATAGTTATGGTATTTTTATTGCAAAATGAAATTTTAAATTTTCAAAAATATTTTTTATTATATGATGTAACTAAAAATTTACGGTTTTCGTAATTTTTCTTATAGCTGTACTATAAGACGTTACTTTGTACCAAATTTCAAGATTCTAAGTTCACGGGAAGTACCCTGTAGGTTTTGATTCCCGTGTGAGTTTCGAAAATTTGCGGAAATTTGCGGCATAAACGGCTGTATCTTTTGATTGCTTTGGCTTAGAAGTTTGATTTTTTTCACAGCTCCAAGGGACAGTAGACCTGAGTATTAGATATAAATTTCAGTTTAATACCTCCACGCGTTCCTGAGAAAAACGGTCTTGACAGACGGACGGACAACGAAGTGATCCTATAAGGGTTCCGTTTTTTCCTTTGAGGTACGGAACTTTTAGGGTTCCGTACCTCAAAAGGAAAAAACCGGAACCAAATACAAAGCGTTTCAATATTAGTCTACTCGTATAAGGAAAATAATTAATTGTTTAGTAATGAGGATGGTGCACACTTATAAACTTTAGCGTTACATATTAAAAATTGATATGAAAACGGGTCAAAAGTCACTTCGTAACCACGGCTGATGCACGAGTAGCTTGGCCGAAAATTCGGGAATTTTAGGTAGGTGAAATGCCTATCAAATACGTTACGTACGTGTTTAATTATTATTTTTTTTTTATTACACCAATTATCTAGCCCACGTTAAGTTTCATGAAGAACTTGTGTTATAGATACTAGATAACGGATAAACATACTTATATACTTTTTTGTTGTAAAATGCATACTTAATATACATACTAAACACCCAGACCAAGACAAATAGACATGTTCATGCACACAAATATTTGTCTTGTCCGGGGATCGAACCCGGGACCTCTGGCGCAGAAGGCGGGGTTAGTACCCCTGCGCCAAACAGGTCGTCAAAAGGATCAATTAACAGGATGTGGTCTAAGGTGTTGCATGCATGCGCAGGAAATGCATATTCGCTCTCGCCTTGAAGAGGCCAAGGTCAAAGTCAAAGTCAAAATATTTTTATTCAAAAAGACTTACGGATAAGTACTTTCGAATCGTCAATTTTTTTCTCCCCTGCCAGCTTTTCAAGAAGATGTAGGAATCGGGGAACACATGAGCAGTCAGCGCATTCCATTCTTTTGCGGTTCGCGTAAGAAAAATGTGTCAGCAAATTTGTTATAAAATTATAGGACAGTTCGAGATGATACAAATAAATAAATAAATAAATATTTCCATACAATCACACCAATTATCTAGCCCACGTTAAGTATCATGAAGAACTTGTGTTATGGATACTAGATAACGGATAAACATACTTATATACTTTTTTTGTAAATACATACATAATATACATATTAAACACCCAGACCAAGACAAATAGACATGTTCATGCACACAAATATTTGTCTTGTCCGGGGATCGAACCCGGGACCTCTGGCGCAGAAGGTGGGGTTAGTACCCCTGCGCCAAACAGGTCGTCAAATCTGATATAATATATAAAATCTAATATATAAAATTCTCGTGTCACAGTTTTCGTTCCCATACTCCTCCGAAACGGCTTGACCGATTCTCATGAAATTTTGTGAGCGTATTGAGTAGTTCTGAGAATCGGCTACTATCTATTTTTTATCCCGAAATTCCACGGGAGCGAAGCCTCGGCAACAGCTAGTAAGATATATATGTCTTTATACCTATAGCTAGATTTGTAAAGTTTTAGAAACACGATTTTATGATTTTGCCTCGACACTTTTTCTCTTCGAAAACCCCTAAAAATACGAAAATTCAAGATTTTTCTCAAATTTTATTACGCATACTATTGGAAACTTATCATATTTAGCATCGTGTCGTTTCATTTCTATTATAATCGCTATAATGGATATAATATAATTTTAGATTATAATAGATTTCGTGTTTTTTTCGCCTTGTCTGCAAATCGGTCTCGCTCCCGCGCGCGTCGGTTTGAAAGAAAGAAAGAAAGAAAATTATATTTATTTGAGACAAACACGATAATCTAATATATAAAATTCTCGTGTCACAGTTTTCGTTCCCATACTCCTCCGAAACGGCTTGACCGATTCTCATGAAATTTTGTGAGCGTATTGAGTAGGTCTGAGAATCGGCTACTATCTATTTTTTATTCCGAAATTCCACGGGAGCGAAGCCCCGGGGCACAGCTAGTGATACATAAAAATAACACAAAAAAGGCACAGGTTTGTCTCAAAACGGTACCGAATCAGCATATTGCGATCTCGCTTCAGTCGTATAGAGCCTAAATACCAGTTTTATTAACAATATTTGACGTTTGTGTACTTAAATGTCGTTGCATCTGTTAAATCTGATAAGTTTTTAAGCCCATTCTTCTGTCAGTTAAAAGATGACCTAGAAGGGTATAAAAAACTTAACGATTCAAAAAGATTTAGTAGTAAGTTCAGTTCAGTTAAATATTGAGTCGAATATTTCGTTATTTGCTAGCAGGACACGGGTGTCCAGAGAACAATGGAATATCTTTTCAATAGAAAAAGCACAAGACATTATCTATTGTGCCTCATAATCCGGAGCCTGAGAGGTTAAGTAACTTTTGCAAGTTGGTGACCTAAAATGCCGCTGGTTCGGGCTGTCTTTGCAGTCGTTAAACCTACCAATCCTCATTAGGATCACGTCTCCTTTAATCACAAGGGAGGCCAGTGGACCAGCAGTGAGACCATTATAATGACTCATGATGATGAAGAAGAATAAACTCAACCACTTCTATGTAATAAAAATCGGCCAAATGCAAGTCGAATTCGCACATGAATGGTTTCATGTCTCACCCAAGGTTGCCTGGAAGAGATTGCTATGTAGCAATAAGACGGCCTATTGTGTGTTTTCTCTGTATGTGTTTGTTTTTGTATCGTGTGCAATCAAGTTTCTATTATTATATTAAATACACCTACCTACCCAAAATGCCCCTCTATAATTTATCGCCTGCAAAAATAACTTTGTTTTTTATAGCGTCTTTATGAATGACAAAGTTATATTTGCGGTTTTGGCAAATGACCTATAGCTCTGAAATTGCATAAAATATTTCGTTCAAACTAATTTTCGTAGAAAGCATAATACTTTTTTTAGATTTTTCACTTTCTTATTTTAAAAGTTAGAGGGGGGGCACATTTTTCACTTTGAAAGTGTATATCATTCAAACGGTTGGTTTGATGAAAAAAAAATTTTTCAGTAACAGTTCCATGTATGGGGAGTAATTCCCTTAATTCATATATTTTTTTTATTTTTGTGTAAAAACCGTAAAGCGGTTTACAGAATACATCTACCGACCAAGTTTCAACTGTGTAATCCTCATAGTTTTGGAATAACATTTTACCACTTTGGAAGTGTATATCTTTCAAACGGTTGATTTTGAGAAAAAACTGTCATAGGAACTTCAATGTAATTTTTAAAAGACCTATCTATAGATATGCCTCAAGTATAGGTTTGACAAAAATAAAAAAAAAATGTTTCAAATCCCTTCGGGAAAAATGCTATATTTCTAAAACGGACAACCATATTTCGTTCAAACCAATTTTCGTTGAAAGTTTTTATTAAGATCTACAGCATATATTTTTATTTTTATTTTCACTCTCTTAGTTCAAAAGATAGAGGGGGGGGGGGGGGACACACATTTTACCACTTTGGAAGTGTACATCTTTCAAATGGTTGACTTTGAGATAAAGACGTTTTAGAAACCTCAATGCAATTTTTAAAGACCTATCTATAGATACCCCCACACGTTTGATGAAAAAAAAAAATTTCAGTGTCAGTTCCATGTATGGGGAGCCCCCCTTAATTCATATATTTTTTTATTTTTGTGTAAAAACCGTAAAGCGGTTTACAGAATACATCACCTACTAAGTTTCAACTGTGTAATCCTCATAGTTTTGGAATAAAGTGGCTGTGACATACATTGATTTGGGCGAATCTATAAGGGTTTCGTTTTTTGCCTTTAGGCTATGAAACCCTAATAAGGAAAAGCGCATTTTTGGGCAAAGGCCTACTTAGCCTTTTTAAATAATTTATTAGCTCTATTACGCGTTTTGTCAACGATCCTCGCTAGCGTCTAACGTAAAGACATTATTTTGTATGAAAAATTGTTCAGAGCCTCAAGCGAGTAGACGAACTAAAAATGGTATTATGAGTTGACAACGTTGTTTCAACTCCTGTTACATAAGCTTCACTATTCGCGGTCACGTTTTTAGGCATTCACGGCATTTTTTTCAGTGAGATGGTACTTTATTAAAAAAAAAAAAATAATTAATACGACATATTCCTAACATTGAATTTGTCCCTCCAAAAGCGCATTTAGCTAATTGAGTCTCCTATTACGACAATATACATAAAACTTTTAAATCTACGTGAAGAATTAAGCAAAGTCGTAAAAAGTAAAAACAAGATTAATATACCTGTATTTATTTTGCAATGATTCCACGTTATAAATAATATGGAACTTGGTTAGTAAACGTTGCCTATGAGCTTATTAATTGAACTGTGGACAACCAAGGCCCTTTTCGGGTCTTGGGATGTCGCTTGTCTCTAAAAAAGTTTCATAATTTTATAATAAAATATTTTTACAATATTTTAGACTATCTATATTTTCTTGGATGATTTTTAGGTAAGCGGTCCTATTGATTTAATGCAAAAGATATCGCCGGCGAAGTAATTTCATATTCTTTGCCGATAATTTATTTTATTTTTATTGTTATTGTTTATAATGAGCAACTACATAAAGATCGACGATTTAAATAAATCGTCGATGTTTATGTATTGATAAATATCAATAATGAACATTTTCGTGTATACCCTGTGCCCTTGTACTATTATTTTATTCTGTGTCTATGATGACACTTCACTGACGCGGATACTTTGATAAAATTCAAAAGGTAATAAATTGACGGAATGTGGACGTTTACTTCACATTTCTTAATTTAGTAGGGTTAAAGGCGTCATAAAAAAGTTGTATTTATGTCCTCATCTTCATCATATTATGGACAACAAAGGATAATTTATGATTTTTTGTTTTTGCATATTTCAATGCTATTTTTATAGTTATGATATTTTTTTAAATAGAAAAATATTGGAAAAAAAACATCTCCGTCTCATCTGAGAATTCACTTGTGGCCGAGTTGTTTTTTTTCCAATATTTTTCTATTTAAAAAGAATATCAGAAAGAGATAATGTCAATTTACGTTACTTATTCAAATCTATGTCTCGACGATGCCTTCTCACGAATTTACGTAGCAGTTGTCATAGCTTTCACAAAAACTCATAATACCGCTATGGCAGTTGGCGATTCGAGGAACGTATTTACGGTGACAGCAACTGTAACGTCACTTGTGTTTACAGGAACAATCAGGGAACAACTCATAATCGAGCTACGATCTCTTTCTTGCTTTTTGTTGTCTGTTCACACATTTTTTTTAATGAGTGGATAAAAAAAATATTAAAGAAGAAAATTGCTCACCGCATCATGATAATTTCCTATAGGCTCAGTAGTATTTCCAAATGGTACTAAAAGCATTTGTCCAAAAGAGTGAATAGAGAGATACAGGTCGATCTGATCACCAATACTAAGAATATAATTAGATAGACTCCTGGTTTCTGGTTCAGAAAAAGGTCCATTACCAGCATATGTATCAGACCAAGGCAAACTGCTAGCTCCGTGAACTAAAAGTAAAAACAAACAAACATAAAAAGTAAATTAAAAAAAATTCAAAGACATGTGGGGTCATTGGGGCAACAGGCTTATCGGCTTGCGATCGCAGCGACAAAGCAGTTTTCGCAAGGTAATAATGGTCAATGTTATATTATCTCGAGCTCATTATACTTTAACTTCAAAGGTTTAGTTGGTGGTAGGACTTGCTGTAAGTCCGTCTGGCTAGCTACCACCATCTTATCTAAGCCTGACTCCATAACCATAAAAACAATCAGCATTGTTGTGTTCCGGCAGTTAGAGATAAGATAGCCAGTTCCTCAGTGATGAGGATTCCGGGAGAGGCTCGCTTCCATCTTCAGGCTTATCATACTTAACAGCAGGTATGATGAAGGCTAAGAGTCTCCCCGTTGTTCATTAAAAAAAACTTCAAAAGTACGAATCTCCATACCATAACCCACCCTTTTCTCATAATCCCAAGTCCAACACCCCTGTTGGCCTATTTATAAACATGCTCCTCAAAAAAAACTCACCAAGCCAGTTGCTGTTCCAGTTTCTGTTCAAATCTACTCCAAATGCAGCAAGTGATACTGGTCGTCTATTTTTACGCCACATTCTGAACTAAAATAGAAAAGACTTAATAAAGCACTCTAAAATCACTAACAATATAACAAAATGTATTTGCAAATCTCCGAATTTATGAAAACTTATTCGCCCTATTATCATAGAATTTAACATCCATTGCTGAAGTAAAAGAAAACATCAAAGATTGTCATTAGATTGTGCTCGATGTATCAAAAATGCACAAATATACATACAATACATACACATACCTTTTTAATGTTCCCACTGCGGGGGCACTGGCCTTCCTTATGGATGGTTACGGAGAACAGGCCATGACCCATCACGCGGGCCCAATGCGGGTTGGTGGGTTTTAACGACTGTAAATGCAACCGGCGCCAACGGCTTAACATGCCTTCCAATGCACGTAGGAGCTCGAGATAGTAAGTTTTTGGTCACCCATCCCGTGACCGACCATTGCGAAAGTTACTTAACCTCAACAATCGCATGCTGAGCGCACGAACCACTGCGCCACGGGCTCCTCAGCAGAACCAAATTCTTATTTTTTTTATATTTTCATTCTAAATAATAACAGAACAAACCTCTTCATGCGAAAAAATGTAGCCATCTGGATTTGTTACCGGGAATATATACCAATCATATTCACTTGCAGCCTCTTTAGTTCTTTCATCATCACTGCTTAAAAGCTTATCAGTGATAAAATTTACTGTCGCTGGAGATATCCATTCCCTTGCATGGATTCCTCCTTCTAATAACACAGCTCTTCTACCAGCCCCATGGGATATCTTAATTCCTCTAATGGGTCTCCCTTCGTAACTTACTCCACCGACTATGGGAGTGACAACGTTAGGATAGTAGGCTATTAAATTATCTAACCACGCGTAGATGCCATCAAGAGTGTAATACGCATTCCACACCATGCTTCGTGGACCACTTCTTGTTGCTGTTTCAATCTTTTCTTTCTCGATGTGTCTGTAAATAAATTCAGAATAATGGGTACAAAAAATCTGTAGCATTAAAAGATGCCATATTTAAAGAGTCTGTCCCACTTACTGGTTTTTGTTACAAACGAAACTAATCTGCCTCTCTTTGTCTAATTTCAAAATCTATCACAATCCCTTTCAAAGATAGGTAGGTAATTGTGATAGTCATTTTTGGAATTGGGTAATTTATAGTCACAATCCCTTTCGGAACGAATGATGTTTTAAATGACATCATATTTGACAATTCTCCATACATTTGAAAGAAATTTTCGTATGTCACTTTGCTTAGACAGTTCAATTTCGTTCATTTCAAAACGCGTCCCGATGACAATCCCCTTCAGATGTCAAATAGTGACGGCCTGGGTCTTACCATCAACTGTAATGCAATTCATTGAAGGTTGTGAGAGTGGGATGCTGCCATATGGCGCGTCTAACGGCGTCCCGCTCTTACTACCTTAAAGTAACCTTAAATGAATCGCATTACAGTTGATGGTAGGCCCCCTGAAGTATGTTTGTAACGATGCCATTTCGTTCTTGCCTTATGGACGGATAAAACCTCCATAATGGCTGGAAACTCCGTAGTTTCACTCTATGGAAATCAAATTATATTTCTGTCTAAATTCAAATTTTCTTCGTCCCACGAACCTTGTTCAGCTCATTTTGACTTAATCTTACAAAACCATCAAGCTGAACAGAGCTCTTTTAACATAACCATATTTATCTAAAGTTGTGGATGAAGGAAGCTGTCCCTTCATAATTACTACTACTATATCAGGAACCCGTGTATCGGGTTCCTTTTTCTAATTACAAATAAAACAAGTCGCCTGTAGAACAATACTTTTATTTCATCTTCTATTACTAAATGAGTGCGGCGGTTCCGAAGTTCCGGCGACTGTAGTGCTGCCGGACCAGGAGCTGTTTTTAGCCATTATGGAGGTTTTATCCATCCATAAGGCTAGAACGAAATGGCATCGTTACATGTTAATATCTTTCAAATGACGAATTGGAAGGGATTGCAATAGATTTTAAAATTACACAATTAGCCCCCTGATTTTACATAAGGGATCTGAGCACCATATCTTCTTCAATCATAGTCACCAGTCATTTCAGTCAATTTATTTTTAAATCTAGACATATTATAGTTAAGCTTTTAAATTAATTTTACTAGTCACTTCTGTACATTATGTTTTTACTTTATTCATAGTTATTGAACTTATTATTATTATTGATAAATAATTAAAACATGTACTTACTCTTGAATATTTGGTATGGTTATCTTAAAATCTATTTTGTTCTTGTTTAAATATTGTTCCAGTTTTCCTTTTTCAGCAGGACATATCATTACCAGAACATGATTCTTTGTTTTAGGCACAGGATCATTCCAGAAATCTAGATTTATTTCTCCATTGCTTTGAAGTTCTCTTAAAACATTTGTTTGTGCGTCTGTTGCAGGTAAAATTTTGTACAATGAGTAGTTGTCAAATCTGAATTTTTCACCAAAAACTTTTAAAGTTATATTTAAAAGTATAAAAACCACTATTTTGGATTTCATTTTGTCAACTTAATTAATTGTTAACTATTATGTTATGTATGTGTATTCAACATACATTATGAATAAAGAAGTCATTTTCTTATTTTATCATTCACCATTGCGATAAAATTATGATAATCATTATTATCTTGGATTTTATCTTCAATATAGGCATATACTCGTGGTTTATCCATTATGGTTTCATTGTAGTTTTTTTTTTTGGTTCTGTTTGTCAAAACGTAAAAGGAACTCTCCCTTCTATAACGTTATCTGGAACCCACTCGTGCTACATGTAAATCTACTAATAATATAAATGCGAATGTATGTCAGTTTGTTTGTTTGTTTGTTACTCTTTCACACAAAAACGACTTAACGGATTTGTATGAAATTTGGTATGTAGGGACTTCAAGGAGTGGACTAACATCTCTTTTTAATTTATGATTTTGTAATTTTTGCATTTTTCAATGCTATTTTTATACTTATGGTAAATTTTAAATAGAAAAATATTGGAAAAAATTGACTCGGCCACAAGTGAAATCTCAGACGGGAAAGTCTCGGTAGCTCAGCGGTTAGAGCATTGGACCGGATTTCCAAAGGTCGCGGGTTCGTTTCCCGTCTGAGATTTCACTTGTGGCCGAGTCAATTTTTTCCAATATTTTTCTATTTAAAATTTATCTCTTTTTATCCCGATATTCCCACGGGAACGGCAACCACACGGGTGAAACCGCTGGTAATATTATAAATGAGAAAGTTTGTGAGAATTTTTACTCTTTCACTTCTCATATTGAACCGATTTGGATGAAAGGAGATGGCTAAAAGTACTCGGAGTCGCCAGATATTTAGGTTTTATACTTAAGTAAATCATCATCATCTCTGGAACCTTGTGGTAAAAGACCCGATGGTGCGACGTTAGTGCCCTGGTGCTTGGGGCGTACCTTGGTATATTAAATACCCTCGTACAACAGTTTTTTTTTTAATTTGGTGTGTCGTTAAAGACCCAGTTGGAGCAAGTGGGTTAATAAGAACAGAAAAGAAGGTAGCAAGTATGAGATTGGGTAGCTATCAAACGCACACAATTTGGAACAGGACTGAAACTTAAACCTAAATATCTAGGACTCTACCAGGTCACCAAAGTAAAAAGGAACGACCGTTATGATGTGGAGAAAGTATATTCACATGCCGATGTAGAACATCAACATCAGTTATTCAGATGAAGAGGTGGCCTGATATTCCACTGGATGAAATAGGTGAGTAAGATGAAGGACATGTAAGGTGCTGCGTGATATGGGATCAATGAAAGATTAGTAATTTTTATTTTTATAGAACGGTACATGTTACATTCAACACACCATATTTAACATCAGTTGTGTTAAAGTTGATAATTTAGTAATAGTTCGAGGTTAAGGTTTATTTGGGTTATTGTTTATTTTTTAGTTTTTATATTTGTATTGTATAAGAGTGGAATAAAGATGGATGCCTAGAGACAGGCATAAGAGCAGGACGGCCGAGTGTGGGATTGGAACAGAGCGAGAGGTGAATGAGTGAAAAGGAAAGTGAATGACGAATGAATGAGGGAGAACGTAAGAAGTGAGCGGGACGGAAGAAAGGACTTGAATAAACGAGGAGAAAGACGTAAGACGTGGAAAGATTTTAAAAAGTTAAATAAAAGATTTATGATTTTGTATTTTTTGCATTTTTCAATGCTATTTTTATACTTATGGTAAATTTTAAATAGAAAAATATTGGTAAAAATTAACTCGGCCACAAGTGAATTCCCGTCGGAGAATTCACTTGTGGCCGAGTTAATTTTTTCCAAGATTTTTCTATTTAATATTTACCATAGTATAAAAGATTTAATTAAGTTTTTGTGCATTTTCACTGTCCCATCCCACATACATACTTTTTTATTTATTAGACCGTGTAATAAGCATGTTTGTATGAAAATAACGTTTAACGTAAGTTTGATTTATTTGCTGCCGAGTGTATTAAAATGTGCCGAGTGTATTATGAAGATATCCTGGATTAAAAGATAGGATATTTTTTTTCCAGATATTTTCACGGGAACGGGAACCACGCCGATGTAACCGCGGGTGGCCGCTAGTACATTATATAGGCAATTTTGATTTTAATCGAGTTTCTAATGTTCTCAACTTGAAACTGTCAATCCAAACCCGACCATTGGTGAAAATATCACTAATCATATATCATTGAAGTTATCTTTTAGATTGTTTTTAATTATTAAAATAGCACTTCGATAATCTTTATCAAATCCAGTTTTATCACTGAGCCTTACTTATCTTCGACAATAAAGCGCTATGATTAGACATATCAAAGCAGAATATATTACACCGATATCAAGGTTACGTAGTGCGTATACACATAATAAATATGTCACTAACTAAAAATATGCCAGGATTATGCAGAAACTCTAAAGAATCGAAATGAAAGTGTAAGAAACGCGATAGAATTTTTAGAGCTACCACCATTTATCTAAGTCTGACACCATAACAACAATATAACGTCCGAACCACAGATCTAAATCGAGATAGACGCAAAGAGCGCTTCAAACTATATGAGAACCTAGCGTGTCATATTTTTTGTATGTTCTATTGAACATACAGTCTCCGCGTCATTCTTAAAAAAAAAATTAAGTAGAGTTTTATTTTTTAAGAATAAAATATTTTTTTAAGATTCTTAGCCTTAATCATACATAATGTTAAGTATTGATAAAAGCTAGATGAAAGCGAGCCTCTCCCGGAATCCTCAACCACTGAGGAACTGGCTATCATATCTCGAACTGCCGGAACACAACAATGCTGAAAACATTGTTGTTATGGCCAAGCTTAGATAAGATGGTGGTAGCTAGCTAGGCGGGCTTACAACAAGTCCTGCCATCAACCAAACCGAATACAATATGTACCGCCGCTGGGAATCGAACCTGGGACCTGATACCGGCGGTTGTACCACTAGACCACAGAGGCGGTTTTATCAGGGAGCTTTATTTAAATTAGTAAAAGTTATATAGAAAACGTTTAAATCACAAATAATAATAGACCATCAAGAAGTATTTCATTTGAATAATAAATTATTTCTTTAACTTTAGTACTTTCTAAGAAAACGTTTCCCGAAAATACTTTACTGGTCAACCGGGAAGTTCCCCGATTGTGCGAGATTTAGTGATGTGGAAATGTTATTGACGAGCTCTTGAAAGAAAACACTGCAAAATTAACCATTTTCGTTTCTGAGTGACGCGTGTTTTCATGACAATGGTCTCAAGTGGACTGACTTAAGTTAAGTTAAGGAAAACTTTGACCGTGGATCAAACTTTTTACACGCAAGGTAGGTGCACTTTAACCATCTATCTCTATATAGGTCTGTGGTAAGTACGTACATAACAACGTAGCGCTCATGGCCGCGCTTGACGGACTGATCGTATTCGATCACGTTCGACCCGGTCAGGTGTCGGATGGGTGACCGTAAAGTGGCATTATAAATGAGCGCTTCCGTGCTTTGGTGGGCACGTTAAACCGTCGGTCCCGGCTGTTGTCAGTCGTTAGGCTAAGTCAGATGCCTTAGAGGCGGCCTGATAAATAGTGACACTAGAGGTGGCTACTAATCCTCGTACATAAAGAAGAAGAAGAAGAAGACAACAATGTTTTCGGCATTTTTGTGATCCGGGAGTTAGAGATAAGTTAGCCAGTTCCACAGTCGTTCAGGATTCCGGTACTTAGAAGGCTTGTGTCATGGGATACTAGGGTAACGGATATAAATACATATAAGTATACATTATATAAGTATTTACGTGAAGAAATATATATAAACGTCCATGACTCAGGTACTAATGCTCGTATTCATCGTACAAACATTTGCCCCTACCGGGATTCGAACCCGGAACCACAGAGTAAGCGACACCTTGAAACCGGTGTACGTACCAATCTACCACGGAGGTCGTCATTAGTTGATGTGATGATTGATGAGATGTTATGATTAGTTGACCATTAGCTGATGCATAATTAACTCTGAAAAAAAAACTTAAAAAGGCTTATTTTATTAATATATTTAAGCTTTAATGTAGTCTAGCATTCCGCTTGCTATTTCATCCGGATATAATTCGTTTCTTTTGGGATCGTCTACAGCCATTTTTCATCAGCCGCTGGAGGGGCACTGGCCTTCCTTATGGCCCTTATGGATGGATTGGCCCAATTGCCAACCACCAAGCGGATTGGTCGGTTTTAACGACTGCAAATGCAGCCGGGACCAACGGCTTAACGTGCCTTCGGAAGCACGGAGAAGCTTGAGATAGTAAATTTTTGGTCTCCCATCCCGACTCGAACATTGCGAAAGTTGCTTAACCTCAACAATTGCAGGCTGAGCGCGAACACTGCGCCACGGGCTCCTATTGCATCCCCATGTAATTCGTTTATTTTGGGATTATTTCACAATAAAAAAACATATTTATAGTCCGTGTCTAATGTATGTATCCGTCAAAATTTATCAAAATTTCTTCTATTAGTAGCGGTATCAATAAAAAACACTTGCACTTTGAACTAATTTCATTTATTTTAATGTAAAAACTTTAAAACAATGACTTCATAAAGAGATTTTAGAAGTAATGAAGTTTAACTTTCCCAAAAAATACTTAAATATTTCAATATTAATAGACTACGAAGTAGGTATATTATTTAGATAAAAAACAATGCTGTCAAAACTATAGTCATTAACAATGACCCTTTCAAATAGTTTGAGCTGTTCATGTATCCGAACCTTTTGGCTTGGTGTATCATTTCCAGCAGGGAGTCCATAGTCTCCTGACTGTTTGGCAATATCTGGTCTGTTGGAAGAAGGAAACCGAAGGTTCCCCTATCTCGAAGTTCATAGCAGTATACCAAAGGAACATTCAATGCTTCTTTCACCCAATCAACGCTGCCACCAGTGGCTAAATCTATAAATAAAAATAAATAAATAATTGCATACAATCGCACCAATTATCTAGCCGACGTTACATTTCTTGAAGAACATATGTTATGGATACGAATTAACGGATACGTAGCTATACTTTAAGACTGTTTTGGTAAGACATACATATTATACATATTAAACACCCAGACCAAAACAAATAGATAGGCATATTCTTGCATACAAATATTTGTCTTGTCCGGGGATCGAACTCGGGACCTGCGCAGAAGGCAGGTTTTGTACCCTTTTTTATATACTAGGAGAAATGCTTCTACGCATCCCTCGCCCCTGGGTATAGGAGCGATTCGAAATATTGGACTCACCTGGAGTACTCGACCCATGTGAAGATATGGGCCACGCACTCCATCCCACGCCTCTCCCGTGCCCCCACCCAGCGAATAAGCTCGGTGGAGGCTCGGAAGTGGTATCTTTCCCTTTGTATCCCCACCCTCCCATCCTAATGATAAGAAGGCGAGGGGAGGGGAATGGACACCAACATCCCACCCCCCCCCCATCGAGGGTTGAGTAATCCTACGCCCAACCAGGTCGTAGAATCTGAACTTTCTTGTCAATCCCATACACTGTAATTTCTAGCAACCTGATTCTAGATTTATGAAATTGAAAGACTTTTATTACTTTTCGCTGTTTTAAATGCTTAATATTAAGTAGGTACCTATTGAATTATATTATACTTCTAAAAGTTAAGTGAATATGTCTATTAAGTAGCCGAGTAGCTTTTTTATTTATAAAGCTGTAAGAAATTAATATATGGCTGATACCTTGTATTACAAAACAGTATCACAAAGATTTTACAGTCTGAACAAGGCAATATACCTACTGTAAAATCAATTCTTCTGTCGTTAAAAATAAGCGTTCTTCTTGATTTTATGAAAATTTATCTAGGTGGCTTGTTTTTGTTTGTATTCGGTTAACTTACATATCGCCTCTGCTATATTTCCAGTCACGTAAGGGGTTCCGTACCTAACGGAGAGGGCACCCATCGCACGTCTACCAATGTTAATCTGAAATTATTACAAAATGTACTAATTATATAAATTTAAATGTAATTAAATTTATATTAATATATAATTTTAATTATATTTTTTTTTTATGAACAACGGGGAGACGCCTCTTCGCCTTCATCATACCTGATGTTAAGTATTGATAAGGCTGAAGATGGAAGCAAGCTTCTCCCGGAATCCTCAATCACTGAGGAACTGGCTATCTTATCTCTAACTGCCGGAACACAATAGTGCTGAAAACATTGTTAGTATGGCGTCAGACTTAGATAAGATGGTGGTAGCTAGCCAGGCGGACTTACAAGAAGTCCTACGTTTTGGGACAAACCATGCTCAGTTATTTGTTTTTAGTATGCTTGTATCGCTCTTGTGTTTGTCCCAAATAAACATTTTCTCTTTCTTTGTTTCTTCCTTTCTTTCACCAACCAAACCGACTACAATATTACCCCCGCTGGGGATTGAACCCGGGACCTCTGGGTTAGTTGTTACCACTAGACCGCAGAGGCCGTTAAACAAGTTATGAACATTGTAAAGATCTGTAGTACACTAGTTTTTTTTTAATTAGCCCGAACAGTGTGGTCATCAAGATGTCTGATAATGATGAGAATAATTTCGAGGATATTTTTCCAGATCCCCATACAAATCATTGTTCACTACCTTATTCTCATAAACGTTATAGGCAAACCTGAAGCCGTGCCCATAGTCATGTCAACACAATGCAACTGGTAGTTTAAAATAGTTATACTATTAACTACTTACTGCGTCATGGTAATTTGCTACAGGTTCTGTAGTGTTTCCGAAAGGAATCAAAAGAAGCTGACCAAAGGAGTGAAAAGACAGGTACAAGTCTATCTTATCACCGATACTCTCTAAATAGGTAGATAAGCTCCTTGATTCTGGTTCCGAAAATGGTCCAGGCCCAGCATAGTTATCTGCAGCTGGATTTGTACTTGATCCAGCCACTGAAAATGAAAAAGGGTTTTTATCATATGACTAAACTGTCATCCTTCTTACTGCAGTAGGGTTTGATGGTTGGATACCCACCGGTAAGCCCTAGATGACATAGAAGTACATATGCACTATGAAGTCTGCTCTTATAACCTAAAGCTCTGTTTAAAATGATGAGTATTTTAATTTGAGAAACGTTTATTTTATTGAGTATTTTCATTGACTCTCAATTTAGAAATCGACCATTGGTGCTTAAAAGCTGTTAGTCTGATTTTGATTCAATCAATTATTTGATGAATACAACCTTGGCTTTATTGGCATTCGGTGCAATAAATTAATTATGACACGTATAAATTTAATAACCACATATAAATCAAAGATAACCTACGTACGTACATCTTAAGTATTGGCGCGCGCACTGTTCATTGAAAAAAAAAACAACTATATTTCAAGAACTAAGATCTAATTGTCCGTATTTTTAGGTTTTTTGGGGGGCTTTTTTATTTTCCCGACGTTTCGGCACCTTTTCAGCTGCCGTGGTCATGGGATGACTGGGTACTTATAAGTCTACCCTCGAAAAGCTTTTTTTCGTTCGGATACGGTTAGCCATTTACTATGGCAACAATTATTATTGATTTGATATTTTGATTTGTTTATTATTTTAAATATTTATTTTAAACAAAAGAGAAAACTAATAACTCTTATGGCACGAACAAAGATTCAAATAGATCTTATTTCGTGAAATATAGCGCGTTAACATCCGGAAAAGTTGTTTTATTTCAACAAGAGAACTTACCCAGCCAGTTGTTATTCCAATTTCTATTGAGATCTACACCAAAGGTGGACGTGAATGGACGTCTATTTTTACGCCACATTCTGAACTGAAATACACACAATTAACATTTAAACGATGGAAAACTTGCTTACTAATTTCGTTTCCATGACCTTAGTTACCTGTTCATGGGACCAAACATAACCATCAGGGTTTGTAACTGGAAATATATACCAGTCGAAATCACGAGCGGCAGCTTTAGTTTCCTCATTGTTACTGCTGAGGAGTTCATTGGTGATGTAATTGACTGTTGCTGGTGATATCCACTCTCTTGAATGAATTCCACCTTCTAGAAATATAGCTCTTCTTCCAGCACCGTGGGATATTTTTATACCCCTAATTGGTCTACCTTCATAACTTTGTCCACCAACTATGGAAGTGACAATGTTGGGATAGTACGCAATTAAATTATCTAACCATGCGTATATCCCATCTAAGGTGTAGTATGCGCTCCATACCATGCTTCTATCATTGCTTCTTGAGTATTCTACAACAGTTTCATTGTCAAGGTGTCTGTAAATGAAATAAAAGATATATTCATCATCATTGAATTTGAACGCAAGCGATCTAAGGTTTTTTTTTTAAACCAACTGTCTCTGTAGATAAAACAAGCGAAGATCGCTGCTTAAATTCAGCCAATAGACATTGGATTTCGAATCAGAAATAACATGAAATAGAATTAAATAAGTTGTAAAAATAACTTACTTTTGAACATTTTCAATAGTTATTGCGAAGTCAATATGATGTTGGTTGAGGAAACTTTCAAGTACTTCCTTTTTCTCAGGTCCCGACATAACCATAACATATTCAGCATCAGGCAAAACGTCATTCCAAAAATCTAAGTTCAATTCACTATTTTGTAAGTCTTTCAATACATTGATATCATTTTCTGTCTTGGGTAATATTTTGTATAAACTGTAGTTATCGAAGTGAAATTTTTCACTAAAAACAGTGGAACAAAATATCAAAACAAATAAATTTATTCCGCCTTTCATTGTGTCTGTTAAACGTCTCTTGATACTTTAAAAACGAATACTTATATTTTATAATTATTATCCGATAAGATTATAATCTTTATACTTCACACGTGCCGCGTATAATAGAAGTATTATTATAGATATGTATAGTATTACGCACGTTCTATACATCCTTAATAAGATTATAAATGCGAAGGGTGTTTTTTGTCCTTCCTTTTTTCGCGATATTCCCACGGGAACGGAAATCCTGCGGGTGAAACCGCAGGTAGAAGCAAGTTTTTAATAAGTAGAGCGACGCACACTTTCTGGAAATCAGATTATGAGTTTAGAGAGACATTTTGGCTGTGTGAGTCTAGGTCCAGATTAGGTAATCATAGTAATCATAGTCTATTTCGGGATAGGTCATTGTGGGTTTTACGTGGCTCAGGTAAGCTAAAATATGTTGTTGGGCGTCTGTAAAACGTATGTTAGGTGGTTACGTGATTTTTTCATCGCTGTGGACTTTTTTTATCATTCTAGTCTAAAATGGCTCTCATTGATAGTATTATCGAGCGGTGGCTGGAACTAGACCTGTCTGATGACGAAACCGTAGTACCTAACGATGGAGGTTAGGTATGTTTTCGTCATGAGAATGAATGTGGAGTTTGATTTTGGATTAGATTAGATTATGTATTGGAAGTTTTTTTCCACTGATTCCGAACTCGAAGAGCCAACTGCAGTGGGTAATTAACAAAATTCTCCATGCCACATTTAGTATTTTCGGTACTAATATTGGCACCCCCCAATCATTGGCACTCTGACATTTAAACGCAATTAATAAGGAATTAATAATCGACTCGGTGGAACGCAGAGCCAGAAAACTCATTGGGGATGATAATCTGGTGAACAACAAGCTCCACAGTCTCCCTCATCGACGAAGAGTTGCTTCTTATCGGTGTTCTACAGATTGTACTTCGGAGAGTGTGCTATTGAGCTGCATGAGCTCATACCGCCAGCTCCTTTTTACCACCGGGAATCCAGACGTACCGCATGCTATCATCCCTACCTCGTTGATATACCTCGTCTGCGTACAAAGCGCTTTTCCTCATCTTTTATTATGCGCACAGCCAGAGAGTGGAATTCCCTGCCTGCGTCTGTATTCCCGGGTGTCTACAACCCTGGTATATTTAAAGCTCGATTGAATAGGCTTTTTCTAGGCAAGCTCGCTCCATCTTAGGCCTCTTCTTAATCTAACGATTCAGAATTAAGCCAAGAGTAAGCCTATTTAATGTAAAAAAAAAAAAAAAAAAAAAAAAACATGGAAATACAACGAATCTTCTGATATTTTAAAATGTTACATTGCAACACTGTATTTAAAAAAATCGGAAAAGTGCGAGTCGAACTCGCACATGAAGGATATCGCCTCTCACCCAAGGTTGCCTGGAAGAGACTGCTACGTAGCTATAAGGCCGCCTATTGTGTGTTCCTCTTTTTTGACATTTTCTCTGATGTGTTTGTTTTTGTATCGTGTGCAATAAAGTTTCTATTGCCAAAATGCCATTATAATTTTTCGTCTGCAAAAATAAATTTTGGAAAATTTTGGAAAATGTGCTATAGCTCTAAAACTACTAAATAAATTTCGTTTAAACCAAATTTTGTTAAAAGTTTTTATAAAGATCTACATCATATATATATATATATTTTTTTCACTTACTTATTTTAAAAGTTAGGGGGGGGGGGGGGGGGCGACACACATTTTTCAACTTTGGAAGTGTATAACTTTCAAACGGTTCAATTTGAGAAAAAACTGTTTTACAAGCCTCAATGTAATTTTTAAAGATCTATCTAAAAAAAATCTGTAACAGTTCCATGTATGGGGAGCCCCCCTTTAATTCATATTTTTTTATTTTTGTGTAAAAACCGTAAAGCGGTTTACAGAATACATCTACCGGCCAAGTTTCAACTGTGTGATATACTTAGACTTATAGTTTTGGAATTAAAAGGGTGTGACATACATCGGTTTGGCCGAATCTATAAGGGTTTCGTTTTTTTTTTGTCTTTATGCTACGAATCCCTAAAAAGAGCGCACGGATTTTTTTTGCAGTCTTTTCATGCAAATTTTAACTTTTAATTTTTTTGAGATAGTCATAAAATTAGTTTTAACATTAAATTGATACACTGTGCAACCAAACCTAAATAAATGTATTTATTAAGTAATCTAAACTATCTGGTTTCGGGTGATATGACCATTAATTCAAATTGTGAAATTGATAATTGTATCTTCATAGATAGTACTATTTTTTTTTTTTTTTTGTGAAAATTCTTATACTTTTGTAATATTATTGATGGCTTCTCTATAAGCACTGTTTCTTCATATATCTGTATAACTTATCTTAATATATTTATATTTTTTATGTGATCGGGGTACATAACTCTTGTATAATATTAAGTTTATGACAACGATCATGGTTAGGATCAGGGCCATTTTAAAAACACTATCCATTTTTTTTAGTTTGACTCAGAATCGACAAGTGAAAAACTTTCTCCTTGAAACATGGGTCGAAATACGTGAACAATTGTTGGTCTTAAATCGATCAAGTGATCAGTCTGATTTGTATGAAGAGTAATTGTTTTTGTCATATTTCGACCCATGTTTCTAGGAGAAAGTTATTCACTTACAGATTCTAAGTGGAACTTAAAAACTTAGACATTATTTTTAAAATTACCTTGTATAATAATTGTACACGTTTACATCAGTTGATTATTTACTAATTCAATAAAAATATCTAAAATATAAGTACCTACTAAATCTTTAATAAACTACAAAGCAAATCTGAAAGACACAATTGTCATGAACATGAAAAGCAACAACGGGGTCTGCAAATTGTTCCCGCTATTCATATAGCCAAATCGCTTCGCCTGGTGTATCAAATCCAGAACCGAGTCCATGGTCTCCTGGCCACTGGGAAGAATTTGGTCAGTAGGGAGTAAGTGGCCATAGGTACCCCTGTCCCGAAGCTCATAGCAGTAGACCAGAGGTACTTGAAGATGTTCTTTTACCCAGTCTACGCTGCTACCAGAAGCGCGATCTATAACAATTAAGAAAATATGATACATTTTTATTAAGATATTAAACGTGAAAGCTGGATGATCAAGTATATAAGAAGTTATATAATAATTAGGTATGCAGTGCACAAAACTGTCAAAATTCATCAATTGCTTTAAAAAAAATTGTGTACAGCAGTTAGTTTAGAACTGAAAAAGAAATATTGTTATGGATAGAAATATTAGGTGTTGCTGATTGCTTTGATTAAATTAATAAACTTACAAATAGCTTCGGCGATATTTCCTGTAATGTAAGGAGTTCCAAATTTAACTGATAATGCGCCCATAGCCCGTCTTCCGATGTTCATCTAAAAAAAGTTTAATTATTTGAAATGTCAATCAAGAGAAAAACAAAATTTCTGACGACATTATATAAATAGAGTTGACACTACAAACATCTACAAGAAAAGATGTATTTATTGAAAGTATTACAGTTTATACTAAGAAAAAACTTACAGCATCGTAATAATTAGCTAATGGTTCTGTCGTATTTCCAAAAGGCAACAGTAACAGCTGTCCCGATGAATGGAAAGACAGGTAAAGATCAATTTTATCACCGATCGATTCTATGTACTCAGATAATGTCCTAGTCTCTGGTTCTGAAAATGGTCCTGAACCAGCATAAGTGTTAGAAGTGGGATCGGTGCTGGCACCTATAACTGCAAATTAAAAAAATGGACTTAAGTCTATTCCCTTATTTGTACTATTCATTTTCATGAATCCTTCATGCAAACTTACCCAACCAGTTGTTATTCCAATTTCTATTAAGATCTACGCCATATTCAATTCCTGATTGTGTATTAATGGGACGCCTGTTTTTACGCCATAGCCTAAACTGTAGAGAAAAAAAGAAATAGTTTTTTATATAGGAGTTTAGTTGATACTTCTGTAATTTTGGTAAGGGTTGAATCTGTACCAATGTTCGCTGTTATCTATCAGACGTGTTGGTTTAAAGTATTGGGCATAGAAATCATAATAGTTCTTGTCGATCTGTACAATTAAAGATAAACTAGTACAGTATCTAGTATTTTCTGTAATTTTATTTCAATATAATTTTTATTCCTGTATATATTGCATGCAATTAATTTACCTCTGTATGAGTCCATATATATCCATCTGGATTTGTAACAGGGAATATGTACCAGTCAAAATCACGCGCAGCAGCCTTTGTTTCTTCGTCGTCACTTGTTAAAAGTTCATTAGTGATATAATTAACTACAGCTGGTGATATCCATTCTCTAGAATGTATACCTCCTTCTATGAAAATTATTCTTTTTCCAGAGCCGTGAGATATTTTGATACCCTTAATATCTCGACCTTCATATGAAGTACCACCATTTATAATACTGACAACAGAGGGGTAGTAAGCAGCTAAATTATCAATCCATGAGTTAATACCTTCTAATGTGTAATAAGAATCCCATCCCATGCTTCTGACATTACTTTTTGTGGCACTTACTAGTTCTTTATCTATAACACTGTAAAAAATTAAAACAAAATTCTGGAGATGACTCTGGTGTAGTGGTTCAAATAACATAGATTTTTTGTTATGATATTCAGCATGTAAAATATTTGTGAACAGTGGAAAATCTGACATCAAGAAAATACGTTAAGTCATAAATAACAGTTAATCATACTTACTCTTGAATGTTGGGCATCGGGATTTCATATCTTATTCTGTGCGTATTTAAGTAGTTTTCCAAATACGCTTTATATCCTGGGGTTGACAAAATTGAAACGTAATCAACGTTAGGAGCAGGATCACTCCAAAAGTCAAACTTATCGTCTTCATGTAGGTCTTGCAGGAGTTTTATTTGCACTGCATTTTCTGGCAGTACTTTGTACAGAGTATAATTGTCATACCGAAATTTAGCACTCACTATTGTTACTAAAACTAAACATTGAAGTATTAATTTAAACATCTTCGATGTAGTCTCAACAACTGGTTGTCTTAAAGTGTTCCTTCCAAAGTCACTATTATCTTTATTAGCTTCACTTTTATATATGTAGATAAAAACCTTCTTAATTATTTTATACTTTTGGAACAAAGATAACACTTTTTGCTTATGTTATTGTAAATTATTATTGCAAAATAAAACAAAGGATTCAACATAGTAGTAAATGAACTATTCTTTGAAACACACTGTACTTTAATAACTGATGTTTTTAACATAACTAATATTCATCGGTTTCCATGGGATGAGTTTGAAAAATCATGGTGGTATGTTTTTGGTATAATTTCATTGTCAACATGGTTTATACATGTTAACGCTTTTGCCCATTTGTATTTACGAGGTCATTAAACTATGTAACACGTTATATATACATATATTTAGTTATATATATATATATATATATCTGATTAGATTAACATTCAAAAAGATGTATGGATATGTTTAAAAAAGCTCGAAAATAGGATAAAAATGTATGGAATTCCTAAAACTGGAAACTCTGATCCTAACAACTTCATCAGTTGGGTGTCTATAGCAATCTGGATCTTCTCCATTCACTCCCTGGATGGCCATTATCAGATAATAGCTCGGTTTTGCTATGCTGTGATGTTCTGATGCTACAAATTTCTCCACTAACGAAATTAGAACTGCTATTAAAAGCATGGTGAGCGGAAATACACCCGGATTTGATGGTCTTAGCGTGGAGCATCTTTAGCATGCAGGCGTCCACCTCCTGAGAGTTCTTACTGTGCTATTTAATTTCTGCATAGGACATTCCCACCTGCCGCGCGATATGATGAGGACTATTGTCTGCTATTGTAAAGGATAAGACCGGCGACAGTTCGGATCTGAATAACTACAGACCGATATCTCTTGCAACAATTACTGCAAAGGTGCTGGACAGATTGCTTGATCCGCAGCTTGACAATCATCTTAAATAGCACGACGCACAGTTTGGCTTTAAGCCCGGCCTGTCTACTGAGAGTGCAATTCTGTCGCTTAAGCATACTGTACAATACTATTTAGAGAGGAAAACGCCGGTCTATGCTTGCTACCTGGACCTCTCTAAGGCCTTTGACCTTGTCTAATACACTAAGCTGTGGGAAAAGCTTAACGCGTCCAGCGTGCCTGATGAGGTAGTGTCCTTGTTTAAATATTGGTATCATAATCAAATAAATCAAGTAAGATGGGCGGGTTCCCACTCAGATGAGTACAAACTTAACTGTGGTGTGAGACAGGGAGGAATAACATCGCCTAAACTGTTTAATTTGTATATAGATCAGTTGATCGTTGAGCTCAGCAACACCCAAGTCGGCTGTCATATAGACGGAGTCTGTATTAATAATATCAGTTACGCTGATGACATGGTGTTGCTGAGCCCATCGGTCGCTGCATTAAGGCGACTGCTCAGTATCGGTGAGAGATACGCGGCGGCCCATGGACTCAGGTACATACAATGCGAAGAAGAGCGAGCTAATGGTTTTTAAAGCAGGCACCAAATGTTACTCTAATGTGCCACCAGTACTATTGTCGGGATCTCTTCTCTGCCAAGTTATAGCGTTTAAGTATCTGGGTCACTGGGTCACTGCGGATCTTAAGAATCATTTAGACATCGAACGGGAGCGGAGGGCGTTGGCTGTCCGATGTAATATGCTGGCTCGCAGATTTGCACAGTGTAACAATGAGGTAAAGGTGACGTTATTTAAAGCATTCTGTCAGTCCTTTTACACATGCAGTCTGTGGGTCAGCTATACGCAGAGGGCGTATAACGCCCTCCGCGTCCAATACAACAATGCGCTCAGGATGTTGTTGCAGCTGCCGCGATTTTGCAGCGCATCGGCAATGTTTGCGGAGGCGCGGGTTTTCACGCCATTCTTCGAAAGCGTTGCGCATCTATACTAGCGCGCGTACGAGCCAGTCGCCACACTATCCTGGGCACAATGGCTGACAGGTGGGACTGTCCTATTCTACAGCACTGGATTAGCCTGCATGTTGCCCAGTAGCCCCTGTTTTAAGTATTTTTTTTATCTTTCTTGTCTTTCATTGTGTCAATTACCTGCCTAATTATTTATTTATATGTTTTTAATAATTAAATTTTTGTTGATTTTATTTTTGATTATTTAATTTTTGTTGATTTAATTTAATTTAATTTTTATTGATTTAATTTTATTATTGATGATGCTAATTTAAATTTGTATTTTTATTTTAATAATTTTATTGTAATGAATATTTATTTTAATCATTTTAACTCTTGAAGCTGTGATAATTTTAATTAAGTAAATAATTGATTGTAATAACCTGATTCCATCAAATTTTAACTAAAATAACATATTTATAAGTGCTACTAACAATAATGGATCTTTGTCGTCTGAAAATAAATAAATAATAATAATTTAATTTAATACCATAAGTTACATAAGCTAAATTAATTTATTTTTCCATTTAAGCCGGTTCGATTCCCGGTGCAGGTAAGTGATTTATCAAAAATATTTTGAGTAAAATTTGCTTAGATCAATATTTTGGGTGCGTTCTCTCCAATTACCGTCTTTTTTTCCACCCTGTATATATATGGTCGATACATCATAAGAAAAAACGAGTACGGGTTTCACATTAACAATTTACCTTTTGTAAGACGTTATGACGAAAAGTTTCCAGGCCTTACAAACATTTTCTTTCTGATTTCTGTACATCATATACGCAGATCGATAGAAAAAAAACTGAGAAAAATGGTATATTTAACTCAATTTGGCCAAAATGGTTTATACGTCAATTGAACCCAAAGGTATAAAGGTATCGATATCACTGATGGCTTCTGTATAAGTATTGTCTTCCTCATACCTTCTAATAACTTATTATATTTTTATTTGTTTATGTGATCGGGATAACTCTTGTAAAATATTAAGTCTATGAAAACCATCAATATAGTTGTGCATGGTTACATCAGTTGATGAGATGAGTGGCTGAGACGACGACATCAGTTGATAGTATGCTAATTCAATAAATATTATCTAAGATCAAGTCTTTAGAAACAGAAATAAATAGAAATAGCTTTTATTGCCTAAAACTGTGTACAATTATTGCGGTTGGAGTTGCATAGTTAGAACAGTGAGCCATATAATAATAACTTTAATAAACTACAAAGCAAATCTGAAAGACACAACTGTCATGAACATGAAAAGCAATAACGAGGTCTGCAAATTGTTTCCGCTATTCATATAACCAAATCTCTTCGCCTGGTGTATCAAATCCAGAACCGAGTCCATGGTTTCCTGGCCACTGGGAAGAATTTGGTCAGCAGGCAGTAAGTGGCCATAGTTACCCCTGTCTCGAAGCTCATAGCAGTAGACCAGAGGTACTTGAAGATGTTCTTTTACCCAGTCTATGCTGGTACCAGCAGCGTGATCTATAACAATGAAGAAATGTTATTAATTTTTATGGTGTGATGGTGAAATTGAAGCTGTTCAAATAACGCCACAGGTGCATGGCCAAAGCATTGCGCGGTGTGGTGTAGAAGGTATGGCGATCGGCCGCGCACCCGCGACACCGAGTGCATTTTTTTTTTTTTTTTTTATGGACGACGGGGAGGCTCTTAGCCTTCATCATACCTGATGTTAAGTATTGATAAGGCTAAAGATGAAAGCGAGCCTCTCCCGGAATCCTCAATCACTGAGGAACTGGCTATCTTATCTCTAACTGCTGGAACACAACAATGCTGAAAACATTGTTATTATGGCGTCAGACCTAGATAAGATGGTGGCAGCTAGCCAGGCGGACTTACAACAAGTCCTACCACCAACCAAACCGAATACAATATGTACCCGTGCTGGGAATTGAACCCGGAACCCCTGGGTCTGATACCGGTGGTTGTACCACTAGACCACAGAGGCGGTTATTTTTTTTTATTAGGCGCCATATATTTTATCTTTTATTTTTTTCATGCCATGTCCCTAAAAGTGCAATAAACCTTTCGCTGGCAATGAACGAGACACAATATAATTTTTATTGTTATAATTTATAATATGTCTGCTTGCCAGTACAGGGGTGCATCAAGAAAGTTAGTTATATTTTTTATAGCATTCCATTTCTTTGTAGTTCTACTAATATTATAAATGTGAAAGTTTGGATGTTTGTTAATCAATCACGCAAAAACGGCTGAACGGATTTCGATGACATTTGGGATACAGATACTTAAAAGCCTGTAGAGAAACATAGGATACTTGTAATCCCGATATTCCCGCAGGAACGGGAAGCACATTTTTTTTTATAAAAAATCAAAATCTGACGTACCTTTTAATTATAGAAGAAATAAGGATCTCTAGAAGTGTAAGAAAAATCGGAAATTTCATAGGTAAGACCTATTAACAAAGATTGGTTTAGATTTGTGTAAGAAAACAATAAATAATCCAAAGGTGTTGATGATTGCTTTGAATAAAAAGATGACGACTACGAAGAAAAATAGGAATTAACTTACAAATAGCTTCAGCAATATTTCCAGTAGTGTAAGGAGTTCCAAATCTAACTGATAATGCTCCCATAGCCCGTCTTCCGATGTTCATCTAAAAAAAGCTTAGTTCATTTCAAAAACTCTATAATTATTTGAAATTACTAAAATTGATTTAAAACAAATTTAAAAACAACATTTTAGATACTGACAATAACAATAAAAGAGATGGCACTACAAACATCATCACAAGTACTGAATTTTCTGAACGTCTTACAATTTGTAATAAGAAATAAAAAAAAAACTTACAGCATCGTAGTAATTAGCTAATGGTTCCGTTGTATTTCCAAAAGGCAACAGTAACAGCTGTCCCGATGAATGGAAAGACAGGTAAAGGTCAATTTTATCACCGATCGATTCTATGTACTCAGATAAAGTCCTAGTTTCTGGCTCCGAAAAAGGTCCTGATCCAGCATAATTGTTAGAAGCGGGATTGGAGCTGGCACCTATAACTGCAAAAACAGAAGGAAATTTGATGTCTATTCAGATAGTTGTAGGTACCTAATAATTTGATGAATATAGAACTTACCCATCCAATTGTTATTCCAATTTCTGTTAAGATCTATCCCATATTCAATTCCGGATACTGTATTAATAGGACGCCTGCTTTTACGCCATAACCGAAACTGTGAAGAAAAATAATTGTATTTTCAGTGAGATATGTAGTAACTTAGAACTACTGTAACTTTGGTAAGTGTAAAATGTGTACCACTTTTCACCGTTATCTTTTAGATGGGTTAGTTTGCATATCATGTTAGTTAAATAAAATATTTTGATATTGTTAAATCGGGCAAATAAATCAAATTGTCATATGTTGAAGCTACCGTTAAAATATGGCTCTTTGTAAACAACATCACACAGCTATCTTTATTATTTATCTTCAATTTCTGGGTTTTACACCCGTTTCGCTTATTGCTGTAGAAATAAAAATAAAACATTTATTTACCTCTGTATGAGTCCATATGTAACCATCTGGATTCGTTACAGGGAATATATACCAATCATAATCACGCGCAGCGACCTTTGTCTCTTCGTTGTCACTTGTCAAAAGTTCATTAGTGATATAATTAACTACAGCTGGTGATATCCATTCCCTAGAATGTATACCTCCTTCTATGAAAATCATTCTTCTTCCTGATCCGTGAGATATTTTGAGACCCTTTATATCTCGACCTTCATATGAAGTACCACCACTTATAATGCTGACAACAGATGGGTAGTAAGCAGCTAAATTGTCAATCCATGAGTTAATACCTTCTAGGGTGTAATAAGAATCCCATCCCATGCTTCTGACATTACTTTTCGTGGCTGTTACTGATTCTTTATCTATAACACTGAAATCAAAATCATCGATTGTCATTTTTATTGATTTAATTAAAGTATTGCTCTTTATAACATGAATCAAATTCTGATGACGATTCTGGTACAGTGGTTAAAAATCAAGTTCGGCTGCTGATCATAATATCGTGGATTTCCTTTCCACAGGATGCAGATACATATTTTGAATAAGTCAAATATTTGTGAACACAGTGAGTACTATGTATATTTACTACAACAAAGTGCTAGAAATATTGATAGTTTTTCTATTTTTCGCATAGCTGAGTGATCCGGTTGAAGCAACGATTGCTGGTTTAAGCCACATATAAGAGCAGTTTGCAGACAATCTATATCTGTGTCTTAAATAAATTTTATTACAAATATGAATGAAAAGTACTTACTCTTGAATATTAGGCAACGGGATTTCATATCTTATTCTGTGGGTATTTAAGTAGCTTTCTAAATATGCTTTATATTCTGGGCTTGACAAAATTGAAACGTAATCAACATTAGGAGCAGGATCACTCCAAAAGTCAAACTTTTCGTCTTCATGTAGATCTTGCAGAAGTTTTACTTGCACTGCGTTTTCTGGCAGTACTTTGTATAGAGCATAATTTGTCATATCGAAATTTTGCACTTACTGTTGTTATTGTTATTAAAAATAAACATGTAAGTGTTATTTTAAACATCTTCGATGTAGTCTCAACAACTGGTTGTCTTAACAACTGGTAAAGTGTTGCTTCCAAAGTTACTACTATCTTTTATATAGTTATAAAGCTCCTAAATTATTTTATAGTTTTTGATAAAGATAACACTTATTGCTTTTGTTGAGGTATATTATTTTACGTACCTTCACTTCCTGCCCCTTCTTAATTTTTTTTTAGGATAGATGTGTATTATGTTGTGAATCTAATGTTTAACTAACGGTATGTGTGGAAATTAATTAGTCACAATTTTACGACTATTATTAATAAGTAACAGCTATCACAAATGGCCTACATTTTTTACATAATTCCTTACAGGTGAACTATCTGGGGCCCAATTCTGCTAATGCTTAGTCACAATGGTATTCCAGTGGTGTTTCAATGGTAGTGCTGTTTTACACATTTCTTGTTACAACAGTGTAAATAAACACTACTATTGAAACACCACTGAGAGACGATTATGACAAAAAATTTGCAGAATTGACCCCCTGGTTTCGTAAGTTAAGACCATTAATTCAAATTCCGACAATACAGTTGACAGAAATTGTATCTCTATTATAGATTGTACTATATATTATAATATTGGTTAGCATTAATTAACTAATTTACATATTATATGGAAAAATCTTTCGTGCAGATAATATCATTAATGGCTACTTTATAAGCACTTATTCTTCCCGATATCTTTTATTCTTCTTAACTTATAAAATTTTTTTTGTTATCGGAATAACTCTTGTAAAATAAGTCTATAAAATTTACGATCAATATGCTCTATCTTTATGACACAAGAACGATTTTGATAGATAGCTGCGTCGTTATTTTATTTGTTGTTATTTATTACCGTAATATCTTCAAACGTCCATTAAATTTTTTATTAGTTATTTATAGAGATGCCCTACGAGTAACAAGGTCTGAGTTTGGAATCTTATTCAGTGTACCAACTGCTTCCGTCTTTGTCCGCGTAGATTGTCTTTTATTAATCAAAGTTTTCATGCTCATAGAAAGACTCCTTTTTTAATGGTAAAGACTTTATATACTTATATTTTTTATTATTTGTGGTCTCCATACTCCACTGCTTATTTTATCCTCTTTACTATATTATTTTGGTACAATAATGTTACACACAAATAAAGAGAAATGGAGAATGAGAATTGAAAATTTGTACTCTACTAAAACTGGTTATTTGACGTCTGCCTATCTTTGGTCTAGCGAGAGAAGTTTAAACATACCTACGTTTGTGTTTTAGTAGGTATACAGGGTGTTAAAAGTCCCATACCGAAGCCGTAATATATGCGTAGTGTACACATCAAATTAAATAAGAATATGTGAAAATAATTGGTGGGAAACGACTTTTATTCTTCGTTTTCATAAAATGGATGTTATCTTTACATGCAAAAAAACGCGTGAGGTAACGTGTGCGTGTGTCTAGAGGATACAAGTAGGCGGCCGGGATCCAGTTTATTTGATTGACTTTGATATTCATTGCGGTTTTGTAACATTAAACGATAAGCTTCAAAAATAAATATTGATTTTGATCCTCAATAACTCCTTAACTATCAAGTTCCCAGATTTGGCCCTATACAAGAAAATGCTAGTAAAGATGGGCAGAATACGTGATTTTCGTTTTCGTTATGGGTCTTTTAACACCCTGTATGATTTAAAGTGTTTCTAATAACACGCAAAGTAATACTACTTGTACTTTTTTACTAATCTTATAAAATCTGCTTAGTTTAGCACAAGATAGTATTGTGTGAAACTAGTCCAAATATTTATATAATAACTAGCTGTGCCTGCAACCCCGTTTGCGTGAGGACCGGAACATTGTTCGCAATCCTTCCCGACTAAATTTTTGGTAAGGCGGTCTTTTTAACCAACTTCAAAAAAAGGAAGAAGCTATTGAGTCGCTTAAATTCTTTACTTTTTGAAGAGAATACTTAACACATGATAGCATTTAATTACATTCTTATCATATTATCGCCTTCAATAGGGAAGTTTATCAATTCGCCTGTACCTACGTACTTACCTATATTTTATAATAGAACTAAAAGTAAAAGTACCAATTAAAATGCAAAGTCTTTTTGAAGTAGTTTTTATTGTTGTGATGATAATAATTAGATAAGTACATAGCCGATGCCTCTGATTTAATTACATCAGTCGTTTCAATGTGGCTTTGTAACACGCCTTCGAAATTGTAGATTGTATACAGCTGGTAAAATAGTACACACGTTTAGAGAAATAGGTAACATTCCATAAGAAAGAACTGGACCTCTATTTTTGAATCACTCGTCGTGCGAGTGGCGAGGCGAACGAGGAGGCGATCAGGCGATTAGCGACCTTGTATGCGATGACATAGCACGCTTTTCGCTTTGCCCTCGCGCGCTCGCGTTGGGAGGCGGTACTACAGGCGAAAAGCAAAGCTATATACATACGGGCAAGGTCGTTTTTACGGAATACGGAGACTAAAAAGTCGCACGAAAATCAGTAGAATCCTCGAGACGAGTGAATCAAAAATGGAGCTCCTGGTCGACTGGGAAGTCATACTATCATAACAATCAAGGTTGGACAACATGAACCCATTCTTACCCCCTGTACCATTTGGTCTATCCACAGAACAAAACAACTTTACCGGCCGGTTTTACCACCTACTAATAAGTTCTGGATAGTTTAACTGACAGATTTTTTGACAGTTTGCTATATGAAAAAATTACAAATTATATGCCACATAAGCTAACCATAACTTACGTACATCTTATGTTTTGGCGCGCACTGTTCATTGAAATAAAACAACTTTTACGGATATCAAACGCGTTATATTTCCACGAACTAAGTTGTAATTGTCCGTATTTTTAGGTTTTTAGGGGTTTTTTGATTTTCCCGACGTTTCGGCACCTTTACAGCTGCCGTGTCCGTAAATGTTGTTTTATTTTAACCATAACTTATCAGTAGTTGGTGAAACCGACCCTTAATGTAATACCCACATTTCGATTCGTTTTTAGCCATTTAAAGTGCTGAGGCATATCTGCCTGTCTTAGTAAGAACAAAAAAGTCATGGCGGCCATGTCAAAAATACGCCAGAGTCGGTGCCAGTGTGCTACTAACGTACCTAGGTAGTTAAAGTTAAGGTCAATCATTAAAGTTGATATTATAGTTTTAAAGACAGCGAAAATGAGAGCGTTTACAAGAATTTCTGAAAACTACTGTAGGTACGGCATGAGGAGGGGGCAGTGGTTCGCGCGCTCAGCCTACGATTTAGTTTCGCATTGGTCGGTCATGGGATAGGTGACCAATCATTAACTATCTTTTCAGTGCCTCGGAAGGCACGTTAAACCGTTGGTTGCGGCTGTATTTACCCAGCAATGCGGATTGAGCCCGCGCGTGTGGCGGATCATAGCCCATTCTACTTATCTTATGACTTATCCTTCCATAAGGAAGGCCAGTGCCCCGGCAATGGGGACATAAGAAATGGTAAATGAAGACTGTTCAAACTGTTCATAGGTACTGAAACATAAAACTTGTGTAATAATGTTTGAACTTGTATTACGAAAACCGCATATGAAATGAACGACATAGGTAAAGGGCAATCTCAAGCACAAAGTATAAAGCCTGACCTGCTGATGACTACATAAAAATACCACTTGTATTCGCAACACATTGATAAACTCCTCCTTTTTTGAAGTCGCTTAAAATGTATAAAAGAACTAAAATTTTTAGAGATTACGACAAAATATACATACAACGCCATCTTTCATGCACGCCGTACCGCTAAAGTAATAAAAAGCAGGGAGTTTCACCCGAGTTCTTTTCGTAATAACACGTGTTGTGAGGCTCCATATTAACTCAATCTACCATTCAATTTATTTATACTACAATATATATTTACTTGACATTGGCAAAATTATCGCGAGCAAGCCATTAATTAAGAAAGAAGAATAAAAAGCAGTAAAAAAGATATAGTTGTCAAAATATATTTTTAAATAATTAAAATCAACAACTGCTGCTAAGCAACCAAAACCTGAACGACTCGTAAACTCCAACTCTGCCTTCTGCATACGCTCGTTACAATAACGTCCGTCCTCTTTTTAAAATGTAATTACTTTTCATAGAGTTGACCGATTTTGATGAAATATAGCCTATGCGTTAAGTTGAGATACGGACTTTAAACATATAAACAATTCTGTGGACTTAGATCAGTGGTTTTGGTGTGATGCTCATTCAAACACACAGACATACAGACAGACGGACAGACAATATTTCTAAAAATTATAGAAATTGGTTCTCCTGCTTATTCGGAGTCCCCATTTTTTTTGCATATCTAAGCAATGTACAGACACGATGAACTTTGATTCTTATTATGAGTATAGATACTCGTATAGATAATATTTATTGTCGGTCGATTACATCGTTTTAAAGCAAAAAATAAAAACAAACTTATAAAAACTAAGTTTAATCTCTTCAAATCATATTAATATGTCTAGCTTCCCTTATTAACGACATCACAGAATCAAAGGTTTCCTCGCATGATGGTAGAACTTGGGTCACAGGCAACACGTAACCCCAAGCCCCTGTGTCTCGTAGCTGGTAGGTGCCTACTACAGTAACGTTGAAACGGAACTTCACCCAATCAGCAACGGCTCCGGTGTTGCCATCTGGAATTTTTTTAAAGATTAATGCTGTGATACTGGTTATGGTTACTATCAGAGAACGTCAGAAAGAGGTTAGAAGTACGCAGTAAGTAGGTTCGTTTTTTTATCGGATTGTCTTGACAAAGTACCTGTTTTTGTGGTTATATTTCTTTCAAAAGTAAATGTGAACCATGGTCCTTCAAACGTTTTTCTTGTTTTCTGTGGTTGCTACTCAAGCAGTTAGACGTTCATGGACAAGATATTGTGTCACTGTTTATTTTTTATGATTATGTAATACTAGCGGCTGTTCGTGTCTTAAAACGCGTAGGTTGGGTTCCGAAGTTGCGTCCCTAATTTTACCAATATTTAAATCACTAATAGGAAATACTATAGAAACTCCAGCGAGGTAATACACAGCTTCGGAATAATTCAGACAACTAAGCGAACAGTGCATCTAGAAAGCTATAAAGGACCAAAGAACAAAATAGTCATGTTATGCCGCTATGACGGCTCGAATGGCCCCGTATAAATGTTTGCCAAGTAAAATGTACCTATAAGAAATGTCAAGTGCATATTATCCATTTTCTATAGTAGTAACGCACAATAGCCAATCGGCAGTGATTTTTCCCAAATAATTTCAGTTGCTTAAAAATATTTCTAAATCCCGTAGAGTTCTTACCATGAACCTGTGCGGAGGTTCCAACAAGATATTGAGTTCCATATCTAGCTGCCAAAGCCCCCATGGCTCGCCTTCCAATCGTTACCTGAAATCATTAAATATTTTTACTTACGCTACAGTCCAAAGAGATTGGCAAATATTCGGTTTGGAGGGTTTTAAATTGATTAACTTTTAAACCTTTAAATTGTATGCCTTATTTTACTAAACATAGAACTAGTGGTTCTGTGAGAGCAGGATACTTCGAGTTTTAGCAAAAACTCTATTTCCCTTCTTTCTAGGTGGTCTAATCAGGTGTCTGCGGATTCGTTTCGCGAAGGCGGAGAGGACTGCGTAGTTGGATTGGTATACGTAGGTTTTAATTTTCCGAAAAAAAATATTTAAAGTCGTCCATATAACGCTACAGCTAAATTTTCCCCTCTCTAGAGTTCCGAACACGAGTTAAACCCTCTCTCTCCTCTCCTCCTTTTGTTTTTTTTACGTCTTTTGTAAAATAAAGTCTTTAGTGTGCTTCTCGAATTTGAATGAAATTCGTACATAATTAACGCTACAGAAAACAAAACTTTACATACTCTTCGCCCAGTGCGTCCTACCCGTAATGACTTACGGAGCCGAAACATAGACACTCAGTGGGACTAGTCCACAAATTCAAAGTCGCTCAGCGAGCTTTGGAGAGGGCTATGCTCGGTGTTTTTCTGAAAGATGAAATCAGAAATGAAGTTATCCGACAGAGAACCAAGGTGACCGACACGTAGCTCAAAGGATAATCAGGCTGAAGTGGCAATAGGCTGGTCACAGCGCACGAAGAACCGACAGTCGTTAGGGCAAATGAGCTCTGGAGTAGAGACCGCGTTTAGGCAAATAGGAGCAAGCAAAAACGATGCGAAGAGCTCAAGACCGGGCTTCATGATTTGATTAAGGAGAGGCGTATATCTAGCAGTGGACGTCTACGGGCTGATGATGATGAAACTCCCCCCCTCCCGGCCTCCTATTTTATCCCCAGAAAAAAATCGCGATCGATTAAAAATCTTAACTAAATGTGCCAATTTTCGTTGGTTGAAAAATGCGAACTAAGCGAGAAGGGACTTACTGACAGACGGACAAAAGATTTTTTAGCCAATCTCGGAACTGAGCTTCGCTCGCTATGTCAATGAAATGAAATAAAAATGTAGAAACTATAATTTAAAAGTACTTTGTGTATGGTCAGCCTTTAGAAAAATGACCCGTTATAATATAAAACAACATTCTTTGGCCATAGGTAATATAAAATCTTATTTTGAAACAAAGCAATTAATTCCTTACCTAACATTTGACGACCTGTTTGGCGCAGGGGTACTAAACCCACCTTCTGCGCGAGAGGTCCGGGGTTCGACCCCCGGAAAAGACAAATATTTGTTTGTATGAATATGTCTATTTGTCTTAGTCTCGGTGTATAATATGTATGCACATAAAAAAAAGTATTTAAACATATTTATCCGTTATCTAGTATCCATAACACAATGTTATTCGTGAAACTTAAAGTGAGCTAGATAATTGGTGTGATAAGTAAAAAAAAAAAGCAAGAACCTGTAAAACAAACTAAAGAATAAGCGCTTTTATCTTCTTCTTATCGAGTGAGGATTAGTGGCCACCTCTGGTGTCAGAATTTATCAAGCCGCCTATAAGGCCTCTGACTTGGCTTAACGACTGTAATCAAATGACAACATCCGGGACCGACACTTTTATAAATTGCTTATTGACAAGTTACCCACAGCGACTTTGATGAATATCTTTGGTCAGTTCTCCCTGGTCTAGAAGCTTCTAGGATTTTATTCATATTTATAATTTAATTCTTTATTTAGATAACAGAGATCCATAGGTATTAGTAATAAATATCTTATAAACTATGTTAGTATTCTATAACTAACTTCGATGTAGTCGCCTGACTCAAATGCCACATAATGGGGCAAACATCTTGCCTGCTAGCAATAACCTTCAGAATGCTGTTGGTGCTACTCCTCACTCTGTACAATAGGGATGTAATTTTTTTGCGCATTACGGCTAAAAAACTATCAGTGCGAGCCTCTGCAAACATAGCAGACGCGCTACAGAAGCGAGGCTTCCTCAACAACACCCTGAAGGCATTGTTATATTGGACCCGCAGAACGTTGAGCGACTTTTGGGTATGGTTGACCCACAGACCACCGGAGTAGAGCGACGTGCAGTATGCTCTGAAAAGTGTTATTTTGACTGCGTCCGTACTCCTGGAAAATCTGCGTGCCAACATATTTGCTCTAACCGCCAACGATCTGCGTTCCCTTTCTATGTCCACATTGTCCTTTAGGTCTTCGGTTACCCAGTGCCCAAGGTACTTAAACTGCTGAACTCTTTCCAAAGCTACGCCGCTGAGCAAAATAGGCAAACAAGTTCTAGGGCGCCTGATACCCGACCCAAAAACAATGTAGGTACTTACTCTTACTTACATTATACGTCAATCCGTGTGAGGCAGCATAGGATTCACAGACCGCGAGTAGCTGCCGGATTGCGCCAACCGAGGGAGCCAGCAGCACCATGTCGTCAGCATAGCTTATGTTATTGACACACACACCGTCAATATAGCATCCGACTACGCATACTACTGAGACGCTCAATTAGCTCATTTATATAAAAATTAAAAATTAGAGGAGAGCTCAAGCCCCCCTGTCTTACCCCACATTTCAACCTAAAGGGATCCGACAGCTCACCCGGCCCACCTCACATAATTAATTTGATTTAGGTACCAAAACCTGAAAAGATGGAGTACCTCCTGCGGGAGACCTACCCTAACCCTCGCAATGATAGTCGCTAGCGAGATTGGTCTATAATTGGATCTGTCCGACACGTCACCGGTCTTGCTTTTAACAATAGGAACCACAAGAGTCTCCATCATATCAGGCGGAAGGTACGAGTGACTAAGACATAAATTAAATAACAGTGTTAGCACACGAGGAAGATGAAAACCCGCATATTGTAAATGTTCAATGCTGAGCCCATCGTGACCCGGCGATTTTCCTCTCGTCATTTTCTTAATAGCACTTCTAATATCTTTAGCTAATAAGACAATCGAGAAGCTGCACCATGAGTCTCAGCATCCAACACCATACTGGAAAGTCCCAGAGGCGATTCTAAAGAAAAATGACTTTTAAATGAGTTCGCGATATCCTTGGGTTTAGAGATCCCACGGACACTCACAGGGACGCCAGGCCCAGTATCCATTTTGTTCGTACATTTCCAAAAACTTTTAAAGTCTTGAGTGGAATGATGCCTGGCCATCGCATCCATTTTTATCTGATCCTGATGACCTTGGCACCATTTCAACCTACTCTTAAATATTTTTCGAGCTTCTAACATATCATGAAATATTTGACCAGTAGGCGGTTTTCCATACCACATCCATAGTTCGAACTTAATCCTGGCGTGCCTGTGGGCCTCGGCTACATGCTTATTCCAACCAGCGATAGTCTTTTTTCTCCTCATGTTTCCACGTTCCTCGTATGTGACGCTGGCAGCCTGACTAAGTATATTTACAATTTCTTTATACAAGTTATATATAATTTGTTTGTGATTCTCATTGGTACAAATCGAATCACAACATTCTCGCAAGTCATCTGGAAAATCTATTTTCTTTAGCTTGCTATCACACATATTTCGATATAAATTAATTTGATTCTCTACCCGCTCCCCCCATTTTACTTTGTTATTTTCAGAACATTTAATAATACGTTTTTGTCTAACAACATCTAAATTACATCTTATGACTAATGGTAAGTGATCAGACCAATACATATCATATTTAACATAGGCATCAGTAACACACTGCCAAGCAGCGTTAGTCGTCACACAATGGTCTAGCCATCTTTTGGATCCGTGCGCCTCGCTAATAAATGTAAAGGTACCAGATGCTATGCCAAGCTTTTCTACATCAGCACAAACCCACTTATTTAGAGTTTAAAACGTATTTATAGTCCTACTCACCATATCAGCATAATTGTACATATGAGCTGTAGTATGAGCAAAGGGGACCAAAAACCTTTGCCCAAAACCTCTGAAGGAAAGATAAGCCGCCACTGATGGGTACAGCGACTCTATATACCGCGACAACGATCTGGTCTCCACTTCTGAAAACGGGCCAAGACCCGCAAAGTTGTTTGAAGCAGGATCGAAGCTGGCACCTATGACTGAAACAGGAAATAGATTGGTTAAGATGCATCTACATCATCATTGTCAGGCCCTTTCTGTCGTTACCTCTGATATAGCATCATTATCGACGACCTCCATGGTAGAGTGGAACTTACACCCGGTTTCAAGGTGTCGCTTACTCCGAGGTCCCGGGTTCGAATCCCGGTAGGGACAAAAATTTGTATGATGAATACGAGCATTTGTACCTGAGTCATGGACGTTTATATATATTTCTACACATAAATACTTATATTATGTATAATTATATGTATTTATATCCGTTACCCTATGATCTTATAACACAAGCCTTACAGTGCTTACTTTGGGGCTAGGTTAATTGGTGTTTAAAAAAAATAAAAAAATAAAAAATAAAATAGGTATCAGTATAAAATCCAGAGGTCCCAAGTTAGATTCTAAATTCGTCTAAGTCCGTCTAGCTCCAGTTAAGGTAAATCTAGTGAATTACTCACTTCCCCATTGAGAGTTCCAGTTCTTGGTGAGGTCTACGCCAAAAGTATTTTGTGTGGTCGGTCTTCGGTTCTTAGTCCACAGTCGAACCTGAAATATGAACATCCTCAATCCATTATTTATGACTATGATCTATTCACATCACTATCGTAAATGCGATAGGTCAAAACCGCCAGGTACCGAAACAGGTAACCTGTTTGGCACAGGGGTAAACCCGCCTTATGTGCTAGAGGTCCCGGGTTCATTCCCCGGACAAGACAAATATTTGTGTGTATGAACATGTCTATTTGTCCTGATCTGGGTATTCAATATATATATTATGTATGTATTTACAAAGAAAGTATATAAGTATGTTTATCCGTTTAATCTAGTATCCATAACACAAGTTCTTCGTGAAACTTAACGTGGGGTTAGATAATTTGTGTGAAGTGCAAATAAATATTATGCAGTGGAATCTGTTTACAAAGACATTGGCTTAGAATAACACTACCACCTCTCATCACGTGGGTGTCGTAAAAGGCGACTAAGGGACTCCGCCTTCAGGAGATGGGCAGCAGTGTCTCCTACATACTTGGTCATACTGCGATCGCCAACCCGCCTGCCAAGCGTGGTGATTATGGCAAACCCCCCTTTTGGGGGAGGACCTATACCCAGCAGTGGGTGTTATATGGCTGAGACGACGATGACAACTTCATAACTAAGCGGACGTCATACAAAGCATTTTGGTGAAAAAAATCAACCTTCTCTTATTTAGGTAAATACTACTTATTTTGAAAGAGAAACATAGCATATTAAATCAAAATAAAAATCGCACGTAATACATGTATGTAGGTATGTATATTTTTCATTTTTCCTTTGCGAGAGATGAGTTTAATTCTCTATTTCCTAATCCCCATATTATTGCACCTTTCTCCTCAATCGTAAATGCTTTACGACGTTGAGATGACATTTTCTTACATAGGATATCACTAAAAACAGATCCGTGACGGTCCTCTCAAGTACTCACTGAGATTCAAAACAAAAACCAGCCACGTGCTGAACGTCGTCGGGAATTAACGAATATGAACGAAGGTATCTAGGTGTAAAGAATCATGGCGGTCACTATAAATGGACAAAATTTATTAAAAATGGGTCTTTATAAGGCGACATATCACTGTGAGCGAAGTCATTATGTGAAACGCAAACTTCGTTGTGTAATCATGTCATAATAGGCGGTTGGTCAATATAGGCGCAGTCATAATAAACGGATTCTACTTTACTAAACTCAAAATCAATATTACACAATCAAATCTGTAAAATTACCGAGTCCTGTGTGAACTGCTGTCCATCAGGGTTTAAGAACGGAAAGATATGCCAGTCGAAGTCTTGTGCGGCAACTCTCGCATCCGGATCTTCCCCTCGAATCAACTGATCGGCGATGTACGTCAGGACTGTTGGTGACAGCCAATCAGCTCCGATTTGTCCACCTTCAAGGATGATGTTCCGTCCACTCGTACCTCGAGAGATTCTGATTCCGGTGATGTTTCTTCCTAGAAATGTTTTTGTAACGTATTATTATGGTAATAGTATTAATTTATTAAATTAGATATTATGATGATGATATCATTTTTCTTTCCATCCTTGGCTTTGGCTTGTCAGATAGGCGTCTTCTGATGACAATGATCGCGGGGCCTTACATTTGGTTTAAGATTTAGGCCAACTGATTAATTAAAAAGTTTATATGAAAGGAAGTGGTCCATCCATCCATCATCAGCCTGTGGACGTCCACGGCTGGACATAGGCCTCTCCTAGCTCACGCCTATTGTGGCGTTCATAGGAGGCTATTGGCCTACTACTACCACGCTGGCCAGACGGATTTGTAGAGGGTTTGTTTCAAGTTTTCCTTCTCTCGCACAGGTGTTCAATGCGTCGAGCCTCTTAGTCGACTCTTACGACATCCCAGGCACGTAAGGGAGTGGTGACACTTGTATTCTTAGGCCGTCACCACACGGCAGAGGAAGTAGTAACTAGTTTAAATGAGAGTACAATTATATTGTGTCTCGTTTATTGTTCGCCAAACTGTTAAGTAGGTACCGATGTGATCATAATTTATATGAAGTTCGTACCTTCGTAAGTTGTCCCAAGCTGAATAAGAGAAACAAAGGAATGTTCAGCAGCTAACTCATCGAACCATTCATAAACATCGTCGATTGTAACGTAACTTGTCCAGTACAACGATCTATCGCGTTTTCTACGACTGTACATTTGGGCATCTAGAGCGCTGTAAACAAATATTTTGACAATTAAAACAAAATAAAAAAAACTATATTACTATAATATGTTTTTGTATCTTCATGCATTGACATTGCTAAATATGTCACTCCTAGGTCTAGATTTAGATGACAAACGCTTTCTGTTAGGCATATAGGTACTTACTCAGCATCTATTTCTGGTATAATACAAATCATTGTGATACCAATTGCTTCAAACCAAGCAATAGATGTAAACAAATTGTCATATAAAAAAGGAATCGAAAAATATTTTGAGTAATGCTATTGGCCTTCTAATTGGAAGTTAATAAAGATTATCACCATGAGTTTTAATGTTTTAGTGTGCTTACTCTTGAATGTTTGATAACATTAAATCCGAACGGATACTTCGCTTTGACAAATTATGTTCCAACTTCTTCCTAGATTCTGATGGAGTCACCACACTCGCGTAGTCACCAACACGCCTTGCAGACTTCCAGAAGTCATAATCATTCCCTTCCTCAAGTTTCTTGAGAAACCTAATGTCATCTTCATTTTGTACATGCACTTTATACAATGCGTAGTCATCGTAACGCACTTTCTCCGTTAATCCACTCACTAACACAACACAAATTAACAATAACTTTATTAACATTTTCAGTTATACTATTTGTACCACTAATTGACCCAAAAGAACTGAAGGATTTTATGTTTATCGTTATATTTATCAAATAATCTTCTCTCGATAAATTATAAGTTAAACTCTTAGATTCCTTTGTATCGTCATGTGCTTATTTGATAACAGAATTAGTGTTATCAAAATTAGTGAAATGATGATAAAATAACATCATTTGATAGTAGTTTACAACGTTCGAATATGTCAAGTGTAAATAATTTTGATAACTACGTTATTTGTACAATGTACCCAACATTCTGTTCCTAAAACAATCTTCTAATGATTTGACAAAATATTTAAATAGAATTGAATTCATTGGTCGTGCATTAATTTTTAAAGCATTAATTTAGTTTATACCTATTTATCAAAGTTCAACAGATGGACCACAATAGGAGCTGTCACAACAATACTTTGCTTTGGTTTTTACGGTTACCCAAAAACGAGTAATGTGGTTTTATGTCGAATAAAAAAGTCGGATAGCTGACAACAAATGTACAAAAATATTTTTTTGCGTTAACGTATATTTAACCTACAATTGTCTGAGGTTATTTCGGAAACAGTGTCACTTTGTCTAAGCCCCCAGATCGTCAAAATGGTAGTAGTTCGAGCATCTGTGTTCCGAATATCAGAACTTAGTGTTGTAACTTTATAAATATAAGCACGTTTACGGCCTTAATAATAACGTGGAGGAATGTTATACCTAGGTTGAAATTTAATGTTGTCTCTTACTTCCTTTTATCAAATAAAAGTGACAGCATCAGTTTTATTCCTAGGTTCCTTTATTCCGCGTTTATGAATAAGACCGTTATGGTACTAACTCATGTTTATCATATAGCGTCATCGTCGTGGCAGAATTAAATAATTAACAAAATCAAAGTTTTGATATTAAGCGGTTTTTTTTTTCACTGCAAAGTGCGATATTCTTCTAACGTGAAGTATTTTAAGTGTCGGTCTTTTGATATGATATAAACAATACTTTACATCGTTAATTAAACCTGAGACCACAATGCCACGTTGTTTATTTTTAATTAAAAAAATAATCATTATTTGGTTTTAATATTGAAAATTGAAACGGGTATTAAACGTGTAGAAACGTGATAGGTATTTCACCTAATTTTCCCGGGACGACAGCCCGTGACCACGGCCGATGTAACTTGGCCGAAACGTCGGGAAAATTAGGTAGGTGAAATACCTATCACGTTTCTACGCGTTTAATACCCGTTTCAATTTTCAATATTAATAATGCAACGCGAAAGTTTAAAAGTGTATATTATTTGGTTTTGCCACAATTATATTTCGCAATCCAGTGGAGTTATTGAGTTTTTACACAACTAAATAAAAATAAATATGAACAAGACCAGTCAACAAAGGACAATGTTTAATTTTGCTACGCTTTGTACTGATCCGATTTAAAAGTATTCATGTTTTGAATTAGTACAATAAAACTATTTCATATAAAATTTAAAACTTTCTCGTTCCATTATAATTATATATTTATTAATTATATAATTAATAGCTTGTGACCACGGCTATTGCAACATAGCCGAAACGTCAAGCTGTAAGTACATAGTTGTACTACATAACAAATGTCGCGTTTTAGTCCCGTTGTTTTAATATATAAAAACTATTTCATGTTTAAAAGATTTTTAATTGAAACTGGAAAAACAATTTTGGGGTACCCACAATTAAAACCAATGAACATTACCAACACTAAAATGGTATGGGTAAATTTCCCGCACGAAGTGTCTCTACCCAACTGAACTGTTTGCTCGAGGGGGCGATACCTATATTCCTAGACAACTTCAAGCGTTGTACATGCGGCAGAATTCGGCTCTGGGACGACATGTTCATTGAACATAACCTTGGTTTTGGCAAAGTTTATGCCCAGGTTGATTCGTCGAGGCGGCGTTTAGGTTGTGCAGCAGTGGCGAAGTGACCATAAGAAACCGTTTCCCATCGGCTTTTCTTTTAGAAATCCTACCGCACAGATTTTTTTTTTATAATAACAGGGCAGGCATTTAGCATTTAGGCACTATCATGCTTTATAAACAGGATGCGGTCTAAGGTGTTGCATGCTTGCCCAGTAATGAGCAGGCAGCGCATTCCATTCTTTAGCGGTTCCCATAAGAAATGTGTCAGCAAAGCCCATTTACGGAGAAATTTTTGGTCCGGCGTACCCTCGCCATATTTTGACCCGTCGACACTGTGTGCAGTATTCGCCACATTGATGTTTATAATAAGTCCGTCCCGATCCATAGTTTTAAATATATAATCCTGTGCGTTCGTAAACAGTTTCGGAGATATGACATCTCCCTGTCTCACGCCTCTGAGAAATAGTGAGAAGATATGTCTACATGTCACATATCGCCAATCAACTTGACATCGCTGCAAGGATTTCAGAACAGCCCAGGTTGCGTCAGAATCGAAGGCTTCCTCTTAGTCCATAAATGCTAAACACAATGGTTGTTTATGTTTATACTCTTTGGATGTCTGTACAACCTGCCTTACTGTGTGTATGTGATCTACGGTACTATAGCCTTTGCAGAACCCGGCTTGTTCCGGTGGCTGCAAAGGGTCAAATCTTGCGGCCAGATAATTAGTGACGGTTCTCGAAACAGCTTGTAGTCGTGGCTCAGAAGCGTCATCGTTGCTTAGGAACGCAATACTTGTACTATTAAGTATTCTGTGACGCAACGCCATGTCGCCTTTCTTGAAAAACAACGAGACCACGCCCCAGCTCCACGCTTCCGGAATAATACAATTGGCAATGACAAAGTTGAATAGATCCTGAATCTCCTCAAGGTTTCCTCCTGTCTTGAGAATCCCAGAGGTTACTCCATCTTCGCCAGGTGTCTTTCCATTACTAATCTGTTCGATATTTATGTCTCGGACTTCACCGATGTGGTGGTTTGCGTCGGGCGGAGGCTTTGAGGCTTACTAGGCGTGTAGTCAACCATAGAATTTATCCATTTCAGCGAGAATTTCCAGAACTGATGTGACGACTGATGAGAATTCGTTTATTTGGAATTAACTAAAGTATTTTTTTTGTTATGCCACAACCAAAATTAATTACGATGTTTAGCAGTTAGTTGTGGCAGAATTAAATAAGTGACTTTATTCAGTTCTTCCACAACTAAAATTAATTACGATTTTTAGCAGTGACTTGTGGATGAATTAAATAAAGTTAAAATAAAAATAAGATATCTCTGCAAATACAAATATAAGACGTATCGCATCGAGGAAGAGACTAAAATATAGAGCTCCATTTCTGCTATTAAAATCATGAAAAAAGTATTTTTTGACAAAAGTGTCAGTTATTTCATTCTGCCACGTGGACGAAGATAAATGTTTGTCCTGGGATTAGTTCCACTGCTCAAATGGACTTGATACAAAAGGATATTTTGTAACTATATATAAATAAATAGTGTCTGAAATAAATATATATATAAATATATATATATATATATTGATACCACCGTGAATAAAGCAAAAGTCAGACACTATTTATTTGCAACGGATCAGTAACTATAAGCTGTTCAATTTTAAATACTGACATTTTGTCAGCTGACCACACGACGCCATTTTGGTGAGCGGAAATTAATGGCCATGGAAGAGTGACGTTACGTGAATCCGGTGACAGAATTTTGTTTTGTATAGAATTGCATTATAAATTTTGGTTGTAAACATTATTTTAGACACAAACAGGGTCTACTCGTAGACCCTGTCTGAAAAACTTGCCGATCAAGGGTATCTTGTAATTTATATTATAGTTTGTCCCAAAACGGTACCGACTCAGCATAATGCTTGACTTTTTGGCCAGCGCTGGTCTTCCTATTGTTATAATGATACAATACATTTTTTTTTTGTTATTTTTTTTACCTTTATACATGAGCTATATAAATGCGATAGGTCACACACACATACGTAGAATTATTAAAAATTATAAGATATCAGTATGTATATGTTTTATGTATGAATGTACATTTTTTTAATTATTTCGCGCAAACAATTAACTGAAACGAGTTAGTTGCGCATGTATTTATGTTTTATTAAGGTATGATGAACCAATAATTGTGTAATGTTTGTTTGTATAGAAGTCGTACCACCTTAAGCCCGCGCTCGCTGAGGGAATTTAAGTACAAGTCTTTATCGAATAATATGATTTTAAGGTCAATGTTTATATTTTACCACCCGCGTGGTTCCCGTTCCCGTGGGAATATCGGGATAAAAAGTAGCCAAATCCGATCAAGGGTATCTTGTAATTTATATTATATTATAATATAAATTACAAGATACCCTTGATCGGCAAGTTTTTCAAATCCTTATCCTAATCCTAACTAATATTATAAATGCAAAAGTGTGTATGTTTGTCCTTCCTTCACCTCTAACTAAGCTGCCAATCTAATTTTTTTATTTAGCATATAGAGTTGGTTGAAAGTACGGAGAGTAACATAGGCTACTTTTTATCCCGATATTCCCACGGGAACGGGAACCACGCTGGTGAAACCGCGGGAGGAAGCTAGTAGTCAACTATTTTAGCCAGTATTGTCCAGTGGTTTGAGCTGTGCTGTGTGTCAAATAGCAGTCGCTTGTTTCTTTGGATGTTACTGTCACATTACATTAACGAATCATGTAACATTATGCTGAGGCCTAGATTTTTTATTTTTTATTTATTTATCTCTCTTCTCTTCCTTTAGCATCAGCTCGTTTCAATTTTCGAGAAACGAAATTGACTGACAATTATTATTGCTATTCCATATCAATTGTCAATTGTCCGATATTTGTGCTGTACATACTATATACTATATATATTATATATATAGTATATAGACCACCGAAAACAAATAAACATATTTTTTTTTAGGGTGGTACGACTTCTATAAAAACAAACATTGCACATTAATTGGTTCATCATACATTAATAATTCATAATTACATGTGCAACTAACTCGTTTCAGTTATTTGTTTGAGCGAAATTATTAAAAAAAATTACTGTCATACAATACATGAGGTATATAAATGCGATGAGTCACACACACACACATACGTAGAATTATTGAAATTATAAGATATTAGTTTATTCGTGATTTATGTATGAAAGTATTTTTTTTTATTATTTCGTGCAAACAAATAACTGAAACGAGTTAGTTGCGCGTGTATTTATGAATTAATAAGGTATGATGAACCAATTAATGTGCAATGTTTGTTTTTATAGAAGTCGTACCACCCTAAAAAAAATATGTTTATTTGTTTTCGGTGGTCTATATACTATATATATAATATATATAGTATATAGTATGTACAGCACAAATAACGGACAATTGACAATTGATATGGAATAACAATAATAATTGTCAGCAGTTTTAAGTATTTATCTGTGTGAGAGAACAAATAAAGATTTTTGTATTGTTGTTGTATTTGTAATGTTTGTTTGTATGGAAGTCGTACCACCTTAACGAACTAGGTAATCACGTGTAAGCTGGACACAAAACAGAACCTTTTTTTAATCGGCGATATAAACATTGACCTTAAAATCATATCATTCGATAAAGACTTGTACTTAAATTCCCTCAGCGAGCGCGGGCTAAATGTGGAATCACTGATTACACTAGAATCGAAAAAAGGTTAAATAAATAACAACAAAAAAAATTATTGTATCATAATACCAATAGGAAGACCAGCGCTGGCCAAAAAGCCAAGCATTATGCTGAGTCGTACCGACTCAGCATAATGCTTGGCTTTTTGGCCAAGGGACAAACTGTGTTTTTTTTTTGTACAAAGTCAAAAGTCAAAGTCAAAGATTTTTATTCAAATAGACTTATAGATAAGTGCTTTCGAATTGTCCAATTTTTTTTTTCCTACCAGCCATTCAGTACATCTTTTAACTGATAAGAATAACTACTACTTTTATATGTGTCATAATGTCGTGTTTGTCCCAAATAAATATAATTTTCTTTCTTTCTTTCTTTTCTAATAATATATGTCACTCAAGGATTCATTACTTTTTACTGGTGAAATAATTTTTAAAATCAGCTAACTTCAAATATGATGAGCCTAACATACCTACAAAATGGCGACTTATTCATTTTTGTTTTTTTTTTTTCAAATACTTACCTATCGCGTTGTTTGTTTTTTTTTATGATTGACGCGGAAACTCGTAACCTTCATCGTACCTGATATTAAGTATTGATAAGGCTTAAAGATGATGGAAGCGAGTCTCTCCCGGAATCCTCAATCACTGAGGAACTGGCTATCTTATCTCTAACTGCCGGAACACAACAATGCTGAAAACATTGTTGTTATGGCGTCAGACTTAGATTAGATGGTGGTAGCTAGCCAGGCGGACTTACAACAAGTCCTACCACCAACCAAACCGAATACAATAATGTATCCCCGCTGGGAATCGAACCCGGGACCCCTAGGTCTGATACCGGTGGTTGTACCACTAGACCACAAAGGCGGTTAAAAAAAAGTCGTTTCTATTGGTATTGGCTTTTCATGTCTATGTCGTCATTATTTAGTTTAATGTGTTTTAAGCAATATAATAAACCTATAAATGTAGCTTAATTCTTCTCCGTCACACATCGAAGTGAATTCGCTGGTTCCGGGCACTGAGCTAATTGTGATAAATGTGCTCGGTCGTCCGAACTATTTGTCTTCGCTGCGCAAACGGTTGACTTCTCACATTGGCTTTCAAGTAATTCTGATATGTTAGGATGTTTTGATGGAGTTTATATGATAAATTATAATAGAAAAATTCGACTCTCGCAAGTTATTCTCAGATGGGACATGAACCCGCAAGCTTTTGAAATTCGACCCACTGTCACATTACAATATTGAATGACATTTGTGGACACAGGGAGATTTGTTTCCATGAGTGTCAATTCTATAAGGTTTTATAGTGTATACATTTCATTGCAAGAGACTGTACGTAGTCTAGGTAAAGTTTTGACGACCTACGTGGTACGTACACCGGTTTCAAGGTGTCACCAACTCTGAGGTCCTAGGTTCGAATCCCGGTAGCGGCAAATGTTTGTATGACGAATACGAGCATTTGTACCTGAGCCATGGACGTTTAACTCTATATATAAGGCCCGTGTTATCCATTCTAATGTTCCCTCCAGCGCCATGAGTATAACACTTACAGCCTTCATCCTAATAGCTTTAAAAATAACAAAAAAATATTAGACGGCCGGAAAAATATAAATATTTTGTTAAATTGACCTTATCAAGGTCAAAGGTCAGAAAACTTTTTTCACGGATTGCACACGTGCGTAGCACGCGCTTAAGTCTAGTATATATTTCTACACACAAATACATATGTATAATAATATTTATTTATTTCCGTTACCCTAGTTTCCCATAACACAAGCCTTATAGTGCTTACTTTGGGGCTAGGTTAATTGGTGTGTAAGATTTATTTTTATTTTTTTAAAGAAATAATGAAAGTCAATAAATTTTTTTTATATATACTAATATTATAAAGCTGAAGAGTTTGTTTCAAAGTCAAAGATTTATATTCACTACGGGACGTTGGCGGAATTTCTGTGGAAAACGGAAGAAGCCAAAACAAAAAAAAAAAAAAAAAAAAAAAAAAGATTTTTATTCAAATAGACTTATAGATAAGTACTTTCGAATCGTCCAATTTTTTTTTCCTACCAGCCATTCAGGACATCTTTTAACTGTTAAGAAGAACGGCCGCAAGAAACTTATCAGCTTTAACAGAAGCAACAACATTTACAAAGGAACATGTCGTTGCCAAACACAAATCTACAATCTTGAGACATATTTAATATAAGAGGAAAATTTTCTTATACTCAGTTATTAGAATATATTCCTTTTATACAATTACAATAGTCATATTTTATGTTAGTATCACTTCCATGCATTTTGGTCTTTCAAATAATCATCTACCTTGTAATAACCTTTGCTTATGAGCGTTTTTAACATATATTTTAAATTTATGCAAAGGCAGCTCAATCACTTGTTGAAAGGTTATGCCTTTCCCCAAAAACGAGCGACTGCATTTTTCAAGACGAAATCTTGGAACGGCAAGCTTATTCTTGTTTCTAGTATTAAAATTATGAACATCGCTATGCTTAATAAATAAATCGTGATGTTTCCTTACATATACTATATTATCATAAATGTATTATCCCGCAAAAGTTAGTATATTAATCTCTTTTAAACAATTCTTTAAGAGAACCTCTATATTTATTCCGATATTCCTACGGGAACGAGCACCACGCGGGTAAAACCGCGAGGATCCGCTAGTTCTTAATACTGTGGTAAAAGTGTGCGGTGATGAGTAATGTGACATAATTTTAATTTTAATATGCGAATAACTAGGAAACCCATTCAACGTCACAAATGGTCTAAGCGACCGCTGCTATAACGATAATTGTCCAAACAACCGCCACGATTTCGTTCTACGATTTCACAACTCGAATGCCAGATTAGTCCAAATGTCATTTAAGTCCAAAATCGGCGCGTAAACCGCATAATTATCGAAACCACAGCTTCGGTCTAAAACTGGACTAACGCGATTTGAGTTCGAAACAAATGCGCCGGAACATTGGTGTTTAAATTAACGTTTGTGTCGCAACGTTGTGGCGAGCTGCGAGTTTGTTTTGGGATGTAGGAACATTGTGTTTTTTGCCATCTTGTTTAAATACATACCTTCACGCCATATATCCTTTGCGGGGTTAGATAAGAGTAAAAAAATGTACAAGTATAACTCTCATAGGAATATCATCTCATACGACAAGCAACGCCACATTTGGCATTGTGCGTTTTTCCATTACAACACCGACAACTACACCGGCTAAATGTCAAATTGGTATACGGCTTTCCATTTGCCGCCACGACAACGACACGACACGATAACTCCCACCGGCAGCTGGCCGTGCATGTGTGTTGTATACGCACACATGTGTGCTAATGTGTGCACATGCGCGGGCGGGGTAACCGAGCCAATAGTGTGTTATAATGTGTGGTAGTGTGTGTGTGTGTCGGCCAGTGGAAAAACAGAGCGCCGGGGCGTCGGTACTGTGCCGTTGTCGTGTCGTTGGCGTGTCGTTGTTGTGTCGTTGTAGTGTACGTGTCGTGCCGGCTAATGGAAAAACGTCCATTGTTTGGGTCTTAGATGTTGTCTGGAAACAATAGCGACAGGTTGCCAGCCCATCGCCTGTAATACTTTTTGAATATGCCCTGTCCGTTGATAGGTCTTTCATGGGTGCACTGAAAAGACTAACAGACACATTCTATCAATGTTTTCCTTTCGCCCCCAGTCTAGCATGGGCTATCGATTCTATCTAATATACAGGGCGGTCCAAGCCTGGTGGATTTAAATAGTTTTCTGATAATTGACCAAACGGTCTATTAGGAACCGCAAGGAAAAAAAATAAGAAACCTTATTTAGATTTATCAAAAAAAATGTTGACCTTAAATAACCAATCAGCCTGGAATTTTTTTTTAGGGTAGAACTATCTGGTTAACACATACCACAAAGAAAATGCCAAAAAATAAGTGGAAAAGTAAAAAATAACACACACCACAAAGAAAATGCCAAAAAATAAGTGAAAAAAAAGTAAAAAAAAAATCGAACAAAGTCGAGACATTTATTTTTTCAACTTGCAATCTGGTGAAAATGATTTTTTTCCCTTCTCGGTTCCTAATAGGCCGCTTGAACAACTGTCTATAAAAAATTATATCCACCACCCTGTATTATCAAATTGAAGAGACTGTTTGATTTGAAAATCTAATACTTACACGTGAAACTAAAATCACGTCAGAAATTTAGTTTCATACTATCAACATTTAAATTATTGATTTGTTAAAGATTCATCAGAATCATTGATTCGAGAACTAGGAAATAGGTTAGTTCAACGTGAACACGATCGCCGCAGCGGGTCATACCTGGTTCAAAAGCTTTCCCCGGTAATAAGTTAGACTAAAAGTTTTTATTTAATTTTTGTAATTTTTTTTATTTATTACAATAAATTACTCTCAATTTGATAAAGATGTAAAACCCAGCTTATGCATTGAACATTAATTAGAACTTGCACCTGCATCATGTCCTATAAGGTACGCCACTGGGTAGAACTAATCCTCGGAAACCATAAGATCCTTTAAAAAATCTTAGTCTTTATGAGGATTGTTATTTTAGGACGCTTAACCCTAGAAAAATAAACTACGCCTTAGAGGCACCCTCGAAACATATATGTCGTTAAGTTTATTTTTTAATCAATGGATTTATAAGCTTGTGTTTTCGAACTCACTTGTTGATCAACACTGCCGATTGATGACTGCTGCTGTTCGGTAAGTACTACAGTCGAAAAGCGCATGTTTATCTTCTGTGTAACTTTGACACAGCTTAGCTCTTGATTTAGCTTTTGTAACTTTTTACTTATTTCTACTTATATATGGTAAAGATTAGGATTGTTTATTATTATTTATAAATTTAGGGACTTATTGACACCGTGGTGGGCAGTAGATTTTAAAAAGAAAGTCGAATATTTCTTCTTTTCAACCAAGAAAATGAATGGATAAATGATAGCGATGGCAGTGAGATGGAGGACCATGTGGATGACGCTGATGTTCCTCAAGAAGCTGACGAACCTCCGAATATAATAAGATGTAACTGTTGCTAATGAACAATAACAAATAAAAAATAATGTCTAAAGATGACGTTTACAAAATCTAAATGAGCAAAAAAATATGTTTGCAACAATTGTCTAAAACTCAGTTTTTTTTTCAGTAACTTTTGTAATTTGCGTCTTATTATATCGTAAATAATAACTTACTAAAACAAAGTACTATAAAAGTCATAATACATAAATATATGTTTTGTTTTTTGATTTATATAATATATATTATATATTTTTTTTGTAAAATCGTACGTGTTTTGTTACAATTATAAAATAATAATTTAATTTACTAATTAATAACGTCACACTTGATTGAAGTTATAAAAAAGTATAATTATTTGATTTTGTGTTTTTTTTTGTGAAAAATAAGTAAAGAGACAGAGTGTAATAATAATTAAAAAATTGCAACAAATACCTATAAATCTTGTTTATTTAGATTTTTTGTAATTTGAGACTCATTGTATCGTAAAATATTTAGTCACTAAAATAAAATACAAAAGAAATATGATTTTTTAATTTTTGCATTTTACAATGCTATTTTTATGATAAATTTAAAATAGAAAAATATTGGAAAAAATCAACTCGGCCACATATGAAATCTCAAAAACACTAAATACAATAAATACAAAAAAATATATATTCTTTTTTCTTAAATATCCAGAAATATAGTTACTACTAAAATACCTAAACATTTTGTTAGTTTTTGTAAAATCGTTTACATTTTCTTACTATTAAAAAAAACAATAATATAGGTATATTTGTGTTTTATTTACTTATTCGCAATGTAACTTTTGACTGAAGTTATAAAAAAATATTATTATTTAATTTTGCGAAAAAAAAAACATATTTTTTAAAATGTGCGCCTCTCAGGCGCTAGTTTATCTCTTCGGTACTAAAAATAAGTTTATCTTTCCAGTGTTAATAAGTTGAAAGAGCATTTTATGCCCGAATATACCTTTTCTCAATCACGTTAGAGCGAGGTACAATCGCATAATCAAATAATGCTGTCGTGAAGAATATAAAAGTACTTCCGTAGGTTGACCATGAATATGGTGCGGAGCAAGAGATTTTTTTTAACATTAACAGCACAAAGGAAAAATTATAGATATTTTAATGCCACCTTTTCCTTATATCCTTTTTTGCAACTGAAAAGGTACCGAAACGTCGGCAAACCAAAAAAAAATCAAATAAAAGAAAATTTTTAGTACCAAATACCTATATATTTCGGGTAAATAAATCGCAATAAATATTCCGCAAAAGTTGTTTTATTTCAATTATGAGTGAGCGACGAAACTTAAGATGTGCACATAAAATTCTTTATCTACCTGTTTCGTTTGGTCATCCTACAAAAAATGAAGGAATTATTTTATTGGAATTATTTTCTGAGGTCGCGAGGCTTTTATAGTTCTCAATATTTATGAGTTTCAGCTGGCTTTATGTGAATTAATTAAAAGGAAACCTGAACCATTGTTGACTTATGCCGTCAGAATTTTTAAGCAAAATTCGGATATTTTTATATGAAATTTTGGAGTACCCTTGATTAAAAATTTGGTGTTAAAATGTTTCTGCTTCAAGAATGCCATTGTGATTCGTATCACGTTTCTTGTAAGGAGAGGAATGATTTTATTTTTAAATGTTTAAGACTTTTTTATATTTTAAGTACCTAATAGTCACACGTTATCGAAACAGCGGCCGGACGACCATCGCCTACAATTTTTTTTTGTTTTTTTTTTTTGAATGACGGAGAGTCTCTTAGCTTTCATCATACCTGATGTTAAGTATTGATAAGGCTGAAGATGGAAGCGAGCCTCTCCCGGAATCCTCAGCCACTGAGGAACTGGCTATTTTATTTGGAACTGCCGGAACACAACAATGCTGAAAACATTTTTGTTATGGCGTCAGGCTTAGATAAGATGGTGTTTTCGAATACGCCCTGTCCGTTGATAGGTTTCAAGTATAGATTTATCTCCGCATTGCTACAACTAGAAACCGCCCTCATACATTTAGCTCAAGACCGTTTTACTCTGCCAGAAACGGTACAGTCTACTGTAAGTCTCCATAGCAACCGAGTCGGTTGGTTGAAGAAGATCCGTTGTTTATATTTTTTTTTTTTTTTACTTTATTTAAGATACAATATTGGAAATTCAAAACAAGTTCACGACATTCACAAAAAACCACGCAGGTTACCAGGAATGCGTCGCTCGGACATCATTCGCTCACGATATTTAATTTTAATTGTGCGCAGTTGTGCACATAGGTATTTGTATTTATTTGTTTACAATGTTATTACTTACAAAAACAATATTAGAAAGAACAAGATTCCTGGCGGGCGGGCGGCTCGCTGCCGGACGATAACACACACAGGTACAGACAATACACACAGCAGCTGTTTAGTCAAGTAGGTACACTGTGCCAGTAGCCAGCACACGAAATCATACACTCTTATACAGCAGTTACAATTGTGATATATGAAATTCGGTATCTAGTTGTAGAAACGTGGAGACCGATGATATATCTATGGTTTCAAGTATAGCAGTGGGCGCATTGACCTGACTATAGTCAAGTTGTCAATGTCACTTTGTGAAAACAATGCTGAATTAAAATGTAGCTGTAATGATAGATAATATAACAATTGTGTGCGTGAATGGAATCCATACTTCCTGAATTGGAACTGGAAATGCGCAAATCATTGATGTAGTGTTTGTATCTATGGAAAAGGGTACAATCTACCCTGTCTCACACACACAGGAGGGCAACACTAGTAGCTGTCATTATCAACGATAGATTGACAGATGACATATACATAGGGAGTTCTGGTGGAGTGCGGATAGGATTTCGGCTCCAGGATCCCTGATGTGATAATACGTATTATGTGTGCCTGTCTTGGTGTGACGGTGAGCCAGGGAAACGGTTCGGTAGGATTGCAAATCCTACAATTACGAAAAACATTACTTCTTCTTCTTCTTTTTGTGCAGTGGCAGTGCCCTTTTAGATTTTGCCAATGTCCAGTTTTTAAAACGAAAAAAAAAAACATTATAAAGCCGGATTTTTTTTTACAAAGTGACATTGGCACCTGTCAAATTACACTACTGAATAAAAAATCCGATTAGAAGTTTTATCTTTCTCTTCCATTCCGTAACTTCCACATGAGCCCCCCATTTGGAATGGCCACGACCCCACGACGATAAACAGACAAACAGACAGAAAAAAAAAAAAATCGTCCTAACGTATTCTTTTACTGTTTACGTCGTCCCCAATTGGTTTTTGGTAAATATATTCAATGTACAGAAATAATAATTTTACAGTTTTATTATATGTATAGATAAGAAAACTTCGGTTAATTCCCCTAAACCTAGCCTGCAGGATCATTTTCTCCCAACACAGTCCTTATAAGTCAATGTATGATACTCTTGCTCTGATTCTTTAGCACATTCACGGTCAAACACTCGGATCCGAGTGGTACCTATACGCTACCAATGGTGCCGCGCACTCGAAACGGAGTGGTACATTTTCGGAGAATAATAATGTGGCACCTGACGAGATTTTTATATTTAAAGTCCTTGACAGTGAATGTTTTAAATGTATTCATTGCGTTTCATTTTAAATTTACTATAAAAACAAATATCCCGCACCGATTTCTGTGAGCCAACACACAAGCATTTCATACAACATACAAGTACAATCTATCACATTCTCACATAAATAACGGTAGGATAGGAGAATAAAAAAAAAACAGTGTAAATTGCACTGAGCATTTATCACGCATGTCTCTTCTTACCACAATAACACGCTTGACTTCATCTTCGAATAATTCTCTTTGTTCTTAGCAGTCGCCGTTCGTCGTCTGGTGTGGTACAAGTAATAGTTTTAACGCGTGTTTTTTTCTGCGTTTCAAGTATCTAATCTCTGATTGTGCTTCTGGGTGTACCTTTTCCCATGTTCGTGTAACTCGGTCCAAAGGGCCTCAGGCTCAAGTGTACAGTTGTGGCATTACCAATTTCGTATTGTCTTGAAGTTTAGAAATCTTAGCGGCCGGTAATTTGTCTTTTTTTTCCAGATATTACTAACATTCCAATATATTTCCTGTATTTGAATTCATACAGAAACTGTTTAGTTGTTCAGCATTGAAAAGGTAAAATTCACATAGCTTTTATGTGTACACTAGCGGATCCTCGCGGTTTTACCCGCGTGGTTCCCGTTCCCGTGGGAATATCGGAATAAAATATAGCCTATGTCACTCGGGAGAAATGTAGCTTTCTATGTTCTAAGAATATTCTAAATCGGTCCAGTAGTTCCTGAGAATAGCGCGTTTAGAAAACAATCTCTTCAGTTTTATAATATTATAAGTATAGATATTACAGTTCCATTGATGGTTATACCTCTATCCTTCGGTTAATTTTCATCAGTATCAAACTTGTGACTCGTTGAACGTCGAAAAATTTGTAGCATAATTCCGTAAGAAAAAAGTACTTACAATACGAAGAGCTATAAATCTTTAGATCTATCTGTTTATAAAATAGCTATAATAATAAACCTTTATTCAGACTTTTTTTTAGTTTTACATTAATTGCTTAAATTTGAGTATTATGTTATTGATAGTCCGTGTGTCTGCCGACAAAGGCCTCCTCCATTTGACGCCACGATACCCTGTTCATAGCCTCTCTGGTCCAGGTTGAACCGGCTACCGTCTTTATCTCGTCAACCCACCTTTTATGTCGCCTCCCGCGCTTTCTTTTAGCGTTTCTTGGGTGCCAGTACATGAATGCTTTGTTCCACTTGTCTTTACCCCTCACCGTATGTCCTGTCCATCTCCATTTTTGAGTCTTAACAGTGTGGGTTATATTTTTAGTTTTTATTTTGTTCTTAATATTTTCTAATTTTATTTTGTCTGATAGTTTTATGCCCAACATACTCCTTTCCATAGAGTTCTGACAAGTTTCCAATCTTCTGGTATGTGCCTTAGTCAGGGCCCAGGTTGGCATCCATAAGTGAGAACGGGGAGGACACAAGTAGCTAGTTTAGGTTAAACAATAACGTGACATTTGGATAAAAATGAAATAACATCCGTTTCTAGCACACCATGTACTTAGATCAGTACAGTAATAAGTTGTACTAAGTAGCGATTTCTACTATTAGTAATAGTATCTCTACTTCGAGATCCTTTTACTCTAGTAACCAAAAAAAGCCCATTTTTACTGCACTAGTAATAAAACGTTGTATGGTTTACTAATATTTCGAAGCCTTTACATAGCCACTCGTAATCTCCTATCCCTTAGACCACACCCCATCCACCGTACATCACAACGTGTCGTTAAGGGCAGGAGGTGGTCCAATAAATCAGGAGCCGTCGTCTGAGACCTGCACCCACTAATGCGCGCCATAATGAATGAGATCATGCGCAAGATTGTCGAACAGTTTTTAGATCTTAGAGATTTATTTGATGCGTGACAGCTAAGACACATGACGCGTCCGATGTGACACGTGGTTCGATTAAATCCGTCCACTTGTACTGAATGGGTTAGGTCGATGACTTTATTGGTTTATGTGTTTTGTTTCGACGAATCGTTTTTTTTTTTTTTACTAAATAAATGGAAAAGTTTTTGTGTGATTAATAGTGTTCCTGATGTCATTGTAATTATTATGAACTTGTGTACACGTCACTACTCTTCCATCTCAGTTATCGAAATATTATAAATCTAATAAAATATTTAATCGCCTCTGTGGTCTAGGGGTCCTGGGTTCGATTCCCTGCGGGGGTACATATGTATTCGGTTTGGTTGGTGGTAGGACTTGTTGTAAGTCCGCCTGGCTAGCTACCACCATCTTATCTAAGTCTGACGCCATAACAACAATGTTTTCGGCATTGTTGTGTTCCGGCAGTTAAAGATAAGATAGCCAGTTTCTCATTGACTGAGGATTCCGGGAGCGGCTCGCTTCCATCTTCAGCCTTATCAATACCTAACATAATGAATGATGAAGAATCTCCCCGTCGTAAATAACAAACAAGTTCGTTTTCGCTGTAAACCAGCTGCATCAATTTGAGAAATACCCTTATCTAATTTTAATAACTAACCTTTTAAAATGCAAACTGATGACTAAGGCTTGGCAAAAAATGTAATCGTCAGTAATTTTCATAGCAAAATCTACATCTTCATTTATCAGCATGCATTCATAGAAATGCATCGCCAACTGATCCATTTTCATTTCATTATAACGGATCTCAAAAAGATCATTTCAACCAAATGCATTAGATCCCGCACAGCCAATCCGTCAAAATGAAGCATAAATTCTATTGCTGCAGTCTAACCACCTAAGCGATTGTTTTTAGCAAACCAATAATGTTCCACAGGTAACTTTAAGGCAGTATTTCGATTTATTCTTCGTATTTAATGTTGAAGCTGTTTTAACAACTTGACTACTGAACACTACGAACGTTGAAGTTTTGAATATCGCAATAAAACATATTTAATTCGAAATTGTAGTTACTTAGTTACTTTCTACGATGGCCAAAAATTTACTGCCACGAGCTCCTCACTGCTTCGAAAGGTACGTTCAGCCATTGCTCCGAATGATATATCAGTCGTCAACACGTACCCCGTTCTCACTCTACCACCAAGCAAAGACATAATAATGATGACGCATCACGAAAACAGCGGTGTCAGGAATCGATCTAGGCATGACCACGAGCCACCACCACTCTGTCAAGAGTGTACGACTACGAAAATTAACGTTGGCGTTCTTCCGCATTTGAGCCGCGTCTAACTTACCTGTGTCTCAAGACGAAAGTCTACGACCAGTGTGTGTTGCCAGTGATGACTTACGGCAGTGAAACGTAGTCGCTAACTATGGGTCTGATAAGGATGCTCAGCTTATGAGTTATGCTCGGCGTTTCCCTGCGTGATTGAATCAGAAATGAGGAGATCCGCAGAAGAACTAAAGTTACTGACATCGCTCGAACGATTGCTCAGCTGAAGTGGTAGCGGGCGGGACACATAGCGAGAAGAACCGATGGCAGTTGGAGCGGAAAGATTCTGGAATAGCGACCGTGTACCGGACGATCCTCCGTGGGTAGGCACCCCACAAGCAGACCGACGATCTGGTGAAGGTCGCGGGAAGCCGCTGGATGCGGGTAGCGCAGGACCGATCGCCGTAGGTGTCATGTGACTCAGACGACGACGACGACGATTGGGTGATTCCCATTCTTCTTATTATCCATAAGAAAGCCATTAAATGGCTAATTGTGGTAGGTTGATGTTTCTGCTAAAACAAAAGGTACTGCTCGTTTATTTACTGTATGTCGTTTAATATTGGAGCTGAGCCAAACTCCGCTGGTAATTGGTACACCGGTTCCGTTGTATCTACTTGTTATAAGACTCAATGGATTTATTGGATTTTGTATCTACATTTCATGTACGACGTTCTTGAGAAATTTGGAAGCATAAAACAATTTCAACTTCATTGTGTTGGTATTTAGTTCAGTATAGGTATTATTTCACAGCGTCCTTCTACACACATAAAAATACTGTAATCGCACTTAATGATTTTCATTTAAAATACTTGATTTTGTGGGATTATTAAAGTAAACCTTGACTTCACCGATATTTTTTAATTTGGTACCTTTCTGCGTATTTCAATTTTGTTAATTGTTTTTTTTTAGTATGCGGTTTTTTAAACTTCTGACCTACTTAAAATTTTCAAACAATAATGACCAAAATTTGCAACTTTTTTGACCAAGACTATATAAAAAGTAAAAACAATCGTTTCACAAAAAACAAAAAAACACCGTCGAAATGTTTAACATTCTAGATTTTGAAAGGTACCAAATTTAAAAAAAATATTGGTTAAGACTTTCTATAATAATAATCCCTCTACGAAAACAGGTATTTTGTAAGAAAATCATTACGAGATCACAAACTTTTTGTGATGTGTGTAGTTCTAAGTGCTAACGCGTTCTAAAATACAAATACCATAGAAAGTTAAAACTTGTTGTTATCACCAGCCATCATAGGCTATCGGCTTTCATCGCAATATTGAAGGAAAGCCGGAGATATACACGGCGTATAGCACCATCTCGCTACAATATTTCTTTAAGATTGCTCAACGTCATGCTCGTGAACGGGTGCCGCCATCGGAAATGGGTCTACCTCAGTCTGCTTATCTTAATGTTGTGCTCAAAGCCTAAATATTTGTATCTAAAATAAATTGATACTGACCTGTATGTACCTCACAACTTGCAGTACAGTAATCTTGTATTGCGAGAAATGTTGTAATGTATGATAGACAACTCTTTCTTTGCCAGTAAATAATTGTTTAGGGTTACAATAACCATAAAATGTAATATTTTAATTAGTATTTTCTTTTTGTGATGAAAATTGACCTTAATGATAAATTAAGGTCACTTTTTAATTTGACGACTCTGTATGAAATAAAACAGGGAGACAAAAACAGCCCTTGACGAGTTTCTTGCCGGTTCTTCTCGTTACAAGGTCTCCCGCTAGGGTTTGTGAACCGATGGCGTAGCTTCTTTGACGTTCATAAGTGCTTGTAACAGCCTAGACTGAATAAATGATATTGAGCAAGAAAATATACTAGAAAAAAGCAACTAGTCTCATGTTGCCCTGACGGGATGAGACTAGTTGCTTTTTTCTAGTATATTTTCTTGTTTAATATTTATCACATAAAAATAGCATTGTACAATGCAAAATTAAAAAGTTATAAATGACTAGAGGCCGGGCGCGGTTTCACCCGCGTGGTTTCCGTTCCCGTGGGAATTTTGGGATCATTTATAGCCTATGTTACTACTTGGGGTCTAAGGATTCTCTATACCAAATTTCGTCAAAATCGGTCCAGTAGTTTTTGAGTTTATTCGTTACATACAAAAATACAAATCTTTCCTCTTTATAATATTAGTATAGATATTGAGTTTGAGTTTGAGATTGATTGTTGTAAGGCTCGGCTGAGTTTACCAAACTCTTTAAAAAAATACCCTTCTGGACTTTTAATTTTTTTTTAAAACATCAATATTCTTCCTAAAATCAACAAGTAAAACAGTAAAGTCTTCAAGTCACCCAACGTCTCAAAACCTCAAAGTTGAAAATTAACGTACATTTTAATTTTCTAATTGATCTTAAAGTTTTTTTTTTTCATCTTGAGCCAATTAATAATTTCATAACAGTTCAAAAAGAATTTTAATTGAGTCCGCGAAGTTGGGAATTATTTCCATGCCTTCTCTTCATTAATGACTACTGCAACTCCAGCCTTTGACTTTTTTTTAATTAAGGTCCTTTGCTTTGTCTTTTTCGTTTTTCTTGACTGCATAACAAAAAAAGACCTATTTGTGTTTGTAGATTTTTACTTGGATTTGTTATTCCTGCAGAAATGCAATAAATAGAAAAAACAAAACCTGTATGTATACCTATAAAATTTTAGTTATCCATACTAATACAGTGAGTATAAAAACTATATGTGTATCTGTTACCTTTCACGTCTAAACCACTGGCGCAGAGTACCTACGTAGTTTAACCGCCTCTGTGGTCTAGTGGTACAATCACCGGTATCAGACCCAGGGGTCTCGAGTTCGATTCCCAGCAGGGGTACGTATTGTATTCGGTTTGGTTGGTGGTAGGACTCGTTGTAAGTCCGCCTGGCTAGCTACCACCATAATATCTAAGTCTGACGCCATAACTATAATGTTCTAAGCATTGTTGTGTTCCGGCAGTTAGAGATAAGATAGCCAGTTCCTCAGTGATTAAGGATTCCGGGAGAGGCTCGCTTCCATCTTCAGCCTTATCAATACTTAACATCAGGTATGATGAAGGCTAAGAGACTTCCCGTCGAACATAAAAAAAAAAAAAAATTTGGTGAACCTGGACCATTTCGATGGAATTTGTCTTCGATAGATATTAGATCTGGGAGAAGAAAAAAGGCTGCTCGAAGTGATCCCAAAATTACGCGTTAGAAAACGGGGGGCGTTAAATAACCGAATACCTATAATATAAGTTTTTTCTTGTCAGCTTAAAAGAGTCTAAAATGGGTGTAGGGCAAAACTGACAATTCAAAAATGCATGTAGTATGCTCAATTGAAGTTTTTTTTTATTCCCACGCGGACGAAGTCACGGGCAGAATGTTAGCAAGAATGTTTTCCTGTGACTCGTCTTCACACCTCAGTTATCTGATAGAGAATGAGTTTCTTGTATTATTTTCATACAAAAGTTATATAAAACAAAAGAATGATAAATATTAAAGAGAGACATGAGACTAGTTCCTTTTGTCTAGTATATTTTCTTGTTTGATATTTAGCACATTGTAAAATGCACATTTAAAAAGTTATAATCAATAGAATGGTCATGCATGCTCATCACACAATTTTTACCTACAAGCTGCCTACCAGTATTTGAATCAAAACTTTGACGTCATACAAAATAATTTGAGCTAAATCTTGACTCATTGCACAGATAGCTCCAATCTAATCGAAGCCTTTATTTTTCTATTCAAGAAGGGTTCTTTACAAGTCCCGTACCCACAAAATAGGTTAAACCACAATCTCTACAGAGTTTCCTGCTAAAAAATTAAACTCCTTAAAAGGCTCTAAGACGCTGGGACGTGTTCCAGTGTCCCAATTAATTAGTCCCAGTGTTGGACTTCGGCCAGAAACCGCACTCGAACAAAGGCTGAGCTGTTCTCCATTAAAAAGCAAACTAATTTAGTAGAATCTGCAGTTTAGATGGTTCCCGACCAAACTCAAATATTTGATGAGAATTTCAATTATATTGAGGTGACCGACTATATTGTAACATTTTCGTAATATTATTATTGAGGAAATCCTTTGAAATGATATGTGTTTTGTTACCAGTAGTACAGCAGATATTTTTAGGGAGCGTTGTTTCAAAGACTAATAGAGTGAAAGGAATAGTTTATATCTATACTTTTAATAAGAATCAAAGTTCAGCGTGTCTATACATTGCATGGATTTGCAAAAAAAATAGATAAAAAAAATAAGAACTTAGTAGGTAGATGTATTCTGTAAACCGCTTTGAGGCATTTACACAAAAATAATGCATGGAACTGAAACTGTTTTTTTTTTTATCAAAACCTATACGTTTGGGGCATCTTTAGATAGGACATTAAAAATTACATTGAGGTTTCTAAAACGATTTTTTCTCAAAGTCAACCGTTTGAAAGATGTACACTTCCAAAATGGTAAAATGTGTGTCCCCCCCCCCTCTTACTTTTGAATTAAAGAGTGAAAAATCTAAAATAAAAATATGCTGTAGATGTTAATAAAAACTTTCAACGAAAATTGATTTGAACAATATAGTTGGCAGTTTTATAAATATAGCATATTTCCCAAAGGGAACTGAAACTTTTTCTTATCAAACGTAACCGTGTAGGGTATCTATAGATAGGTCTATAAAAACTACATTGAGGTTCCTAAAACAGTTTTTTCTCCAAGTCAACCGTTTGAAAGATATACACTTCCAAAGTGTGTGTCGCGCCCCCTCTATCTTTTAAAATAGGGTGAAAAAACTGTAGATCTTTTTATAAAAACTTTCAACGAAAATTGGTTTGAACGACATGTATTGAGCAGTTTCAGAGCTATAGCACATTTTCCAAAACCGATAACTATACGGATTCAAATACGATACAAGAAAAATATAACTTTGTTATTCATACAAACACTATGAAAAACAAAGTTATTTTTGCAGACAAAAAAATATAGTGGCATTTTGGGTAGGTGTAGGTAATCGGTAGTGAATACCTAATTTATAATAATAAAGAAGGTGACAGAGTTGTTGAGTGATGCATAGTCTTTCTCGGATGTTTCTTATCAATTATTACATGTAATTTACTTTCTCTCTTTACTACTAGGTTTATGTATTCATAAGAATTTATTGTTTTTATTTTCTTAACATATTTTTTTTTTGCTAAAAAAAAAAAACGTCCGTATTTAGGAGCATGATGTGGCAGCCTTTAATAGAATTTTACATTTTGCATGAACTTACCAATTGTCGTTGTTAATCCTATGTATGATTCAATGTAATTTTCACTGGCAATCCTAATAAATAAATAAATAAATAACAATAATAAAAATAGAAACTTTATTGCACACGATACAAAAACAAACACATACAGAAAAATTACGAAAAAGAGGAACACACAATATGCGGCCTAATATGCTACATAGCAATCTCTTCCAGGCAACTTTGGGTAAGAGACGGAACCCTTCATGTGCAAGTTTGACTCCCACTCCGCCGAATTTTTTCTAGTATATTTTCTTGTTTAATATTTATCACATAAAAATAGCATTGTAAAATGCAAAATTAAAAATATAAAAACTTAACCCACTTGTTACTGAAACTTATTTTTGTCTCGTTTTTCCGTAATTTTTGGATATTCTAACCTTGATGTGTATAGAATCAACAAAAAAATAATAAAAAAAATCTGAGTTTTCGGGAAAGCTCGGAAAATGTGGATCGTTATAACGATCAGTAGTAGTAGGCGGGTAGGTCACCGCCCATACAAGAACAAGTTTACCGTTTACCGATTATATCCTATTTGAATGAAATAAAACAGGCTTGTTTCATGAAAAATGTTTTCAAAATCTTTTTATTCACCAATTAGTAATTTTATTATTCTCGTATTTTTTTGCATATCCAACATCTGAGCTGGGTGTCCTTGCATTCTACGATGTGATCGATTCGATCATAGCGAGAAGTTTCCCTATAATTTCACAAGGGACAACATCTTTTTTTATTATACCCCTGCAGGGCTAACATGCGCGACCATGAGAAAATTCGAGATGGGATGAGAAAAATTGTCAATCTCGATAATTTTCTCGCAATTCGCAACATACGCGCCACGAGAGAGAATCATCACGTCGTGAGATATCCCTTTCATGACGAAACGTCAAGTTTTATTTTTAAATGAAAACACTGATAATTATTTGTGTCTATGGTGACTAAAACCACCCACACACAAGAAATTGAACGAATGAAATGTTAAGCAAGGCCAATAGTCTTGTTGTCAAGTTAATTAAATTAAAAAATAAAAATGTTTCTTCTCTTTTGCGATTATTAATAATGACAAAGATAGCACTATTGTCAAATTTTAAACCGGTTTCTTCACCGAAACGTCACATTCACATGTGGTCATTTTTGTCTGAAGTCCGGTCCGGCTGTGGTTTTGGTTTATTTTGATTTAGGTAGTTGTTATATTTCCACGAACTAAGTTGTAATTGTCCGTATTTTTAGGTTTTTTAGGGTTTTTTGATTTTCCCGACGTTTCGGCACCTTTACAGCTGCCGTGGTTACGGGATGACTGGCTACTTAAAAGTACCCTCGAAAAGTTAATTAATTTTCGTTCGGATACGGTTAGACATTTACTATGGCACAAATTATTATTGATTTGATATTTTGATTTAATTGTTATTTTAATTCTTTATTATAAAGAAAAGAGAAAACTAAAGACTATTGGCAGTTCACAAATTGGGAGGACCTTCGAAGAAAGAAGCTGCCAAGAAAACTTCGAAAGCGGGCCGACCTCCACCTTTATAAAGAAATTAAGAATGTTGTCTCCACCTTTACTTTTTTATATTTATTTATCTACAAAAAGAGCTAACCGTATCTTTGGGTCTTGCAGTGCGTGATTTGGGTTGAGACTTAAATTTATGGATAATAGGGTCCCAAGCTGGTGGAATCTTCCATCCATCATCTCTATTGAAGTTTGGGTATTTGGTGATTTCAATAGCCTCACGTAGCATTCTGGGGACAAATTTTTGTTCCCTGGCAAGGATCTGTGGCTTATCAAACCTGATGTAGTGGGTGGGTCCCTCAAAAGCATGTTCACACACTGCAGACTTGTTATCGCGCCTATTTTTCACGTCAGCTACATGTTCTCTAAAGCGGGTCCCTATGCTTCTCTTTGTCTGAAGAGCATAAAAAAAAATCATCATCCCGGGAAAATAAAAATAAAACCCCTAAAAAACCTAAAAATACGGACAATTACAACTTAGTTCGTGGAAATATAGCGCGTTTGATATCCGTAAAAGTTGTTTTATTTCAATGAACAGTGCGCGCCAAAACATAAGATGTACGTATTAGGTAGTTGTATTTACTTTGAAATGGCATTTCAAAAGAAAACGTAAGTAAGTATATAATTATATTTGTTAGTTCTTGATAGTATAGTTTGGTATTTGTGATTGTATGATTGCTCGCATTTAATATTTATATTCGTAATCTTAGTACATTCTTATACTAAGTATTGTACCTATTGTTTCAGCATCAGAAGTAACAAGGCACAGATAACGTATCTGTGCCAGTATATGGCAGAACATAGGCCATAGGCTTTGTGATCCGCCACAGCGACTGGAACTCGCTGTCGCGAAGATCGAAAGGGTCGCAGACGTCTCGTATGCGCTTCCTTTCGATCCGCCTATTCCACCTCTCTTCATATATAGTTAATAAATAATTGTAATACGGCACTGCCACTTTTCGCAACACTTTTTACGTTTCTCCAGCTATCTCTTCGAACAGAATGATCGACGACAAATAAATCGAAACTAAATGTCAAAACTCGATTATTTATGAGAAAATATGGCGCGTATGTTGCAGTTTAAAGAGAAAATTTCTCGAAGTCTACGTGTGACAGAACAACATGACAAAATGTAGTGCAATGTTACCGACAGTCGAGAAGTAGAGATATGTCATCTCACCACGAGAAAATGGCGTGAGAAAATTATCTCGTGACGTGCATGTTAGCCCTGCTGGCTACAGTTCTCCGAAATATAAAGTGATTGCTGCATGTAAGACCATACAGCAATCTTTACATTTGGTATGGATCAAACCATAGTACATATCCTAATCTGATGGCACCAACCCAAAACTTGTACCCCCATCTTGGCTTGGCTGAATTAATTGTTTACAGCTGTGTCCCCCGTAGGTACCATAGCCTCATCAATGCTGTACATTTTTTCTAGATCAGCCATATCCAGCTACTTACTTGATCTGCTCTAGATGTCGATGGTTCAGATTCAGGTTCTTCAATTGGAGGTTCTTCTGTGACCCGACACCGTTTGGCCTAAGAAGACAGAGGTTCATCTTCTTCATCACTATCAGTGGACCCGTAGACCATTTCTGCAGGTGCTCTTAGCTCGAACAAAGTTGATATATAACCACAACTCAACGCATGAAAAAAACATTTACCTACCAATCATAATAAAAGATCTATAGGTACGGTAGCACTGTTCAAAGTAACATACTCGTCATCACCCGAATCTTCGTATGTGATATCGGCATTTGCGTTTTCTGGTGGTAAATAGTCACATTTCTTGGGAATTGGGCATCGTCATCTAATTGCTCAAGTACATCAATAATTACATTGAGCGACAACATCTTACTATGTCTTGGAATAAAAGTTAAAATAACACCCCCATATTACTACCCATCGTTATAACGATCATAAAATCTATCATAATTTTTTATATTAAAATATTGTACAAAAAATAAATTTTATTTCGTCTATATATAAGACAGGGTGTAAATTAAAGAAAAACATCAATACAATTAATTGCAAACACAAATATTTTTTTATTAACTTACCGTCTTGAACACATTGTGGAAGTTAAATCCTCCAATACAATTTATAACACATATTTACTTAGAAATTATAAAAAAATGACATTTACGTAAACGCAAAAACGATGTCAAAAGATCACTGCGACGATTAATATACAGCAACCAATAAAATTCCACTTGTAACTATGTTTGAATTGAGGGTACTTTTAATAGATTTTTTTGAGCTTTATAACGATCGGTCGCTGTAAATGGGTTAACTGGTTTTGATTGGACCTAGAGCTTCCTCGATCGTACATACCAATACAACAGAATTAAAAAAAAAAGTTAAAGCTTCATTTTATTTTACAATCAACGCAGCTCAGTTTGTTTGATGGCATGATACGTAGAGATAATACAAAAAATAACAATGGCAGAATAAGCTCATTTGCCTTAACCTAAATCAGCAAGAAGAAATAATAAAATTTAAATTCTAAAAGACCTGAATTTCCGAGGTCAAAGACGTCGAGTGGTAAGCACTTGGGCGTTGGCAAGGATTCCGCTGTATCTTTAAATGTTCCTCTTAATCCGAAGTGTGCTCGGAAGATTATTAAATTTAACGAAGCAACCGAACTCGCATCCGAATTAATAGTTGCCTTTTCTTATTCATTAAGAGCTAGCGCAGACGACGGATAACGGAGGACTTTTTGTCCGCGACACGTCTATATTGTTAAGCAAATATTAGATCGCGTATATCCATGAAAAGTACGAGATAGTCCTCGTTATTTATTCAACTTTATGTTCTTAGTAATAAGGTCGTGTCGCGGACAAAAAGTCATTCAATGTCCGTCGTCTGCGCAGGCCATAAGTGTGATAGTAAGATTATATCTTACTTTTGATGGACCCAAAGTGGAGCAGTAATAATGTTCACGTGCGCTAGGGGTTCTGGGTTCATCTCAAACCAAATTACAAGACATTATAATATGTCGCCTTGTAGGTACTGAATTGTCGTCTCAAGCTCGTGACACCCACTTCTGAGGCCTCTCCCAAGGATCTCCACGACGATCGGTCCTGCGGTGCCTGCATCCAGCGGCTTCGCGCGACCGCGCACCAGATCGTCGGTCCAGCTTGTCGGTCTACCCACGGAGCGTTGTCCTGTGCGCGGTCGACATTCCAGAACCTATCATGGAATGTGTTAAATTAAAATATGCTGTAATTTTATACACAGGCTTATAAAATATGCAATATGAATATATCAAATATGAAATACGCATTTATGTATACGCTAATGCATCACAATAAAGACATGTCTAATAATCCTATTTAGGTAAAAGCTGGGTAAAAGGCGATTAATTCCAACTCATAATAAATGCAACGCCCTAATAGCAGAACTAAGCGTACAATCAAAAATGAACTTTAAGTAGATACTAATAGTGTACAAACAATTGAGCAGGATATACACAAAACCCCTGATGTGACTGATATTGACGATCATCCAGTCTAAGATGAGCTTCGACTTTTTCCTTATTATCAATCTTTTTCATCAACTTCATTAGTTTTTGGGGAAGAGTAGCAGCTCTTTGAGCTCTTCACATTTTGGATGATGAAGCCAAAATTAACGGCGGTATATCACGTGATTCGACAATTTGTCGTGACGCCTAAACGATTATTCGGATCATCAGTCATATTACCACCTACGATAACATCATCTGGGCTTTCATTAAAAATATTGCGGTTGCCAGTTGCGTATTACTTGTGAGATTTTATGTTGTAATTTTATTCATAAATACACGTGGTATGGCGGTAATATAAGTGGACTATATAGCGGCTAGCGGGGCGGTTTGTGATTTGTGGTTCAGAAAAAAAATTATGTGGACCTTAGATATTATGGAGAGGGAGGGGGACTCACCGAGCGCGGTTCGATTCAGCTTCTGGAGTATCTTGCCTTTAGCTGCACTTCAGGAAACGCCACTCACTGTCTCACACATGCCGGATGGACAGGAACCCTAGGCCTAGGTTACTCTGCCAGCCGGCTAAGTTCCACACACTTTAGAACACTGAATCACTCATTACACAGTTTATAATTAATTCAAGCTGCAGTTAATGCATTTTATTTTAAATTATATCAGGAGTCGCACGCACATCATGGCGACGCGGTTTGGTTGTCGAAAAACGGAGGGAACTCACGCGACGAATCACGATGCACTTCACTTGCTTGATTAGTTCTCTCACTCTGCGCACGATGGTGTGAGTAGGAAAGGGATAGTAGTAAGGATGAAGCTCGCGAATTTAAAATAGGGAAGCCGGAAATGGCGTAAACAACACGTAACACGAGGAGTCCGTGGCGCAGAGATTCGCGCTCACGGCCTTTCGCAATGGTCGGTCACGGGATGGGTGACCAGAAATTTAATATCTTGTGCTCGTCCATGCTTCGGAAAGCACGTTAAGCCCTTGGACCCGGCTGAAATTGCAGTTGTTAAAACCCACCAACCCGCATTGGGCCGTGTGGCGGGTCATGACCCATTCTCCTTCTCCATCTATAAGGAAGGCCAATGCCCCAGCAGTGCGGACATTAAAAATGGCTGATGACACACACATTCGTAGTTCATTTGGAAAATTAGTTGTATATGAAAAAAAATACGATCCAACTCCAATAATTAAGAGTTGAAACAAAACCTAGATTTATCATTTAGATTCTAAATAAAATATAAGTTACGGTCGAGGTAAACATTGAATTCAAAACTTCAAATTATATAAATAAAGCACTTTTAATAATTTCTCAACACAATTTTATTAAAATTCATGCGATGTGAAAAAAATATTATATCTTCCACTAAATAACCCAAAAAACTGCTTAAATACAAAAAAAGCTCCTTACCAAAACAAAACATAAAAAAAATCAACGCACAATTAAAAACAACAAAGCATTACAAATCAATACAAAAACATCAGAGGTGATCACGATATTATTATCAGCCATTGCATTTAGTGTTGTAGTGCCGAGTTTCCTGAAAGTCTTTGTTTGGGGATATAGGAGGGTAATCATTCCATCCATGGTCTCTTGGCAGGTCGGCAGGATCTCGCTTGGGGGAAGGGCGAAGCCATTTTGACCTTCATCACGGAGTTCAAACGTCAATACGTATCTGAAACAAGTTCTTCCATAATCACCCTTAGTTTTCGTTACTTTTTTGTAGGTATGTGTGTGTGTGTTTGTGTGTGTGAGAGAGAGAAAGAGTGTGTGTGTGAGAGAGAGAATATGTGCGTGCGTGTGTGTGTGTGTGTGAGAGAGTGTGTATGTGTGTGTGAGAGAGAGAGAATATGTGCGTGCGTGTGTGTGTGTGTGTGTCTATGTATAACGACTTTGTGTTGTTAGAAAAAATTAAACGTTTTAATATATTTATCTACCTATCCGTAAGAAACATTCAAGAGTTGCTCATTCATAATTCTTGGTGAGATTTTGGAGGGAGCATGGTCACTGAGCATGGCGCTTCTGAAGCCACTCTTATCCCAACTGCATCGTTGACGTCTTACGTTTACATTTGTATTAGAAAAAAAATCAACTTACGGAACTCGAAAGGTTTTCTTGACCCAACAGCCACTGACACCTGATGTTCTGTATCCTGAAATTGCAAGGTAAGTATAACAAGAAAAACTTCGCCATATTATGTACTACTGTTCAGATTTTCTAGGGAACGAGTTTAGCAAGCAACATGCAGCTCCAAAAGCAATATTGTGGGAATTCGACATGCTCACTGACAGAGTTAAAAGATACATTTACAGTAACACCAGAGCCTCGATTGTCCCATATCATGGCGCAGTTCTTGTTACGACTTATTTTTACTAGTCTAGTTATAATGCTAAGTTGGCACCTGGGCCCTTATTCACTATGACCACTTAGCGATTCCTTGCTCAAACCACACCAATGTCGTACTTGGTTTTGACATTTTCAAAAGTCGTTTTCTCCATGATACTCCCAAATTATAGAGTTATTGTACAAGTACATGAAAGTCACAAGTTGTATAATTATTAAGCAAGTAAAATAACTTTAAAATTTGTAAGTGTCATAAAGAAAACGAATTTTAAAAAGGTCGAAACCAAATACGACATTTGCGTGGTTGGAGCAAGGAATCGGTAAGTATGGTCATAGTGAATACGGGCCCTGGGGATTGGCACCTGGGGCTCAATTCTGACCGCTTAAAACTCCAGGCAGTTTTCAGAATTGGTATTTGTGCAACTCTGTTTTTTTAACTTATAATGGGCTTGCTCTTGATCCCAATCAAGCCCAAGGGCTAAGACAGGATCCATGATGGAGCGAGCTAACCCAGAAGATGCATATTCACAAATGCCTGCCCAGTTATTACTAAAAAAACTAGGTCTAGTGACGCATCCTTTGACTTAGGCTTGTTATCGGTTCACAAAAACTTAAATAAAGAGCACTATGCTAATAATAATAAAAATAAATAAATATAATGTATTAAGAAACTCTCACCAACAGTATCGTAAGCTGTCCCCACGCTGTATGCCTTAAAGAATCTTCTACGAATAGTCCTGGCAACACTATCTCCCAGCTTTTTCTGCATAAAAGTTGAAATATATTGAAATATATATATATTGTTTAAGAATCTAAGAATACTTCCACTCGCCTGTATGTACATTAAAGCGATCTGCATATTTGTAAGACAAAACGCGCACTACTTTCCGAAACATTCTGATGCGATATCACGACACACAAGGCATATGGATAGATTGTTATTGCCGAATTGTAGACTTGATCTATTTAAACGTAATTGTTATTGTGAAGCTATATTAATATTTAACAAACTGCCTTATGATATTAAGCAATTGCCATTTAGAATATTTAAGCGAACGCTATCGGTGTGGCTGTTAGAACATTGCTTCTATAGCGTTAAAGAATATTTCGAATGGAAAAATTAAGAAAAGTTGTTCATAATTATGACATGAATCCCTATGACATTTAATACAATGTTTTTTTTTTTTTTGTATGTGCGTTTTTATATATTATTAATTCATATTGACATTTAATAGAATATTTTAGAATTTGTAAATTGACATGACTGTAATTATTATTTTGACATAAATACTATTTTGACATTAATATTATGTGTTTAGTTTTGATTATTATTAATTTGTTCAAAACCATCATACAATTATATAATTTAAATAAGTATAGCTATTACAGGCATAGTTAGACATTTTATATTTTACTAAAAATCAGCAAGTAGTTTAATTTTTTTTCCCTTGTGTTGTTTTGTTTTATAACTTGTAAGTTGTAAACAATATTTGCATGCCTGTGTTATGGGTCAAATATGTGAAACTTTAATGAATTATGACATCAATTGTACCATGTTTGTGGCAAATAAATGATTTCTATTTCTATTTCTATAAACATAAATACACCGTAAAGCTTTTCCTATCAGCTGATACACTTTGAGCGAGTTCTCTTTTGCACTTTTTTAAAATGACTTTTGTAAAAAGCTGCAAATAACATTTAGAGACATCTAAAAATTGTTTCGTATGTAATCGAAATAATATTTACAGTAAATACCAGAAAAAATTCGACTCAATTCAATTCAAAACTTACATTCCAATATGTTACATAGATGGTAGGTATATAATTAATAATTAGAACTGGACCTATATTTTTGAATCACTCGTAGCGCGAGTGGCGAGGCGAGCGGGGAGGCAATCAGTGGGGTTAGCACGAATAACCTTCGAGTAAGTATCGAGGAAGTAAAGTAAAAAAATGTCGGAGTAAGTAAAGTAAAAAAATGTAATGTCGGTTCTTGTATAAGGCAGTATGTCTGCAGACTTCGGTCATTTTAAAATTTCCTTTCATTAAGATATATATATATATATATATATAAATATATAGTAGGTGAGGTGGATGGGTAGGTACGATGGGTGAGAGCTAGTAGAAAAAAAAATGTAAAGGAAAAGAGATGCTTAATTCGGTGAAATACTGTATTTAAATGTTTTGTTGTGGTGGCCGAAACGGCTCTTCGAACCTTGTTAACTTTACAGGTTTTCATTGTTCAGAGGTAGCATCAGCCTTGGCTTTTAATTTTGGCCATAGTACACCTGGAATATTATCTTCACTGATTTACGTTTTTAATTCAGTGCGAACGCACGTAACGCCCCATCTGTCAGATCGACAGTGACAGGTATGACACTGACAGGAGATTGTCAGATGGTCTGCGATTGATATATGACAGAAGGTCCTTGCTTTTTAAGGTTACTTTAATTAAACTCTTATTGATTAATTAAAATTTTATTGATACCAGTATAAACAGTATAAGAATATAAACAATTAGAAGGAATATGTAATGATGATGAACGAATAGCGGAAGCCGCAGGTTAGTGTCAGTGCACTTCACATCAGAATTTCATAATCAGTGTCCCTACTTGATCTTACCATTATACTTGCCTAATCCACCTAAATTATCAAGTTAAGCCTTGTAATTGATACAAAGGGACCCCCTAAGGGTGTTACCTTCTCTTTTTATTAGTAAACTTTCATAAATAAGTCACTTCAAGTATGCTTTCATGAGTGCACACCATGTGGCATGGAAGCCCTCATGTAAACATAATTTGGGCTAATCTCTGTAGCCAGAGCTTCCCTGTAATATAAACAGAAAGGCATCATACTGTGAAACATAATTTATTCACAAATTAAACATTTACTTACAAATAAGCAATATTAAAAATAAGTCACAGCATCATAATCGGTATGCAAGTGGCCACTTTAGAGGTTAAGTCTGGGGTATCAACCTTCCCCTTGCTCTGATGCTTTTTAGATGAAATAGGGCCCTTCAGGCTTCGTTGTAAAGACATTACAGTTGGGCCCCTTTGTGAGAATTCACCGGTTACAATAATATCTGAAATCACCTCCGTTCATAATCCACTCTCGCAGGTGACGAGACGCATACGGCGCCCCTCCGAAACACCACTCCGCCCGCGAAGCAGAAAATTCCGTACGCTCGGCGTTAGAGGACAGATCAGGGAAGCCCGGGAGTTACTAAATACTATTTCGATAGTTATTCGTGCTTGCCCTACGGGAAATTTGGCGACCTTGCGTGTGTAGACATAGCTAGATAAGCTAATTCGCTTTGTCCCTCGCGCGCTCGCGTCGGGAGGCGGTATTACAGACGAAAAGCGAAACTATGTATAAAGGTGCAATATAGCTATTACGGAAGTACGGAAAATAGGCAAACTCGTATGTAGAACGAAAATCAGTAGAAACCTCGTGACGAGTGATTCAAAATAGAGCTCCAGGGCTCACAAGTGATTCTCAGGCGAGAAGGGGATCACTTGTGAGCCGAATCGATTTTATCTAGTATTTTCTATTAAAATTTATCGTGATAGTACTTGAAAATGCATACCAAAAAAATGAAAACACGGCCACAAGTGGATTCTCAGATGAGACTCGAACCCACGACTTTTGGAAATCCAGTTTTTTTTCTACTTAAAATTCATCATAAGTACAAAAATACCATTGGAAAATGCAAAAAAAACATAAATTATTGGCCGTTGCATCTGAATCTGTCGTTAAACATCTGAAAAGATGTTTCTTTAGAATGTAAGGATATTCCTAGCATTGATGTGACAACGCTGGCCTACAGCGTATTAAAAATATAAAAGTATTGGAGAATTTCGACGGCGGTCCGCAAGTCTCGGTAGCTCATTGGACCGGATTTCCAAAGGTCGTGGGTTCGAGTCCCATCTGAAAATTCACTTGTGTCCGAGTTGATTTTTCCCCAATTTTTTTTATTTAAAAAATTATCATTAGTATAAACAATGTAAAATGTAATCAAAAGTATAATTTTACCACTTCGTCGTAGTTTTCTTCGTGGTGCTTAAAGTGCGCATACGGCAGTATTATATACTGTCCATACGAGTGAAAACTAATGTAATATTCTAAATTTTCACTATGCTTCTTGATGAACGTAGCCATTGCTGCCGTTTCCGGTTCCGATAATGGTTTTGGCCCATTATATATATCCTTATTAGGATTTGTGCTTACTCCGACAGCTGATAAGTAAAATACTTTCAGTAAAACAACTTCATACCTACTAAATTTTAAATAGAAAAATATTGGAAAAAAACAACTAGCTCTCGCTAAGTCTCGGTAGCTCAGTGGTTAGAGCATAGGACCGGATTTCCAAAGGTCGTGGGTTCGAGCCCCATCTGAGAATTCACTTGTGGCCGAGTTGTTTTTTCAATATTTTTCTATTTAAAATTTATCTTAAGTATAAAAATAGCATTGAAAAATGCAATAAATCATAAACTTCATACTATTTAATATTGCGACGACCTGTTTGGCCCCGGGTTCGATCCCCGGACAAGACAAATATTTTTGTGCATGAACATGTCTATTTGTCTTGGTCTGGGTGTTTAATATGTATATTATGTATGTATTTACAAAAAAAAACCGTTATCTAGTATGCATAATACAAGTTCTTCATGATACTTAAAGTGGGCTTGATAATTGGTGTGATTGTATGGAAATATTTATTTATTAATATTATAAATGCGAAAGTTTGTAAAGATGTTTCGGTGTTAAGATTTTTGTTAATATTTCACGCCAAAACTATTTAACCGATTTGGATGAAATTTGGCACACATATAGAAGATAGCCTTGATTAGAAATAGGCTACTTTTTATCCCGATGTTCCTACGGGAAAGGGAAACACGCGGGCGAAAACGCGGGCGGCCGCTAGTTAGATAATAAAATATCCTATGATCCTCACAGATCGACTTTGCTTGCTGTACAGTCACAGTCAATAATATGTGAACACTATAGAACCTGGGAGTTAATTGTCTAATTTTTTAATCTATCGCAATCCCTTTCAATTCGTCTTTTGTAAGATATTAACATACTTCAGGCCGTCACTATTTGACATTTGATAGGGATCGTGATTGGGACGCGTTTTAAAAGGTATTGAATGAACGAAATGGAACTCTCTAAGCAAAGTGACAGATGAAAATATCTTTCAAATGTATGGTGAAGTGTCATTTAAAACATCATTCGTTCCGAAAAGGATTGCGACTATAAGTTACACAAATCCATAAATCACTATTGCAATCACAATACCTTTAATACGGATTGTGATAGATTCTAACATTACATTCCCGAAACCAGGCATTTGATTATTGTATTTAAGAGGCTGGCGACCTGTCAGCGCCCATACTAACGTAATTTCAAAGTGATTTGCAATTAGAGCCTTATTTGCTGTACTTGTGATGATAATTGGATTAAGACAGTATTTATCTAGGTCGCCATTAAAAAAAAAATCCATAATATCTACCCAATAAAAAAAAAAATGCCATATACATTTTCATACAAAACTGCAATTCGCAATTTATTTTTCATTGGGTACTTACCCAATTATTGGGTAAGTACCCAATTATTAGGAGGTATTTAGGAGGAGCCCCTGGCGCAGTGGTTCGCGCGCTCGGACTGCGATTGTTGAGGTCAAGCAACTTTCGGAATGGTCGATCACGGAATGAGTGACCATAAATTTACTATCTCGAGCTCCTCCATGCTTCGGAAGGCACGTTAAGCCGTTGGTCCCGGCTGCGTTTGCAGTCGTTAAAACCCACCAATCCGCATTGGGCCCGCGTGGCGGGTCATGGCCCGTTCTCCTTATCCATCCATAAGGAAGGCCAGTGCTCCAGCAGTAGGGACATTAAAAATGGCTGATGACGAAATTTTTTTAATGGTGACCTAGATAAATACTGTCTTAATCCGAATAACATGTGTGTTTTTATGATAAATGGTACCAACTTTTTCACGGTATTCACCAGTTCAACAAAATTGTATATAAGTTTATTTTTTTTATGTTTTATATTTTGAAATGATTAAATAAAATAAATAATTTTTATAAAAATTATTAATAATGAATTGTAATTGAATTTTACAATTTTAATTTTATTATTATTTTATTTTTTAGGACCTGATGTAATTAAATTAAATGCAATTATAAACAAAAATATTTGAATAAATTGCACAGAATGTTTTAAAATAGATATAAATTATAAGATAAGAATTGATTATTATTATTATTTGAATTATTATTAATTATTATTTGAATTGTGAATTGAATGCATGCAACTAATATTGTAAACGCTGACTACACTATTGTATTAGGAACTTTCCTGTAATGATAGATGTAATGTGTGTGTTAAATAAATAAATAAAAACATTACAAGTACAGGCAATTATGCACAAATTTTAAATTATTTAGTATTAGGTTTGTAGGTTTGTGACGGAGACAGACGTGTCGAGGGCCTCTTAAGGCGTCATGATCAAATTCGTCGTATTCACACAAAGTGACTTCCAGACAGAATGAGTTTAAGCTATGTTTATTTTTAAACTAGCGGTCGCTCGCGGTTTCACGCACGTAGTTACCGTTCCCGTGGGAATATCGGGATAAAAAGTATCCTATGTTCATAACCAGGCTATCTACTATCTGTGTACTAAATTTCATCCAAATCCGTTCAATAGTTTCGGAGCCTATTCAATGCAAACAAACAAACAAACGATCAATAAAAAATATTAGTATAGATAAGGAATACTTACTCCCAAATCCTATGTCGAAATTTCTATTAAGATCAACACTTGGATTATTTCGATTCTTTCTCCACAGACGATCCTGGGTAAAGGTTATCATATTAGAACAGTTTATTTACTTAATTATTTATATAAGGTGTTAATTTATCAAATGCCAATCGAACAGGGGCTGCTCATGTCAAAGATAGATAGATCACAATTTATACAACAAAAAAAAAATCTTAATAAAAGAAAAACTTTTATATTTTAAGCATTCATTAATTGCAGGATATAGGGGCTATGCAGTTCCAGTTGGAACTGTATTCACTGCGACCTATAAGATCTATTGTAACTCGCCACCTTGTTATAGTATCTCTTTTAGCCTGGCGGCCTCCAGGAAGTCTAAAATCTTCCTAGCTCTGAGAGATTTTAGTTCCTCTGGCCGAATTATATGCCGGCCCAGGTGGATACTGCATTTGTGAATTAGGGGTCCGCAGTCACATAGGAGATGTTTGGGTGTTTCTCTCTCTAATCCGCAGTAACGGCAAACGTCAGTGTCACTTAATTTCATGTGAAATTGGTGCCTTTTTAGTTTGCAGTGTCCAGTTAAGGCTCTTGCTATCGCACTTATGTTTGCTCTGCTAAGTTCTAGGAGTTTAGCAGTATGCTTTTGCGAATAGCCTTCTATAAGGGATTTGGCGTGTACTAATCCTGGTTGATTTAATCAGTATTTTTTTGACTCGCCAAGTAGGTTGCCCTTGACAAGTTGCAGGGCCTGTGCCTTTGAGATACCACAGAAAGACGCTGTACCTAGCTGTTGGCCCTGAGCTCCAGACCTTGCAAGTTCATCAGCTTTTTCATTGCTAATGATTCCTGGGTGACCTGGTACCCATTTAAGAATAAATTTATTCCGTTGTCCCAGCTCATTCAGCTTATCGACGCAGTCCTTCACCAATTTCGAATGTATGACATACGAATTGATAGCGTTGAGGGCTGCCTGACTATCTGAGAAGATAAGAATAGTTTGATTTATGTAGTTTCGTTGGCGGTTGGCCTCCGCGCATTCTATGATGGCGTATACCTCTGCTTGGAATATGGTGGCGTGTTTGCCTAGATTCACACTCTTGCTGAATCGAGGGTTGTTGTTTTAACCTATTGAATATTCAGCATAAGCAAAACCAAACGTAAAACCTTTAATTTTTTGGTTTTAAATAAGTAACCAAGGAAATGGGTGATTTAGCTATTTGAGTTGGCGGTCGAAATCAGAAAATTGTAAAAATTGTGTTCTATTTTGTTGACCTGAGCAGCCCCTGCTCCATCGGCACTTGATAAATTAACACCTTATATAAGAAAAGTTTACAAAGACGCACACTTATACATATATAAATCATATGATTGGATACAAAAGATACCTAATGTGGCTTAAGTTATAAACTGCTTCGGCAGTTAGGTTCACAAAAAGCAGTACATGAAGCAGTTCATGAAAATTCAAAAGTTATTAAAAAAAAAACACTTAAAAATCTTATTTTATGTGTAAGGTACTGTAAGAACATATTTTAACCCTGGATGGCTAACGTTGCTGAACCACCCTGATAAGGTTATCTAATATATAAAATTCTCGTGTCACAGTTTTCGTTCCCATACTCCTCCGAAACGGCTTGACCGATTCTCATAAAATTTTGTGAGCGTATTGATTAGGTCTGAGAATCGGCTACTATCTATTTTTTATCCCGAAATTCCACGGGAGCGAAGCCCCGGGGCACAGCTAGTATATTTATAGAAAATACGGATTATGAATTAAAGACTAATTTAAGTATAGTATTTATTTATTAATTTTGATACATTAGGTACTGAAGTAGTAGTACCCAATGTATCAAATTAATAAATTATTAATTATACTTTAAATATGTTCTAATGCTTGTAATACATACATCGGGCGATGTATGTATTACACACATTGCGCCTGACCCGAGCTCGAGTCGCCCCAATTTATATTTAGGCTTTATATATATAATGTCTTATTTCATTAGTACTCCAAGGTCATCAGTCATCAGGTCCATGTGAATCGACCGAATGCTTGTGGCGGTGGATACCTTGACGGGCCTACCAGACGCTCTAGCTTCACCACAGGCCGGCTTCAGATATGATGAAGGCTAAACGCTTCACGTAGTATAAAAAATGCACCTTTTTATTAAGGTGCCTCTGACAGATCACTGCACACTCAAAAGACAGCTGCTCACGTTCTGTTGGATTGTGACGGAGTAGCCCCTTACCGGGCGAAGTACCTCCGCTCACGAGGCAGTCTCGGGAAGCCGTCTCTAAAGTGAAGGCGCTGGTAGCATTTCTGGAGGAGCTGGGATGGCTGTAGTGATCCGGCCTGACACCCTCTGGACGCAAAATAGGCGCAAAAAGTCGTCGAGTTGCAGTAACCATCCGTATTGGAAGAAAATGTATAAAAAGCACCTAATAAACAAAACTGTGTCTCTTACCACTTTATGGCTGTGCTCATATCCATCAGGGTTGACTACTGGCATAAAATACCATTCGTATAGTGCTGAGATTTTTTTCCAATGAATGTTTTGGCTAGTAGGGCCAGTCACAGTTTTATATATCATGTATGTAACAAACGCTGGTGATATCCACTCCCTGGCGTGTATTCCACCTTCCACGATAACTTTTGACCTTGAAAATAATATATACACTTTTAAACTTTCGCGTTGCATTATAAATATTGATAATTGAAACGGGTATTAAACGCGTAGAACGTGATAGGTCACCTACCTCATTTTCCCGACGTTTCAGCCAAGTTACTTCGTCTGTGACCATCGGTCGTGTCAAGTTACAGCGTTTAATACCCGTTTCAATTTTCAATATTTGAAAATAATTGTCATCAGTTTTATTATTATTTTAGCGATCCAATACAGCCTCCGAAGCACCAGGAACTGTTCCCGGTTCGTTGTATAAGCTTATTACGAGTTGTCATTTACTAATAATACTATCTGCTATCGTTTTGAATAACTATCGCATGCTCTACTCATCCGATAGTTGGCGAAATGTCCATTTCAATGTCAGTCCAATGTCTAGGACTGCGCAGTCATGATCATGACGGAGCAAAAGTGGAACATCATGCGACCGGCCACACGCGCAGGTAAACACGCACTCTATGTATCAAGTTAAAACCACTTTTTGTTTTTTACGAACGCTGGGAAGACTCTTAGCCTTCATCATACCTGATGTTAAGTATTGATAAGGCTGAAGATGGAAGCGAGCCTCTCCCGGAATCCTCAATCATTGAGGAACTGGCTATCTTATCTCTAACTGCCGGAACAACATGGTTGTTATGGCGTCAGACTTAGATAAGATGGTGATAGCTAGCCAGGCAGACTAACAACAAGTCCTTCCATCAAACAAACCGAATACAATATGTACCCCCGCTGGGAATCGAACCCGGGACCCCTGGCTCTGATACCGGTGGTTGTACCACTAGACCACTTCCTTCGAATAAGTTCTTACATCGCTCATTTTCATTAATTTACTACGATGTCATCGGAAACAATTTTGACGGACTGAGGCCGAGGACGGAAGCGCGTACTGAACGATCAGCCACACGTCCAGGCAAACCCGTGCAGTCCGAGTTTGCGCATGGCAAATCAATCAACGGTCACGCAACGAGAGCCGTGTCGCGCGGCAAAAACAGTATGCCGCGCGCCACCAGCGTGTATGGCGACAGAACCTTGGCCAAACGCGTGCCCTGCTGAACAGTCTGCCTGCTGACCTCTCGTCAAATGATACTTTTAAAATATTCTGTAAATGTTTAAAAAGGTACTGCTTAAACACAATGTATAACTGTGTATCCCATAACTATATTGTATACCTAAGGTAACGGATGTTAACTAATATATTTTAATTTTTGATAAGTACTTATAACTGTTTTGCTTAATTTTCAAACTCGCAGACAAACCTATTGTTAAGTTTTGTGAGACTATGTAATAGTTTGCCATTTTTCATTTTTTTAAATACTTGAATAACATAATAAATAATATTACACAAGCCGCGCTTTCAGGACCGCACCGGATACCATCTTGCCGGTGCAAGCTCCGTCTTACTTACGCTAACCAGCGGCCGTACATCCATCTGTCTTATGAAGTCGATGTCGATGCCGACGACACATGCGCGGTAGGGACTCAGGGGGCTAATTGTCTAATTTTAAAATCTATCGCAATCCCTTTCAATTCGCAATCTGAAAGATATTGACATAGTTCACACCTTTGCTTTTTGACATGTGAGAGGGATTGTGATCGAGACGCGTATTGAAAGATAATTGAATGAATTAAATAGTAAATTTTTGACGTTTATTTGGAATTTTCTAGCAAAATTACACACACAAATACCTTCTAAATGTATGGAGAAGTGTAAATGAAGTGTCATATCAAAATTATTCAAGAAAAAGAGATTGCGACTTTAAGTAACACAATTCCATAAATCACTATAACAATCACTAAACCTTTAAAAGGGATCGTGATAGGTTTCGTAATTAGACAATTAGGGGGCAGTTTGTGCAGGCAAGATTTCAGATAACCCTGGAGTGGTCGCGGAGTAAAAAGTAACGTGATTAGTCGCGTGGAGTAAAGATGTAAGCCAATAAAAATGAAAATACAAAAAATCTGAGCTTTATTTTAATTTCATTCGTGTTTAAATCTTATAATCAAAGTTTTATTTAATGAATATAATCAACAAAAACATAACCACTTCTGTGTATATGAATATCAAATAAAAACAAAAAATACTTCTAAATGACACTAAAAATTTCTTGGCTTGGTGTGATAGAGATCAGCCATGCGTTAATGAAAGCGGTCCACCGATCTTATGATTATATTCCAAAATAAAAATGTATACAAGAGCTTGGTTATTTTATTCGTATACTACAAGCCTATGGCTATTTATTATAAGTTACTCAGATTAGAATTGACTTCAAAAAGACATTAATAAAAATAAGTTATCAAAATACTCCCGTAATTGGTCGCGTGGCATACACTAGTAGTCCACGAATTTCGCGGAGCTCCTGTGACATAACCATACATGACCAGCGGTTTTGCATTATTGGAGCTCTTAACTTGGAGCTTATTAAACTATTCAATTTAGAGTATCTCGAAGCGCCCGTAATTTACATTTGTAGTTTTTGAGAATTAGCCAATTTAGTCGGTGTGGATGACATATGTAATCCACGCGACCACTATAGGGTTAAGGCGGCGCGTGTAGCCGGGACATAAAGCAGTCTATGGAGTCTAAAAGAGACAAAGCAATAAGTAGTTCCCAAACTCCTACTAAGGGCACTGATTAGAGATAAGATAGCCAGTTCCTCAGTGATTGAAGATTTCGGGAGAAGCTCGCTTACATCTACAGCCATATCAATACTTAACATCAGGTATGATGAAGGCTAACCCCCATATTCTAAGTCGTTCCTCCAAAACTTTTTACACTCCACTCAATCTCGTCGTGGGTAAAAATGGTAGTGTGCGCTAGGCCTAACACGGAGTGGCTACGTACTCTTTGGCTCCTCCAGGTCCTTACGGAGTTATGACTTAGAATACCGATTTCGAGGAGTATTTCGAAGAGGTTTTCAATGAGGTTTCGTTAAGTCGAGGACGAGTAAGTTTTGGAGGAACGACTTAGAATATGGGTGTAAGTCTCCCCGTCGTTCATAAAAAAAAGGTTAGCCGTCCACCTTTATAAAAAATTTGATGTACGAGTATTACTGTTTAGAATTTACCTTTTCTTACTTTTTCCAATTAAAACAACCTTCACAGCTAAAATCCTTCTCCCTTCAGCTGATCGTCCAATTTCAATGATTTCTACTTCCCTTGGAAATGAAACCTGAAGATCTTTCAACCAGCTATAAATATCGTTAAGTCGATAATAACTTTGCCAGTCGAATGAATTCATGTTCCGTCTTACGTAAGCTGTTACTGTCTGTCTGTCGAACGCTCTGAAAAATAAAAAATAAATATTTATTATCGATTCTGCAACTGAAACATATTAAAAATAGGGTACATATTCTCAACTTCTTTTACTTCAAGTTATTTAGGGTCCTAAATATTTATTTGGTTTAATTTTTGTGAACTCATTCGCGATTAAAAGTAGTAAATCTTGTTTTTCCTTACTGTTTTTAACATTGTTTGAAACTTGTTATAAAACGAGTTTTTAAACACGTAATAAATAACATCGATCTATTTTAAACTGTTTTATAACAACTTGTTTAACCCAATAACCGTACCCGGGGTGCTGGAGCACCACACAGCATTTTAATAAGATTTCATATATATGAGTATATCGCGCCGCGCCCGCCCCGCGCCCTACCCGCGCCCGCCCCGCGCCCGCCCCGCGCCCGCCCCGCGCCCGCCCCGCGCCTGCGTTTGCAGTCTGGCCAAGCACTAAGGCCTCTGCCTCGAATCTAGCGGGCAGCGGGGCGGCGGTGGCGCGACTGTGGAAACGCTCGCCCCGCAACACCCGCGGTTGTTTTCGATAGTCGCGCCGCCGCCCGCCGCCCCGCTGCCCGCTAGATTCGAGGCAGAGGCCTAAGACTTCTCTAGTATTTGACAGGACATTGTAATTTTCCCCAACGAGCGATATATATTTATACTTAGGGTAAATTTTAAATAGAAAAATATTGGAAAAAATTAACTCGGCCACAAGTGAATTCTCAGACGGGAATCGAACCCGCGACCTTTGGAAATCCGGTCTAATGCTATATGATATATATTTGTCGGAGCGCCGGGGCTCTTGGACGTTATCAGAGAGAGAGAGAGAGAGAGAGAGAGAGACAGAGAGAGAGAGAGATAATGTCAGTATTGGAAATTTATCTATCTGCCATAAACTGTGACTTAAACAGACTGTCGATGCAGATATCTCAAGCTTGCAGGGCTTATGAGACATTGTATGGAAGACGCGGTAAGCCACCTTAACACTTTATAATAAGTTCAAATATTTATCACAAGTAAAATAATTAAACCAGTCCAAATCGAATAACCGCGAGTTTAAATAAAGTACTCAATAAATATCGGGATAATAATAACAACATGTAATAACCAACATGTTGCAACAAATGTTATGACAATGACTATGACTATGACTATAAGAAGAAGTCTATGCTACCTCTCCGCCCTTTCAAATAACTCTTTGACAAAAATCAAGTCGATTCCTTGCTTAGTTAAGGCGTCAAGGAAGGACAAACAAACACACTTCGCAATTATAATATTAGATATGATAAGGAAATCATCTTTCACACTTACCTTTGAATATCCTTCATAATGGTAGTCAAGTATATCCCCCTCTTATTAGCGTCATCTAAGAACTTTGGTCTGTCTTCAGGAGTTATAATAAAATCAACAGGTTTATACATAAGCCCTGGGGACCTCCAAAAGTTCACTTGATAAACATCACTGAGATTAGTAAAAAAATCCAAATGACTTTTATTCACAGGAATACCGCGATACAAAGTATGATTGAAATATTTTTTAAACTCATAAGATTTAAAAAATGTAGATATGATTAAAATTATGATTGTAAATCTAAGCATTGTTTTAATTTTATGGAATAATAACTTAGCCTCAGTGATTTTGTTGCTTTTGCACTTTTCCTTACTTCAAATAAACGTCATTTGAATGTCTTTTGAAATATTTTTTTGATAACTGGCCTTGGCTCAGAGTTTAAAAAATTCTCGTTGACAGCTTCATTTTTTTATTATTTCGCCACAGATAATAAAGTAGATAACAAAACTTTTTGTGAGAGAAGGTAATCAATTCAAGTTCAACTCGGGCTTAAGTCGGTTAAGAAAAACAGCTGCTTCATACATAATTTTTTTTACTTTGCTATCTGAATCTGTTTTATTGTTTCCATACAAATAGTTGTTCGAAGTGATGAGCTCTACATGGTTTTGAGAAATTTGAAAACTTACTAGCTTAAACGTGATCTATTAATTAAATAGTACCAAACATTTATTACAGTAAAATATTGATGAAAAAATTTGACAGAATAACTTTTCATTATTTATTTCAATATCAAAATCAAAATATTGAAAACAATCAAGATTGCCACCAAATTCGGGCCTTGAGGTGCCGAGCTAAAAGGGTCTGCTCTCATAAATCTTGGTCTCGTGGTCATGACTTCGAGAAGACCAGTCAATGCTTCTCTGCAAGCAGGCAATATTTGCTCAGGGGGGAGGGTGTAGCCGTATGTCCCGTTGTCACGTAGAAAAAGAGTGAAAACACGACTGAAAAAAGAGAAAAGTCTTAAAGTTCAATTTTGCAAAGCTTTCCAGCCAGAAGAAAAGACAAAGTAGGTTTTTAATTTCACCTATAGCACGTAACATCCACTTGTTAAATGGGGGCTCCCATTTGAACCCCTGGGGGGTCCATAGATACTCACTATTACATTTGAACCCCCTTGGGGGTCCACAGATATCGGTATTACTCTTGAACCCCCTAACCAGAATATTTATGGTCCTCGTTATCGGCTAACTAAATCTATACATATATTATATAGCTGAAGAGTTTGTTTGTTTGAACGCGCTAATGTCAGGAACTACTGGACCGATTTAGAAAATTCTTAGACCATTAGTAAGCTACATTTCTCCCAAGTGACAAATATATATTTTATCCCGATATTCCCACGGGAACGGGCACCACGCGGGTAAAACCGCGAGGATCCGCTAGTAATAGGATATGCGCATACACGAAGTACTCACATTTACATCAGGTATTTTTTTCCAATAGTACTATGATATAATACAAAAAATATAACCCTTCCTATGCAATCGGCAAAAAATATTGAACGAAAAGTACCAAGACAGCATAACCAACTAGGAGCTATACTGAAACAGCTGCTACTTATAATTTTTTTTTTCAATTGAATAAGAATCAGAAATTCTAAATAAAAAACCATCTATAATCACTTCTGGTTAGCTATGCGACCCTGATACTTTCAGTTAAAACATTTTTATTTAATGTTAGAACTGGCGGAAGAGTTCGCGGTGATTACTGGACTATGCCCTGTTTGCTCTTTAAGTCACCCATATTGTGACTGAACATTGCAAGAATTGCTTAACCGCCACAATCGCAAGACAAAGGCGTTAAACCATAGTGCCACCAAGCTCCTCGTCCTCATCATTGTTAATATAGAAAATTGTTGGCAAAGTCTGAATATCACGGGGAAGAGAATTTAATATTTTTTACTGTTATTGCAATTTTTCCTTTTGTTCAACAAAAAAAGTTAATATATTCCTCAGTCAAATCAGGCCCTTCGCTCGATAACAAGAAATATTTCGTTACAAAAATTACACAATTCAATATATTTTTCTCGGAGAATTTCGTCAGAGATCATTAGTTGATTTAGCTTTTCCTCTTCAAGAGATAACGAAACTTTCTTCGAATACAAATGATACTAACTTGACTTGGAAATTCGTTTTCACCCAGCTAGCACTGTTTCCAGATATTTTCATACCTGTTAAAGAAAATAAGAAATCTCTCACGTTTAAACTGTTAAAAAATTATTATCATTAAGGTCAACTCATTTCATGACTGCCTACCTATAATTTAAAGTTTTAAACTAATATTATAAAGAGGAAAGATTTGATTGCTTGTTTCTCTGTTTGCAACAAATAAACTCAAAAACTACTGAACGGATTTAGATGAAATTTGGTACACAGATAGTAGATATCCTGGTTATGAACATAGGATACTTTTTATTCCGATATTGCCACGGGAACGGGAACCACGGGGGTGAAACCGCGAGCAACCGCTAGTTTATAATAAGCGTGTAAAAAGTTTAATGAGGGTAGTCCGTCGCGATCTGCCAAACGCGTCTGCTCGGTTTGCGCGTCTCACTCGAATAAATTAATTTGATTTGGTGTTTAAGTTTTGGTTTTAGGATATTTAATTAAAGTGTATTATTTAGTGCGATAGTAGTGATAAAATATAGGTAATCAAAGTGTAGTTGTCGTGGTTTGTACAAACTGGTAGTGTTTATCTAGTAACTCGTGATCGTGAGAATATTTGCACTGCATCCTTTGGACCACAGGTATTTATGACTTTTAATTGATTATTAGTGTATTCTTAATCGTTCTTATTCAATTTTAACTTGGTGTATTTTGCATAGAAAACAACATGAAATTACCCGACCGTCGTATTTTCGCTTTAAGTTTTTATTGATTTTATCATTTTTACCTACTCAAATCCTTGGATGGACTATTTGACGATTACTAAATATTGAAAACTGTATTACTTTTAAAAGGTTAATGACCAACGTGATATTTAATCTAAAGATTCAGAAAGAACATTTCTATCCCTTGGTTTTTTTTTTACTTTAACATCTTAGGGAGAATGTGTCTTAAATAACCACGCAGATGGATACACTACAATTATTGCAGCAGATGTAGCTAGAATCAACGATTAAAATGATAAAGGTCTGGTCACCCATCACGCGACCGGGCAAAACAAAAGTCGTTTTACATCCGTCATCACAGGATGACGTACCAAAATATTCTCTAATTTGAATCTAAGGGCCTCTTTCACAATCAAAAGTAAGTTCTGAGTAGCTTACTTGACCGAGGATTTGACATATTTTTCATATTACAACTGTCAAATTATCTAGCAAGTAGGCTACTCAGAACATACTTTTTAACCGACAAAAAAAAAGGAGGAGCTTCTCAATTCGACGGAATCTATTTTTTTTATTTTTTTTTTATGTATGTTACTCGATTACTTGAAGACGGCTGGACCGATTTGAGTAATTCTTTTTTTTTCGAAAGGGTATACGTCCCATGTGGTCCCATTGTCATCATGTCACGATCTGATGATGGGATCCTGGAGAAATCCAGGGAACTCTTCAAATATTATAGGCACTCCTGTAGCGATTTCGGTGTTCTCTATAGTAACTTATGCATATGCTTCCGAGAAGCACCATTTGGTGAAGTGAAACTGATGATGAAGACCACAAATGGTCATCGGAACTATTAAATACATAGCATTTCATGGAAGCGATACGATTACTTTAATGTGGTTCATAAGCAATTTATGCTCGACTCAATGCATGTGATGAAGTGGAGCTGGTGATGAAGTATCGGGAGAACTCCTCAATAAGTAAGGTCCGCACCGGGAAAAGCAGTAATTTGTAAAAGGTGATGAGGAGCTGACATAAAGTTATGAGCGTAGGCAGGGACGTCTTCTACCTTCAAAATTGTGAAATAAAAAACTTATGAAAAAAAATAAAAACCGACTTCAAAAAACTAAAAAACAAAAAGTTTTAGGTTGTGAAATAGGATATAATGGCTCATTTATGGTATATAATGGCTGATGATAATGAAGTGAACTGTTGAACTTACCCATCGTGTCATAATATGTGCCAACGCTGTATTTTTTGCCGTATAATTTATACATTTTCACTATTGCTTGTTTACCGTAATTTGCCTGAAAACAAAAACTCATTTGAATTTAAAATGTTGCATGAATATTCCGTTTTCATATTGACGGTAGGCAAAAGCTTGAACGGGAATTCCATTTTGTTCCGCCTTCCTTCTTATGAAGAATATTCAATCTAAGAATAGAATTACTGTTTAAAGAAATATTCAGGTATTAAAAACTTTTAGAAACACACATTAAGGCTAGAGTTCAGTAACAGATTTATGATAAATGTTAAATAGAAAAAACATTGGAAAAAATTTACTCGGCCACAAGTTATTCTCAGACAGGACTCAAACTTGGGACCTTTTGGTATCCGGGCTACTGCTCTAACCACTGAGCCTAACCACCTCGACACGGGACATTCGCCATGGCGAAAATTCGCGCGGTGCGAATAGCGAAGCGTCTAGCGACTAAAACAAATATATAAAAATGTATCAAGGAAATGCCTTCATGTAATGTTTCTATAGAAAATGTAAGGAAGTACATTACAACATACATTTCACTAAAAAAGGAAGAAGGAAAAAAGAAACTAAGAAAGATATGAAGGAAAAAAACATTTTATAAAAAAAATTCAAACCGACTTCAAAAAGTAAAAAATAAAATTTTTGGAGTCGGTGCTAGCTAGCTAAGGCCAAAAAAATATATAGTTAATAGAAGTGCAATGTAGAATGCCCTGGCTGGCACCGACTCCAAAAGTTTTATTTTTTACTTTTTGAAGTCGGTTTGATTTTTTTTTATAAAATGTTTTTTTTCTTCATATCTTTCCTAGTTTCTTTTTTCCTTCTTCCTTTTTTAGTGTTGTGATGATGTAACTAAAAAATCTGAAATAAAATGTTTTTATTTCAGATTTTTTAGTTACATCATGTGCCGTTACTTACACTAAAAATCAGCCCATACACAACAATGTCATCTAGGTAAACGACTACTTGCCAAAAGTGATTGATATTTTTCAAGATTATGAAAAACTACTACTAGCCAGATCTTCGTAAAAAATATATGGTCCCATGGTTGAAATGGTTGAAATTTCAACCATGGGACCATTTTCATGGTTGAAAACCATGAAAATGGTTTATGTCCCACACATAAACCATTTTCTTTCAGATAAAAAAAGAATTATAAAAATCTGTTAACAACTGGCGAAGTTATGGTAGAACATACATAAAAAAAAAATACAGTCGACTTGAGAACCTCCTCCTTTTTTTGAAGTCGGTTAAAAAAGAAGGCCAGGCGGTAATGCTCGGTAGCTCAGTGGTTAGTGGTTAGCTAACTAGCCGGGCAGTGCAGTAGGAAGCGCGTTCAACTTGATGTACATTCGCACTGGTGGGTTACGGGATGAGTGATGAAGTAAGGCCAATGCTAGAAATGCATGGGGATGAAATTGCAGAAATTGAGTTCTTTTTACTTAAATCTAGAAAATAATAGTAATGAATAGAATAGGTGTATTTAACTCGGAATTGATACGGTTTAGAAATGTTTTGTCTCAGTAACTATTGTTTGTACTTAAATACTCTATCCATTAACGCCCGAAATTAATAACCTATCTGAAGATATGGATTAGGCTATCTGAGTTTGTTGCCTAGGATTCTGGGTTCGTTGCCTAGCAACCGTCGTTATTTTAGTCATATTAACAAAAATATCCTAGGCAACTATCTAACATAGCCGTATCCATATCTACAGATAGGTTATTAATTATGCATTAACCAATTATTTTCAGTGGTTTTCACACACCAATTGAATCTAGAAAGAGGACTTTTTTACGTCCCTGTGATGGATGATGATTAAAAAGCTGATGATGACGATGAGATCATATAACATTTCAACTTACCAAGTCAGAGTAATCATCCACATGATTAACCCTGGCAGCATACGGTATCACAATTTTCTGTCCATAGCTATGTATTGCAAAATAAGCATGTAAACGGTGTAAATATTTCTTGATGAAATTTCTAAGTGCTTGCGTCTCAGGTTCAGAAAAAGCATATGGACCTCCATAGTTTTCGTTACTTGGATTTGAGCTTGTTGCAAATTCTAAAGTAGATTTCTAATTATTTAATACATTCTCAATACCACAGATAAAACAAGAATAATGTACACCAAATACGATCCTGAGAGACGTCGTAGACCACTTATTCGAACCACTTTAAAAAATCGGCAATGGGTCTTTCAGTAGGCTTCAAGGCCGGCTTATCAGGCAAAAATTATCAGGCCGCCCATGAAAATCGACTTCATTCGGTATGAAGATTGACCATCCTCAAGCCCTGATTTAAATCCGCTGGATAACAAAATTAAAACCAAACCACACCCAAAATTGGATCCTCTCAATGCATCCTTCATTACACCAGCCGCTAAAATCTACATCAACACAGCGCGTATTTCTATTGATATGTGGCCGCGAAGGTCAAGGGCTTGCATCAAAAATTGTGCCAGCCATTTCGAATTATTTTTATCAATAAGTATTAACTATAGTGTAAGCTTTCTTTTCATGAACAATAAAATAAATATTTATTTGAAAATCGGTTTTTACTTCACTGAGAACTCGTGACAGAACTTATGATCCGACTTAGAACATGTAAGACAACTCACGCTACTGATTTGACTATGAATTTTAACTGCAAAAAATATTGTGTAGAAAAACTTACTTCCAAAAGTGTAGTCGAAGTTCCTATTCAAATCAACTCCAATACCAGATGAATAATTACTCCTGTTTTTATTATACAGACGATCCTATAAAATAATAATGTTATTAGATACTTCTTAGTTACATTACAAGGGAATCTATAAGACGCAAAGCTAATACTCACGAATCTCTGATTGTAGTCATAACCATCAGGATTAAGAATAGGTATCAAATACCAACTGTAATTCTTTGCTATTTTAGCTAAGAATCTATCAGTTCCATTATTCGTGATCAACTGGTTGGCGAGATAAGTGACAAATTCTACAGAAATCCATTCATGTCCATGTATACCACCTTCTATCAAAACTTGTTTATTATTATTACCATTCTTTATAACTAACGCGAGTATCTCTCGCCCTTCAGATGAATTACCGAAATGTACTAGTTCCACAATATTAGAGAATTTGAAAGAAATATCGGTCATCCATTGGTATATGTCTTCTAAAGTATGGTAATAGTCCCATGAATAAGTATCGACTTGAAGGCGAAGATATCTTTTGACACGTTGGTTATCAAATGCCCTAAAAACAAAATGAGAAATCAGAATTTCTAATGACAAAAAGTATTAATGCTTTTAAGTATTGGTTCCTCATGTTACTGCTAGGCTATGTGATAAGTGAACACTAAGTCATGTACAGCAGCCGAGGAGCTCGGTGGCGCATGCACGTTTTTGCGCTCGCCCTGCGATTGCAGTAACTATCGCAATGGTCGGTCCCAGGAACCCATTCTGAAGAAAAATATTTTTATCTCAAGTGCCCTCTGTGCTACTGAAGGCACTTTACGCCGTTGGTCCAGGCTGTATTTGCAGTCATAAAGCCCACGTGGTGCCTCGTAATGTCATAGCCAGTTCTCCTTACCCATCCATAAGCTACTATTATTTAAGCGAATGTATGGATACTATCCTTTTATGTATCCTACTTTTAAGTAGTTTTCACAAGGTCTGTTGGGGATGGACTCCTTAGAATGCAGAAGAGTGCTGAGAAGGCTCGTGGGGACATTGCAACTGATATGGCGATCACACGGGGAGCGATTGATTCACCTGAATGTGTTGAACAGTTGTGTCGCTTTTAAGTTCCTGAAAACTTTTTACGAATACGTTCCTATCGTAGCGTAGACATTGGCTGTTCGCGCCTCCGCCGTGTGGTACAGTGGCGCGTGCGCAGTTTTCATAGTATCGTATGCATGAAGCACTAAACGCGCTCCGCGAAACTAATGCTGGGTATCCACTATGTTTTCGAACCTCTTGCACTCCGCGCTTCTGCAACTGCTCCACATAGTAAATACGTTCGCGCTTCCAGAGCGTGCAACGGTGCGCGCTCCGCGCTCAGCTCTCCAATAGGTGGCGGTTTTTGTGCGAACAGAAAAGGGAACTCAGTCTGCTCGTGGACAAAGCATGCGTGTGGCTTGTGGTGATGCGCTTACGTCTCCATCAGAGCGGTTGCAGGAGCGCGGAGCGCAAGAGGTTCGCGCTCATATCACTTGCGAGCACATTACGATGTGAGCGAGACACACAGTGCGCTCGTTCACGCGACATAAGCGTTGAGAAAATTTTGCCGCAGTGCTCATTTTAGGGCCTTAGGCCGACTGGTAACTTTTCCAGAAATCGATATGTTTTCAATAATCCAAACGAATTTACTAATCGAATTTAACTACCAAACATTTATGGTTTTCATAAATTCTGTGATTGGGTTTTATACCCGTTTAATCAATGATTTCAAAAGGAAGGATGCGCCCATCTGAACATTTGACATAAAACTGTCTCATACCAGTAAAATCAGAGCCATCTGTGAACAACTCTCTCGAACTTTTCGCATCGCATAGGTGTATTAGAGGTGGGCAACAAAGATTATAGAAGTGAACGATTTCGTTCAATTAGAGCTATCTTATCTATCACTCATCTAGTTTATTTGGGGAGCTAATACTATTTTTAAATGTTTTAATACTGTTTAACTAATTCAAAATTAAAACGCATGTTTCAAATTAAAATTATCTTTTCTCCTCAATCTGACAACACTGCAATTTTTATTTAAAAATAATATATCATCTTATAGAGGGACTATTGAGTAACTTCTCAATATTTTCCAACAAACTTTGATGCAATATTAGACGTAGGTAATAACACCGTAACCTGTGCAATTGTCTCGTTTCTATATTTTTGATTTACTATCATTCTTTGAGTTAATTAACTATGGAACTAAAGGTCCAGCTTTCCATAGAAAGACTTCACTAAAATGCAGCTGATACAAAGTGAATGAAAAAAAACTGTATGAGTTGAAAAAAACCTCTAAGTCTAGCTGATTCTTCACAATATGTTTAAAATAGCATCACAAAACATACTTTAAGTTTTACTTTATTGGCTCTTTGGCTATGAAAATATTTCCATCGAAACTAGCGCCATTGGTAGAACGGTGGGAGCAACTGAAAAAAGTAACTCTTTGTCGCTATGAAGGTATTTCTATAAAAACCGGCACCTGCCTTTCCACTGTCTTATGTCAAGAATACGTTCGTTTCATGACGACCGGTACGTATGTATACCGGTTTTAAGGTGTCGCCTATCTATGAGGTCCTGAGTTCGAATCCCGGTAGGGGCAAATGTTTGTATGATGAATACGAGCATTTGTACCTGAGTCATGGACGATTATATATGTATATTTCTACTTCATAAATACTTATATCGGTATGTATAATTACATGTATTTATATCCGTTACTTTAGTATCCCATAACACAAGCCTTACAGTACCTACTTTGGGGTAATAGGTAAATAGGTGAGAGTGTAAGATATATATATATATAAAGTATATATTTATATTAAAAAAAAATATAAAAAAACTGGCTAGCTTTAGAATTTTAATAATTACGTGAGGACAGAATTATCAAGGGAATTTTGAACCGTCTCCTTTCATACTAGACTAATGATTCATTCATTCAGTTTTTATGAATCGTTCATAATAATGTCCCATCTCTAGTGCTTTGATCTTCTGCCATTAACCCTGCTAGTAGTCGCACGGATTACAGAATTGCTCATTCCTGTAGAATAACAGCATAATATCACATTTTTTGCATAACTGCTCAATATACGGGAAAGTGATAACGTTCTTGAAATTGTTTCATCTACAATAGCTTCAAATCTTATCAATCGAAAACATTGTATAGTGCTAATCTGTGATGTTTATAATATTCTGAAGATGTTTATTCCTCGAAGTCAACTTATACCCTTGGAAATAATGTGCGCGACCCCTTAAATACTTTTTCAAATTAATGCGTTATTTACACGAGTGACTGGACTTAGTTTTTCAGAATTACGGTCCCAGTAATTGGGTACGTATAGACAAGATTGGGCAGTAGTCTCAGCTGGACAGCACGTCAGTGCTGCCGCGCTCCTGTCCTGTCTCGATAGGAGCTATCAAATATTGCATTCTCTCAGTCGTCGCATTATACGTTTAAATCATATTTTCTTGAAATTGTTTCGGCAGTGGAAACGGCGGGTCCCGTTATTCAAACTTTTATACTTTTTTAATTCAGAACATCGATATTTGAACTTCGTACTTTAGTATGACAGTCAATATTATGACATAATTATCCTCCGGTAGAATAACATATTTTTTCTATTATCATATATATTTGGCAGACCCCTGTATTCCTCGCGACGACGTCGCGACCAATCGGGTAATTTTAGTACGCGACCACTCTAGGGTTAAGGCTGTCTTCGAACAATTCTTGCAACAGTTAATATCGTTTAAATAAAATTGTTAGACATGCAATAAAAATTATGTAAAGCTATTTACGGATGATACGATATTTCATGAATCTTGTTAACTACTGGGTCATAATTTTTGCACCATTTTACTACACAAATTCGGCATTTTTATGAAATGACAGCTAACGTCTTTCAACTTCAGTCTCCCTTAGACAACTGCATCGCCGTTGGCCCTAAACTGATATTTTAGGGCCAACGATTTGGCACGCTTTTTAGCACCGTTGGCCGGGTCCTTACGCTAGTAATATATAAGTCAATGCGTTTAATAGTAAATTTAATAATAAATGAGGAAGGTGCCCCACAGCGCCCCAGTGCCCCAGCAGTTGGGACATTAAAATGGTTGATGACGAAACAGCAACCAGTTTTTCAAGCGTACAGAATTGGTCATCGAAGCAAATACTAAAGAACAAGAGTGTCTATTGTATTTGATCAAAGTCATAATTTTATACTTACTTTTGGACATCGGGCAATAGCAAAGTCATGTTCATTTTGAAATGTTTCGCCCTCTCCGTCAACAAGTTTTTATCAGATGGACTGATCATGAACTGCACATCATAAAACAATTTCACCGGTTTCTTCCAGAACGTAATGTCTATGTACTTCTCGTTATCCAATTGCTTGAGAAATTTCAAATGCTCCACCGTTGTTGGAACCACACCGTACAAACAATAATTATCATAAGTTTTACTTTCACAAATACTCAAAATGGTTACAGATATAACCATTGCTATCACAACCTTAACATTCATGATTTATATTAATTTACAAACAAATAAAAAGCTCTTTCATATTTACCTTTAAAAAAACGACAGTTGTCTAATAATAACGACTGACAGAATTATTGGTTACTGAAACAATACTCTTCTTGGCGACATTTGTACTTTATTTACAGAGATGTGCAAAATAGTTTCTAACTGCGAACATGTAAAATTCTAAAATGTATTTGAATATTTTTATATTATATAATATATGAATATTAATATTCAAATACTTTTTGTTTTTTTTTTCAATATTAAAATACCAAATAGTTTTTCATTTTGTATTTGCAATACTAAATGCAAAATACGTATTTTCAAAAAACTTTTTTTTAAATTAAATACTTTTTCAACTCTCATTCTCATTATCTCTCAGTCTTTATTTTTACATATGTAGGTAGACATCATCATCCTTCAAAATTTGAAGTGATACTTATAATATGATATCGTCAATATTGGGGTTGGCACTTGCACTTGTACTAAAAACGGAAATTCAATAATAAATTAGGTTAGGTCATCGGTTAACTCCGGTAATCAAGCATAATAACCAACTTGCAAGCAAACAGTTCAGTGCAGTACCTTCGGATTTAGCTAGTCTATCTACTTTTATTCATAGGATTCCCCATCCATCCCATCTGAGAATTCACTTGTGAACGAGATTTTTCCAATATTTTTATATTTAAAATTTATCATAAGTACCTATCAAAATCGCATTGCAAAATGCAAAATTTCAAAAAATCATATAAAGATGAAATATCTGTTCTCTCTCGTTTTCCGATGCCTGACAAGTTAACATCAAATAATAACTTTTAATTTTGCATTTTGCAATGCTATTTAAGTGATAAATATTAAACAAGAAAATATAGTAAAAAAAAGAAAACTGACTCATGTCTCATCCCGCTCCAGGGCGACATGAGACAGGTTGCTTTTTTCTAATATATTTTTTTGTTTAATATTTATCACATAACATCAAATACATCCTTGATAGTAAATGTACGTTAGTTGTTTTTTTCCAATATTTTTCTATTTAAAATTTATCATAAGATGTTTCATTGTTTGAATTTATTTGTCGCAACAAATAAGAATTGCCATTTAAACTGACCCGAAAATAAAATAAAGATTAGTCAAACAAATAAAGCTGTACTCCCATTACATAATTCACTTTCACACAGCTCGTGATAGCAAATATAATGCGTACAAAACAAACATCGGGTCCCGCCGAATTATTCGCTTTATTAGATACTTTTCATGGGCTTTAATGGGCCAGAAAAGGGCAAGAAATTTATGGGCTAGCGATAAATCCGGTGCAATTTGGATACACGCCTTGGCACTTAATGTGAATTGCTCTTTCTGTATACGATTGGTATTCGACGATAAATTAATATTGTCAATGTCAATCAGTGTGATTGTTGCGACATTAGTATAAATTACTTTTTTTTGCAAGATTTTTTCACATCTTTTGTTTTTACCCTGTGCCAGCGTATTGGGTTACACCATGGAATGAATAAGTACTCCGTACAGTAGTACTTAATAATTCTGTGGGTTACTCAAGCTCTTGTGGGTTACCGTCAAAGCTGCACAGTCGTCAGAAGACAGCACTATCTTCCCATTGCCGCCACGTCGTCATCAAACATTTTTAATGTCCCAACTGCTAGATCACTGGCCTTCGTTATGGGTGGATAAGGAGAATGGGCCATGACCCAACACGCGGGTCCAGTGTAGATTGGTGGGTTTTAACGACTGCAAATGCAGCCGGGACCACCGGCTTTACCTTCCGAAGCACGGAGGAGCTCGAGATAGTAAATTTTAGGTCACCCATCCCGTTTGCAACCCGACCATTGCGAAAGTTGCTTTACCTCCACAGTCGCAGGCTGAGCGCGCGAACCACTGCGCCGCGGGCTCCTCGTCCATATCATCATATCTTCCTATACTAAAGTATAATTTTTAGAAACCGAGTGCATATACGTGCTTGCCTGCGTCTCCACCAAAACTATCATCAAGCTGATAAATGTAAAATTAAACAGCGAATCGTTAAAAAACCACACCGTAAGTGTTTACGTTTCGGCCCCGTGAAAGTCATTCCGGGTAAGACCCACTGGTCAAAGACTTTCGTCTTTAGGCTTTGTGGAATCGACGAAGAGAAGACCTGACGAAGCTTTCCGAATGCTGCCTATCCCAGCTGAATTCTTTTCGTGGTTTCCCTCTCAAAATTGTTTTTACCCATCTGCTAAGTTTTCCCAAGGTAAACGTATTCTTGAACAACTTCTAGAGGTACACCACTAATATTAATCTGTCTTGGGTCTATAAGACTGTTATAGGTACATGATCTTCGTCTTATCAATGTTCATGCCAATACCGATTATTGCTGAAGCATCAGCCGTTTAAGTAGCTAAGGTCAGAAGTGGTTTGAGGTGGCCTGTCGTACCCGGGGACTATTTGCACCCCTTGCTCTACCGTCACCATGACCGCCACCGCGGTCAGGAATAGAGCGGCGAGGAGTAGAGCGGCCGGTAACTTTTAAAAAAAACCATATACCTACTCATATTTCAGTGAAATTTTTTTTTATGAACATCGGGAAGACTCTTAGCCTTCATCATACCTGATGTTAAGTATTGACAAGGCTGAAGATGGAAGCGAGCCTCTCTCGGATTCATCAATCACTGAGGAAGTGGCTATCTTATCTCTAAATGCCAGAACACAACAATGCTGAAAACATTGTTGTTATGGCGTCCGACTTAGATAAGATGGTGGTAGCTAGCCAAGCGGACTGACAAAAAGTCCTACCACCAACCAAACCGAATACAATATGTACCCCCGCTGGGAATCAAACCTGGGACCTCTGGGTCTGTTAGCGGTAGTTACCACCAGGTATAAACCACTACACCACAGGAGTGGTAAATTGTAGTCATATCAAAAATAATCTAAATAATTTCATAACAAATTGGCAGTCTTTTATCTACTATTGTAACCTCCTTTTAATTACTGTGCCCAAAAACTGTTGAGCCCAAGTACTTCAAGTATGAGGACTTCAAACCTCAAGTATGTCACATCAAAGTAAGTAAAAGACCTAACAGAAATAGTACTCCGAAATCACAGTTGAATATTAAAGGAATCGTCCACTAGTCTGAGGACAATATTGGCCAGTCCCTAATAGTGGGTTAGATTTATGAGTCCCATATAAATCACTTGGGTTAGATCTACATGCATTAACACACTTTTTGTGATAAAACATATGGATTCCTATTCACGGGAAGCCTTTTATCTTTTCCCAGGTGAGACATTGCCTCTTTTTGTGGTAATTGAATAATGTTTTATTACGAACTGTCGTGTAGTACCTATTATTATTAAGTAGGAAGTTGGATGTTTTTATGTCATTTATAGTTTTTTTTCCACTGCAATATGCAAGTGGTCACACGACTCAGAACTGGTATTTAACACAGATAAAACCAAACTTATTCACGTCCGGTCTGCACAAAATCGTTATCATGATGTTGATGGTCTCAAAGTTGTAGCCCACACTCATGACTGCCTTCACTCCTCTGTGCTCACTATTCTAGCAGATGTCTGGTAATCGAGCAAGTAACTGATAGTTGATTTAATTAGGCTAAGCATATAGACAAACTATATGGCAAACTTAGAGCTATCATGGTTAAGTTTTATATAATGTTATGTAAAATACCTTTCGACATACTACTTTTTGAAGTGAAAACTTCTTTACCAGCGTTGTGCACATCAGAATTTTAAATTTTTGGGATCGGTAAAAAATGTTAAAGTCGCTTCAGGACACGTGACCCTGATGGAAAATTCGTAAGACCATTTACCGGTGACCTATTTCAAATTACATAAAGTCTCACACTATCTGATCTATGATAAAGATCTCTCATTACTACCAACTTTTATATTGATGCTAGGTCAGTTTTAATGGATTTACCTGCCAAATCAAGTTGGTTTCCGTTTTCATCAACTTTTTATGAAGGTGTGGTCAAGTTATAGTGTATTTTGATCGTTACTTTCGTTTAAGCGGTTTTCACTTCTGCCGGCACTGCCAGAGTGCAGTTGTTTTTTTTGTTGATTCTGCTACATGGCAATCTTTTCCAGGAACAAATAAGCCACTCTCTTAGTCGATTAATTAATATCAGTTTAAATGTTATCTACGAGAGCCATTAACTGTTGAAAATGTTATTTTCAGCAATATGTCTCTATGTCTCTAAGCTGGGAATCGTGAGATTAGGGATGTCATGTGCGTCATGCTCGTGAACGGGTGCCGCCAGCGGAAATGGGTCTACCTCAGTCTGCTTATCTTAATACTGTGCTTAAAGCCTAAATATTTTTATCTAAAATAAATTGATACTGACGTGTATGTACCTCACAACTTGCAGTGTAGTAGTCTTGTGGTGCGGGAAATGTTGTAATGTATGATAGACAAGTCTTTCTTTGCCAGTTAAAAATTGTTTACGTTTACAATAACCATAAAATGTAATATTTTAATTAGTATTTTCCTTTTGTGATGGAAATTGACCTTACTGATATGTTAAGGTCACTTTTCAATTTGACGACTCTGTATGAAATAAAACAGGGAGAAAAAAACAGCCCTTGACGAGTTTCTTGCCGGTTCTTCTCGTTACAAGGTCTCCCGCCGTAGGGTTTGTGAACCGATGGCGTAGCTTCTTTGACGTTCATAAGTGCTTGTAACAGCCTAGACTGAATAAATGATATTGACTTGACTTGACTTGACTTGACTTAAATCGGATATGTTGAAGTCCACCCATTCCACGCATAGTCTTGGCAAGTTCATTCATATGGTTTGTTTACCTTCTTCTGGTATTTCAGGCTGCTTAGAACTATTTCTTGCCGGACATTTTTTGCTAATACACTGAGGATACCGATTGTTCTTAGTGATTTGCTTTGAAATCTTCCTAGTATGTCAATGTTTGCTATTGCTGGCGGTTCCCCACAGCTGTATACCGTAGGTCCAGATGGTTTTGAGTATCGCTTTAAGTATTAACATTTTGCTGTTGTTATTCAGTTGTGAGTGTCGTCCGATCAGCCAGCTGTAGCTACGGAGTTTTCCATCTAGTTATCTACTTACAATGTATTATGCTTTAGCAGACAGTATATTATCTTATGGCTTAAGTATTTGATAGAATCAGGCGTTACTTGGCGGAAATCCATATCTTAGTAGAAAACCAAAAATATGTAGCATAATTCCGCAAGAAAAAACTTACATGCAAGATGCACCGCCTGCCCGCCCGCAAATAAATGCAGATGCAACACAGTGACACACCTTGCACCTTCACCGACTACTCTACACGTGTTTCGCCCACACACGGAGCATCCTCAGGAGTTGTTAGACCGTGCAATACCAGCACCGAGTGAGTAAAATGGCCCTTAACAGCCGTATTTAATGCTTCCTACTCCCCACTCTGTCTTTAGTGTGACGTGACTATAAAAGTCAGATAAAGTAATAGTTATTTGAAAAGTTATAATAAATGAAAATTAAATGTAAAAATATGACATAAATATGTGAAAAATTATTACTTTGTGTTTGTGTATATTGTATTGAGTGAAAAATTTGTGTTGGTGAATATAGATGGAAGGAAATTAAAATTAAATATGTTTCTTACTACCTGTTCGTGTAGATTGATCTTGTGGAAAATAAATTAATAAATTATTATCACTCATCAAACATTGGAAGAATGTTGGTGATTCAAAATAAAGTATGTTTTATTGAAAACTATAATGACAGAAAATTTAATTGTAAAAATATGATCTAAATTTGTGAAATATTATTAATTTTCTGTTTGTGTATATTGTATAAAGTGAAATAAAGGTGTTGGTGTATATTTTGACGGAGGACCTAGTGTGTGTTGAGTGAATTGTATTTAGTGGTTTATTAGTAAGAATTTTAAGTAAATTGTCTGCAATGAGAAAATAAAGAAAATATTATTGTGTGTTATTTATTTATGAATCCCTATCACTGTTTATTGGTCTACAAATACGCAGAAGTGGGGAGGAAGAAACATTTATCTGATCGAAATAAAACAACTTTTACGGATATCAAACGCGCTATATTTCCACGAACTAAGTTGTAATTGTCCGTATTTTTAGGTTTTTTAGGGGTTTTTTGATTTTCCCGACGTTTCGGCACCTTTACAGCTGCCGTGGTCACGGGATGACTGGCGCGTTTGATATCCGTAAAAGTTGTTTTATTTCAATGAACAGTGCGCGCCAAAACATAAGATGTATTTATCTGATCGTTAAGTATGGCTCCATCAACATTATGTTTGATAATTTCTAATTGTTCCAACACGTTCAGTCGTAAACTTTTATTACAAGTATGTAAGACCTCGTAGGAATGCCCATCAGATGATTGGTGACCGGTATCTAATAAATGTTCCGCGAAATGAGATCGTTCTGGCCTAAGTAGTTACGGCCGTACTTATAAAACTTATTTGGACCAGATATACAACACCCAATATCGGCTACTAAAGTTCCTCCTAAAATAAAAATCTAATATTTAACCGCCTTTGTGGTCTAGTGGTACAACCACCGGTATCAGACCCAGGGGTCCCGGGTTCGATTCCCAGCGTGGGTACATATTGTAATGGGAATTTTTAGGTACTGTGGTATTATACCAGTTTATATTCCAATTAGTCTTCTCATATTCTCTCGGCAACATCTATTAGTTAACGTTTTTATTAGTGATAATGTGGTTCGAGGTGGTGGGAGCCTGGTGACCTGTAACATAGGTATTTTTTACCTAGCTCAGGCATCAGACTCTCACAAGCTTAGATTGCTTTTTCCTGTTTTGTAAATGTCTTTGTTTCAATGCCAAGTTTGTGATGAGAAAATAAAAAATATTTTATTATAATTATATTAAAGTCAAATATCTACTACTTAACGAACAATATCTTGACGAACACATTAAATATCCAGTAAAACATAAGAAAACTACTAGAAGTAAAACTAATAAAAAACTACTTGTTCCTAATTATGAACATCTTATTAACAAATTGCTATCGGATACTAAAAAGATAAATAAAAAAATACTTAAAAACCATATTATTACAACTCTGTTAATGAAGTACGGGGAGACTTTTAGCCGTCATCATACCTGATGTTAAGTATTGATAAGGCTGAAGATGGAAGCGAGCCTCTCCAGGAATCCCCAATCACTGAGGAACTGGCTATCTTATGTTTCACTGCCGGAACATAATAATGCTGAAAACATTGTTTTTATGGCGTCAGACTTTGATAAGATGGTGATAGCTAGCCAGGCGGACTTACAAAAAGTCCTACCACCAACCAAACCGAATACAATATGTACCCCCGCTGGGAATTGTTATCGCGAACGCATTCGCGCATTAAATAACTTTCCTTTTTTATAGGATGATAAATTTAAATAAAATTATTATAAATATAACTTTTACTTAAATTGAGAACTTACTGTCTAGACTAGACAAACCTAACATAGGCATTTAAGATACTTCTAATTAATACTGTATCAATTTTGTTTTTGGCAATATTTTTTATATATACGTATTTATCTAAAAAGGAATATCGAAATAAGGAAACCCTGTAGGAAAGTTGGTTCTTCTTGTCATATCCCTTTAAAAATATTTCTACGGTTAAAGCTAGCGCATACAGGTTTTTTTTTATTATTAATGACGTGGACGCTCTTAGCCTTTATCTGGCTATCTACAGGTACCTATAGGTACAATCGGGGACTTTCCCGGTTGATCAGTAGAGTTTTTTTGAGAAATATTTTCTCGGAAAGTACTAAAGTTGAAGAAATTATTTAGTTTTTAAATGAAATACATGTTAATGTTCTATTATTTGTGATATTGACGTTTTCTATATATCTGTTACTTTTTTAAATAAAGCTTCCTAAATAGAACTCTACTGGTCAACCGGGAAAGTCCCCAAAACTGTACAACGTTTCCATTTGTCGAGGTGTGTACTTTCCCGATTTCGACACAATTAAACAGTTTAGTTCATGGAAAAGTCGCTGTCGTCTTTTTTGTCTAACAACTAAGTTCGAGTTTGTAATATGCGCGCTTCAATATATTCCTATTTCAAAACATTATAATATTATAAACAATCCACGCGGAGGAAGTCGCGGGCAGGAAGTTTGTATATCAGACAAAACCAGATATTGGTCAAGTTTCGAGTAACCTAATGCATAGCCAGAGACAAGGATCAATCAAAAATATTCATTGTTTCTTTAGGCTAGGAATTGAACCTACAACCCCTGGGTCAGTAGACATGATCAATACTACTGCGCAATTAGGTTCACCATAAATGCCAGTAAGTAAATAACAAAATTATCTTCACAGTTTATCAGGTTCTATGCGACTAGTGGATCCTTGTCAGCTGCTAATAGACACGTTTCATTTGTAAACTGGAAGATATTACAAAATTAAATTATATTTTGGAGGTCATTGACATAATTATGTTAAGTAGTGCAAAGGTCCTACTACCGATCCCTGGACTGTACGTTCGGTGACATTTACCTTATCCCTATGCATCACCAATTTTAACCGACTTCAAATCAAGGTTCTCAATTCGGTTGGTACCTATATATCGTCAGTGGAAAGGCAAAATTACTTAAACGCCAATTTGGCCAAAATGAGTTATATATATATTCGGAATCAGCGAATTTTTCTGCGTCGATCTATCTAGGTATCATTCTAATCAGAGCACTTTTGTGGCGCTTCAGTAACCGATAAAAAGGCGGTTTTCTTTGTTTGCTAATTACTGAAGCGACACATTTTTCGGTTTTTTTTAACGAGTGGCGTTTAAGTCATATTTAATTCCTATAAATTCACAATTGTCTTTCTAAGTAAAATTGACTTGCTCCTTTTTTTTTATCGATGCAGCCTTAGTATTTTTGCTCTTCTTGTGATTAGAGATAATCTAAGATAAGTAATTTTGATTACGTCAATCGGGAAAGGTATGGCGTTTAAGTAATTTTGCTTTACTACTTTCTGACTGCTACTGAGGAACTTTGTAGGCTTTAAGAAGATATGGCAAATCATTTTTATCGAGGGAATGGGCGTTTCAGTAATTTAGCCTTACTTTTATGGAGCAAGATTGTGAGCTATCAGCAACTTTGTTAGGGAATGGGGAGTAAATTTTCTCTAAATTACTATCTAATACCAGCCCCTAAATTTTAAATGGGATTTAATATTTACCCTAAGACCTACTACCCTGATATGTGCCCATGAAACAGAATGACTTCGCTGTTGTGGACCATGACTTCCAACCCAATAAGACGAAACCTATCAATAACGCTCCCCTCTTGAATCCGTATTGGTTATTGGAAAGGTTTGACCCATTAGTCTCTAGATGCCGTATTAACCTGTCTAATTTAATCTTGAAAAAAACCTTAACCAGCTCATTAAGGGGCCTATAGGGTGGTAGGCCGAGGGATCGTCCGGCCATCGACCATATTTTGTCAAAAGACGGAATTTACCCTGTTTCCAGACCCGCGAAAATAGGTCGGCTTCCAGGAACGTGTTCAGGAGCTCAACTAATAATCGAGGTGATTAAATGCTATGGAGAGAATACGTTCTGGCACGCCGTTAGGACCCCAGGTCCTTCTTTTCCCCCTTAGTCGGTGCATGGCCAGCTCTACTTCCTCGAGCGTATCTTGCGAGTATACTCAGGACACGGCACTGAAAATGTTTCCACATATTCGATGGCTTTTCATCTTTTTTACAAGGTTGGCTAGTGCAGAGGAGGTGAAGTTGATTGTGTGTGATCCACTAATTATCACCTCATCTTCGAAAAGAAGTGCGGTAGATCCCCGTTTGCTACACTACAATTCTGTATGTTGTGTGAAATGAAACAGGGTGAAAAAACAGCCCTTGACGATATTTATAACTTTTTTAATTTTGCATTTTACAATGCTATTTTTATGTGATAATTTTTAATCAAGTAAATATACTAGAAAAAAGCAACTTGTCTCATGTCGCCATTCACCTTTTTATACGGTGTTGGCCACCGTCGTTTCATCAATGAGAGAAATATATCCTCGCATTCGAAAGAAACATCTTTACAGATGTTTGACTATCGATTAAGATGAAACTGCCATGTACTTATAACTTTTGCTATTTTTATGTGATAATTTTTAATAGATAAATAATTTTTAATAGATTAAAATTTTTTATGTGATAATTTTTAATAGATAAATAATTTTTAATAGATTAAAAATTATCACATAAAAATAGCATTGTAAAATGCAAAATTAAAAAAGTTATAAGTACATGGCAGTTTCATCTTAATCGATAGTCAAACATCTGTAAAGATGTTTCTTTCGAATGCGAGGATATATTTCTCTCATTGATGAAACGACGGTGGCCAACACCGTATAAAAAGGTGAATATACTAGAGAATTTCAACGTGTTTTCGTAGGTCTCTGTAGCATAATTGGTCAGTGCATTGGGCCGGATTCCCAAGGATGCGGGTTCGAGTCCCGTCAGGGCGACATGAGACAAGTTGCTTTTTTCTAGTATATTTACTTGATTAAAAATTATCACATAAAAATAGCATTGAAATGAGGCTGCTTTTACTGAACCGCCAATTATTTCCTAAACTTTCATTCAAAACCTGAGCCATCATACGAATAAAAATTAAAACAAGAAAAAGTTTGCCTAAATCAAGTTAGTTTATTAAAATCGGATGATATGGTAAAAAGATATGATTTTTTTTGTGAAAAAAAAAACTTTAAATGGCTTTTTCTCGAAATAGTGTTTTGGCGTTCCAGTAATTTTGCCTTTCCACTGACGATATATATATATATATATATATATATATAGGTACCAACCGAATTGAGAACCTCCTACTTTTTTGAAGTCGGTTAAAATTGGTGATGCAACATAAAAAGTACTATTTTGCATCGAACAAAAAAAGAATCACGGAAATCGGTTCAGAAATCTCGGCGTAATCGGTGTATATACATAATATATACCGATTTCCGTGATTCTTTTTTTGTTCGATGCAGAATAGTTGCCAATTGGTCCCATAAAAATTTGGTTTCGTTTGACCCAGTACTTTTTATGTTATGAGCATTTTTATATATTTCATTTCATTGTTGACTTGGACGATGTAGTATTTACGATAATTTTGTTTATAATGTACATGAAACCTTATCTAATCTAGTAAAACCCTGCTGTAGTTTACAAAACAGCCTATTACAGACACTAAAAAGTAAAAAAAAAACCGACTTCAAAAACTAAAAAGCAAAAAATAAGCCAGACAAGGCAAGAAAAATAAAAGAATAGGAGCTTAAAGTAGAATGTCTTGGCTGCCACCGACTCCAAAAGGCTTATTTTTTGCTTTTTAGTTTTTGAAGTCGGTTTTTTTAACGCAGTTTTTTTGTATTTATAGTATGTAATTTTCTCTCTATGTACTTATTAATGGACTAAATATTGTGCTGTAGGAGCCATTGTAAAAGTTTCTTTTTGTATATATTTTTATAGAGCGGTTTTCAGCCATGTCCAAAGGTAGTTTATTAAATATTTTAATATCCATTATAAATAATAACAATTCCTTTGAAATAGGCTTAAATTACATTTTGGTCTGACTAGTTTATTTCTCCTAGAATTCCTCAAGTTTGTTTTGAATTGGTTACATTTTGTGAAGTGTCCGGGGTTCTTTTTACTAACAAAATAGTTCTAATATGGACAAACATGGCAAAGGGATATATAATAACAATTCCTTTGAAATAGGCTTAAATTACATTTTGGTATGACTAGTTTATTTCTCCTAGAATTCCTCAAGTTTGTTTTGAATTGGTTACATTTTGTGAAGTGTTCGGGGTTCTTTTTACTAACAAAATAGTTCTAATATGGACAAACATGTCAAAGGGAGTATTTAGTGTTTTTGAAACTGTGGTTTACAAGATTCCCTTTGTTTTGTCCCGCATAGGGCGCGAATAGCCTTTTTTATGGGCTCTAAAAACTCTTTTAAAATCTACGCTGTTATGCCATATTACTATGCCGTAACGCAGCAGTGAAGAGACATATCCGTGATACGCTTGTAAAGCAGTTTGGAAATATGCAATATTCTTTATTCTATGTAGTACAAATACAAATGCAACAATACAAAATCAAAATAAATCTAACGATGTCCTAATTATAAAAATCCGTTCAGACGTTTGAAAGATAAGAGGTATTAAATAATATTACATATAACACATTACATACATACAAGATACGCGCGAAAAACATAACCCTTCCTTAGAAGTCGGGTAATAAAGTCAGAACCACAAGAAAAAACTTTGTATCTGTACCACAGAATAGAGCTTATCGCGTCTACCAAACCAGAGCATAATCCATCCCAACGGGGAAAAATGATCTGCCTAAATTAAAAGAAAGCCAAGTTCAGATGACAGCGAAAGTTTTCCTATTAGCAGGGGTGAGGTGGATTTTTTATTCGGTCCGGTAATCTGCTGTCGGGTTTCGAAGTGACAGATCCTTAAGCGATCCGAAGTTGGGCTGTTTTAGGGGAAATTTTGAGAAATTAAAAGGCAATCTTGTCCGCGCCTCTAGTCTTTGGAGAGCTGTTCGAAATTTTATAACTGTTTTAATACTCTGGAAGTTAAAAATGGGTTTCATTAGAAAAGGCTCCCTTAATAAACAACTTTAGGGTGGAAATAAAAAAGTGCTTGATATAGGGTGATAATTTTTGAGTGTTCATTTTCTTTTTCGGTTTTACAAAATAAATGATGGCACCTACTTAAACAAAAGTTATGTTTAGCAAAGAGATGTATTTAATTAATGTCCAAATTACCATTACTTAATAATACACAAACATATCTACATTTTGACAGCATAATATTTTGTTGCTATCTTTGTATGTCTTGTTGCATGATATTCCTTTATTAAACAATACAAGTATAGTTACAATGGTTAAAAGACGGTAGTTGGAGGGATATAATATACTTAATAATTGATGATAGCAATTTTCACTTGAAGGAAACATTTAATCTATACTAATATTATAAAGAGGAAAGATTTGTATTTTTGTATGTAACGAATAAACTCAAAAACTGCTGGACCGATTTTGACGAAATTTGGTATAGAGAATCCTTAGACACCAAGTAGTAACATAGGCTATAATTGATCCTAAAATTCCCACGGGAACGGGAACGACGCGGGTGAAACCGCGCCCGGCCTCTAGTTATTTATTAAAATAAGTTAAACTGCATTATTTGCAAAAACCGGGAATAGAACCGGCTTAAATTAGAAAAATATCACCATGCAGTCATATAACACCAATTGATTGAGTTAATCATTAAAATCAATTTAGTAAAGGCAACCTATTGTCTAAAATTAAAGAAAAAGCCTGAAAATCCAGATATAATATCTTTATTGACACGGATTATTCATCAACTGAACTAGCATCGCGTCACTATTGTATAGATAGGTTGAATATTGGTCCAAACAATTAAAGTACGTAACGAAATTAAAATTAAAATCTGTGTATTGAGGCAATTATTTATTTATTTCAAGCTAAATATATATATTAAATAAATATTTTTTATTTCTACTTTAGTTCTAGGTAAAAAAAAATGAATTAGGTGCAATAACATTTTTGTAGTTTTAGGTAATCTTTTATATTTCTAGGCTTAATCTTTAATTTTAGACAAATGTTACTTGAACTTAATTGAACTTGATTGGCACTATACGAGTACGCGATGTTATTTTTCTATTGTTTTCCAGTTCGATTCCCGGTTATGGTAAGTAAGTGACTTATAACAAAAATAAAAATGCAGTTTAACTTATTAAAAAAAAAATACTGAATTATTATTTTCAGTGAAATTTTATATCATCGATATTTAGATTACTTTCAAATTTTTTTTATTTATTAAATAAAAAAGGTACCGTTCTTCCCCCTTTATCTCCGAAGATTCACATAGAAAAAATCTGAAATCATTCTATTTGATAGAAGTTTTTGTGAAGATTACAGGAAAAAATAAAACCGGATGTCTCTAAATAGCATACTTTTTCAGAAATCTTAATAGACTGATTGTATACTTACTATTTGCTTTTGGATTGGTATGTCGATGTATGGATACAATATATGATGGTACGGAACCCTCGGTGCGCGAGCCCGACTCGCTCGTGATCGTTTTTTTTCACTCTGCATATAAAAATAAATAAAATAAATACTTAATTTCCAAATGAGCTATTATTGCAATTATTCACAACCACTCCTTTAAATGTACCATGAGCTACTAACAAATACTCTTTTTAGTACAAGGGCAAGAATCTAGATGGCGCTCCCAGCTTCTGAATCGCGGTAGCATGTGCATGACGTTAATAATACTTAGCAGTAATACAACATTAACGAAACAATCACTCATGTCCCCAGCAGGTACACCGCATAGTCGAGTTTATCTCGAGCGGTTTCTTCCCTAGGAAATACAAGACTGTAGCAGTCTTTTTCGATGTAGCCAAAGCTTTCGATAAGGTTTGGCATGCCGGCCTAGTCGTCAAACTGCTCAGAATTGACCTGCCAGCCCGACAAGTCCGACTCGTAGCTTCCTATCTCCGCAACCGTACCTTTCGTTTTAGACACGAAGGCACTCTCTCCTCTCCTCGTGCTATAACAGCAGGTGTGCCTCAAGGCTGTCATAGCTCCCCTGCTGTATATAGCTTACACTAACGACATCCCCAAGCCTGTCAGTGGCGTAGAACTATCCCTTTTTGCCGACGATACAGCCCTATATCGGAAGGGCGCGTCCCTTGCTGCTATCCTCCCGAGATTACAGAAGTCCATCAACCAGCTAGGCGAGTGGTTCCGCAAGTGGCGTATCGAGGTTAACCCGGAGAAATCCTCCGCAGTTCGCTTCGATGCGTCACGCAGATGCGGCACTCCCAAACGCTATAGGCCCCCTACCCTACTGGTTAAACCCATCCCCTGGCAAACCTCCGCCAAATACCTCGGTGTCACCCTAGACCAGCAGCTTACCTTTAAGCCGCACGTCAAAAGGGTGACACGCAAGCTATATGGGCCGCCTCACTCCCATGTTAGGCCGACAAAGTAGGACGTCCCTCCGAAACAAGCGAACCCTCTATAAGTATTTGATAGAATCAGGCGTTACTTGGCGGAAATCCATATCTTAGTAGAAAACGAAAAATATGTCGCGTAATTCCGCAAGAAAAAATGCAGATGCAGCCCAGTGACACACCTTGCACCTTCACCGACTACTCTACACGTGTTTCGCCCACACACGGAGCATCCTCAGGAGTTGTTAGACCGTGCCAATCTCAGCACCGAGTGAGTAAAATCGCGTCGGGATTCTTCAACCTCTAAGGTTGGTTCGGGTTCGAGCTTCTGCTCCTTCCCCGGGCTTCTTCTCATGGGGCCACTGCCCCACGGTGGTTTGGTGCCGCTTAGCGGCCGTCAATGACGATTGGAGTGCCCCCGCCGGAGTTTGCTGCGAGGCCCTCTGCGCGGTCTGCCGCACCGGGTGAGACCCCCATAATGGGGGAGGCCCAGCGAGCGCCTGCGAACGGGCCCCGGCTTACGCAAACGGGGTGTGGGCTATAATTAGGTGGTGGTAGGGGGGGGGACGACAGGATTGGGTAGGGTGGGCTGGGGAGATGGCGGGGGCACAATGTGACGGGGCAGCGCCTTCGTCTTCCTCTTGGCCCTTATGGTGGTGGGGGAAGGAGCTCTTCCCTCTGTTGTTGGTGTTGGTGATGGTATTGGCGGTGGTGGTGGTACGGGAGCGATGCCCTGTAGGTGCTCGTGGGGGCCCTGGTCGGCGCTGTCGAACATTCGACGCGCCAGACGGCCCACGAAATCCTGCACGGGCTCCACGTTGAGGTCCCGTGCTATCACCTTGTTGCGGACGTAGCGCCCCGCTTTGGTGATAATGCGGAGCGCTGCATTCTGTTGCTGTTGTAGCCGCTGGCGCTGGTTCTGCGAACAGAGAGAGTACCACGCCGGTGCGGCATAGGTGAGCCGCGACCGGACGTGGGTTTTGAAGATGGTGGTAGAAAACGAAAAATACTTTGAAGATGGTGGTTTTGGTTCGCAGAGGAAGCCGTGACGAGAGAACGGGACGGAGAATGGCCCGCGCAGCGCGGGCTGAGGTCGAGACGTGGTCTACCTGTGCGACCATGCTGAGGTTTCTATCTATGTGGCAGCCCAGGTATCGCACGGACGGCTGCCACTGGATGGCCTCGCCCTTCAGTTCCAGCTTGGTGGGCACCTTCTTTTGCGTCCCAACGAGGATTGCGGTGGTCTTGCCCACGTTCACCGCAATCCTCCAGTTGTCGAGCCAGGGCGGGAGTAGTTTTAGCTGCTTCTGAAGTCTCATAGCAGCGGCCTTAGGCCACGGGGAGGAAGTGTAGAAGGCGCTGTCGTCCGCAAACAGCGCCAGCTCGACCCGTGGCTCCCATTCCTTTAATTGGTTGTTGAGGCTCGGAATGTCGTTTGTATACACGGCGTACAGGGTGGGCGATAAGCAGCTGCCCTGGGGTACTCCCGCCCTAATGGGACGCAGCTCCGACTCCTTACCCTCCACCGCCACGCTGAAGAGCCGGCCCTCCAAGAATGAGGCCAGCAAATGTACGAGGGCCGGGTGCACATCTGTGTTTTGGAACATTTTGTAGATTAGACCAGGGTGCCAAACCCGGTCAAATGCCTTCTCCACGTCGAGGAAGGCGGCCACTGTGCAGTTACCCTTGTTGGAGTTTACCGCCATATGATGCAGCACCCGCGCCAGCTGGAGCGTCGTCGAGTGTCCGCTGCGGAATCCATACTGTTCGTCCCTCAGCGCAATGGAGGGGCGGAGGCGACGCAGCAGGAGACGCTCAAATAGCTTGGCTACGTGGTCGAGGAGCGTGATGGGGCGCTGATTGGCGGCTTGTCGGCGGTCCTTACCCGGTTTGGGGATGGTTATAACCCGGCCTTGCTTCCATGCGGCCGGGAAGTAGTTGGCCCGTAGTGCTGCATTGAATATGCGGGCCAGCATTGCCCACCCCTGTCTGGGGAGAGCTGTAAGGGCTGTGGGCGGCAGGTTGTCTGGTCCTGGTGCCTTCCTGGGGTTAAGGTAGAGGGCCGCCTTTCTAACCTCCGCGGGCGAAATAAACGCGCTTCCTGGTAGTGGCGGTGGGGTGGAGGCCAGGTATTCCGCCACTTCTTGTGTTACCTTACGGTGGTGCTCAGCCGCTTCTGGGGCTGCTGGGTGCGGCGAGAACTGGACGGCCAGGTGATCGGCGAGGATACGGGCCCGGTCAAGGGCGGCGTATCTCCTCTGGCCGTCGGCGTCCAGGAGTGGATAAGTGGGCTGCGGGGTCTTCGTGAGGCATCTGTTGAGCGCATGGAGACTCGGCAGGTGGTCAGCTGCACGGTCGATGGTGGCCTCCCAGGTCGACCCGCGCCAGGTACTCACCGCTTCGCGGAGCTCCGCCGTGGCCCTGTTGAGACTCTTTTTGACGCTCGGACATCTGGACTGAGTCCATAGCTGCTTGAGCCTCTTTTTCTCCCCTAGCTGGTTCTGTAAGTGTCGGGGGAGGGCGTCGCGGCGTTGGGTTAAAGGTACTTGTTTTGTGTGGGAGGCCTTTGCCTCTTGCATCTTCTTAATATAGAATTCGATGGCGGCGTCAATCTCCTCTTTGGTAATGAGCGGTCCGGGTAAGGTGACGTCCGCCATCGATGCTCTGTAGGCCTCCCAATCGGTTTTGTATTTGGGACGTGGGGGGGCCACGGCGTCGGGTGCTGTGGCTAGTGTGGCTAGTAGCGGCAGGTGAGGTGTGTCGGCTTCATATAATACCTCCACAGAGATGGGGCTGGTGATGCCCTTGGTGAGCACCACGTCGATGGTGCTGGGCTGTTGGTCGTCATTAGGCGGGTAGTGGGTGGGAGCATCTGGCCCCAGCACCTCTATGTCCATATCTGCGGTTACCTCCAGCAGTCGGCGGCCGTCGGTCGACGTGGTGCGGGACCCCCATGCGGGGTGCTTCGCGTTCAGGTCTCCTGCTAGCACGGTGGGGGTCTGATCGGTGAAGATGTTGGCTAAGTCTGGCGGGTGGATACCTGTCTTTGGAGGTCTGTAGGCGGCGAATAACTTGAGTTCTTGACCCCCGGCGTGCACCCTAACGCCGATGGATCTCAGGCTGTGGAACTCTGGCCACGGGAGTTCGTCATGTATTACGTCCCTCCGGACCAGGACCGCTGTGCCCCTGTATGGTCGGCCCTGGGGGGACATCTCGTCGCGCCTGTATGTATGATAGTTGGGGATCCGGAGGGTAGCCTTCTTGGTAAGGAGTGTCTCACCCAGGAGGACGATGTGGATGTCCTGCGACTGGGTGAGAAGGCGGAGCTGGTCTAACTTCTGGCGAACGCCTCCAGGGTTCCAATACATCACCCGTAATGTACTGGGTGTGAGGCGGAGATCAGCTTGGTCATTTCGTGGAGAATGGCTTGTAGGGGGTCCATTCCCTGCTGGATGCTCTGCAGCAGGGACCCCAGGATGCTGATGAGCAGTTGGGTTGTTTGAGGGTGTATGTGGTGGCCCTGAGGGGCCTGGTGTGGGCGCGGTGGGCCTTGCGGTGGGCCCCACCGCTGCTGGGTGGAGGCTTGCGGTGCATGCCTCTGCTGCTGGTGCTGGGGGGCCGGGCACTGGGATGGAGGTGGGGGCGGGGGTTGTGTGGGCCCCCTGAAAGGAGGTGGGGGTTGTTGGTACCCCCGGAAGGGAGCTGGGGGCTGTTGATGCCCCCTGACGGGAGGTGGGGGCTGTTGATGCCCCCTGTAGGGCGGAGGGGGCTGCGGCTGTGGGGCTACTGGTGGCCTCGCGGCTTCCAGGGGAGGGGCAGGTTGTGGGGCTCTGGGAGCGGTCGGGGGTGCTTGCGACCCCCCTGACGGAAAAACCGACTCAGCCGTCGGCGTTGATGCCGCGGCGGGGGCCTGAGATAAGGCGCGCTGGCGGCTGCGGCGGCCGGCGCGGTTGCGCCTGCGGCGCGCGGGCGGGGGGGCCCCGCGCTCCGTGGGCGGGTTCGCAGGCGGCGCTAGGGTAGCACCAGCCTGCGTGTCGCGCATGTCTGCGCTTGGCGGAGCGGTAGGGGGTGCCTGCGGGCGGGGGCGGCTGGGGTCGCGCTCAGCCCCTCTCGATATAGGAGGGGGAACGCTGGCCCCGATGCGCCTCGCCTCGCGCAGGAACACCCTGCACCGCCGGTCGTTGGCGGCGTGAGCGAGTGCGCAGTTGGCGCAAGTCGGCGGGTCTGACCTGGCCCGCGTGCACTGCGCGCCGGCGTGGTCGCCCGCGCATCGCACGCATTTCTGCGGGCGGTGACAATTGGCCGACGAATGGCCGAATGCTTGGCACCGGTGGCACTGGGCGGGTCCCTTTCGAGGACGCCAGGCCTCCACAATCACCCCGGGCATGCATAGCAGCTCGGTGACTGCGTAGAGGCGGGTCAGCTCTTGGGGTTCCAGGTGCTCTAATTGTGCATGGAAAAGGCATCCGGGACGGCCTTGGCTGCCTGCGATAGCACGGCAGTGTGAAACGTTGAAGCCACGATCTTCTAGTGCGGCCTTGATTTGGTCAGGGGGTGTGTTGGCCGGTAACCCCCTGATGGCAACTTTTGTGGGGCGTTCGTGTGGCGGCGAGTAGCAGTACCACGCTATGATGGGGTCTGCCTCAGCCGCCTCTGTCAGGTACGCCTGGACGGTTCGATACTCCTCTGGTGTCTTGGCGATGAAGCGTACACCCTTCCCGTAGGGGCGCGCGTTGGGTGTGTGGCCGAGCTTACCGGTTAGGATCCGGAAGTGCTCGGTCCAGTTAGGGAGAGTCTCTACCACAATGGGCGGGTAGCCCCTGGGGCGTGGCTCAGGCTGTTGTGGCTCTGTTGGCTGCTGGGAACTGGTTGAGGGGGTGGGGGGTGGGGGCGGCGCCGGGGTCTCTAGTGCCTGGGCATAGGACCGCGCCGGCGCGCTCTCGCTCACCTCCAAACCCGCGTAGGATGTGGAGTCGGTGTTGGATAGAGGGAGAGGGCTAGACAGCTCCTCGATCCCTCCCTCCATGCCTCCGTCCGACTCGTATTGTGACGAGCTGGAAGAGGTGTCGGTAGTGTCAGGCTTGGGGGGCGATGGCCCCATGCGGGGGCGCTTCTCGTCCCCTCCGATATCATCATCGTCTCGGGGGCGCAGGCGGGGGTCGCGGGGAACCACCGCGGGGGCGTGCGGGGGGGTGGGTTGCTCAGCAACCCAACGCCCGGACGGTCCCGCGGAAGAGGACCGCGAACGTGCTGATGCGCTAGGTGCATCTTTTCGACTGGCCGTGGGCGCGGGAGGGTCGCCTCCACCGCGGTCAGGCGGTCGCGAACGTTGTGACATGATGTTAAAAAGTCACTATGTCCCAAACCACTAAGTCACAACCACAACAATGTTTATAAAGTTTATCGAGAAGGGTGTGGGTATTTCGAGATTTGCAAAGTTGGTGTGGGTAGTGAGGGATAGTGCGAAAGGGAAGGGTGATGTGAGTGTAGGGGAAGGGGTGGGTAGTTGGGGAAAAGGATGAGGGTACACCAATAATTTTTGCAACAAAAATATTGGTGTAAACCTCTATGCGGAGCACAAACGTAAACACAGAACAATCACAAAGCGTCAATATCGCGAAAAAACTGTTGAACGAGAGTGGTCCTTAAGGAAGACGGCCGATACTACAGCGGAGCTAGGCTCGACGCGGTAGCATGGGAGTTGCGAAATCGCGGCACTCGGCGGGGTACGGGGGGGGCTCGACGCGAACGGATCAACGGAGCACACACACGACCGACGGCGACGAGGCGCGAGAAGCAACTGGAGTGAGTAAAATGGCCCCAAACAACCGTATTTAATGCTTCCCACTCCCCCCTCCCCGCCCCCAGTGTGACGCATCGCGACAGAGAAAGTGAGACAGAGTAATAATTATTGAAAATGTTATAATAAATGTAAATTAAATGTAAAAGTATGATTTATATATGTGATATCGTTTTTTTTTTTTTTTTTTTTTTATTTTTTTTTTATTTATGAATCCCTATCACTGTTTGTTTGTCTACAAATACGCAGAAGTGGGGAGGAAGAAACATTTATCTGATCGTTAAGTATGGCTCCATCAACATTATGTTTGATAATTTCTAATTGTTCCAACACGTTCAGTCGTAAACTTGACCTGACCTGACTTCCTGACTTCCTGCCAACCTCTGTTTTGGCAGACAAAACAGAGGTTGGCAGGAAGTCAGGTGTATATAGGTTAACATGTGACGAGTGTAATTCCGTATACGTGGGACAAACTGGGCGCTGTTTTGAAACACGTTATAAAGAACATATTTCTGCCTATAGGAATGCCCGACCAGAGCGATCTCATTTCGCGGAACATTTATTAGATACCGGTCACCAATTATCTGATGGGCATTCCTACGAGGTTTTACATACTTGTAATAAAAGTTTACGACTGAACGTGTTGGAACAATTAGAAATTATCAAACATAATGTTGATGGAGCCATACTTAACGATCAGATAAATGTTTCTTCCTCCCCACTTCTGCGTATTTGTAGACAAACAAACAGTGATAGGGATTCATAAATAAAAAAAAAAAAAAAAAAAAAAAAAAAATCGATATCACATATATAAATCATACTTTTACATTTAATTTACATTTATTATAACATTTTCAATAATTATTACTCTGTCTCACTTTCTCTGTCGCGATGCGTCACACTGGGGGCGGGGAGGGGGGAGTGGGAAGCATTAAATACGGTTGTTTGGGGCCATTTTACTCACTCGGTGCTGAGATTGGCACGGTCTAACAACTCCTGAGGATGCTCCGTGTGTGGGCGAAACACGTGTAGAGTAGTCGGTGAAGGTGCAAGGTGTGTCACTGGGCTGCATCTGCATTTTTTCTTGCGGAATTACGCGACATATTTTTCGTTTTCTACTAACCCTCTATAAGGTCTGCATACGACCGGTCTTGACTTACGCATCTCCCGTATTTGCCCATGCCCAGCCCTCCATCTTGCACAAATTGCAAGTAGTTCAAAATATCTTCTGTCGCCGAGCGACCAATGCCCCCTGGTATGTTCGCAATGCGGACTTACACAGGAACGTAGATCTTCCTACCATCCAACAATTCCTCCACAAGGCCTCCGAGCGATTCATCTAATCAGCAGAGAGCCATCCGAACCCCCTTATCCGCGACGCAGTGGCGTACACCCCTCCCGATTCCTTACACCTCTACTCCCGTAGACCCCGATCGGTCCTTACGGACCCTCCCGACCAACTCTCGGCCACCCTGAACCGCCTATTGGAGGCTCAGGAGGCCGAAGCCACAACCGCCCGCCTTGACGCCTCAGGTCACCCCCGTCCTCTCTCATACGGCTGAAGTCCCATTCTGGGAAGATCCCCCTCAGGGTGTCAGTCGTGTAGCTATTCAATTTCAGACGGTCCCCCTCTGGGAGCCGTCACTTTTCATTTAGATTCCGACCGGTGCCCCGTCTGGGTGTCGGACGTATTTGTACTTCTCCATAGCGCACTTCACTTAGGTGAGTGACGCTCGCGCCGTATCCCTCCCCAGGGTTACAGTCGCTTCAGACGTAGGCTGCCGTCCCTTTCCGGGGAATCCAGCCATAAGGTGGTGTTTAGTCAATAAGAGTCTGACATAACCTTCGACACAGCCGGCTGTGGGGTATCCAATGCAGGATTCACCACCTCCCTCCCCCGCGTCCGGAGGGTTGCCTTTAACTCGGGAAAGGCACAAAAAAAAAAACGAAACAGTTTGTTGAACTGATGAACTGATTCAGTTGAAATTTAGATTTTGAAGAAACTGGACTACCGATATGGTATGAATAGTTCAATGTTGTAATGATGAAATAGTAATAATGGGATTGTTGAGTTGATAAATATTATGAAAAAATAGTAATATTGGTATTGACGAAAACGATATTCTAAGTACTTAGTTTTATCCGGATAGATTAATTAACTCGTTAAGGATATTCTGATTTAGATTTCTAAAAAACTATACTATTTAGAGACATAGCTTTATTTTTCCTGTAATATTTACAAATATTTCTATCACATAGAATAACTTCAGATTTTTCTTTATGTAAACTTCGGAGATAAGGGGGGGCGGGGGGACAGTATATTTACAATTTTCATCAGAAGTTCATCAGTTTCATGGTATTAAGAATTAAAGTACCTACTTTTAAAAGTGTATTAAATATTAAACAGTGTCCGCTGTCAATTATTATACTCAAATACTGTATAAAAATTTCATAAAAAATAAACTTACATTTCAAATGTTTGTTGGTTTTTAGGCCATTTATTTATTTATTTATAGCACACTTACAGGCAACAGATAGAAAAACATTTAAAAAAATTATCCAAGGTTGGTACAGCTTATATCTATGCCCAATTACAAGAATGCACAGCATTGACTATGAACTTGCAAACAGTTAGTGACTAATAATTGGTAATAAACAAAACACTAGAACAAAAATTATGAACTAAAAATAATGACAGTAAAAAAGAAGAAAAAATACAAAAAAAAATTGAGATTAGATAACAATTTTTTTTTGAAAACAGGGACACTACAGTTAAAAAGATCGTAATCCTGGCAAATTGCATTAAAATAACCACACATTCTATTTATAGGATTATTCTGCGATACGTTGTTTCTAGATGGAGGTACATAAAATAATCTTTGTATACGTACAGACCAAGTTTATAACAATTCTCCTTTACTTTCTTTTATTACCTATACAAGGATATTTTAATCCACGTTGTATCCACTCCGTAGAATCCCCGTTCCCATTAGGGTGTGACCATGACTTGTCCTTTATAATCGGATACAGGCTTCATGTCTGACGTTTAGTTTACCTTGATTACTAGTACACGCCCTTACAACTGATGCCACCTCGTTAGATAACTGTTTAGTCACATGATAAATTAATAGCATGAAATAAGGCAATTTATTTCAACTGTGTTAAAACCTGGGACTTTACCAAATATTAGAGTAGGTAATATTAAGCTAATATTGTAAGTGCATACAAGTTCATTACCCCATATTGCGCTGGAAGTGAAAGAAAAACGCATTTCCCCGTTCTAAATAAACCAAAGAGAATTTATACATTTTAATGTTCATATTGAAGAAAGATGAAAATACTGTTCAATTATAATAAATCAATAAATTTCATACAATCACACCAATTATCTAGCCCACGTTAAGTTTCATGAAAAACTTGTGTTATGGATACTAGATAACGGCTAAACATACTATATACTTTTTTTTTGTAAATAAATGCATAAATGCTCAGACCAAGATAAATAGACATGTTCATGCACACAAATATTTGTCTTGTCCGGGGATCGAACCCGGGACCTGTGGCGTAGAAGGTGGATTTACTACCCCTGCGCCAAACAGGCCGTCAAGAAATATGGTTTAAAACTTTTGGAAAAATCCAAGTGAAAATTAATTATAGAGTAGGTAAATATTTGTTGACTCTAATTTCTGTTATTTTAAATTTCCTTACGCCTTCCTTTTTCCTCCACTATAGTCTATGAAACCCATGAATAGCCACAACGACATACCAGTATAGCATTAAATAAAAATGCTCGGTCATACCAACGTCGTTTATAGTTATTAATTAGGAAACTACGATGAAACTACGACGGTAATGTGAGGCTTTCAATTAACATGACTTTATTATAGTAATTAACAAGTCGGTAATCAAATTGACGATGTGTACGTTCGCACTAATAACGAGAATTATATAGTTATTGCCTTTATTCGAGCAAGAATTAACGATTCATTGCCAATGAAGGAATAACGCCAAAATTAGAGGTATGAAGCGTAAATTAGTATTCAACCGGTTATTTTAAAGTGAAAACTTCTTTAGCGGCGTTGTGCACATCAGAGTTTTAAATTTTTGGGATGGGTAAAAAATGTTTATGTCGCGTCAGGGGGGTTAAAAAGGACGCAAACGCAATATTGCTAAGTGAATTCACTGACAGTTCATTTAATTGTTCATCTTCTATTTCGTTGCCAGTATGCCAGTGTAGAAGAATTTGCTCTTAATTTTTTGAAGGCAAGAAAACTTACTAAAAGCAAATTCCATAGGAAATAAACAATAAAATGAATTGTCAGTGAATTTACTAGCAATATTGCGTTTGCATCCTTTTTAACCCCCCAGGACCCTAATCGAAAATTCGTAAGACCATTTACCGTTGACCTATTTCAAATTACATAAAGTCTCACACTTGAAAGATCTACGTAAGTATATTAGTTAATAACAACCATTATATAAAGATCTCTCATTACTACCAACTTTCATATTGATGCCAGATCAGTTTAAATGGATTTAACTGCCAAATCAAGTTGGTCTCCGTTTTCATTAACTTTTTATGAAGTTGTGGTCAAGATATAGTGGATTTTGATCGTTATTTTCGTTTAAGGGGTTTTCATTTCTGCCGGCATTTTCAGAGTGCAACCCGTTGTTTTTTTTAGTTTGAAAATAGGGGTATGATAAAGAAAAACTAGAAACATCGACTCGGCTCACCAGTTACGCACTTAAACCAGCAACCTATACCAAAATACCGGTATCAATACGAAATTGTAATGATGACATAAATTTATTTAAGCATAAGCTGAAGGCATTTCTGATTGACAAGTGTTATTACTCCCTTAATGAATTTTTGACTGACCGTAATATATGATTTTAATTTAGGCTATTGATTTATATTTTAGGCTATTGTTATGTAGTAAATTTAATTTATTTTAATGATAGTAGTATAAAATTAATTTAATTGATATTTTTAATGAGTAATGTTTCATCTATAAATAATGGGCTTTTTAAAACTTAGACATTGTATTTGAATTTAAATTTTATTCTATGTCACATCGACAGAAACCAGCTGAACCATTTTATATATTTTTTTACAACCACCTAATGTACCTACCTGTGTTTCACAATAAATAATTTTGACTTTGACTTTGAACCTTTGGGTACTGCTCTCCTAATTGGGCTACCGAGACTTTGAATAAAAGTCGATAAAAAAGGTATTAAAAATCCACAATCAGGTAACTAACCGCGATCATTATCATTTCAATGAGTAAGACAAAAGTAGGTAGACGCGCTTATAGCGGCATGTACAGAAATATCTAGTTAATTTCTGCAAAAATGCTAGATACACCGCCTAGCCACAAATAAATGCAAATGCAGGAGTTGTAAGACCGTGCCATATCAGTTTTTATAGTTAGTGAGCTGCCACACTGGCGGATTGCAAGCGTTTCCAAAGCGGAGCGGCCACGCAACGAACACGCAGCGCGCGCGCGGCGAACACGTTGCGGACGCGCAACGTATGCGTCGCGGATTCGCAACGTTTCCGCCTCGAGTGAACGTGTTCGCCGCGCAGCCGCGACGTCTCGTGGCCGCTCCGCTTTGGAAACGCTTGCAATCCGCCAGTGTGGCATAGGCCTTATACACCGATTTCGGCTTGATTCTATCAAATAAGTTGGCATGATGGGCCAGTCATATCGTTCAAAAATTAACGCTAAAATCGAATTAATTCCGATACACCTGCATTTTTGGTAGCTATGTTTTTCGTGTCCACCTAGATGGTATTTACCCAGATTTGCAGCATTCTAAAATTTGAGTGCGCTGAGTTATGGCAAATATAAAGTTTTCGACATGAATAGCAGGTATAATGAGGTATCTCCGGGGAAATTTATAAGAAATAAAGTTGTAGCAAATTTAATTACCTACATTTTGAGACTAGAAGTGCGTCCTTAGCCGTGATAGTTTGTTCAATAACGACATTAGACCAAACAAACCAAAAGAATCGAGTGTTAAGGGGATTAAATCACTACAGATTATAAACCTTGCAAGTATTTTTCCAAAAATTTACATTATTTCACAGGCAATTTACGCTCAAACTTCTAACTGCCGAAGTATTCTGTAACATTTATCGTCTGACAACAAATTAGCTAGCGAACAACAAAACTCCAGCATACCTTGGATGAACAAAAGAGTAAAGTTATTTTGTAAAATTTATGCCGTTACATAAATTCACAATTAATTGGCACTTTACAAAAGTTCGATGTCGCCTTAATTACATAGACATCTTGTCGACCCCATTCAACGTAATAAATAACAATAAAATTATATTAGATTTTGGGATTTATGTTGCTATCAATAAAAGGTTTTTTAAAGTGAAAACTCCTTTAGCGGCGTTGTGCACATCAGAGTTTTAAATTTTGGGATGGGTAAAAAATGTTAAAGTCGCGTCAGGACACGTGACCCTGATCGAAAATTCGTAAAGTAATATCCCCCTCTCTTTCTACCGCGCGGTGAAAGTGTATGTCTGCTCCTGCTTTTTCGTTTAAGCGGTTTTCACTTCTGCCGGCACACCCGGAGTGCAACCCGTTGTTTTTTTTTTCAAATAAACGCATATCCTACTAATATAAAAAATGCGAAAGGTTGTATGGATGTTTGAATGTTTGTTACTCTTTCACGCCAAACCTACCGAACCGATTTCGATGAAATTTGGCACACAGATAGAAGATAGCATGGTTTAAAACATAGGCTACATTTTATCCCGATATAACCACGGTAACAGGAACCGCAGGCAGAACCACGGGCGGCTGCTAGTAAAATATAAACGCAAACCTTTTCATAAAAGCTTACATAATTACCTTAGGTAAGCCTCTAGTGCAGTGATTAATGGCCGGTTTCAATAATCTATCCCTAACAAGAGATAGGCCTATCTTGGTTAAGTTACCTAGCAACCGATGTTATTTTGGATTATTTTTGGGTGATTAACAAAAATATCTAGGCAACAAAGCTCTAGTAAGCCTATCTCTTACTGAGGATAGGTTATTGAAACCGACCGTAAAACAGTGATGAAATTACACAAACATGATAGAAGGAAAGTCATGGATCTGTAGGGCTTAGCACGAATAACTATCGAAATAGTATCGAGGAAAATATAGTTCCGTTTACGTCCGGTAGGAACGCTGCTCAATATCTCTTTTTTTTTTTACTTTACTTCCTCGATACTTACTCGAAAGTTATTCGTGCTAAACCCTACAGATCCATGACTTACTTACATGCCTACTGATCCGTCATAATATACTCAATATTTGAGCTAAAAAAAATCTTTGCTCTAAATTAAGTAAGTAGTTTTATTTAATATTAAAAATCTTGAAAAAAAATAACGGTACTTTTAGAGTGAATTTTAGGTCAAAAATAAACAATTCCTATAGTGTAATCAAAGCATTGTGAAAGCTTCATGCACTAATGCTCATATTCTGTTCGTATTTTATTTCCCATTAATTGCATACAAAACGCACCCTACACGGAAACCTATCATTATCACATACAAACAACTCAAAAACGCAATTATTGCCTCCATAAAGTCTTTTATCCAACGCCCATACAACCAAAACGACTTACAAAAACAAAAACCTATAAATCAAAAACAAACTTTTTGTTACATTAATAGATGCTATTATGGTTTGGCACAAAAATGGCATATTTCCTATTTCGTCACCACACAGCAGTAATGACAGTAATAAATCATACGGATCGTTAGGCACGCTCCCCGGCAGCGCTGGGTTCGATTCCCGACCGAAATGGCATCATCTGTCAATAGGCGTAGTGACTTGACATGACTTGCTAATGGAGTACCCGTGTTCGATTGTTGGTTTGTATCAAACGAATCAACGGGGACAATTTCTTAAGGCCAATTTACACATGCTTAAGTACAGTAGCAAGTAGGAAGTTAACGAGTTAACTTGCCTCTTGACCGAATAGTATTAATATTGGTATGTTGTTAAAATTGTCAAGCCACAAGAGACAAATTATTGTTGCAAGGTACGTGTATTATGAGATCTCTAGTCGAATCCAAGTCGGATGGGCAGCAATCGAGAAGCTCAGTAAAATCTTCGCGTCCGACTTACCTCAGTGTTTTAGACGCAAGTCTATAACCAGTGTGTATTGCCAGTGTGTATTGGCAGTGAAACGTGGTCGTTTACTATGGGTCTGATAAGAAAGCTCAAGGTCACACAGCGTGCAATGGAGAGAGCTATGCTCGTGGTCTCCCTACGTGATCGAATCAGAAATGAGGAGATCCGTATGAGAACTAAAGTAACCGACATCGCTCGAAGGATTGCTCCTCTAAAGTGGCTGTGAGCGGGACACACAGTGAGAAGAACCGATGGCCGTTGAGGCGGAAAGGTTCTGGAATGGCGACCGCGCACCAGACGATGCTCCGTGGGTAGGCCCCCAACAAGGTGGACCGACGATCTGGTGAAGGTCGCGGGAAGCCGCTGGATGCGGGCAGCGCAGAACCAATCGTCGAGGAGATCCTTTGGGGAGGCCTATACCCAACAGTAAGTGTCATGTGGCTGAGACGACGACGACGACAACGTATGTAATCCAATTATGATATAATAATAAATAAATGGATTAAGCAATAAGCAAATGAAAAGAGTTTAACGAAACAATCTGAAAACACGGCACGCAGCACGAGTCAATGAGTTGATCGTGAGTAAAGGCACATAATTCAACGTAAATTATTTGCTTTATCACTACTCTTCAATTTAGTAGTATTAGAATGCGTTCAAAGTTTGAGAATAGTTTCTAAGGTTTCTTTACCTTTTGTCTCAGAGGAAGTTTAATAGATTTTGTTAGTAAGCACTGACGTGCGCTTCATAGGGCAGAAGCCCATGTTGTGGCCACTGACCAGCCAGTTGTGCCTACTTTGTACATTATCGCTAGGTATGTTTTTTTATACACAACGGGGTCACGTTTAGCATTCGTTATACCTCATATTAAGTAATGTTGTTGTTATAGCGTCAGACTTGCATAAGATGGTGGTAGTGAGCCAGGCGGACTTATAATAAGTCCTACCACGAATGAAATTATGAAAATGGCCACAACAGGAACTAAAAGTGGCTACACCCACGTCGTCTGATTTTACTTGCTATAACTCGCTGAGCGTGTAACATTCACGTGGCTAAGTATGACTTCTATCGGAAAAGGTACGTACTTTTTGTGTTTAAACTATTGGACGGTTAGAGATGTTACAAATCTGGTAATAATATATATATTTCTTCATACCTTTATCTAGATTTGTAAAGTTTCAGAAACACGATTTTATGATTTTGCCACGACACTTTTCCTTTCCGAAAAGACTCCTTAAAAATACGAAATTTCAAGATTATTCTCAAATGGGATTACATAGCTATTTGACATATTTTACCATACATAATTGCTTAGGCGATACTCGAAAAAGATATGCTGAAGCGAGATAGCAATGAGAAAACGACGCGCAGGGGATCGAGACCGATTTTGCAGATTAGCCAAAAAAAAAACACAAAATCACTTCGTATTAAAAAACTACAGTGATTTTAAAAAAATGCTTCTATACGATCCTAAATATTATTGGTATCCACTTATTAAACCAATTTCCAATAGTGTAAGTAACCCCATTTAAGAATAATCTTGAATTTTCGTATCTTTTAGAGGTCTTTTCGAAAAGAAAAAGTGTCGAGGCAAAATCATAAAAATCGTGTTTTTGAAACTATACGAATCTAGATAAAGGTATGAAGAAATATATATGTCATTACCAGATTTGTAACAACTGTAACCATGCTATAGTTTTATATCAAAAAGTCCATACTTTTTCCGAGTAGCGCCTTAACGCTTCAACATATCTGATGGCGAGGAGTTAGACCGGATCCTCGCCAGCACCGGCCCACGTAGTAGCTACGGACTCCCCAAAAATAGGTATACTGGAAATTGGTTTAATTAATGGATACCAATAATATTTAAGATCCTGTAGTTTCATTTCTTTTCTAATCGCTATATTTACTACGAAGTCATTTCGTGGTTTTTTCGCCTCATCTGCAAACCTGACGACCACCGGTATCAGGCCCAGGGGTCCCGGGTTCGATTCCCAGCGGGGGTACATATTGTATTCGGTTTGGTTGGTGGTAGGACTTGTTGTAAGTCCATCTGGCTAGCTACCACCATCTTATCTAAGTCTGACGCCATAACAACAATGTTTTCAGCATTGTTGTGTTCCGGCAGTTGAGATAAGATAGCCAGCTCCTCAGTGATTGAGGATTCCGGGAGAGGCTCGCTTCCATCTTCAGCCTTATCAATACTTAACATCAGGTATGATGAAGGTTAAGAGTGTCACCGTCGTTCATAAAAAAAAAAAATTGCTATCTCGCTTTAGTCGCGCTAATTGGCGAATTAAGGCGCTCTAGCCTTAAGTCGCCACGGTTTTACTTAACTCGCCATACCCAACAAGTAAACTCGCTACTTATCTCAAGGCAGTGTAAATAGACCTTTAATACAATTCTTTCTAAGAACTAGTCTTTGGTACCTTTTGATGGACAGCTGTGATTTAGATTTAGTATTAGGAGTGACGTCACGCCTACGCGTATTTCTTTATCTGCTCTGCTTTCCCGGAATGTTCTTTTACTCCAGAATTGTTTTTATTTTCCTTGACATTATTCGCTTGATCAGGACTTAGTTGTTTAATGTATCTGCGCGTGAGACTACTAATTACAATGTCCATTAAAAGAAAGACTTACCCTGTATTTTCTTAAATGGATATTAGAGTTTCATTTGTATATTTTTAAGATACTTACTTGAAAAAATATGTTAGCACCTCTAAGACTATTCTATTAAATGAAAGAAGGATACTATGTCTACAAATATTATGATAAATTGGTAAGTGGTGTTTTGGTTGAACTAAAACAATAAAGTTTGGAATATTAAAAAGTTTAACAAACTGTGTGACATATGGAGCTTTTACTGATGTTTTTTTACAATACACGATTTTATTTTACACCAAACTTGGGGTGAATATTAAGCAACGTAAGAGGTAATTGTTTGACAACATTTATTGACAACAAAACCAACATAGTGTGTCTTTCTATTAGATGCATTGCAATATACAGGGTGGAAAAAAAGACGGTAGCTGGAGGGAAAGCACCCTAAATATTGATGTAAGCAAATTTTACTCAAAGGAAACATTCCTTTATTTCCAAAAATAAGTTAAGCAAAGTTTTTTGCTAAGTCACTTACCTGTACTGGGAATCGAACCGGATTAAATGAGAAAAATTACATCTTGTACTTTTATCGTACCAATTGATAGTCAAGTTAATTCTCCAAGTGTTTAAGTATAAATATCAATTAAGCTTAACTGAATTACCACTAAGGGATTGATTTATTGCTTAAAGTTGATTTTATTACTAAGGAAAAGACAAAGATGTTCTGATGGGCGAAGAAACTTAGTGTCTTAAAGTAAAGACAAATCTTGAAAAGCATGTTTAAAAACTTTATTGACACATAATTACTAATAATCTATTTAATAGACAAAAATAGGATTGGGCCTTTTTATTAATGATAAATTTTTAATAGAAATATATTGCAAAAAATCGACTCGGCCACAAGCTGTTCTCAGACAGGACTCGAACCTTTGTATATGCAAATAAATTCTATTCTATTCTATTCTATTCCGACCCACTGCTCTAACCACTGAACTTTATCTGAACTGAACTTTTTTATTATTTTACTTCGAATTCGGAAACGACTACAATCGTGTCGGTACACGTAAAGAGCTCGCCAGCCGTCATCTCAGCTGTCATCGCTGCACGACATTTGATGAAAAGGAACGTCGCTTCCCCATCAATTATCTGTTTGTTTGTTTTGTTTCTTTGTCGGGGTTGCGTTACGTCGGAAGACTGTCGGTTTCCGGTTTCAGAATAGTAGCTTTTAATATGCTGCAGCTGGTACATGCGCTCTGTGTGGTTAAACATCACGTAAAATTATAATAGAAAGTCCTCGTGACTTACGTTAAAAAAAAAAGAAAACATTCTATACCTACTGATAAAAGGAAAATAGTAAACTAAAAGCCGACTTTTTACGTCATAGATAATACCAGGCAAATCTCTTTTTAAATTTTTAAGTTCTGTTGCACCTATTGAGTATTGTTTAAAGGAATTTAGAAATTATGGTCGGGTAAAGAATCTCTCATCGATACATGGCAATAAAAACAACATTTATTATTTTGATTGAGGGATTGATTCGGCAACCTCTAATACCGTCAGCTATAAACCTATTAAGATATTTACTTAGTAAGAACTTGGTGTTTTACTTTATTAATGAAAACCAAATTTAATAAATTCATACATACAGCTAAATATGATTCATAAATCGGCAAAGTTTCTAGGTATGTAAAAAGATTTGATGAAGTTCATAATCAAGCGAGAAGACGGATAGACAGAGTTTATACCGCGATACTTATGCATACAGTAGTATACTTACATAAAAAAAAAGGATCTACAAAAACTTCGTTCACACCTAAACTAGGAGCAAAAAAGTTTTCTATCTTTTTTTCTAAGATCCTCCTTCATTGCTTTGACATGTGTGAAAAGTATGCATTTAACTGCACATAATGACGCAACGGGGAATTCTTGTCGTCATTAAAATTCGGAATTTTGTCCTTAAATTTCCGATTATTTATGTTCTAAGTGCCACCCTGTGAAATTCCGGCATTTCTGGTGAATTCCTGTCGCAGCTAATTATAGCGTTGGGTGTTATGCGAGTCGGTATTTTTTTAGAAGTTATTCATTAAATGTTAATTACTTACTACACTTTTAACATTCTATTAAAACCTTTCGCGGACACTTAACTGCTATAGCAGTAATAAGAATAAAAATTCTACTGCGTCTCGTGCAGTTTCCGCGAATGGGTTAAGAATTGAATATTAGAATTGAACACAGATCTATATCGAGATAGACGAAAAGAGCGCTTCAAACTGTATGAGAATATAGCGTGTCGCATTTTTCGCACCCACGATGACGTCACGAGCTCTCACGAGCGATATTTAGTGATGTGGAAATGTTCTTGCGACCTCTTGCAAGAAAGCACTGCACAATTAACCATTTTCGTTTCTGAGTGACGCGTGTTTTCATGGCAATGGTCTCAAGCGGACTGACTTAGGTCGGAAAACTTTGACCGTTGATCAAACTTTTGGCACGCAAGGTAGGTACACTTTTATCGTCTATCTCTATATAGGTCTGTGGAATTGATATTTTAGTATCGCTGTGATGAGCTGACTGGCGCAGTGATAGTTCGTTCGTCCTGCGAATGTAAGTTAAGCTAATTACTCTTTAGTGGGGTATATTAGTTAACAGTCGCGAGGGGTCAAAATATGGCGAAGGTAACCAGACCAAGAAAATCTACAAATCAGACAATAATAAACATGGAAAATAGAACATTTTGTTGACTTTGCGGAACTGCCTGTATATTTAACTAATTGGAGACAATAATTTCTGTCATTTTTTTTTGAACAACGGGGAGACTCTTAGCTCTTATCTGATGTTAAGTATTGATAAGGCTGAAGATGGTAGCGAGCCTCTCCCGGAATCCTCAATCACTGAGGAACTGGCTATCTTATTTCTAACTGCCGGAACACAACAATGCTGAAAACATTGTTGTTATGGCGTCAGGCTTAGATAAGATGGTGGTAGCTAGCCAGACGGATTTAGAACAAGTCCTACCACCAACCAAACGAATACAATATGTACCCCCGCTGGGAATTGAACCCGGGACCCCTGGGTCTGATACCGGTGGTTGTACCACTAGACAACTGAGGCGGTTAAACATAATTATTATGATCTGCATTGTAACGCTGTATAAAAGGGAAGCATGGTAATCGGTATATATGGACCATTCGCCATGGGTAAGTATAGATGGGTGACCGGAAATTGGGAATAAATTAAATTAAATTAAATTAATTAATTTCATACAATCACACCAATTATCTAGCCCACGTTAAGTTTCATAAAGAACTTGTGTTATGGATACTAGACAACGGAACACTTATAAACACTTATATACTTTTTTTTTGTAAATATATACATAATATACATATTAAACACCCAGACCAAGACAAATAGATATGTTCATGCACACAAATATTTGTCTTGTCCGGGGATCGAACCCGAGACCTCTGGCGCAGAAGGCGGGTTTAGTACCCCTGCGCCAAACAGGGGGGCTATCGTGTAAAAAATCTGGGTATGGATATGGGCTTCATTTGACAGTTGAAGCTCATAAAATTACCATATATGGTCATTTAACAGAACTGTCAAATGAAGCCCAAGTCCATATCCATATTTTTTACGCGATAGCCCCCCAGGTCGTTTCTCGGTCGTCGGAATCTCGAGATCCTCTGTGCTTCGAAAGGTTATGCAGTTGTCCACGGCTGCATGGCATTGGACCCGCCTAGCACTATGCGGCAGTAGTGGGGACGTTAAGCAAGATGATGCAATGAGGAAGATTATGTGTCTATTTAAAAAAAATAAGTAATACATTGTTTGATTTTTTAATGGGCTTCGACCACGCATTGGAATATCTTTGATTAATCAGAACCAACTAGAAATTAAAAAAAAAATGCTCCTAACATAAAAAGTACTGAGTTCTACTAAACCAAATTTTTATGGGACCAAATGACAACCATTTTGCATCAAACAAAAAAAGAAGAAATCGCGGCGTAATCGGTGTACATACCTACATAAAAAAAAATATACCAACCGAATTGAGAACCTCCTCCTTTTTTGAAGTCTAAATAAAATAGCTTACACATCTATCAAATACCGTAGCAACGGTTATGCCACTAAAGTTCAAAGTTATTCAAAAAATTTAGACACAAATAAATCTTGTCACAATCAATTCCATATAATAACCCTTTTGACTGCCGCTAATTATTACAAACAAGCATCCTCTCCTACTGAAATAGTTAACTATTCGACCATAAAATTGTCCACAACATTAAACGGTTGACTTAGTACTTTATGGGTTTTACAATGACTAAAGACAGTTAGCAGCAAGGATTAAATTTAGACATCGAGACCAATATAAGTTGACCTGCGGGCCTACCATCATCTATTAAAAACCATTATGTCGTAAGAACGTTTTGTTTGGGTTTTGTTATTTTTGAAGTTACCTATCTACCTTAACAAGCTTACTTTGAGTTTCGTCGTAAAAAAATTGCATTTTAAGATTGAAACAATACTTTGCTGAGAGATGGATGTAGGCACAAACCTATATAGAGTCAAACGTTTGATGAAAACACTGAAAACACGCGTCACTCAGAAACGAAAATGGTTAATTGTGCAGTGCTTTCTTGCAAGAGCTCGTTAATAACATTTCCACATCACTAAATCTCGCTCGTGAAGTCATCGTATGTACGAAAAATCGACACGCTAGGTTCTCATACAGTTTGAAGCGCTCTTTTCGTCTATCTCGATATACAGACCTATATCTCTGCTGGCTGCTCCCTGATGCTATTCGACACATCGACGGTTGTCATAACCTCTCAGGCCCCGAGTTATGAGACACATTAGATACTTACGAGCAACCCGTGTGCGCATAATGCGCAAAAAACACATAATAACATTCAAAAAAGTTTTTTTTTTTGTTTTTTTTTTTATTTTTTTTATTGGAGCTTTTGCTAAATTTCTCGACTTATCCGACCACTTCAGACAAATACCTTTCTAACGGTGTATTGCACTTGATTGTGCGACTTTTAGTTTAGGAGGAGAAGCGGCTTCACTGCCGTATTATATATATAGATTCCGTTAAAACTTTTTAATTTTGCATTTTACAATGCTATTTTTAAGTGATAATTCTAAAACAAGTTAATATACTAGAAAAAGCAACTCGTCTCATTTCACCCTGACGGGATTGCGGGGGACATGAGACGAGTTGCTTTTTTCTAGTATATTTATTTAGAATTATCACATTAAAATAGCATTGTAAAATGCAAAATTAAAAAGTTATAATTAGATGGCTGTAAAGATGTTTCTTATGGTAAATTTTAAATAGAAAAATATTGGAAAAAATTAACTCGGCCACAAGTGAATTCTCAGACGGGAATCGAACCCGCGACTTTTGGAAATCCGGTCCAATACTATCCAATATTTTTCAAATTCCAATTCTAATTTTTTCAAATTTTTTCCAATATTTTTCTATTTAAAATTTACCATAAGTATAAAAATAGCATTGAAAAATGCGAAAAATAACAAAATCATAAAAAAGATGTTTCTTTCGAATGCGATGACATTTCTCCATTGATGAAACGACGGTAGCCAACACCGTAGAAAAGGTAAATAAACGAGAGAATTTCAACATGTTCTCATAGGTCTCTGTAGCATAATTAGTCAGTACATTGGGCCGGATTCCCAAGGATGCGGGTTCGTATCCCGTCAGGGCGACATGAGACGAGTTGCTTTTTTCTAGTATATTTACTTGTTTAAAAATTATCACTTACTCCGTTGTTCTCTGGACACCACCGGTGTCCTGCTAGAAAATGACGTAGATGCCAAATCAGTTGTCAAATACTATTGAAAATGGGACGATCACTGATGTTTCATCCGTCGATATCAAGCATGTTTGCTTAGAGAATAAGCCCCCGGAAGTTGTTGAACTTCAATGTTGTAGTTTGTGATCGCCTCTGTGGTCTAGTGGTACAACCACCGGTATCGGACCCAAGAGTCCCGGGGTCGATTCCCAGCGGGGGTACATATTGTATTCGGTTTGGTTGATGGTAGGACTTGTTGTAAGTCCACCTGGATAGCTAAGTCTGACGCCATAACCATAATGTTTTCAGCATTGTAGTGTTTCGGCAGTTAGAGATAAGATAGCTAGTTCCTCAGTGATCAAGGATTCCGGGAGAGGCTCGCTTCCATCTTTAGCCTTATTAATGCCAAAGAATACTAACTATCACTAATACCTAACATCAGGTATGATGCTGAGCTACCCAGACTTAGACTTCGAGCAGTGGAACGGATTTCCAAAGTCGTGGGTTCGAGTCCCATCTGAGAATGCGCTTGTGGCTTTTTCCAATATTATTCATTTAAAATTTATCATAAGTATAAAAATAGCATTGAATAAAATGCAAAAATTCAAAATTCATATTTTTTTTACTGTTGCATCTTAATCGATCGTTAAACACCTGAAAAGTTGTTTCTTTCGAATGCAGGGATATGCCTAGCATTTATTCACATCAACGCTGTACAGCGTATTAAATTAAAAAAGTATTGAAAAATTTGGCGACGGTGGTCCGCAAGTCTCGGTAGCTCAGTGGTTAGAGCATTGGACCGGATTTCCAAAGGTCGTGGGTTCGAGTGGGAGAATTCACTTTTAGTCGAGTTGATTATTTCCAATATATTTCTATTTAAAATTTATCATAAGTACAAATAGGCATTGAAAAATGCCAAAAATCATAAATTATAAGTCTCTCCGTCGTTCATAAAAAAATAAGTAAGTAATGTAAAAAGAACGGATATGGTATAGACAATTAGATATTAGTTTCATTTTGCCCAATTACTGTGATGCGTAAACTATTAGTTAGAGTCAACAAGTAAGAAGCTTAGCTAATTCGCAATTTTTGCAAGATGATCCTTATTATACCACTCCAAAATATATACTATATAGCGTTCTTCCCGCGACTTTGTCCACGTGGAGTTCAGTCATGTCGATATATAGCAATCACTGCAAATCACACCAAAAAGTAGCCTTTTCCAAAGTCGAGGTAAAAAACGTGAAAAAAAACAGACTGACAATTACTTTCGCGTTTATTATTATAATATAAATATATTATTATTATGTTGAAGCTTAATTCAAAACATTACCATTCTATTGTTTGTCTTTCTACGCCCGGCCACACGTATAAGTGTTTGCGTAAATTTATTATAAATCAGTCACCCAATAAACGTTACAACAGACGCACGTCTCTTTATTCAAAAAACTTCCCGTAAAACCAACCTTATTACCTAGAATATATTAGTATAGATTTTTAAATACTTGACGATATTTGGCGCCTGAAAACAAACAATATGTGTAAAGTGGTCTTTAAATACAAATGCATAGCCATTTCAAGAATGACCTAAGCTTTCAAAGAAACTATACGAAAGGAGAGGTCAAGTAAAGACTACTGAACGCCAAATTAGTTTCTGAGAAAACGTTGAGCATCAGCTCATTAACGATCTTGGAATGATTGATGATGTAGAACAGCAGTTTAAGATTATTTGTCTGTCTAAAAACTACCGAGAAAGTTAACACTTCGAAACTAAAAATAGTTCCAAAACTATTAATAGTTACTTTTCACAGAAAACTATATTAGCTCTCCCTACAGTATTCTACAGACAAGCCAAAAATAAAACATCATCGAATAGGTATTTCTTATAGCTATCGTGCCGTGTAGTGACGGCCTAAGAATACAAGTGTCACTACCCTTACTTGCCTGGGATGTTGTAAAAGTCGACTAATTAAACACCTGTGCGAGAAAAGGAAAACTTGAAACAAACCCTCTACCGACCCATCTGGCCAGCGTGGTAGCAGTAGGCTAATAGCCTCAATATGACCGCCACAATAGGCGTGAGCTAGGAGAGGCCTATGTCCAGCAGTGGACGTCCACAGGCTGATGATCATGATGAATAGTTATCATACGTTTCAGTAATTAAGGATATTCATCATCATTATCATCATCAGCCTGTGGACGTCCACTGCTGGACCTCTCCTAGCTTACGCCTATTGTGGCGTTCATAGGAGGTCATTAGCCTACTGCTACCACGCTGGCCACCAGACGGGTTGGTAGAGGGTTTATTTCAAGTTTCCCTTCACTCACACAGGTGTTCAATGCGTCGAGCCTCATAGTCGGCTCTTACCGACATCCCAGGCATGTAAGGGAGTGGTGACACTTGTATTCTTAGGCCGTCACCACACGGCACCACATTAAGGATATTAGAAATCAGTAATTAAAGATATTAAAAACTCCATAAACCTGCAATATATTTTTTTTCGTGTTTTATGTCATCACAAACCGATTTGCGCAGGTAAGAGGTAGCGAATTGTCCCGGCTACAAGCTCCGTTTAGCCTGCATAAGATGTTGTTCGGAAACAATAGTGACAGATAGCCAACCTAGGGATTAATGGACTGAGTATATATGTATGTATGTAAAAATATAAAACCTTTGTATAGCTTACAAAATAATTCTATACCTCTTTTTTTGTAATAACTGGGCAGGCATTTGACCACCATCGTGCTTAACAAACAGGATGTGGTCTTAGGTGTTGCATGCTTGCCCAGGAAATGCCTATTCCTCTCGCTTTGAAAAGGCCAAGGTTGTAGGAATCGGGGAACACATGAGTAGACAGCGCATTCCATTCTTTAGCGGTTCGCATAAGAAATGTGTCAGCAAAGCGCTTGGTACGGATCGCAGGAATGTCTACGACGTACGGGTGATGAGCTAACCTGCGTCTGGTCCCTGATGGTGGAAAGGGGCTGGAGGAACAAGGACTCTAGAATAGAACAAGACCTCTATTCCTCTATGAACCCTTTGAATACCTCACCAATCCATAATGACGCTACACAAACATACTAATAACATACACATCACTTCATATTGGTGAAGACCTGTAATTGGCTCTCAATTTTTATGTTAAAATCTAATTTAATATTTTAAGCTGTTGGTCTTCCGAAATAAAATAAATAAATAAATATCTATTTTTCTAGTTACGAACTAAATTCCCATACAATTTAATTTTACGCATCGTTAGAAAAGAAAACAATAAAAACTGAATCATTACAAAATATTATCATATAAATTGAAAAGGACCCGAGACTTGTGCCTGCTTGGAGTCGCTATAAGAATGTAGGATAAAGATTTTTTATTACTTCAAAAACACGATGTTTTTTAAGTACTATTTTGGATAGTATAGTGAGTTTTATTGATGTATAAAAACTGAAAACCTGCTTTGTTTCAACGGTCGTGTAGGTTTTGAGTTAGGTTTTAGGGTGTCGGTCGAAGTATTTATTTATTTATTTATTTGGGACAAAAAACAGCGTTCACAATATATGTTAAAATTAAGGATAGTACATAAGTATTGCTTATAGTGAAGCCCACAACATTATCCTCGAGTTAATTTGTGATACTCATTAACTTAAGTACCTACTGATTAAAAAGAATACATGCATGATTTAAAAACAAAAAGGTAAACTTGCATCTAGATACTTGAATTAGTAAGTAAGTAGTACTTAATACATTTTGGGAAAGTATGATTATTATGCAAAATGTATATATAATTAACTAATTTAACTAAGTACATTAATAACTGAAAAAAAAATAATTAATCTCATAAATCTGCCAAAACTTCTACTACTAGTTTTTTGAATTTGGACTCAGAATCTGCGAATATATCTAAACTATGGAAAACGTTGTTAAATGTGTCAGTTAGCCGGTGGAGGGGCGCGCGCGCACTGGCGTGTGTGCGGCACCGCGGTGTGTAGAGTAGAACAGCCGGGGCACGCGCACCTCTCTCATGTGCACACTGCGCGGGACTATGTAACAAAGACCATTGCACAGGTCTATACAGTCGAATTTATTATTACATATCTTATACAGGGTCATTGCTCCCAGGAGAATACGCCTATTTTCTAAACTAAGTGATTTATATTCCTCCAGTAGACATGGATACGATTGGCGATTACGTCGATATTTAAAATTCACATAGCGTAAGAATCTACGTTGAACACTTTCTATCGCATCTATGTATTTTTTAAACATAGAGTTCCAAATTTGCACAGCATATTCCAATTGGTATTTATATATTGTTCTAATTGCTATCCGATCCAATTAAATTAGCATTGATTAAATACATTTAATGCATAATCATTAATAAAAAAATATAAACAACAACAAAATATATACAACCTAAATCATATTCAAAGTGTTATATATATTTTGTTATGTCAAAATGTTTATTGCAACACACAACTCAAGATCACAAACACACACACACACACAGACACACACGGGTAGGTACACGTATTTGGAAAGAACAATACAATATGGACTTTCTTAAAAAAAAATAGATAGGCAGTTAGTTGACCAAAAATTTATCTGAAATTATGTCAATCGGTCGATAGTTCAAAAAGATCCCACACCTAAACACGACTCCATCCACGTCTCTGTTCCTTCATAGCTTCTCAACCACACATTATGATTTGTGGTGTCGTTTCGACATCTGATTTCAGTCATGCGTCGGATGCTGGGGGATGCCGTAATTTATTTTTATTTACCTCCACTGGCATTGTGTCAGCCAAGGAGGATGTTTGCTTTTGGAGGGTTAGTTTGTATAACGCATCGGGAGGGAAGAGGGAAGTGTCATTACATGCGTTAGTCTGACCCTCGAATTGGGGAATAATGGAAACAACGATTACAACGATTTGACGACCTGTTTGGTGCCTTCTGCGCCAGAGGTCCCGGGTTCGATCCCCATGCAAGACAAATATTTGTGTGCATAAACATGTCTATTTGTACATCTAAGTTTTGGCGCGCACTGTTCATTGAAATAAAACAACTTTTACGGTCATCCCGTGACCACGGCAGCTGTGAAGGTGCCGAAACGTCGGGAAAATCAAAAAACCCCTAAAAATACGGGCAATTACAACTTAGTTCGTGAAATTATAGCGCGTTTGATATCCGTAAAAGTTGTTTTATTTACCTTTTTTTTATTTAAAGCAAGTCATGATTGTTGTAAGACCGATAAGTTAATGAGGTTAGTAAATATCTATTGTATTTTATGATCTAAAATGATAAAAATCTTAATTTCATTATCTCCCTAGTCGGTAGCTTTTATCATTACTTAACACATTAAATTCCGAACATTTTTCTTCAGAAAGTTTATCGTGAAAAATCTTTAATTACGTAATTGACACGTACCTATTATACGCGTTTGAAGACAATAGTAAAAGTTTTTTTATGCATTTTTTACTGCCACTTGTTTGTTTTATATACAACGATATTATTGGAAATATGTCAAACAAAATTATTTTACATACATATAACAAATATTCGCCACGAATTTGCGGCGCTTGCCGTAGAGACAATGGGCCCTTGGTCGTCTGACACCAAAAAGTTTATTAAAGATCTTTCCATAAGACTGGTCCACTGGAGCTGGTGCCTATCTTGCCCAGCGGCTGAGTCTTTGCATTCAGCGGGGCAACAGCGCCAGTGTTCTCGGTACTATGCCACGCGGCTGTGAGTTGGACGGCGTTTTTTTTATTATAGAATAAGATTTTATATTTAACGGTTTCTTGTTTTTCTACATTAATAGGTATTTATTTAAATAATGCATTAAACACAATTCTCATCACGATTTTTTCTCTCTTGGGACATTATGTGCTAGAAAAAAATTGCCGTGAATTCCCCTGATAGTCATAACTTTTTGTCCGTATCCCAAGCGTTAGTCTCAAACAGTTTCGTTAATTAGTCTCATAATAAATTTAAATAGCTGTCATCATCACCTTCCGGAAATATATCGCAAAATAAATTGCAAAAAAATTATCCTATAAGAATGCATACGTTTTTATTTAGTAAATATTAATCAAGAAAATATACTAGAAAAAAGCAACTTGTCTCTTGTCGCCCTGACGGGATTAGAACCCGCATCCTTGGGAATCCGGCCCAATGCACTAACCAATTAGGTATGCTACAGAGACCTATGAGGACACGTCGAATCTTTCTAGTATATTCACCTTTCTACGGTGTTGGCCACCATAGTTTCATCAATGAGAGAATAATATCCTCGCATTCGAAAGTTTTTTTTTTACAAATGTTGGACTATCGATTAAGACGAAACAGCCATCTAATTATAACTTTTTAATTTTGCATTTTATAATGCTATTTTTATGTAGTAAATATTAATCAAGAAAATATACTAGAAAAAAACAACTTGTCGCATGTCGTCCTGACGGAATTCGAACCCGCGACCTTGGGAATCCGGCCCTATGCACTAACCAATTATGCTACAGAGACCTATGAGGACACGTTGAATCTTTCTAGTATTCACCTTTCTACGGTTTGGCCACGGTCGTTTGCTGGCCGCTGCAGTAATGTACTATATCAACAGACAAACTATTTATTTAAGTATATTTTATTTTCTCTTATGTTTTGCTCAACTTATTTATTTGGCAGAAAACTAAAAATATGTCGCGTAATTCCGCAAGAAAAAATGCAGATGCAGCCCAGTGACACACCTTGCACCTTCACCGACTACTCTACACGTGTTTCGCCCACACACGGAGCATCCTCAGGAGTTGTTAGACCGTGCCAATCTCAGCACCGAGTGCTGAGATTGGCACGGTCTATCGTTTTCTACTAAGATATGGATTTCCGCCAAGTAACGCCTGATTCTGTCAAATACTTATTTATTTGGCGTCTAAATTCCATCCAAATAGATCTTATAGGTCGCAGTGACTACAGTTCCAACTGGAACTGCATAGCCCCTATATCCTGCAATTAATTAATTAATTAAATTCCATTAATTACATTATTGCGCACAACAAAGGCGTGGAACTTCCTCTCTGTGTCTTTATTTCCGAGTTTAAACACCTTCCGGGCTAGCTTGCTCCACCGTAGATCCTGTCTTAGCTTTCGAGCTTGATTAGGATCAAGAGCGAACCCATTCGAAATAAAAAAAAATGTTTGAAAAGCTTAGAAACGCATATTTTAAACTATATTAAATAGATAATACAGACTTGTTCGTAAACTATCAGTTTAAAAGAAGATAAACTTTTTTATGAAAAGATAGTCATCGTTACAAACGTGTTTATTGTGATTCATTGACATAAAGCAACTGCATCATTAAGTCTTTAAAATATTCTTAAACTTGACAACAATGCCAACATAACAATCATAATACTACTAGAAATAACACCGTGAGCAGAACTATAATAACCCAATGCTCTAACAGCTTTATCCATTTCGACCATTCCGTCCATAACTTCTTCGTTATTTGGTATAATCTCTGTTGGTGGAAGAAGGAATCCAAATCTGCCAGTGTCTCGAAGCTCAAACAGGAAAACGATAGGGAATTTAGCTCCGCCTTTGGCCCAATCAAAACCGGCTCCACTAACTTCATCTGAAAATGTTACAAACATGTATTTAGATACATACATATCCTCACGTTCCTTCTCCACTTCGCTCCTTCATCTTGTCCATCCACAAGCGGCCACTCGCGGTTCCACCCTCGTGGTTTCCCGTCCCCGTGGGAATATCGGGATAAAAAGTATCCTATGTTCATAACCAGGTTATCTACTATATGTGTACCAAATTTCATCCAAATCCGTCCAGTAGTTTCAGAGCCTATTCAATGCAAACAAGCAATCTTTCCTATTTATAATTTTAGTATAGATAGATAAGGATGGCCAGTGCACCAGCAGTGGGGACAATATTTAAAAATGGCTGATTTCGAATATCCTTACACCATCAATATCTCTTGTGTGGTTGGCAGAGAAGCCCGTGGCGCAGTGGTTTACGCGCTCGGCCTGCAACTTTTGAGGTTAAGCAACTTTCGGAATGGTCGGTCACGGGATGGGTGACCAAAAATTTACTATATCGGGCTCCTCTGGGCTTCGGAAGGCACGTTAAGCCGTTGGTCCTGGCTGCATTTGTGCAAAACCCACCAATCCGCATTGCGCCCGCCTTCATCATACCTGATGTTAAGTATTGATAAGGCTGAAGATGGAAGCGAGCCTCTACCGGAATCCTCAGCCACTGAGGCTTATAATGAAGATCTCTCTGCGTGCTTATTCAAAGTTTTAATTTAAAGTTAAGTTTTAATTTGTGACGTACTTTTCTTGGTTCAAATTTCCGTAACGCAAGTGTTTTAAGATCTTCTTATCAGATCATTGGTGCTGTATTTTATATACATTTTCAATATCAACAAATTCTCATTATTCTTAGAAGCTAGCTTATAAAATATCAGTTGAGTGTTAACTTGGGTATTAGGTTCTTTCGAGAAGTTGGAATTTAAGTTAATGACTTACACAGAATATCAGCGGATGTTCCCACTCGGTACGTTGTGTTGTGTCGTGCTGTCAGTTTATCCATACCTCGTACACCTATTTCGAACTGAAAGAAAGATTAAATTGTAATAGTCGTAACAACATATTTTCCATAACCTACAATGTTTTCTATATTGTTACATTTTAACCAACTTCCAAACAGGAGGAGGTTCTCAATTCGGTTGGTATGTTTTTTTAAAGTATGCACATTGACGACGCCAAGATTTCTGGTCCAATAAGGTGTTTTTTTTTTGTTTGATGCGGAATAGTTGCCATTTGGTCCCGAAAAAGTTTAGTGCAATTTGACCCAGTAGTTTTTATTTTATGAGCATTTTTGTTCACTTGGATAATGTAGGTACTTTGTTTATAATGTACATGAAGGTTTCATGTACATTATAAACAAAGTACCTACATTATTAAACTAAACTAAACTAAACCTAATTTAATATAGAAAAATCCTACTGCAGTTTACAAAAAAAACCTATCACAGACACTAAAAATAAAAATAAACACCTTCATTAAAAAAACCGACTTCAAAAACTAAAAAGAACCGAATAAGCCTTCTGGAGTCTGTGAGAGCCAAAGCAAGAAATATAAAAGAATAGCAGCTCAAACAGAAAGCGCTGGCTGGCACCGACTCCAAACGGCTTATCTTTTTGCTTTTTAGTTTTTGATAGACTGGTATTTTACTGAAAAACTTGCTTGGTCAATATTATCACTTATCTATGCTCATTGGGTGTATGGATTTATAGATATTTAGCAGTGGCGAAGGCTCCATACATGTCGATTCCCATCGGCTTCTCTTTTAAAAATCCCTCCCCTGATCCACTACGCAGATCATAAAAATTATGCAATTAATTATTGTCACCAATTATTTCTTAAATGTACGTGGAAGAATTTCCATACTTATTATTCACTGATTTGTAGTTTTTTTTTATCTTCTTCTTACTTTCGCCATATTTTGACCCCTCGCCACTTATATTTAGCCAATGGTATGCTCTTTCCAGCATCTGGTGACTGAACAATTTAGATTTTGGTCTCTCAATACAATATGAACACTTATTTCTTTGGGAATGCTCACCAGATCAGCATAGTTGTCTGCTTCTAGAACATCAGCTCCTGATACATGGCTGTAGGGTACCAGTAATAGTTGTGTGTATGAGTGGAAACTATAATAGAACATCAAAGTTCCTTCTGTACTCTTTTCAGTTATAAAAGTAGACAACCAAAGTGATTCCAATTCGGAAAAGGGCGCTGGGCCTGCATATGTTATATCGCAAGGATTGGAAGAAGCACCCACAGCTGTAGAAAAAATACATTTTAGGAATAATGACAAACATATTTTTGTAAATAAATAAAGATTTGAAAATTCTGTTGAATGATTATGAAATAATAAAACCCAGATATTCACATGACAATGTATAGAGTTTATCAAATGCTATGTGCGGAGCAATAACGGAAAACAACATAATGGCATCGACATTAAAATTTAAGTTCAACAACCATTGAAATACATTTATTTTTAAAATTTTCAACAAGCATGTTAAGTAAGGTAAATTAGGTTTCATCATGTTTGTAAGAACAGGCTTTCAAAAGATATCGTTACACGTTGTTAAGACAAAAGGGCAACTCAGAAAATTTGTTTTGATACATACTATTCCAAAGGAAATCGAAGTTCCTGTTCAAATCCACTCCGACACTCATGTCGTCAGGTCGACTCATATTGGCACAAGACATTTGCTGGGCTGGATTCCTATTCTTGCGCCACATTCGATTCTAAAATTCAACATTAGTATGATTACATTTTATAAAAAAATCGTACAATAAGCTATTCAAGTTACTAGTTTGGTTTCGTAATCTTATCGCCACTATTTGGATACCTAATTGATTTGTTAACTTAAAAAAGGAACACAGACATATCTATAAAATCTGACACAATGTATATTATGAGATATTAAGGAATGCTGCTGCGATACTCACATCAGTAAAAGAATATACATAGCCATCTGGATTCGTCACAGGGAATATGTACCATACAACATCCTCAGCCATAGCCCTGATACCAGGGTTTGTGCTTGTCAAAAACTCCTTTATGATCCAATTGCAAGTCACTGGTGATATCCATTCTCTTGCGTGAAGGCCTCCTTCAATGACGCCGATGTACGGATTTTCCTTCTTCTTAAAATCTATCGCTATACCTTTGATATCTCTACCTTCAACAGTTTGTCCTATATTAATGATTTCAGCTACTGAAGAATGCGCTGCAGCTAATTCCTCCATCCAAGCATAGATTTCATCCAGAGTTTGGTAATAGTCCCAGTTGAATTCATTGTTGTTCCTTGCTGTCGGTCTTTTCAATTGGTCGTCTATAAGGCTAAAAAAGTTCATTTGAAACTGTGTGCTGTTACACTAGCAGTTTATAATAAATTGGCTTATATCAAAATAAATGTCTTTGACATAATTTTTACTTTTGGTAGAGACAAGAAGTTACAAATACTATGTCCTAAAAGTGGCTATGTAGAAATTGTTGTTTTTCAGGAATTTTAGTTATCAACTTACCTTTGAACATCATCTACGATAACTTCTGCTTTAATTCCAGCATCAGACAGGTATTTTTCGAAGAGACTTTGTTTATCAGAAGCCACATCGATTCTATTTTCAAGACCAACTTTGACTCCCTCAATCCAAAATAAGAAATCACTTTTACTTTTGATATCAAGCAAAGCATGCACTTCTTTTTCTGTACTTGGCGTCACTTTGTACAGTTTATGATTCCTATAGCTTACATATTCTGATTTAATTAACACTAGTGTTATAATTAAAATTAATATTTTCGTTAGCATATTTACTGATCAAAAGGCAAATAATAAGAACTAACTACAAAATTCGATTGATCGTTAACTGATAACAAAGGCTTATCATATATTTCATTGGCCATAATTTAAAGATAATTAAAAACTAATCCAGCATAATTCATGTTAATTTATATATGGTTCCTGATAATATGTTTTATCTTCCTTTAAAACCTGAATATTTGTTTTGTATATAATATTAAAATGATTGTAACTAATTATGAAGTTTTCCCGACGATAAAAGAGAAGTTAAGTATTTTTTCTTTGATTGTACCTACATTTACAAATCAGTTTGTGCTTGTGAGTTTAAAAGTTCATAAAATATGCACAGAACCCTGATCACCTTTAATGATGATAAACCAATTTATTATCAGCCTATTAAAATGGTGTTTTATCTAAACACTGTAGAAGGATCTTTTGGAATAGTAAATGATAACGCTATCAATAATAAAATATTATGTATTGGCGGTAATTAGCTTTAACGTTTTTTTACGGGAGGAAGTTTCAAAGATTTCACCATAAACTATGAAAAAAGATTTTCCAATGGAACTGATATTGGGATAAATACGCGTACATATGATTAAGATATTTTTTTTTATTTCGATTTTTGAATTTTTGCATTTTGCAAAGCTATTTTTATACTTATGATAAATTTTAAATAGAACCGAGACCGAAGTCACGGTAGCTCAGTGGTTAGATAGAGTATTGTACCGGATCTCTTTCCAAAGGTCGTGGGTTCGAATCCCATCTGAGAATTCACGTATGGCCGAGTTGATTTTTTCCAATATTTTTCTATTTAAAATGTAAGATATTTATTTTCTCTTTTCATTGATATTTTCAAGCTTGTAATTTTTTTGGGAATCAATAACTACAAATTTAACATCCAATCATTTGATTTTTTCCCATGAACAAGGTGTATTCAAAAACATTAATAATAAAGAAAAAAAAGGTATATTATAATTGTTTAATTTTTCTTTCACATCAAGAATAATGTACTTTCTGATTTTTTGTTAATGTTAAATCTCTTATTATATCAAGTGCATTTTTACTTAAAGCTATTGTTACAATATTCTAGCATTTAAAATTCATACTAAATGGTTTTTTAGAATACCTAGATAACGCAATACTTAGCAGTTCTTAAAAGGCTAATGCCGTTAACAAACCAAAGAAAACTATACTTAAATGCGAATACACAATTCCTGATGCTCCAGTATAGTAGCCCAGTCTTCTCGTCGTCTTGTCCATTTCAATCATGCCATCCATTACTTCTAGATTGTTAGGGATAATCTGGGTTGGTGGTAGAAGGAACCCGTGTGTCCCCATGTCTCGCAATTCGATCAAGTATGTCACTCTTGCGTCAGTTCTATATTTGACCCAGTCGAAGCTTGACCCACTCATTAGATCTGAAAGGGATGAATAAATCATTAAACAATAAAGGTTAAGATGGTTTGGTAATGAGGGTGGATGGATGAAAGTAGAAACGAAAGAGCCCAAGCAGCAAATCTCTCCTATAATTGTTGAGATCTATGTCTAAACATCTTATAGCATACTAATAGACGCTTTTATTGAGATGACTGATCTTATTAAAGCAGCTTAAGGGACGATTTGCGCTACAAGCACTTTCGTTCCAATTACGTAGTCTTATAAACGCTTACAAGAACATCGTTTAAAACTAATTCGCTGCAAGTACTTCGATCCTTTAACGTAGCCTTATAAACGTTTATAGGATATTATTATATGATTCATAAAGGACCTAGCCGACTTATAAATGCATGTTTTAAGAATTGTTAGCACAGCTCCTATAAATGCATTTAGTAAGACATATTACACTTGTTAACGTTTTGTATTATATTTCTATTAGTGACGCTGATTCAGTGCGTTTACTAGACCTTATAGAACTCAGTGGTCTTGTAGAAGCTCTTAATAAAACAATAATAAAATCAATTTGCACTTTACCGGGACTGTAACAAAATTATTAACGGACGACAAAGTCCATTAAAATGCCCCCAAATGCGGCCCTATAAACGTTAATAGGATTTCTATAGGACTAAAAAAAATGTGGTCCTGGGATATTTACATGACTACATTTTGCTACTTGGGAGGTCTATAGTGCCAAAGTGGATAGTAGGTAGATTCACTGATTTTCCCAGTGGTCAGATTGATGGTCAGACTAGATTTATTGATTCATGATCAAAGTAAAAACAATTTTTCATTCTATTACCTATCTTACAATTTTATCTCAGGAGTACTAAAAATGAACAACTCCACTGACTGAATCCACTAATTTATTCTCTAACTTAACTTATATCTTTGACGGTACACCGTACTTTTAATAGACTCAAAAGACGGTATGTAATTCGTTAAGTTCAAGCCGGGATATTTTGATTTCGAGACACACTCTTTATAAAATTTTTTAGGACTGATTGAAACAACAAACTCCATAGTGTCACAAATAAAATCTGTTTAAAAATTATATGTCTGCGATGGTACTTGGAGCTGATCTGAACAACAGGAAAAAATCCAGTTGATGTTCTCAAAAAAGCTGGTGTTCGATGTGGCAAAGATAAAAGAATATGTTTGCAGAGAAGTGGCGATCCATAGTCTCTGCCTACCCCTTCTAACCCTTAATTCGACGCCGTACAGTATACTTCCCATTGAATTAAAAAAAATATACATAAATAATAGACCATTATTTCTTAGTTTTAGATGCAATAATTGCATCTGAACCTATTTAACTACGTTGTCAAAAATTAGCAAAGCGTGTGCATCGACGGGACGCGAGCAGTCACCAGCGAGATGGCGGAAAGGAATAACACGCTGCGTGGGCTTTCGGTAAATTGCATTTTATTAATTGTGTTATGGCTTATTTCCTAACAATGTAATTAAAAACTAAAGATAACATTCCCGAAGAGCTTCTCGTATTGTTTTGATTGTCTTACTGAGTTTTATTTAGTTTTTACGACGCCCACAACTTGCATGTCCAGTATACTACACGTCGTCGAATCACTAGTAAAGTAACTGTTAAATACTATGTCCTGTATTCTTCCCGTTGCCGTATTACTAGTATATTAACTTTCGTTGTTTCGCGTATTAATATTTTTAGGGATCCGTAGATAAATTGTTTATATCTTTTTGTTTTTCTTTTTTCAGAGCTAGAAATCGAGAGGGCACCATTTGGTAGAGTTGGTGCCGCCTGAAAACGCTCTTTCGGATATACATAGTGGTTCTGAACCTGAAAATTAAGAGGAAATTGCTGATAAAACTGAGGAGTTGTCGTCCTCACCTTGCCCTTCCATCGATTCATACATACAGAACATTAACATTTTAGACAGGTCTGAAAATTATACACAAGACAATATTTCTATTGACACTGATCAAGATAACGTTGGTACTGATACTTTCATCGAGACAGTAAACGAAAATCTTCAAACAGAGGACTGTTCCAGCATCAGTGGGAGCGAGAAACCTCTGTGGCTTAGTGTTAACAGGCACTGGTATCAGACCCAGAGGTCCCAGCTTCGATTCGAAGCGGGGGTACATATTATTGTATTCGATTTAGTTTGGCCACTAAGCACTACCTCTGCTTGCATTTGGAACAATGTACGTACGTTCGTTTTATTTTTCTTGCAGAATTTGCATAATCAATAATGTCGTATATTCGTATATTATACGTAATAATGTCACATGTCGACGACTTGGCTAGTTGAATCTCTGGCTCATTTCTTCAGATATTTGTTAGTTCATAGTTCCTTGCAATCTTTCAGTCTGTTTTGCCTTATTATTCCGAAGCCAAACTTGGTAAAGCATTATAATGTACTTCACCAGTCGGTGTGGTAACAATAATAGAAGTCAACGGTTTATGGATCAAGATGTCTTCAGCTTCTTAAGCATGGTTGCTGTCTTTTTTTATGAACAACGGGAACACTCTTAGCCTTCATCATATCTGATGTAAAGTATTGATAAGGCTGAAGAACCGAAGATCTGAGACCTCTCCCGGAATCCTTAACCTCTGAGGAACTGGCTATCTTGTCTCTAACTGCTGGAACACAACAATGCTGAAAACATTGTTGTTACTTATAGCGGTAGACTTAGATAAGATGGTGTTAGCTAGATAGCTAGCCAGACGGACTTACAAATATAAGACCGATCACCAACTAAATCGAATACAATAATATGTACCCCCGCTTCGAATCGAAGCTGGGACCTCTGGGTCTGATACCAGTGCCTGTTAACACTAAGCCACAGAGGTTTCTCGCTCCCACTGATGCTGGAAGAGTCCTCTGTTTGAAGATTTTCGTTTACTGTCTCGATGAAAGTATCAGTACCAACGTTATCTTGATCAGTGTCAATAGAAATATTGTCTTGTGTATAATTTTCAGACCTGTCTAAAATGTTAATGTTCTGTATGTATGAATCGATGGAAGGGCAAGGTGAGGACGACAACTCCTCAGTTTTATCAGCAATTTCCCCTTAATTTTCAGGTTCAGAACCACTATCTATATCCGAAAGAGCGTTTTCAGGAATTGCTTTTCTTATTTCCACAATAAGTAAGTAGGGTAGGGCAATAAAAAAATAAGTGACAGTTGGTACTTATATTACTTGTACTATTAAGTATTCTGTGCTTATATAGATTAAGCTATATTGATATTTTTTTAAAAACGGGAAGGCTTATTATTTTTGAATAAAGAAAAATGGTGATTATTAGGAAGATTTTATAAGTACTTAATTATTATGTTCAAAACATAAGTGAGTTGTTCGTACTTATAAGTTTTTGGAGTTTAAGCATAAGAAATGGAACTATGAGACTGATTTGCTTTAATATAATTACTATTTTTCTGCGGAATCACTTGTTTCTTTTATTCTTTCTCTTTGACAATGGGAAGTATACTGCACGCGGTTGGAGTGCATTAGTTTCTTATGAACTTGATAATGTCCAGTATAGTGGACGTATGTTTTTCAGGAACCTGAAATGGGTAGATTTTTTCAGCTATTTTTTCGCGGGCTCTCTACAAGCTAAGAATCAAAATCTATAACAATTTTACAAATTTTAATTAAAAAAAAATCCGTCGAATTAAGGGCTAAGGCGTGATTTGTATGTAATGAAGGTATATTAACGACCTGTTTTATTGTATTTTGACGACCTGTTTGGCGCAGGGGTACTGAGCTTGCCTTCTGCGCCAGAGGTCCCGGGTTCGATCCCCGGACAAGACAAATATTTGTGTGCATGAACATGTCTATTTGTCTTGGTCTGGGTGTTTAATATGTATATTATGTATGTATTTACAAAAAAAAGTATATAAGTATGTTTATCCGTTATCTAGTAACCATAACACAAGTTCTTAATGAAACTTAACGTGGGCTAGATAATTGGTGTGTTTGTATGCAATTATTTATTTATTTATTTATTAACCGGAAAAGCTCGTGATTATAAAATACCCTGTGTATGCAAAGTGAAAGTGCAAAGCGAAACGAATGAGATTCGTTTTCCATATTTATGATCAGGGGGCTTGTCTAATTTTAAAATCTATCGCAATCCCTTTCAATTCGTAATTTGAAAGATATTGACATACGTGTGCTTTTTGACATGTGAGAGAGATTGTGATCGAGACGCGTATTGAAAGATGATAATTAAATGAACGAAATAGTTAATTTTTGACGTTTATTTGGAATTTTCTAGCAAAATTACACGCACAAAAATACCTTTAAATGTATGGAGGCGTCTCAATTCAATTCATTTATTTGCATATGAGTACATAAAAGGTCACAAGGTACAATATTTAGTCCGTCATATTTTACCCATAATGGGTGTGCAAAACAGTAATAATAATAATATTAAAATAATTTCAAATAAAATGTCAGCAAATTAAAGTCAGGTCTAACAATTCCCGTTAAAAGTTATATTCATTAAACCATTTATATAATTTGTTTTTAGATGCATTATTAGAACAGATCTCTCTAATATTGGCAGGTAATTTATTATTATATTTTAACACACATTGTCAAACAGCTTTTCCCATATTTATCTGATCTCGGAATATACAAGTATATACAAGTCTGTTTGGCTCATTTTTAATTCTTGTGTTTACGTCAAGTGCTTTATTAAAGTAATGAAGCGTCATATTAAAATTATTCAAGAAAAGGGATTGCGACTTTAAGTTACACAATTCCTTAAATCACTATCACAATCACTAAACCTTTAAAAGGGATTGTGATAGGTTTCGTAATTAGACAATTAGGGGGCAGGTTGGGTGAGGAGAAATACATACATTTAGTTCTGCGGAGCTAACAAAAACGCGTCGCCAATGTGGACTGTTCTTTATGACAGCTTTAGCCATAAAATATTTCACGCAATTTCATACTTGACTGCCAAGTCTAATATGATAGTTCAGATATTGGCAGCGACGTTGTGTCTTCAGTAGTGATTCACTAAACAAAGTTGTACATAACAACAATGTTTTCAGCATTGTTGTGTTCCGGCAGTTAAAGATAAGATAGCCAGTGCCTCAGTGATTGGGGATTCCGGGAGAGACTCGCTTCCATCTTCAGCCTTATCAATACTTAACATCAGGTATGATGAAGGCTAAGAGTCTCCCCGTACTTCATAAAAAAAAAAAAAAAAAAGTATTTCAAACCATTTTTTTGGTATCAATTTACATTATCAAACGATCTGATTAAATCAGCAACAGGAATAATTTAAGTAAATCTTTTCAAATGGTTGATTTTGTGTTTGATCGGAGACGATTTACACTTTAAAAAGAATACATAGTCTCCGTTGAGTTTCTATTCTATGTTCTGAAAAATCTTGATTGTCCAGTATACAGGGTGGAAATTTGAGACGGGGCTGTGTGAATGCAGTTCAATATTTCTCAAAAAATTAAGGATGGCTTCCTAAGAACGTTTTTTTGTAGCTTCAACGGACGGTTAAGGTACCTTCCTTCGTGTCCCGTTTTAAATTTCCACCCTGTATAGTGATCTTGCAAACGTTGCCAGTTCGATTCGATTCTCGTCGGGGATCGATAAAAGTTCAGTTTTATAATTTTTCAATAGTTCTGATTTCAGGTACTAAAGAGCTTGGAATCAGGTGATTTTGTGCCCTTTTTAAATAAGCAATACATTTTACAAACCAAAGGAAAAAAATCATAAAAACTAAATTTTTTTGATAGTTACAATCAAAGAATGCTAACTATTTCTAACGTCGTTACAATTATGACTATCCGATGAGTCTACAGTGCGACAAGGATTTTAACGAACGTGGACGAGGGCGCTGTAACTGTCAAAATTGATGTAAACACAAGATGGCGCTGTTAGTTCCTTTTTTGCCACGTTCACTAAAGACCTTATCATAAGTGCGATAAGATTTTAATTAACGCGGGCAGAGACGCTGCATATCTGTCAAAGCCAGACGCAGGTTAGCTCATCACCCGTACGTCGTTGACATTCCAGCGATACATTTCTAATGCGAACCGCTGAAGAATGGAATGCGCTGCCTGCTCATGTGTTCCCCGATTCCTACAACCTTGGTCTCTTCAAGGCGAGAGTGAATAGGCATTTCCTGGGCAAGCGTTACATCCTGTTTCCTAAGCACGATGGTGGTCAAATGCATGCTCAGTAACTTGTAGAAATACAGGATTGTTACCATTTGCAAGAGGATTTAAACAGATTGTGTACATAATATGATGAAAATAGAATAAATATAAATGTCAGTAAAAGTTCGTACATGTCCTTTACTCGTAAAATGAAACCCTTAAAGTTTAATTACAATATTTAACAGTTTGCTACTAATTGAAACAAAACAGGTTAGAGATTTAGGTATTTTACTTGTCTCAAAATTAACATTCACAGATCATATAGATAATGTAGTTTCAAAAGCCTTTCGAAATCTAGGATTCATTTTACGAGTAAGTAGACCGTTTACCGATATACACTGTCTAAAAGTCCTTTATTACACCTATGTGCGTAGTGTCCTCGAATACTGTTGTAGTATTTGGAACCCACAGTATCTTACATATATTAAAAATATAGTAAAACTTCAGAAAAAGTTCCTTAAACATTTGAGTTACCGCGATCATCGGGCATTTACAGACTACATTGAATATTGTAACTTCTACCACTTATTGACGCTTGAAAATAGACGGCATCTTGTATACATGTTATTCCTACACAAAATATGTAATGGCAAAATATTTATTGTTATATTGATTTAGTATCCAAAACATTAAATTTGTGTGCTCCTTCAAACCCGTACTAGACACACAAAGCTCTTCAACTGCAAATTCGTACGCAGTAATTACGCTCAAAATTCTATTATTATGTCGTCTCCAAAAAATATTAATAGGTTTGATTCGACAGATATATTCTGTTCATCATAGAGCATTAAAAAAAAACATTGGCAACATACTTTCCACTTAAAGTAGTTATTTATCTATTTATATATATATGTATGTACTAATTTTATGTATGTATGTTTACCTTAGCCTATTACAATAAATGATTAAAATTTTCTACACTATTTACATGTGTGCGTCTCCTCTTACCTATAATTTTATTTAGTTAACATATGTAAAATCCGATATTTACTGTATGTGTAGAATTAAGAGCTGTGGATTTTGAAATAAATAAATAAATAAAAAAAGACATTTCATGTCATTCCCTTTTTTGTCACGTTCATTAAAAGCCTTGTCGCGTTGACAGGGTTTGTGCAGACGATGTAAAAAAAAACAAAAACTTACACAAAACTTCAGCAGATACACCAACTCGGTATGAAGTCCCGAACCGTTGCGACACTTTTTCAGCACTTCTTATCGCTATCTCGTACTAGAAAATGGAAAAGATGATAATAGAATAGTGTAGCGAAGATCGGAGGAAACTGTTATCGGGCCTTAAAAATCTATTTCATTTCGGAGTTCATTGATACTAAAGGAAAGGGCTGTATTTGTTAACTGTTCGAATAAAGAAAGTTATTTTATTATTCAAGAAAATTACTCAATTCTAATTCTTGTTTATGTTTTGTTTTTATTTAGTGTCTAAGTGTTACCCATATTTAAAGTCAAAGTCAATATCATTTATTCAGTCTAGGCTGTTACAAGCACTTATGAACGTCAAAGAAGCTACGCCATCGGTTCACAAACCCTACGGCGGGAGACCTTGTAACGAGAAGAACCGACAAGAAACTCGTCAAGGGTTGTTATTTTCTCCCTGTTTCATTTCATACAGAGTCGTCAAATTGAAAAGTGACCTTAACATATCAGTAAGGTCAATTTCTATCACAAAAGGAAAATACTAATTAAAATATTACATTTTATGGTTATTGTAACCGTAAACAATTTTTAACTGGCAAAGAAAGACTTGTCTATCATTTTTTTTTTTTTTTTTTAATCTTATAATTTTAACGAGGGTTTTTCCTTAGGAAATGCCACCCTCATAGGTAACACTACAAAAACTATAAAAATAAACACTTATCTACGATTAAGTCCACACTGAACAACATAATATAATAATTTGGCCGTTTTTGACAGACGAGTTGCTAAAATACTATTGCTGAAACCAATCTCACAATTATACGGTGAACAAATGAACAATTGCAATCTCTCAGACGCGTTCCGCTCACACTCCATCATAATATGATGGACATCTTCAATGTCTCCACATACGCTGCATTTTGGGGAGTCTGTCTTTTTCATTAAATATGCAAAACTGTTTAGTGGAATGTGACCGGAGCGCAGTCTGAGTGCGGTGATAGTGTCTTGCCTGGTCATATTGGGATCGTCAAACCACGGGATTCCATTAAGTGTAGGCTGTATTGTTTTGTACCAAATTCCTTTTGAGAGAGACCTTTCATTAAAGTATTCTGTCCCGTTTTCACGACATTCTATTTTAGTTAACCTCAAGAGGTCTGTGAAATATGGTACACAGCTGCTATCAGTAACACCTATAGTAGCCGCTTCTTTCGCAAAGAAATCCGCTTGTTCGTTTCCTACGATACCAACATGAGCAGGGATCCACTGGAGCGTCACAAACTTTTGCCTCTGTTTTAGATCAAAGATAGATTGCAGAATCGAATAGGCAATCGGTGTTCCTCGATAATTCGAGGTACAGCGAGCCAAATGTTGCACTGCACTCTTGGAGTCTGTCAAAATAACAATTTTGTCAAAGCTGAGCGAACCTGCGTAAGAAAGCGCTTCCTGAATAGCTATGAGTTCCGCATGCATTATAGAAATTCTGCAATCTATCTTTAATCTACAGATACTATTAGTCTGTGGATCTACAAATGCAACTCCAATATTACAACCGTCTATGGATGCATCAGTATAAATTTTATAGAAATCGGAGTACTTGTCTAAGATGGAATGCTCACAGAGTTGTTTTAAGTCTTCATTTAAATATTTATTTTTCGGTTTGATTACACACTCTAAACTAGGTTTTAAGCATTCTGTAAGATCCATATTGCTCATCCATGTTTGTGCAGAATACATGTCTAACTGATTTTCTTGGTGTATAAGTATCTCATCAAACTTCTCATGCACTTGTAGAAGTACAGGTATTTTTTTGCGCCGCCAGAAGGGTCTATTCTTTAAAGATTGAAGTTCATTTAACAGTTTAACCCTTCATTCGACGGATTTTTTTTTAAATAAAATTTGTAAAATTGTTATAGATTTCGATTCTTAGCTTGTAGAGAGCCCGCGAAAAAATAGCTGAAAAAATCTACCCATTTCAGTTTCCTGAAAAACATACGTCCACTATACTGGACATTATCAAGTTCATAAGAAACTAATGCACTCCAACCGCGTGCAGTATACTTCCCATTGTCAAAGAGAAAGAATAAAAGAAACAAGTGATTCCGTAGAAAAATAGTAATTATATTAAAGCAAATCAGTCTCATAGTCACATTTCTTATGCTTAAAACACTAGTACAAACTCCAAAAACTTATAAGTACGAAAAACTCACTTATGTTTTGAACATAATAATTAAGTACTTATAAAATCTTCATAATAATCACCATTTTTCTTTATTCAAAAATAATTAGCCTTTAGTTTTAGGTTTTTTAAAAATATCAATATAGCTTAATCTATATAAGCACATAATACTTAAGAGTACAATCAATATTACCAACCAACCAACCACCAACTGTCACTTATTTTTTTATTGCTCTACCCTACTTACTTATTGTGGAAATAAGAAAAACAATTCCCTTTGGCCACTAAGCACTACCTCTGCTTGCATTTGGAACAATGTACGTACGTTCGTTTTATTGTTCTTGCGGAATTTGCAAAATCCATAATGTCGTATAATCGTATATGATACGTAATAATGTCACATGTCGACAACTTGGCTAGTTGAATCTCTGCCTCATTTCTTTAGATTTTTGTCACATAGTTCCTTGCAATCTTTCAGTCTGTTTTGCCTTATTATTCCGAAGCCAAACTTGGTAAAGCCTTCACCAGTCGGTGTGGTAACAATAATAGAAGTCAACGGTTTATGGATCAAGTTGTCTTGGGCTTCTTAAGCAGGGTTGCTGTCTTTTTTAATGGGAATACTCTAAGCCTTCATTATATCTGATGTAAAGTATTGATAAGGCTGAAGAACCGAAGATCTGAGACCTCTCCCGGAATCCTTAACCTCTGAGGAACTGGCTGTCTTGTCTCTAACTGCTGGAACACAACAATGCTGAAAACATTGTTGTTACTTATAGCGGTAGACTTAGATAAGATGGTGTTAGCTACATAGCTAGCCAGACGGACTTACAAACATAAGTTCGATCACCAACTAAACCGAATACAAAAATATGTACCCCACTTTGAATCGAACCCGGGACCTCTGGGTCTAGCACCAGTGCTTGTTAACACTAAGCCACAGAGGTTTCTCGCTCCCACTGATGCTGGAACAGTCCTCTGTTTGAAGATTTTCGTTTACTGTCTCGATGAAAGTATCAGTACCAACGTTATCTTGATCAGTGTCAATAGAAATATTGTCTTGTGTATAGTTTTCAGACCTATCTAAAATGTTAATGTTCTGTATGTATGAATCGATGGAAGGGCAGGGTGAGGACGACAACTCCTCAGTTTTATCAGCAATTTCCTCTTAATTTTCAGGTTCAGAACCACTATCTATATATGAAAGAGCGTTTTCAGGCGGCACCAACTCTACCAAGTGGTGCCCTCTCGATTTCTAGCTCTAAAAAAGAAAAATAAAAAGATATAAAACGTTTTATCTACGGATCCCTAAAAATATTAATACGCGAAACAACGAAAGTTAATATACTAGTAATACGGCAACGGAAAGAATACTGGACATAGTATTTAGCAGTTACTTTACTAGTGATTCGACGACGTGTACTATACTGGACATACAAGTTGTGGGCGTCGTTAAAACTAAATAAAACTCAGTAATACAATCAAAACAATACGAGAAGCTTTCCGGGAATGTTATCTTTAGTTTTTAATAACATTGCTAAGAAATAAGCCATAACACAATTAATAAAATGCAATTTACCGAAAGCCCACGCAGCGTGTTATTCCTTTCCGCCATCTCGCTGGTGACTGCTCGCGTCCCGTCGATGCACACGCTTTGCTAATTTTTGACAACGTAGTTAAATAGGTTCAGATGCAATTATAGCATCTAAAACTAAGAAATAATGGTCTATTATTTATGTATATTTTTTTTCATTCAATGGGAAGTATACTGTACGGCGTCGAATTAAGGGTTAATATTATCATTTTCTTTAAAAGACTTACATTTAAACCAAAATTTACTAGCTAAGTAAAATCTCCTTATCTGCAACGGTGGGATGGCAAGTTCATTTTCCATTACATGAATTGGAGTCGATTTGATGAAACTTCCTACCAATCTTAAACATTGGTTTTGTAATTTGTCAAGTTTGCCTAGATTGGTTTTACTACTATTACCATACAAAAAACTGCCATAATCAAGTCTGCTACGAATCAAGCTAATATAAATCCTTCTTAAATGCAAAGGATGCACTCCCCATCCCGGGCCGCGTAAGATTTTAATTATGTTTGTAAGTTTGATAGTTCGTTCTGCTAGCTCATTTATTTCTTTTGTCCATCTTAGTGACCGGTCAAGCCACAAACCCAGATATTTAACAGAATCTACTAAAGCTAAATTATTATTATTTAGTTTTAACTGGACTGCATCTTTACGAAAACCTCTTTGAAAGACACAAACTTTGGTTTTGGCTGTTGCAATTTCTAAACCAATAGGCTCCAATAATTTAACAATTAAATTTAATGCTGACTGCAGTTCCCTTGTACTATCTGCTAAGTTGTCATATGAAGCAAAAATAACCATATCATCTGCGTATTGGGAGATGTAAATATTTTTTATTTTTGAACAGATGTCTACTGTTGCTATATTAAATAATAACGGGGACAAAGGATCGCCTTGAGCCAAGCCCGAGCAAGTTTTCCTTTCAATTTCTGTGCTATCGATCAAAATCTTGAGATTTCGGTCCTTAAGAAAGTTCCACAGATAACTACAAATTTTGAAACCGGCACCAATACGATCTAACACCGAAACCAGATATGAAACATTGACATTATTGTATGCATTTTTAATATCAATAAAGCAAGCAACAGTATGTTTGTTTTGTGTAAATCCTATCAAAATATGTGAAACTAGAGTAGCTAAACTGTCCAGACAAGATTTTGTTTTTCTAAAGCCTGTAACACTGGCAGAGAAAACATGATTCTTCTCACAATACCACTCCAATCTTTTGTTGATGATATTATGAAAGAGCTTACAAAGGCAAGACATCAGCGAGATAGGTCTTAATGATTTCGAATTATTTTGTTCTTGGCCCACTTTTGGAATTGGTAACACTTGAATATCTCGCCACTGACGAGGGACTACTGCAGAAGAAAAAATCATATTGTAAATATGAGTTAAAATTACTTTTGCATTTTCAGGGAGGTTTTTTAACATTAAATGAGATATTCCATCACAACCTGGTGTAGTATTTTTGTTAGAGATATTATTATTCAGCTCTGTAATGGAAATACTCGTCTCCAAGTTGGAATTACTTGAGGCAAACAAAGGACGATCCGGTGTTGCAAAATCTGGGGTTAGACTCTTAAGTAACTCAGAGGCTTTATCTTTATCCACACAAGTTCTAGTAGTCCTATAGCCCTTTAGCCATTTCATTTTACGATATAACTCACAAGAAGAAGTCGACTGATCACAGGATGAACAGAAATTTTGGAAACTGTTCGCCCTAGCTTTATATAATAAGTTTCTAGCTTGGTTGATCTTTTCTTTTAATAAGTCGGAATTGTGTGGAGTTGGGTTACGACGGAACCTAGAGAGGGCCATCCGACGCTCTGCTACAGCTTTCGATAAAGACGCATTCCAGTATTGTTTAGGGATGAACTTTTCATTAAGATTATTGCAATATTTAATGTAAGGAATAGAAAAATCTGCAGCTCTATTGACGTGATCTACAAACGAATCATAGTCTTTTTGCGAATCATTGGAATAGACAAAAGATTCAAGAGATTTTGACAGAGTATCCTTGTATAACGTCCAATCAGCTTCTTTAAAATTTCTCTTTTTCTGTAATTGAACAGGTATATTAACGGTAGTAGTCAGCTTCACCAAACTATGATCACTACCTAAAGTTTCGTTTAATACTTTATAATTTAGTCTCAAGGATATATCAGAAGTTGCTAAGATTAAGTCAGGAGAATATTGATGTAAAACCCCATTTACGAATTTGACCCTGGTTGGTGTATCGTCGTTGATCGAAACATAACAACTTTCGGATAGGACCTTAACTATTTGTTCACCTCGGTGGTCAGTTTTACGAGACCAACTTTTATGGTGACCATTGATATCCGCTAATGACAAAATAGAGTCCCAATCAGTTGGATGAGTGCGTACATCAGACGGGCAATACACGGATATTATATTCTCAATGTTACAGCAGTTCAAAACCTTTATGTGTAACATTTGAATACCTGAATTCTTGTGAACAGTATCACATTTTATAGATTTTACCGATTTGTGAACAAAAACCGCAATACCTCCATAACCGTCATCACGGTCAAGGCGATGGATATAATAATCTTTAATTTTGAGTAAACTATCCGGTACCAACCAGGTTTCACAAACCGATGCAATATGAATCTTTTCTTGCAAAAGTAAATTCTCAAAACATGTTAATTTCGGACTTAAGCTTTGAGCATTCCAATGTAAGATGTTAACATTTACATTTTTTGTAATGTTAGCCATTTAAATAGTCTAAGATCATTTTCAACACAGGCCAGTCTGAAACATTCTCAACAATAATTAAAATTATCCACTCTAAACAACATTTAACACCTAATTTTAATTTCTCACCAAAAGCTAGTTTTTGTAAAAATAATATTTCTTTTAATCTATTTATTAATTCCGTAAAAGTAACATCCTTCCCTTTTCCAAACGTATCACTATTGTTTTGAGGATTTTCGAGGAGTGGTTGTTCCATGAACGGTTCTGTAGATACTCTAGATTTACTGTAGTTTCGTTGCTCCTTTGATATTGTTGTGTTTTCTGTCTTAACGGATTCAGCGTCCCTGTGAATCTCTGCTCGTAACTTAGTCACCCTCGCGTATGTATTCCTCTCGTGTAATTCATTCTCAGTAAAATCAGTTAAAGGGGAAAAAAGGTTAGAAGCTTGTTCTAAAATCACACGTCCAGGCGTTGCTGTTACATTTGGGCGACTCGAAATTTTAGTTTCATATTTTTGTGGTGATTCTGGTACGTATATGGTGCAAGCTTTCCGGTAAGTACAGTTAAACTCTGACATAAGTTCACGGATCCTTTTTTCTTTTAAAAACACTGGACACGACTTCTCTAGCGCCATATGATTACCATGGCAATTTACGCACACATATATTAGAGTGTCGCAATTCTCGTGGTTACTACAGCACTTTGGGCATGTTATTTTATCAGACGGACATCTTGAGTGTGTATGTCCTAGCTTCCAGCACTTGGAACATTGCGACACGGGGAATACATAGAGATCTACTTTAATTCGCAGATTATCGACATATATAAAAGGTGGTAGACTGGAACCCTTAAAACAAATACGTACAGTCTCGCTCGGAATCCATTCGCCCGTCGATGACCTTCGCTTCAAACGCATGACAGATGATGGTATAATGTCGTTTTTGCAGGATATGCTATTTAATATGTCTTCATTAGTTAGGTCTAAGTCAACGTCCTTGATAGTACCGTACGAGTAATTGACTTGGAAAGCTCTTTGAAAATTCCAGCCTTTCTCAATTAATTCTTTGCAATTAATTAATTTTTCCATACATTGTGCATTATTAAAGTCTATTCGAATTTTATAAGGGTTGAGATATTTAATGTTATTTATATCAAGTATGCCGTGGTTCTTGAAAAGTTTCGCAATGGCAAACTGTTTTGGTAATTTTTCTTTACTTGTTACGTACATTTCTAAACTATCCTGAGTTTTTATTTTCTTTCCTCTTGACATTACTTTCCACCCTTCTTGCTCATCTTCCTCTCTTCCTCTTTTAGTAGGTCCTAAATTATCTTCATTAATTTGTGTGTATTCTTCTCCCTGAATTATATCGTCATCTCTTCTCATGTAACTAGATGGGCTTGGAGTTCTCATATTCTCCTCTCTGCACGCCTCATCGCAATTATTATCTTCGCAATAAACATCCATTCTGCGTTAGGTCCTTTGTAGTGCATTATATAAAATAGGATGCGCGTGCGCCGCACGAACAATAGGTCGCCCGATAAGCGACCGCTCGGCCGGCGCGGCGGACAACGCAGGTAGGTAAAAAAAACAGCGGTCTCACACTCGGTTAACGCGTAAACAACTTATCGGCGCGGACACGTCTAGCTCACACGGTTACCGCAGCGAGACTCCGACTTGTCTATCATACATTACAACATTTCTCGCATTACAAGATTACTATACTGCAAGTTGTGAGGTACATACAGGTCAGTATCAATATATTTTAGATAATAATATTTAGGTTTTAAGCACAGCATTAAGATAAGCAGACTGAGGTAGACCCATTTCCGCTGGCGGCACCCGTTCACGAGCATGACGCATGAACCAGCCATTGCTTCGCTCAACCATATTTTAGGGAACGTAACGACCCGCCTCACACGACACCGCCGAAGTAACGTTTGAGTGACCATGGCGTATTTCAGGTACTTGTGTTATTTAAAAAAAAAATAACCAACCTTATACTCGTATAAAGATGAAGACGTTACACTCGTTAAAAAGTTGTAGCTTAGTTAATAACTCATTTTAAATCCAAACAGCTAATATTAATAGAAATATGTACATATGAGAACAGGTGAACATTGAGTTACATACAGAAAATTTTCATATTTTATTACCTTACATTACTTAAGTGAAATATAAATTAAAATTGAACTATTTTGACGAGTAGTCCTCCTTCTCAATCACAACAGCTGTTCAAGCTACAGAACAAAAGCTAAATACTCGGTATTATTTTATGATTTTGTAATATTTGCATTTTTCAATGCTATTTTTATACTTATGGTAAATTTTAAATAAAAAAATATTGGAAAAAGTTAAGTCGGCCACAAGTGAATTCTCAGACGGGAATCGAACCCGCGACCTTTGGAAATCCGGTCCAATGCTCTAACCGCTGAGCTACCGAGAATTGCGAACCACCGTCGAAATTCTCCAATAATCGATTCCCGTCTGAGAATTCACTTGTGGCCGAGTTAACTTTTCCAATATTTTTCTATTTAAAATTTACCATAAGTACTCGGTATTATTTTTAGAAAAAGTCGTACAGTTCCCGTGTAAAAACCTTTCAAAGGCCGAAGTAAGTATCAGGGCTCATGAAATTTTCAAAGAAGTCCGCTCCCGGGCTGAAGTGCTAATGATTTTTCAATTAGAGCCCGGTCTACTTCCAACTTGGCTCTCATGTGTTGCATTTTTCATCAAATAAGGCAAGCTTAATAAATGGTAGACGTAAAGGACAGATGCCAATATGATAACGTCCTTATTCAATTTAGGTTTTTGGTTGGCGAAGTCTATCTTATTACGCTACTTAAGGAATTTATAATAAAGGAAAAAAGACTTGCATAACCTACTAATAATAAAAATGCGGAAGTATGTTATATGTATATGTAATGTAAAAACTACTAAACGAATTTATTTGAATTTAGATGAAGTTTGGCACACAGGTAGTAAATAGCCTGGATTCAAAGAAAGGATACACTTTATCCCGATATTTCCACGGGAACAGGAACCTCGCGAGGGAAACTGCGGGCAGCTGCTAGTAATTAATGAAAACAACGACCTCATTATCACAAAAATAAATTTTCAAAGTGTATATTAAATTAGCAAAAACCAACGTTCTTTTGTTAAAGGAACGTAAAACCTTTACCCAAACAATAACTAACTACGATTAGTTCTAAAACAGTGTAATGAAGCCAAGCTACAAAGTAATCGAGATTTTTAGTTTTTAGTTCGCTCTAGATTTTTGTTTGTATGCTATATTAAACTTTTGACCTAAAATAATTTTAAATTCTTCGGTTAAAGCATTGCTAAATCGCACTTAATTATAGATAACAGACAAATAATATAATTTACCATATCAGCATAGTTGTTGACGGTCAGAACTTCGTTGGTGGTGACATTACTGTAGGGTATGATGAAGAGCTGTGTGTAAGAGTGATAGGAGAGGTAGTAGACGATTTGTGCACGGTCGCTCAACTGCAACACGTATTCCGCTATGGCCCTGGTCTCTGGCTCTGAGGCTGGTGAAGGCCCAGCAAATAAGTTGGAGCATGGATCATTTGATGCACCAACAGCTGAAAATTTAGATTTTTCAGTTTATTTACAAAGATTTAAAACATTTTGACATAAAAGGGATTTCAAATATAAGTGGTTCAAAAAACACAGAATAACAGAGCACTTATTTTCTACTCACGGGTTCCCGTTCCCATGAGAATATCGGGATAAAAGAAAGTGTAATGTGTTAGTACTTGAGATTTATTTGAGACCAAATTTCATCCAAAGCCGTTCAGTAGTTTTTGCGTGAAAGAGACAAACAAAGTGACATACTATCGCATTTATAATATTAGTAGGATTATAAGGTGGAACATAAATAGTTGCAATGTATAAAATAAATAAAAAAATGAATATTATGATAAATTTTAAATAGAAAAATATTTGAAAAAATCAACTCGGCCACAAGTGAATTCTCAGATGGGATGGGATGGTCCCATCTAAGAATTCACTTCTGGCCGAGATGACTTTTCCAATATTTTTCTATTTAAAATTTATCATAAGTATAAAAATAGTATTGAAAAATGCAAAAAAAAAAAACTAAAAATAAATAATACTCAAACCACTTTTGAGCCTATTGACGAAAACGATTAAGTGTGCTATACAAGTGAATGGCTATACATCTATTGTGCCTCGTTCACTGTCCGCGAAAGTGTTAATCTTATTGAAACTGAAATTAATGTTGACAAAATACTTACTATTCCAAACGAAATCAAAGTTTCTGTTAAGATCAACACCATTACTCATATCATCATTGCTTGGACATGTGGTGAAATTGGCTGTACTTCTGTTCTTTCTCCACATTCTATTCTGTAATGTTAACAAAAATAGTTTGATCAAACCATAAAGAAATTTGATAAAACATATTGACATATTTTTTGTCGAAATGGTCCTCTAATTTGATTTGTGAACAATGACATCAATATTATCGAGGTTTTTAATACCTATGCAAAACATTTTAATTACTCATTAGTTTTCTTTAATAGAATCAGTCGGTCATAGCTTATACTCGTATCAGAACATTGATGTAAAGACATCTAGAGAACAGCTTGTTTTTCATAACTACTACCATTACATTGCGTTTTTCTTTGGAGGAAGCCTATACTCGGCTATGGGTGTTGTGTAGTTTATTTTTACTTACATCAGTGAAGGTGTAAGCGTATCCATCTGGATTCACTACGGGGAACACATGCCATTCCAAATCTTCAGCAAGTGCCCTTACATCTGGATCGCTACTCGTCAAAAACTCTTTCACTATCCAAGTAACAGTAGCTGGAGAAATCCACTCTCTTGCATGCAAAGTGCCTTCAAGGAAACCAATTTTTCTGTTAGGCCTATCTGGGTGATAATCAATCTTGATACCTCTAATGTCACGGTTTTCAACTGACTTTCCCATGGTGACTATGGTGACTATGTTGGAGTATGCCTCTGCTAATTCATCAAGCCAAATGTTTATTTCTTGTAAGTCATAATATCTGTCCCAGCTCATAGAATAAAATGCACTTGCTCTTGGAGCTGGTATGTTTTGATTATTGATAACTCTGAAATTTATCAGAAATAAAATATGAAAAAAGTGATTCCAAAAGACTTTTAAATTTGTCAGTACACAAAATAATGATACATTGCTTCTATATGTCATTTCTTTTACTTACTCTTGCAAGTTTTCAAAGATAAGTGTTGCTTCAATGTGCTCTTCTCTGAGGCGATTTTGGAAGACTGTATTTTGTTCTGGTGACACCATTAGCTTTACATCATCTCCAGGCCTAAAATATACGTTCCAGGATTCGCCAACACCACTGCTTTGTATATCCAACAATACCCTTACGTCATCGTCAGTTTTTGGAATAACTTTATAAAGTTTGTAACCAGCATAGTTTTTAAGCACTGCATCATTATGAACTATTGTTGATATTAAAACTAAGCAAACTGGAATAATTTTCATGTTTGTAACTTTATCGTCTTTGGACGAAGACTAAAATGCGTCTGGACATAGTTAATTAATCGCTTAATAGATTATATCAGATAAGCGAATTAGATAACGATTAGATGGATTGAATATTAAATGCAATCGCAAATTACGATAATAACGATAACTTAATCAACTTAAATTCATTAAATACTTCGGTATCATATCTTTGTTGCGGTTGTGGTCTATTTTGGAATATTTTTAAATTTCATTCTTATACAAAATATTTTTACAGGGATAAATACAATGTTCATACACTATTATTGGATTGATTCAATATGTTGGTTTCATATACCTTAGCACATTCTTTATGTATATTTTGACTATAAGAATCCTTGGAACCATCAACACTGAGCTGAGTTCCTTTTCAGACTGCCGCTGCTGCACACTCCGGTATATTGTTTTTAAGCTGAATGTTTTAGTTTTAAGTTTTGTTTGTTTTCTCTTTTGTACCTAAGTAATGCCTCAAACATGTATTTTGGTTGTTATGTGTTGTAGTGGTTTCTGAATAAATATTTTATCTATCTATCTATCTAAGAAGCTCTACTTTTTCATAACATTTGTTTTATACTCCGCGAAGAAGAGAATCCTAAATAGGCTATGGTAATAAATCCTAAAATGCTTCTCTACCACTTTAATACAGCTAAGAGTAGAAATTCCCGAGAGTTTCATTCGAAACACACTGACCGTACTCAAACATCTATTTCCGAATGTAATATCGCAAAAATATAAATTACAAAGTTGTCGAACAACAGTTCTGGGCAGCGTTTAGAGATCGTATATTCGTTGTACTTTATGTCTTATTGCTGCAAGTTTAGTGTTATATTGCTTTGACAGTTTCGTGCAATTTTCCGGAATGTGCAGAGAGCGTTTGCTTGATGCAGTCTTCCTGGACCGTGCAAATTCAACTGGGATTATAAGGCGTTTTCTACACAATGTATTCTAGAATTAGCAGGGTGAATTGGCTTCTTTCTGTTATAACTTTTTAATTTTGCATTTTACAATGCTATTTTTATGTGATAATTTTTAATCAAGTAAATATACTAGAAAAAAGCAACTTGTCTCATGTCGCCCTGACGGGACTCGAACCTGCATCCTTGGGAATCCGGCCCAACGCACTGACCATTTATGCTACAGAGACCTACGAGAACACGTTGAAATTCTCTAGTATATTCACCTTTTTTCTACGGTGTTGGCCACCGTCGTTTCATCAATGAGAGAAATATATCCTCGCATTCGAAAGAAACATCTTTACAGAGGTTTGACTATCGATTAAGATGAAACTGCCATCTACTTATAACTTTTTAATTTTGCATTTTACAATGCTGTTTTTATGTGATAATTTTTAATCAAGTAAATATACTAGAAAAAAGCAACTTGCCTCATGTCGCCCTGACGGGACTCGAACCCGCATCCTTGGGAATCCGGCCCAATGCACTGACCAATTATGCTACAGAGACCTACGAGAACACGTTGAAATTCTCTAGTATATTCACCTTTTTTCTACGGTGTTGGCCACCGTCGTTTCATCAATGAGAGAAAAATATATCCTCGCATTCGAAAGAAACATCTTTACAGAGGTTTGACTATCGATTAAGATGAAACTGCCATCTACTTATAACTTTTTAATTTTGCATTTTACAATGCTATTTTTATGTGATAATTTTTAATCAAGTAAATATACTAGAAAAAAGCAACTTGTCTCATGTCGCCCTGACGGGACTGGAACCCGCATCCTTGGGAATCCGGCCCAATGCACTGACCAATTATGCTACAGAGACCTACGAGAACACGTTGAAATTCTCTAGTATATTCACCTTTTTTCTACGGTGTTGGCCACCGTCGTTTCATCAATGAGAGAAATATATCCTCGCATTCGAAAGAAACATCTTTACAGAGGTTTGACTATCGATTAAGATGAAACTGCCATCTACTTATAACTTTTTAATTTTGCATTTTACAATGCTGTTTTTATGTGATAATTTTTAATCAAGTAAATATACTAGAAAAAAGCAACTTGTCTCATGTCGCCCTGACGGGACTCGAACCCGCATAGTCAAACCTCTGTACCTACTCTGTAACAGAAAATAGAAAGTCAAGAAAACTGGCAATCTAGATAATAAGGTTGCTATGATTATTATCTAATAGAAAAATACTTAAAAAGTCGATTTGATCCACCAGATGACTAGACGGGACTGAAACTTGTGAGGCAAGTCATTTATTTCTAGTAATAGTTTTCATATTAACAGCATTGTAAATTGTAAAATTAACAATTCACACAGCCTCTTTGAAGGTTTGTAAGGCAAACCAAAAATCTAATTAAGTCAAAGTAAAACCAACGCCAAAGTACATGTTTGACATTTATAAGTAGTAAGTACGTACGAAAACCAAAGACGTAAAGAACGATAACAAAAACGCCTTTTAAAGAAGCAAACATCTTTAGTGACTAACCAGCTAATAAAGATGATAAAAGCTTATGTGACTGCGTAATTACGACAACGAAAGTAGATAACTCTACCGGTCTTAACTTTTCTCGTCATCGTTTTATTTAAATAAACGTGTAAGAGAATGTTCTGTTCAAACCAATATGTAAAGGCCCTTACGCACTTGCCGCACAACCGCTGCCTGGGTGGGTCACAGCGGTACAATTATATTTATCGCTGAGCGCTGGCGTGTCGTCCGTCTACGCATAAATCAGCTAGCAGGTTCGATACTTCGTCGATCGCGAATCGGTGCGGTCGATCCGCCACGCCAATGGAAATGGACTTTAAGATTAGTTGATACAACTCGAGTGATGCAGTTATTGGGATCTTCTGATAAGTTCAAAATAGCAAATGAATTTTTATTAAAAATGTTTCAACACGTTTCAACGTTCACCCTTGAACTTAATGATAAAAACAACAAAAAAAAAGTGACAATTTGAAGGTGGCCGAAGATCTTCAAGCCCGCCCGAACAGACGACGCCGCGCACCATCAGTCTGCTTGTGACCACGGCTGTAGCAACACAGCCGAAACGTCAAGCTGTAAGTATATATAAATGTGCTACGTAATAAATGTCGCGTTGAGCCATGTTACCTTGTTTACAAATATAGAAAGAGAGTTTACAGAACGGAGAGTAACATAGGCTTCTTATTATCCCGATAGAAATTCTTCAACTTTTCTCTGGGTTTCTAAGCGTCAGATCTTATCTCAATTTTGATTTACTTGATACCGTAGTAGTTTATACACACAAAAGCAGTAAAGGCACCCACACGATCATAAATTTAACCGCCATTGTTCCGTAAATTGCAAGTACGATTGCAGAAGCTCATTAAAATAACATCTTCATTATGCTTGGAGCGATCAACAATGAGTACAATCATAAGTAAATCATTTCAACAAAACGTTTTCACAGTACCTGTGAGGAATGGGTACCTTTGAATAGTCGGGAGTTAAATATTTGACTCCATATTGTTCTTGTTATTCAGGATGTAAATCAAGGGTTGAAATGAACACCGTAATAACCCTAATCAGTAAACGTATTATTGTAAATACACTAAATCGGCTACTGAATTTTGAAACTCAAAACTTGGCTGGAGTCAACTTTAGACCGATCAGTTATTCATGTTTTAATTTTTTTTTGTATACACGTCCAGAATGTTGGAGTGATCCGAATTGTATAATACAATCAAATCTAAAGTCGAAATCGTACATTGAGGCTTACAGATATTATAAGCTTGTTCTAAACAATCTGATTCGGTTAAAATTTAAAAGATTGATTGATATTCCTTCTTTAGTACAGTCGGGGAACTTAATAAAGTTTTTATAGTAAGTGTTAAATGAAAAAGTATCACAAATAATAGAACAATATTAGGTTTTTTATTAATAATAAATATAATTATGTCTGTAACCTTATTACTTTCCCAAGAAACATTCACAATAATACTAAATTGGACGACCGGAAAGTGCCCCGATTGTACCTGTATATTAAGTTAACTTTTGACGATCAAAGATACGTTCTATTACGATGTACGTGAAGGATGTTTCCTTTGCATCGTGCATATCCAAATGCAAATTATTCTAAGCATAAAGAGTCCTGTCAAATCCAGAACATGCTTTGTATACCCAGAACATATTGTCTGTACAATACGTAGGTAGACGAACCAACAAAATTAGGAGGGCTCCATATATTTTTATCAGATACCCATAAAATCGCGTTTTGTCATAAAATATCACACGATACGGGGAATATTTATCAGATATTTTACCCTAAACTAGGGTAATTTTCAAAAGCGGAAACACTTAGGGGGCTGGGAACAAAATAATTTACGATCAGTAGGGAACCGCTTAATCAGCGTTCGGTTCATTGTTCACTTGCTCAGCTTGGAATAATGGTGCTATTGTCTCTTAGTATCGCGATAAATGTTCGCACTAAAGTTATGAGCTGTAGCGATATTGGTAAACCAACCTACATGTATATTACAGACATCTATTCAAAGGAATAAGATGTGTTTTAGGGTTCCAAACTCTAAAGAAAACAAGCAATGTAAAAGCAAAATTAAAAAGTTATAACCTTATAGGATCACTTTGTTGTCCGTCTGTCCGTCCATCCTTTCGTCTGTCTTCGTTTATCTCGAGAACGCGTGGAGGTATTGAGTTGAAATTAAAACCATATATTCAGGTCAACAGTCTGTTGAAAGAGAAAAAAAAAATTAACTTGTAAATTAACATAAAACAAAGATAGGAACGTTTATGTCGCAAAAAACTGTATGGCGTATCAGTGGGATAGAATTTCTAAATGGGGAGGCCGATGGGAATCGGTATGTATAGACCCTTCGCCACTGCTAGGTAGGCGAGTCGAGTTTTTTTTTTACTATGACGCCATTTACGCCAGTTCCGCCTAAGCAAATTAAACCTTAGCCTGTGTATGAAAAACGAATATTTTATGGACAATCTTATATCTGACAGGTCATTGCAATACCTAAATTCTATCTCCTAAATATCAAAACTGTTAAACGTTTAACTGCCAAATTCAATCTATTTGCGTTTAATAATATACCTACTTTTGACACTCAAATAATTGTAGTACGTCTGATGTCGTTTCGTCCGATTACGAAATTTTTAAGTTTATTATTTTTTAGTTCATAATTATGTAGTTCTCATAAAAGTGGACAAAAAGCATATGAAGAGTACCTAGATATTTGAATACAAATTATCTTGAAACATCACAAAGAGTACTGGGGGCCTACCGCCATCTCTTAACGCAATATTGTTTAATGTCAGTTTGTATCGTCGCAATGTTGTGTAATAACATATGTCATTTAGCAAAAAAAATATGTCATTTCGTACCGCGAACCTCTTAAAACAAGCTTGACTTTTGACGGAAGTTTTGTTGCGTCATCGCTCAATCATTCACTCAAACAAGATTTTTATCAATCAAAGCTACTACGACGTCTTAGGTCAAATAAAGTCAAGTTTGCTATTTAAACAGTATTGAAACAAAAGGAAAACAAAACGTTCTTACGACATGACGGTTTCTAAAAGATGGCGGTAGGCCTGCAAATCATTCACTCAAACAAGATTTTTATCAATCAAACCTACTACGACGTCTTGTGTCAAATAAAGTCAAGCTTGTAATTTAAACAGTATTGAAACAAAAGGAAAACAAAACGTTCTTACGACATGACGGTTTCTAAAAGATGACGGTAGGCCTGCTGGATAGTATCTACATCAAAGCGTCAAGAAAGCAATTACATTATTATTATTTTATATTTTAGTTCTTTTTCAATCAGTGGTTGTGAATTAATCTATTCGAGGTTTTTCTTTTGACTTGCACCACACATCTTCAAACCAGTAGCTACCAGTGGAACGTGTTTGCAGGGCAGTAAGGCAGCCAGTAGCTCGCATGTCGCCACTGATTACATTCCGATAATGTTTCACAGATATTACACGTGAGATGTGATCGCCGTGTCTTTTAGTTTTTAATTAATTCGTAACAAAATCTGATCGGGACTTGATATAATGATCGTACTATATTGTAAATGGTGAAGCGCTCGTGGCCGCGCTTGACAGACTGATCGTAATCAATCACGTTTGTTAAGCAACGTTCGGCCCGGTCAGGTGTCGGATGGGTGACCGTAAAGTGGCATTACAACTGAGCGCTTCCGTACTTCGGAGGGTACGTTAAACTGTCGGTCCCGGCTGTTGTTATCAGATAACGTCGTTAAGTCAAGTCAGAGGCCTTTTAGGCGGCCTGATAAACTCTGACACCAGAGGTGGCCACTAATCCTCATACGATAAAAAAAAATGTAAATGGTTAACTTGCCAGTGTGTTAACATGAAAATGAAAATGATTTTTATTTTATTTATTCTTTATTGCAATATAAAAATACAGCAAATGGCGTACTTAATGTCATCAGGCAGTCAACCATTAAAAGGTGTTAGACCTACCGTATCGGTAATAAAGTAGCACTATAAAACATAATTCAGAATATTGTAACAAAAGTGGGAATAGCTATTTACGGGTATTTAATTAACAAATAATACTTAAACTTACTACATAATATAAATATTTAACATACATACATAAATACATACATATAAAATTATAAGGACTCATTATGTCAGAGATGAAGGGGATGAGCGTAGGGATTTAAGATAGTGTTCACGGACCAGTTTCTTAAAGCAAAGACAAAGCCAGAAGTGTGGGAGGGAATTTCTAAATTGAGATTGCTGCTAGAGCGAAGGTCACGTGGATGAGAAGAACCCAGAAACTGAAATCTAGTCTTCAAGTATTCTGGGTAAGTGGATCGAACAAAACATCCAATTGAGGATTTGCCCTACCACCCGTTTCAGACTCGTTTAGCAGACAAGAAAAAACGGGCGCAAAAAAACTTACCAGCATTATCACATATCCATCATCAGCCTGTGGACGTCCACTGCTGGACATAAGCCTCTCCTAGCTCACGCCTATTGTGGCGTTCATAGGAGGCTATTAGCCTACTGCTACCACACTGGCCAGACGGGTTGGTAGAGGGTTTGTTTCAAGTTTTCCTTCTCTCGCACAGGTGTTCTATGCGTCGAGCCTCTTAGTCGACTTGTACGACATTCCAGGCAAGTAAGGGATTGTTGGTAATTATTGGTAAACGCCATTCGATTTTTTTTATTACACCAATTATCTAGGCCACGTTAAGTTTCATGAAGAATTTGTGTTATGGATTATGGATATACTTTTTTTTAATTAAATACATGCTTCACATACATATTAAACACACAGACAAATAGACATGTTCATGCACACAAATATTTATCTTGTCCGTGGGATCGAACCCGGGACTTCTGGCGCAGATGGCGGGGTTAGTACCCCTGCGCCAAACATGTCGTCTTTATTAATTATACTTTAATTATAATTATTACTTGACTTCTTCTACCGTTGAAATCATTATCTTCTAGAAGGTACAGCACTTCTGTCCACGCGTTGCGTGCAGCCACTGGTTAAACTTAAATTTTAAAGGAATTTACATTTTACACAATTAGTTTTTGAATTGCATATTATTTTATTTTATAGTGTATTGCATTACCCGACATTACACCTCTCCGGGTCGTGATCGGGGTGATAAACTACGTATTACCTTCGAAGAAAAATATGGTATTATTTAATAGGGTGCTATATATTAATATAGCACGTTTTAATCTGTATTTTTTTTTATTCAAATGTAAAGAACAAAGTTTACCTAAAACGACCGACGTTTCATAACTTCCAACTAAAGCATACCTTTAATATTATTTATTGGGTCTTAAACCCTTACCATTTTCGGCAGAACTTTTTGTCATAATTTTATTTTGCATAACAACGGTTGCTATAAAACTCATTTGTCATACACTCAAAACGCATAATTTTGTTAGTCAGAATAATAATTATCATTAGACAGAATTCCCATATCCATAATAATAAAAAAGCAGAGTCATCATTTGGCAGAACTAGTGGACAGAACGTTCACAGGCAGAATCGTCTTTTGGCAGAAATTTCATATCCATAATAATCAAAAAGCAGAATCATCATTTAGCAGAATGTTTACAGGAAGAATCGTCTTTTGGCACAAATTTCCTGGCTATAGTAATTATAATGTGAAAATATTCTGCCAAACGATGTTTCTGATTTTTTATTATTATGTATATGCTGACAAGCATGTTTGCTTGCTACTTGCATCGAGTTCAAAACTACTGTCTCTGGTTCAATTATTGGCAAGTATAAAGTAAGCATGCAGGCAAGTAGCAAGCATGCAAGGAAGCAGCAAGCAAGCATGCTTGCAAGCAGGCACGCATGACTTCTGTCACGGCTCCGGCACTGCGGGGCTCCGGGGCTTCGGCAATCCCACGCGATCCTATCGTCGCTGATGGTTTTCGCTCACCACCACAGCTTCGGCTTGCTGGTCGGCTTTGCCGGCCAGCCTCAGCCGCGGCGGCGACCGTTATGACCTGCTCCTCAACTCGCGGGCCACCTCCCCCTCCGCGCCTGCTGGGGCTTAAATTACACCCTAGGGGTAGGGCATACAAGACAGCGTGTAGTCGGTTTTACAGCGATTCGGTACTGTCACTGGCTAGTATAGCACAACATTGCAGGACTTTTAAAATATTTATATATTATTTATAATAGATTATTTAAAAAGAAATTATAAAATGTTTTATTTAATAAGAATTTAATAAGAAACCAACTAAATTATTTCAAATGAAATTCTGACATCTTCGTAGTATGCCAAGTGAAATTAAACCAAATAAAAGGTGTGCGAAAAAAATTTGGTATGCCAAATAAAATTATGCCAAAGGTAATATAAACATAAACAGTATGTCATTGTAAATTCGGATATATAAACATTCTACTAATCAACAATTATGCTAAATAATATTAATGCCTAAAAAATATTCGTTTAAAAAAGATTCCGCCAAGTGTGTTATGCCAAATAAGTTTCTGCGCATCGAGATTCTGCCAGATAGAGGGAACCCTATTTATTTCATATTCCAACTAGCCCATTTCAATATTAAAACCTTTGAAGGAACGGATAGCTCGTGCTTTAGTAAAAAAACAACGGAAAAGAAAATCTCCTTTGCTTAAAAGATAAAAGCTTAACCGATCTTTTGTAGTCAAAGGAATAACTGGTAGTAAAATTACTTCATATCTCGTTATGGAGAATAAAGCAATTTTTCTGCAATCTCTATTATGTCATGAGTTAAAGTTTTGTAGAACCCAAAAGGATGTGACGAATATCACAAATCCTTAGTCACTCTAATGTCACTCAGGAATAATGATGGTGGAAGAATTTTCAAAATCGGTTCCGTAGTTTCAGAGAGTGGTTCATTTGAAATTGTCTTTTCTACGAACAAACCATTAGATTTATAAGACCTATGCTAAGTAGAGAGATTTATGAAGATGAATCATAAATATCTATAAACTAAACTCACAAACTACTTCTTTATAATATTAGTGTGATTAAACGTTTATTAATTATCTTTAACTGATATTATCATTACTGTCGCTCATATGTTCGCGCGCCCGGCCTGCGATTGTTTAGGTTAAGCAACTTTCGCAATGGTCGGTCACAGGACGGGTGACCAAAAATTTACTATCTCGAGCTAAGTTAAGATATAAGGCTTAACGCGCCTTCAGAAGCACGGAGGAGCTTGAGATAGTAAATTTTTTGTCACCCATCCCGTGACTGACCATTGCAAAAGTTGCTTAACCTCAACAATCGCAGGCCGAGCGCGCGAACCACTGCGCCACGGGCTCCTCTAAGTGATATATAATTAGCATGAAATCCGCTTCAGTATGAGAAATTGTTTTCACAAATCGAGGTTTCCCGCCCTAACAGAATTTACCGTAAACAAGGTTTGCCATTGGATTCGTAGGTACGTGGCTGCAAAATACAGCATACACTTTTATTTTAGAAATATGTACTTAAGTATATTATTTATGTTTTTACAAAAAAGTAAATAAGTATGTAAGCACATGTAAGTACTTAGACTTTTTAGAAATTGATTTACTAAAATTATTGATCTTTTATTTTATTTGATATTTTGTTACGCTTTGCACTTGAGAATTAGTTATTCAATAACGAAAAAACTGCTGAAAGGATTGGCATGAAATTTGACACACAAACAGTTTATAGCCTTTATTAAAGCGCTATACGACTGAAGCGAGATAGTAGGTAATGAGAAAAGGACGCGCGCGATATGATAGTGAGGCCAATTTTGCAGATTATCGAAAGAACCACGAAACCACTTCGTAGTAAATAACTATAGCTATTAAAGAGAAAATGAAAACATACGATTCTAAATATTTTCGGTGTCCACCATTAAACCAATTTCCAATAGTGTATGTTACCCCATTTGAGAATAATCTTGAAAAATCGTATTTTTAGGGGTCGCAAAGAAAAAGTGTCGTGGCATAATCGTGTTTATGAAACTATACAAATCTAGATAAGAGTAAGAAGAAATATATATATATTATTACCAGATTTGTAACATCTCTAACCATCCTATAGTTTTCACATATATAGAGTGTCTTAAAACATAGTTTATCCTGATATTCCTACGGGAAGAGAACCACGCGGGTAAAACCGCCGACGACTATTGATAAAATTTGTAATAAGGATTACATACCATGGCGTTGGATACTTTTTTTTTATCACGACGGTGAGACTCTTAGCCTTCATCATACCTGATGTTAAGTATTGATAAGGCTGAAGATGGAAGCGAGCCTCTCCCGGAATCCTCAACCACCGAGGAACTTTCTTATCTCTAACTGCCGGAACACAACAATGCTGAAAACACAGTTGTTATGGCGTTAGACTTAGATAAGATGGTGGTAGCTAGCCAGGAGGACTCACAACGAGTCCTACCACCAACCAAACCGAATACAATATTTACCCGCTGGGAGTCGAACCCGGGACCCCTGGATCTGATACCGGTAGTTGTTACCGCTAGACCACAGAGGCGGTTTGGTTTATATGTCAAACATTGCTTAGTCTACGCTGTATGTATGTGCCAGATCTCTGTGTATTTGTTTATTTTTGTTCATAATATTTTAAACTTTCGCGTTCCATTATAATTATATATTAACACAACGTGACTCAAACGCGGCATATTTTTATGTAGTACAAACTATTTTTGTTTAAACAAAATACCCTCTCCATACTTTGGTAAATCGTGATTCTATTGTCATTTTCTCTCAGCCTCTATCCATCGATTGATATATCAATATCCAACTAAAGCTGGAAGCTGTAAAATCAAAATGACTTTCAAAAATACGTGTTCTTGACCTTATAGGCAACGTATTAGCATTCTTATTGTATGTAAAGTAATACTATATTTTTCTTTTGTCGTACAAATGTAGGTAATGAGACACGGATACAAATACCAAAATTATGTTCGATAAGTTTTCCTTTATTCCTATTCGCAGAACGAAAGAACAAGTAATCAAAAAGTAACTGGTTTTCCATTGATTAAAGACCAACATCAAAAGTCAGACTTCGCTACTGTCGGAAAACCGCTCCATAGATATTGGAAATATGTAAAAAAATACATTTTTCAGTTAACCTAAATCTGACATTCATATCGTTACGGGAGCCAGCAAAGCCTCAACCCGATCTCCATATTGGAAAACTACGTCACACCAAAGCTGGACCAACTAAAAATCACACACTAGCGACCGTTACAGAAAATAGAATTCTAAAATTCAAAATGCAACCGTCGACCGGAAATGAATCCCGCGGAGTCCGTCCTGATACGGATCTGATGGAGCTCCGCGTCCTACTTCCCGTCGGTTCGCGCCTTTATGGCTTCCATTTTCAAATGGCGAGATGGCCATTGGTTGGTTGCTCTTTGTAACGGACGATTGCGAAAATTTTTGGATTCTTGAAAGTGTGACGGCCATCTCCATTCTGTTTGTATATTTCTAAGGTCTTTGGAAGATAACAATAAAATAAAATTGTTATCTGTTTTGTGTCTGTTACCTATCCTGCCTACCAAACCAGAAGTTATGGGTTCGAGCTGCACCTATGACGGCATTCATGTGAAAAACATGTAATAAGTGAGTACGTAGGACAGTGGCGCACTGGTTAGTATGCTCAGCCTGCAGTTGTGGCGCTTAACCAATTTTCACATTGATCAGACACGGGATGGGTTATCAAATATTTATCATCTCAAGCTTTTTGTGCTTCGGAAGGTACGTCACGAGCGTGATAGGTATTTTCAAGTGAAATCACCTACCTAATTTTCCCGACGTTGCGGCCATGTTACATCGGCCGTGATCACGGGCTGACTGAAAATGCGATGCTACGTCTTGCCGTCCAGTTTTTTCTCGACGTACCGTCACACACAACACACTAATAGTGTCCCTATTCTGTACCGCAGCCGTATTCTGCTTGTTAGATAACCGTGAAGCAAAAACGTTTTTTATCACTGATTTCCAGGTTGTAGACAATTTAAAACCATCCTCACGATTGAAATTGTTAAGATGTTTTTTAATTTTAATCGCCCGTGAATAAAAATGGCGATCCGTGGAAAGAACCTGGCTGCGGTGAAATTATATACAGTGATTTGTCTCTGTCCACTCTCTAGTTACTCTAGTAGATATTTTGCAATCGCTGATTTAATAGTTTGACGGTTTTTAACAGTTGTGATGTGTTCACGGACCCTCTCAGTGATAGCACGTTTAGTCTGACCAATATAACGGCTACCACAACTGCAGTCTATCTTGTACCCACCAGGTGTTTGTAATGGTAAGTCATCCTTCGGCGTGCCCACTATGTTATTGACCTTTAAAGTAGGAGTATATATCGTCGGTGAAGAGTAATTACGTAATACGCGTCCGTTCTTGTCTGTTACTCCTTTAATATTTGATATCCATTTCTCTTCACCTTCTGAACATGGGCTAACTGAACTGATGGGTGAAATACCTATAACGTTCTACGCGTTTAATGCCCGTTTCAAATGTCAATATTTATGATGCAACGCGATTAAAAGTCTATATAAGCCTTTAGTAAGCTTTTGGTAGGTAGTTGCCATCAATCTACATAGAGTCCGTGTGGTGGGTCGTGGTCGCAGGCAGCCTATCCTCCTCATCTATCCACCAGGATAGCAGATGTGCCTGTCGGAATAAAAAAGCTAACAAAAACCATATCATAGAACGGAAAACATCTTCACGACAAGTTCAATCTGGCTATTTAATTTTCCCAAGTGCATTAAATCTGTTGAACCACGTAAACCGATGTACAGTCGGCGACATAAATAAGCTGGCACGTAAGATTTAACGCGGCTGTAACCGAGATAGGTATCAGTTGAATGTATTGCAAGTGGAGGGCGATGGTACGTCGCTGTCTATTCAGATATTTACGAGTTTGACTGTACTTAGTTATAGGTTTATTGTGTTAATGTGAGTGCAGTTCGTCTGCGGTTTGAAAGATATTATGTAGATGTGGAAAGGAAATTATTTCTCTAATCAATTTGATTCGTAAATCCATCATTCATCTATCAGAAGTCTCGCTATGAAAATGTATTAAGTATCTCTCGAAATAAAAAGCATTTATTACCACATCACCTACGCTTCGTTTTCGCATGACGAAGATGCTTGACACTTAAGCTTGTATAGGAGCTCAAGCAACTCTCACAAGGTGACCAAAAATCGACCATTTATTGAGAACTAGCTTCCGCCGACGGTTTCCCCCGCGTGGTTCTCGTTCCCGTGGGAATACCGGGATAAAAAGTAGCCTATGTTACTCTGCGTCCTTTCAACTAACTCTATGAAAAAAAATCAAATCGAGAACATATACTAGAAAAAAGCAACTAGTCTCATGTCGCCCTGGCGGGATTGCCCTTGGGAATCCGGCCCAATGCACTGGGCATAGAGTATATTTTCTTGTTTAATATTTATCACATAAAAATAGCATTGTAAAATGCAAAATTAAAAAAGTTATAAAAATCAAATCGTTTGGTTGCTTAGTTAGGGCGTCAAGGAAGGACAAACAAACATAATTTCGCATTTATAATATTTATTAGGATTAGGATTAATCTTTGAAAAGCACATTGGTCTCGGTTGCATTTGCAATTGTTTACACTCTTGCACCTTGGTTCACATAGAGCTTGTGTGGCCGGTGGATATGGCATTCTATATGTGGACTTATAGCCAACATCAGAATTAATAGGGATGATCGTAAAGGGCTATATATTGCAATATGTAATGACAGATGTCAATAGTATTTGATGTAGCAGTGCTAGGTACAGTGCGACAGAAAGGAGTAGAAAGCGAATTTTTGAGGAACTTACCAACTACACTATATGGCAGCATAACTTCCGGTTGTCAAGTTGGTAATTCTACTGTCAAACCTTTAGCATCTTCATATTAAATAATTATTTTCGACATTCAGAAGTGGAAATTGTGACAGACTCCAAGACTATTGACTTAATTAAGAAGCGGCGATGCCCGTGATATAATACAAATAAAAGCTGGTTTTACAGAAATAGAGCTAATAATTTATAAGGAATATGTCAAGTATCAAACTTGTTTTCGTAGTATTATCAGTGTTGCTAGTTGTAGTCTAGTACTAGTCTATTGGCGCCCTCAATTTTTATCTACTCTTTTCTGTCGCACTATAGGTAAGCGTGAGTGACCCGGCGAAGAAATAGATGACTTACAATAATAAACCATGACGTTACGCCGTCGGGCCTGGCATGAGCGGCTTTTATCGACTCGATAACGTGTTATTGTCCCGCTCACATCGTAGCGGAGTAAGCAAGACAGCATGAAGCGTTTTATCATATCGCGTGATACAGCGATGTTGATGCTAGGGGGGCTAATCTCCATAAGACAATCGTTAATAAGTAACTACGTCATAGTTTGATAAATTTTAAATAGAAAAATATTGGAAAAAAAATCAACTCGGCGTTCCCTAAAATATGGTTGAGGGAAGCGATGGCTGGTTCATGCGTCATGCTCGTGATAGCGTGCCGCCAGCGGAAATGGGTCTACTTCAATCTGCTAATCTTAATGTTGTGTTTAAAGCTTAAATATTTTTATCTAAAACAATTGATACTGACCTGCATGTACCTCACAACTTGTAGTACAGTAATCTTGTAATACGAGAAATGTTGAAATGTATGATAGATAAGTCTTTCTTTGTCAGTTGAAAATTGTTTACGGCTACAATAACCATAGCGATCATTAGCGATAAGCCTGATTGTGGTAGCATGGGGCATTGCGTAAGGGCGCACACACTCATACCTGGCGTTCCGGTGGGGCGCAGGTATCTTAACTAAATTTTATTTTATTTATGTGCATTTTAATTTTAATTTTACTTTTTAACTTTAATTTGATTTAATCTAATCTAATTTAATGTATTAATTTAGGTGAATTTAATTTTGATTTAATCCGATTTAATTTTGTAATTGACATTTGTAAACAACATATGGACATTGTCTGAATTAAATGAATTTTATTTTATTTTATTTTTATTTATAAAATGTAATAATAAATTAGTATTTTCTTTTTGTGACGGAACTTGACCTTACTTGATATGTTAAGGTCACTTTTAAATTTGACGACTCTGTATGAAATAAGACAAGGAGAAGGAAACAGCACATAACGAGTTTTTTGCCGGTTCTTCTCAACTTTACAAGGTCTCCCGCCGTAGGGTTTGTGAACAGATGGCGTAGCTTCTTTGACGTTCCTATGTGCTTGTAACAGCCTAGACTGAATAAATGATATTGACTTTCACTTTGACTTTGACTCGGCCACAATGAATTCTCAGATGGAACTTGAACCCACGACCTTTGGCAATCCGGCCCACTGCCCTACCCGCTGAGCTATCGAGACTTTTTTTTATTTATTTTTATTAACGACGGGGAGACTTTTAGCCTTCATCATACCTGATGTTAAGTATTGATAAGGCTGAAGATGGAAGCGAGCCTCTCCCGGAATCCTCAACCACTGAGGAACTGGCTACCTTATCTCTAACTGCCGGAACACAACAATGCTGAACACATTGTTATTATGGCGTCAGACTTGCGGACTCTTAAATAATATTGCATGATCACAGAACACAGACACTTCACCGATCACGTAATTTGAACACGCGATTCCAAAGGATATTCTTCTTCTGTTGCTGTCGAAGAACAGTCTCTTGAGCGTCGCCACATTAGCATCAAACGACGCAGCAATATTTTAATTAAATAACTTGATCAGGCGACAAGCTTTTATATCATCTATATAAGTAATGACGTTATAAGTTGAAAGTAATTTCAATTTATTTATTTACATAAATATGAGTACATAAAAGGTCACAAGGTACAATATTTAGTCCGTCATATTTTACCCATAAAAGGTGTGCAAAGCAGTAATAATAATTAGATTAAAACAACTTCAAATAAAATGTCAGCAAATTAAAGTCAGGTCTAACAATTCCCGTACATCGTAAAAGTTATATTCATTTAACCATTTATATAATTTGTTTTTAAATGCAGTATTAGAACAGGGGGCCTACCATCAACTGTAATGCGATTCATTTTAGGTTACTTTTAGGTAGTAAGTGCGGGACGCCGCTAGACGCGCCATATGGCAGCATCCCACTCTCACAACCTACAATGAATTGCATTACAGTTGATGGTAAGGCCCCTGATCTCTCTAATATTGGCAGGTAATTTATTATATATTTTAACAGACATATAGTAAGAGTTTATTTAACTCCGGACCCCGGAGAATTGATATTCCATTGTTCTCTAGACACCGGTATCTCACGTAATACATAAGGAACTCCCAATATAAACTTCTGCCATATCCTAAAACTTACAAACGTAAAGAAAGAACTTATACCTACCTACCTATTTCAATCGCAAAAAGTTCGCTTCAATTATTATCTTCAATATTTTAACCTAACTACCACTCACCCAGATCGGACATGGCAGTATTAAATTTCCTTCGAGTAGTCACAGTGATGGCAGCCTGTCCTTACGGTGGAAGGTTGAAGGTTGCAAAAATGGAAGAACTCTAGTGAAATAATGTATTTTATCATCCGTTTTTAGTATTTTTTTTGTTATTACCAACTAACAAAATAGTTTTATAAACTTACACATTCACAAAAAACCACAAAGGTTGAAAATAGGAATGTGCTATTTGACAAACATTAGCTTAAATAATATAAGTATTAGTTAACACTCACTCACGCTATTTTTACAAATAGAAAGGTAATTATTTTACAAGATCGCTGCATTAAAATTAATTCTTAATGAGAAAAACTAATGTAGGTAGGCTCGCACATTATACGCTTAAAATGTGCTTACCTATGCGCGCGCGGCACAATAGATTGCGCACGCGCACACACAACTATAGCTAACATGAACCAACTCAAGTAAGGGAACTTTCATATAGGATGTCATAATGTTTCCCGCCGTCGGGTTTGTGAACCGATAGCGTAGCTTCTTTGACGTTTATAAGTGCTTGTTTATTAGCCTTGACTGAATAAAATATGATATTGAATTTTGTTTTTTTTTTTTTATAGTGACACACGAAGATATCTTTCAAATGTATGGAGAAGTGTCAAATGAAGTGTCATTTAAAACACCATTCGTTCTGAAAGGGAGTGCGACTATAAGTTACTCGTACTTACACTATTCCATAAATCACTGCCTTTGAAATCTGATAGTTTTTGAAATTAGACAATTAGGGGGCAGTTTCGTCGCTGTTATTATTGTCACATTTTGTAAGACAGCCACAATAGCGATGAAACTGAATCTGAACCGAGTTTTTATTAGAAAATCAGCCCTCCGATGTTATGATAAAGAATAGTAATTGAAGGTGAACTCACTCTTCTTTGAAGGTGAATCCTCATCCATTGACGAACTGGCTAACTGAATTCCCGAAACGCAGAAACATCCTTCTGATGACGACCGACCTAGATAACTTGGTGGAGTTTAGTCATGCGGACTCAGAATAAGCCCATTAAACAATCTCAATATTAACCAATTGTCACTGTTAAGGTTATCAGTGACAATCAGGTTATCAGATCCGAAGGTCCGGTCGTGTTACCGCTACAGTAGTGGTTATTTATTTATTTATTTTTATTTATTTTTATTTATTTTTATTTATTTTTATTTATTTTTATTTATTTTTATTTATTTTTATTTATTTTTATTTATTTTTATTTATTTTTATTTGTTTTTATTTATTTTTATTTATTTAACAACAACTCGAAATGAATACAAGATATAATAATAGGTGCTACACGAGAACAAACAAATGATTGAGTAAACAGTATTATGGAAAATTAAAATTTATAAAAGTGAATTACGAGCATACATGCATGATAATCATTCAATTGAAAATTAAGTATAAATTATTTAAATAATAAAATAAATTATGCAATACAATTATTTAATTAAATTTAAATGTCAACATGTAATTTAATGTAATAAAATAAGATAAGATGTCTGATCGATATTTTTTGGTTCCATTCAACGGTATTCTGTTTATTTTCTGACAACTTCTTGATCAATACTGTTTTTAAAGCCAGAATGAGCACCCCAATACGTGTACCCGGTAACACCCTCTCGTCTCCTGTAGCCCGGTGTGAAAGCCTAGCGGGGGCCGTAATCTAATTTCTTACGAGCTTATAGTGATGCACTTATCGCGAATAGTGAAGGATTTTCACCGTAACACATTATTTCTGTGTGTGTGCAATACAAAATTGACACATAGTTGAATTGATAAAATTTAATTACTTATACCGCTTGTTATGTGTACTACTAAGGCAACAAATAGAAAGTAGGCAACAGTACAGTTTCTATACGCTAACACGTTTGAGTCAAAAATGTTTGCGTATTGAAATTATAGATATAGATATAGTACATCGACATATTGATGTTAAATATTAAACAAGAAAAATATACTAGAAACAAACAACGTCTGCTCTGACAAGATTTGAACTCGCATTCTTGGGAATCCGGCCCAATGCACTACCCAAATTATGCTACAGAGACTTATGAGAACACGTCAATTTTTTCCAGTATATTCACCTTTCTACGGTGTTGGCCACCGTCGTTTCATCAAAGAGAGCGGCATTCGAAAGTTTTTTTTTTTTACAAATGTTGACTATCGATAAAGATAAAACAGCCATCTAATTATAACTTTTTAGTTTTGCATTTTACAATGCTATTTTTATGTGAGAAATATTTAACAACAAAATATACTACAAAAAAACGGCTTGTCTCATGTCGCTCTGACGGGATATGAACCCGCATCCTTGGGAATTCAACATGAGGCAAGTTGTTTTTTTCTAGTAAGTATATTTTCTTGTTTAATATTTATCACATAAAAATAGCATTCATCATCATCATCATCATCAGCCTGTCGCAGTCCACTGCTGGACATAAGCCTCTCCAAGTGCACGCCACTGAGATCTGTTTTAAAATAGCATTGCAAAATGCAAAATTAAAAAGTATTAATGTTATGTTGATACTAACAAAAGTTTTGACACATTGCCTGCCATACATGCACAAAATGTTGCAGTGTTGTTGGATGTGACCAAAAATTTGTTAGCTCTCTTTTTCATGGTTCGGAAGGCACGTTAAAAGACGTTTGTTCCGACTGTACTTGCAGTCGTTAGGACCCACCAATTTGCATTGGGCCCGCGTGGTAGGCCCATTCTCCCCTTATCCGCCCAAAACGAAGGTCTGTGGCCCAGCAATTCGGACATTCTTCTTCTTCTTCTTCTTATCGAGTGAGGAGTTAGTGGCCATCTCTGGTGTCAGAGTTTATCAAGCCGCCTATAAGGCCTCTGACTTGCCTTAACGACTGTAATCAAATGACAACAGCTGGGACCGACGGTTTAACGTGCCCTCCGAAGCACGGAAGCGCTCAGTTGTAATGCCACTTTACGGTCACCCATCCGACACCTGACCGGGCCGAACTTTGCTTAACGAACGTGATCGAATACGATCTGTCTGTCAAGCGCGGCCATGAGCGCTTCAATTTTAATATGGACATTAAAAATGGCTGATGCTAATCCCACTAGCAAATAAAGTTCGCGGAGAACGGTAAAGTTTAACTGTGCCATTAACCTCTTTTCATAAACTTCCATGTAATCAGTTGTCATACTTTCGATCGATGCTTTTCATCAAAGTCCACAGATTATCGTACTGTTGCAATGCAATCGTCGCGGTCTGAAGTTACTGATGCGTGGTAATTTTAATATGAATGGCTGTTCGGATCCACTCTGATTAATCAGGATAAGATTAATGAGAAACATTATTGAGTGTGCGAAATAAGCACAACGAATGGAAAACATTAAAACAAAAGAAAAAAACGACAATAACAGTTTTGTACACTTTCTGGTACCGACATGCCGCATCTCGAATACATGTTCGCTCATGCGCCTTATATTCTTGGCTGCTCGGTTAAGTTATGTTTGTCACATGTTTACATGGAACATCGTGTCTTTTTACCATTACCTGTCGTTAATTATTATTTAAGATTTGATTTAAAATTGTTTAAATTTTTCTTCGCTCTTGTTTCGTTTATTTTATTACGACCTGTTTGGCGCAGGGGTACTAACCCCTCCTTCTGCGCCAGAGGTCCCGGGTTCGATCCCCGGACAAGACAAATATTTGTGTGCATGAACATGTCTATTTGTCTTGGTCTGGGTGTTTAATATGTATATTATGTATGTATTTACAAAAAAAAGTATATAAGTATGTTTATCCGTTATCTAGTATCCATAACACAAGTTCTTCATGATACTTAACGTGGGCTAGATAATTGGTGTGATTGTATGGAAATATTTATTTATTTATTTTTAAGTTATAAATTATTGTTTTTTTCTCAGTCAGTGAATTTTTGTAATTCTTTATAAGAAATAAAATCTTACTTTAATTTCGTAGATTTTTTATAGCGTCTTACTGATTCAACTGAGCAGCAAAGGTGTTACACCGTAACTATAGAAAGATTATTGAAATTGGTGTTGGTATACATCAAATGTCTATATGGCCAGTCTTTGCAGTGAGTTCTACTGCCTCAGCAATGGTTGTTTAGAAAATGAGAGGTCAGAAATACACCATCAAAGATACAAGTTAATTAATTAATTAATTACTTATTTTATTTCGTTTGGAGCTAATTGTGTAATTAAAGTCGATAAAAGCAATACTAAAACCGAGAATAAAGTGTTGTGAACACGCATAACAAAATTTATCGATGTCTTCCATTCGAAAAAAGAACAGCTCTCGTACTACACAGCATGGCGGGAATAAACAATATGGCGGACACGCGTGATTTACGCGCGCTCGGATATTGTTGAAATTCGCGTCGATAGCGCTTTTGTTTCGCCGTCTGCCTTCTTATCGCCATTTAGGGATGTGGCGGCTAAAACGACTTATCTATTATCGATAGAAATATTGTGAGCGGAATTGATTTTATGGCTTTGCCACTGGGTGTTGACATTGCGTTGGTGCTTGCGGAATAACTTAAAATAACGGAAGAAATATTTGAATTTTCATTTCTATATTGCGGTAACTGTAGAATCGTTTATAACTAAAAAAATATATGATCACTATTTTGATCTACACTTACCGGCACATCTAAAAGCCCATCCCATTATTTTCATAAAAACATGCTCTCTACGAATACGACATTAAAATGTCAATATATTTCCGCAAAGATCTGTATGCTAATGTTATGTCAAGTATACGACAGTCCAATGAGCACTTAATTGAGTTTTAAAAATCTCTTGTTTCCACACATTTGTTTAAACAAAGGATTACTTTAATGCGACCTATTGTATGGTGATATGATGAAGCATTAATTGAAATAAACAAACTTTTTTATTTCAATGAACAAAATAACGGGGTAGACAGTTCGATGTGCCGATCATTGTATAAACTTTTAGTAGATCATCGTGAATGAGGAGTGAGGATAATGAATAAGGATCTTCTTTTTGCAATAAATTTGATAATCATATTAAACACTCAGAGTTTCACATATCACTATTTTCACATATAGAGAGAATGCAATTAATTTATAAATACAAGGCAAAAATTAATACATTATTATTTGAAAACTATTACAAAATGCATGCCATAACAGATAGATTACATAACATTCAGAAATTAATCAGCACTTATATTTGAAAAATAAGCTTAATAATAATAATTTTAGATAAAATCGTAGTTTTAATAATTTTCATGATTGAAATACACAGCATTCAAATAAATTAACTAGGTACACTATAAACAAATAAAAAAAAAAACAAAATTAAATTAAAATAAATTGAATAGAATTGAATAAAATATATTGAATTAAAATTATACAATTAAATAAAAAAAAACGTTAAAAAATGCAATGACTAGCGGTGGATTTTTAAAGGTGATAGTTACTGTTTTTAAAAGCATAACCGATATTAATTTGTATATATTTATCTCTATACTTACCAAAACCTATTGAGTGATCAGACGTCAAAAGGAACGAACAGATACACAGAGATACCTAAAGAAACTACTATATTAAGTAAACTTTATTTCTGGCATTTATATTGTTACTATGGATTTAAGGAATGATAACTTCCGCAATTCGTTCTAAGTAACTGTAATTTTGAATCATGTAAAACAATATCATTTTTATTTTTTTCAATCGATCATATCGATAATCGATAACAGTTACTAGATCATCCCTATTATAGGACAGACTGCCCCTAGTCGAATAGCACAACCAAAAAGCGAAATATGAAACGCATTCCACTGCAGTATCCCATAGGGATATTAATGGGATTTGAGCGTATATTCCATTTACATGTCGAATACAAGAAATTTGTCAGCTAAACACTAATTGTATTTGAGCATTTAAATAAATACATGGATTTCATTTATTACGACCTTGGTTGTTGCGACCATTTATTTATAACGACGTTAAATATGTGAATGAACGACGGGGACTCTCTTAGCTTAGCCTTCATCATACCAGATCTTAATTAATTGTCCGTATTTTTAGGTTTTTAGGGGATTTTTATTTTCACTCTCAAAGTTGTTTTATTTCAATGAACAGTGCGCGCCAAAACTTAAGATGTGTTAATTGACAATATGTACCCCCGCTGGGAATCGAAAGTCCCTGGGTCTGATACCGGTGGTTGTTCCACTAGACCACAGAGGCGGTTAAAATACAGCGAGCATACTTTAGCACAAAATTCATGTGGCTATAGTGACTTTGTGATACTAACATAAAACATAACTACTGTAAATTGTGTAAGAGGACAATATTCTAATATGAGTATGAGAAAATTTTCCTCTTTTATTAAATATATTTCAAGATTGGAGATTTGTGTTTGGCAACAACATGTTACATTGTAAATGTTGTTGTTTCTGTTAAGGCTGATAAGTTTCTTGCGGCCGTTCTTCTTATCAGTTAAAATATATCCTGAATGGCTGGTAGGAAAAAAAAATGTTGGACTATTCGAAAGTACTTATCTATAAGTCTATTTGAATAAAAATCTTTGACTTTGACTTTTACTTTGGATGTAACACCGAGTTCGGGTTCAGCGACAGTTTTTAATGAATCATTTGTAACAAATTCCTAAAAAACCCATGCAGATATTGCCACCAGAGTCGGCCGTCAAAGACACAATACCTTACTTATATTTTGTTTACATCTACACAGATGGTCAGCAACTGTGGAGACCTTTACCTGCTGTATATAGATACTTATCAGCTATATCTGACCTTTACCTTTTTTAGCTAACCGTGTATTGTTACGGAGTTTAATGTATGGTTCAGTCACAAAGTAGAGTAGCAACAGTGTTTAGTATACTTTTGAATAAGTCTTCTTCTTATCGTATTAGGATTAGTGGCCACCTCTGGTGTCAGAGTTTATCAAGCCGCCTAAATGGCCTCTGACTTGGCTTAACGACTGTTATCAGATGACAACAGCCGGGACCGTCGGTATAACGTACGGAAACGCTCAATTGTAATGCCACTTTGCGGTCACCCATCCGACACTTGACCAGACCGAACGTTGCTTAACAAACGTGATCGATTACGATCAGTCTGTCAAGCGCGGCCACGAGCGCTTCAATAAGTAAGGCTCATTGACGTACATTTACTGAGAAAAGGCAAAAATCATTTGAAATCTATATCTCTTTACCTTTTCCTGTAACGACTTCCGAATGTATAATGTCGAAATTAGAGTGACGACGTTATACCCGAAATCCTATCTGACGATATCACATACCCTACATACATTGATATGATTCCGAGATAAATAGCTACAGATATCAGAACCAAATATAGGTATTATATCACGAATATACAGGGTGGTCCAAGCCTGGTGGATATATATATATATATATATATATATTATAGATAGTTGACCAAGCGGCCTTAAAGTAATAAGTCGCGTCCTGAACTTTTAAGCGAAATACAAAAGCAGTCCATACATAGGTACTCCTAAATACCTATGATTTTTTTTATTGACGCTGTTTTTGGAGAAGACATTACTTTCAGTATTTGAATAAATAATTAATTAATAAACAAATAATTGCATAAAATCACACCAATTATCTAGCCCACGTTCAGTTTTATGAAGAACTTGTATTATGGATAGGTAATAGATAACATAGTTATTTACTTGGATGACCCTTTGGCACAGGGGTACTAAACTCATCTTCTGCGCCAGAGGTCCCGGGTTCGATCCCCGGACAAGACAAATATTTGTGTGCATGAACATGCCTATTTGTCTTGGTCTGAGTGTTTAATATGTATATTATGTATGTATTTACAAAAAAGGCTATAAGTATGTTTATCCGTTATCTAGTATCCATAACACAAGTTCCTAATGAAACTTACCGTGGGCTAGATAATTGGAGAGATTGTATGAATTATTTATTTTATTATTTATTATTATTTTACTTTGTTTTATGTAAAAACAAACATATATACAATTAAACACCTAGACCAAGACAAATATACATGTTCATGCACAGAAATATTTGTCTTGTCCGGGGATCGAACCCGTGACCTCTGGCGCATAAGGCGGGCTTACTACCCCTGCGCCAAACAGGTCGTCAATAAATTTAGAAGATAACATGCTCCTTCTAATCTCCGTCTTGAGTTATATCTGTGGTTTTGCTTATTAATTAATTTAAGGTTCCGTCAAAAACATTTGTCTCTTTGATAAAAACCATCGTTAAATTTTTCTCCCAAACAAAGACTCTTCCCACAAAGCCTGCTTCTGTCACTCCAATCATGCAAACATTTGATAGTGAAAACCTATCAGTTGCGGCATCCACAGAGGGCTCAATAGTGGGTCTTTTTACAGGCACATAGCTCTGACCCGCAGTCTGTACGCTGTGATTTCATATGGAAAAAGGAAATAATAGTGTGGATGCGGTGACGACGTAAAGGGGAAGCTTGTCAAAGAGGAGTTTGGTGGCTTTGTGGTTCACGCGTTTAACCTGCGTTCGTAGCTGTTAAGAAAGTTTCGCAATGGTCGGTCACAGGGTAGGTAACCCGAAATTTGTTATATCGAGCTCCTCTGTTCATGTGAAGGTACATTACGCTGTATTTTGGAGTCGTTCAAACCCACGAATCCGCTTTAGGCCGGCCTGGTGGGTCATGACCCATTCTCCATATCCTCTATCGTATAAGGAAGGCCCCAGCCTCCACTGCTGGAGCACTGGAATTCCGTTTTACTTTAAAGTGGCTGAGATGATGATGATTATAAAAGCTTGCATAACAGAAAAAGGCCAAGAAATTTTAACTTTCATAGGTACTACGAAAATCTTTTTTTTATGAACCAAGGGGGACACTCTTAGCCTTTAGTATACCTGATGTTAAGTATTGATAAGGCTGAAGATGGAAGCGAGCCTCTCCCGTAATCCTCAATCACTGAGGAACTGGCTATCTTATCTCTAACTGCCGGAACACAACATTGCTGAAAACATTGTTGTTATGGCGTCAGACTTAGATAAGATGGTGGTAGCTAGCCAGGCGGACTTACAACGAGTCGTTCCACCAACCAATAAATCATAGTAATTGCTCAATCTGTTAGGTATTTGTCTGGTCCGATGGCGGCGCAGTGGTTTTATTATGCTTGCTGCGTCCCGACGTGTATTCTCCATAGTCAGTCTTCCTGTCATCCCCATCTGGAATAAAATTCCTGTAAGTACTGAATATTAGTGTTTATTCTGTTCTTTTTGCTATCTAATAATATTTTTCGCGATTTGTTCTTAACTTTTCACCATTGCACAAAATTAAATTGTATTGGTCAGAATTTTTAAAATAGTACACCGCCTTAACAGCTGTGTGTTTGTGAATTTGCATGTGCGAAGCGTTTGTTGAGAATGTGGTTTGTTATGCGAAAACAAATTTATATGGAACCATGTTTTTTATCGTTTTGTAACTGGCCAGTGTTTATTTTTTATGTCATGCCGATGTAAATATTTATACAATTCAAACTTTCTTGGACTTACAACTCGTTATTTTAAATGATATCATCGTCATCAGCCATTTTTAATCTCCCTACTGCTGGGGCACTGGCCTTCCTTATGGATAGATAGATGAATCAGAATTGGTCATGAGTCATGACGCGGGCCCAATGCGGATTGTTGGGTTTTAACGACAGCAAATGCAGCCGGGACCTACGGCTTAACGTGCCTTACGAAGTACGGAATAGCTAGAGATAGTAAATTTTGATCACCCATCCCGTGACCAACCATTGCCAACAGGCCCAGAGCGCGCGAACCACGCGAACCACTGCGCCACGGGCTAATTAATAAAATAATACCAAAGTGGTAGTAAAATGAATTAGTGTTTCTTGCAATAATAAGACTGAAGGTGGAAACGAACTTCTCCTGGAGTTCCAAGCCACTGAGGAACTGAACATCTTATACCCCGATATCAACCACCTAACATGGAACAAACAAACTTGTCACTCGATTGTTTGACGCCATTCTTCTTCTTATTCTTATCGAGTGAGGATTAGTGGCCACCTCTGGCGTCAGAGTTTATCAAGCCGCCTGTAAGGCTTCTGACTTGGCTTAACGACTGTAATCAAATGACAACAGCCGGGACCGACGGTTTAACGTGCCCTCCGAAGCACGGAAGCGCTCAGTTGTAATTCCATTTTACGGTCACCCATCCGACACCTCTAGTTGACGATTGTTAACCGAACTTTGGTTAACAAACGTGAACTAATATGATCAGTCAGTCAAGCGCGGCCATGAGCACTTCGACGCCATTTAGGGTCAGCGTATATCTACGGCGCCTGTGCGGACCGCGCGCAGCACAGATCTACGTTTTTTTTAATGAACGTCTGGGATCCTCATAGTCTTCATCATACCTGATGTTAAGTATTGATAAGGCTGAAGATGGAAGTGAGCCTCTCCCGGAATCCTCAATCACTGAGGAACTGGCTATCTTTAGTCCTGGTTAACGCTACACCTTACAGATCTTTAGCCACTCAGCAAAAATTAAGAGAGTCTGGCTGGGAGATGTTAATGCATCCGCCGTATAGTCCTGAATTTGCACCTTAAGATTTCCACCTGTTTCGGTCTCTTCAGAATTCTTTAGGCAGTGTCAGGTTAACATCACGAGAGGACTGCCAAAACCACTTGTCGCGGTATTTTGATATTTGAAAATGTTTTAGATTTTCTCTAAAAATGCAAAGAAACTTTTTCCCCAACCTATTATAATAATAACAGTAATCGTACAATGTAAATCATATTAAATGAAATTAATTCAAATCAAATTATATTATAGGACGAAAACAATAGCACCATCTTTGAAAACTGATAAGGCTTGTCTGCAAATATATCAGCATGTGATATTTATCTTAGGAACCTATTGATCAGAGTCAAGGCCCGTATTGTAGGAAAATTCTGTGCATAGTGTGTGCGTGTCTGGCGTTGGTAGAAAAGTATTGGACGGCGACACGCAGGTATCGCGCCCTCCCACGATCCACTAGAGGTATTGGAACTAATAGACCTAAACTGCTCAGGGCAATTGGATTATCAACCTTACTATGCAGTAGTGAACAAGTGTCAGATATATCCGTCGCAGTACTAATGTCTACATATCAACCATTCCGGTAATAAAAAGAGACGAATACAACAGGGGGTAATATCCGTACTTTTGCTTGTACAAAACCCTAGCGCACTTTTTTAGATCTTTTCAATTAGTAGGGTGTATTTTTTTCAAAAGGATCCCAAACTATTTCCCCGAATTCTAGCTTACTACGCACACAAGCATTATAAATACATATTGCTACCCTTATATCGTTAAACTGTTTTGCCACGCGCAACACAAAACCCAACGCTTTGTGGGCACTCTTACATACACTCTTTATGTAAATATCCCATCCTATTAGAAGATTCTTATATATGTAAAGAACAATTAAAAAAGAAATTAAAGGAATGCATGTTAGTGTTATGAAATTAGGTGCATGTTAGTATTAATAAAATGTAATCATTTAATTAATTAATAACTATTAAAATTATAAATTATTAAGTAATATTGTTACCTATGCGAGCCATAGTTAATAAGTTAATAGCATTTAAGTATAAAATAAAATGAAATGAGCGCAACGCCTACAAACTGTGATTTCAGTTTGGCGAAGTCAAATATTGTAAACTTAAATGTAAAATTTGGAAATATATAAATAAAAAAAATAAAAAAATAATAAAAAATAAAATGTGATTCCTAAAGTTTAACTCAGTGTCCAATGAAACGCTCAGAAGGTTTTTGTAGAGATACTTTAGGTTATTATTGTAGGTTATTTAGTATCACACAGTAAAGAAATTTCCACTTGCACTTGGCGGGAGTTTTGCGTGAATGGCCGGCATGACGATCTGTCAAATCGTTGAAATAACTCATTCACGAACGAATGCTATCTAGACCGGATGCATCAATAGAGTAACTTGTTTGTGTTCTCAGATGGGACTCGAACCCACGACCTTTGGAAATCCGATCCAATGCTCTAACCACATTAAGAGCACATAATATAGCATTGTGGCCGAATTAATTTTTCCAATATTTTTCTATTTAAAAATTATGTATAAAATAGCATTGAAAAAATTAAAAATTAAAAAGCCATAAATAAACTAAATTAATTATAACCAACCGCAAACAGTAATTAAAATTACCACCTCCATTTAAACTAAACCATAAATAAAACTTAAAGTTAAGTTCGTAATTAAGCCTGAATGCTTTTTACAGGTAATGAAAAAATTTTTTGCTTGTTTTAAATTCTACGGCACTGAGAAGACGGTAATGACGTTTACTGCTAACAATGACGTCATAAAACCGAGTTGAGCCATGGTAATATCTTTAAGGGCATCTCACACCTGTCCGCTACTAAGGTGCGGGAACTCGAAACATTATCACTGTTACCCCCGTTTCCACTGGCGAAACATATTCAAGAAAATATGTTGTAAAATATAATGCGGCCGCCGAGAGGATGACCGATGGCACTCGATAGACGCTGTCAAATAATGCTTTCTCTCAGTGGCCGCATTATACGTTTATGTTTTCTTGTTTCGCCGGTGGAAACGGGGGGTTGCAGTACCTATTCACCACACCGCTGCATTCAACTTTACGGGTAGCTTCGAATACGCTGCAGCCAAGTTGTGGAACAATATCCCCCACAGACCTACATCGCGATAGACGAAAAGAGCGCTTCAAACTGTATGAGAACCTATCGTGTCGAATTTTTCGTACCTACGATGAAGTCACGAGCGAGATTTAGTGATGTGTAAATGTTATTGACGAGCTCTTGCAAGAAAGCACTCCACAATTAACTATTTTCGTTTCAGAGTGACCCGTGTTTTCATGGCAATGGTCTCAAGCGGACTGACTTAGGTCGTAAAATTTGACCGTGGATCAAACTTTTGACACGCTAGGTAGGTACACTTTTACCGTCTATCTCGATATTGGTCTATGATATCCCCTAACTTTTACGTAACATTTCTCGTTTAAATTCTTTCCGTAACGGTATTACAATATTACTATTATAATTTGCCTCTATATAGATACTCTCTGGCTCCATCTTAAGACTGTACCGAACTTTTTAGCGAAAAAGGTTTTACGGTTAACATGATATTAATAAAAATAGTTTATTTAAACAGTTAAAGTTTACATAGTTATTACCACGTATAATATGTCTACACTGTTTGCTAGGTCAAATTTTGAAATAGGGCACAGTTTTTTTATTGAAATCATCTCAAGTTGCAAAAAATCTTTAAAAACGTGTGTCGGCGTTTACAAGATTTCGTATATTTTTCCTTAGAAATAATAAGTAAAAACTAATTTTACTTAATGTATAGTAAGTAATCTACAAGTATAGTACAAAGATTTAATATATTTTATTAAAAATGCACTCCGAATTCTCCATGCCTATGAACGCGATGTGCCGTAGCCGTATTTTACATGTGAAACGTTTTGACGTTTTGTAGTGGTGGGTCTTCTAAATAAAAGATAGTGCTTGGATTGGAGACTATTGAGGGTTTTATTATTTACGTAAAATATTACAGGTGTGTTCGCTGCTAAGCGCAATAGAGAAGTCAGGCCGGAAACGGACACGTCATTGTGCACAGACAAGACAATATCAATATTTGACAGATACAGACTAGGCTCCACTACATCTCCCCCTTTTACAAAAAAAAAATTATACATAGCTTATACAGTACTACTATTTTCCTAATTTTATACAAGGCTTCTAAATTAACAAACATTTTAACTAGTTAAATTAACTTTTTAACCTATACAAACAATAATGGTTATTTTAATAAATTATGTTAAACAATCATGTACTTTTCTTTATACTATTTAATCTTATGGATGTAGGTATTATAATTCTGTGATTAAGGAATAATAAATTTTCATCACTAACAATCTCAGATCTAAATTGAAAATAATATTTTAAACTATCTGGCAAATTCTTTTTATCCGGCCAATCATTTTTACAATAATCTAGTAGTTTACTTAAATCAGTGTCTTTAGAAGTTTCTAAAATAAGTTCATTCTTTTGTTGTGGACTACACTGTAAGTAAGATGCTAACCCTACACAATGAATAACTTCATACATATAAGAATCATCTTCGTTATTTTCATCCAAATAGGAACGTGACAATAAATCTGCTATAAACATTAATTTACCTTTTAAATATTTAAATTCAATGTTATATCTTAATAACTTTAATTTTAAACGTTGCAACCTTGGAGAAGGAATTTCATGTAAACTCTTTTTTAATAAACTTTCAAGTGGTTTATGATCATTCAAAATTGTTATTTTTCTACCATAAATAAAATAATGAAATTTTCTTGTGGCCCATACTACACTCAATAATTCCTTTTCAATTTGTGAAAAGTTTTTCTCAGCAGGAGTTAGACTGCGAGAAGCAAAACTTACAGGTTTACCATTTTGCAATATACAACACCCTAGGCCATCTTTAGAAGCATCACATTGTATAGTAACATGTAATTTAGGGTCAAAGTTTTGCAAAATAGGTGCACTACTGACTTTTTTCTTAATATTATTAAAGTCACTTTCATGAACAGGAGTCCACATGAAATCACAATCTTTTTTAAGCAACTTTTGTAGGTTACTTGAAATAACAGCTAAATCAGGCAAAAACTTTCTAAGGTAATTAACCATACCTAAGAATATTTGTAATTGTTTTTTATTACATGGACTTTTAATATTTATAATAGCTTTTATTCTATCTGGGTCAACTTGTATGCCCTTATTAGAAAAAATATGTCCAAAATACTTGACTTCGTTAAGTTTATATTGAAATTTATTTTTATTAAAACGAATACCACAATTTTCAGCTCTTTCAAAAACTTTTCTTAGAATGTTATCATGCTCAGCTTCATTACTAGCAGCTATAAGCAAATCATCACAGTAAATAATTACACCTGGGATGTCACCGAATGTTTCCTCACTATATTTTTGGAAAATTTCAGGTGCTATTGATAAACCAAAAGGTAACCTTTTGAACTTGTAACATCCGTATGGACTATTAAAGGTACAAAGGTCACTGGATATATTAGAAAGTTTAATATTATAGAAACCATCAGAAAGGTCAACCACCGAAAAAATTGACTTATTAGAAAGCTTTGAAACTATTTCATCATACGTAGGTATCAAATGATACTCTCTTGTTAATACTTTATTAAGATCTTTAGGATCTAGACAAATACGAAGTGTCTTATCTTTCTTTTCTACTATAACCAGATTACTGACAAAACTAATTGGCTGTTCGACCTTTTCAATAATATGGCTGCTCTCCAGGCTCCGCAGTTTCTCAGCAAGACGCTTCATCAGTGTCTGGGGAACGCGCCTGGGAGGCCTCACCACCGGCTCTGTTCCAGATTGAGTGTGCAACTCCAACTCTTTCTTGAATTCACCAACACCCTGAAAAAGTTTTTCATACTTTTTAAAAATCAAATCTTTATTAAGATGATCAATATTAACGTTATTTAATAATTTAAGTTTTATTAATGTGTCAAGTCCAAGTAATGGTCTTACATTTTCATTAATTATCACAAATTCAGTTTCAATATTAACACTACTTTTATTATTTAATATTAACAATTTTCTTGTTCCTAATGGAATCAACTTATTACCCCCAAAAGCCTCCAAAACTATATTTGTCTCAGACCAATAAGGACTATCATCATTGACAATTTTCTTTAAGTCATTTAATGACAAGATATTTGCCTGAGCCCCTGTGTCACATTTAAATTCCACTTTTTTGTTTCCAATCTGCAGGGAAACGACCCACTCTTTATTATTATTAATATTATTTATGGACTGACACAACTTAACTAGTCATAAATCATGAACATAATTGGATTCACCAGCCGAGGTTTCATTTTTATTGATGGAATGCATTTGCTTTTTAATCATACAACCAATCTTAAAGTGATTTAATTTTCCACAATTAGTGCAGGTTTTTCCAAATGCTGGGCAATTCCTTGGTCCATGCTCGGTATTACATTTTTTACAATTATACATATTCTTATTAAAGTTTTTATTATATTGCAAATCTCTATTACTTTTACTATTATTATCCTTACGGAAACTGTTTTTCCTGCTATTACTGTTATTTAAATTATACTTAGCTCTATGTGATGTTGACTGCGACGGCTGGGATGACCCACTTGATCTTGTTCGCAAAGTCTCAACTGCAACTGCCTGCTTGGTCATGATTCTGGAGTGCTCCTTGGATAGCTCAGATGATCTGCAGATGTCCACCGCTGCCTCAAGTGTTAGGTCCTTGACTGCCAGAAGTCTCTGCTGCACCTTCTTGTCTTGAATCCCAATAACAATTCTATCCCTGATCATGCGTTCTTCTTGGTCGCTGTAGTCACAGTTCTTCGCCAATCTCTTAAGTTCAGTGTAAAAGCAATCAAAAGTTTCGCCATGTGCTTGATTCCTTTGGTTGAAATTGTAACTATTAATTATCACATTTTGCTTGGGCGTAAAATGAGCATCGAAAATGGCCAAAATTTCTTCAAATTTCTCAATTTCTTCTTTCTTTAGTACATTAAAATATAATTCCTGGGCTTGCTCACCAATGCAGTTGAGCAAAATGGCCGCCTTCCTGGCGTCCCCTAATCGGTCGTAGCCCGCTGCCGTTATGAAAACTCTGAACGCTTGCTTAAACGTCTTCCATTGTGCATGTAAATTTTCTATCTCGTCGAGCTTCAGAGGTGATGGACGCCGATATTCAATAGTGACCGCCATTGCGTCTTCGTAGGGCACGTTGGATTGTGCTTTGGTTGTCATTGATTTCACTTACTTGCTGGTTTCGCTTCTTTGGTTCTTCACCGACTGCGCCATGTAGTGGTGGGTCTTCTAAATAAAAGATAGTGCTTGGATTGGAGACTATTGAGGGTTTTATTATTTACGTAAAATATTACAGGTGTGTTCGCTGCTAAGCGCAATAGAGAAGTCAGGCCGGAAACGGACACGTCATTGTGCACAGACAAGACAATATCAATATTTGACAGATACAGACTAGGCTCCACTACAGTCATCTCATACAATAATGTCATTAGGGCCAGTGCAGACTTAGTCAGCGTCACACATGTGACAGAAGCTGAGGTCAGAGTCCAGTTCGACTATTTGTTCTTTCATTTTATGTTGCTAAGTTATGTTAGCCGAATAATATTTTTTCTTCTCTTCGTTTTTTCCTTGTTTTTGCGATTATCAGGACCTGGGCCCCTACCGCGCAAGTGTCGTCGGCATAGCCATCGACTTCATTTGACAGATGGATGTGACATATTGCTCTTAGTCTTTGGTGAGTTTTCATGTGTGTCAAAAAGAAGCAGCAATGTGTAACATCCGCCTGTCAAATGAAGCCGATTACCATGCCGACGCCACTTGCGCGGTACGGCCCCAGTTTCACTATCGACGATAAGTTGAGGATGCTTATCTGGCAGATCATCTTTCTAAATATCTAAATATATTATACAAAAGAAGAAACTGACTGACTGACTGACTGACATATCAACGCACAGCCTAAACCGGTTAACTAGGTCTAGAGATTCCAAATTTGGCACATAGGTTCCTTATGGGGTCCACTAAGTAGAGATCTTTCTAAATTCTATCCCTAAGGGGGTGAAATAGGGGATGAAAGTTTTGAAGTTATGATCTTCAAATATTGTATTTATTTTGACGATTGAAAATAAACATTTACCTATTTCGGCGTTTTTGAAAATTTCACCCCCAAAAGTGTGATAATGGTGATGAAGTTGTTTAAGAAAAGTCCTATATTTTCAAAGTAAGAGTGTTAGGATCTTCAAATTTTGTATCTAAGTTAATAATTAAGAATAAACATTAACCTGTCTTGGCGTTTCTGAAAATTCCAACCCCAAAGGGGTAAAAATGTTGATGAAGTTGTGTAAGAAAAGTCCTTTATTTCCAAAGTATTAGTGAAATTTGGTATGGACATAACTTGAACCGTGGAGATAGACATAGAATACTTTATATTCTGATAATTGGCACCACCACACCACATTCTAAGTCTGCGCGATAACCTGATTCCTCGCGTCATCCGTTGCATTTGAACAATAAATAATTAATCCTATCCTATCCTACTAATATTATAAATGCGGAAGTTTGTGAGGATGTTTGTTACGCAAAAACTACTGAACCGATTTCGATGAAATTTGGCACAGAGATAGAAGATAGCTTGTATTAAAACATAGGCTATTTTTTTTCTCGGAAGCCTCACGAAAATGTTACTTAATCTCGCAAAACGGCAAAACGGATTTGATTGAAATTCGGGACATAGACAACTAATGATACTTTTTGTCGCGTTAAAATATCTCATTCCTAAAGGAAAGCATACAACATCCACATAACTGCCACATAACTTTAGAAATCCTTTTATCCTACTAATAATATAAATGTAAAAGTGAATATAAATAAATTATTGCATACAAACACACCAATTATCTAGCCCACATTAAGTTTCTTATAGAACTTATGTTAGGGTTACTAGATAACGGATAAACATATACGTAGATGTATAGATGTTTGGATGTTTGTAACTCAATCACTCAAAAATGGAAACGTCACGGACTACGTTTGCAGCGGAGCAGTATGTTCAGCCTCGGTAGCACGGAGGGTGGGCTCGATGTGGTGATGATGCACACGTAGACACGGAGTGGAGTTGCTCCGGGGTAGGCCGGAACAGGCGAGCGCTCGGCAGGTAGGTGCCGAGGTGGTTGACGGCCACGAAGCAGGTGTTGATGCAGCAGCTGCCCGTGGATACGACCCCTAGTACGGGGATCGCGAATTCACAATTAGAGAGTAGGTAAGTAAAACAGAATAACTTTAAGGCAGTAGTAGTATGAAGAAAAAGAGGCAGATTTCGCTGGAGATGCGAAATATATACTCAAATCTATCCAGAACGATATTTAGTAATTAAAAACGTTTAAACATTTGTCACGTGACACAAAACGCTCCTGATTCGTCGAGTTTATGATTGTAAACCTCGTTTGCCTACGTATGTGGATGATTATGTCCTACAGATCAGAATACAGGCAAGTGACGTCACCGGCCCCATTGCAGAGCCGAATTGTCAATGTAGCGTTTTGGCGCGCTATTGAAATATTGAATTTTCAATTTGATATTCTTCAGCAAATATGTACTAGAATTTAAAAAAAAAATACTTTTACTGGGTTCCTTAAACTTTACTACATAATATAAAATGGAATTTAAAAACCTGTCAAATAGCCTATTGTGAGTATTTGGATTTCCCATAAGTTTTATTTTTTCCCTTCCCTTCTTCGCTCATTTCACAACGAAAAGTTAGAATATTAGGTTTTTTTAAAATTCTGCCCACTTATGTTCAGAACCAAGAAAATTTATTTGTACCTACAATGTTTTATTGTAATCACTACCTACGTCGCATTATCAAAATGTCGGGACTTTTTAAAACTATCACCTTTTTTAAAGATCCTTTTAGATAAAAACCCCCCATTTTGTAAAATTTTCAAAATGGCGTCTCACGATAATGCCTACTGCAGACTGGGACGAGGCCAGCATCCATATAAACACGTTCAAACCCCTTAAAAATCGACTTCAAAAAATTAAATCAAACGAAAACCAAATAAAACAAGTAAATAAAATGACATGAGACAAGTTGCTTTTTTCTAGTATATTTACTTGATTAAAAATTATCACATAAAAATAGCATTGTAAAATGCAAAATTAAAAAGTTATACGTAGATGGCAGTTATCTTAATCGATAGTCAAACATCTGTAAGGATGTTTCTTTCGAATGCGAGGATATATTTCTCTTATTGATGAAACGACGGTGGCCAACACAGTAGAAAAAGGTGAATATACTAGACAATTTCAACGTGTACTCGTAGGTCTCTGTAGCATAATTGGTCAGTGCATTGGGCCGGATTCCCAAGGATGCGGGTTCGAGTCCCGTCAGGGCGACATGAGACAAGTTGCTTTTTTCTAGTATATTTACTTGATTAAAAATTATCAAATAAAATCCCGTTTTTAGAGTCAGTATATAGTAGTATACGAAGTACCATACCATTCCAGCCAAGGCATCGATAGCGCATCTACATTGAACTTCTACACGTTTTTTTTTTATGTTTTGGCTGGCATCGACTCCAAAAAGTTTTTACGGGATATTACTTATTCCTTATTTTTGGTTTTTGTGAAACTGGAAATAAGTGTTTCACGCGAAACAGACTTGGTATTTTTAGGTTAAGTTCACCCCGTAAATTTTCAATGTTGACTGCCTGCTTACCATAAATGTTTCTACTAGTATACAGACTACTGTCTAGGTTTAAAGTTAAATTCTAAAATCTTATAATAAATGTTGTTTTTTTTAAACTTATTATCTTTATAGAATATCATCAATGTATTACATCCATTTGCACTAAAATTAAAAATCGCCTAAGCCTATTCTTATCTTCCTTAATCTTAATAAAAAATGGCCTTGCACTAACCATTATGACGTTCTTATAATACACTAAAGCAATCCTTAACTTACGGGCCCAATATCGAGTAAGCTATTGTTAATATTAATGTTTTAAAATAGATAAGAATAGCCTTGTAATTGTATAAAAGAAAAATATTATAATAAGTATGAAAAAAAATCTAGAAAGTCTGAGTATGAGAAAATTTTCCTCTTATATTAGAAATGTTTCTAGATTGTAGATTAGTTTTTGGCAACGACATGTTCCTTTGTAAATGTTGTTGCTTCTGTTAAAGCTGATAAGTTTCTTGCGGCCGTTCTTCTTATCAGTTAAAAGATGTGCTGAATGGCTGGTAGGAAAAAAAATTGACGATTCGAAAGCACTTATCTATATGTCTATTTGAATAAAAATCTTTGACTTTGACTTTGACTTTAGGCGATTCTTAAGTTTAGTGCAAATGGGTGTAAGTTTCAATTCATATAATTTTGAATCTGATCATTCTGTTCCCCGTCCCTTAACCGGGCCGGGAGACAAACATGACATTTTCAAATATACGCATAGAGATAGCGCGTACGAGCGACCTTAGATAAGTCGACTTTTTATCTTCTAATATATAAAATTCTCGTGTCACAGTTTTCGTTCCCATACTCCTCCGAAACGGCTTGACCGATTCTCATGAAATTTTGTGAGCGTATTGAGTAGGTCTGAGAATCGGCTACTATCTATTTTTTATCCCGAAATTCCACGGGAGCGAAGCCCCGGGGCACAGCTAGTATTTCTATAAAAAAGATATCATAAAAGATAGCATTGCAATGCCAACAAGAAAACATAATGATCGGTATTTATGCTTTGAAATTAAGTTAATCTATTTACGTGTAGATATTTATTAATATTACTTAAGCGTAATTCATTAAACTACTTTAGCCTATATATTTTTGTAAAAGCACAATTTAACTCTAATCTCCACACAAAATTGCATTAATTTACGGTTCAGCTATTTACGTGGAAAAAGGTTACAGACAGACGGTCAGACAGAGTTACTTTTACATGTGTAATATTAGTATAGATGACTATTGAAATAATGCATAGTAAAAAATTTGGACGTTAAAATATAATCAAAGTATCAACTTTATTTGGGTCCTACTTTAGTTTCCGCGTGCGCATTTACACAGAATACTTAATAGTACAGCATTTACTGGAACTTTGGTCTCGCGTATTCGAATTTTGCCATGGAACGCACAGTCTTAAGTGATTCATCCTTTTTTGACCGCCTCTGTGGTCTAGTGGTACAACCACCGGTATCAGACCATGGGTTCTGGGTTCGATTCCCAGCGGGGGTACATATTGTATTCGGTTTGGTTGGTGCTAGGACTTGTAAGTTTGCCTGGCTAGCTACCACCATTTTATCTAAGTCTGACGCCATAACAACAATGTTTTCAGCATTGTTGTGTTCCGGCAGTTAGGGATAAGATAGCAAGTTCCTCAGTGGTTGAGGATTCCGGGCGAGGCTCGCTTCCATCTTCAGCCTTATCAATACTTAACCTCAGGTATGGTGAAGGCTAAGAGTCTCCCCGTCATGAATAAAAAAAAATCATAGAGGGACCTGGCATTTCATTATTCATTTTTGAATTCAAGAAAAACACCCATAATCAGACCTATAAAAACCTTAAAGAAGCTCCAAAAGTTTTTGCACTGGGAGTTTTAGCTATCTCGTTTGCGGGAAAACCAAATTAAAAAATATTTTCATCCGCCTTGAAATAGTTAATCAGTCTCGATTCTATTTTTATTTTTGTCTGTGGCAAATGGTAGGAGTTTATCTCGTCTTTGTTTACTGAATAGGGATTTTAATTATACGCTGGATATTTAGAAAGCCGGTTGTGTCATGAATATTATCTTTAAAAGACTTCAAGATCAGACCTTAATGAATCCCGTCTATATTTGCTTTGAAAATCTTGATTATTATTTTTTACGATGACATTTTGGATCTTGCTGAAGTTATAATAATGCCGTCTTTTATGGTGGCCTGGATTTGGGTGAAATACATATTTGAAATTGAAAATAAAAACAAACCTATTGTTTCCATGGGAACAGGGGAATTCCCATTACCCTTAATTAACTTTGATGAGCTAACTTCACAGAGTGTAAATTTCACCAACTGTCGTCGATGACTTATACAACGTTTTTTTAAGTAATCTCATCAAAACATTTGTACGACTTACCAATACAAACAATATTATGGAAGCATCTCTCAAATCGTGAAAAAAACATCTGTTTCAGTTATGGAAATGTTAAAGCTTCCATACATACAGACGGCAAGTTCCATAGTGATCGAGAATTATTTACGAATAAGTATTACCTATGACGTGCCGTGTGGTGACGGCCTAAGAATACAAATGTCACCACTCCCTTACATGCCTGGTATGTCTTGAAACAAACCCTCTACAAATCCGTCTGGCCAACATGGTAGCAGTAGGCTAATAGCTTCCTTTGATCGCCACAATAGGCGTGAACTAGGAGAGTTCACAGGCTGATGATGGTGGATGATTACATTATGACCTAACGCTGAATTAGCCAAAATGTCATAATACACCTATTATGACCAAGCGCTCGTGGCACGCGAAGACATAAAACTCAAATAGAAAAAAAGCAGGAATAGATCTTGTTTTACTTCTTTCCGTCACCGTGTAAAACTATTTTAATTTGCAGGTTATTAATGCTACCTTTTAATTTTGTATTACCTACATAAATATTTATCTGTATCATAGTCTAACACCTATATTCTAAGTCGTTCCTCCAAAACTTACTCGTCCTCGACTTAACGAAACCTCATTGAAAACCTCTTCGAAATACTCCTCGAAATCGATATTCTAAGTCATAACTCCGTAAGGACCTGGAGGAGCCAAAGAGTACGTAGCCACTCCGTGTTTGGCCTAGCGCACACTACCATTTTTACCCACGACGAGGTTGAGTGGAGTGTAAAAAGTTTTGGAGGAACGACTTAGAATATGGGGGTAAGTATCTACTTTGAATATTTATTTCATTGTTCTATGATGTTTGTTGTCCTCTAAAATATATCTATATAATGGCAGATTGTTTGTGTTACAATAAAAAATTATTTTATTTTGTTTAATTAATTAGTATGTTATAGTTTAAGTTTTCATTTGAGCTTAATGTTCATTGTTTGGCTGCGCCTCTATCTACTTTCTGGCTCCGCCTGAAAACCCGCGTCACATTAATATGTGACATAAGCTGAGGTCGGAGACCATTTCGGCTACCATGATATTATTTGTTACTATTGTTTCTATGTGTAAAACTGTTTGTTAGCCGAATAAAAGTTTTTTCTTTCTTTCTTCTTTCTTTCTAGATGTTTGATTAAGTTTGGTTTTATGATTAATGGAATACCAGATGTTTCTCAACAGGTAAATATATTCATGCTCACCGTCTTGAAATGCCAAGACATTTTCTTCATTTCCCAGATCCCGGTTTTACTTAGCTCAAATCTAATAGTACTTGAGGACTATGAATAACTCAGGAGCACCATTTTCAGTTGCACCGTCGCAACACAATTCTTTCATATTTGCCGTTATGAATATTTTACTGCACCGTTCTCTGTGATGCGTCCACTTGCAGATGGAATTTCATTTGTGCAACCATAATGTTAAGAATTTACCTGCTTACCGTCTAGAAAGCAGCCCACTTCTGCGGTGGTGTCGTGTGAGGCGGGTCGTTACGTTCCCTAAAATATGGTTGAGCGAAGCGATGGCTGGTTCATGCGTCATGCTCGTGAACGGGTGCCGCCAGCGGAAATGGGTCTACCTCAGTCTGCTTATCATAATGCTGTGCTTAAAGCTTAAATATTTTTATCTAAAATAAATTGATACTGACCTGTATGTACCTCACAACTTGCAGTATAGTAATCTTGTAATGCGAGAAATGTTGTAATGTATGATAGACAAGTCTTTCTTTGCCAGTTAAAAATTGTTTACGGTTACAATAACCATAAAATGTAATATTTTAATTAGTATTTTCCCTTTGTGATGGAAATTGACCTTACTGATATGTTAAGGTCACTTTTAAATTTGACGACTCTGTACGAAATAAAACAGAGAGAAAAAAACAGCCCTTGACGAGTTTCTTGCCGGTTCTTCTCGTTACAAGGTCTCCCGCCGTAGGGTTTGTGAACCGATGGCGTAGCTTCTTTGACGTTCATAAGTGCTTGTAACAGCCTAGACTGAATAAATGATATTGACTTCGACTTTGACTTGACACTAATTGTCTAATTTAAAATATATCACAATCCCTTTCAAACGTATTGTGATTGTGATTTATGTTTTTCATTGATGAAGTTCGGGGAGACTCTTAGCCTTCATCATACCTGATGTTAAGTATTGATAAGCCTGAAGATGGAAGCGAGCCTCTCCCGGAATCACTGAGGAACTGGCTATCTTATCTTTTACTGCCAACAACAATGCTGAAAACATTGTTGTTATCACTACTAATTGTGTAACTTATAGTCGCAATCCTTTTCGGAACGAATGATGTTTTAAATGACACTTCATTGGCACTTCTCCATACATTTGAAAGATTTTTAGAGTGTCACTCTGCTTAGACAGTTCAATTTCGTTGATTCAATACCTTTTACAAATCACAATTCCTATCAAATGTCAAATAGTGACAGTTTGTATTATGTACAGTTACACACAGTGTACAGTAGGCTTATTACGAGTTTGGCAAACTTGACGTTACAGTAAACGTTAACGTAAAATGTAGCTCTGTCTCTTTCATATTTAGCGACTGTTTTACCGACATGAGCAGTGTATCCGATAGTCTACGCTCACGAATCCTGTAAATGTCATGTTAAGCAAACTCGTAATAGGGGTTCAGTTTGGTGTATCTTTCATATGACGAATTGATTGGGATTGCGATAGATTTTAAAATTAGACCATTAGCCCCCACATTGGACATTTTTTTTTTTTTAAGTATTGATAAGGCTGAAGATGGAAGCGAGCCTCTCCCGCAATCAACCACTGAGATACTGGGTATCTTATCTCTAACTGCCGGAACACAACAATGCTGAAAACATTGTTGTTATGGCGTCTGACTTAGATAAGATGGTGGTAGCTAGCCAGGCGGACTCACAACAAATCCTACCACCAACCAAAAATTGTAAATGTTTTATGATTTTTTAATTTCTGCATTTTTCAATGCTGTTTTTTTATTCCCATCTGAGAGAGAAATCACTTGTGGCCGAGTTGATTTTTTCCAATATTTTTCTATTTACCATTAGTATGAAAATGTTTTGTTGATTTTTTTTTTAGTCAAACGTGTGAGTGGGGTCTTTTTTATAATAACTGGGCAGGCATCTGACCACCATCGTGCTTAATAAACAGTATGTGGTCTAAGGTTGAATGCTTGCTCAGGTTGATTGCTGCTTGCAGGAAATTCCTATTCACTCTCGCCTTGTGAATCGGGGAACACATGAACTGGCGGCGCATTCCATTCTTTAGAGTTCGCTTAAGAAATATGTCAGTTGATGATGATCATGTGACCGTTGGAATGTCAACGACGTACGGATGATAAGCTAACCTGCGTCTGGTACCCCGCTGATGGAAAGGAGCTGAAGGAACAAGGTCGTGCAGTTTTGTTTGTTTGTTTGTTTTATACGTCCAATTGAATCAAGAGTTTTTTTTTGGAACAACAAACAATTACATAGTAAAGCTTACTTATACAAAATATATCAAAATCTTAACTAATTATGCAACCAACTACATTGTCCGCAAAGAAATTATTAAAAGACTTAATTTAACAAAAGCATGACTTCTAGTGACAGAAAGAGATTCCTCCGTAAAATAATAATAATAGGTTAGGTAAGTATTTGAAAAGTTTCAATATTATACAATACGTTCACTTATACTTGCATAAAATTTAGGTTAGTGTTGAAAATCCTACTCCTATTTTTTCTTCACACCCTAACTGAGCAACCCAATCGTCTTGATTTTTTGCATCTCTTCTTCTTAAAGTGCCGCTTCATCATTGAAGGTTGGCCGTCAGCTCCTTGAATTTGGCTTTGTCCATGGCGAGTCTGAACAACTGTTCCACTGTCCTAACTCCGGTCCAATGGCGGATGTTTCCAAGCCATGACATTTTGCGTCCTCCCACTCTGCGCTTTCCAGCAATCTTCCCCATCATGATGGTTTGCAGAAGACGATACTGTGGATTCCTCAGGAGGATTTTTTGCATACAGTTAGTTGAATGGACGGAAAATAACATAGGCTTCTTTATATTCCAATATTATCACGGGAACGGGAACCACGCGAGTTAAACCGTGTGTGGAAACTAGTTTTCTAGACCAAGACAATTAGGCTCTAGACAGACGGACTGCAACTCAACTGCAATCCCGTCTGCCAATTGCAGTTCCGATACAGTTTGAATGCAGTTGGCACGACTGGAATGAAACTGCAAGCTAACTGCCCGTCAACGTGCAGGTGCATTCTGTGTAACTGCACGAAGACTGCACACAAACTGCTGGTCGACCGGCAGTTGGCTTGCTGTTCATTGCAGTCTTGCCAACTACATTCAACCTGCATCGGAACTGCAATTTGGCAGTCGGATTGCAGTTGAATTGCAGTCTGTCTGTCTAGAGCCTTAGGCGCATGACAGGAATGCGGTTTTGCACTTTTGGCACCTGCAGCCCACTTCTATCACCGCACTTCTTCTATTATCTGATTTATTAGCACTACAGTGATTAACTGATTGATTACCGCTTTTTGAAATGTTGTTTTTACTTAGTTTTTTTTAGTTTTTCTCAGCTGTCATGCGCCTAATTGTCTTGGTCAGGTTGTATTATAATTATTTCAACTTAAATTTTGTTAATTGAATTTCAGTTCATTGAACAAAACAACTTTTCTGGATTTTTAACGCGCAGTTTATTGTGTGTACACATTAGCTTTAATATTATTTGTATTTAGAGGTTGTTTGGGTTTCCGACGTTTCGACATCTTTCTAGGTCGTGTCGCGGGATGATTGTATGTGTAATGAAAACAGTAGATAAGCCGCCTCTGTGGTCTAGTGGTACAACCACCGGTATCAAACCCAGGGGTCCCGGGTTCGATTCCCAGCGGGGGTACATATTGTATTCGGTTTGGTTGGTGGTAAGACTTATTGTAAGTCTGCCTGGATAGCTACCACCATCGTATCTAAGTCTGACGCCATAACAACAATGTTTTCAGCATTGTTGTGTTCCGGCAGTTCGAGATAAGATAGCCAGTGCCTCAGTGGCTATGGATTCCGGGAGAGGCTCGCTTCAATCTTCAGCCTTATCAATACTTAACATCAGGTATGATGAAGACTAAGAGTCTCACCGTCGTCCATAATAAATATATATAAGCGTTTGCTTCATAATTAACAGTATTCAGTACAGTACATCCTTAAGCAGCTATACGACTGAAGTGAGATATTATGAGAAAAGCACGCGCTCGGGAGCGAAACCGATTTTGCAAATTAAGCGAAAAAACCACGAAATCACTTCGTAGTCAATAACTATAGCGAAAGAGAAATGAAACTACATGATGCTAAATATTATTGGTGTCTACTTATCCCAGATGTTACTGACATCAGTATTGCATTCTAACTTTATGTTTTTTTTGTATGCAGATAATTGGTAGATTGTTTACCAAGGGCTGTATGACACCCATAACAGTCGAGTGTTTTGGCGCCCGAACGAAGTGAGGGCGCCGATAGTTTGAGACTGTTATGGGTCCATACACCCGAAGTAAACACTCTACTTTTCATTTTGAATATGAGGAAAGTAAAAACAAACAGAATATTTAAAAAAAATTGTAAGGTTTCTACGATTTTAATTATTTTATAATGTAGCCAAATAAGCTGCATAGGCTTCTGTGCCTTTGCCTACATACCTTTGGTAAATAAAAGTCCAAAGAGATTACAGATATCGATTTGACATGACACCCCCTATTCTTTTTTCAAATTTATTACAGCCCTAGGGCCGCCACATATCACTTTCAACCCGCATTTTAGGCAAGTTATGAGTTACTTTCAGAATATGAGACATGAAAAAATATTAAATGACTTGGTTTTTTTTTTAATGTATTTTCCAAGTGGAAATTTGGATAATTGGTGTTGTTTATAAGCAACATAGTAAGCAACATAGCAAAATAGTAATATCTTAAAAAAACAGATTTTCTTTAATATTTTTATAAATTATGTGTTGTACTTATGCGTTCTTTTAAAAGGCCGGTAGTTACAAGTGGGTAAACCAACTTTCAATAACTAGTATTTATTTGTAACCCCATTTAAAAATAATCTTTAATGTTCGTATTTTTAGGGTTGTTTAGAAAAGAAAAAAGTGTCTAGGCAAAACCATAAAATCGTGTTTCTGGAGGCCTACTCTCTAAGCCCGTCAACTAAAATACGGGCCCCCGTCCGTTAAGTTTCCCGAAACTACGAACAGAGCCTACTGTCTATTGATTTCGGATGACTGTTTTGGACAAACGGCACAAACAATGTCAAAACTTATTCTCATTCATTCTTAGTTCGGATCTCCGAACTAATAAGCCGTCCGTAGGTGATACGGAGAAGGAAACGTCCGTAACTTAGGCCGAAACTACGGGTTTCGTGCTTAGAGAGTAGACCGCCTGGTACATTACAAATCTAGATAAAGGTATGAAGAAATGTATATTTTATCACCAGATTTGTAACATCCTATATATTATTATAACAAAAAATAACTACATACTTTGTATAGCGTCTTAATTACCACGGGAAGTAGAAGTAAATGATTTTATCTATCTATCTATAAGTAAAGGGCAGAAAGTCAAAGTCAAAGTTAAAGTCAAAGTCAAAGATTTTTATTCAAATAGACTTATAGATAAGTGCTTACGAATCGTTAATTTTTTTTTCCTACCAGCCATTCAGAAGCTAGTCAACATACAAAACGAAACTAAAAACACCACGCTAGCTCAATGGCTACTGAGCACTCGGCAAGATTGCAAAACGTCGTAGATTCAAGTACTATTATGCTTGAAATTTTCCGATCAGCTTATTTACAATGTCAGGGTTTGAAAACAACCTTATTGCCTTGAAATACAGTCGAGAACGCAACTGCAGAAACTGCTCTTATAGAGTTTAGAAAAGTAAGAAAACATTGTATTAGGTTTAGCTTTTCCTTTTACGGTGTAATGGCACGGTGAATAGGTACTGAAAGCCGTAAGTAATCAAAATCAATAAACACTATTTTCTATAACCCTAGATGTTTTGATATTGGTTTTGATTAAATTTGGCATACAGAAAGTTTTTTTTTATGAACGACGGGGAGACTCTTACACCCATATTCTAAGTCGTTCCTCCAAAACTTACTCGTCCTCGACTTAACGAAACCTCATTGAAACCTCTACGAAATATTCCTCGAAATCGGTATTCTAAGTCGAACTCCGTAAGGACCTGGAGGAGCCAAAGAGTACGTAGCCACTCCGTGTTAGGCCTAGCGCACACCATTTTTACCCACGACGAGGTTGAGTGGAGTGTAAAAGTTTTGGAGGAACGACTTAGAATATAGGGGTTAGCCTTCATCATACCAGGGGTGCGATTGGGTAAGGTAATCGTATTCATTTGACAGTTCATATCGTATTCAATCGGCTGCAATTTGTATGGAATGACATTTAATATGATACATATGATCTGTCAAATACATACGATTGACTTTACGCAATCGCCTAGCTGATGTTAAGTATTTTGTATTTACTTATAAAAATCTAGAAACCTTTACCAAAGTAAATGATATGCACAGCATAAATACCAGACATAAAAATAGATTATACTTACCACAAACCAGAATTAAAATGCTAAATACCAGCCCTTATTACATGTCAATTAAAGTCTTCAATAAACTACTAACTTCCATAAAAAATGAGAAACCTCAAATCATTTTCTAAGTCATTGAAAACTTACCTCATACAAAAATGTTACTACTCCGTAAATGATTACCTAAATACATGAAATATGTTAATATATTGGAATCTGCACAATCCCTTAGCAAAAAAACGTTAGCTTTTTGTAATTTAAGTTAAGTGTCCGAACGTTAGCTTCTTGTATTTTAACTGTCCGTAGATAACAGGACAGCTTATCTTGTTATAATTTTTGCTGCACCATAACGGTTACTGAGCCGCACTTTACCATGTATGTAATACCTATGTACCTATCGCTTAGTTTGCAAAATAAACGATTTGATCTAGGTATTGATAAGGCTGAAGATGGAAGCGAGCCTCTCACGGAATCCTCAATCAGTGAGGAACTGGCTATCTTATCCGTAACTGCCGGAACACAACAATGCATACAACAACAACTTTATAGGCTGTAACAGGACTTTTTATATTCCGATATTTCCAAAGTAAATGTGAATTTCTAGTAATCATATAAAACAAATTGGTAGTGATAACAACCGCTCAGGTAAAAGTTCCTGAACCCAGATCGCGTATAGGTGGGCAAACGTGGGTGTAGTATACTCTCAAACTAAATGGAGCGACGATATTCGCAAGGTGGCAGGCAAGAGCTGGATGAAAGTAGTAGCGGCGTGCACTTAGAAGCCTATGTCCAACAGTGGGCAATGATAGGCTGATGATGAAGGACTGCAAATGTACGGCAATAATGTGCGTTCCAAAGCAAGAAAAAAACTCGAGAACATACGTTTTAACCAGAAGTTGCCAGAATGTACCTACTGTATAGTCTCTCTAAGAATATCAGAATAATATCACACGTGCTAGAATTTACATACAAAATAAAGATATTGAACATTTTCTGATTCGAAGAGCGCAGTCTTTGCTGCGACGCGAGAGCGTCATCTAGTTCAATTTAAAGATATCATTTTTGTCTTTTACGTATACTAGATGGCGTTCTTGATTGCCAACAAATGCTAATCGTTATAAATCAGGGGGCTTACAATGACCTCTTATGCGATTATTTGTAGGTTAGATTTTCAGATAGTAAAAGGGAAGAGTAGACGGTCGACTAGACTCCCCACCCCTCTCTGGGGAGAGCGAAACTGGACGCGTCGGATTGGGAAAAATCCCCGCAGGGAAGCCTGGCTTCGGCCGGGATAAGTCGCCCAGGATTGTGGTGGAGACTGCAACAACGGCCCCACATTTATACAATCCTGGCGATAAACCGGGGGGGTTTTAGCGGGTATGCCTGCCAAAGGAAAGCCCCACATAACCCTATCGCACACCAGCGATAGGGTATGCATAAGGCGCATTTCCCCCTTCGATAAAAAAAAAGGTAGTAAAAGGGAGATGCCGCCAGACGCGTCGTAGAGCGGCGAGTTACTCTTACAACTTGAAAATAAGCTAAAAAAAACAACGGGTTGCACTCTGGAAGTGCTGGCAGAAGTGAAAAACCGCTTAAGCGAAACAGCAGGAGCAGGGATACATTTTCGCCGCGCGGTAAAAAGAGAGGGGGATATTACTTCCTCTACTACGCCGCGCCGGCGCTCTACTCTCCCTCCGTCTTACAAATTTTCGATCAGGTCACGTGTCCTGACGCGACTTTAACATTTTTTACCCAACCCAAAAAATTTTTAACTCTGATGTGCACAACGCTGCTAAAGGAGATTTCACTTTAAAAATTGCATACGAGGTAATGGTACATCCCCTGTACTACTAATATTTTTTATCTGTGCCAGTCTTCCAACATCTGATCGAAGGTGCCAGTAGCCCAGTAAGCAAAGTCTATGTCAATGTGACAAGATGCATAAAAGCGCATTCTATCACAAAATCGTGTTTACTCCGAACGAAAAAGCTGAATAATAAACTCCAGAATAGCAAATAAACATCTAAGGTAAGTAATGTATTGAGTTACGACACCGAAGAATACTGTTTGTCATCTTCCGATTTTGGACTCTATCTATAAAGAAATAAAGTCTTCTAAAAAGTGAAGAAAATTTATCTAAGCCGGAGTAGTCAGGAAAATATTCCACCGTGTCAGGTATTCGGCTTATTTTAAATATATCCCGCTATTTTAGCAGTGGAATTTTGTTTGATTTAAACCTAGAAAAAGGAATTTTGGAATTTATTTTGGTGACTATAGTATCGTTTTATGTTAATTTCATGTTGTCTTTTAAAACTAGAAACGGAGGCAGAATTGTGTTCACTTTAAATACTCGAGAACTTATGATAAATTTTAAATAAAAAAATATTGGAAAAAAATCAACTCGGCCACAAGTGAACGGCCACTTGTGGCTGAGCTGATTTTATTCTAATATTTTTCTATTTAAAATTTATTATAAGTATAAAAATAGCATAAAAAAATGCAAAAATTGAAAAATCATAAACTCGAAAACTGTTTTTTTTTACTTTTTTATTAGTCCAGTACCCAACCGAAAAGCTCATAAAGTGGGATTAAGTGTTTTGTTTCAAGAAAATGGATGATGACATTCTGTCACCTTTGGGTATATACGAGATATTCAATATTAGTGGCCACCCCCGGTTGCGTCCGCGTGGTTTCCGTTCCCGTAGGAATACCGGGATAAAATGTATTCTATGTTTTAATCCAGGCTTTAAATTACCTGTGTACCAAATTTCATTTAAATACATTTAACCGTTTTTATATGATTGTGTAATAACTTTCAAATGGCCCGCGGTTTCAACCGCGTATTTTCTTTCTCGGAGGAATATCGGTATCTAAATTATCGTATGTTTTAGTCCAAGCTTTAAACAATATGTGTATAAATGACGACGACGACGACCTGTTTGGCGCAGGGGTACTAACCCCACCTTCTGCGCCAGAGGTCCCGGGTTGGATCCCCGGACAAGACAAATATTTGTGTGCATGAACATGTCTATTTGTCTTGGTCTGGATCTTTAAATTGTATATTATGTATGTATTTACAAAAAAAGTATATAAGTATGTTTATCCGTTATCTAGTATCCATAACACAAGTTCTTCATGATACTTAACGTGGGCTAGATAATTGGTGTGATTGTATGGAAATATTTATTATTATTATTTATAAATTTTCACCCAAATCCGTTCAGCCGTTGTACGTGATTGAGTAAGAAACGTAGAAAGTGGTCGGCTATGGTTTCATCCGCATGGTTCCGATCCCGAGGGAATATCAGGATGAAATTTTTCCTATGTTTCAGTCCAGGCTATAGTGTGAAAATCAAACAAAATTTTTCAACGACTGCCTCTAAATAACTTACTTTTTTACCGTTTAAAAAAAGTTTCTTTTTACTAGTTTCAGTTTCAAATTACTCGACGCCTTTAAAGTTCAAAACTAAACGAAGCGCAACTTTTGAAACCTCCAGTGGATATTTGCTAATGTGTTCAGCAACATTATGTCTAGCCGCGAACTAACTTTGTAATTAAATTAGTTGTCGTTTAATACACCCCGCAAATACCTGAGTACTCCAAAATGTTTAGTTAGTGTGACAAATGAGATATTTATTAATTAAACTGTTTATACCTAGTTTATTATAGTGATAATTTCCGACTTGAATATTTCTTTTAAGAATATTTCATGATAATTATGTAATTTATGATTTTTCTTAGGTTATTTATTGAATGCTATCTTCTAAAATACTAGAAAAAAACCGGCCAAGTGCGAGTCGGACTCGCGCACCGAGGGTTCCGTACAAACCTGTAGGTATATAAGTAAAAGTTCACCCATCACGACAATCGAGTCATAGTTATGGTATTTTTTTAAAACGAGTACTTCTGGGAATAATGGAGGTCACCTACCTGACGCCACACATACTACTACAAAACGTATAGAAACCTACATCGCGCTTACAAAATTTCACCAGCCGCTTCACATATATACCACGTCCGACGCACATCAGTTGGACTGCGGTCCCCTACTACCAACACCCAGTTCAACCCCAACTCACTTTTCGACCTTCCTACTAGTGGCTTACCATCTACCACCCTTTTCCATAGCTCCACCATCATCTCTACATTAGTATGTATATGCAAATTTGCAATATCTTCACTAATGCACCCAAAACAAAACCCCACTGGACTATTAAATATTAACTTTCAAATAGTTAATATCGTAACTCATAATTAAGCCGTAGCAAATGTCATCCGATCTGCTAAAGTTAGACAGGCAATATCAATGTTGCAACTAACCTCCTGAGTATAAACTAACGGTCAAATGCAACTAAACGTCATGGTTACAATAACTTGCCAGCTAACTTAATTAACTAGCTTTCAATTTGACTGAACCTAATTGAATAACGCTTAATTTGAAAGATAAAGCCAATATGAAATACTAAAAGTGCTGCTAGCTCGAAAAATTACCGTAATATATTCAAAACTTCACGTCAAAAATGTATCAGTAGAAAAATTTTGTTCAGTAGAGATGCTGCTCGAGACCATATAGATTTGTTGACGTGACGATACTACTATTTTCAACCCCCGATACAAAACAGGGGTGTGGATCTTCTGTGTCTGACTGTATAACTAAGGCAACGTAACTCCTGAACCAATATATTACTTGGACGGTAGGTACTTACGCTTAACATCTCGTCTGTCGAGTCAATTGAAAATCAATTGTCTTGCATTGATCTACGTTCCGACAGCCAAAGGGTTAAGTCGATAATACTCACCAATCCTAACTGGAAGTGCGTCTCAGATGGGCCGGCAATTTCAAAAGAAAGACGTCCTTCAGTAGTAGGGGCTCTAGAATATTGCAGAAATGGAGATGATGATGATGTACCGCCTCTAGTTGAACGTGTAATCGCTCCCAGAATCCTCAACCACGGGTTTCTTACCTAAAATCGAAAGTCAAATTAAGGATTTTTCACTTCAACGAGAACCATTAATTGATTGCTCCAACTAGATATCTTATCTAGTGTATAGTAACGACTCCGAGTGTCAACATCAGTGGGCTATGAGTTTATGAGTTTTCCTGCCATTTTGTATGCGAATCTGTACAGCGCCTCTAGTGGGCAGTAGCAGAACTACAGATTCTTATTCAAAATGTCTCCCGTTTACTGTACAGTAAACGGAAAGAAAACTCATGGTAGGCCCACAGGTATGATGAAAGCTAAGAGTCTCCCCGCCGTAAATAAAAAAAAAGTCGACCTACCAATAGAAACTACATTTCAAAACAACTAGCAACTCAACAAAAAAGCAACTGGAAAAAGTTCTAATTATTTCTAATGGAAAATTTCATCTCGCACCGAGTACAAAGAGTTTCGCGCACGTCACAAGACGAGCTATTTTGAATCTAAAGTTAAAAGTTAGTAGTAAAAACACTCTTACAGGATAGAACATAAGGTCGTGTATCAAAACGGGAAGTTTGATGTGCTACTCATTGTACCTTTCATATGAAACGTTGGAAAGTACGCCGAATGCTTGATACAAATGAAAATGTTGAAAGTAGAAAAATGTAGTTTTGGTGACGTAGTAGTTTTTTTCTTTCATTTTGCTGTTAATCTGCGTTAGACGTTATCAGACCTATATCAAGATACACAAAAAGAGCGCTTCAAACTGTATGAGAATCTAGCGTGTTGAGCTTTTCGTAACTACGATGACGTCAGGAGCGAGATTTAGTGATGTGTAAATTTTATTGACGAGATCTTGCAAGAAAGCACTGCACAATTAACCATTTTTCGTCTGATTGACGCGTATTTTCATCGGGCTGACTTAGGTCGTAAAACTTTGACCGTGGGTCAAACTTTTGGCACGCAAGGTAGGTACACTTTTACCGTCTATCTCGATATAGGTCTGTGGTTATAGGTTTTGTTAAGTTTGTTGGTCCGGTTGAAGGCCATGAAGCCAGGGCCGGTAAAACCATTTACTTAGTTTGTTGACTTAGGACTCTTTTCCGCGCCCTTGAACATCAAACTTTTTACTTTTGTTTTCTCGCTTTTTTCAGTTGTTGAGATTTATCGTCGCGTCATATAAGAAGAACGATAAGAAATAGAGACGGAAGATGTGTTACCGGTGTTAAAACCAATTGAAATAAATCTTCTATCTCTATCGCTCTGTGTTCTTTTTACGTGAAGCGTTATAAGTTTGTTAACACATTATATATTGCAAAAGCAATTTTGTTGGAACGTAGTTTCATAAAAATCATTATTTTAAATCAAATTATAAATCTTGCAAATGCAATTGAAATCGTTATGTTCAAAAATCGTTTTGACATTGATAAAAATCATTGAATTTTGACGAAAAAGTAAAAAGATAATTATCGAAAACAGCAGTCGCCCAAATTAACTGAGCCATTGGAGACTAATACTCGTATATTTGATTTTTCAACTATCTTTTTATATGTGGATATTTTAATTTTTGCATTTTCAATGCTATTTTTTGATACACAAGATAAATTTTAAATAGAAAATTATTTGAAAAAATCAACTCGGCCACAAGTGAATTCTAGATAACTGGAACCTACGACCATTGGAAATCCAGTCCAATGCTCTAACCACTGGGCTACCGAGACTCTCTATTAAAAAAATATCTAATAAAACTAATATTATAAAGAGGAAAGATTTGTATTTTTGTATGTAACGAATAAACTCAAAAACTACTGGACCGATTTTGACGAAATTTGGTATAGAGAATTCTTAGACCCCAAGTAGTAACATAGGCTATAAATGATCCCAAAATTCCCACGGGAACGGGAACCACGCGGGTGAAACCGCGCCCGGCCTCTAGTCATAGATATAGTTTATTTCAAAAACAAAGTAGATCAAAGCACTATACTTAATCATCCAAAACAATTGTGGGTGGCAGATAAATCTTAAACCGTTACGAATTATGAGCATATTTTAATTAAGATTAGCAGCAAAGATGTATCACTAATAATAAGGTCAATATATTATTTATTGATAGAGTTGGCCCTGCGGCTATCCTTAATGCAAACAATAGTTATTAGTTAAGCAAGGCTGGAAAATTGGTGATTAGCGGCGAGTTAACTCTATTGAAAGCTGAGCAAGTGAAGGATTCTAGGATTGTAGGATTGTTCAAAGATTGAACCCTGAGCGAAGAGAGCATTTCAAAGGTAGAAGACGCTTAAAACTTTTCTGCCGAGCGCAACACACAATTTTTCACCTCACAACACCGAGGAGCATTTTATGGTTATTTTCGCGGGTAACTTCCGGTAAAAAATTCTTTAAACATAAATTTTAATCTAAATATACCTTATTCTCGTTGTTCTAATGATATAAAAAATAAAATAATAAAAATTAACTATAATGTCCCTGTTATTATAGTTAATTCAGAGTTATTTAAAGTAGGAATATATTGTTACTTTTACATAACAATAAAAACGATTCGGTAAATGTTGACACTAATATGAGGTACAAGACAAAGACAATTTGAAAATAAATATTTATATCACGTTCCGAAATCCAATCATAGGTTTTGAAATCTCACCCAGCTTAATATAAAATTCTTGTAACAAATAGTTTAATCTTAATGAAGCAAAGAGGAGCTCGAGATAGTAAACTTTTGGTCACCCATCCCGTAACTGACCATTGCGAAAGTTGCTTAATCTCAACAATCGCTGGCCGAGCGCGCGAACCTCTGCGCCACCGGCTCCTCAATAGCCTAGTATCCCTTTAGTGTAGTGGTTCAATTGTTGGACAGCCTAGCCGATCATTAGATTCTTGGGTTCGTTTCTAACATGCTATTGTATTTTTTTACTTTACTTCCTCGATACTTACTCGAAAGTGTTTCGTGCTAGGCCCACTGGTCCTAGTACAGTCGGGAACTTCCCAGTTGACCAGTAGAGTGGAGCTTTATTTAAAAAGTAGTAGCAGTCATCCCGTGACCACGGCAGCTGTAAAGGTGCCGAAACGTCGGGAAAATCAAAAAACCCCTAAATAACCTAAAAATACGGACAATTACAACTTAGTTCGTGAAATATAGTGCGTTTGATATCCGTAAAAGTTGTTTTATTTCAATGAACAGTGCGCGCCAAAACATAAGGTGTACGTAAGTAGTAGATATAAAGAAAACGTTTATATAAAAAATAGAACATTATTAGGTACTAGCGGATCCTCGTGGTTTTACCCGCGTGGTGCCCGTTCCCTTAGGAATATCGGGATAAAATATAGCCTATGTCACTCGGGAGAAATGTAGCTTTCTAATAATCTAAGAATTTTCTAAATCGGTCCAGCACTTCCTGAGATTAGCGCGTTCAAACAAACAAACTCTTCAGCTTTATAATACTAGTATAGATTTCATTTGAATAATGAGTTATTTCTTCAACCTTAGTACTTTCAGAGAAATCAGAGAAAGCCCAAAAAAACTGTACTGGTCAACTGGGAAGTTCCCCGATTGTACCTATTTGAAATAAATATCACCTTCACACCATCTTGATTACATAATGGAAGTGAACTCTAACAAGAGATTCGTACTTATGGTAAATTTTAAATAGAAAAATATTGGAAAAAATTAACTCGGCCACAATTTTTTTCCAATATTTTTCTATAAAAAATTTTCAAGTGAATTCTCAGACGGGAATCGAACCCGCGACCTTTGGAAATCCGGTCCAATGCTCTAACCGCTGAGCTACCGAGTAAGTCTCGGTAGCTCAGCGGTTAGAGCATTGGACCGATTTACCGAGAGATTAGATTTCCAAAGGTCGCGGGTTCGATTCCCGTCTGAGAATTTACTGGTGGCCGAGTTATTTTTTTTGAATATTTTTATATTTAAAATTTACCATAAGTATAAAAATAGCATTGAAAAATGCAAAAATTACAAAATCATAAAAGAGATTCGTAATCATACTTTTGAACCCCAAAAGACAAACTTTAAACTTTTAAGTTTAAAAAAAATCCAACTCAGTAGCTTTTTTCGCCGCGAGGCTCATTCAACCGGTCGTTAGTACGACAAAAATCACGCCTACATTTATGATTTATATCGTCCATAACATCTTCATAGATAGCCATTTAATTAATATTGCATATTAATTAAGACTGACAAGTTAATTTTCATATGTAGGTGTGGTACAGTCTTCAAATCGCCCACAATTTTGTGGGCAAAAAATGTTTTATGATAATTGTTGGGAATTGGATAACCATCTTTTGGATTTAATGGCTCTTGCATATTAATTTTCTAAAGTAGAATAGATATCATAATAAGTGATTAGGTATGTATGTGGATACCGAGTTTTTTGCAGAGTCAACACATATAAGTGTCAAAATAGATGAAATAATATTTGATATGATTTTTAAGCGGTCAATAGTAATAAATTAATAATTTAAGTGATTGAATTTAACCTCAAAAAAAATCATATCGACTGTTGGACGTTTCAAAACTAAGTACTTACCTACATACTAATATGTGTAGGTATATTTGGCAACTAAATATATAAAAAAAAACGTTTGTTTTTACACTAAACATATACAAAGAAATAGGTATAACATTCAAGTTTGATTTAAGGTAAAAAGTTTAGACTATTAAAACACAAAATAAAATACATTTAATGCTAGAACGAAAACAATTATCAATAGTGCCTTTATGGTTGAGTGATTAATAGTTTTAAGGCCAAGATTAAAAAGTTGATAGGAGCATTCGTAAACTCAGATTTGTATACAACCAAATGAAACGAACGTGGATGATTTTATGCGTAAAACAGTTTTGGCAACGATATTATACAATAAAGATCTCTGTTATACTTATTTTTTTTTTATTTAATATACCTAATGTTCAAGATTTATAGTGCCTCGACAGTAAATTTTCACCTACACACACAGATATGCATAAATCAGTTAAAAATATTAACTTGTCAGCAAAAAAATCGAGAAATTATTCTAGATATATTTATTTCTGGCACAGTATCTATAAGATGGTTTTAAAATCTGTAAAAATCATGTTCTTTTTTTTGCTTTTGAGGTTGTTGGTTGTGAAATATTTATTTTGAGTATTTTTTATTTTTAATTAATATTCAATACACATAGAAGTCTCAAGACTATGAAATACGGGCTGCCTCTTAAATTTTTACGCCCCAAATTAAAAGGCTCGTAGCTGTAAATCCCTGATGACCCATAAACTTTATTTTTATTAAACTTATGTCGTACCTATTCATTTTGGTGACATTGATTGCCCTTTTATTTATCACTTTACGACAATTGATCTGATACATTAAAAGAACTTTCTATTTTGTAAAAAAAATATATTATTAAAGCACATTCTTTTTTATTTCCTGAACAACGGGAAGACTATTAGCCTTCATCATACCTGATGTTAAGTATTGATAAGGCTGAAGATGAAACCGAGCCTCTATCGGACAGTGAGGAACTGGCTATCTTATCTAACACTTGCCGCAACACAACAATGCTGGAAACATTGTTGTTATAACGTCAGACTTGATAAATGGTGGTAGCTAGCCAGGCGGACTTACAACAAGTCCTACCACCAACCAAACCGAATACAATATGTACCCCTGCTGGGTGCATCTGGGTCTGATACCGGTGGTTGTTACCGCTAGACCACAGAGGCGTTTAAAGTTCTTTTAATGTCACTCAACTTAGTGGTGGTACTTTCGAATGATTTTAAAGATGACGTCCCGAATATTTTAATTCAAAATATAAAATAATTTCCAATATCGTAAACAAAACGTTACTTGCCTGAGGCAGGTTTGGATGACAAAACTAAAATATGTATTCTCTCTTTCCCGTTTGAAAATGCACAAAAACCTGTAGGGTTTAGCATGGAAAACTATGGAAATAGCATCGAGTAAGTATCGAGCACGTAATGTTAAAAAAAATTTAGGAAAATGTAGCTCTCATCAATATCTCTATACATTTTTTTTACTTTACTTTTTCGATACTTATTTGAACGTCATTCGTGCTAGGCCCACTGACTGTCACACAATAAAGAAATAATTACGCCCCTATTGCACGCAAATGTAGAAGCGCACATCCTCTAGTTTATTTTAACACAAATCACTTCTCAATTACTTAAACGACATGCATTTCCACGGCATTGCCATGTCCTCATGTCATCGATTTGTCTCATAAAGATACACATTTGTTGGTCATTCCGTGTCACTTGATTCATAAGCAGGCCGTGAAATATTGAAAACATGGAGAAGGAGGCAACTGGATAAGGATATAAAAGTTAATTTAGAGCAATTTGGGCTGTCGCTCAAAATTAACATAACTAGCTAAAATTAACTACAGACAATATAAACAAATAGACCGCGCGTTGGCAATATTTTTTTCACCTCACACGCTCGGAAGAGGAGGTTTTGTCATTCAGTTACTGCGAAGAAAATCGTTTTTTGCGGCCTAGCGCGGTAAAGTACTTTTTTTAATTAAACCCAAAAAATATGTCATAATGCGTTCCGAATTGCACTATTGACTTTTTTGTTACATTTTATTTTTATTTTAAATAGTTATTTTAATGTTATAGTAATTAATTAATTTTAATACTTAATCCTTTTTGGTTTTATTATGTAATTTTAGCTCATTGAAACATAAAAACAAAAACAATAAGATAAAACTATTTGTTATAAGAATTTTATATTAGGCTGGGGCATAGGTTGTGAAATCTAATTTCACAACCTATAATTGGATTTCGGAACGTGACATAAATCTTTATTTTTAAATTGTCTTTCTCTTGTACCTCATGTCAGTGTCAACATTTACGGAATCGTTTTTATTGTTATTTATAGGGTATATTTAGATTAAACTTTATGTTTAAAGAATTTTTTACCAGAAGTTGACCGCGGAAACAACCATAAAATGTTCCTCGCTATTGTGAGGTGAAAAATTATGTGTTGCGCTCGCCAGACAAGTTTTTAGCGTCTTGTTACTTGTACCTTTGAAATTCTCGCAATTCAATCCTAGATTCCTTCACTTGCTCAGCTTTCAATAGAGGTAAGTTGCCACTAATAACTAACTTTCCAGCCTTGCATAACAAAAAACTATTTTATTTTTTATTCAAACACCATTTATCTAGCGCACGTTAAGTTTCATGAAGAACTCGTGTTATGGAAACTAGGTAACGGAAAACATACTTATATACTTTTTTGTAAATACATACATAATATACATATTAAACACCGAGACAAGACAAATATGTTCATGCACACAAATATTTGTGTTGTCCGGGGATCAAACCCGGGACCTCTGGCGCAGAAGGTGGGCTTAGTACCCCTACACCAAACAAGTCGTCATAATATTTGTGATCTTAGCAGGTAAACTGCATAAAGCTCTGATTTCAATTACCAACTTATTGTTCTTTACCTAAGTGAAATTATTAAAGAGTTAATCAAAAGTAGCCGACAGCCCTTACCCCACCATTTTGTTTTTTATTTATAACGGGGAAGCGCTTAGCCTTCATCATCATCGTCGTCGTCGTCGTCTCAGCCACATAAAACCCACTGCGGGGTATAGGCCTCCCCCAAGGATCTCCACAACGATCGTTCCTCCGCTGCCCGCATCCAGCGGCTTCCCGCGACCTTCCCAGATCGTCGGTCCACCTTGTCGGGGGCCTACCCACCGAGCGTCGTCCTGTGCGCGGTTGCCATTCCAGAACCTTTCCGCCCCATCAAACCTGTTGTTGATTAAATGATAAGACTGAAGGTGGAATCAAACTTTTCCTGGCATCCTCAACCACTAAGGACTTATGACTTTAGTGATTTGAAGCGTGATTTAGCGACATACTGACTTCAGTAAAGCAATGGGTCATTCAGTTACTACTTCAAATTACCATGTTGTGACTAACATGATTGCTTCGCGTATGATTACAAAAAACAAGCTTTTTCGCAACATTTTAGCAAAATTTAACGTGCAATCCAAAACCGATACATTCTAACTTAGCCCATATAATGGGTAGCGAATAAACCGTTTTAAGTCCCTGTATCGAATATTCATTGGGTCGTAATTACACTCTCATATTTTCAAATTAAACCCGACACAGTGTTGTTCACAAATCCTTGAATAATCGTAGATTTTGGGGCATTTTGTGGATGCGAAATTATCACGTTACCGTTTACGTGATTTCGGGGGTTAAGCCATAGGCGGTAGCGTTTTTAGATTTAAAATATTTAACTTCGAAACGCTCTTGGCGCAGTACTTTAGTTAGATCTTTGTTCACTCAGGCAGGTCAGGAGTAGGTGATCAAAATTTTAATCTCGACCTCCATTATGCTTCGGAAGGATCTTTGTACTATTGGTCGAGTGGTATACGCATTCGACCCGTACGGTAGGGGATTGGGTAACCTCCTTATACATCCCTGAGTCTACTATACTAAAGGTATATGCCCCAGCAGTAGGGTGTGTAAGTAAAATGTGAAATGACATTCGTTGTTTATCTTTTCCTTACTTATTTCGTTGGCTCAACGTTCAGAAGGGAGTCTTAGCCTCAACACTCAGCTCATCACTTAATAAATTTTTAACCGACGTTGAAAAAATTATGGAGGTTATCAATTCGTGTCGCGTTGGATTCTTTTTAATTATGTTCACCGATTATTCGAGAACACATGAACCGATTGAAATGATTCAAACGTCTGTCATCGACATCGGGTGTGTCCCCAAGTTGGTCCTATTTTTTGAAATTTTGAAATAGTTTTCAGGAAGTCTGATAGCGGTCAAGCGGTCATACAAACTCGTTAATTTCGGTTTGACTCAAACTAGTAGTATATACAAGTACAGGACTTATTCTAATTTTAAAAATTGTGAAATAAAACCCTCTTAAAAAAATAACCGACTTCAAAAGCCAAAAAGTAAAAAAAACCCTTTCGTATACTTAAATAAATAAGTCAGTGCCACCCAGGGCATCGATGGTACATTATTTAAATTCCACATTGCACTTCTATACTTCTTGTGTTGGCTGGCACTGACTCCAAAAGGCTTAATATAGTTTCTACAAAACATAAATAATTTTAGTACGACGTAAAAGAGGAAATATGAAAAATGGGTGAGAAACAAACACATTAAATCAAACCACCCGCTATCAGGTTATGACTTGCACTTGTTTCGTAAATTATGATAAATCGACTTTTGAAATACGCTTTAGTAATCTACGCATGGATTAAACACCGTTAATAAGTACTGCGATTATTTGGTTATAACAAACCTTTTTGTCAAGCGATTAGGATATATTTTTCATTAACTTTGAAGAGGTGTGATAATATTATTGAAACAACCAGGATTAGCGACCTCAAACTGCATCTGTGGTGTTTTACCAACCCCGGGAGGGATTTATTTTATTTTTATCATTCGGTGAATCAACAGCTTACTTATATTATATACAATGTGGAACATGCAAGCCAATAACAGATTCACACATATAGCAACAAGCTATTATTATAGCACTACACAGCTTAACAGTAAACATAACATATATAACAGTTTAAATTATGTAACAATGTAAGTAACTATATAAGCATATTATTGTTTTTGCTAACGATATAAACTTAAAAATAAAAAAATAAAAACTGTATTAGTTAATTTGTCGGTCTGTTTGTAGCTTTCGAATAAAAATTGGAATATAAGTAATTCATTAACTGCAAGTTAATTTTAGATATGTTTATGATCAAGTTATCATGATCATAAATTGTATAAGCATGCAAGTCAAATTAAAGAAAAAATTTAATACATTTGCAATTTGTCACTATTAGATAACTAGATTTTTACTGTTAGTTTTCTTTATTCTGTATAGCCTCTAAAAATGCCACGAAACTCTGTAATTGGCTTAAGAGTCTAATAATTATAAGTTATATTAATTGATTTTGTAAAATAAGCTGTTGAGTTTCTAAATAAATAAATAAACACTTATTTATAGCGTGGGATATGTGGATTTGTAAAAAAAGCGATACCTGTGAGCCTATCATCTATTAGAATCCATCGCGTCATACAAATTTTTTGTTTGCGTTTTGTTTTAATCACATTTTGTCACACTTGATACTTTGGAGGCGATGATTAAGCGAAGAAAAATCAAGCTTACTTTAGAGATTCGCAGTACAAAATACCATGGTAAGATTGTAACAATACTGCGCTAAAATATGGCAGCGGGGCCCCTGACTTTATTAGTGTTATCTAGAGGGAACATCAGTATTTTGACAATCCGTAAGGAAGGTCTGTACTTTATACCCCAAGAATAGGGACAGTGAAAATTACTAATGATTGTGATTTCCAATGAAACACAAAGTGTTATTGTAATAGGTATATAAGTTAATGCTTAAATAAGTAAAACCATACAATATATAGTAGATTGTTTACCAAGGGCTGTATGACACCCATAACAGTCGAGTTGGCGCCCGAACGAAGTGAGGGCGCAGATAGTTCGAGACTGTTATGGGTCCATACACCCGAAGTAAACACTCTACTTTTCATTTTGAATATGAGGAAAGTAAAAACAAACAGAATATTCTAAAAAAAATATTGTAAGGTTTCTACGATTTTAATTATTTTATAATGTAGCAAAATAAGCTGTATAGGCTTCTGTGCCTTTGCCTACATACCTTTGGTAAATAAAAGTCCAAAGAGATTACAGATATCGATTTGACTTGACACCCCCTATTCTTTTTTCAAATTTATTACAGCCCTAGGGCCGCCACATATCACTTTCAACCCGCATTTTAGGCAAGTTATGAGTTACTTTCAGAATATGAGACATGAAAAAGTATATTATTTCATGTCACCTCATAATTTAACGATTGTTTCATTTTAATATGACGATCTGACTCATTTTTTAAGTGTCGTCGGCATCGACTTTCACTTCATTTGACAGATGGATGTGACATATTGCTCTTAATCTTTGGTAAGTTTTCATTTGTGTCAAAAAGAAGCAGCAATGTGTCACATCCATCTGTCAAGTGAAGCCGATTATGATGCTGACGCCACTTGCGCGGTACGACCCCTATTTGGCGCAGGGCTAAACCCACCTTCTGCGCCTGGGGTTCGATCCCCGGACAAAACTAATATTTGTATGCATGAATGTCCATGTCTATTTGTCTTGGTCTAATATGTACGAGTATATTATGTATTTATTGAAAAAAAAATATGAAAAATGTTTATCCGTTATCTAGTATCCATAACACAAGTTTTTCATGAAACTTAACGTGGGCTAGATTCTTGCTGTATATGCAATTATTATTATTATTAATTTATTAACACACATTATTTCTCTCACAGATTTTTCCACTTTCTTGGTCGTTATTGCTATAAGAAATTGCACCTCAAGTTAAATATCAGCCATTTAACAAAAAAACATATGTAAAACACTTGTTACCTAATTTTTACAAAATCAACCATATCAGGAATCAATCAATTTCATATGCACTATTACATGATTTGTTTTCTCCATGCTTAGATATTATCTTAACACTCTTTGCTTACTGTTGTTACAGATACAACTATCAATCTCTTCCTTTTGCTGTTGTTAATTTCATTGTTTTTAATATGCACCTGAGCTTCTAAGTTTTGTTTATTTAAAGTAATTAAATTCTTTGTGTTTTTACTCCTCTTCTAGTTTATGCAATTTTTTTCGTGCTAAAGGTAAACTCTAAATATTATGTTCAACTTATTCCCCCTTCAGGGGGGAGAGTACTGGTGTCCTGAGATACAGGCTTAACGCTCAGTTCAGACACCGTCTCTCACAATCTTTGTTAACTGATTTATATTTTTATGTTAAGAAATCGCCAATTGTATAATGATTGTGGAAGAGTAAATAAATAATTTATTATTATTTATTTATTAGTCGACTCTTACGACATCCCAGGCACGTAAGGGAGTGGTGACACTTGTATTCTTAGGCCGTCACCACACGGCATAAGAGGCTCGACGCATTGAACACCTGTCCGAGAGAAGGAAAACTTGAAACAAACCCTCTACCAACCCGTCCGGCCAGCGTGGTAGCAGTAGGCTAATAGCCTCCTATGAACGCCACAATAGGCGTGAGCTAGGAGAGGCTTATGTCCAGCAGTGGACGTCTATTTATTTATTAACAAAATGTTTCTTTCAACTCCGTGGATAGCATATTCCTCAATGATGAGACAATATTGACCTCAGCTAATTAAAGTAAAAAGTTCTTACTGTACTTAAAAATTTCCACGTTGATGGTTCAATTGGAGAGCAGTGGACCAGAAATCTAGGTTCAAATCCCGTCTGACCAATATAGATACTATGTAATAATTTTTAAACAAGTAAAATATACTAGAAAAAAGCAACTTGTATCATGTCGCCCTGACGGGACTCGAACCTTATAATTCTAATCTCAGCAGGGCTATCGCGTAAAAAATCTGGGTATGGATATGGGCTTCATTTGACAGTTGAAGTTCATAAAATTACCATATACGGCCATTTAACTGTCAAATGAAGCCCATGTCCATATCCATATTTTTTACGCGATAGCTCCCCAGAGGACTCTGTAGAATAATTGGTCAGTGCATTGGGCCGGATTCCCAAGGATGCGGGTTCAAGTCCTGTAAGGGCGACATGAGACAAGTTGCTTTAGATGCCTGTTTCATCTTAATCGATTGTCAAACATCTGTAAAGATGTTTCTTTTGAATGCGAGGATATTTCTCTCATTGATAAAACGACGCGACGCTGGCCAACACCGTAGAAAAGGTGAATATACTAGATAATTTCAACGTGTTCTCATAGGTCTCTGTAGCATAATTGGTCAGTGCATTGGACCGCATTCCCAATGATGCGGGTTCGAATCCCGTCAGGGTGACATAAGACAAGTTGATTTATTCTAGTGTATTTACTTGTTTAAAAATTATCACATAAAATAGCATTGTAAAATGCAAAATTAAAAAGCTATAACATGGAGTTCATTTCAAACATAATATTTACAATAAGTTAGGACGTGTTAAATAATTTTTATGTAGGCTTATACCCAGCAGTGGGTGTCATGTGGCTGAGACGACGACGAAATAATTCTTAACCAACTGCGTTGTCGATTCTAATTTCCTTTTCTCTCCTACAACAAAATTAACACAAACGTTAAGCTTAAAAACAGTACATTTCGAAATAACTTCAGGATTAGTAACTCGCTCTTGTCTACAAAAATATAACGAATCCGCGTTTCAGACTGGGCTGTAAGCAAATTGGATTTTTTCATTTCTCAATTAATCCAGTTGTGCGCAACACTTTTTTTCCGGTGGTTAATAAAGAAAATTCCAGTATCGTAGTTAATTAAAATGGCTGTCAAAATGAGGCCTCAGTGATAGCGGTTTTGATTTAAATAATAGTTTGATTTTAACAATGACAATTTGCTGACTGCATCTTAGCTATAATAATTTAATACGCATCTTAAATATTGTACTTTCTCGTACCTTTTTTATTTTTGCTTAAAAGATAATGATTACATTTAAATGTTTAAATGCGATTAGTATTCTTTTTTTTTTGCATAAACGGATAGTCAACATTTATTTCTCTCTCTCACTGTCCTGTGACCTTTCCACATTATGTTTTTTTCACTTCTTTTTCTAATCAGCCCCCTGATTTACAATCGTGATAACCGAATCGGATTCGAATTCTGTGCATTGTAGGAGTCTATTCTAAAATTCAAAATTCAATATCATTTATTCAGTCTAGGCTGTTACAAGCGCTTATGAACGTCAAAGAAGCTACGCCATCGGTTCACAAACCCTACGGCGGGAGACTTGTGAACGGCGGAAGAACCGGCAAGAAACTCGTCGAGGGCTGTGTTTTTCTCCCTGTTTTATTTCATACAGAGAGTGACAGTGAAAATACATTACCTACATTCCGCTTTTGGGAACGTTTCCGAATGTTTGTGAATAAAGGGGCGCTGGAGTCGTATTTTTGAATCATTCGAAATTCTTATGCGACATCTATTCACATCATCATCATCATATTTCAGTCCACTGTGGACGTAAGCATCCCCCAAGGTACGCCACAAGACACGATCTCACACCTCTTTCATCCAGCCAGTACCTGCAACCTTTCTCAGGTCGTCGGTCCATCAAGCAATCAATCAATCAATCAATTTATTTATTTACTAGAAACATGGTAAAATACAATACAGATCTTAGATATTTATAAAATGTCCATTCATGTCTCGCCAAATCGGCATGCAAATGTCAAGAATATAAATAAAAATATAAAATCAATCAAATATAAAACAAAGTCATATACACAAAAACTATACATTATCACTGTACACAGCTGTTACAGCTCTGTCACCAACGTAATGTACGTAAGTATAGATTTCCAGTACCTATGTATTATTTGCCCAAAACTACTTCCGCTTTTCTTTTTCTGCCCGCACTGGGACCCCACCTAATCCTGCCAACAGGGTAGGCAAAGACCGCTCTGTGCACTTTATTGAATTTCTGCGAAATTCCTAACACATGCCGGTCTCAGTTTTAATTCATATATGAAAGCGTGAACTTATATTTTACCCTGTCTGTTATGCTAGTAATTCGTCACGACATTGTTATAAACTTTATCCGCTAGTTACATCACAAAAGGTTACCAACGACAGGCCACGTTAAGTGTTATTATATTAAATGACAACGACGTCTTTTAATAGCCATTTCATTTCAAAAATGTGGCATCGGCATGACGCAGTACGCTGTAACTTTGCGCGTACGGAATCTTACTTCATCGCAACGTCATGCAATGCATGATTTTCACTTTGCTTTGCTCGTGAAACTATCAAATATATTTTTAATATTTATTTTGGAAAGTGGTTTATTCCCTTTCGTCTATTTAATCAACAAATCCAATCGCTAACAATAAAACGTCCAACGTCAATATTGACAAAGATTTAGTTAATTTAATAAAACCACGTCGATTCGTACAAGCATCTTATCGTTACTATAAACTGAGGAACCAATAACAATTTTATAGATATATTTACTATCAGTTCTCCTGAATATGAACTTTATTGCCTGGATTTAACGTGCTTGTGTGCCGGTAACTTATCGTCAGATGTACCTTAATAAATACCTAATCCTCGGGATGGTATTAAATTATTGTGGCCATATCGTAAAGCTGAAACGATACGGTACGATACAATATTTATTTTTATTAAGTCTCGAAACACATTGGTACGGAAAACAGCGCGGTTTTTGTGGAAAACTTTACACATGCAAATGAAATGCACAAAATAACACAATAAAATGAATTTTCATTCGTCTGGCTCTGTGACCTTTTGAATAAACGTACTAACGCATCCATGGAAGTAATAAGTGCTAAGTACAACAGGAATGTGCACTGCTACTAAAAAACGGTCCGAGTGAGAACTATCTCACTCGGACCGTTTAGGTAGTTTAGGTAGGAGGTCAGTTTATTTCACTCTATTAGGGTGATGAAATGTATGAAAAAGAATAGAATTTTTCTTGATGTTTTTAAGCTATTGCATAGCTTTTATTGCGGGCTTTGAGCGCGGCGACCGAATCAAGAAATAAAACCTAACACCCCCTTAACCCCCGACTCCGTGTCTAGAAATAATGCGGTACCAGATTTTAAAAAGAAATTATATTTTCACACAAATTTTCATACAGTTTTTTTCATCATTGACCATTTTGTTATTCACAATCGTAACTAAGCAACCAAAATCTATGATAAAAAATGCTTTATGATTTTGTAATTTTTGCATTTTTCAATGCTATTTTTATACTTATGGTAAATTTTAAATAGAAAAATATTGGAAAAAATTAAAAAGATTTCCAAAGGTCGCGGGTTCGATTCCCGTCTGAGCATTCACTTGTGGCCGAGTTAATTTTTTCCAATATTTTTCTATTTAAAATTTACCATAAGTATAAAAAATGCTTTTTTTTTTTTTTTTACATTAAATAGGCTTACTCTTGGCTTAGTTCTGAATCGTTAGATTAAGAAGAGGCCTAAGATGGAGCGAGCTTGCCTAGAAAAAGCCTATTCACTCGAGCTTTAAATATACCAGGGTTGTAGACACCCGGGAATACAGACGCAGGCAGGGAATTCCACTCTCTGGCTGTGCGCATAATAAAAGATGAGGAAAAGCGCTTTGTACGCAGACGAGGTATATCAACCAGGTAGGGATGATAGCATGCGGTACGTCTGGATTCCCGGTGTTAAAAAGGAGCTGGCGGTATGAGCTCATGCAGCTCAATAGCACACTCATGCAATAGCTTTACCGCGGCAGTCCCCGAGTGCCACACGTATTTTTAATTATTATAAAAGGGGTTTGGCTAACTTTGTGTGGACTAGTGGCGTAATTTTTTTTTTAACGGCCACTCATTTTTTTTTTACTGTTTTAAAGCATCACAACCAAGCCAATATTTGAGAGATTAATTTTGCCTAAAGTAATATCGGAGTATGTCAGTTTGTTTGTTTGTTTATTTATTTTTTGTTTGTTTGTTTATTTATTTTTTTGTTTGTTTGTTACTCTTTCACGCAAAAACTACTAAACGGATTTTGATGAAATTTGGTATGTAGGGACTTCAAGTAGTAGACTAACACATAGGCTACTTTTTATCCCGATATTCCGACGGGAACGGGAACCACGCGAGTGAAACCACTAGTATATTATAAGAACGTTACACGCGACGCCTTTCCAAACCAGTGTGTGCACTTATTTTTTCGTGTTGTGCCTACGCTTTGCGGTCGCTACAGGAACTAATTGCTTTCGGAAACGCTTTATGTGATCGTATATCACCTGAAAAAATGATTTATCCGTTGTGCTCGCCGTTTCTTTGTCGCGTTTTTGCGGGATACAATATGAATTTGAATTTTTCGCGCCCATTGTTTTAGAACGGTTAGATGAACCGGAGTTTTTTTTTATGAACGGCGGGGAGACTCATAGCCTTGATACCTGATGTTAGGCGATGGAAGAGGGGGCGCTTGTGCCTGTTGGTGAAGGAAGGTCGGCCGCTTGATTCCCCATCCGCCTACCGTCTGGTTGTGTTGTTGGACGAGCCTACGAAGCTCTTTGAGCGTACTATCGCAGAGCGGATCGTCCACCACCTGCTAGTTGATTATCTAACTCTGTTGCTAACTGATTTTGATTGAAATTTATTGAAAGTGCAGTTACATTGCTGCTTTAGTAAGATAGTTGTCACATTGATTTTAACTAAAGCAGCAATATGACTGCACTTTTAATCAAACATTGATAGAAACAAGTTACATAATCAGGGGGCTGGAAACGGTGGGGCCCGATTTGGCCGGCAAGGCGGTTTCCCTGGAAATCAGGAATGATTCAACTCCCTCCCCTTCTCTGTCATCCCGAGGCGTTCCGATTTCACGGTCTGCCCCCGTACTTGACAAGGATTGTCGAGAGCTACATGGAGGGTAGAGAAATTCTGTACCCGGCGGAGGATGGAAAGATCGTCGCCAGGGAGATGGTGTGCGGTGTTCTACAGGGATCGGTTCTGGGTCCGTTCCTGTGGAACATTGGATATGACTGGGTTTTAAGGGGTTCCTCTTGCCCCGGATGGCAGTTATCTGCTATGCCGATGACACACTGGTCGTCGCCCGGGGCAAGACTCACGAGGACGTGAGTTGGTTGGCGGGAGTTGGAGCCTCCCTGGTGAAGGAAAGGATCCGAATGCTCGGACTGAACGTGGCCATAGAGAAGACGGAAGCCTTCTTCTTCATGGGCCGCGAAGGGGCCCACCAGCGGGGGCAAACTTCCGGGTGGGTAGGGAGCGTATTCCACTGCGCCCATTGATAAAATATCTGGGGCTGGTGCTCGACGGGCGCTGGAAGTTCGATGGGCATTTCCGGCAGCTGGCCTCGAAGGTGACAAAGGCGGCGGGGGCACTGGGGCGTCTCCTACCAAACACCAGTGGACCCGGGGACACCTGCAGCAAGCTGTTCGCCGGGGTGTTGAGGAGCATGGCCCTGTACGGAGCGGAACGGTTTGGGCCGACAAGCTCAACGACGAGAGTCGGAGATACTTGCGTCGGCCACAGAGAGCGATTACCCTAAGAATTGTGAAAGGGTACAGGACCATGTCCTTCGACGCGGCGTGTGTGCTAGCAGGCACACCCCCCTGGGAGCTGGACGCCCAGGTGATGCGGGAGATGTACCTGATAAGGAGAGCGGTACTGGTGAGCGGAAATTATATGGCCCCGGCGGAAGTCATGGCGGCCCTACGCCGTGCGGAAGAGTATCCTGTTTTAATGTTAAATAGGTTAAAAAGATTTGAAAGGTACTATTCTTTAATTTACCAAGACTTTACGGATAGGGGATGACGAGCAGCATTTTTTTGCAATGAACATAAAAAACTTACAGTTTTCCATATAACGTTCAAATAAGGTAAAGACTGAAGCAAGTTTTGGAGTTGTGAAGATTCGCCAAAATAAAAAGTTACTGCTCTTCGCATAAATTCTAATCACGCAATATACGTACGGAATATACGCGACGTGTATGCTAGTATACTGCAACTGCAACTGCTGCTACCTAACACGTTTTTTTTAATCTCGCGTTCAGTTAACGCACGTGAAACTGTCTGGAACACAGCCAGTACTATTAGCTCACAAACTGCATAGGTTATAGGTACCTATGTTTTATATGAGTTGTTTCATACTCATCCCATGACGACACACCCAACGCATTATTTTTTTCATATCTTTACCAAAAACGTACTTAGGCCGCGCTCACTTTGGACACGAATTGTTCGTACTTATTTGTATTGATCGTGGTTCCGTTCGTACGAATCGAGTGCGCACACTGATTTGCTTTGCTTCTCCGTCAAATAGGTAAGTAGAGTTCCTGTTAGTTGGAGTTCCTTTACGCACGAACGTTTTTTTTTTAATCCCAACAAGTTCTGATTGTTCTCAGACGTCAGAACTATACGCACGTATACGTACGACTCTCGCACCCAGTAAGTGCGCTCCCGTAGTACTTGGAAGCTTTGGATCGTTCGCGACGTGTGTGATTGTTTAAATGTCGTATGAGTAAAATTCGCTAGAAAAATGCATCGATATGCCATTGCACGGCCTTATGTTTATATGTACTTGTTACACGTTATTTAAAATACGGGCGGGTTCCGCAACTCGACGACCTTAAAATTTAATAAAGAAGTTTAAAAAGTTATTTCTTTTGGAATATCTATTAAACTTGTTAATATATATTTTTTCTTATAAAATTTTACTAGAATATTATAAAAAATGTGATGATTGTTGCAATGTATTTTCTTATCTTTCAAATTAGTATGTTTATGTAATGAGGTTATTGTATTAGTTCTAAGTTAATATTCAGCTCATATGTACTGCGTTTATCTATTTCTATTTTATTTTTGTAATTTAATTATGTTTAACTGTTGGTTATGTAAAAATTGTACTAGTTGTGAATAACTGTTTTGGCCAAAATTGTTTTAGTGTAACTCATTTATGTATTATAATTAAGTAGGCTGTCTGTTAATCCTTATTCAATAAATAAATAAATAAACAACATAATTATTTATTAATTTTAGGCACCAACAGCGTAAGAATGTAGGTAGTTACTAGCAGAAAATGTTTTCTGAATAAGAATCAGTTAGCCAATAAAAAACTTCACGTTTAGTCATAAAGCACGAGAAAAAGATTAGGAGGAGCATAATACGTGACTACAATATCGCATGATCATGAGCATGTTATACATAGGGTAGTACTAAAAAAAAATAAGGTGGGCGACTATCTAATATAACCTAAACCTATTTTTTCCACAACCCAACCTATAATTTAGTCGATCAATTTAGTATTTTTTAGCCGATCGGTTTATTATATTCCTTACTAGCGGCCGCCCGTGGTTTCACCCGCTTGGTTCTCGTTCCAAATTTCAGCCAAATCTGTACAGTAGTTTTTGCTTGAAAGCGGAACAAACAAACAAAATGACATCCTTTTGCATTTTAAATATTCGTAGGTTGCATAAAGTACTGAAGGAAGTTAAAAACACGCAGGTTCCCATGACAACACGAAGAAATTCAAAATCATTCAACGGGAATATATTCCTCTTTTAACCGCTTTCTTGTGTTTATTCTTCGCATTAACCCTGTCAAATTATTCTTATTCCGTTGCTATAATTTCCAATTGACTCTAATAAACTGTTCATATGATCGGTTGCATACAATACTGTTCTAGCGTAGCAAACAGCGTCGGTTAATCCTGTGCGCCATCATCGCGTGAAACGGTTTGGATGCCAGCCAGTTCTTGTAACTGTGGCTCAGTCGCTATAGTTTCTGCTATTAAGTGTACAACCAATTTGTTTATGTTTGTGGACATCTATTATAGTCCTTGTACTGAACTTCAGGAATTATCGTCCGTAAAGAAACCACTTTGAGGGACCTAAATATCCATCCGTAAAGAAGCCAGTCTCTGGGTACTTCACAGAAAACACTTTGGATATTGTGCAAGCAAAGGAATAACACGAAACGCGATCTAGTTACATCAGTTCTCTTCTACCATCTGATTTACAAATGCAGGCTGATAACCCTATCTTCTTCATAGATGTTCCCTTACTGCTGAGTTTGTGACTGCGTTTCATCCGGTCAACCAACCGTCTCCATCGGTTGCGTTCAGTTGCCTTATAGCACTTCCCTGATGTTCGGAAATCTGGTCTGAACATAGCTTGGGGCTCTAGCCTTTGGATATCTTCCATTATCCATCACCAACAGATACGACAACACATTATGTTGTCGATATTTCAATCATACGATATGATCGATTGCAAAATGGACAATCGATTTGATTCTGGCATTGCAAACAGCGTCGGTTAATCCTGTGCGCCATCATCGCGTGAAACGGTTTGGAAGCCAGCCAGTTCTATTAACTGTGGTTCTGCAGTATCTATAGTTTCTGCTGCAACCAATTCGTTTATATGTTTGTGGACATCCATTATTGTTAAATGACTGAACTCTGCTGCTAGAGTACAACCAATTTGTTTATATGTTTGTGGAAATCCATTATTGTTCTTATGACTGAACTCTAGGACTTAAATGACCACCGATAAAGAAGTAAAATTTTTGTTTTTTTTACTGTATTGCGATTAATTTTAGTTAGTAAGAGTGAGACGCCGCTATACGCGCCGTATGGCAGCATCCCGCGCTCTCAACCTAAAAATAACCTAAAATGAATCGCATTACAGTTGATGGTAAGGCCCCAGGTCCCGGTTATTTCATATATATATAAACACTCTGGGCAGTCTGTGAAGGAACTAGACGATTTAGTTCCATCAGTTCCTTTCTACCATCCCCGTACCTAACAAGGACTAGTTTAATTCTCATATTCCGAGTGCCTCATTGCCGATTTTGTCCTTGGATCCTCCTCTATTGGAGAGATGTTCAAAGATCGGTGTGAACATCGTTTGAACACAGTTTAAACACAAACAATCGTTGCACTGACGATATGACGTGCTCACACACACACGCGCCGCTCGCTATAGGAACACGGTCGGCCCTTCGATCTCACTGGTTTTCACTGAACTCCGAGCCTAAACCATTTGCGAGCGCGCGTGTAGGGGCGCGTATCTGTGTGAGTGCATCATTTTTGCCGTTTGTAGACAGTGCGTAGACTTTAGACCATGGTTTGATGCTCCTTTGGGTAATTTCCCTTTTATCTTTTCTATTATCATCAGAAACTACTACACATAGGTATGCTGTCTATATTCCGATCATGCAAGTACCTTAAGTTTATCGTCCTCATTCTTTGTGCTTCCAAACCTTCGGTTCATAATTACATTTACTTGTGTTTTCCCCCTTCTTTTTATTTACTTATTTATTTAAATTTAGCTAATTATACATTGTTACTCTTGATGTAACATTAGGTGTGTTGAAATAGATACAAATTTTATAAATGCGAAAACTATGCTTTTATTATTAAAATAAAATGTCTAAAACCTTTTTTTTTGCAGTGGAGTTCGGCACATCCTTCAACCAAAATCGACAGCTTTTTAGTATCAAGATTACTAACTTGTAAGTCCATTAGAGCGGTTACTAAATCAACAAACTAGACAAGATGGATGGCGAGAGGCTCGCGGCACAAGGAACCCCACTCCGGCGGCGGATGTGGCCAGGAAATGGCGGCACTTCCGGTCCGTGGTGGATGTGTAAAAATATTCTTCTTTTACGAGCTTTTATATTTTAATCACCTCTTTATTAAGTGCAGCCCCATTTAGTTTTTATTTTGTAACATTTATTACAGAAACAAAACAGTAAAGTTAAGAAATAGAAGCGAGAAAATAATGCTAAATATTTGAGAAACAGCCTTACAAGATGGCGGCTAAGAGTCCTCTCGGCAAGGAACCCCACTCTAGCGGGCGGAAGTATCAAGGAAATGGCGCCACTTCCGGTAAGCCGTGGCGATGTGTAAAAAGCGCGCGGAGCGTTAATTCTAACCGCCTCGGTGTAAATTATAACTGAAGAATGGAGTGGCGGTTTCATTCTTTTAAATATGATTCGTTTATTATGTGATAATTTTTAATCAAGTAAATATACTAGAAAAAAGCAACTTGTCTCATGTCGCCGGCGCCGTTTCAACGTGTTCTCGTAGGTCTCTGTAGCATAATTGGTCAGTGCATTGGGCCGGATTCCCAAGGATGCGGGTTCGAGTCCCGTCAGGGCGACATGAGACAAGTTGCTTTTTCCTAGTATATTTACTTAATTAAAAATTATCACTTAAAAATAGCATTGTAAAATGCATAATTAAAAAGTTATAAGTAGATGGCAGTTTCATCTTAATCGATAGTCAAACATCTGAAAAGATGTTTCTTTCGAATGCGAGGATATTTCTCTCATTGATGAAACGACGGTGGCCAACACCGTAGAAAAAGGTGAATATACTAGAGAATTTCAACGTGTTCTCGTAGGTCTCTGTAGCATAATTGGTCAGTGCATTGGGCCGGATTCCCAAGGATGTGGGTTCGAGTCCCGTCAGGGCGACATGTGACAAGTTGCTTTTTTCTAGTATATTTACTTGATTAAAAATTATCACATAAAAATAGCATTGTAAAATCCATAATTAAAAAGTTATAAATGATTCGTTTATTTCTTTCGTACCTGAGCTTGTAAAATTTTGACGTGGTTATGACTTGTTAGCTAAATTGATAGAATGAAAGAAAGAAAGAAAAATGTTTATTTGACATCCACACGACGATACACAGATACAGATAAAAAATAAATAAAAAATTAATGCAACACATATACAACGCACACTGCGCTGCGCATCGTCGCATGTCGCCAAACTGTGCCAAGATCAGTATAAGCAGCAAGCTGGGCCTGCTGCACTGATATTCTGCTTGACACAGCAGTGACAACCAGAACGACAGATAAAAGTATTAAAATAAACAAAACAAAATTATAAAATAAAATTCACTTACACAAAAACAAATTAAAAACACGCAACCAACACAACATATCTATGGACTAAAACACAACTCTAATTAAACTAGTCTGTGACACACAACTGACAGTGACAGTTTGTGTCACAAACAAAGTAAAAAACTTTCCACAAACTTTTCTTTAGTTTCTGAGTGGGATAATAAAAATAGTACCTATTAAAAAAAACAAGCATTTAAAATAATAATAATAATAATAAATAATAAATATCTTTATTTCACTCTTCACAAAGGTTACAGAGGTAGTTACAAAAACAATTTATGTTTCTTATGTCCTTATAGCATAAATGTATAGCTAAATTACAAAAAAAAATAAAAGAAGCCAGAAAAAACCTTTGTGAGAGGCTGGAGTCCATACTAGGTGCCTCACATAGTAAGGACCTGTGTTACAGATCACCAGGCTCCCACCCCGCTTAGATCAAGCATACATACTAAACAAAGCACAAAGACGGTTATAATAAAGTAATAATACAAATTATGTAAAGAGCAATAGTAATTTATAAATATTAGAATATATTTTTTTTTATAATAATACAGAAGTTTTCTAAGGCTAAGATTTTTAAGAACCTAAACTAATATGGATTTTGTTTATGTGAGTGAGGTACCCAAAGTAAAGTGTCCTTTTTGAATAATTTATGAAATCTATAATACACTAAGAAAAACCATTAAGACAAGATATTTAAAATACTTTCCGTATCAAGGTAATCAAGAGTTTGAAGCCAGCTCTGAACAACATCCTTAACCTTTTTTTTGGGTAAGCTATAAATTGATAGAATTTTGTTGACACAATTGTACAGATACCCACCGAGGAAGTGATAATGTCTTTGCGCGGATTGCGTTTTACAGGATGGCTTAGAACAAACAGCATAGTTACGTCTTTTGTCGCGAAGGAGAGATGATTCATATTTAGTTTCTGAATGCTTTCTTAGTATGGTATTCAAAATGAATAGCTGTCGTACAGATAAGACTTTGCAGTGCTGATAAAGATCCGTGGTGGGAAAACGATAAGGAAGAGAGATAGCAACTTTGAGTATAGCACGTTGTGCCCGCTCTAGTTTGAGTAGTGTTGTTTTTGGACAGCCACCCCACGCAGCAATGCAATAAGTTATTATTGATTGACACAGAGAATAGTATATCATTTTGATAATACTTGGCTTGGCGATGTGACGCAGACTCTTAAATATATACATCAATTTCCTAATTCTCGCCGATATGAGATCTATATGCTGACTGAAGCCAAGGGTCTTGTCAATTATCACACCTAGATATTTAATTTCGTCAGCTTTCGTTAAACGTGGACAAGAACAATGGAGAATTTCGGGATCAGTACAATTGTGAGCAATTATAGAACAATCCGTGGCCACAGCAGCGTCTTTTAGGGAGAACGAAATAAATTTACATTTATCCACATTAAGGGAGAGTATATTTTCCCTAAGCCATGAAGATACTATATTGAGACCCAGCTGCGCAGATCGATAAACGTCGTCCCATGTGTTTCCACTGAACAGAAGTGCTGTATCGTCTGCAAAAGTGATAACTCTGCCTTGTGGTATATCAAGATTGCACATATCATTAATGTAGCTTAAAAATAGGGTTGGTCCCAAGATACTACCCTGAGGAACTCCATGCTTGATTTCTAAATCGTTACTGTAGAACTCGCCAATTTTCACTCTTTGCACGCGATTAGTGAGATAGCTTTTAAAAAGCTGTAGTTGAATCTGGCGTACACCGAAACGCTCCAGCTTTGATAACAAAAGTGGGATGGACACAGTATCAAATGCTTTGGCTAGATCCAAGAAAATTACTACAACTTTTTGTTTACTATCTAGTTTAGTGACTATAAAGTTAGTAAGAGCATGGATGGCATCACTCGTTGATAGACCCAATCTAAAACCGAACTGGTTTGGTGACAGAAGGTTATTAGTATCCAGGTAGTTGACAAGACGCTTGTTAATAAGCTTCTCTAGGATTTTAGAAACCGTTGGTAAAATCGAGATAGGCCTGTAGTTATTTACACTACCTTTATCACCACTTTTGTGTATAGGATGAATTTCCGCCTTTTTGAGATCATCGGGGAAAACCCCAGTTTTTAAGGCAAGATTACAAATAAATGTTATTGGAGGCACTAGCACTTCCCTATATCGCTTTAGAAAAGACGCGGATATACAGTCTCTACCAACAGAACAGTCACTCCTTAGACTGAGGATGCAATTCTCAACTTCATTACAGTCAGTAGGGAGAAGAACAAACGAATGAGGGTGGGATGGGGATGTGTGTCGGCTAGACTTAAGAGAAAATGGGATTTTACTAGCGAGATCTTCACCAACACATGCAAAGAACCGATTCACATCATTGACACTAAGTAGGGGGTTACTAGATGAAATAAGGTCAAAAGAATCCTGATTTTTTTTTGTAGTGTTTGTGACTTTCCTTATCGTGTCCCATAGCATTTTATTATTTGTTTTAGAAGCAGTTATAAGTTCCGAAGACTCAAAACGTCTTTTCAGTTTTTTCAAGAGCTGATTACAGAATTGCCTATACCTTCTATAAGTTGTTTTTAAAATTTCGTCATTGGGATTCTTTTTTAGTTTTTTATTTAGTCTATCACGGTTCTTAATGCAACGTAAAAGTCCCGGTGTTATCCACGGTTTTATTAGTCTTTTACGATTAGAGGTTTTAATTGTGGTCGTGTTTTTATTAAGTACAATAGAAACAGTAGATAGAAAATATGAAGTAGCCAAGTTAGCATCTGCACAGCCATATATATTATCTAAGTTAATATTGGACATTTCTGTATCAAGTTTTTCATAGTTCACCCGACGTATAGCTTTATAAGGCAGTTTGATTTTATGCGTATTCAATTCAAGCGTAAATATCAAGGTATCGTGGTCTGTGAGACTGGTTTCTACTACATAACATAAGGCTCTTAGTTTTGTTTTTAGTAGTACATGATCCAAACAAGTCTTGTCATGAGTAGGTAAGTTATGAGCAGGAAGCATTCCATGCATGGCCAGTAAATTTAAATAAGACGACACACTTGGATCGCGACTGTTGGGCGAGATATCAATGTTGATATCACCTATTATGGCAATGTTACTATAATTCGAATGTGACTCTAGTAAGATGTTAAGTGATTCCATAAAATTATCAAGTTGTTTATAACCTGCAGGTCTATATATGCCAAATACTACCGCATTATCATTCACTTTAATCATCAAGCCATTAGCGTCAGATAGAATAATCTCATTTACACTAAGTTTAAGAGATGATTTATGGTATATAACAACCCCTTCGTTTTGTGTATAGTTACGTGTACTGGCGGTGCAGACGTATCCATCCATTGTAGGTAAATAATGTGAGCGGGGTAGCCAACATTCAGTGAGAATCAAGACATCCCAATCAACCTGTGTTTGTTTTAAGAGGACAGTAAAGCCATTAAAATTACATGTTAAACTACGAATATTTTGATGTAGTATTTTCAAAGCTTTGTCCTGTTCATTTACGTATTTGCCAAGATTATCTATCTCACACACGGCAGACTGTGCAATGGAAAAATTATCTAGATCATGATTTATATTAATTAAGCTATCTATTGGAATTAATTATTTTAACGATATTCATAGCTCTAAAACGTTTAGGGTACCGCAACAATAGAAGACTAAAAATGTAAATATAGTAGTTGGGTTGAAACTTCTGCAAATAACATACCTTTATACTAATCATACAATTACTTATTAATATAGACAACATATTTAAAAGATATAATAAAAAACATGCAAAAGGCAAACTATAGAAATTTGCCGAAGCGAAAATTATATTATAAAGGCAATGAGAAGCTAAGCAAAATAGTCACATAGGTTTCTCTAGAGCAGATAAGCATTGGCTATCCGTTATAACAATATACTTATCATCTGGCGTTTTACGTAGCAGAACTCTTCCATTTACATAGCGGCAGTGGTAGCTTTTCTCTTTGGCGAAGACACGTGCCTGGTAGAACAGTTTCCTTTTGGAAGGAGGGACATAATCGTCTATGTAGATAGGAAGTTTTTTCCCTGGCATACCTATAACTTCTGTATTTAACTTGTCAGAGATTATCTTATTTTTATTGTAAGCGTGAGTAAGTCTCAGAAAATCATTTTTAGCGCATAAAGTTGTAAATTCAGCTATTATTGGTTTAGGTGTACCTGGTTTGCTGGGAATCCGATAGATATCACGTATTTCGTCGGTTTTGATAGTTGTTCCAATAGCTTGGCCGATATCAATCACCATAGACAAGAGGTCAGTTACTTTTTCATCTGCCTTTTGTGGTGCATTCCGTATTTCCACCTTTGATGAACGTGATTGTAGCTGCACATCATGAAGCTGATTTTCCAGGTCCTGTAGTTGCCTTGAGCTGCCCTTTTTTTCTTCTTCTATATTATTTATTTTTAGTTTCAAGTCCTCATTTGTATTATTAATGAATTCCATTGATTTTTCCATTTCAACGCCTGTCTGCTTTATATTCTGGAGTTCCGACTTTATATAAGAAATTTCATTTACCAATTTTGATAAGGTAGCATCTTGTTCCTTCTTCCAATCCATGAGTAATTTCGATAGAGATGATTCCTGTTCATTTTTCCAGTCAGTAAGCATTTGTTGAAGCTCATTTTTCATTGTCCCAAAGCCTTTTTCCAAGCGTTCTGTGATGTGGTCGCTAAATTCTTTAGAAGGTGAGTTCTCGACGCGAGGTCGTTTGTTTCTTGCCGTTATATTCTGATCTATCTGACCAGAGCCATATGGTTCAGTTTGTTTGGGGTCGTGTTTGATTTGTTGTGGTTTTGGAGAGGCCTTTGAAGATTTTGGGGGCGAATGCGCAACTTTTGACATTCTTATTTAGTGAAATAGAATAGCACTCGTAATAATAAAATGACACTTGGGCCACCCCTTTTCAATTTGTCGCTACACGCTTCAGCTTGTGAGTTGCGGCAAGCGACGCAGCGACGGCGTCAGCGCACTGATAGCGGACGGAGTAGTGGCGCGTATATTCGTCTCTGAGATGTTGTCCTTGTCACACTCCTTTTACTGTGATGCCTCCGCGTTCGGTCACCGCCAGTTGCTTATGCGATCCTGGTACATACGATTAAAAGTCACTTACTAATAAGAGAAATTATGCGGGTTTGTCCACTCGTCCCTTGTCCAGCCACTTTGTTCGCTATAGTTGTCTAGGCTTATGTTAACCTGGTATATTGCAATATTTTATTTATAAATAATTTTTAAAACTGATTTATTTAATTTTTGAAGAACACGGGGGACACGTCTAAACGCTTTCGCGATCCAGAGGGGAGAGGAGAGGAATTTAAAATAAAAATACAAAAGGACAATGATTAAAAAAATTATCAACAAAACTACGGCACACGTCATTAAAAGCTGCAGCAAAATGTATAAATTACCTACTTAACTCTAGATATACTATTATTGGTGTGAAAATTATAACAAAGCCGCCTCAAAGAACGGCGGCGAGAAACACGTGAGTACACTTAACACTATATGTATAAAATAGTATATTGTATATACTATATAATAATAGATGTAAGTGTGGAAATAAATAAATAAATAAATAAATAAATATTTACATTTTCTACTAGTTTTTGTTAATACTTATCATAAGCATAGGCTTTTTAACCGACTTCAAAAAGGAGGAGGTTCTCAATTCTACGGAATCTTTTTTTTATTTTTATTTTTTATGTATGTTACTCGATTACTCGAAGATGGCTGGACCGATTTGAGTAATTCTTTTATTGTTCGAATGGGTATACTTCACATGTGGTCAGATTGTCATCATGTCAGGATCTGATGATGGGATCCTGGAGAAATCCAGGGAACTCTTCAAATATTATAGACACTCCTATAGCGATTTCGGTGTTTTCTATAGTAACTTATGCATTTGCTTCCGGAGAGCACCATTTGGTGAAGTGGAACTGATGGTCAGCCACAGAATACTTAATACATAGTACAAGTACAGAAGGTTCACTTCGCAACTCCAATCAAATAAATTGCTAGTCTAGCTCACGACGCAATAAAGTCCAATTCACGTCGCGCTGCGCTAAATGCCTAGTATTATATTCACCTACATTCTGCGTCTCTTTCTATCGCGTAACTCGTATTCTTTCTGACGCAGCTAGGGTTGCCTCTTTGTGATTCATTTATTTATAGGTAGACTTTGTGTCGGCATATGCATAGTATAATCAAAAGGTAGATATATTAAAGGTTAATAGGTACCTACCAAAAGTTAAAAAAAATAACAAACCTACCTATAACCTATAACGACAAAACAGAGCGTTAGTCTCAAACATCAGAAATTCGTTTAATTCTATCAAACTCGTGAAAGATTATTACACCAACCTACGTTCCTACTTATTTTCGTAACCTAAGTAGGTAGGTACCTACCTATTTAAATATTAAACCTACGTAATAAACCTAACATGAATGAGAATTTCATAATAATAATAACCACTTTAAAGTAGAACTTGCCTTTCATCGTCCTTAGGGAGCGTAAAAAAAGTTAACTTTGGATCGCGATTCGTGTTTAAACAGTTGAACACTGCACAATGTTTACGAGCTTTTTTTTTACGTGTTGCCATTTTAAATTTAACTTATTTTAAGGTAGTTAACTACGGAAAGTAGGTGACAAACAAAACTCGCGCGTGCGTCACTGCTCGCTCGTGAGTCCCTACTAGATTGGCACCGTGGCATATGTTTTCGAGCATACACGGGGAGTGAAACAGGCCTGGGTCAGCTCAAAACTTTTTATAAAAAAATGAAAGCCGCCTTCAAAAAACTAAAAAGCCGACTCCAAAAGGTAATTTTTTTTTAAAGTTTTATTCCGTAAATTAATATCGTAAGAGGTAAAATAAATCATCATATAAAATAAACATACATCATCACTACATCATTAGCCATTTCTCCCTACCCCTAATTATCACGATTGGCAGCAGGCAGCTTTGCTATAGTATAGCACTTTGACTCGACTCGTACAGCGTTTCGAAGACGATGCTGCTCATTTTCTGATTTCTGTTTTCCTTCATAATTTAGTTCTCTTTGTTACCTAAATCATGGGTAGTCACTTCATTTGAATACTAATTCTAAATACCCCCCAGATGGTTTGCAATGAAGTCCACATAATCCCAAATATTTACTGACAATTCAATACAACTCCAATAATTCGATACCCGAACAAACAAACAAACAAAATGTCCCTCTAACGCAATTTGTTGGGATGATCCGGAAAGTTTTAGTTTGGAATAGTGATGTGCTGCTGCCCGATTAATAGTACCATCAATATTGTCGGACTATACCGAATATCGAAACTCGCTTAGTCGTTTTGTCAACAAAATGAAGTGGTGTTCATAAACGCAATTAAATTTACACAATAAATATGTTTATTTATTAACGTATAGTTGTATTAAGTCTCGGATTATATGCATCCGGAATTTGCCCGGTCTGAGAAAATCATGCAATCGTTGCTTCCGAGAAAGTTTCGGATCGGATTGCCCCGGGTCCTTTGTAGTCAATGCAAGAATAAATCAAATGATTGCTCCTGGGATGGATTGAGTCGGGGCTTGTTCGGGGTCTTTTGTTTTCGCGCCCAGGTGATTCAGATGCTTACAGTTCGAGCCTAATACAAAAACATGAAATAAGTTTGACTTTATTTTTTTAAGTTAAACAAAATTATTGTAATGATTCTTTATTATTAATGATCTTTTGCCAAATTGCAAAACTGTTAATACAGATCACTTTAAACGATAGGTCTGGCATACGAGATCTGAAATATTATTGCACCGAATTTAAAATAAAGACAGTAGCTTCTAAAATTTAAGTCCGATTAAGAAATTGTCCCATCACTACTTTAAATTTGGACAAAAGATAAACACTGATCTATAAACGAATACAAGTTCTGTCAGGATTAATTGCTGCCCGAATCTAAATGAAATACTGAAATGGACCAATATAAAATTGAAAACCACAGAGTAATTGAAAAAGAAAATTCTAATTTACTGGATGCGCTTATTTTGTGAACTGTGAAAATATTGTTTTATCCTCCGTTCTGCTGATTGAATGTTCACGGAATCATTGGAGCGCACAAAAAGCTAAACAATATTTTGACGCAAAAAATCCGGGTACATTTAAAAAAGCATTTGTGTAGGTAACTGAGTTTCATCTGTATTTTTAGTTTCTTTTTAACTTTGTTACATGTTCATTTGTTTATATTGTTAACTTGCTTGCTGTTTTACGAGGAGTTCGGTGGTGCAGTGTTTCGCGCGATCGGCCTGCGATTGCAGTTAAGCAACTTTCACATTGGTCGGTCACGGGATGGGTGACCAAAAATTTATTATTGCGAGGACCTTCGAGGTGCCTCGGAAGACGTTATCCGTTGGTCCCGGTTGCACCAATCTGCATAGGGCCCGCGTGGTGGTTCTGGGCCTGACCAATGACCCACACTCCTTATCCCTCCATAGGGAAGGCTGGTGCCTAGCAGTGGATACATTAAAAATGGATGATAATGATGATTGTTTACTGCCTTTGTTTATATGTTAGATGCCATAGCGAGCGACTCGCGACTTCGTCCATGTGAAATAAGATGTTATCTTGCTATCGGAATCACTTCAGATTTTCGCGACAAGTCTGTCTTTATACCGATTTGGCGTGCAAAAGTAACAGATAGTAATATTGCATTTATAATTTTGTGACACTTTTTTGCGCACACACACACACACACACACATACATACACGCACGCACACGCACCCACATAGACCATAGCTATTTACTTAAACAAATAGCTGACTTTACAGCAAGACAACGATTTCTGCCTGAACTATTTATCTGTGTTAGAATATGTTTTTGTCATCTTTTTGTACTAGGTATAATTCTTCGAGCAAACACTAAAATCTAAATGCTAGTGGCGAGGGCCGAAATATGGCGTAGGTAACCCGGACCAAGAAAAATCAGACAAAGTCAATGCAGACAATAAAAAAACTGCGTTAAAAAACCGACTTCAAAACTAAAAAGCAAAAAATAAGCCTTTTGGAGTCGGTGCCAGCCAAGGCAAGAAAAATAAAAGAATAGGAGCTTAAAGTAGAATGTGTTGGCTGCCACCGACTCTAAAATGCTTATTTTTTGCATTTTAGTTTATGAAGTCGGTTTTTTTAACGCAGTTTTTTTTTACTTTTTAGTGTTTGTAATAGGCTGTTTTCTAAACTACATGTGCATTATAAACAAAATTATCGTAAATACTACATCGTCCAAGTCAACAATGAAATGAAATATATAAAAATGCTTATAACATAAAAAGTACTGGGTCAAACGAAACCAAATTTTTATGGGACCAATTGGCAACTATTCTGCATCGAACAAAAAAAGAATCATGGAAATCGGTTCAGAAATCTCGGCGTAATCGGTGTACATACATTTAAAAAATTTAAAAATATATACCAACCGAATTGAGAACCTCCTCCTTTTTTGGAGTCGGTTAAAAACAACACAATTAAAGACAATCATCAAAAGACTCACAACCACGAATTCAAGAAAATTGTAGTTGAATGGTTGTCTGGGTAAGATTACTCGCAAACTGAGGATCTATTTAAAACAATAAATGAATAAAAAATAACATGGGTTGTTTGCTTAAATGCTACATAACATAATTTGCACAGGGTTAAGTATTTATTTCCCTCCCGCCCATTCCAACTTAACATACAAATTATATAATCACTCACAGACATGAACACTCAAATTAGGTAGTAATAGTTTATATTTTTAGTAACTTATTTATCACCATAACACTGTGGTAAAACAGTTTTAACTATCACAGGCTACAGGGAATTCACTATTTAATGTTTTCACTTTGTATATTGCTGTGATGAAATAAATAAATAAATAAAAAATTAATTGAAAATAAAACAATTTGTTCACTTTGCAACTACATGGCAACCTCATTTATTTAACTAATTGGTGACAATAATTAATGTCATAATTATTAAGATCTGTATGGGAAATCACTGGGATGGGATTTCTAAAAGGAAAGCCGATCAGAATCTGAATGGACCCTTCACAACTGCTAAATGCAAATATTTATTTTGACCTTACCATAGCTACAACTTAGTTTCCAATAAGGCGAACCAAAAGTGCTTTCCGAGTTCACTGAACTATTCAGTTCAACAGAAGTTTCAGTTCACTAAGTACTCTTAATTGGCGCATTCACGTGCAGACGGGAAAATACCAGTAGATTTGCCCAAAGGCGGAAGTGCCTAATGGAAGCACACCGGTGTGTTTCCGATGCTACCTCGGTGTTTTACATAAATTACAGTCGTACTTTGCGTTTGTGGCTATAACGTCGAGCATATTATACTAGTATCAATGTTCATTTCCACGATATATTTGATTTTTTTTACAACTTAAAAAGCACAACGTTATTAGTTTCATGTCAAAAATAATTATCTGCCTCATTAATTAATTATTTAAAAAATGTTTCCTTTAGTTACATAAAATATTCGCCAAATTGATCAAGTAAAGTTTACTTCATCAGCTCTTTCCATGAGATTGTAAAAGTTTTAAATAATTATAACTTTTTAATTATGCCTTTTACAATGCTATTTTTATGTGATTAATATTAAATAAGCAAATATAGGTACTAGAAAAAAGCAACTTGTCTCATGTCGCCCTGTCAGGATGACATGAAACAAGTTGGATATATATATATATATATATATATATATATATATATATATATATATATATACTTTTATATATATATTGTTACTGGATTTATTACTGGTTACGTGCTGTTGGTGCCAAATTGTTACGTTTTTCTTAGATTTGTTACATGGGGTGCAATTTCTTTGGAATTATCGAGTAAGGCTGTGTACATACTTGTGCAAGTGTCTGGCACTTTTCTTCAATCAATATATATATATATATATATATATATATATATATATATATATATATATATATATATATATATATATATTATATATATTATTCATGACGGGGAGACTCTTAGCCTTCACCATACCTGATGTATCTCTAACTGCCGGAACACAACTGAAAACACTGTTGTTATGGCGTCAGAATTAGATAAGATGGTAGTAGCTAGCCAGGCGGCCATACAACAAATCCTACCACCAACCAAACTGACTACAATACGTACCCCCGCTGGGAATCTAACCCGGGACCCTTGGGTCTGATACCGGTGGTTGTACCACTAGACCACAGAGGCGGTTAAAAATGTAATAATATTTGCTTGTTTAATATTTATCAATTTTGGATAATTTAACCAATACTTACGTCATTGCATATAATTACAACTAGTTGGGGTTCCTATATGAGGGTGTTTATAATTGAGCTATTCTAGGTTTAAAAAAACCTCAGTGGTTGAGGATCCCTAAAATAGTTTACTTCCTTATTCAGCCTTATCATCACAAGTGCTTAATATCAAGGTTGATGAAGACTGATCAACAATACGTTCATATAAAAAATAGTTACAGTGATGTAGAGACCCAACACGATTCAAAATTATTACCAAAGGAAAATGCAATTTTGCTCAACAGTTCAACGTTATCCCTTCTTTCCTTTCTTTCTTTCCTGCTTCACTGTCTTTCCTCCCTTTAAAACATCTGTCCTCTATCCCCTCCTTCCACTCCCCCACCCCTACGTCCTCCCTTATGTATGGAATCGCATGTCGGAGCACAGGGTGGGAACTCAAAGACCTCGGACATTCGTCCCCAAACCCATTCCTTTTAAAATCTATACTAATACTTATAATATTATAAAGCTGAACAGTTTGTTTGTTTGAACGCGCTAATCTCAGGAACTACTGGACTGATTTATAAAATTCTTAGACCATTAGAAAGCTACATTTCTCCCGAGTGACATAGGCTATATTTTATACCGATATTCCCACGGGAACGGCCACCACGCGGGTAAAACCGCGAGGATCCGCGAGATTTAAAGAAGTACAACAATCAGTTTCGATTAACCCAAAGCCAAGACTAAGATCTAAAAAAAAAACAGTTTTGCGATAAAAAATTAAGCCACTCGTTCCATAATTGGCAGAAAAATACATTTCAAACTAAACAACATACATTTTCCAAAGCACACTCGCATTTCAACCCCTTTGACAAAATCACACCGAAGATTAAATATGCTAACATCATCCAGCATATTTTTCACGAAAATAAAAATAGGGGTTCAAATCTGTCCCATGGCGAAGCCAAAATTTCCGACTTCGATTTGAAAAAAAAAATGCCGTAGAGTCATTTGGTGTTTGGAGGGGTAATACTGGATTTATGACTGGTTACGTGCTGTTGGTGCTAAATTGTTACGTTTTTCTTAGATTTGTTACATGGGGTGCAATTTCTTTGGAATTATCGAGTAAGGCTGTGTACATACTTGTGCAAGTGTCTGGCGCTTTTCTTCACTTTGTGGTTATATTGTATGTAATATGTAGATTTGACGACCTGTTTGGCGCAGGGGTACTAAGCCCGCCTTCCGCACCAGAGGTCCCGGGTTCGATCCCCGGACAAGAGTATTTGTGTGCTTGAACGTATCTATTTGTCTTGGTCTGAGTGCTATGTATATTATGCATGTATTTACAAAACAAAAAGTATATATGTATGTTTATCCGTTAACTAGTAACCATAACACAAATTCTTCATGAAACTTAAAGTGGGCTAGATATTTGGTGTGTTTGTATGCAATTATTTATTTCTTTATTTACAAACACCTAGCCGCGTCTTTTTTTTGTTCTGTGCCTCTTCGCATATACAATGTTATTTAATGTTAAAACATTAAAATCATTTGTAAAAAAATATCTGCTGTTTCATAGAAAATTTTATTTGAACTTTGCAACAATGTATGAACGTTGTTTAAGGCGCTGCAAGCCTTAAAAACTGATAATTTTTATACAGGACAACTGCCTTTCATTACCATGTTGCGCTGAGCCTTCTATCACTGCGTGATTTTGGAATATGTAGCTTAACTATATGTTGTACGGGTATCAATGATATATACCTACCTATCCAATTTTTTACATGTCAAACTACATCCACACACAGAACAACAAAAGTTTTCATCACATAAATATTTGATCGAGATGGGAATCAAAGCCATAAACTCCTGACGTAGTAGATAGGATTCAGTCAGACGCATCTATGACAGTTTTGACAGTCATACTTGTGAACTACGCAATTTTTTTGGCACAGTATTACTGTATTATTTTTCCATTTTTTTGCAATTTTTTTTTTGTAATGTAATTCTAATGTATCGCAGTACGACAAGTCTGCACAAGGCCTTAGATTCTTTGGTGTTCGGTAGCAGATGTCACAACTTGTGCAATATGATTTACAGTACACACGTTCATTGGGTGATTCATTGAGGAAAACAAGTAGTAATATTGATACTAATGGCATAAGTACATTTCAATATTATATAACATCTAAAGTGCCACCATACATCGGTTTATACCTCATTGTTAAAGTTGCTTTTAACTTTTTTTTAATGAAGTACGGGGAGACTCTTAGCCTTCATCATAATTACTTGAATCCGGAATCACTGAGGAACTGGCTATCTTATCTTTAACTGCCGGAACACAACTATGCTGAAAACATTGTTGTTATGGCGTCAGACTTAGATAAGATGGTGGAAGCCAGCCAGGCGGACTTACAACAAGTCCTACCACCAAACAAACCGAATACAACATGTACCCCCGCTGGGAATCGAACCCGCGACCCCTGGGTCTGATACCGTTGTACCACTAGACCACAAAGGCGGTTAAAATCATCAAACTGTTTCAACAATTTAATAACAAAAGTTAGTTCAGAAAATCTCTCTGCATTAGTCATAGTATGTAGACAGGTATTATTATCACTTCTACTGTGCAAAGCCAAGCCAAGATCCTAAGGAACGTGTCTATAACTACGCGGACAAGATTTATGTTGTGGCATAAACCGATCCCTGAAGATTGAGGTGCTTCCAAAAGCGAACTGAGGTGAGCTTTGGGTGATATTATGCAACATAGGATGTCTCCAATAAATGCGTCCAGTGCAACTTTACTCGTACAGAGTCTTATTATTATTTACATGGTATTTTTTCCCTTGGTATTATTTACATGGTATTTTTTTCCATTTTTTTTTTAAATTCAATCAAAAGATAGCAAGTTATTTACAATCTGTATCTGCAATTGCACTATGAACGTAGGGAAAAATTTTAAGTTTTATATTTCTTTTTTTATGATTTTTGAATTTTTGCGATTTTCAATGCAATTTTTATATTACTGCTGTTGAATATACACACGGCAGCAGGATAAACGCTTATTTCACTCGTAATAGCGGCGATTTTCTTAGTCCAAGTTAATTGAAATGAAAACTTATTTAGCGGCGTTGTGCACATCAGAGTTTTGAATTTTCGGCATGGGTAAAAAAATTTAAAGTCGCGTCAGGACACGTGACCTGATCGAAAATTCGTAAGATGGAGGGAGAGTTAGAGCGCCAGCGCGGCGTAGGAGAGGGAGTCTCACTCTCTTTCTACCGCGCGGCGAAAATGTATGCCTGCTCCTGCTGTTTCGTTTAAGCGGTTTTCACTTCTGCCGACACTCTCGGAGTGCAACCCGTTGTTTTTTTATGAACAACCGATGGTGAGACTCCTAGCCTTTATAGATAAGGCTGAAGATGGAAGCGAGCCTCTCCCGGAATCCTCAATCCATGAGGAACTGGCTATCTTATCTCTAACTGCCGGTACACAATAATGCTGAAATGGTGGTAGCTAACCAGGCGGACTTACAAGTTTTACCACCAACCAAACCGAATACAATAAGTACCCCCGCTGGGACCCCTGAGCCTTAGAGGTACAGGTATAAGGTAAAGCCAGACGTGTTGTTGACCGTACATACATTAAAAATTAAACCATCAAGTAAATTTTATGGGCAGCATACAAAAACAAACAATTTGAAATCGCTGTACATTTCATTGATTGATAAATAATGACGTCCATTTCAATTCAATGGCTGCCGAAAAAGGTACAATAAAATCCACGCTGCGGTGATTTCACGTCATCCTACAGTTATATAAATAATTGCTTCGTCACTATTGTATTAAAAATTTGACCAATAAAATTGTTGTGCTGATAGCAGTCAAACAATAGTTATTTGTTATGCAAGGCTAGAAAGTTGGTTATTAGTGGCGAGTTACCTCTATTGAAAGCTGAGCAAGTGAAGATTCTAGGATTGAACCACGAGCATAGCGAGTGATTCAAAAATTGAATCCTGAGCGAAGCGAGGATTTCAAAGGTACAAGACGCTAAAAACTTTTCTGCCGAGCGCAACACACAATTTTTCACCTCACAACTTCGCCGAATTAACAAAAGCGAGGAACATTTTATGGTTGTTTTCAAAGTTATTTAAAGTAAGAATATAATTATTGTTACTTATAAATAACAATAAGACGATTCCGTAAATGTTGACACTGACACAAGACAATTTAAACATAAAGTTTCGAACGTTTCGAAATTCAATCATAGGTTGTGTAATCTCGCCCAGCCTAATATAAAATTCTTAAAACAAATAGTTTACTACAAATAGTTGAAAGTTATTGTTTTTATGATTCAATGAACTAAAATAATATAATAAAACCAAAACGGAGTATTATTATTAATTCAAAGCTATTTTAAATAAGAATAAAATGTAACAAAAAAGTCAACAGTGCGATTCGGAACGCATTATGACATATTTTTAGGTATTAAATTAAAAAAAGTACTTTACCGCGCTAGGCCGCAAAAAGCGATTTTCTACACAGAAACTGAATAACAAAACCTCCTCTTCCGAGCGTGTGAGGTGGAAAATAGTTTTTCGCAACTTCTGATTATGATTTTCTGGTACCATACCTCAGTAATCTCCTAAAGTGTTTCGACCTTACGAGAAGCAAGATGATTGGCAGCATTTTTTTAAACTGCCCATTTTCCTGCTTACTGTATTTTTTTTATTCTCAACTTTTTTATCGACAACGGGGAGACATTCACACTTCATCATATCATGTCTTCATCACTGAGGAACTGGCTATCATATTTATTCATAATGTATTATCTTTAACTAGCGGTACACAACAATGCTGAAAGTATTGATGTTATAGCGTCAGCGTAGATAAGATGGGGGTAGCTAGCCAGGAGGAATCACAGCAAGTTCCAAACAAACCGAATACCAATTGAACTGCCTTTTTGAATCGAACCTGGGACCCCGGGTCTGACACCGTAGTTGTTACCACTAGACCACAGAGGCGGTTATAAAGAACTGCATTCGGTTCAAAATTTCTCAAGGATGGTTTCCTAAGAAGTTTTCATATACCTGCCCCATCTCAACTTTTCAACCTGTATAGATGAATAAACTGTAATTTATTTTTCAGTATTGAAAAGTAATCCAACTCGCACTTGACCGCCTTTTTCTTCGCAAATTGCCCAATTCATTACTACAGTTTGAAAAATGAGCGAAGTTAAGACGAGATTTTGTCAAGAATAATTTCTCCTGTCTTAGTGAGATCACGCTAAGCCGATTCAATTATAGTAGGCCGAAAGAAAGCATTAGTTTAATAGAAAAAATGGCGTCTTACAATGAGAGGATTTTCTTTATTAATGTGTTAGCAACTTGGTTTGATAATTTTTTAAGATAAAATTTATAGTAGTGTGCAACGGCTCAGAATTCTTTGAGCTTGGATTACGAGAGTTTTCTTTTTTTTATAGCATAACAATTTAAAACTAGACGACAAAAAAAAATGCAAAATCTATCACCAAAGCGAAATAGCAGACTAAAGAAAAATCAAAAGTCAATTAATAAATCAAGTAAGTCTTTATAGGTATTATGACTTCAGTAAAAGAAAGACTTTGGGCAAAAACGGACTAAATGCAACGGACCAACGAGACCTACTCATATTTACCTAATAGTCCACAAAAAAATAAGCAAGTAACTTTTACTAAGAAAGTAAAAAATATATTAATGATTAAGAATACACAAAATTCACATACAAAATATGTATATCTTAAATAAACATAAGGATAACTTAATAATAAACCTTTATAGTCCACAAAATAATGAGTGACTTTTACAGAGACAGTTAAAAAAAGCTGTCTAATGAAATAGGACTGGTAATACACAAAATGCATATACAAAAAATGCACATTTCAAACAAACTTACTCCTAACTTTAAAATACAGGTGCAACGGTCGGAAACTCCCCACAGATCCCGGTATTCCAGAAATCGGCACAAAGGGGAACAGAGGCTGGAATTGGAAATCCGGGGAACGTTTCTAAACAGCCTGAGACCCTACTATTGTAACCTTTTTTAGTTCATACTAATAGTGGCATAGACACAACTACCTAAGTCAATAATGATTTAGCAAGAAATGATTTAACATAAAAGAATACCATACAGACAGACAGAGTTTGTTTGAAACTCTGATAGTATATGTTATTATGTACGCCACTGATTTCCATAAAAGTTCATCATCATCAACCAATTTATGTCATACCCTTAGGGCACTGGCTTTCCTTATGTATGGATGAGGAGACTAGGTTATGGCACCATGCGCGGCCTTGGTGTGAACGATGCAAAATACAGCTGACAGGACACTAAGAGCCACGACACAGCGTTGCGCCGTCGCATTGCAATAACGGCGCAGCATCGCAATACGATGCGATAACGCAACGCAATAAAATCATCGCGACGATATGGCAGCGCATCAGAAAATTCTGCGATGCGTTGTACGACGTCGTGAGTTTCCACGGTGTGACGCCGCAAAGCTGTGTTGTGGCCTGGCTCTGTATACAAAGGAACAAAGAAGCTCCAAATTGTATTTTTAGGTCATAACCGATCATTGCGAAAGTTGCATAACCAAGCTCTTTTGGTCCTCAGCTCGTGACAATCTCGGACGTAGAAAACGACTCTGAAACAGTAGTAGGGGGCGCCACTGCGCCAGACAGTATACAGGCCACTTCCCCAGCCAGTCATATTTTGTTTGCTCGTTTTTCTCGGAATACACTCACAGCCGAAAGGACAGTGTCCATTTGATGAAAAGAAGCGTACTTGAATGAAACTTTGTTTCCTGTGAGAGTCACTTGAATCAACCCTTGTACTAAGGGTTAGTTAGCTTTTAACTTTATATTTTGGGTTCGTAAGGCATTTGGAAAGCTTTAAATAGATGCGTTAAAAGAATAAACAGCTTTTGGTATCAATACGCCTGAAATTTCATCAGGTGTTAGCGTTATATTGTGCGTCAGAGAAGGACATAGAATACAAGAAAGTTGCTATCATGCGTCATCACGCTTTTGCGCGAAGCACAGAAGCAGTTCATAAATTTCATGGCACGTTTTTTTTATTTATGTACATTGTCTCGGCAATGTCTCTACCTATATTTACAAGGCGACACTTCTTTCAAGAGCCGGTGGCGCAATGGTTCGCGCGCTCGTTCTGCGATTGTTGAGGTTAAGCAACTTTCGCTAAGCAACTCGCAATAGTCAGTCACGGGATGGGTGACCCAAAGTTTACTATGTCGATCTCCTCCGTGCTTCGGAAGGCACGTTAAGCCATTGGTCCCGGCTGCATTTTCAGTCGTAAAAACCCTCCAATCTTCATTGGGCCCGCGTGGTGGGTCATGGCCTCTTTCTCTATATCCATTCATAAGGAAGGCCAGTGCTGCAGCAGTTGGGACTTTAAAAATGGCTGATGACGATGACTTCTTTCAGTGCTGAAGGTGCGACATTGTTTTTCAAGTTTATAAAATTCTAGGGTTCTAAGTTGGTGTAAATATTTTGCTTTTGCGTTCCCAATTCCCATTGAGGGTCCACATCACAGACATAGATCTAAATCTATGTATGTGGTCCACATGGCAATTTTTAACTTTTTATTGCGTCAAATGTTCTAAAACGATTGTGTATTCAGCCATACATTTGTAAAAGCACAAATTCAAACAACCAAAGTTATTGTATAATATTTTTGGTCCATAATATTAATGATAATCTGTGAACGCGGCAATATTGGCCTATCATTGTGACAGTTGTGATTCCCGCCCAAAAAGGAAGGGATAGGTATGCTGATTGTGTATTCATATTCAAATTCAATATAATTTATTCAGTCTTATGAACGTCAAAGAAGCTGCGCCATCGGTTCACAAACCCTAGGGCGGGATACCTTGGAACGAGAAGAACAGGCAAGAAACTCGGCAAGGGTCATTTTTTTCTCTCTGTTTTATTTCATACAGAGTCGTCACATTGAAAAGTGACCTTAAACACATGGGTAAGATCAATTTTATTTTCATCACAAAAATAATACTAAAATAATAGTACATTTTATGGTTATCCTAACCGTAAACAACTTTCAACTCGCAAGGAAGGACCAATACATTAAAACTCTCGCATTACAAGATTACAGTACTGCAAGTTGTGACGTACATGCAGGTCAATAGGATTTTTTTTGATGAAAATATTTAAGCTCTATGCACAACTTTAAGACAAGCAGACTAAAGTAGACCCATCCCACTGGCAGCACCTGTTCACGACCATGCCGTATGAACCAGCCATCGCTTCGCTCAACCATATTTTAGGGAACGTAGCGATCCGCCTCATACGACACCACCGTAGAAATGTTTAAAGTGAGCATGACATATTCAAGCGTTAAGTTGAATCTAATATCGACGGTGGAAAACAGAAAGGTCGTATCTCGAAAAAGGTCGTAACTCAACTAAGCATAAGGTAATAATCAGCTTTTTTTTCTGCGTCGATTGGTCTGGGTCTCATTGCTCTAGGACGACATAAAATCTGAAAATTGGGGAGTGTTTTTAAAAAGTCTGCAATTTTTTTTGGCGTAACTGCCCATAAAACAGCAAATTTGAACTTTTTAGAGTTACGTAAAGTATAAGTTTGTGTTTAAAAAATAAAGACAGTTACGCGGTCACTGTTTCTATCCACGATATCAGATACGACCTCTTTGCGGGATGCGTTTTTAAAACTTCTCTATTTACGATAAGATACGACCTTCTTAAAGTTAGTATTCTTCAAAGGACAACGAATAATCTCTAAGATACTACAATTTCGTGGGTGACTTACAATATTACTGGAATCAATATTAAGTAAATTAGGTAGTTACAACGAATCGTCGGGCAGTTAATTCGGGAATATTCGATTTGTCTCGGTCACGCCCCAATAAGCTACCTTAGTTGCTGCGCGGGCGCTGTGGTGAAAGGTTTTCTGTGTTGTTCCAGTAAAATCGTCTTGTGAAAACGTTACTGTTTTATTATAATAATCTAAACTAAGGTATGAAAAATTTTAATAATCAACTCATTATTTCATAATACAGTAATTTCATCAGCAAAATAAAATCCGTTTCCCTATAAAGTGAAATCCATGGAAGGAAACCATTTTATGGGTTTTGAGGCTATCACAAATGGCACATTAAAAAAGCTCAGAAACTTATGATTTCGACAATAAAATTGGCATCTTTAAAAAAAAATAACTGAACAAAATGTTTATAAAACGCTCTATGTTTCCAAGGCTAAATATACAGAGGTGACTTTACTTGCACTGGAAATGTGTATGTCGCCAAAATATCACCTGTACCCAAATAAATTGCCAATATCAGCTCAAAAATATAACGATCTAAAAAAACTTACAAAATCTGTCATACCGGCAGCATACGCCGATGAATATTTAAGTCTAAAATTTAACAGTAAGGTTGTCGATAACCTCCCTGATACTGATGAAGAAGATGTTGTGTGATGATATGCTTAATTTTCTATTGATTTAATTTTGAATAAATTTCTGATCTCCTTTAATTTTAATACTTATTATAATTTTAACACTAAATTTTAATTGGTACAATCATTTTAGGGTATGAATGTGTCCCTTTCTGATCTTTTTTCTCTTTGAAATGTCTCTCTTTATCTCTTTGAAACTTCCGATCTCATTTATTTTTAATACTTCTTATAATTTTAACACTTAATTTTAATTGGTACAATGATTGGGTATGAATCTGACCCATAATACGAAATTTTATGTGGTTATACGAATTCTTCTGATCTGATTATAACTTTTAATTTAATGATTATGTGCAATAATTATAATTGTACAAATTAAATGTACAAAAAAGAAAAAAGAGTTTTCTTTTTTGTGTGTTTAGAATATCTTGTGTTTTTTTTACCAATAAATATACGTTTGAAGGTTCGAGGAGCCCGTGGCGCAGTGGTTCGCGCGCTTGGCCTGCGATTGTTGAGGTTAAGCAACTTTCGCATAGTCGGTCACAGGATGGGCGACCAAAAATTTACTATCTCGAGCTCCTCCGTGCTTCGGAAGGCTAACGTGCCTTCCGAAGCACGGAGGAGCTCGAGCCGTTGGTCTCGGATGTATTTGCAGTCCTTAAAACCCACCAATCCGCATTGGGCCCGCGTGGTGGGTCATGGCCCGTTCTCCTTATCCATCCATAAGGAAGTCCCAGTGCCCCAGCAGTGGGGACATTAAAAATGGCTGATGACGAATACGTTTGAAAAAGCTTTTGACTTTTTATTAAGATCATTAAATTTAAAGAGGTTTATATTACGCCCTATTTTCTAGCCATTGTCTGCATTTTTTACGTACTTACACCCCGTCATTTACAGGTCTTTAAAAACAAAAAGCAATTACGTCCTTTCTGAGGTCAGTGAATTTATTATAATTTACTGGTTTAGTACAAATATGATAGCAAGATACGACGTTTTTGAGGTATGAAATTTCTATTGACGAAGGTCGTAACTAAAAAAAACTGACTTCCGGCAATAGGAAATTGTTGGTTGGTAGACAAATTTATTCAGGTTAGAATTATATAGTTATGGTTAGAAAATTACATTCATACGACGTACCGTTAAAAAGATATCACCGAATTCCCATTTTTTTTTCGGTTTTTTGGCTCTGGTGTAAAGTTGTGTTTTTCGAGATACGACCTTTCTGTTTTCTGCCGTCGATATGTATATTTTGTCGAAGTTGTAGCCGTGTCATTCAAGTGTTTATTATAGTAACTAAACACTTGAATGACACGGCCACAACTTCGACAAAATGAAACAAAACATTTATGAATAAGCTGTTTTGTCATTCAAATAGTCCTATATAGTATAATATCCTTTTTTTAGTAGATAATTTTTTATATGAATCTTAAACATTTCAAATGGCAAATCCAACATACTATCTGGAATTTTATTGAAAAAATTTACACCAAGACCCAAGAAAGATGCGTGAACATTTTTAAGCTGTATCGAAGCATTAAAAGTTTATTTTTATTCTCGTATTAAGATTGTGCACATCACTATGTTTGGTATATTCTGATAAATTGCGACGAACAAAAATTATACAATAAATTGAGATGCAGCTGTTAATATACTATCTCCTTGAACTTATCCCTAAGAGATGTTTTAGACCCTAGCTGATAAATGGCTCTTATGGTTCGTTTTTGTAAAATGAATATAGTGTTTATATCAGCTAATTCAAGACTAAAGCATTAAGCTAATTCAAGAATAAAGAAGTTTAGAAGTTGTATCCAGGTGTTTTACTACTGGTCGCTTCCAACCATAAGTTCATATTTAGTGAATAAATGAATTATTCACTGAATGGACAGGGGTGATAAGTAACAGTAATAAAAAAATAAGTTTTACAAATGTTATACTAAGAGTTGTCATTTATATCAATCGTAAATTTTATCGAGGTTTTGAGATATGAATTCCTGTCATGCACGACTGCCGGACCACTTAATTAAGCAGATTATCCTTTGAATTTCTGCTTTTACAAATGAATAGCTGAATTTACAATCGCTTCAGAACTTTCACTAACGGTTGACGCAACAAAACGCTCAAAATTCCATTTCAACCCTCAATGGGAAGGCAAACTGTAAAAAGAACTTTTAGGTATATTTAGTGTTCTTTGCTAGCTTTTTTCATGTCTAATTTATACTTTGTCCATTTTCAACTGTCGGAACTTTTAATTGGAGTGCCATCTCGTGTTGTGTCTTCGAATCTCGATGTTTTATTAAATTGTGAATGTCAGCTGCTAATTAATATTAATTAGGTTATTTTAAGAAACCTTTTTATTTAAGGGGATTTGGAGGAAAAATGAGGAGCTCATTGGCCCGGTGGTTTTATATATAGGTAAATTCGAATTCGAATTCAAATTGATTTATTTGCAGAATACAGGCTTTACAATAATTGGTGGTGTTTACAAAATCTGAGCGCTGTAATCTTACCCAATGGGTGTGCAAAATTTATTTTCACAGAGAAAGTCCATCAAGTTTAAAAACATTACTATATAAATAAAACATTAATAATACAATCAATTATTTACATTTAAATGTCAGGCTCACACAAGTATTCGGTCAACATATAATATGTTTTATTTACTAAATTTATTACAAGTGCCAATTAGAATTTATTTACATTAACAATTCCTTGCACGTCTTTCGGAAGCTTATTATAGATTTTAGTAGCAAAACCATAAATATTATTTCCAAATAAAGCAATTGTTTGTAGTATTTGACACAGCTTATTATTACGCCTCTTTGATGAAAATTTACCAAATAATGTTATAATCGACTTAACAAAAACACACACTTCGAATATATTTATATTTATATATACATGGTAGGTAATGTAATGTTTTTTAATTCTTTGAAGTATGGGAAGCAGGAGTCAGTTGGACAAAGTCTACATATTGCTCGAAGATACTTTAATGCGCTTTGAAGACTCTGTCTTTGTTTGACGAGTTACCCCAAAAAAAGGATTCCGTATTTTAATATTGACGCAAGGTAGCCATGATACGCTGTCATTAACGCAAATCGATTGGCAATCTTGTTCAACATGTATAACTCATAAGAAAATTAACTCAACTTCTCACACACGTAATTAGTATGAGTTAGGAGTTTTCCAATTCGTGTTGATGTCAATATAAATGCCAAGAAACTTAGTAGTGTCAACTTCTTCTATTTGTTTTCCTGAGTGCTGTATTTTAACGTCAATAACATTATTACTATCTCTTTGTTTAAAAGCCATCATTTTTGTTTTATCTAAATTTACAACTAATTTATTATTTTGATGCCATTTAATAACTATGTCAAGATCATTATTTATTTAATTTTCATAATCCCTTTTATCATTACATTCAAACATTATCGTGCTGTCATCCGTAAACATCACCATCGGGCGTTGTATAGACTTTGGTGGGTAATTTATATAAATAATAAATAGTAATGGACCCAACACGCTACCTTGTGGGACTCCACAAACCGTTTCCCACGATCTAGATGTGTATATCTTTTCAAATTTAGTACGGCAGCAAAACTTTCCAATGTGTGTTACATTTCGTCTGCCAGTGAGATAGGATTCTAGGAGCTACGCCATATTTATGTAATTTGTCTAGCAATATATTGTGATCATTATAATTATAATAATTATTTTTACGGAAACCTTGTTGTTCTTTCGCTAGCAAGTTATCAGTTTCAAAATAAGAATAAAGCGATTTGTATATGACTTTTTCAAATACTTTTGCGAAAACTGGCTCAAGCGCAATGGGTCTATAATTCGCTATGGTCTCTCTATCACCTTTTTTTAAAAGAAGTTTTATCACGGTAACCTTTAAACTGTCTTGGAACATTCCGTTTTCAATGCATAAATTATAATATGATATCCAGTGCTATTGGTAGATTAAATTGATTTTATTATATTAAATATATCTTGTGATATTACTGGCGTCATAAATATTTAATTGCAACTGTTATGTTTCAAAATTTTGTCAGGTCTATGTCCAGTATTTTCTGATGTCAATGTAAGATCAATAAAATACTCAGCAATAAGTTTTAGATCACTGATAGTTTTGCCACTTAGATAATTCCTTTGGCCACCCATTTTGGTTTGATGACCGTGGTTACTTTAATAACTTTTATAAGAAAGCAGAGATCATAACATAATTTGAAAGTTTTTTTTTTGTTTCTTGTAGATCATTAAAACTGAGATTAATAATACTGTCACGGATGTCCTTACTATAATCACGCCGCTCGACATACCAGAATGGGAATTTACAAGTTTTTTTAACCGGACATTTAAAAACCTGTGCATTATGGTCCAAACATGTACCACTAGATGGACGCGTAGGTGTCATAATGCTTCTATTAAAAAAATAACTTTATCATTCGTCGAAATATCAATATTAAAATCTCCACATATAATAATTTTGTATTTATCTTTGGAAGAATATTTATATAAAATGTCATCAAATTTACGAAGGAAATTGTCAATCTTATTTACATTTCGTCGAGGAGATCTATCATCATCAGCCTGTGAATGTCCACTGCTGGACATACGCCTCTCCTAGTTCGTGCCTATTGTGGCGTTCATAGGAGGATATTAGCCTACTGCTACCACGCTGGCCAGACGGGTTGGTAGAGGGTTTGTTTCAAGTTTTCCTTCTCTCGCACAGGTGTTCAATGCGTCGAGCCTCTTAGTCGACTCTTACGACATCCCAGACATGTAAGGGAGTGGTGACACTTGTATTCTTAGGCCGTCACCACACGAGGAGGTCTATATAGGCAGATAATTATAATTTTGTGATCCACTTTTTGTAAACCACAGCATTCTACTACCCCAAAAATGCTCGTTTCACCTATATCTTTTAATTCGATATACTTGAGATTATGTTAACGCAATATGCGTGACCCATCATACCTGTTTGACCTACAAAAACAAGTACCAAGTATATAACCAGGCAAGTGCAGTTGCTCCTTTACCATGTTATGCTCTGTTCTGTAATACAAACTACGAGTATGCCCCTTCCAGAATCAGCCATTTCAGATAAGCCAACACACAACCTGTCCGACTTTCCAACCAAGCTATCAGACTATCAATGTTCTGGTGCAAAAAGTAAATGTAATCAAACACGAAAAAGATTATTTGTATTATTATTATTAGTTTGCTCAGACCCTTGAGATATAGTGTTTCCGTCAATATGATTCAAAGCTATTTTATTCATATAATGAAAGTAACAAAAGTCCAACAAAATTTAAGAGTAAATGCACTCAAACAGCATTTACTCTCACATTTCGTTGGACAGTCGAGTCTTACAATATTTGAAACATCGCGATTTCTTAATTTTATCTGAAATCTAATCGTAACAATTTTTTAACCAACCAGCGATATAGGTTGAGTGTAAAATTATAACCTTTTGAGATACTTATGGTAAATTTTAAATAGAAAAAATTGGAAAAAATTAACTCGGCCACAAGTGAATTCTCAGACGGATTATCGAACCCGCGACCTTTGGAAATCCGGTCCAATGCTGCCGAGTTATATTTTTCCAATATTTTTCTATTTAAAATTTACCATAAGTATAAAAATAGCATTGAAAAATACAAAAATTACAAAATCATAAACCTTTTGAGATATTGGTAGTACTATACATAAGGTCAATAAACGATACATTAATAAGCTTAGTACACATACATCTAATATCATTATTCAGTTTGTCTTCATAAATATTTTTATTATAAGGCACTTCACTCATAATTCTATTTGTGTTAGTAATAGAATACAACATTTCATTTACAGAGCTTTGAGATATACAGGGTGGAAAAAATAAATGGGCCCTAGAGGAGAACTACCCTTAATGCTTTTGTTAGCCTTTTTTACTGAAAGTACACATTTATTTATTCCATCATTTGATGTCGAGAGGTCGATCCTTACAACAACAATGATGAACATAGGTTACTTTTTATTACGATATTTCCACGGGAACTAGTATTATATAAATGTTACCTTGCGTACAGCTAAGATAAAATACTGAAGTATACATAAAATGACACAATATTCAAAGAGTCCATTGTTTATCTAAAGTTTTCACGAATTTTTTAAGATAAGACAGGATTTTTCCCGCTCTCTGGTGTTCATGCCATTATTAAAGACGCGGAATGATCGCCTGAGGCGCAGTCATTTCGTGAGGAACATCCCATAAAGACAAAATATGTTGTACAACGTCATCTGTGACATAACTTTAGGGGAATCGTCGGGAAGTGTGTTCTTCCGATGGCAAGGCACTGTTTGGACTACTGGCAAGTAATGCCGACAGTTTGAATTAACTACTTAACCCAACTGATTTATAAAAAAGGAGATTTTAATGAATACTAACGAACAATGACTTGTGATTGAGCAAATTAAAGGAAGTTTTATTTTTTCCGCGCGAATCTTTCCTTGCGTAAATACTTGCAATAATTAAGGATATTCCTAGCATTGATGTAACAACGCTGGCCTACAGCGTATTAAAAATATAAAAGTATTGGAGAATTTCGACGGTGGTTCGCAAGTCTCGGTAGGCCAGCGGTTAGAGCATTGGACCGGACTTCCAAAGGTTCGATTCCCGTCTTTCACTTGTTGCCGAGTTAATTTTTTCCAATATTTTTCTATTTAAAATTTACCATAAGTAGGTACTTGCAATAAGTTAAATATTTAACCAATACCACAGAATACTTAATAGTACAATAATAAAAAATACTCTTTACTAGATCTAGGTTAAGAGAATAAATTCAGTATAACGGAATGGTAGTTAGATGTTAAGTAATATCTAAGTACCATTCCGTGCGAAGATAACATGCGAGCGTACGCATGTAGGTGCAGTCAATGGGTGCTGTACCCAATGGCGTTTGAGTAGTTAACACTTCTTTAAATTTTTTTCGATCCTCAGATGTATGTCTTGTCTACAATCACATTCCTCAAACATGCTTTCTTTTCTTTACTTTTACACCAGTTAATTGCACAAGTGAATTTGCTCTGATAAAACGCAGCACCATTGCGCCTTCGCTGTAAATGGAAAAAGTTTGATTGTCAGATTTTTTGTCACTCCATGATTTGGACATTTTATTTCCGAGGGCATTCTTTGGGGCATCCTTTGTCACCTAAAGTGGCGGAAGTTTATTTAAAAGCTGCTCAATCTAAATACGAATTTCCGTTCCAAATCTTACGCTATGTAGCTTGTTCATTACTTGCAGAATATAGAGGATAAACTATTGCTATATTTTTTCTCAAATCGGTAATATGGCGGCCACAAGTGATTTCCTCTGCATGGACGTAGGATCTACATTTTGTAAAATGCATAGCAAAAGTATTCTAACCTAAAGTTACCACCTTTTACATAAGAGTACACTACATTGCAATTATTAGTGAATTTAAATTACAGAGAATAACCAACAGAAAATAACATCAAAAACTAAAAAGCAAAAAATCATTGACTCATATATTATTATTGCAACAAATAAACCTTTTGAAGTCGATGTCAGCCAAGGCTTTCTACTTTGAGCTCCTATTCTTTTATTTTTCTTGCCTTGACATGCACCTGCGCTGGCACCGACTCCAAAAGGCTTATTTTTTGCTTTTTAATTTATTGAAGTCGGCTTTTTTAATGCAATTTTTTTTATTTCTTACTTTTTAGTGTTTGTAATAGGTTGTTTTGTAAACTACAGAAGGGTTTTTCTAGAATATATTAGGTTTCATGTATTTATTTATTTATATTTAAGGACAACCAACAAAATATACACCATACAATATTCTAATACATTCACAAAAAATACTTAAGTGCTATTTTAATTACAGGTCGCCACCGCATGCATTTATAAAATAGGCTATCAAAATTAATAGCAGGTATTTTTTTTTAGAAATAAATAAATAATAATAGAAAAGTACAGATGAGTTATAAAAATTCAATTTAAACGATAAAAAAAATAAAAAAAAACATTATTAAAAAAAAATAGTTTGTAAATAATAGACAAATTGTTAGTTATTTTCTTTTTAAAGGACAATAAACTACTGTCGAATATGTCAATACTATTGTCTAACTTGACATTATTATAAGATGTACAGTCGAAGAATAAATAGGTTGACCACCTTAAGATCTGTTTTTGCTTGCTCCGACCGAGTATGACTTACTATTATATAACCTGTGGTATGACACATTCCGTCTTAATTATTGTCATTTCATTTCATGACCCCACAGATACACGGTTACCATAGTAACCATACGTTACCATAGTAGCCACGGATAAACAACAGCCACTATTGGTTCAAACTGAACTTATGTTTTTATTGGACTTTATAAATGATTTGCTATGGTCACGGTTCAATAACGAAAACGGTGGCATTCGTGTGCCATAGCAATGATGATATTGACAGGAATTGTTAGATCTATCAAACTTGACACAACATAATCTTCTTCTTCTTTTCACAGCAAGATCAAACTAATAAAAAGATTTAACAATTTATAGTGAAGGAACATTGGTCAAAGTAAATTTGAACTTTATTGTCAAACAATCAAACATAATTTCAATACAACACTCTCGTCCGTTATAGTTTAAAAAGGTAACAGCTTGCAACGCGTAAATATATTTATTTGAAAACAGGTCAAGCTTTTCATTCCCCCACTGTACAAATAAACAAAAGCATCATTATAATTACATCGTCCAAGTTAACAAAAATGCTCATAAAAAAAAACTATTGGGTCAAACTGAACCCAATGTTTATGGGACCAAGGGGCAACTATTACGCATCGAAAAAAATAATAATCACATAAATAGGTTCAGAAATCTCGGTGTACATACATGAAAAATAAAAATAAAAAACATACCAACCGAATTGAGAACCTCCTTTTGGAAGTCGGTTAAAAACATGTTTAGAATACCTTTCGAGTTTATCAACAGGCATATGACATTAGGCTACTGGACACAAGAAAAATCACATCACTATCTTTGTTAACCAATTCTGTTACCGAAAATCAAACATGGCATGTTAACTCTTAGCAACACTCGCTGTTTTCAGCCTACACAAATACACTGGTGGTGGACCTAGGTATGCTTTATTTAAAAATAGGAATTTACACATATTTTTATGAAAGAAAGACATAATATCACAAATCTAGGTAAGCCCGCTTTGTTAAAATTTTAAACAAAAATCTGACATTTGTCCCTACAAATGTCCCGGTTTTTTTCACATATGACCCTTCATATGTGAAAAAAACCGGGCCACTTCCTATAACTGGGCCTCTTGGAGGCTCAGGAGTTTCAGTTAGAGGAAGTGGCGGCGGACTTGAAACTAAAGATTTTTTGAGTCTAATTTCTCGCCTCTCGGTCTATACAGAGAATTCCCGAAGCCGCGAGCGCGTAACGTTTAAAGTAAAACAAATATTTACAAAAACCTACCACGTGTGGTGTTAAGGGTTAATAATATTACCGTAGAAACGCTATTCTTAGACAATACATCTAAAAGGTTTTTCTTCAAAACATGTGGTATTACATGAACAAAACCAACCAGTCAACTAAACAAAAAGAGCTTCCAAAAACATAAGCAACAAACGGTGTACCGTTGCGGATTTTGCAAACAATCTCACTAGCTTTAACTCTGAGCTTCTGAAATTACAAGTCGACCTGTAATTTGTCCCTGGGTCCAACACTTTGTGCTGTGCAAATTGGGACTCTGATTGCAGTGTGAAATGAGCCAGCGGTGAGCTCTGCTACCCGATTCTGTTCCTTTGTGTGTGGTCAAACCGTTTGTTAAGAGAACAGAGTCTCTATCGTCAACTGGTAACGCAATATTGAAGTAATCTTGATTAAAGGCTCGAGCTCTAAAATGCGCATAGCGCCATCTCGCTTTTAATATTATTTTTACTTTTCCAACTGACTGTGGTTATGCCCCAGAACGTTGGATTAGCCGTTTCCTTTTTAGATTTCGTTGTGATTTGTTTCTGTTTTTTGTATTTTCCTCGATAAGAAAAATAAATCTACATCAAAATAAATCTAAATCAGCAGTCTACAAACTGGATTGTGACTGTGGGCTCTCCTACATCGGGCAAAGAAACAGAAGCATAGGGCCAGTGGCGGCGCTAGACCACACGTGGATGTCGGCGACATCAGGTTTGCGAGGCCCCTTTTATTTCCCAGTCAAAAAGAAAACGTTAAAATACATGAACCAAACATGTACTTATATGTAAAGAAGTTTTATTGTTAATCAAATGATGGCAAAATTACACAAATAGCCTCACTAATTTTTTTCAAGATTAGGTATATGCTTTAGCTAAGACTAGCTTCTAATAGAACTGATAACGCAGATAGTCTTTCTTGGCTCATTGTGCTTCTCGAGTAGATCTTAATCAGTTTTAACTCTGTGAAGATTCTCTCAGCTGAAGCTGTACTGACTACTGACTGGAACTGTGAGTGTGAATATTGTGAGTTGAAACTTTTTTGCGAGGCCCCCTCTTTCGCAAGGCCGTTGGCGGCGGTCGCCGACGTCGCCGACGCCTAGCGCCGCTACTGCTTAGGGCCCCGTTTAAGAACATGTAGCTGACGTGAAAAATAGGCGCGAATACATGTCTGCAGTGCGTGAACATGCTTTTGAGGGACCCACCCACACATATCATGTGTGATAAGCCTCAGATCCTCGCCAGGGAACAAAAATTTGTCCCCAGAATGCTTTGTGAGGCTGTTGAAATCACCAAACATCAAAATTTCAATAGAGATGATGGTTGGAAGACCCTAATATCCATAAATTAAAGTCTCAACCCAAATCACACACTGCAAGACCTAAAGATACAGTTAGCTCTTTTTGTAGATATCAAATATATATGTGGAGATAACCACATCTTAATTTGTTTATAAAGGTGGAGGTCGGCCCGCTTTTGAAGTTTTCTTGGGAGCTTCTATATTTGAACGTCCTCCCAATTAGTAAACTGACCGTAAGTCATTAGTTTTTCTTTTGATAAATAATAAACAAATCAAAATATCAAATCAATAATAATTTTTGTCATTGTAAATGTCTAACCGTATCCGAACGAAAAAAAAAAAAACTTTTCGAGGGTAGACTTATAAGAAGCCAGTCATCCCGTGACCATGGCAGCTGAAAAGGTGTCGAAACGTCGGGAAAATCAAAAAACCCCTTATAACCTAAAAAATACGATCTTAATCTTAGTCCTGAAATATAGCGCGTTAAATATACGAAAAAAAATGTTTTAAAAGTGTTTGCAACATTTATTGCATTCACAGCTGCAAAATAAATTGCTCAGGATGTTATAGGGGCTTATAAAGACTCCACACTTAACGGCACTTTCTTATAACCCTGAACATCTAATAAACAAACTGATTCTAACTGCTCCGAAGTTAATAGCATTGGTATTAACCAATCCCAAAGCGCACTTTTTAAAACTCATTACCTATTTCATTTTCTGAAACATTGCCCTTTCCAAAAGGGCAAACGTGCGAGTGGACATTAACAATAATGGGTATAAAGGACCTCTCAAGAATTCTCATTACGCGGTTACCCTTGGGATTAGGGTCTGGTCCTAAGGGAGATCGAGCTAAAGGGTTAGGAGCCAATTCAAGGTATGAAACAAGATGGAAACGTAAAATTATGGTAGGTATTTGAAAAGTCATTTGCTAACCAGCCGGGTTATTACCTAAAAAAAGAAATAAATAGTCATCGCGCGATCGACGCGGAACGTCAAAATAACGCTGGCTCACTCACTCTCTCGCGCATGTGAGACTGAGACGCCTCGCCTTGCTATGACGCTAGCGCCAAAAACAATTTGGTATCAATAACAGGAACTAAATAAAAGCACTCAAATGTTCGGTAGGGGTGGCAATGTTATATTTAACAGTGCGGATGCTATAGTAATACGTGACGTAAAGCAATTATCGCCAAATTTCTGCTATCGCATTGCTTCTGTAAATATAAGTAATAGGTAACTCCGCAGAAAACGTTTGATGGTCCAAGACGAAACCAGCGCTCCTGCTTCACTTCCCAGACAGAAAGCTTGCACCATGTACGATATCAGTAGGGCAAGCACGAATAACTATCGAAATAGTATCGAGTAAATATCGCACGTAATGTCAAAAAATGAATAGGAAAATGTAGTTCCATTTACGTCCGGTAGGAACTCTACTCAATATGTCATACATTTTTTACTTTACTTCCTCGATACTTACTCGAAAGTTATTCGTGATAACCCCACTGGTGATGGAGAGTGAAGTAACTTCTGATCACGTTTCCGGTAGCAAAACCAATGTAGCTATAATCATTTTACATTATAATCGGGGAACTCCCCGGTTGACCAGTTTAATTTTTTGGGAAACGTTTTGTCGGAAAGTACCAAGGTCAAAGAAATAATTTATAATTCAAATGAAATACCTGTTAATGTTCTTTTATTTCAGATAGAAACGTTTTCTATATATATATTACTTTTTTAAATTAAGCTCCCTAAAAAAACTCTACTTTTAAACCGCGGATATCCCCGACTGTACCTATTTCATAAATTGTCACAAGATATTGGTAATTAAATAAGTACTTAGATAATGACATTCTACTGGCCTATAGATGTTCATGAGATGATTTCAATTCATTTATTTGCATAAATATGGGTACATAAAAGGTCACAAGGTACAATATTAAGTCCGTCATATTTTACCCATAATGGGTGTGCAAAACAGTAATAATAATAAGATTAAAACAATTTCAAATAAAATGTCAGCAAAGTAAAGTCAGGTCTAACAATTCCCGTACATCATAAAAGTTATATTCATTTAACCATTTATATAATTTGTTTTTAAATGCAGTATTAGAACAGATCTCTCTAATATTGGCAGGTAATTTATTATATATTTTAACACACATTGTCAAACAGCTTTTCCCATATTTATCTGACCTCGGAATATCAGTATATACAAGTCTGTTTGGGTCCCTTTTGATTCTTGTGTTTACGTCAAGTGCTTTATTATTGATTTTTGACTGATGATGATGATGATGATGATGATTGATGATTGTTGACTGATGAATTGTATCGAACCCAAGAACCTCATCCCAAGTAGACATGATTGCTACTAATTCCACCTTTGGAGCAGACAAATCTAAGTACCATAGAAAATTTGGTGGTGGACAGATGCCTGCCCAGTTATAAAAAAAAAAGTCAAAATGTAATGAAAAGATTTACTTTCATATTTTTATTAATAACAACTTAAAACTTCATTCATTTAACTTAAAAGATAATTTTTAATAGCAAACCAGTAAACTCTCATCAAAGACGCAATACAAATTAATAATGTAGTAACAGTTTGGAACTACGAATAATTATAGGTGTTCCTCAAGTTGGAAACTTATTTGATAGGCGCCTTTAAGGGAAGGCCCTCAAAGGCTCTATTGGTACCCTAAACAATATTAATAGACAAGTCGTAAACGTCTAAACTCCAGCCAATATTCTAAGCCCGTACTGTAGACGAGATATCAAACGTAACGTAACCCTAAGCCTTAATAAGTTAGAAACGAATGCGTGTTACACAGTGCCGTAAGGATATTATCCGACTTTTGATAAAATTATATGATATAATTTTATTAATATCGTCCACTGCTAGACTCTCCTAGCTCACGCCTCCTGTGGCGTTCATAGGAGGCTATTAGCATAATGCTACCACGCTGGCCAGACGGGTTGGTAGAGGGTTTGTTTCAAGTTTTCCTTCTCTCGCACAGGTGTTCAATGCGTCGAGCCTCTTAGTCGACTCTTACGATATCCCAGGCATGTAAGGGAGTGGTGACACTTGTTTTGTTAGGCCGTCACCACACGGCGGGTAATATCAGTGTAATTTCCGTTAAATTCTGCTAAGCTGTTATTTCCACAAGCGATTGGTTGTTGGAGTCAATCGAACTAACATCGGGCTACGGTTACTATATGAAGAGGCATTTAAAAATCAAAATATTATGAAACTTTACACATTATATTCGAATTTCCTGTTTATAGGCTCTCCAAACTTGCCTGCGAACCTATTGTGCCAAATTTTGACGTAGGGGTTAACCCCGTTCAGAGAGTAAGACGCCGCTATACGCGCACGCTCTAGGAGCACAGAAATTCAACTGCTAAACAGGCCCCTGACTCCTAAAGAAAACTTATAATATATAGTTGTTAAAGAAATCTCTGTATACAGTACCCATCTTACATTAAAAATGTTATACACAGCAACAGCGAAAGTGCTACGTATCCTTTGCATCCTTCTTTCGTACGCTTCGGTGTAATAGTCAGCCTCGTCCATGTCCCTTTTCATTAGGCTAGTTCGGTTTACAACTTGTATGAATAAAACATACAAAGGGTTAAGACCAATTATTAACGAGTTGTTTACAAGTGGGGTTCCAAGGGTCCATCACTTCAACCCTGTTCACAATGATTCTACATTCAGGACATACATTTGACAGTTTGTGTACCTTATGCCGATGATCTTAGAGTTGAATAATTAAGCCCCAACTCTAATATGGTTACTGATAAGATTGTTCTGGGGCTGTCTGTATGTAATCTTGTTTGTCGCCTGTGTTTATGTGCATTGTTTTGTTCCCCAAATAACCATAATTGTATTTATTTTGTTGAGGTTTTTGAACTAAACACTTTTATGGCAGCTTAATTTCTTTTTACACGACTGCAAAGGAAGGGTTACGTTTTTCGCGCGTATCTTGTATGTTTGTTATCTGTTTGTATGTTTATATGTAATATTCTTTATTGCTTCTTATCTCTCAAACGGCTGAACGGATTTATATAATTGACAGCCCAAGTGTTCTTAGGCAATTAATAAAAAAAAAACAATATGGCCGCTGTGAAGTGCTATTATTTGAAGTAAAAAATATAATATATTTTTAGAATACTTCAATATGGGTATATCAAACTAAATGGCTGTCTATTAGGATTTCAAATAGATATATCATGATTAATAATAACTAAAAGGATGTAAATAAAAATATATATATATATATTTAAAAACTATAAAACCCGCCCTCTTCAAAAAATAAGCCAACTGAAGGTCAGAAGGAAACAAGATCAAATATAAAAGACAATTATGAAAATATTTTGTTCGACATAATAACATGCAGTGGGAGCTTGGACGATTTAACCACTGGACGCGTAACGAGGACCGCGTTCGCCTTTCCCTCTGTCACTTACTGAGCCTTTTAGACACAGTAAGCAATATGGCGTTGTCAGTATCAGGGGGTCGACACTTCACACAAAAATGTGAAATATATGGATTTATGAACGTACTTTGTGGCAACATTAAATTACGAAAAAGTCCGACTAATGAAAATGAAAGTTTAATCGCTTTGTCCTACCGTATTATAACGACACGGTAATTTAGTCGCATTATACATCACATCATGTTGGCCAGCATGTGACGCGCCGCCAAATTTAACTTTATCTGTCAGTGATAACGTAATATTTTGCTCAGAAGTTTTTTATTTAATTTTAAATAATTTTATTAATGTTATTAATTACAAAGAGACATAATGGGTGGCAATCTTTGCGAATGTGCGAAATTTGTTGTGTCCGTAGAGTGAGAAGGTTGAACAAGGTTGAAGGTAATACTTTTGGCAAAATTTCCGCTTGAGCTGAACAGGTATTATAATCAATTGTTTTAATAAAAACATTGTATAAAGTCCATTTGAGTAAAAAAAATAATCATAGTATTATAAGTAAATATTATGGATTTAAGTAATAATTTTATGAAAATTACAGTATCGTAGTGTTTGTACTATATTGTCATAGTGCTGTGTCATTGTCATGTTATTAGTTATCGATATTGTTATATTTTAGATGTCCGTCATGGAATAACATAGTCTGGAAGAAGAGCTCACCGCTGTTGTCTTTTCTATCAGTGGCTGCTTCATTATTCTGATACTGACTTCCAACATTCCTACAGATTTATCAGAATTACATAAATCATATGAAACCTTGTTTTATTCGTGCAATACTATACTAATAGGTAACTAATAACTTCCGAGTGGAATGTGAAAAATTATAACGGTGTAAGTATTAGTATTTTTTTATCGATATCGATACGTATATGTTTAGGGGTGCATCCCTAATCCCTTGTCATTTTGACAACTGACACTGTTATGTTGGTACCTCTTAGAAAAACTTAGGTTGGTAGAAACTACGTTCATAAATCAGTTTAGTTGCTTGTATGGAAGTGCCGTCTCTTAAAAACGTAGTGATTACTTGCTCAGTGTTCAGTATGATGCGAGATCTCGAAGTGGAATATTATCTCAAAAATGGGTAAATGCGCTGTGTTAATTTGTAAAAATCATACCGGACAATCAAAAAAATTTTCTTTTTACGCGTAAGTATAATTTTAATCTATTATCGTAGCATTTTTTCGTAAAATAAATAAAATTTGGTATGTAAACAAAATGTAATACGTCAATTCAAAAAGTAATCATTGTACATGTAAATTCTTCAAAGATATTGCATAAGTAATTTGGTTGGGTTATAATGTATCACTCATTCAATCAATTGTCATTTTTATGTCGTATAGGGCTTGAACATATCGATAAACATATCGATGTATGTAAATGAACGAACGAATCCAATTTTAATGTAGGAACTATTCAAATTAATTTACAGTTGAACCCCTAACAAGAAGAAATTGGGTGGAAGCGGTACGCAGGGAGATAACATTGACGAGGACTCAGGTCTTAGATAACATCTAAGGTCTGATGATGGAGACAGAAGATAACTATAGGAACTCTGTAATTAAGCGACGCAACCATACGAACTTTGAGCTCGTTATATTTGAAATATAGCTTCAAACTTAAAAAAACAAAGTCGCTTATTTCACCGGCATGGTTCCCGTTCCCGTGGTAATATCAAAAATCCTTCCTTAGTGCTCGCCACTATCGTTAAAAGAACCTGTATGTAAAAGTCAGTTTAATTGTAACTTTAAAATTTTGCATTTTACAATGCTATTTTTATATGATTAATATTAAACAAGAAAATATACTAGAAAAAAGCAACTTGTCTCATGTCGCCCTGACGGGATTCGAACCCGCATCCTTTGGATTCCGGCCCAATGCACTAACCAATTATGCTACAAAGACCTATGAGGACACGTCGAATTTTTCTAGTATATTCACCGTTCTACGGTGTTGGCCACCGTCGCTTCATCAATGAGAGAAATATCCTCGCATTCGAAAGAAACATCTTTACAGATGTTTGACTATCGATAAAGATGAAACAGCCATCTAATTATAACTTTTAAATTTTGTATTTTACAATGCTATTTTTATGTGATTAATATTAAACAAGAAAATATACTAGAAAAAAGCAACTTGTCTCATGTCGCCCTGACGGGATTCGAACCCGCATCCTTGGGATTCCGGCCCAATGCACTAACCAATAATTATGCTACAGAGACCTATGAGGACACGTCGAATTTTTCTAGTATATTCACCGTTCTACGGTGTTGGCCACCGTCGCTTCATCAATGAGAGAAATATCCTCGCATTCGAAAGAAACATCTTTACAGATGTTTGACTATCGATAAAGATGAAACAGCCATGTAATTTACAATGCTACTTTTATGTGATTAATATTAAACAAGAAAATATACTAGAAAAAAGCAACTTCGACGTACATATGTTTACATATCTGTTCATATGTTTTGAATAATGACACTGAAAAGTGAACATGTTTGTATGATAATAACACAGTGGCTCGATTTATTTGCTATCAAGTGTATATGTCGGAGCGCCGGGGCTCTCGGACATCATCAGGATAGGTTACCATTATTTAATACGAGCTAAATACTGTGGGCCAAGGGAAACGCTGGCGAATGCTCATTATCAGGCATAATCGAGATTGTACCGAAGACGCGTGAAGCAACTTTAACACTTATTGTAATAAGTTCAAATATTTTACACATGTAAAACAATTAAACAAGTCTAAATACAAATCACTAACACTAATTTAAGACTCTAATATTATAACCGCGTGTTTAAATAAAAAAGGGAACGAATAACAAATTAGTCGATCACGCTCGATCAGCTCCACGTCCATCAACTCCATGCCAAGCTTCAGGGTTCATATTATAAAATGTTTGTATCCCATGGTTTTTATAAATGTCACATAAATAGCTATTGAGAGCGGACCCACGACTACGTTTAGTGTGCGATAACACCGACGTTCCCACTTCATCAATCAACCTCTGAACTATTGAACTCTTAAACCAAAACAAGTGCCCATTCCCTATCCTTCCCTGCACTCAAATATCGAGGCAATAAATAACAAAAGTTAATAATTATTTTCATCGGCCTGAGGCCGACATATATATTTTTTTCTTTTCAAGATAAAGAGAGATTTCAAGTTTGCCAGGCAGTAAAAAGACTAGTGAACTCGCTTCCTCATAGACTGCGCCTTGCATCTCGGATTAATTAGGAAGGAATAAATAGGAAATCCATTATTGACTATAGAAATTAGGAAATATATTCAGACTTTTCGTGCTTGAGTTCATACTTTGTACTTCTAAATCATTGTATCCATAGAACACAAGACAGAAACCAAAAATGCCGAAAACACAAAAAAGGCGTTTATTTGTTGACTATGGCAATTTAATGTCAATTGACATCATTAAATAAACTTCAACAAGAAATTCTTGAAGCAGTAAAGGAAATTAAATGACAAAGTTTATACGTGTACCCAAAAGCTTAATAGTCACCCACCATACATACTCCGTTTGAGACCACAGTTTAATCCATTAACGAGTTTCTTGTTAAAGGCGCAACTGTTCTGCAATTTAATCAACAGTTCAGTTCACAGACCTACCTATACGATACCAAACAATCAAAAGTTGGAGACTGTTCATTGGAGTCATTTTGAAAAAGGAATATTTTTGCACACCTTACACTGACAAATGAGAATATGCGGGAAATAGGTAAGAGTATCGGAGTTAAAAAGTTTTTGCCTTCCACCAAAGAATATATACTTACACCTCCGCGCTTTTTTCCACCAAGAAATAGTTTTCTAGAAAGGTACATAGACATTTCATTGGCAGCACGCTAAGTCGTCGGTCCCTGCTGTTGTCATCTGATAACAGTCGTTAAGCCAAGTCAGAGGCCTTAAAGGCGATTTGATAAACTTTGACACCAGAAGTTGCTATTCATCCTCATACGATAAGAGAAGAGAGAGATTGGCACCGAGGAATTGCGAGAGGTAACTAGTCTGGAAATGAGCGGAGTCCGTTTAGAACTAGTTTTCAAGACTACACGCAGCGAAGTTGTTTTAAACCGCTCACACCGCCCCGCTTTACTCTTTTTCTATAAAAATACTTGTATGGAATATATTGTTGCGAGTCGAGCGGACTTTGTAAGAAGTCCGCTAGGAACACCGCTCAACTTTGCGACCTCGTTTGTAACTCTTTCAACTCGCTCACTCCTCTCAGTTAACTCTTTCGAAGTGGAAGAACTTGTATTGACTTTGTCGTCGCTGTTAACGGAGTCATAAATGGGTCCGCTCCGCTCGCAGTGATAGGCGGCAAATTTGGCTGTGGATGAACTTTCTTTCAGGGTTGACGAAATATGTAACTACATTAATTTGTCAGACAAGTCGTACAAGCGAGAAATTTAATTTTCTTAATCGGCTAAATTTGTTTGGCTCGTTCGAGTGGAGTCTGACTCAGTGATTAAATTCGTTTGGACGGGATTATAAATTTTGTCGTTTACAAATTATCTTGATGCGCTTAGAGGCTTAGACAAATTTTCTTCGTTTAGCTATTTTGGTAGGTGGGACGCTAAATTACATTTTAATATCTTGGTTCGCCAATTTGAACTTTATGCCCTCAATCAAATTGTAATGAGGTAGCCATTGTTTACGTTTTTCATTATTTATTAATTTATTTATTTTTTTATTTCGGAAGACCAACAGCTTAAAATATTACATTAGATTTTAACATAAAATTTGAGAGCCAATTACAGGTCTTCACCAATAGAGACAGTTTTAAAGTTAATGTTAAGCACTTAATAGGCAAACACGCATTCCAACAGATAAATTCATAATAACTAAGACAGAGTATAAACAAAACAAATCAAAAAACAAGCAAAAAATTGATAAAGCTCACAGAGAATTATCATATAAGCAAGATTTACAAATCAAATGAAAAACCTATCCATCAAAAAACTCATTACTCATTAATCGCCTCACCGATGCAACGCTAGTGTTAAAGAGATCAATGTCTAACTGTTTAGAAATTACGTTAAAGCAATTGCTCGCACGCAAAAGGTATGAATTTTGGCGATAGTTTGAAGATGCAGAGGGTACGCATATAAGGGAGTTAGATCTAAGGGGTTTCCTTGGAGCTCTGAGGGAGATCTTAGAGAGAAGCCCAGGACAATCGACGACCCCAGAAGTAATTTTTAATAAGAGAGCCACATCTGAGATTTCGCGACGTTTTTCCAGCGGCAGCAAATGGTGTTTCTTACAAAAAGACAGGTAATGGGTGGACTCATAGTGTTCATTCGTACGAAAGCAGAGGTATTTAATGAATTTCCTTTGAATATTTTCGATGCGTGTTATGTAAGTTAGGTACCGAGGGCTCCAGACCTGCGACGCGTACTCCAGATGGCTTCGTACAAATGTACAATATAAAATCTTTAATGTTTTAGCGTATTTGAAGTCTCTAGAATTACGCATCACAAATCCAAGAGCCTTAGATGCCCTAGAAATAATGTTGTTAATGTGATCGTCAAACAGTAGCTTACTATCATGCAGAACACCAAGGTCCCGCACGACAGCATCACGTTTCAGTTTCGAACCTCTTATAATATAATCAAAATGAACCAAGTCTCGTTTGCGGCTATAAGTAACAACACTACATTTAGAGGAATTTAGGTCAAGTTGGTTCTCGATGCAATAGATATCGAGTCTGTTGAGGTCCTCCTGTAGCAGACTAGCATCGGCAGCAGAAGATACTGGCGCAATAATTTTCATATCATCCGCAAAGCATAATAATTGAGATGTTTTGAAACATTGCTCAATGTCGTTAACAAAAACCGCGAACAATAAAGGCCCAAGCAGCGACCCCTGAGGAACCCCACTTGGAACCGTGAGCCAACCGGAGATGTAATTTTTGACGACAACAGCCTGAGATCGATTATTAATATATGAAGACAACCATCTAAGCAAGTCACCACTAATACCGATCTTCTGCAGTTTAAGCACTAGTAGATCTGGCCGAATCCGATCGAATGCCTTGCTATAATCGGTTTCTATAACGAATCGGTAATTATAACGAGCCATATAAAAATGTTCACATGCTCGGGCACATAATTAGAAGAATAGGACCCAATATGGATTGGTTGCGCACTGATTTGAACGTTGCAACTTTTGCAGGGTAACCGACCAGTTATGGGATAGGTAATCAAAATAATTATCGGAAGCTCATGGAGTTTTCTTTACAAGGACCATCAAGTGTAGTCCCGGTTGTATTTGACAGACATTAACACTCCCTAATCCTCATTGACCCCCGCGGAAGGTCATCGACTAATTTTATTTCTTGAATGAAGAATTCTGCATTCATAAGTTCTTTCATGAAACGTAGTTTCGTAACTATGTGATGTTTCATTACAGTTTATTTCAATATCTTACCAGTATAAAAGCAGACGATTCCCTTGACCTTCTCAGATGTCTTCTCGCAGTACAACCTAACAATACATTAATATCCAAAAGCGTAAAGACAGATTTCTTTATTTACGACAGCAGATGCCTGCAGCTCGGCCACGCTGATTTATCGCTCCCACCATCGTGTTTCTTGCAAAACACTGAATATAAATCAAAACACAGATGGGAGAAATGCTCCGTTGAATGTTTTCGGTGGCTTTTTTGCCATTACTGTGCCATCTAGAGATGTATTGAGTTCTGTGTCTAGAATTCTGAGTGGCTAACGAGATGTATTGATTTTATCTATTCACGGTAATATTCCTTTGAGCCTTTCTTAATTATGATTTCCTACTAGTTTAGTTTAGACTGAAATATCGCCAGCAAATTCAACTCCGCGTAATTAAAATTTTTCTTCTGGAATTATAGATCTGAGCTATAATAGTGACTAGTGGTGACAACTAACTGCAATAGTTTTCTTCAGAGGGTGAAAGCACTTATTAGTACAAAATAATAATATGGGGCCACTTTCGATGATTGTATAGCGATTGTACTCTCTGCAAAAACTACATAATATTTTTGTGATGTGTTGAGATTTGTGAATTTCCTTTCATAACGCAACAAACTCAAAAATCTCTTTAACAACTGAACCTCATTTACACATCAATAACACACTCCCATAGTGCCCACAATAGCTTTTGGAAACAACGCGCGCAATCCCAACCACCATTCATTTTTACAAACACCACAGTGCACAAAATACAAAAGTTACCAAAGGACCGCTTCTGTCATAACTTATCTGACTTAGTAAAGTAGTGGCACGCTATGATGGACGTTTTGACAAACATGAAAGTGACATAAATGATTCATTTAAATGTATAGTAGACTGGTTAGACAATTTGAAAATTGATATTGACAAAACTTATAGAATGACATTTCGAAATTAAAATAGTAGCTTTGACCCTCTTAATATAAATTATGACAGTTACCATATTCAACAGGTACAATGCAACAAGTGTTTTTTTTTAAGAACGACGCGGTGAGACTCTTAGCCTTCATCATACCTGATGTTAAGTATTTAAAAGGCTGAAGATGGAAGCGAGCCTTTCCCGGAATCCTTAATCACTGAGGAACTGGCTAACTTATCTCTAACTGCCGGAACACAACGATGCGGAAAACATTGTTGCTATGGCGTCAGACTTAGATAAGATGGTGGTAGCTAGCCAAACGGACAAAGAACAAGTCCTACCACCAACCAATAAAAGTTTCTAGGCATTTATATCGATACCAGAATGTCTTGGAAAAATCATAGAGAAAACATATATGCCTTAAGCTGGGTAGGTTTTCTTATGCTCTCTACTTACTACGAAAAGTTACAAATATAGACGCGCTTTTAAGTGTTTTTCATGTTGGCTCCACGATCAGATACGGAAATATATTTTGGGGGAATTCCGTAGATAAGGAGAAAGCATTTAAAGCGCAGAAAATGCTCTATGTGCCCTTGAAACAAACTGATACATGCAAACCATATTTTAAAGAGCTTAAGAAAAAGAAAGAAATTATATACATATATATACATTATTATATACGCGATATAGCTCTGAGTTAGCTTTACTTGTTAAAAAAAAACAGATAATTTCAAAGTAATGCATAGTAAAAGGCATGAAAAAAGGTTACAATTTACTATTGTAACACTAGTATGTTCCAAAAGAGTGCTATCAGAATGGGTATTAAATCTATAACAGGTTGCTGCAATATATCAAGGAAATTGAACTTCCTCTTAGTTTCAAGAAACAGCTAAATAAGTTCCTTGTTGAAAAAGCATATTATTCAATTGAAGAATATACGTGGACTGTTCCAAAAATAGTTGGTGAAATGAAATAGTTAGAATATAAAAAAAGTTTATTTACAGCTTTTCTAAATATGCCCCTCCAATCCCAATGCACTTATGCATACGGGTGAACCAGCTTTTAAAACATTTAAAAAACTTGTCTTGCGAGGTCTAAAAATAACCGCCGAAATACTTCGACGGCCTCTGCAGTGCTAAATTTTCGCCCACGAAGCATTTTTTTTACCGTGGAAAATAAAAAAAAATCACATGGACCTGAATCTGGGCTGTACGGAGGATGGGGTAACATCTGTAGCCCCGAAGTTGTCAAATAGTCCATGGTTATAGCAGATGTGTGAGCGCGTTATCTTTGAAAAAGAACCAATCACGGACGCCGCTCCTTGGGCGCTCGCTATCGAACTCCCCGAAAGCTTGAGGCAGACAAACTTCGCTATACCATTCACTAGTAACTGTTCTTCGGTCTTCTAGCGGAATCCCTGCTACTGGTCCAGTGCGTCGAAAAAAAACCGCTATAATTTTTTTATTAACGCTCTGACCGCCAACAACTTTTGTAGGCAAATCGTCCTCTTCAAACACCCATTGCGTGGATTACGCTTCGTTAGTGGATCGTAGCTACATATCTATGATTCGTCAGTTGTAAGAATGTAGGATACGTTTTGCGAAGTTCCTCCTTCGAACTTTTCTAATGCACTAATCACCACGACGGCATTTTTGCTCATCGGTGAGGTAATGAGGTATCCATCGCGAAGCAAGCATCCTAACTTTAAGGTGTTCATGCCGGATAGTGGAAACTGCCTGTGATCCAGTGTTTAATTAGTTCAGCCTGTATCTCTCGATGTGTAATATGTCTATTGTCTCGGAATAGGCACTCTACCCTGATGACGTTTCCATGAGTTACTGCAGTTGGTGGTCGGCCGGGACTGGGGTCATCGGTTAACTTCTCTCGACCACGTTTAAATTCTCGAAATCAATAAGTAATTGTTGCTAATGCAGGAGCAGACTCCCCAAAAGCAGCTTGTAAATTTCTTGAGCTTCTTGAAGGTTAACCCTTAGGTTATAATCATAGAAAACCATAGCACGAATGCTTCCCGTAAAAACGTAGTGATTGCTTGCTCAGTGGCTTCCCGCGAGACTTCCATTGTTCCAAATAAAAGAAGATAATTTTTTAACATTAATAAAAAAACTACACTTAGGTGGCCAGTGATTTTCACAAAGGAGGTTTGTGTTGAAATTAGCCGTCAATTCAAAATAGTTTCATGAAAGAAGAGGTTGTATTTATTCTGTGTCTATCAATTTTCAGAACAACCTAGGTATTACTAACAAATTTTAATACCTTGATTTGTAGGAAAAAGAATTGTACTTTGTAATGCTTTTTAAATTGCATTTTGACATTTTTGATAATTGTATTTTGACATTTTTTATAATTGTATTTTGTCATTTTTTTTAATAGTTTTTTTTGTAATGTTGTTTCTATTATTGGATTCTGAGAGTTCAGGTCAATTAATTTAAAATTTGACATATTTACTACTATATGAATTTTATTCTAATGCTAATTTATAAAAAAAAAATATTTTGATATTTAAACTTTACAATCTTGATGTCTAATGTTGATGTTGAATCATGAAAATTTTAAATTTGATATTTTAACAATATTATTTTAACGATTCTGTAATTTGTTGTATTGTATTAACTTCTATCTACTCATATTTTGATTTTGTACTCCCGTGAGGTTAGGACATGCTGCTAATTATATTTCATTATGTAACTTGTACATTTTTGTGTTTCAAACAAATAAATGATTTGATTGATAAGTGAAGAAAAAAATTGTCTCTCATGTTAAGACAGGTACTAGAATATGTTATTTATTTATTATATATTTATTAATTAACCAACCTTTATTTTGCTTTTTACAAGAAAGGTCTCAAAACAACAACAATACAGCGTACCGGTAATGTAGTGTTGCTACTGTATTGATTGACTCTGTAGGTTTTATTTTTGACATTCTGGAATTATAATATAGATTATATAACAATAAATTACCAAATTACTTAATAAATTATATAAATACTGGTTGAAATTGTTTTCTAGTATTGTATAATAACATATTCCCTTTGGCCATGTAATGTCAATCGCATAATTTCAACAATTACAACCGAATGCTTGAAAATGCTTGTTAGCGTAACGTCAATGAGTACATGCCAGACAGTCATTCTATGTAGGCTATGCTTAAACCCTGTTGTGTAATTAATTTTAAGGATACGATAGGACTGACCTAACGTACCTATCTATCTGATATAAGTCCTCTAAAAATTTTCATAGAAAAAAAATATTATGAGTTATTCCGAGTGTTTTCTCTGCTTGGGCGCCGCATTACGTACTTTGTGCCACAGTGCTCAGTGGCTTGAGCCACATAAATCATCCCGGCTAGTCAATTTAACGCAAAGCCGTGAATCCCATAAACCTATTCGCTAGTCATTTTGCACGGGGGGTTATGGAAAAACGCACTCCTGTGACGTCATTGTCATTTATCATTCCGCCAGGGCTGACGAGAGACTGGCTTCATGAATTGAAACATTTAATCCGATCTGCATAGATAATAAAATTGTAGCGAAATCAAATTCTATTTCGTATGCAATGAAATATTGTTAAAAAATATAATTGCTACGATTTCTGAGTAGGGCTGACACTGAAACAGCGGTAGTTGGAATTTTTGTCTCTTCATATAAAGATACAGATAAAAAATATTTATTGCACAAGAAAAGAGTATAACATTAAGAACAAATAAAAGATCATTTGTGACCAGAGGTTCCCAAACTAGGCAAAGCCTGTAACTTGGATAACCAAAAAAAATAATTGAAAATTCAGGAAATATTGCAAAGCAGTTAACATAAATTATTACCTAGATCCATTCCATTATTACTATTTTATTTGTGAGTTTAGTTATTATACCTAGCATGATTTCATCAATACTTATATGATCAGTCACCGTCAGCGACGCGCTCTAAGTAGACGTGTCTCTCAGTCAGTCAAAGTTCCAGGGTTTCCCAACTTAGTGGTCCGCAAAATGTTTACCTGCGCCAGGTGCAATAATGAAGCAACTGACGTTGCTACGTGTAGTATTTGCAAGCGTCATTTTGATTTTGCTTGCGCGGGGATAACGGAATCAGGATTTCGTAAGTTGGGAGATCGCAAGAATACATGGCGGTGTCCCGAATGTAAAAGTGGAGTACCAGCACTGACACCGAAAAGATCACAGGAGCCAACGTCACCTCTCCAATGGGATGGTATGCAAGCCAAAATTAATCTTATTGTGGAAAAATTGGGTCCTCTGCAGACATTTTTGGAAGACGTTAAGTCCATCAGAAAAGATCTGGAAAGTCTACAGAAATCTGTGGAGTTTGCTCACGATTCCATAAAGGATTTTACTGAGACCCTTAAATCCATGGATAAGAGATTGATAGTTGCTGAGGAGCTAACAGCTCAGATACCCGTCCTGCAATCGGAAATAGCAAGTATTCAACAGCAGCTTCGTGAAAAGGATCAGTGGGATCGCGCCAATAATGTTGAAATTAAGGGCATCCCACAAAAGCAGCAGGAAAATCTTTTCGATATTGTATTAAAAATTGGTAATTATGTTGGATACCCAGTCAAAAAAGAAGATATTAATTATATAGCCAGGGTACCCGCGCAGCAGCCTGGATCTATCAAGAACATAGTCGTGTCTTTCATCAACAGATACAATAAAGAAGATTTGGTAGCAAAGGCGCGTGCACGTAAGGAATTATCACTAAAAGATCTTAATCCCAGCTTTCCAGATGGTGGCCGTTTCTTTGTAAACGATCACCTCACTGTGTACTATAAAAAGCTCCTTACTCGGGCAAAATCACTGGCTAAAGAGAGAAATTTTCAATATGTGTGGGTCAAGCACTGCAAGATAATGGTAAGGAAAACCCCGACATCAAATATCTTCAATATAAGGACAGAAGCGGACCTAAAGAAAATCGCGTAAAATGTTATTTTCACTTTTTCTCATTCTACCATTTTAAGTTTTACACTAATTTTATTTGGATGCGACCCGTAAGCTTGGTTTCCTCTGCGTTCGTTTTTTGCACTGCAGTGGGGACGTTATCGCTTCACATTATTCGATTACCCGCCGTATTAATATGCTTTTGTTTCGTACTGTGCTCTGCTACCTTAGCTTTAATGCTTACTTTGCAATGGCTTGTAGTTATTAGTTTAAATAATTTCTTATCACTTCTCCTCATTATGTTATTATATTTCGTCACAAGATGCTTTGTGTTATGCTTATCACTTTTTTATTATCGTGCTTTTCTTAATGTTTTTTATCTTTATTGTAACACTGATTTTCGAGTACTAAGTATTAATGCAGGTTTTCTCTTATATATTATAATGAGAATTATAACTTTTAACAAATTTATACATGGTTATGTGTTAGATATAATTTGTTATAGTGGTAATTTAGCGATATATTTTCTACTCGGTTGTTTAATGTTATATAGTTTCGTGTTTACGTGTTGGATGCAGTGGATAATTTCGGTAAACTTGCATTCACTTTTAATTTTCTTTTTAACTGATGCCTACCCACTTATTTATTTATACTTTTATTGTCTATATATTTGTATTCTTGGCGTATGTATGGCGTATTTAGTAACTCATTTAAGTATGATTGATTCTTACCAAAACACTTTTATCTTTTCAAATACTCTCAATGCATTATGTAGCAATAATTTTATCTTAGTACATCGAATGGGTTCTTTAAAGAAATCCTTTTACAATATTACATCTACTTTGTTTTTACTCCTTTTTTCTTTAAGCAGTGTTTGATAAACTGAGTGTGTATTTTCAAAATGCAAGGGGACTACGTACGAAAGCAGCTGTTTTTAAAAGAAATGTTTGCCTTAATTCCTATCACGTCATATCAATTGCTGAGACTTGGCTGCTCGAAAGCATTCGTGATGAGGAGTTGTTTGATGATAGGTACTGTGTTTGGAGAAATGATCGTAATTATGACTCGACTGGTCAATCGTTGGGTGGAGGCGTTTTACTAGCAGTTCGACGAGATCTTATTGCTGTAGGCCGCCCAGACTGGCGATCCTCTGCCGAGGATGTGTGGGTTACGGTGAATTTTAAGCCTCCTAACTGTAGAGACTCTTTGAAGATACATTTTTGCGCTTTATATCTATGTAAAGAGAACAAAGGTAACTCCGTGAATAAACAGCTGGACAATTTATCTGCTAAACTGTTTGACATTTTTAGTTCTTCTCCGAATGATAGTTTCATTATAACTGGCGATTTTAATTTTTCTCAAATTTCCTGGCACATGGATGGTGACCACCTCTCACATAGCGGCGTTCTCTCTCAGTCACAAGTAAACTTCTTTGATACGATTAAACAGTGTAACCTTACTCAATTTTGTCGCATCTGTAATGATAGTGGTAATTTCTTGGATTTAGTGTTTGCTAATGATAACATAATTGTGGATCGTTGCGACTTCCCGCTTGTACCTGAGGATAAGCCGCATCATAAATCTTTTGTTATTGAAGTTCCAATCATAACAGTAAAACCACTCGAAGAAAATAGGAAAGTTAAATATTTTTATAACTCAGGTGATTACGAAGGTATGCGCGCTGGTCTCGACGATGTTAATTGGCAAACTGTCTTGTACGACGGATCACTCGACGATGTTACCAAGGTCTTCTACGATATCCTCTGCCAACTCCGGGATGCTCATATTCCTCATAAAGAAGTAGCGCCAAATTCTTTCCCACCATGGTATAACTCCGCTCTTAAAAAGGTCCTAAGAGAAAAGATGAAGTTTCACCGTAAATTTAAACAGTATGGAAATCATGAAGATTATTTAGCGTTCTCTCTCTTGAGAGACCGAGCTAAATCTCTTGAAGACACATGCTATAAAAATTATATTAAAAAGGTGGAGGATGCTGTTGTTGATGACCCGAAATCGTTTTGGTCCTACATTAAACAAAATAAGACATCTAACAAAATCCCTTCAGTAATGACTTATGAGAATCGTACGGAATCTAAAGGTGAAGAGGTATGTAATATGTTTTCTGACTATTTCAAAACAAATTTTCTTACACCTGTTACTGACAATTTTATATCTACTTCTCAATCAAATACCGATAGTCTAAATTCAAATGGTTTTTCAGATATTGAAATCGACCCCGCAGAAGTATTTAAACTTCTCAAAGCAGTAAAGCTAAACAAAGGTGCCGGTCCTGATAACATATCTCCCTCGATCATTGTTAATTGCGCCAAAAGTCTTGTTAACCCGCTTTGTATTCTCTTTCGTCGTTCGTTGAGTGAGGCGGTGGTCCCTTTAATTTGGAAATCTGCCTACATAACCCCAGTTCATAAAAGTGGGGATAAACGTGATGTTAAAAACTATAGGCCAATTTCAAAACTTTGTATATTTGTCAAAATCTTTGAAAGTATTGTTCACAAGCAAACCTACGCTGCGTTGGCTTCGTGGTTTATTCCGGAGCAGCATGGCTTCATGAAAGGTCGCTCAACAGTATCTAATCTTTTAATTTCCAACAATTATGTATCTTCGTGTATGGATTCTGGTTCACAGGTTGATATTATCTTTACAGACTTTTGCAAAGCTTTTGACCAAATTGATCATTGCATCCTTCTCCAGAAGCTGTCTTGCGCCGGAATCCATGGAAGTTTATTTAGATGGTTCTCGTCTTACATAGACAATCGCTCCCAAGCCGTAGCAATAAACGGTTTCACCTCTGGTTGGGTACGCGTACCCTCAGGTGTACCCCAAGGCTCGTTAACTGGGCCTCTGTTATTTGCGATTTTCCTTAATGACATAGCTTCTTGTTTTCAAAATTCAAAATTTTTGCTTTATGCTGATGACACAAAAATTTTCAGACAAGTTAATAGTATTAATGACAGTCTATTGTTACAAAAAGATCTACATAAATTCGAAGAATATTGCTCAAAAAACAAACTTAACCTTAATACTTCTAAATGCTACTCAATGTGTGTCACACGTAAAGTTAATGTTGTAAAGTATTGTTATAAGCTTCGCGACCAAGTTTTAGTATCAACTAATAAAGTGAGAGATCTTGGTGTCATTGTAGACTCGAAATTGTTATTTGCTGAACACATTGATAACATTGTTAATAGAGCCTCTAAAGCGCTTGGTTTTCTCATTAGGTCATGCTCGGATTTCGTCAACATTAAGCCCATCAAAGTACTCTATTGCTCTTTCGTACGTAGTATCCTTGAATACGCATCCGAAATATGGAACCCTTTATATAATGTATATATTGAAAGAATTGAATCCATTCAGAGAAAGTTTCTCCGATTTCTTCAATTTAAATGTAAGCAATTCTTACCGAACTATCAATCTAGATGCAAAAAGTATCATTTCCTACCGCTAGTGCTCAGAAGAAATATTGCTGATCTTATTTTGCTTAGTAAAATTCTAAATAACGCCATCGACTCCTCTGAATTATTGAGTGAAATTTATATAAACACACCTACTCGGCAGTTACGTAAACATCGCCCCTTAAGCACACCAACATGTAACACAAATTATAGAAAGAACTCATTTTTCTGTAGAGCTGTTGAACAATTAAATAAATTCTCTTTGGAACATCCCGCGATTGACATCTTTAACATGAAGCCTGCTGAAGTGCGTCGCTTGATTACCACCTCATATTTCGATTTTTAATTTGTGTTTGTATTTTGTATTGTAGTTGTTAGCTGATCGCACTTTGCTCCTAAGTAATCAATTATTAGATATTCTGTTGTTTGTCAATATACTCCACCATGTCTAGTTACCTATAAGTGAAAACCTGTAAATGGCTCATTAGTCACCTAATAATATTTAACAATATTGTATTTATTTTAGAGCTGTAAGTTTTCCTAACGAAATAAATAAATAAATAAATATCTTCTGTCAAATTATAATCATAATTTTTGTCTTCCATACGTTTCTTTGTCTGTTCTTTTTTCAATCGTGAAAAGACCTTACCTAGATACTAGGTCCTTACTTGTTTTCTGGTACTCCCATGGAATAATTTTGTCACCAAATATGTCAGTAAGTCAGTCTGTCAAGGAGAGCAATTTGATTCCATCTGAGAATTCACTTGTGGCCGAGTTGATATGTTCCAATATTTTTCTATTCAAAATTTATCATAAATTAATGATGAATTTATATTTTTTTTCAGTTTTATAATACCTATTTTCAGAAATATTTAGTACTAGGTCGCCCACAACTTTGCATTATGCATTTTCACTATTCCTATAACTCTTTCATTAGGCCTTGCATCCTCTTTTTCATCTTCTTCAATAACGACTATATTGTTATTACTCTACCAAAAAAGCTAAAGATCTTGTTTCTTCAAAAAACGTTATGTAGAACACAACGTACCACAACCAAGCGTATAACTTAGTTTATCTCTCTCTCACTTATAGTAATGAGGATTAGTAACCATCTCTGGTGTCAGAGTTTACCAAGTTGCCTATAAGGCCTCTGACTTGACTTAACGAATACTATATGATAAAACCGACGGTTTAACCTGCCCTCCGAAGCACAGAAGCGCCCACTGGTAATGCCACTTTACGGTCACCCATCCGACACCTAGCCAGACCGAATGATCGAATGCAATCAATCTGTCAAGTGCCGCCACGAGCGCTTGTAAATTTAGTATTTATTTATTTTTATTCATTTTATTTAGCATGACGACCTGTTTGGCGCAGGGGTACCGGGTTCGATTCCCGGACAAGACAAATATTCGTGTGCATGAACACGTCTATTTGTCTTGGTCGGGGTGTTTAATATGTATATTATGTATGTATTAAAAAAAAAGTATATAAGTAAATTTATCCGTTATCTAGTGTCCATAACACAAGTTCTTAATGAAACTTAACGTGGGCTAGATAAGGCTAGGTGTGATTGTATGCAACTATTCATTTATTTATTTTTATTTTAGAATGATCTGATTTTTAGTTTTTATTAGTGCAAAAACTTGTAGGCAAGTTTTTGCACTGGCGTTATGTCAATAATACGATTGTTTCATAGTAAAATATTATTTTAAAAATTAATATAAAATATTGGCTAGCATTACAAATTCTATAATTATGCGAGAACATTTGGATTTTTAAGCTTTACTGATTACATCTCATTATGCCAGCTGCTTGTCAGGGGAATTCTGAACCGACTCCTTTCATACTAGACTAAAATGATTCATTCATTCAGTTCTTTTGCATCGTTTATAATAATGGCCCATCTCTAGTGCCTTCATCTACTGCCATTAACCCTGCCAGTGGTCGCATGGATTACACATTTGCTCATCTCCGTAGAATAACATCACAATATCACAATTTTCGCATTTTTGCTCACTATACGGGAAAATAGATTAACTTCTTGAAAATGCTTTATCTACAATAGCTTCAAATAATATCAATCAAAAACATTTTATGGTGCTACTCTATGATGTTTATAATATTCTAAAGATATTTATTCCTCGAAGTCAATCTACACTGACGTATATAATGCGCGCGACCCCTTCAATACTCCTTCAAATTAGTGCGTGATTGACACGATGCCAGAGACTGAACTTAGTTTTTCGGAATTTCGGACCTAGTGGTTACTGGGTCCGAAATTCAATCCACTGCCCAATTTTGTCTACACATACCCGGTTGGGTATGTGTAGACAAGATTGGCCAGTAAGTCAGACCGCCCGCACAAATTATATTGACTGCCCGAAAATAGACAGCAAGTCAGTGCTGGACTGGACTGGGTTGTATGAAGTGTCAACACGAGCCCAGTAGCGAGAACAAGAAAACATGAAAAATAAAATGCGGCTGCTAATGGGATAACCAAGCAATGGTTCTCGATAGGAGCTGTCAAATAATGCATTCTCTCAGTGGCCGCTTTATATGTTCACATCATGTTTTCTTGAAAATGTTTCGCCAGTGGAAACGGGGGTCACGTTATTCAAACTTTAATACTTTCTGAATTCAGTACATAGATATTTTGAACTTAGGTTTTTAGTATGACAGTCAATATTATGACAATATTAACTTCGGAAGAATAAGATATTTTTCTCTATTTTGAATTATATTTGGCATATTTATTTACACCTGTATTCCACGCGACCAATCAGGTAGTTTTGTACTCGACCACTCTAGGGTTAAGACTGTCGTCGAACAATTCATAAGCCAGATAATATCGTTTAAATAAAATTGTTAGACATGCAATAAAAATAATGTAAAGCTATTTACGGATGATACGATATTCCACGGACCTTTTTAACTATTGGGTCATAATTTTTGCACCATTTTACTACACAAATTCGTAATTTTTATGAAATGACAGCCAACGTCTTTCAACTTCAGTCTCCCGTAGACAACTGAATCATCGTTGGCCCTAAACTGATATTTTAGGGCCAACGATTTGGCACGCTTTTTAGCACCGTTGGCCGGGTCCTTACGCTTGTAATATATAGGTCAATGGTATAACATTAAAAACAAATAAAAGATCATTTGTGCATAGAAGAATGCAGCTTACAATGCAATGACCAGAGGTTCCCAAACTAGGCAAAGCCTGTAACTTGGGTACCCAAACAAAATAATTGAAAATTCAGGAAATATTGTAAAGCAGTTAACATAAATAATTACCTAGATCCATTCCATTAGTACTATTTTATTTGTGAGTTTAGTTATACCTAGCATGATTTCATCAATACTTATATGAATTCTTCTGTTAAATTATAATCATCATTTTTGTCTTCCATACGTTTCTTTGTCTGTTCTTTTTTCAATCGTGAAAAGACCTTACCTAGGTACTAGGTCCTTATTTGTTTTCTGGTACTCCCATGGAATAATTTTGTCACCAAATATGTCAGTAAGTCAGTCTGTCAAGGAGAGCAATTTCATTCCATCTGAGAATTCACTTGTGGCCGAGTTGATATTTTCCAATATTTTTCTATTTAAAATTTATCTTAAATTAATGATGAATTTATATTTTTTTTTCAGTTTTACAATACCTGTTATCAGAAATATTTAGTACTAGGTCGTCCACAACTTTGCATTATGCATTTTCACTATTCCTATAACTCTTTCATTAGGCCTTGCATCCTCTTTTTCATCTTCTTCAATAACGACTATATTGTTATTACTCTACCAAAAAAGCTAAAGATCTTGTTTCTTCAAAAAACGTTATGTAGAACACAACGTACCACAACCAAACGTATAACTTAGTTTATCTCTCTCTCACTTATAGTAATGAGGATTAGTAACCATCTCTGGTGTCAGAGTTTACCAAGTTGCCTATAAGGCCTCTGACTTGACTTAACGAATACTATATGATAAAACCGACGGTTTAACCTGCCCTCCGAAGCACAGAAGCGCCCACTGGTAATGCCACTTTACGGTCACCCATCCGACACCTAGCCAGACCGAATGATCGAATGCAATCAATCTGTCAAGCGCCGCCACGAGCGCTTGTAATTTTAGTATTTATTTATTTTTATTCATTTTATTTAGCATGACGACCTGTTTGGCGCAGGGGTACCGGGTTCGATTCCCGGACAAGACAAATATTTGTGTGCATGAACACGTCTATTTGTCTTGGTCGGGGTGTTTAATATGTATATTAAGTATGTATTTAAAAAAAAGTATATAAGTAAATTTATCCGTTATCTAGTGTCCATAACACAAGTTCTTAATGAAACTTAACGTGGGCTAGATAAGGCTAGGTGTGATTGTATGCAAATATTTATTTATTTTAGTATGATCTGATTTTTAGTTTTCATTATTTGATTTTTAGTATGATCGCACCTTCTCTTACTATGACGTATTGTAATTTTTCGATTCTACTTACACTTTAAAGCAAAGATAGGTGATAGCCCTATTTCATCCCGTAAACAACTGAATAACGTGAAGTTCCTAAGGGAATTGAAACTTTTTTTTTATTATTTTGCATTTTACAGTGCTATTTTTATGTGATAAATATTTAACAAGAAAATATACTAGAAAAAAGCAACTTGTCTATGTCGTCAGGGCGAAGTGAGACAAGTTGCTTTTTTCTATTATATTTTCTTGTTTAATATTCTTAAGGGAAATTTGAGACATATCAAAAGTACTCAACAGTTTTTACTTGGCTTGTGACATGTTGAAGGCCGTTCATAATTTTAGGGAATAATATAATTTATAGTAAACACTTGCACTTTTTAGTATTTTCCAAACAATAACTTTTTTTATTTCACTGCAATTAAGCTTTGTGAAAATTACCATATTTTAAAGAACTTAAGATATCAACACTCCCTTCGATATACGCGATATCTCTGAGTTAGCTTTACTCGTTAAATTTTTTTTAAGTAATGCACAGCAAAAGCCAATCCCATGTAGCTAAAGCTGGGCTGTATGGAGGATGGGGTAACATTGTACCCCTGAAGTTGTCAAATAGTCCATGGTTCTAGCAGAAGTGTGAGCGGGCGCGTTGTCTTGGTGAAAAAGAACCAGCCACGGACGCCGCTCTTTGGGCGCTCGCTATCCAACTCCCCGAAAGCTTGAGGCATACAAACTTCGCTATACCATTCACTAGTAACTGTTATTTGGTCTTCTATCGGCACCCACGGGATGAGAGGGGGTAGTGCTATTCTAAGCCGACACTACGCAGCAGACAAAACATACTAAATCTTTAATATCCTGAACAATTTTTATTGTTTTTGAAAGACCAAAGTTGTTTGACTGCTTCCATTTATGGTTTATCACTTGTTAGGTTCTACCTCAATAATGAACCTGTAGATCTAATTATCACTGTGTAATGTCGGCTTAAAATAGCACTACCCCCTCTCATACCGTGGGTGTCGTAAAAGGCGACTAAGGGATTCAGCTTTCAGGAGACGGGCAGCAGCGTCTCCTACAAACTTGACCATACTGCTATCGCCAACCCGCCTGCCAAGCGTGGCGATTATGGCAAACCCACCCCCTCTCCCCTTTTTAGGGGAGGCCTATACCCTGAGGCGTTGTAGGTGTTATATGGCTAAGGCGACGAGATCTTTCTATAGTATGTTATAAGTATTACGAAACTAATTTTGACTTATAAAATCTACGCTTATTGCGAGAGCCAAGTGATGTCCTAGTCATCGATAAGTCTCTGTTACGATATCGATTAAGTATTGAAAATGGTATGGTTTAAGTCAGAAACTGTTAAATTCAAATGCAATGTAATTAATTTAGTCTAGGCTGATACAAGCAATTGTCAATGTAAAAAGAAGCTACGCCATCGGTTCATAAGCCCTACGGCTATCGGCCACGCTTGGCAGGCGGGTTGGCGATAGCAGTATGGCCAAGTTTGTAGGAGACGCTGTTGCCCATCTCCTGAAGGCTGACTTTTTAATGGACATATTTGAAAATAGCGGCCGCTCGCGGTTTCACCCGCGTGATTCTCAATACCGTGGGAATATCGGGATAAAAGTATCCTATGTTCATAACCAGGCTATCTACTATCGAAATTCAGAAAATTGGTGTTGTTTTTAACCGACTTCAAAAAGGAGGTGTTTACGCCATTTCTGGCTTCCCTATTTTAAATTCGCGAGCGTCACTTGCGTTCCTTACTTCCTATACCTTTCCTACTCACACCATCGTGCGCAGAGTGAGAGAACTAATTAAGCAAGTGCAGAGTGCATCGTGATTCGTCGCGTCAGTCCTTCCGTCTTCGACGACCGAGCCGCGTCGCCAAGATGTGCGTGCGACTCCTGATATAATTTAATATAAAATGCATTAACCGCAGCTTGAATTAACAATAAACTATATAATAAGTGATTCAGTGTTCTAAAGTGTGTGGAACTTAGCCGGCCGGCAGAGTGACCTAGGCCTAGGGTTCCTGTCCATCCGGCATGTGTGAGACAGTGAGTGGCGTTTCCTGAAGGCAAGATACTCCAGAAGCTGAATCGAATCGCGCTCGGTGAGAACTGAACTCGCTCTGAACCACAAATCACAAACCGCCCCGCTAGCCGCTATACAGTCCACTTATATTCCCGCCATACCAGGAGGAGATTATCAATTCGTGTGTATGTTTTTTTATGTTTGTTACCTCGGTACTCGGTTATTTACGAACCGATTAATAATTATTTTTTGTTCGAAAGGGTATAATTACTTTCAAGTTGGTCCCATTCTCATCAAGACAGGTTCTGATGATGTGATCCTGGAGAAATCAAGGGAACTCTTCAAATATTATAAGCCACCTACATCGATTTCGGTGTTTCCTTAAGTAACTCGTGCATTTGCTCCCAAAAAGCACCATTTAGTGAAGTGGAACGGATGATGAAGACCACACATGGTCATCGGAACTATTAAATACTAAGTATCTCACGGGTGCGATACGATTCCTTCATTAAGGTTCCTAAACAATTTATGGTCCTCACGATTGGTAAAAAATACTGGACTTATCAAACACAAAAAAAAAAAAAAAAAACTAAAATTTAAAAAAATTAATACCGACTTTAAAACGTATAAAATAATAACGAAAACAAAAAGAAAACACTTAGTTACAACGAAAACCGTTTTCAAAATATACCTTTTGGAGTTTTTATTAGTGGCTTCCCCGATTCACTCTCTTGGTACCCGTTACCATGGGAATATCGAGATAAAATGACATCGGTATCGGAATAAATGTAAGTTGCAATTCAGCCTATAAAGATAAGATGGAAGCCTTTTTAGATGTTATAATTTTTTCATTTGATTTTTTTTTCCTAGGTAAATCTCCTTTTATGCATTTTAAAAGCTTAATAAAACTAAAAACTACTATAATCTCTTGACTTGCATCTCCTCGTACCAGCGTCGACATGTTCTGATTGGTGGAAGACGAGCGCTAAGCCCGCCGCCGGCAGGATAAATCCACGGCTCCTGCATAAGTCTCGGGACGTTAGACGGAGCATTTGTAGCCTCAAACGTTAGAAATAAGTAGGGGATTTAGTACATGTACGAGTATATTTCTGACGCCTTGTAATTTCAAAACGTGGCAATGTGTTATAAAATTTTTAAGTTTTTTTTCTCGTTATTGCTAAAACATTATTGTTTGTTTCGTTGTGTACCTTAGACTCAAATTAATACGGCAATGTCATAGATATCATGCATAATTATTATTATTGGCGAATTTGAAAATCACCTACCGATACCAAAATGCGTTGGTCAACGTCAATAATACGAGTACCAATTTTTAGATAAAAATAACATTGATTATATTTTTACCTATTTGCTGTGAATTTTTTTTTAACTATAATGATGATCCCATGACAATTAGATTATTTAATCAATTGCCTAATGAATTCAAACAATATCCGATTAACATTTTCAAACACAAACTAGTGACGGGGTTAACTGAAGAATGCTATTATGCGACAAATGACTTTCTCAAAGACGAAATCATAGGTTCAGTACTCCATTCTTAATATACTAATTTTAATGAGATGTAGAGACTGGTTATGTAATTAATATTATAATAACATTAATAACATTTTGCATGCTAAATAAGCAAGGTATGCAACATTATTGATAAGTTTTCCCATCATGTACAACCATATTTTATGCAATTAAATACTATTCTATTCTACTCTATAATTATTTTAACATCAGCGTAATGAAAATGCTCAATGCTGAAAATATTATTTTTTGCAAATATTTGATACCTTATCGATAAAGATGAATTATTTTACTAAAAACATTAGGTACTTGTCCAGTTGCTCATACTAATGCTCTTATTATAATAAGACATTTGAGTCTGACATGTACAGTTGAGTTTTTTTAGGAGGTTAGGAGGCTTTATTTATTAAAGCAAAAGATTTATAGAAAACGTTAATATCACAAATAATAAAACATTTATATGTAATTCATTTGAATAATAAATTATTTCTTTAACCTTAGTACTTTCCGAGAAAACGTTTCCCAAAACAACTATACCGGTCAACCGGGAAATTCCCCGATTGTACCTCGCCGATAGCCCGCAACCCATCACTATCGGTTATAATAGGTACATTTTGTGTGGTGGTACACAGTGGTAAATATTCTAAATTCTAAGAAGATAAATGTCCTTTGAATTTAAAACAATCCATATTTTTAAATTAACAATGCTTTGAAATTAATACATAGGATAAAAAATAACAATATCCACACGTATTCTTATTACTCGTACTATCAAATGAAGCCAGCAGTCTACACTATGAGGTTAACTTAAAGTGGGATCGCGTTAAGTTATTACTTTACCACCTGTCTTATGACGAGGGATAAACCGGAATAAAGTGCCCACTAGGATTACCGGAGTTATGCGAGTAACACCGAATCATGAGTTTCATGAGTGCGGTGAATGCGGCCACCGTAATGAGAGGTTAGTGTCGTGCATATGAGATTTTGTGTGCGTTTGCTTAGCTTAATTTTGATAAGTGTGCTATTTGTGAAAGGCGAAGCTGATGTGTGTAACAGAATTATACTGACGTTATGGCTAAAATGAGTTCGGACATTTTGTGCGAATTGCCACTTTTAAATTTTATTATTTTTTCATTGATAATTTGGATTATAGTGAGTTGTGTACTAAAATATTATTACGTGGTAGCGGTTGCACAACTGGTGTTTTAGTAAAAAATCTGTGTCTCCATGTGGAGCCTACCTTGGGATTACGGGAGTTATGAGAGTAGTAACACAGAATCATGATTGCGGCGAATACGGTCACCTTAATGAAAGTTTAGTGCATTTGAGATTTTGTGTGCGTTTGCTTATAGTAAATATTTTTTTAATAGTGAGTTGCGTATAAGTAATATATTATTATGTGGTGTTAGCGGTTGCCTCATTACGTCTTTATGGTGTTTTAGTAAAAAAACTGTGTTTCCACGTCGAGCCCGCTATCGGGATTACGGAAGTTATGAGAGTAACACCGAACCATGTGCGTAACGAAACTATAACGATGTTTTGGACAAAAACAGTTATGTTCGAACACTATCCGAATTGACACTTTATTTTTTATTATTTTATTTAAATTTTATGTTATTTATAATGTTTTGAAGTGAAAACTTCTTTAGCGGCGTTGAGCACTTTTTCTGTAATGGGTATAAAATCTTAAACTCGCGTCAGGACACGTGACCTGATCGAAAAAGCGTAGGACGGAATCAAGTTTTCACTTCTGCCGGCACTCCCGGAGTGCAACCCGTCTTTTTTTGAGTTGAGAGCATGGCACTGCTTTATCAGAATAAATAAAAATAAGTAATGTTCTCCAATTATTCTAATTATATGAAAGTAATATTTATTATTTTAAATTATCTTTAAAAACGCTTTATGATTATGACCCAGCTGATGCGTCTTCCAGTAACATTTAATGCACATTTATCTTTTTTTTTATATTTATACACTTCAACATACTTAAGCACCTGAAGTACGTCATGCTCGCTGAAACGTTTCTTCGGCAGTGTCGTGTGAGGCGGGTCGTTACGTTCGCCTAAAATATGGTTGAGCGAAGCGATGGCTGGTTCATGCGTCATGCTCGTGAACGGGTGCCGCCAGCGGAAATGGGCCTACTTCAGTCTGCTTGTCTTAAAGTTGTGCTTAGAGCTTTAATTTTTTCAACTAAAATAAATCGATATTGACCTGTATGTACGTCACTACTTGCAGTACAGTAACCTTGTAATGCGAGAAATTTTATGATGTATGGTCCTTCCTTGCGAGTTTAAAATTGTTTACGGTTAGGAAAATCATAAAATGTACTTTTATTTTAATATTTTTTTTGTGATGAGAATTGATCTTACCCATGTGTTTAAGGTCACTTTTCAATTTGACGACTCTGTATGAAATAAAACAGGGAGAAAAAAATAGCCCCTGACGAGTTTCTTGCCGGTTCTTCTCGTTACAAGGTGTCCCGCCGTAGGGTTTGTGAACCGATGGCTTAGTTTCTTTGACGTTAAAAGGTGCTTGTAGCCTAGACTGAATAAATTAATTTATGATTTTTGAATTTTTTGCATTATTCAATGCTATTTTTATACTTAACATAAATTTTAAATAGAACAATATTGGAAAAAATCAACTCGGCCACAAGTGAATTCACAGATGGGAGAGCTTAGCTACCGAGACTAACACCCATATTCTAAGTCGTTCCTCCAAAACTTACTCGTCCTCGACTTAACGAAACCTCATTAAAAACCTCTTCGAAATACTCCTCGAAATCGGTATTCTAAGTCATAACTCCGTAAGGACAGGTCCTTACGGAGCTCCAGGGAGGAGCCAAAGAGTATGTAGCCACTCCGTGTTAGGCCTAGCGCACACTACCATTTTTACCCACGACGAGGTTGAGTGGAGTGTAAAAAGTTTTGGAGGAACGACTTAGAATATGGGGGTAAGTCTCGGTAGCTCAGTGGTTAGTAAGACTTTAGTGTTGTGCATATGAGCACAGATATTTTGTGTGCCTTAGCTTAATTTTGATGAGTATGCTACTTGTGAAAGGCGAAGCTGATGTGCGTTACGTGTGCATTATGGTGGAGTTATCGGTTTACCAGTCATCTTCTATGTGGTGTCCAAAAAACTTCGTCCATGTAGACTACATTGAAAATCTTATTACGTTCAAAAGTTTTTTATGAACGTTAACAAATAGAGTTATTTTGATTATTCAAATGTTAACATTTTGTATGATAATGCGGGCTCGATATTATTTAGTTCTACTTATTGTAATTATTACCTAATTATTATATTAATATGTCATCACAAAGTTATCACAAGAAACATTTTCACAATGTAAAGGCTAGTACAATTTGAATACTAACTAATAACGCCTAAGCGTAAAAACTGGGATAAAATTTCCAAGTAAAGTTTTTTTAGTTAAAATTCAAACAAAAGAGCCTTGAGAAAAAATTAAGAAGCCTCTAATTGAATCCCTTGATTGACGCGGTCTTTTGGCAAATTAATGAAGTTGACTTACTTCCGCGAAATCAGCAGAATTTTAAGGCTTTAATTATAGTCTATATTGAACCGTAAAAGGGCTCTTTTTAAGTAGGCTTGATAGGAAGGTTCTTGGGTTACCGGGTGGTACCAAGTGGGAGAATACGCCTCCAGTACTATGTCACAGTCTGAACATAATAAATCGTTACACTCGGCCCATATGACGACCTCCGTGATAGAGTGGTACGTACACCGGTTTCAAGGTGTTGCCTACTCTGAGGTCCTGGGTTCGAATCCCGGAAGGAGCAAATGTTTGTATGATGAATACGAGCATTTGTACCTGAGTCATGGACGTTTATATATATTTCTACACATAAATACTTATGTATAATTATATGTATTTATATCCATTATCCTAGTACCCCATAACACAAGCCTTACAGTGCTTACTTTGGGGCTAGGTTAATTGGTGTGAGTGTAAGAAATATATGTTTATTTAATTTTTATTATTTATTTATCTATATGACGCGCTAACACGTACACGCGTGCTAAAGGTTACAAATTCCAAATTCCAAATTTCTTTATTGCATGCCACATAAATCTTAGAAAAGTACAGAGGTAGAAAAGCACAATAGTAAACATGTGGCGTCCTGTAAGGACACAGCAATGTTACATAACTTAACACTAAGTTAATTTAAGCACACTTCCTTACTATTAGGTTACTTGTATTTATTTTCAAAATATTCTCTTATGCTAAGGTGATTATTGCTTGGCCACACTTGTCGTGGAAGTAGCAAAAATTCGCGACAACGCACAAGTCTGGCCGAAGCATGAGTGACTGTCGCCAATCTCGTCATCGTCTCAGCCACATGACACCCACTGCTGGGTAAAGTCCTCCCCCAAGGCCTCTCCCCCCCCCCCCCCCCCCCCCATTTTCCAACACCATAATGGGAAGGTGGGGACACAAGGGGATATATACCCCTTCTGAAACTCCACCGAGCTTATACGATGGGTATTAGCTCGGTGGAGGCGTGGGAGTGGGTTCGCGGCCTAACAGCTGCGTACTCCAGGTGAGTCCAACAAACAAATTGCCCCTGGGAGCGAGGGGGTGCCCTTTCGGTTGCATAATGTTTTTAGTTATAATGTCGTTTAGCATAACAGTTTTGGCAAAACGCAGTCACCGCGTGAGGCGGAGCGGCTGAGGCTGGTCGCCGAAGGCGACCAGCAAGCCGAAGCTGCGTAGCGCCGGAGCCTTCCCGCAGCGCCGGAGACGTGTATTTCCCATATGCATGATTGTTTGCTTGCATGCTTACTTTGCATGCTTGCTTTGCGTGCATGCTTGCTTGCATGCTTGCTTGCATGCTTGCTTGTATGTTTGCTTGCATGCTTGATTCCATGCTTACCTTACCTTTAACATTAAAGTATTTGATATGTATTTTGTGATAAAGATTGATATGCCGTAATCGTTATGGTGAAAATTTATTTTTTACTTATTTAACAACAATGTAAAAAAACTAAAGACACAAATTTTCGAAATACTCAAATCAGATTAATAATTTTCAAATATTAAAGAAAAAAAAACTGTTATTTCCCAAATTGAACTTTTAAAAATATTGATTTATTATAATACCTTTTTAGATTTCGTTATTTTAAGTCATGCGTTGGAACACGCTGCTATGGTAGTTATTTTTTGTTATTATGTAGACCTACTTATAGTTTATATGCATGCATCAAGCCTGTGCTTATGTATTTTGTGTACCTACCTATATAGAAATCACTCGAGCTGACTATGTCACAGAAGGCTTGTTTATATTATATAACATTTAGTAGTACTCCTGGGCACTCGTTGTCTTCTTTTGTATTATGTGCTTTTAATTATAATTTCTTTGTAATGACTGTTTGTGCCAGAATAAAAAAAATAAAAAAAAACATTTATGCGAAAAATAAATATACTGAAATATCATTATTACAAAAGAGGTTATGGTGAAAAAAAGTATGCGTTATGATTTATTCTGTATGAACGTTATGCGAAATGATAAGTATGCCAAAAAACGTAATGCAGCTCTAAAATATGCATTTCTGTTTTATGCAACCGAATAGCGAATAGCGAGCGAGGGATGCGTAAAAACATTTCTCCTAGTATAAAACAAGTTAGCAGCGCCTGCTAGTTAGCAGGCACAAAATTGACTTCTAAACCACGTGACAGTTGTTATTGTTTTGTAGTGTAGAAACTAAAAAAGTACATTTGACACATGTCCAAGGTGTCCTAAACTCATTCCCGTTGACCGTTTGTCTCTATCTCTTATGGTTTCTGAGATCTCGATGCGTACATACATACGTACGTACGTACGGACGGACAGAGAGGGATTATAAGACTTTTCTAAACTTTAGAGTTTAGAAGTCTAAAAGGCCTCCCCAAGGCCAATCTAACCTAACCTAAACCATTGTTTTACCGCAACCCAACCTACATTTTTAGTCGAATAATTTTGTAATTTTTACTCGATCGGTTTATTATATTCCTTTATTAAATCCTATGTAGCCATATGCGAGCTAGTAAACAAATTGCTAAATGTATAAACACACTGTTTTTCAACGAGTTTTCCTCACACAGGGTGACAAAGGCTTAATATACCAACACCCTCGCTAGAAAGAAAAACGGAAAATCTGCGTAGTGCCCTTTAAGCCTTTGACAACTTGGAACTTTTTTATAGGCAACTCTTTGTGCGTTCGTTTGTTGTTTCTTAGCAAAAAGGCATCGGCGTTAATATACTTAAGGTTCAAGCCTCATTGGAAGCGAGAGATACCATGTATTTTATGCTTTTGGGTTTGACGACCTGTTTGGCGCAGGGGTACTAACCCCACCTTCTGCGCCAGAGGTCCCGGGTTCGATCCCCGGACAAGACAAATATTTGTGTGCATGAACATGTCTATTTGTCTTGGTCTGGGTGTTTAATATGTATATTATGTATGTATTTACAAAAAAAAGTATATAAGTATGTTTATCCGTTATCTAGTATCCATAACACAAGTTCTTCATGATACTTAACGTGGGCTAGATAATTGGTGAAAAAAAAAACAAAAAAATATAAAAAAAAAAAAAAAATATACCGGAAACAATAAACTTCGATATAGCATAGCGATACATTCCTATTTTCGTTTAACTTCGGTTTTAGTAGGGCCATTTATTAAGTTTGCTTTGGCATGCTCGAGGCACTAATTTTGTAGTCCTAATCTATATTGCTACGAAATAATACAGACACGATTTGGAATCCATTTGTTTGTTTGAACGCGTTAATCTCAGGAACTACTGTACCGATTTAGAAAATTCTTAGACCATTAGAAAGCTACATTTCTCCCGAGTGACATAGGCTATATTTTATTCCGATATTCCTACGGGAACGGGCACCACGCGAGTAAAACCGCGAGGATCCGCTAGTATTTGATATACTTATTATATTAAAACGGACTCCAGCACCTCGACCGCCTAACGGTATTGCTATAGCTATCGATTTTTCAAACCCCTAAAGGGCTCTCGCTGACGCTATCACTTTCATACTAAAAATGTAAAAGTGAATCCAATAGATGAATAGAAATAAGTAGGAATTAGACAAAAACCCTATCGTTGAAGGGTTTTATGAGAGTTTGAAGTTTGATAGCTATAGCGATAGCACAAACTATACCGTTAGGGGATCGGGGTGCCGGTCTTACAGGAAATAGCTCTTATAGCTTGAAACCAGATTCACTAAAACCTCTCTTGTACGTATGCGATAAATGCAAGTCAACATAATGATAATTATTGTTAAACCTGACGTATATACCATACACACACACACACACACACACGCACACTTTAGCATGCAAAAATAGTAAAAAACAAAAAAAAAACAATATTTTTTGTTTTATATTGCTATGACCCTATTTTTTTATTTACTTTTTTCCATTGCATTGTTTTAATTAAACTTACCTGACAGACAATGAAAGTGGAAGAGCGATGGCTTCCTGATACAGGTATTTTTATACTTACTAGGAATGTCATCTCAATTTTTGTAATCACGTGGTTTGTTAACGAAATAAAGCATTTTGTATTTTGTATTTTGTATTTTGTATACCAAAAACTTTCCGATAAACAAACCAAACTGGTAACTATGAATACGTATTTCATTTCGACCACAGTGATCCCCTGAAGGGAAATTCTAATGTATGGGCACAAATCAAAATATCCACCGCAGGCTATTGACACATTCATGTCGCAGTAGTACTGCCTAAAATCTGAATGTAATGAAGCGAGTTTACTCGTAAATGAATTTGGATTTGATACAGAAATATTCTAATTTGGCATAAATGATATTGCAGTTGGAAATTAAAACTCAGCCAATTTCGCTTTTAAATGTCCAGGTAATTACTATTTTTATTAATAACTTTCGATAGATATCACTCTCTTTTTCAAGCAGTTTTAAATACCATGTCAATTATAAAGGAAAACAACTAGGTCAAACAGTAAAAACATTGATAAAAAAACCGGCCAAGAGCGAGCCGGACTCGCGCACCGAGGGTTCCGTACAAACCTGTAGGTATATAAGTAAAATTTTCAAAAATATTTTTTATTATATGATGTACCTAAGTAAAAATTTACGGTTTTCGCATTTTTTCCTTTATCTGTACTATAAGACGTTACTTCGTACCAAATTTCAAGATTCTAAGTTCACGGGAAGTACCCTGTAGGTTTTGATTCCCGTGCCAGTTTCGAAAATTTGCGGCATAAACGGCTGTATCTTTTGATTGCTTCGGTTTAGAAGTTTGATTTTTTCACAGCTTCAAGGGACAGTAGACCTGAGTATGAGATATAAATTTCAGTTTGATACCTCCACGCGTTCCTGAGAAAAACGGTCTTGACAGACGGACGGACGGACGGACAACGAAGTGATCCTATAAGGGTTCCGTTTTTTCCTTATGAGGTACGGAACCCTAAAAATTGAGCGAAATAAATCTAAACTCAAAACTAAACTCGCATCACACATATCACGATGTCCGCAATCTTTGTTACCTACATTCTAAACATAACGAAATAACTAAAGGTACCTATTATTAAATTTAGAACTGAATTATTTAATTCTATCCCCTCTCTATGTATATTCACTACAAATAGAAACCACTACCTTCCGTATCCAATCTGGCGACATAAGTTGGAATACTCTATCTGGTCGTTAGGTCTTCGCTGGTGCCCGGTTAAACAACGCAGGTTAAACTGTGGTCACATCGAATATTCATGCCAGGTAAACACCGGGAACTCGGCTTTGCTGATTTGCTTTTCGGTTGTCTTGATCGACTGGTTTCAGGCTAAGAGAGATGAAACTACGGTTACGAGTAAATCGGAGGGTTAACCAAAGCGGGAAAACCATAGATAACATGTTAAGCAAGAGATTAGGAGAAAGATAGCATGATAGTTAAGAGATTAAAATACAAACTTTGGCGGGACAATACATCTATGATAATATAGTTTATGTAAGGGAACATCACGATTTATTTATTAAGCATAGCGATGATCATAATCTTAATACTAGAAACAAGAATAAGCTTGCCGTTCCAAAAATTCGGCTTGAAAAATGTAGACGCTCGTTTTTGGGGAAAGGCTTAGCCTTTTTTATTATAGTTCCACAACAAGTGATTGAGCTGCCTTTGCATAAATTTAAAATATATGTTAAAAAACGCTTTTAAGCAAGGGTTATTACAAGGTAGATGACTATTTAAAAGACCAAAATGCATGGATGTGATACTAACATATGACATAACTGTTGTTATTGTATAAATGGAAAAAATATACAATATTCTAATAACTGAGTATGAGAAAATTTTCTTCTTTTATTAAATATGTTTCAAGATTGTAGATTTGTGTTTGGCAACGACATGTTCCATTGTAAATGTTGTTGCTTCTGTTAAAGCTGATAAGTTTCTTGCGGCCGTTCTTCTTATCAGTCAAAAGATGTCCGGAATGGCTGGTAGGAAAAAAAAAATGACGATTCGAAAGCACTTATCTATAAGTCTATTTGAATACAAATCTTTGACTTTGACTTTGTCGCTCAATATTTTTTTGGTCGATCGGTTTAAATAATTTACAAACAATAGAAAAAAATTATAATAAGTTAGAAAAAGCGAACGAGGGTAATACTATCGCTGCTTATAAACAAAAGTCCACAAATAAAATGAGAACTTTTCAGGACAGCTCGTTAAAAATTTGCCTTTTTTTGTTTGTTTTTCGTCACTCCCACTTTTAATGCATAAGTGTATATCATTGGATGGGTATTTCAATTCCCTACTCTTTGTTAAATTCAACTTTATGGCAACTAAAACCCAAACATATAATATAAGTATAAGTATGAATGATGTTCAGTTCAAAATTTATTACCAAATTACATCTCAAAAGACTATGACTTCTGATACCTATTTGTTTACGTAAATAACAAAGTCTTGATTTACTTATTACTACAAAAATTTTAAACAAATGGTGATTCTTAGCCCCAAGTACCTACCAGTAAAAATATTCAAACGTCAAATCAACATACGACGAACTTTCCTTTCAACAAAAGTAGGACTCAAGAAAATCATAAAACGGAGTACTTACGAACCATCAAAAAGAAAGAAAATCTTAGGTGACGGAGACAGCTGATGTCTCCCACGGGTATTTGAATGGTGAAATAAAAGCCCATATCCGATTGAGTCTGTGCCTGAAGATTCTGTCACAATATAAAGATACACAGTATTCTGTCTTCCTATCCTACTAAAGGTCCATTCGAGATTCAAAGGTATCCGACGCGCCTCGGTTCGGCAAGCTCTCGGCAAGACTCTCACCTCACACCTATTTGCACTATACTTAGGAATCGCCTAACTAAGGCTAAACTTATATTTCAAATCTTAATAAAAAATTGCTTTGCACTAACCTTTTAAGACGTTCTTAAATCCATAAGCCGAATATTGACGACCTGTTTGGCGCAGGGGTACGAACCCCACCTTCTGCGCCAGAGACAAATATTTGTGTGCATGAACATGTCTATTTGTCTTGGTCTGGATGTTTAATATGTATATTATGTATGTATTTACAAAAAAAAGTATATAAGTATGTTTATCCGTTATCTGGTCCATAACACAAGTTCTTCATGATACTTAACGTGGGCTAGATAATTGTTGTGATTGTATGGAAATATTTATTATTTATAAGCTATTCTTTGATTTATATTACTTACGGGCCTAATATCGAGCGCCTAAGGTGTAAGCTATTCATAAGAATAGCCTAGCCGATTCTTAAGTTTAGTGCAAATTGGTCTAAGTCTCATATGCGCAGCGGTGACGTACGCACACGCTGTGAAAGTTTTATACGCAGTACGTGTGGAGGTAGCTAATTTATGTTGGCGGGCAGCCCTAGCACGTGTTGCGTACCGCGCGGCTGCAATAATAATAATAATAAACTTTGATCAAGAAAGAGTCTAAGACAACTTACTATATAATTCTATTACCTTGATTGTGTCGTTTCACGTTGGACGTCTACCCGTTTACTATTCTAGTTGTTCCATGGCTTTGCGACAAGGAAAGATTCCTTCAACCTTTAACCACCGACCACGAACACTAACTCCGAGGTATGATGCCGACGCTACTTGCGCGGTACCGCCCCTGATAAACACTTTCGTCTGTGACATACAAACAATAACTACTCCGCGAATGCCATTGAAAAACTAAACATGATGTATGGTAAATTTTAAATAGAAAAATATTGGAAAAAATTAACTCGGCCACTAGTGAATTCTCAGACGGGAATCGAACCCGCGACCTTGGAATGCAAGGATATTCCTAGCATTGATGTGACAACGCTGGCCTACAGCGTATTAAAAATATAAAAGTATTGGAGAATTTCGACGGTGGTTCGCAAGTCTCGGTAGCTCAGCGGTTAGAGCATTGGACCGGATTTCCAAAGGTCGCGGGTTCGATTCCCGTCTGAGAATTCACTTGTGGCCGAGTTAATTTTTTCCAATATTTTTCTATTTAAAATTTACCATAAGTATAAAAATAGCATTGAAAAATGCAAAAATTAAAAAAATCATAAACAAGTTGTTTTTCAATTTTAAATTAAGGATTTATATTTTCAATCTTATAATCTTGTTCTTCGATTTCAAGTTTGTAAAGTATTCCAAGATAAAAAACCCTCTTAAAAGATTTTAGGATCCTGGAAGGATTTAAAAAAGGTCCCCCCCATGATCGAAAGACAACCCTTCTGAAAAGATGTCAAGACCTTTAAACATGATTTTCCAATCGGCCCTAGCTCTAATTTCTCCCCCCGAATGCCGTGGGAAAGACCACGTGACGTCGACGCCTCGTCTAGCCTTAAAGTTTGAAGATTTTGCGAAGGTTATACATATCATTATAGGTGCATTTGGGGGGATTTAAAATAATAATAAATAATAATAAATGTTTATTTTCAGTTACAAGGTAGTTTCACAAAAATAGGTGTTGACTTCTTCTATTAGGTACAATAGCACCTGTGTCAGAAGAAGTCCCTCTTCCTTAGCTTAGTTAATAGTAGGTACCTTATTTTAATAGTTCAGTGATGAAGTTTACATTTATTTTAAATTTTAACAATGATGTTATTATGATGAAAACAGAAAAAAAATATATGAGCAAAAATTTAACACATAATTAAAAAAAAACTGTGTAAGTAGTTGACAAAATAACTCATGCTTTACATAATAGTGAAGATTACTTGTGGATATGTGGAGTGTTATTCTCTGGAGTGATTATTTTCAGAATGTGAATTTTTTAAGATGTAAACATAGTAAATAATCTGAAAAGTAGATTTTGAGATTGCTTTGCTAAGATCTAAACATTTCACTATTCTGTGGAATCATAATATAACGAACTAATCTTTTAAAAATTACATCATACAACTGTCTCTCGGGTGTCACGGTTCAAATGCACTTTGAAGTCAGAGATGTATGCTAAATTAGTTTAATAATTTCATTTTACGACATCAATATACCGTGTTTTTTTTCTTTGTCCCATAGTTAAGGAGGAGTTTGTTCTACGGTTTAGAACAAAAAAAAAAGAAAGTTTTTTAGTTATTATTTTTATTTAACAAGTGTTAGCGTCATTCATTTGGATACCTATTAAACCTACAGCAAATTAAAATAATATCAATAATAGTAATTGAGCGTGCACCAAGCTCGGCTCGGCGATATTAGGTAATCACAGCTGATAAAAAAAAAATTTTTTTTTTGCCTCATTTTGTTCTAGACACACAGAACACAACCTCTCCCTTAACTTTGGGGACATAAAATAAAAACACCCTTTATAATAAATAATAAATGAATATTTCTTACACTGACCAAATTTAATATAGATTTATAAATAAAAAATCATGAAATATTTCACTTCTTATGCTTAAGACACACTATTTAGCTGCAGCTTTCTCCTCAGCCTCTTGCTGAAGTTCTTGTAACCTCTGCATGATCTTCTGTCTTTTTTTCTCCATCGGAGTTTTGAACCACCATGTCTCTGCTGCGGCGTCCTAAACATATTATGTCATTGTCATCAAAAAGAAAAATCAAGTCAATATTATATCTCAAACTTAAAAACAGTCGAAGCCTCCAAGAGGATATTATTATTACCTACTAAAATAGGTAAGTACCGTAAATAGCAACCTTATCATGTCAAAAAAAAAATTGCAAATACGTGATTTTCGGTTGGTGGTAGGACTTGATGTAGGTTCGCCTGGCTAGCCACCACCATCTTATCTAAGTCTGACGCCATAACAGCAATGTTTTCAGCATTGTTATGTTTCGGCTTTTTAACCGACTTCAAAAAAGGAGGAGGTTCTCAATTCGACTGTATTTTTTTTATTATTTTTTTTATGTATGTTCTACCATAACTTCGCCAGTTTTTAACAGATTTTTATAATTCTTTTTTTTATCTGAAAGAAAATGGTTTATGTGTGGTCCCATATAATTTTTACGAAGATCTGGCTAGTAGTTTTTTCATAATCTTGAAAAATATCAATCACCTTTTGGTAATTGTTGTGTATGGGCTGATTTTTAGTGTAAGTAACGGCACATAATGTAACTAAAAAATCTAAAATAAAAACATTTTATAAAAAAAATTCAAACCGACTTCAAAGAGTAAAAAATAAAATTTTTGGAGTCGGTGCTAGCTAGCTAAGGCCAAAAAAATATATATTTAATAGAAGTGCAATGTAGAATGCCCTGGCTTTTTATTTTTTACTTTTTGAAGTCGGTTTGATATTTTTTTATAAAATGTTTTTATTTCGAGTATATTTCCTTGTTTAATATTTATCACATAAAAATAGCATTGTAAAATGCAGAATTAGAAAGTTATATTTAAAAAATAATTAATTTTTATTGTTCTTTTTCTTTTTTTTCGATTTTAATAATAACATTGTGAATTTTAATTAAATTTATTTATTAGGTATTTGGATTTAATGTATTTAACTTTACTTCATACGACATTTTAATTTACTCTATGCAATCTAAATTATTTAATGAATGTCTTTTGTTATATTTTTTTTTCATTATCAGCAACGGCATCATAGTAAAATGCACATCCTTTTAACTATGTGACAAGCAATGAATGATATGAATAATAAAAAAGTCATTTTCTAAAGTAACAGTTAACTAATAAAACGTCCAAGATGTTCCTAATACTAACTTGCTCCGCGTAAACAGGCTCTTTATAGCTGAGCTGGACTGCCACCTCATGGGCTGTTAGGGCACGTATACGTAATTGTAGCCTTCTCTTTGTCGTTAGTACTTCGTTCAGTGCTGCCAATAAAGTACCTGGAAATATTGGCAACAAAGACAACTTAAGTACTATCTTGTTATTAAAAAAAATTAAACCAGCGTACAAACTCTGAGATCGAATCAGTCGGAGAGATCATAATATTTCCGATTTTTATTCTTAAATATGTTAACTCCAAGTCGATGTTAAAAATACCACAAGAAGAAAATTTAAGTGGATTTTAACCAGCTAAAACGTATCAAACCAATGTTAGAACTACTTGACCACGTATTACTTGAATAATTATAGTAAAAGTTACATTATTTACCAATAGTATAAGAATCGGAAACCCTTGACAAGCAAGATAAATCCAGTCTTGGAGATAACGCTCCAGCCCTGTGTAGCCTGGTCCTCCACATTAGCGATATGCTGCCATAGTCAGCCCTTGGGATCTGTATAAACTTGTTGTAACACTGGAACAACAACTTTTGTTCTGCATCCCAAGGGGTTTTTGATGTTCCCACAAATATTACGCGGTCTTCGGGATAAATTCCTAGAATAAACATGTTTGAAGAACAAGTGACGTCTGTAATCAAACTGCTGGAATTTTGTATCAGGCTACGCATACATTATTATTTTTAGAGTCATAATAATAACGTTAATCTTATGAACACGCGTTGCAAGTGCAATATTTCAAATGTAAGCGTTATGACAATACAATAATTGTAATGTTTGAATAATCCTGAATGATGATGTCTTGATAATACTATTACTATCAACTCACCTTTTATAATCTTCACTAAATCCTTCTTAAGCCTTTTAGGATCAGTTTTGTCTGTCTTCGGTATCTTCTTCACAAATGGTTTATCAGCCTCATCCATCCAAATCACTGATGGCTGCAAGAGTCTAGATACTTTTATAACTAGATGTATCAGCATGATCAAACCAGTTTTTCCTGGGTATTTTCCCACTATATTTGCAGGCGTCAAATCAAATAGCATTGCCCCCGTTTCACTACAGATAGCATGGACTAACATCTTTTTACCACTTCCTGATGGGCCTAGAAAAGAATTTATAAGATATTTTTCAAGAAATGAGCAACCCATAGAAATGGTATATTTTTATAGAAAGGTAGTCAGCGATTTTGAAGAAGATAATTATTCATTTTCAACCAACATAAAAAAGAAGAGTTTAGGAAAGTCAAAATGATTATTAACTGAATGATAAATGTTTTACGCTAACTAAGACTTACCAGATATGAGGACAGATCTAATTAGAGGTGCGTTTGTACGAACATGTTCGGAGCCCAATGGTAAAATACAATACTCCTTTATAAGTTGCCTTACATCACCCAAACAAATTGGAGGATCCTGCCCTTCCTTTCTAAACTGAGAACCTAGGTAACCTTTTTCGCCAATGAAATCATCAATTTTTACTATTGGATAAGGCTTTATAATCCCATTTGATACTAACTCTTCGAAAAGTGACTCCGTGGTTCTATCTGGAGTGAGGTCTTTTTCTTTCTTCTTTTTGCTTTTCTTGCCGCCGCGTCGTACCTTCAAAATTACAATGCAACTTAATAAAACATTACTAAATATATATGTCAGATATGTCACAAAACATACTTTCTTTTGTTGCTTTTTCACTTTTTTCCCTTTCGCTGCCATATCTCTGTTGAAAGCTGCTTGCAGCAATTCTAATTCATTTCTCATCATCTCGTCTACAATATTCCGGATTTCCTGTTCTATTTTTACCATTTTCTCCCTTTCTATCATGTCTCTGTAGTATCGCTCATGTGGATTATCAATATCATCCTTGAACTTCCATAAGTCTTCAAATCTATAAAAAAATAATTGTATTTGCACTAATTGGGCTTGGCAACAGTCGGTAGTCATTACTATCACAAAAAAATTATTATGTATAAACTTATTACATACTTACTCTTCATTAGAATTGACAATATCTTGTAAAAAAGCTGAACTACTACACTGATATATATTCAAATCTTCATTTTCCTCTTTAGGCTTATTGTTATCACCATTCTTGCTACTCTTTTTGTCTTTACTTTCTTTACTACGTTTAGAGTCTTTAGATGATACTGGTGACATCTTGCTTAGTTCGCTATCCATACCTGTACCTGAAAAAAAAAATGCATGAAAGATCAACTTCATTGGCATCTATTTGTAATGTACTCGTTCTTTGGGTAGGACTGGACTGGTTTGTAAATGGATTGGATGGGTTAGAGGAGGTAAAAATCAGGAATGATATTTATAGATGCATATGTTTATGTATGGCATTATCTCAATCAACACAACTTCATTATAATTAAATTCACACACTTGTTATTCTTCATCTAAAACCACAATTATAAATGTTTTTAATTACTATTTAACTTATGCTATAAGGTTAACCTGACTGTTATATTACCTTGCCTACTGTACATTGTTCGGCTGCCGCCTCCTTCTTCAGAAGGAAATTCAGGTAATCTTTCTGTTCTTTCATAGTATTCTGTTATCCACCTCCGCAACTCGTCACCTATTTGCTCATTTATTTTGGTAGCATTTTTCGCTCGCAACGATTCTTCTATTGTATCTAGAGCTTTCTTGTATTCTACTTCTCTTTCTTTTTGTAACCTTCGCCTGTATTCTTTGACCTGGAAATAATTATCATAACCGCACATTATATTAGTAAGTACTATTACTATCGTACTATGGGTACTAACTGTGCCAATGGCGTCGTTTGCATCTTATTTTGGAGTTTAGCTACCGACCTGGCTTATGAAAATGTACTTAGTTTTTAAATTATTGTTAAAAAAATTACCTCTTCAGCTCTCTTCAACTCTTTGGATTCCGTATATGGAGCTAATTCCATTCCTATCAAAAGCTGTTCATCCCGTTTTCTCTTCTTTGTCTCTCTTCTTGCTATAAAGCCACGCCACACTCTTTGTATTGCGGTCGCTGCAGCAGCAGTCATTTCACCTTTTTGATCTCTTCCCTTTTCTTTCAAGAGTCTAATCTCTTTCATGAATTGTCCCCTGCAAGATTTTTTTTAAAGTAAATTTTTAGTTTACTGCTGTATTTTTGATTAACAAAGATTACAAACTTAACAGTTGGCACCAACTAAGACAATATCATAAGTTTTATTTAACTCCTTAAGGTTCACGTCTACTAATTAGGCAGATATTTTCTCCTTTCATTCTACGAGAAAGGGTGCTCGCTAATTGGTTTACTTTATAAATACGGCAACAGCAGAGTGTTCCTAAATGTGAAAGCATAGCAAAAGCATAGTTTTTTCTTAAGCACATAATTTTTGGTCTTCATATTTAACGACAAGGAATTAAATTATGTAATTCAATAATTGCGACATTAAGACACTGCGCGCACGAGTAACTTCTGTCTCCGCAACTAATTTGCCTCTGTCGCCGTCTTCATGCTGAGCTTTCAAAGTACACGAGAGTGACAGCTACTTATTCTGTATAATTTTCCGCACTCAGCAAATATTTTAGTCGTCGCAACAGTTGCGTCGTGGGCTTTGTTGCCGTCGCAATAGTTGCGTCGCGGTGTTGGGTCTCCAAACCCACGAACATAAGTCTCCCGGCTGTCGCATCACTACATGCCCGTATTTTTGTGTCATACAAACCCGTAGACTTGATGCCAGAGACAAAATAGTTGCGGAGACAAAAGTAGCTCGTGCGCACTCTCTCTAATTTTTTTTTTTTTTTGGATTTACCTCAATCTCCCTTGGCGCGCCCTCTCATGGCTTTGTATGATAAGCACAGCTTGTTGTTCCGTCAGAACCAAGGATTGTGGCTTAGGAGGCTCATGTCCAAGCTTGGTGAGAGTGTCAATGACGAACTGTCGCCGGCTTTCTACCTCTTGCTCTCTTTCTCTAATGAAGTATTGAGGCACGATGGGTTCTGCTTCTAGTGGTGTCACTTGAAGCTTCTTGAGTGACTAATGAAATATTGATTTGCAATAAATAAATATCAGACAACATCTCATACACGCGAGGAGCTCGGTAGCGCAATGGTTCACGCACTCGGCCTGTGACCAAAAATTTACTATCTCGAGCTCCTCCGTGCTTCGAAATTAACGTTAAGCTGTTAGTACCGGCTGCATTTGGAGTCGTTAAACCCATCGATCCACATTGGTCCCGCGTGGTTGGTCATAGCTCATTCTCCTTATCCAACCATAAGGATAGCCAGTGCCCAGCAGTGGGGACATTAAAAGTGGCTGACACACACATACAAATTGATTGGATTCCAAAATAAGTAGGTAGCTTATAAGCACTTGTACCACAGATATCTGAACCAACGGAGATAGGCACTCTACATCTAAACACACATCTATACATTTACACCCAGACCAAGACATAGGATAAAGTCAAGCTGTCGCATTAATGTTTGTTCCGGTTGGAACATCGAACCCATTACTCTTGGCTCATTAGGTAGGATAAGCGCTATTGAGCTCGTAAATAATATTTTTTTTTTAATTATATAAATAGAACATAATTAAACTGGTCAAAGTCAAAGTCAAAGATTTTTATTCAAATAGACTTATAAATAAGTGCTTTCGAATCGTCCAATTTTTTTTTCCTACCAGCCATTCAGGACATCTTTTAACTGATAAGAAGAACGGCCGCAAGAAACTTATCAGCTTTAACAGAAGCAACAACATTTACAACGAAACACGTCGTTGCCAAACACAAATCTACAATCTTGAAACATATTTAATATAAGAGGAAAGGTGACAATAGGTAGGGAATAATTAGAAAAAAAACCGGCCAAGTGAGAGTCGGATTCGCGCACCGAGGGTTCCGTACAAATCTGTAGGTATATAATTAAAAGTTCACCCATCACGACAATCGAGTCATAATTATGGTATTTTTATTGCAAAATGAAATTTAAAATTTTCAAATATATTTTTTATTATATGATGTAACAAAAAATTTACGCTTTTCGCAATTTTTCCTTTATCTGTACTATAATACGTTACTTAATTCGCACCAAATTTCAAGATTCTAAGTTCACGGGAAGTACCCTGTAAGTTTTGATTCCAGTACGAGTTTCGAAAATTTACGGAAATTTGCGGCATAAACGGCTGTATCTTTTGATTGCTTTGGCTTAGAAGTTTAATTTTTTCCAAGGGACAGTAGACCTGAGTATTATACTCCAGCCAAATCCGATGACGAATAAATGTAAACAAACCAATTTAGGGTCATCACAACTAAGGTTAATATTTTTTTTCTAAACGTCGTATTTCTGACTAGATAACTGCACATTATTGATTAATTCTTTAAGTAATATATTTTTTCTGCAATATATCACTAGAAACACTTGCAAAACGTTAATATTTTAGTAATAAAACGAAAAAAATAAATAAAGCTCAAATTATTTTTAGTATACAGCCCAAGTTAAGTTACAAATAACAAGTTTATGAATAACTGTTTAACTATTTAATGAAATTATATTAATAATATCGCGTCTTTAATAAAAAAGGATTTTACTGAATGGAACAACGAAACGTGAAAATATAATTTGGTCGTATTATATTGTTTACAAAACAAAATGGCTTTTTCATAACCTGCTTGCTCTCGAGTATTGTATGTGTTATGTGCTTTGCGTTCCCTCAGTTTTCGTTATTCTTTTGGTTGTTATAGTTTCTTGTTAAGTTTTTTTTATTTAGTTTTCATTCCTTGTTAAGTTTTTGTTGTTTATTGTTTTCGTTATCGAAAATGAGCGACCCGCTACCCGGCCCCAGCGGTTTGCTGAAATTCTCGTCTCCGAAGAAGAAACGAGTGAGGCAATCGTCGTTAAGTGCGTCAGAAAAAACAGTAATTTGCAATATTTACAAACTGGTTGAGGAATCGTGGCCGAAAGATCAGTTCCTATACAGTAAAGATGTTGCTGTGAAAACTGCTGAAACTGCTGGAGTACATCTCAGTACAGTATACAAAGTGCTGAAAGAACAAAAAACCAACAAACGTGTCCGTTCACCAACGCCAGTATCTAAAAGAATGACTACTGTTGATAAGTTAGATGAGTTGGAACTTAGTGGGATTCGCAGGAAAGTACACCAATTCTTCTTTAATAATGAACCACCAACTACGGATAAAGTTTTACATGTGGTAAATGAAGATAGTTCCTTGCCAAATTTTAAACGGAGCACTTTTCAAAAGGTTCTGAAGAAATTGAACATTAAATATGTCAAACGGTCAAGGCGAAGTGCGCTTATAGAAAAAGAGGAAATTGTAAGGTGGAGATTCAATTACCTTAGAAATATTTTAAAATTCAGGGAAGAAGGCCGCAAAATTTATTATATGGATGAAACTTGGGTCAATGAAGGTAAATAATATAATAATTTAAACATATTATTCCATTACAATGGCTTTAACATTTTACTTTGTTGTTATGTAATAACAAATGTTTTGTTTTAGGCCACACAAAAAGTAAGGTCTGGCAAGACCTCTCCATTGAGTCAGCCCGCCATTATCGGGAGGGACTTTCTACTGGGTTGAAAGCGCCTTCAGGGAAAGGACGACGTTTAATTATAGTGCACATTGGTATGTTATTTCTTTATTATCACAAAAAGGATTCAAAATATTGTTTGGTTACCTGATAGACAACTACTTTGCTTAAAATTTGATATTGTTTTAATAATTATATTTTATGATTGTAGGAAATGAAGATGGATTCGTTGAGAATGGTGAATTAATTTTTGAGAGTAAGAAAGGAGACGGGGACTATCATCATGAGATGAATTCGAAAATATTTGAGCAGTGGTTGTCAAACATCTTAGAAAAGTTAGAGCCTAATTCTGTACTCGTGATGGACAATGCACCTTATCACTCCAGGCGCTTGGAACGAATACCAACAATGAACTGGGTCAAGAAAGACATACAAAGTTGGTTAACAGAAAAAGGTGTTGTGTTCCAAGACGACATGATAAAAAAGCAATTAATTGATTTGGTAAAGCCAGAAAAAGATAAATATATGGCTTATGTTTGTGATACAATGGCTAAAGAAAAAAATATAGATATTCTTAGATTGCCTCCATACCATTGTGAATTAAATCCTATTGAACTGGTATGGGCGCAAGTGAAGGGTTATGTTGCAGCACGAAATAAAACTTTTAAAATGGCAGAATTAAAAGTAAATCTAGACGAGTCCCTGAAATTAATAACTGCTGCATCATGGCAAAAGTGTGTGAACCATGTCATCGAAGAGGAGAAAAAAATGGCAAAACTTGATGGCATTATAGATTCTGTAATTGACGATTTTATAATTCAAGTTACCGGAGATACCAGTTCATCGAGTTCTACCAGCAGTGATGATGATTAATTTTTTTATATGATTTTTCATTTTTTGCATTTTTCAATGCTATTTTTATACTTATGATAACTTTTGAATAGAACATTATTAGGAAAAAAAACTCCATTCTCATCTGAGAATTCACTTGTGGCCGAGTAGATTTTTTCCAATATTTTTCTTTTTAAAATTTATCATAAATGATGATTAACGTCATATAATTATTAATAGTTTATGATATTGGGTACTTTTTTGTTTACATGATTGTAATATTCAATATATTCATTATGTAATTTTAAATTTGTGATTGCTTACTAATAATAGTTATTACCCAATTCATCAGAAATCTGGATTTAATGATTTTTTACAAAATAAATGTGCTGTCTTTGTGTAAATGTTTCTTTTTTTATCTTTATATTATAGGTTTCATAAAATACTAAAATAGTATTAACCAAGTACAATTGTTAAATTAGCCTTTTGTAATAAATAAATGATTGAATCCTGAAATAAATCTATTTTTTATTATTTCAAAGCAATGAGTATTACCCTTGACTTAAATTAACCAATAAACGTATTGCTAAAATTTTTATAAAAATTGTATACTGTTGTCTGATAGAAAAAGGTTGTTATTATATGCCTGCCAGTGGTTGCTAGGCAACGTTTTGTTAGTAAACATTCTTCATCGGATTTGGCTAGAGTATAGATATAAATTCCAATTTGATACCTCCACGCCTTCCTGAGAAAAACGGACGGACGGACAACGAAGTGATCCTATAAGGGTTCCGTTTTTTCCTTTTGAGGTACGGAACCCTAAAAATAAAAATAAACCCTTAACACTAGTTGTGGAATAAGTAACTATGGGCAGTAGTTGCAGTAGTGTCCATATTGAAGTTGTTTTTTATTGAAAAGTGAACAGTTAGATCTCAGAAATTTATCAAAACTTGTAGGTGCGTATTTTATCAAAAACAGCAGTCATTGCTTTTAAAAATGTATTTAAAGTGCTGAAAAATTATAACCTCTAACACCCATATTCTAAGTCCTTCCTCCAAAACTTACTCGTCCTCGACTTAACGAAACCTCATTGAAAACCTCTTCGAAATACTCCTCGAAATCGGTATTCTAAGTCATAACTCCGTAAGGACCTGGAGGAGCCAAAGAGTACGTAGCCACTCCGTGTTAGGCCTAGCGCACACTACCATTTTTACCCACGACGAGGTTGCGTGGAGTGTAAAAAGTTTTGGAGGAACGACTTAGAATATGGGGGTAAACGTTTTAGATGATTATGACTATGAGACACAATAGATAGTCCATTAATATTTTAAACTGTCATGGTCATAAGCACTATCACTATTACGAATAATGGGATTTGTACCATGTTTGTGTTTGCTGTCTAGTCCTCGATATTCTGGCACAGTTGCTTGCCCCATGATGACGGTGTAACTCACAGTTAAAGAATTTGCAGTCCTAAAATAAACTTGGATCTTTTAGTTACCTTGTTACTGAAAACTTATTACGCAGGCTCGAATAAACTGTAAAAAAGTTGTTAATTATGTTGTTGTAAAAAAGGTGTTTCTTTACATATCATTGGTAGGTATTTTGTAATCTCTTTTCTTTTCTGATGGCTTAAAAAAAATTTTTGCTTTTGCTTGTAATTTGTTTATTTAATTTTCAATGTTTATTTTTTTATTATTATTTTTACCATTTACATGTAAATGCTCATTGCAAGTATGTTAAATCGTATATGCTGTAACGGTTAAGCCTACTTGCTTTTTTATTGTAACTACGGGCGGAGGGCTGACAACCTGAGACTCAGGATTTTCCTACTTCAGGTGTTAGCCCGCCGTAACCCTATTTGATAAAACAATGTCATTTACTATCTTAGATCCTATGTTTAAGCTAAGCATACTGTTCATTTATGATTTTGTAATTTTTGCATTTTTCAATGCTATTTTTATACTTATGGTAAATTTTAAATAGAAAAATATTGGAAAAAATTAACTCGGCCACAAGTGAATTCTCAGACGGGAATCGAACCCGCGACCTTTGGAAATCCGGTCCAATGCTCTAACCGCTGAGCTACCGAGACTTGTGAACCACCGTCGAAATTCTCATACTGTTCATGTTTATGTATTTTTATTCAAATGGGTTATGGTGAGAATAAATGAATTATGAATTATAGTTTGCAGTTGAATGCGCCATGATCACGATGTAACTCACAGTTTATTTGTTTTATTTATTAATTCTTTATTGCAATATAAATAAAATACAGCAAATGGCGGACTTTATGCCATGAGGTATTCTCTACCAGTCAACCGGTAAAAGTTTTAGACCTACCGTATCGGCAATAAAGTTGCATAATAAAACATAATTCAGAATATTGAAACAATAGTGGGATTAGCTATTTACGGGTTTTTAATTAACAAAAAATTCATAATCATACTACATAGAATAAATATTTACTATATATACCTACATACATATAAAAATAGGGACTCATCATGTCAGAGATGAAGGGTCTAGTTTCTTTTTTTTCTAATGGCCGCTCGCGCGTGTGCACCAATTTATCAAGATTTAGTGGCCTAATCGCTCAGAACCATTTATAGACTTAGTGAAGTATCATCCCGCCGAATATCTCTAAACTGCAACAGCCAACTCCAGGGACGTGTTTTAAGCAGCATCACGAGTCGGTCAAGGTATCGTGCCCCTCGTATATTTGTTGACCTCGCGTTCTTTAACCATTTTGCTCGTCCGCAATACAGTCCACAAAATTTTAATAGCCCGCTCAACCATTTTTGCCCTTTACAGTCCATTATTTTGGTCTCAATTCCGTTTTTCGTAATAGTGATAGATATTCCATTGTTCTCTGGACACCGGTGTCCGGTTCAGGTTTGATGAAATAATTAACTAAAGGTTATACAAATGTTGCTACCTCCATTCCATAGTAAAAAAAACTTACTTCATCGTCATCGTACGTATAATCAGACATAGTTATTTCAACCAAGTCTTGTTTGATTTCTAGGAGCCTCCCCATACAGGCTTCTAAAAGCCTTTTGACAATCAAGCGCTTTTGCGGCTGCAGTATTTGGTCGTACACGATGTCCAATCTAGCAAAGAGTATGGTGTAACGGATCCTCAGCTCTGATAGAAGCGGTTGAAGCGCTATACGATCAGCGGCACCAGCTTCGAACACTGCCTCGTCTGCTTGCGTAGCTTCTACTATAAGCTCTGATGTCTCGCAAAGTAAATCAGTGTATGTTTTATTAGCCATTTTTTATTTTATTCCACACACTGGAAATGAAATACTAGGCCTTTAACTATGAAATTGCCGATTTGTATGAAGATTTTCAAAGAAAGTTAGTTTTCCATACTGTTATAGTTACTACCGCAAGTGCTAATGCCACAATTTTTTAATGAACAATCATTGTTTGAAGACTAAGCAATCTAATGCGGTATATTTATTTAAAAAAATAATACTTAATAATATTTTATTAATATTATGAAGCTGCAGAGTTTGTTTGTTTGAACGCGCTAATCTCAGAAACTACTGTACCGATTTAGAAAATTCTTAGACCATTAGAAAGCTACATTTCTCCTGAGTGACATAGGCTATATTTTATACCGATATTCCCACGGGAACGGTGTGCCCGTTCCCGTGGGAATATCGGGGAATATCGCGGGTAAAACCGCGAGGATCCGCTAGTATTAAATAAAGTCGGAAATTTTGCTACAAAAAAGGAGAACCTTTCGAGGTATTTTTTATCGTATAAGAAACGAAAATAATATCCATGAGATTAATTATTCTTGATCATTATGATCTAAATTTAATATAAAATCAAGTAATAGATGTACCTTCTAATCACAGAAGTAGTGAAGTTCTCTAGAACTGTAAGATAAAAATCGGCAATTTCATACTTTAACCCCTATTATTATGCAGTCACTGTTATGGCTTATTCAATCAAACACTTGTTAAAATAACTAACGTCTAGTACGTTAGTGTTGTTTTATCACTTCACGATTGTAATTTTTGAAAATGTTACCGCACTTTCGTTGTTCCAAAACTTAAAAATATAATTGGAACAAAAAAGTATTTATCTACTTTCTACTTATTTAAAAAAAAGACAGTCACTTCTAAACTAAACTTGTAACTGTGCCCTTTGTTGACTTAAACGGAAGCGAATATCGAAATAACAAACCGTTGCTATAGCTATGCGTATCGCTTGTACTATCTTAATCCTAATGAAATCGATATGTCGTAGGGTAATTTAAAAATTGAATTTTCGTGAAAAGCCTAGGGATATTGCGAAAACACGGATAAATAGACAATCGTGACGGCATTTCTCAATCTTACTAGACATTTTGGGAAAGCAGGAATTGTGTTAGTAATTTTAAATATCCTTAACTCCGATTGGCTTGATTTTTGCTTGCTGGTCTACTCTTATTCTGATTGGTTCCTAGTTTTACTCTGAAGCATTGAGGTATTATACCATAAACATACCAACCAATCAGAAAAAGAGTTAGCCAGCAAGCGAAAATCAAGCCAATCAGAGTGAAGGACATTCCATGTTACTAACGTAATTCGTGTTTTTGCAAAAACCCTAGTAAGATTGAAAGATGTCGTTAACATTGTCTAATTGTCCGCATTTCGCAAAATCCCTTGGATTTTTGGGAAAATTCGATTTATCAAATTATCCTGTACGACAGATATAAATTAGGCTACACCGCGCTACTTTTGGTTTTTTTATAGACTACGAATATTCGGGTTGGTTATAATAAAATTGTATTCACTAGACAATCCCATAATACAAGCTGTTTGTTTTACTGTGTGTGTTAGTTTAGGGCGGTAGTGAAAATCACCTACAAAAAATGCTTTTACGCAAATAACAATCCAGGATTTAATTCTATTAGATTATTTTTATTGTTTTACCTTATTGTAACAGAAATTTTGATATGATTGTACCACTTTAGAAATCTTAACACCTAAATTGTTGGAATGGACCTCCTTTATAGACTTTTTCAAGCAAAAGGTCTATTTTTTCGGTCGCCTGCACATGAGGGTATGAAATAATAATATTATCATATCCTTATTCCAAAAGAGTTAATCGGAAAAACAAGCCGTATGGTCCCTGCTATCAATATCGTCACAGTTGGATTAACGGCCATTGTTAATAAAACCACAGATTGGAATAATCGTACAGAGACTATTTTTAATTAAACCAAATATCGTTATTTATAATAACGAGATTTGGTTTATTGCCTACTAAAATTATAAACGTAAAGGATGTTATTTACTTAATTTCGATGAGTGTGCAGCTGAATTGCACAGCCTAATTCCACCATCTCCTTTTTTCCAATGGACAACCAGACGTTCAAATATGCGCCACTACTTTTTGGTTGATATCCCAAAAAATCGAACTAAACGTTTTGCATCAAATTTTACCATCCGTACTGCCAGAGAGTAAAATTCTTTGTCTGAGTCTGTGTTTCCTGATACTTACAATTTCAAGTCGGGCGAATAGGTATCATCTAGGCAAGCGCGTTTCCTCTTATATCGCATCATTGCTTACCATCAGGCGAGATAGCCGTCAAGCGCTAATCTTATACGAATATTGAAGTAATGCAGACGAAGTTGAAGTAATGCGGACGGAAATTGACCTTACTGATATGTTAAGCTCACTTTTCAATTTGACGACTCTGTATGAAATAAAACAGGGAGAAAAAAAAAAGACGGGTTGCACTCCGGGAGTGCCGGCAGAAGTGAAAACTTGATTATTAACGTTGAGCATGTTTGATATTTTGGAATGGTTAGGGAATATTTTGCATATTATTATTAATAAATTATTATTAATAAATAATAATAATAATAATAATAATAATAATAATAATAATAATAATAATAATAATAATAATAATAATAATAATAATAATAATAATAATAATAATAATAATAATAATAATAATAATGATAATGATAATAATAATAATGATGATGATGATGATGATGATGATGATGATGATGATGATGATGATGATGATGATGATGATGATGATTATTATTATTATGATGATGATTATGATGATGATGATGATGATGGTGATGATGATGATGATGATGATGATGATGATGATGATAATAATAATAATAAACAAATTTATTAAATTTATTAAAAGCCTAAACGAAACAGGCATACATTTTCGCCGCGCCGTAGAGAGGGGATAGCTGTCTACTCTCCATCCGTCCTACGCTTTTTCGATCAGGGTCACGTGTCCTGACGCGAGTTTAAGATTTTATACCCATTACAGAAAAAGTGCTCAACGCCGCTAAAGAAGTTTTCACTTCAAAAAAACTCACTGCCCTATAGCGGCATTTCGTTCACAATATGACTTAAATAATGCTCTACAGCTCCTGGTAATGCCCCCTAAAATTGTATGTAATGGTACAAGTACAATGTATATCTGGTATTTATATATGTAGCTTTTTTGAATAGTGGAGAAGTTATATAGACTATAGTAAAATATAGTGGTGCACAGACCTATATCGAGATAGACGGTAAAAGTTTACCTACCTTGCGTGTAAAAAGTTTGATCTTTTTTCGACGTAAGTCAGTCCGTTTGAGACCATTGCATTGAGTCAATTAAAATGAAAATGGTTAATTTTTCAGTGCTTTCTTGAAAGAACTCGTCAATAACATGTCCACTTCACTAAATCTCGTTCGTGACACCATCGTAACTACGAAAAATTTGACACGCTAGGTTCTCATACAGTTTGAAGCACTCTTTTCGTCTATCTCGATAAAGGTCTGTGCTGTGGTGGTAGTACCTAGGTTGTTCCGAAAATTTATAGCTACAAAATAATTACAACCTCTTCCTGAAACTATTTTGAATTGACAGCTAATTTCAATACATACCTCCTTTGTGAAAATCACAGGCCACTTACCTATGTGTAGTTTTTTATATTATTTATGTTTAAAAATTATCTGTCACTCTTTGTTTATCTTCTTTAGTGTTTGCAATATTGGACGTCTCGCGGAAAGCTTTTCGTGCTATGATTTTCTATGATTATAAAAGAGGGTTAACTTTCAAGGAATCTCAAGAAAATTTACAAGCTGCTTTTGGGGAGTCTTATAATTAGTTAGGTAGGTATTGGTTTCGTGAATTAAAACGTGGTCGAGAGAACTTAAGCGATGACCCCAGATCCGGCCGACCACCAACTGCAGTAACTCATGAAAACTTCATCAGGGTAGAGTGGCTATTGCGATAGAATAGACATACATACACACATCGAGAGATTCAGGCTGAACTGAAATTGGATCACGGGCAGTTTCCACCATCCTGCATGAACACCTTAAAATTAGGAAGCTTGCTTCGCGATGGTTACCTCATTCTCTCACCGATGAGAAAAAATGCCGTCGTGTTGATTGGTGCAAATTTATGTTAAAAAAGTTCGAAGAAGGAACTTCGCAAAACGTATCCTACATTGTTACAATTCACGATTCATTGATATATAGCTAGGATCCTCTCATGAAGCAATCCAATGTTTGAAGAGGATGATTTGCCCACAAAATTTGTTTGCGGTCGGAGCGTTAATAAAAAAATGATAGCGGTTTTTTGGCGCAATGAACGAGTAGCAGTAATTCCGCTAGAAGACCGTAGAACAGTTACTAGTGAATGGTATAGCGAAGTTTGTCTGCCTCAAGCTTTCGGGGAGTTGAATAGCGAGCGCCCAAGGAGCGGCGTCCGAAGATAACGCGCCCGCTCACACAGCTGCTAGAATCATGTACTATTTGACAATATAAGGACAATACAATATATTTGATAATATAAGGGAGTACAAATGTTACCCTATCCTCCGTACAGCCCATGCCCATTTAGCTCCATGCGATTTTTTTTTTTTCCCACGGTAAAAAAAAACTTCGTGGACGAAAATTTTGCACTGTAGACGAGGCCGTCGAAGAATTTCGGCGGTTATTTTTCGACCGCGCAAGACACGTTTTTTAAATGTTTCGAAAGCTGGTTCGCCCGAATGCATTGGGATTGGAGGGAGATATTTTGAAAAGCTGTAAATAAACTTTTTAATGTTGTAAATTAAATATTTTTAATTTCACTAGCTAAATATTGTTGGAACAGCCCACGTATGTCGCTGTTCCACATTTTAATCTGTGCCACAGCTTCAATACGTAACATAAAGGCTATATTTCACAACTTATCGAGTTTTTATTTCATCGCGCATCACGGCTTTCATAGGAAAAAAAAAAAGAAAAAAAACAGCATTGAAGATTCGTTTCGAGATTATTAAAAGTTCGAACAAAAAGCTTTTGAAAATGTAAAAAGCAATATTTCATTCACACAATGTCCGTTTTTAACAAATGATTGATTTCGAAATCAAATGGAAGTAAAAAATTAATAACTGCTGAATAAAAGTTCTCATGGAAAATTAGGCTAGGTAATAAATATATGGTATAAGGAGACAGTTGTTCTTTAGTCAGTCATGTCTTAAAAGTTTTACAATAAAAACCCAATACTGATGGAGGTGCAGTAGGAAAAAAAACTTGAAAATGTCCACGTGGAAGAAGTCGCAGGTAGTCTGCAGTGGCGTAGGATCTATATTTACCTTATACCATACATACATTAACATAAACTTTTATAAGTCTGTTACTTAATTAAAAATATACAACAGTAAACCTAATTTTCATCGGATCAAGACACGAACAGGAGTTGCAGTAAAAAAAAAAATGTCCATGTGGAAGAAGTTGCAGGAAATCTCCAGCCTCCAGTGGCCCAAGATCTGGCTAGTTCTTCGGGCGGTTTGAACGCCGTCATTGTCCTCAACATATTTATATATTTTTAGAGTAATCAAATTCTGTCCTCGTGTCCAGTTACGAATATAGGTCCCAGACGAGTAGCATTTAGCAGCATAACCTTTATTATTTTCCCACTTATGCATGTTACTTTATATGTTGAGGACAATGACGGCGTTCAAACCGCCCGAAGATTTAGCCATCTATATATTACATTTACGTAAACTTTGATAAGTTATTTATTTTTTATTTAGCTATTTTCGCCTTTAAACATAATGTTTTCACAATATAATTTACAGTCAAAGTCTACTAACTTCGATATATATGCTGATCCTTTAAGCCAATTTAAATCTAATTGTCTGGGCAAAGTATAACTTAGCCATTGTAACATTTCAACTAGCATAGTTTTAATTTTAACATAATTTTCTTATATTTTTTTGTTGTAAAGCTGGGGCCCAATTCTGCTAATGCTTAGTCACAATCGTATTCCAATGGTGTTTCAATGGTAGTCCTGTTTTACACTCTTATTGTTACAATAGTGCAAATAAACACTACTATTGAAACACCACTGAGAGACGATTTTGACAAAAAATTGGCAGAATTGACCCCCTGTTGGTTTGTTGTCATTAATGCATGCGGTTGTCACCTATAATTAAGGTTTCACTTTGTTCTGAATGTTATCGTGTGTGAGTCTTCTTTTTCTTTTTGTGTGGTGTAAACTTGTTGGTGATCCAAATAAATAAATAAATAAGTCTGTTACGTAATATAAAATTTAACCGTAAAACGACCATCTTGAGCAAGAATTAGGTACTCAAGATTTTCCTAATAGAAATTGCTTTAACCAATCTAAGTAAGCTGCTTCTAAAAGATAATTTCTACTTTTGTAGCAACGCAAAGTAGAGTCTGTAATATTCATATTTTAGAGTAAAACTTAATAACAGTTTGTTAAGCAACGTTCGGCACGGTCAGTGTCGGATAGGTGACCGTAAAGTGGCATTACAACTGAGTGCTTCGGAGGGCACGTTAAACCGTCTGTCCCAGCTGTTGTCATCTGATAACAGTCGTTAAGCCAAGTCAGAGGCCTTATCAGCGGCTTGATAAACACGTCACCAGAGGTGGTCACAAACCCTCATACGATAAGAGAGCGAGAGATAGGGTAAAAACAAAAAAAAATATATTTAAAATTTCTTTCTTACAAGAAGTTGTTATATCTGCCTGCGATTGTACCGGTTAGGCAATGGTCGGACACGGGATGAGTAATCAAAAATTTATCATCTCGAGCTCTTCCGTGCTTTAGTTCACAGGCTAAACCGTTGGTCCCGGCTGTATTTGCAGTCGTTAAAACCCACCAATCCGCATTGGACCCACGTGGTGGGTCATGGCCCATTCTCCGTACCCATTCATAAGGAAGGCCAGTCGAACTGCGAGCCTACCATCATCTATCATGTCATAAGAACGCTTTTGTTTGCGTTTTGTTTTTATAGTTGTCATGTTTTCACACGTCTTTGGAGGCGATGATTTAGCGAAGACGTCACAAAACTTCCGTCGGAAAACTAGCTTACTTTAAGAGATTCTTAGTACGAAATAGCATGGTAAGATTAAAACAATACTGCGCTAAGAGATGGTGGTAGGCCCCCTGCACATTAAAATGATGATGATTATAACAGCAGCATAATTTGTCACTTTAATCTTTTATATTCAGAGTATTGTAGAGGTATGTCGTCGTCGTCTCAGCTACATGACACCCACTGCTGGGTATAGGCCTCCCCCAAGGATATCCACAACGATCGGTCCTGCGCAGTCCGCAGCCAGCGGCTTCCCGCGACCTTCACCAGATCGTCGGTCCACCTTGTCGGAGGCCTACCCACGGAGCGTCGTCCTGTGCTCGGTCGCCATTCTAGAACCTTTCCGCCCCAACGGCCATCGGTTCTTCTCGCTATGTGTCCCGCCCACTGCCACTGCAGCTGAGGTTTAGAGGTATGTACCTAATAAATATTAAACTACTCGTAGTATAAAAACTTAAATTCGATGAATATTAACATTAAACGAGATAACAAGATAAAGTACGTACTTAAAAAATAACATAATCAGGTACTATAACACTATGATTACCAGTTTTCACACGTATAAAAAATTCCAATGGATCGTGTAAACTTCTTTTGTTAACTACTTTTTAAGCTTGGTGTACACTGGAGGAGTATACCTCGTGAGGAGCCCGTGGCGCAGTGGTTCGCGAGCTCGGCCTGCGGTTGTTGAGGTTAAGCAACTTTCGCAATGGTCGGTCACGGGATGGGTGATCCAAAATTTAAACCCGTGCTTCGGAAGGCACGTTAAGCCGTTGGTCTCGGCTGCATTTGCAGTCGCTAAAACCCACCAATCCGCAATGGGCCCGCTGGTGGGTCATGGCCCGTTCTCCTTATCCATCCATAAGGAAGGCCAGTGACACAGCAGTGGGGACATTAAATTGGACACAAAATGGACATTATAAACGATACACTGGAGTGCTACATTTGATTCCTGTCACACTTAATGAACCCCTTATCTGAAGAAGGAAAAGTATCTTTTTAGATGGTAAAGCTGAATATTATGTTAATTTTGTAAAAAAAAATAACAATAATAATTGCATGTTTCGATTATTAAATTTCGAGAAAATAACTTTAAATCCATTCAATCCAATCCAGCCATAATAAAAATTGTATATGCGAATATAACTCCGTCCGAATGGTACCATTAACCGCTGAATATACCTTAAGGGCCCGCTATAGGCCAACGAAAATCAGATTGCTTTACATGATCGTCTGTAATATCAATATTAATGGAAAACTGAATTTCAAATTAAGATGCAGCAAACTACAGGACTAACACTAGTGACTATGTTACTCTAAAACACGATTACATAAAATTTTCTCGATAGAAAAAAATTGCGAAGTTGCCTCCAAATCACTATAATTAACACGATAAACTGCTAGTATTCAAGTAATACATTAAAATAAAGCTTGGAACTTTTTAGTATAATTACACTATAGATAAGGCAGGGCTTATGTTATATATTTTTTGTAAATAACCTTTAAATATCCTTTAAAAAAAGAATTTCCTTCATTTCTTCATTCCGGACCGGCCGAATGTGGCCGGATAATTATATAGTAAATGCTGCCTTATTTCCCATAGAAATAAGGCAGCATTTACTTTGCAGTTCGCCATTGCAGTTATTACTTTTGCTTTTGGCTTAGAGCGCGCCCTTAAACAGATTTACATAAATACACAAATCCTACGAAAAAATGATAGGAACTGTACGTGAAAATTTGGGTTTTAGTGTTTCGTAAGAAGTAATATACAAACCTATTATAACCGAATTCCACGCGAACAAATTAGCGAGCGAAACGGAAGTATGTTAAATTTAAAAAAATGCGTTATCATATCATTAAAGAAAAAGAAACTTAGATTTTCACAACTATCGGTGCGCACTATAATTCGTAAAAAAATATTTATTTCAATAGCCCTTTCGCTACTCGGTAAATATTAAATAAAAAAATATTGTAAAAAGTCAACTCGGCCACAAGTGAATTCTCAGATGTGACTCGAACCCACGACCTTTGGAAATCCGGTCCAATGCTCTAACCACTGAGCTACCGAGACTTCTCGGAGCTCGGTAGCCTCGGTAAAAGTCTCGGAGGATCAGTGGTTAGAGCATTGGACTAAGAATTCACTTACACATTTAAAATTTATCATAAAGTATAAAATAGCATTGAAAAATGCAAAAGCTCAAAAATCATAAACCTCAAAGGGTCAAAACCTTTCTGCACCAAGCCTTATTTTTAGCCTATCATTACTCTAACAGCATCACCGATATTAAGCAATTATCTTTTATAGGCAGAATTGCATTTCACCATAGGTTTTTTCTGTCTAGAAAACGTGTTATTAAGATAACTATGTCTGATAAATCAAGTGTGAGCGTTTGAAATGAGGCGTTAAGTACTGTATCTTTTGAGGTAAGAGGTATAATTATGTGATGAATATTCCTGTTTATTTCAGCTAGTATAGTTTAGGCTTTTTGACTTTTAGCGCTTTTTTGTCGCTCGTAATAGCGTTTTTGTTATGCTACTATCGCGGTGAAATATGTCGAATTTGTCATTTTCATACCCAAAAAAACATTTTATAAAAAAAAATCAAACCGACTTCAAAAAATAAAAAATAAAACTTTTGGAGTCGGTGCCAGCCAGGGCATTCTACATTGCACTTCTATTAACTATATATTTTTTTGGCCTTAGCTAGCTAGCTTTACTTTTACTTTTTGAAGTCGGTTTGATTTTTTTTATAAAATGTTTTTATTTCAGATTTTTTAGTTACATCATGTGCCGTTACTTACACTAAAAATTAGCCCATACACAACAATGTCATCTAGGTAAACGGCTACTTGCCAAAAGGTGATTGATATTTTTCAAGATTATGAAAAAACTACTAGCCAGATCTTCGTAAAAATTATATGGGACCAAATTGACAGTGTACCCGATCGAACAAAAAAACAACTATTAAAATCGGATCACCAACACCGGAGTAATCGGTATACATACATCAGACAAAAAAAAAAAAAAAAAAAATACGCGTTGAATTGAGTACCTCCCTCCTTTTTTGTTGAAGTCGGTAAAAATATGTATCAATAATTCACTGAAAACGATCTTCGAGAATCCTCCCGAGAATTTCTAGAAACTTAAGGATCGTTGCCGTGGTGATTTCACTTAAATAAATAAAATATATATGAATAGAAAAGTGACGAAATTTAGAGCACGAGAATATGACGGACTGACGGACGTGCGGTTGACTGACATTATTTGTAACTAGCGGCCGCTTGCAATTTCACCCGCGTGGTCGTGAAAATATTGGGATAAATAGTATCCTATGTTTATAACCAGGTTATCTACTATCTATATATCTACTATCTATCTACTATCTGTGTACCAAATTTCATCCAAATCCGTTCAGTACTTTTTGAGTTTATTTGCTTCAAGCAAATAATCAAATCATTCCTTAATAAAATATTGGTATAGATATCATAGTCTTCTTCAAAAACGTAAATGAATGCTTCAAACAAACGCGGCCTCTGTTAATGTTACATACAACTATAATAAAATGGATGTATATTTTAAAACTTCCACATAAAGCATAAAAGCAAAGGAAAGATCATAATAAACTCATTAAAACGATAATAAATAACGACTTCATTTACAACGCGCCTGTACGCAAGAAAACATTAGAGTTAAATATTAGAGCAATGGTGAAAAAATAATTGGATACGATATGTAAAGTTTCGTGGAAAAAATGTAAAGAAGTGTAAGACGCATTTAAAATTGTATTATAATCGGTCGCTTACATTGACTCGTTTATCCGAATTCGGATTCTCATAAAGTTCTCGCTAACTATAAGTTTGATCCTCTTAAATAAATAAATATTTGCATAGAATCACACCAATTATCTAAACCAATGTTGAGTTTCATGAAGAACTTGTGTTATGGATACTGACGGATAAACATACTTATATACTTTTATGTGTAAATACATACTTAATATACATATTAAACCCCAGTCTAAGACAAATAGACATGTTCATGCACACAAATATTTGTCTTGTCCGGGGATCGAACCCGGGACCTCTGGCACAGAAGGCGGGGTTAGTACCCCTGCGCCAAACAGGTCTTCAAAATAAGTATTATAATAACGTTTGTTCTGCTGGCCATCATCTCTATTCATTCTTAAGGAGTCTCTATGCTCCAGCAGTGTAGCTATCAAATTAGCCAATGATAACCTAAATAGACATAGAAGAAATCATCTCAATCAATTCGAAACCAATTCATGCATTATAACTTTTTAATTTTGCATTTTACAATGCTATTTTTATGTAATAAATATTTTACAAGAAAATAAACTAGAAAAAAGCAACTAGTCTCATGTCGCCCTGACGGGATTCTTGTAAAATATTTATTACATAAAAATAGCATTTTAAAATGCGAAATTAAAAAGTTATAATTAGATGGCTGTTTCATCTCAGTCGATAGTCAAACATCTGTAAAGATGTTTCTTTCGAATGCGAGGATATTTCTCTCATTGATGAAGCGACGGTGGCCAACACCGTAGAACGGTGAATATACTAGAAAAATTCGACGTGTCCTCATAGGTCTCTGTAGCATAATTGGTTAGTGCATTGGGCCGCACTCCCAAGGATGCGGGTTCCAATTCATGCACTTTCATCTCGCGAATTGGTCCCAGATTGGGATCGAACTCGCAACCTTTTGCGCAGTGGACCAGTTCATTTCTTGGAAATTCATCATTTTTGCATTTTCTATGCTATTTTACCCGCAACCTTTAAATACCGAGACTTAATGGTTAGAGCAGGGCGCAGTAGGCCGGATAACCAAAAGTTGCGGGTTCGAGTCCCGTCCGAGCGATATGAGACAAGTTCATTTTTTCTACTATATTTTTTTGGTTAATATTTATCCAGATTTTCATAGTTCGTTGTACGCTCTATATCAGATGGATATTGGCGCCACTTTGTTCTGGCATAATGACCTCAACACTTAATGACTCGTTGTGAATTTTTTGCACGTAGACTAACTGCATGCTTCCTTAATAACAAAAAAAATGAGATGGATTTCTTATACATAGGTATATACAACTTGATGGAGGAAAAACATTTGTTTTTCAGGTAAAGTACGGACAGCATCAGGAGATCATCTGATCCTGAGAGAAGCGATTTCAGAACCATCGAAGGTATTACAAATATTCACTTAATAAAAAGAACTGCAGCAAATTAATAAGTACCCAAAACATCTAGAAAACAGATTCACCCGCGTGGTTCCCATTCCTGTGGGAATATCGGAATAAAAAGTATTATATGTATTAATCCAGGCTATTTACTATCTTTGTGCCAAATTTCATCTAAATCCGTTAAGTAGTTTTAGCGTGAAAGAGTAACAAACAAACATACAAACTGATATACTTCCGCATTTTTTATATTAAATCTAAAGCCAAAAATGATCGACACGATAATAATAAAAATATTAAGTAGGATTTATATCATATATGAACATGGTAATCATCATCGTCGTCTCAGCCACATGACACCCACTGCTGTTATAGGCCTTCCCCAAGGATCTCTACGACGATTGGTACTGCGCTGCACGCATCCAGCGGCTTCCCGCGACCTTCACCAGATCGTCGGTCCACCTTGTGGGGGGCCTACCCACGGAGCTTCGTCCGGTACGCGGTCGCCATTCCAGAACCTTTCCGCCCCAACGGCCATCAGTTCTTCTCGCTATGTGTCCTGAGCTGCAGCTGAGCAATCCTTCGAGCGATGTCAGTAACTTTAGTTGTACATGGTAATAATAATTTAAAAAAACATGATATTTCTTAACGGGATTTTTACCATGGTTTTATTTGTTTTCAAATCCCTAAAAAGACTATCCGGCACGTACCGGTTAGCGAAATAACATTTAACCTTTAACCTTTAACCGCCTCTGTGGTCTAGTGGTACAACCACCGGTATCAGACCCAGGGGTCCCGGGTTCGATTCCTAGAGGGGGTACATATTGTATTCGGTTTGGTTGGTGGTAGGACTTGTGAGTCCGCCTGACTAGCTACCACCATCTTACCTAAGTCTGACGCCATAACAACAACGTTTCCAGCATTGTTGTGTTCCGGCAGTTAGAGATAAGAAAGCCAGTTAGTCAGTGGCTGATTAACTGGCTTTCTTATCTCTAACTGCCGGATCAGCCTTATCAATACTTATCATCAGGTATGATGAAGGCTAAGAGTCCCCTTGTCGTGAATAAAAAAAATATAATTTAAACTTTCATGGCCACTATTACTAAAAACTCACATTTTTCCGATATCCCTATCGAATTGATATAATACGAACATATTAAAAATCCCGTTTTTCCTAATAATGTTAGTGATATTAAGTGACCATTATCTAGAAAGCATTTCGAAACTATCAAAATAGAAATACTGCACGAAATTTACGATAACTTTTCTTTAATTTTCCATTTCTGTGTCTTTGCTATTTCTCTATCTAATAATAGCTGCATCCCGTTTTACCGCTCACATAAGTGTTCATACTGACCTCAGAGTACATAGTCGGACAGAGACAAAAATACGTATGATAAATTTTAAATAGAAAAATATTGGAAACAATAACTCGGCCACAAGTGAATTCTCAGATGGAAAAATACTTATTCAACAATGAGAACGAATAAAATTTATCTACACAAGTGATTGGAACTGGATGTTTTAAATGGTGTTTCAGAAAAATATAAATCATCCGTTACTCTTCCATACCCCATTTGTAGTTCGTTGAAAATGTAGTAATTTCAAACATTATTTATTTATTTAGAGACAGTATCATTAATTCGGTAAAAGTAATCATGAAAGCCAGGGAAAAACAAGGACGTCTCCAAAGACATTACGATTATCGTTTCTGCGATGCCTCTGTACATACAAGGTATAGGAATGGATTTAACAAAATATATTTTTTTTTATCCGTCTTATAAACAACTCAAATGGCCTACATTTAAGAATCAGAGAGTCAACTACTTAAATCTAAATAAAAAATACAAAAACAATTAGGAGTCAAGCTTTTTAAAAATATGGTAAATCAACCACTATCTTCTTGTATAGGTAGCCAAAGGCAATCCAAAGATCTTTTACGAAGTTTGTAGTTGTAACAAATATTAGAGAAGTGATCGAGGGCAACTGAGGTAGCGAGGCTAGGAATTGTTGTATCAATGTGCTTTGGCGTCAGTTTCAGCCGTGTGGTGACGGTCTAAGAATACAAGTGTTACCACTCCCTTACATGCCTAGGTTGTCGTAAGAGTCGACTAAGAAGCTCGACGCATTGAAAACCTGTGCGAGAGAAGGAAAACTTGAAACAAACCCTCTACCAACCCGTCTGGCCAGCGTGGTAGCAGTAGGCTAATAGCCTCCTATGAACGCCAGAATAAGCGTGAGCTAGGAGAGGCCTATGTCCAGCAGTGGACGTCCACAGGCTGATGACGATGCTTTGGCGTCAAGTTGTATTAGTATGCAGGCGATTCTCTGTCCTATTTCCTTAGTCTATGGTCCTCGCAGAGCAGGATCGTAAACCACAGGCGACGGTCTGCCGCAGGAACATTTCGGTTCATATTTCAAGCGTCTTACTTTTGAAAACTCGAATTAGGCTTATAAATTTTCCGAAACGTTTGCGGATGCTAGCGCTGTCAAATGCTGGGTTAAGTTTTTCTTCCCGTTTCTAGTTCACGTCCGGGCTTCGTAGAGGTGCTTTCAAGGATGCTTTAATAATACTGTGGTAAGTTCAATCGACATCACTATCAGCTTTGTAGTTGCTTCTTTTACTACTTACGAATACTGCCCATATTAAGAAGACTTGATGTGCATTTAGGCAGTTGCAACAAAATTCTAACCTTTAAGTGACATGCAAGACTGATTCGTGGCCGAAACGGCTACTCGAGTGGTGAACATGAGGCAAAAAGCGTCCTCTGGGAAGACCAAAAATGCGTTGGGACGACGACATCAAAAGGACAGCAGGGAAGAAATGGCTCCAGGTTGTGAAAGCTGAACGAGACCTTCTGAAGGATCAAGATCTAAAAAGGCTGAAGAGACGGATGACGTAGCCTCATACCATCATAATATATTGTCCCCATACATGAACATATCCATTGTTATATAAAACCTTATTTTTCGGAAATTTTAGTAGAGTTTAAAAAGGAATGTTTTGAGATATGGAAAAAATACTTCGACGAAATTTCTCTTGTAAAGGGCATTTGGTATAAAACCATGCAAAATGAGCCTCCTCGCGTACCTTGGTTTGGAAATGTAGACATAAGTAGGAATTACATTGTATTGCTTCATAGGTTACGTTCTGGTCACTTTCCATCAGGCAAGTTTGCATATCTGATGAAAAAGTCCAATACCCCAAATTGTGAAGTGTGTGGTAAGTTAGACGATGTGCAGCACTTGCTGATGGAATGTGATAAAAATCGGGCTAAGCGCGAGTCATTGATGAAAGAATTGAATATTAAAACATTCGATGTTGGTGCCTTTCAGTCCATATTAGCTGAACCAACGTCATCAGCAGCTAAGCTTTTGTGTGAAATGGTGTCCTTCAATGACTCTGTGTGTATTTGATTTATTTTATGTTATAAGTGCAAATGTGTTTTTTTTTTAAATATAATTATATATTGTTTATTACCTAATGCTATTTGTGCAATAACATTAATTAGAGTGTTTATAAAAGTTATAATTAAAATTCGATAATACGTCTCAAATACATACCGATCTTGATAATTTTGGTATAGCACAATCTTCTATTTGTGATATAGAGGAATGCTCTTCATTAATAAAAAATACTAAGTCAGATCTAAAATTAATTCATCAGAATATTCGCAGTATAAATAAAAATTTCTCGGGCTTTTTGCCACTTCTCCACAAAACAAATACAGACTGGGATTTTATTGTTTTAACGGAGTGTTGGTTGCGTCATTTACATTACCACATCCCATTAAATGGCTATACTTTTGCAAAAACTGAAAACAACTTAACGCAAAATGAAGGTGTAGTAGTCTACTACAAAAACAATCTGCGTGTTAAGGTTTTAGAACCTCATTTGCAAGACGCTAACTGCCTTACCATTGAGATAGATTCCAGCACAATATTAATTGCAATATACCGGCCCGCAGGCTATAAAAACGTTGATCCTTTTATACAATCGTTAAAGGATCTTTTAATAAGTTTACATTACACTAATATTATTATGGTGGGAGACATAAATATAGATATAAAAGAAAACAATAAAGATGCTAATTCGCATAGATATCTTGATCTATTGGCTTCTTTCGGAATGTTACCCGCACATCAGTTCCCGACACACGGAGAAACGTGTCTAGATCATCTTATGCTTAAGAGTAAATATCCAGCTTACTGTCACATAGCGGAAACTTCTGTTACGGATCATGACTCAGTGATATTTGCTCTAGAATATCGTCAGCAATATCACCAGCTCGCCGGACCGGTTTTAACAAAAAAAAATCGACTACGATAATCTAGACGCTGATATGGAGAATTTAAATCTAACTGCTATCTATGAAACATCTGATGTGAATACTGCTACATCTTTACTTATCACTGAACTTACAAAAAAAATTGATTTCAACTCACGAATTATCAAGGTCTCAAATCGCAAGAGGATAATTAAACCTTAGATGACAGTTGGTTTGTTAAGATGTATAAAAAATAGAGATCGACTACACCAAAAACTTAAAAAATACCCACATAATGATGTTATTAAAACCACCTATAAAAGGTACAGAAATTTTTGCAATTCTATTCTAAAACGCCAAAAAAGAGATTACGAGAAAACTCAAATTCAAACAGCCGCTAAGATTAACAACAAGTCACTTTGGGATACTTTGAAAAAAGTTACTCATCTAAGTAACTTATCTAATGACCAAAATCCTGGATCGGAATTAATTTCCACGACCGACCCTTGTAACTCTGTCAATAAGGTAAATGAATTCTTTTCCGCTATCGGAAGAAACTTAGCTGATAAAATACACCGCGAACATCGTTGTAAAACACCACCCTTACTCACTCAGCCCTTTTCGTTTTTCCTATCACCTACTACTGAATCTGAGGTGAGAAATACCATATTTAATCTTAAGAAAGGCAACACTACTGGACGAGATGGTATTTCTGGAAATTTTCTTAAACGATATAATAGCATTTTAGTGCCACCGTTGACCCATATCTTTAATTTAATGTTTTCAACGGCTGTTTTTCCAGACGAATTCAAACTAGCTGACGTGATTCCTATTTTCAAGAGTGGTGATAAAGGCTGTGTCAACAATTACAGGCCGATATCCATACTACCGACTTTGTCAAAAATAGCAGAAAAGCTCCTAAATAAACGTCTGGTTCATTATTTGGAATCCAACAATCTCTTATCCAAGTCGCAATTTGGTTTTAGGGCTCATACATCTACTAGTGATGCTGTTCATGAATTGACGGATCATATAGTCTCAAACCTTGACAAAAAGAAAAAAGTCCTTACAATATTTTTGGACTTAGCCAAAGCTTTTGACACAGTCTCTACACAACTCTTATTAGACAAACTGGAAAGGCTTGGTATACGAGATATGCAACTGGAACTGTTCAAAAATTATTTGACAAATAGGCTACAAAGAGTCAAAATTGGTGGATATACCAGCAGTGACGCGCCCATAACCCACGGAGTGCCACAGGGAAGCGTATTAGGCCCGACTCTCTTTCTTACTTTCATCAATGACCTGTGCAATCTTCAGTTAACCAACTGTAAAATAGTCACTTATGCCGACGACACCGCGTTAATATTTCATGGTGACACTTGGAAACAGACGTATGAGTTTGCACAATCGGGATTTGATAGGGTATACTCCTGGCTCATTGATAATGGTCTGACACTCAATGTTGAAAAGACGAAATTTATACCTTTTTCCATCCAAGGCTTCCAGATGTCGGTGCATGACAACTACTCTATAGTAGCGCACTCCTGTCTGGCTGGATCTGAATGTTCTTGTAATGTAATTACTCGGACGCTCAACATTAAGTATCTAGGAGTAATAATCGACAACAATTTAAGCTTTGACCACCATCTTGACCTTCTGTCAACCAGAACACGTAAATTAATTTTTATATTTAAAAACCTGCGCTATGTTGCCGACAAAAGCGTCATGAAAATGGTGTACCTAGCATTGTGCCAGTCAATACTAAGCTACTGTATTACTGTGTGGGGTGGTTCCTCCAAAACCAAACTTCTTAAGCTCGAAAGAGCCCAAAGAGCCGTTTTAAAAGTATGTAACTTCCTTCCTTTCCGCTTTCCAACCAAAGAGCTGTACTGCCTATCCGATGTTCTTACTGTAAGGCAACTGTTTGTGCTTAATACGATTTTGAAACAGCATTCACTGACAGAATATGACTCTTCGCTAAATTCATCGAAGCGGCTAAAGCATAAAGTTTGTAAATTAAAAAATCCGATGTCCACAAACTTCTCAAATAGATTTTTTGGTTTTCTCGGCATATTTCTTTATAATAAAATTAATAAAAATCTATCTATTTACGCTTTGACAAAGTTTAAATGTAAAAGTGCCATTATTGCCTTTCTAAAAAGTCTAAGCTACGAAGAAACTGAAAAATTGTTAGAGGTCCCTTCATGAATAACTTGGAAATTGTAAATTATAACACACGCACACACACACACACATACACGCACACACACACACACACACACACACACACACACACACACACACACTAGGTTACATAAGTTCCTCACAAAAAGAAAAAAATATATATATATTTGTCATAAAAATAAATATTAAGGTACTTTTGTACACCAGGTCCAGTGATGGAGAGGCTGGTTATCTGTCATACAGGTTTTCCTAGCGCAGAAACCAGTCTCTTACATAGATAAATTAAACACTGTACCTATTTAAGATTTTGCTAGTTTTAAGTATTTATCTGTGTGAGAGAACAAATAAAGATTTTTGTATTTTGTATTTTGTATTTTTGTATAGATTAGTGCATTATTAGGGTACGATGGGGCTGACATTACCTGTGGTAAAAGTCCCAAAATAATATAAGAATAAAAAAAAAAAAAAAAAAAAAAAATGAACATATCAAACCAAAAGCAAATAAGTATAAGTAAATTACTTTTTTTAAGATTTCTAAAAAAGTATGCTATTTAGAAATACAGTTTTATTTTTCCTGTAATCTTTCTATAAACTTCTATCACATAGAATAATTTCAGATTTTTCTCTATGTAAACTTTGGAGATAAGGGCGGGGAACGGTATTTCTTTTTACAATTTTCAGCAAAAGTCGAAAACTATGCGGCTTAAAAACAAAAGAAAAAAAATTGTTGCTTTTTTCTAGTATATTTTCTTGTTTAATATTTATCACATAAAAATAACATTGTAAAATGCAAAATTAAAAAGTTATAATTAGACGGCTGTTTCATCTTCATAGATAGTCAAACATCTGTAAAGATGTTTCTTTCGAATGCGAGGATATTTCTCTCATTGATGAAACGACGGTGGCCAACACCGCAGAACGGTGAATATACTAGAAAAATTCGGCGTGTCCTCATAGGTCTCTGTAGCATAATTGGTTAGAGCACTGGGCTGGATTCCCAAGGATGCAGGTTCGAATCCCGACATGTGACTAGTTGCTTTTTTCTAGTATATTTTCTTGTATAATATTTTCACATAAAAATACCATTGTAAAATGCAAAATTAAAAAGTTATAAAAAGAAAAAATGTTTGAGAATGTGCAAGTAGCGCTCTTTCATATGATACCCCACATGCCCTAGTAGCAATACTGAGAATTTGCAAATCCCTGTCAGTCCCTGAGTCTAGGTTTCTTTTTATCATTTTCAACCTTAAAAATGATATGGAGTTTGAGTTCGGAATAAGATTATAATATTGTGAAGGATATACTTATCCAATAACCATGTTTAACTTTGTATATATATACAGGATGGAAAAAAAGACAGTCGTAGGAGGAAAAGTACCCTTAATACTGAGGATAGCCGTAGGACATTATAAAAAAGTGCCATTATTGCCTTTCTAAAAAGTCTAAGCTACGAAGAAACTGAAAAATTGTTAGAGGTCCCTTCATGAATAACTTGGAAATTGTAAATTATAACACACGCACACACACACACACATACACGCACACACACACACACACACACACACACACACACACACACACTAGGTTACATAAGTTCCTCACAAAAAGAAAAAAATATATATATATTTGTCATAAAAATAAATATTAAGGTACTTTTGTACACCAGGTCCAGTGATGGAGAGGCTGGTTATCTGTCATACAGGTTTTCCTAGCGCAGAAACCAGTCTCTTACATAGATAAATTAAACACTGTACCTATTTAAGATTTTGCTAGTTTTAAGTATTTATCTGTGTGAGAGAACAAATAAAGATTTTTGTATTTTGTATTTTGTATTTTTGTATAGATTAGTGCATTATTAGGGTACGATGGGGCTGACATTACCTGTGGTAAAAGTCCCAAAATAATATAAGAATAAAAAAAAAAAAAAATAAAAAAAATGAACATATCAAACCAAAAGCAAATAAGTATAAGTAAATTACTTTTTTTAAGATTTCTAAAAAAGTATGCTATTTAGAAATACAGTTTTATTTTTCCTGTAATCTTTCTATAAACTTCTATCACATAGAATAATTTCAGATTTTTCTCTATGTAAACTTTGGAGATAAGGGCGGGGAACGGTATTTCTTTTTACAATTTTCAGCAAAAGTCGAAAACTATGCGGCTTAAAAACAAAAGAAAAAAAATTGTTGCTTTTTTCTAGTATATTTTCTTGTTTAATATTTATCACATAAAAATAACATTGTAAAATGCAAAATTAAAAAGTTATAATTAGACGGCTGTTTCATCTTCATAGATAGTCAAACATCTGTAAAGATGTTTCTTTCGAATGCGAGGATATTTCTCTCATTGATGAAACGACGGTGGCCAACACCGCAGAACGGTGAATATACTAGAAAAATTCGGCGTGTCCTCATAGGTCTCTGTAGCATAATTGGTTAGAGCACTGGGCTGGATTCCCAAGGATGCAGGTTCGAATCCCGACATGTGACTAGTTGCTTTTTTCTAGTATATTTTCTTGTATAATATTTTCACATAAAAATACCATTGTAAAATGCAAAATTAAAAAGTTATAAAAAGAAAAAATGTTTGAGAATGTGCAAGTAGCGCTCTTTCATATGATACCCCACATGCCCTAGTAGCAATACTGAGAATTTGCAAATCCCTGTCAGTCCCTGAGTCTAGGTTTCTTTTTATCATTTTCAACCTTAAAAATGATATGGAGTTTGAGTTCGGAATAAGATTATAATATTGTGAAGGATATACTTATCCAATAACCATGTTTAACTTTGTATATATATACAGGATGGAAAAAAAGACAGTCGTAGGAGGAAAAGTACCCTTAATACTGAGGATAGCCGTAGGACATTATTATAAAAGTGCCATTATTGCCTTTCTAAAAAGTCTAAGCTACGAAGAAACTGAAAAATTGTTAGAGGTCCCTTCATGAATAACTTGGAAATTGTAAATTATAACACACGCACACACACACACACATACACGCACACACACACACACACACACACACACACACACACACACACACACTAGGTTACATAAGTTCCTCACAAAAAGAAAAAAATATATATATATTTGTCATAAAAATAAATATTAAGGTACTTTTGTACACCAGGTCCAGTGATGGAGAGGCTGGTTATCTGTCATACAGGTTTTCCTAGCGCAGAAACCAGTCTCTTACATAGATAAATTAAACACTGTACCTATTTAAGATTTTGCTAGTTTTAAGTATTTATCTGTGTGAGAGAACAAATAAAGATTTTTGTATTTTGTATTTTTGTATAGATTAGTGCATTATTAGGGTACGATGGGGCTGACATTACCTGTGGTAAAAGTCCCAAAATAATATAAGAATAAAAAAAAAAAAAAAAAAAAAAAATGAACATATCAAACCAAAAGCAAATAAGTATAAGTAAATTACTTTTTTTAAGATTTCTAAAAAAGTATGCTATTTAGAAATACAGTTTTATTTTTCCTGTAATCTTTCTATAAACTTCTATCACATAGAATAATTTCAGATTTTTCTCTATGTAAACTTTGGAGATAAGGGCGGGGAACGGTATTTCTTTTTACAATTTTCAGCAAAAGTCGAAAACTATGCGGCTTAAAAACAAAAGAAAAAAAATTGTTGCTTTTTTCTAGTATATTTTCTTGTTTAATATTTATCACATAAAAATAACATTGTAAAATGCAAAATTAAAAAGTTATAATTAGACGGCTGTTTCATCTTCATAGATAGTCAAACATCTGTAAAGATGTTTCTTTCGAATGCGAGGATATTTCTCTCATTGATGAAACGACGGTGGCCAACACCGCAGAACGGTGAATATACTAGAAAAATTCGGCGTGTCCTCATAGGTCTCTGTAGCATAATTGGTTAGAGCACTGGGCTGGATTCCCAAGGATGCAGGTTCGAATCCCGACATGTGACTAGTTGCTTTTTTCTAGTATATTTTCTTGTATAATATTTTCACATAAAAATACCATTGTAAAATGCAAAATTAAAAAGTTATAAAAAGAAAAAATGTTTGAGAATGTGCAAGTAGCGCTCTTTCATATGATACCCCACATGCCCTAGTAGCAATACTGAGAATTTGCAAATCCCTGTCAGTCCCTGAGTCTAGGTTTCTTTTTATCATTTTCAACCTTAAAAATGATATGGAGTTTGAGTTCGGAATAAGATTATAATATTGTGAAGGATATACTTATCCAATAACCATGTTTAACTTTGTATATATATACAGGATGGAAAAAAAGACAGTCGTAGGAGGAAAAGTACCCTTAATACTGAGGATAGCCGTAGGACATTATTATAAAAGTGCCATTATTGCCTTTCTAAAAAGTCTAAGCTACGAAGAAACTGAAAAATTGTTAGAGGTCCCTTCATGAATAACTTGGAAATTGTAAATTATAACACACGCACACACACACACACATACACGCACACACACACACACACACACACACACACACACACACACACACACTAGGTTACATAAGTTCCTCACAAAAAGAAAAAAATATATATATATTTGTCATAAAAATAAATATTAAGGTACTTTTGTACACCAGGTCCAGTGATGGAGAGGCTGGTTATCTGTCATACAGGTTTTCCTAGCGCAGAAACCAGTCTCTTACATAGATAAATTAAACACTGTACCTATTTAAGATTTTGCTAGTTTTAAGTATTTATCTGTGTGAGAGAACAAATAAAGATTTTTGTATTTTGTATTTTGTATTTTTGTATAGATTAGTGCATTATTAGGGTACGATGGGGCTGACATTACCTGTGGTAAAAGTCCCAAAATAATATAAGAATAAAAAAAAAAAAAAAAAAAAAAATGAACATATCAAACCAAAAGCAAATAAGTATAAGTAAATTACTTTTTTTAAGATTTCTAAAAAAGTATGCTATTTAGAAATACAGTTTTATTTTTCCTGTAATCTTTCTATAAACTTCTATCACATAGAATAATTTCAGATTTTTCTCTATGTAAACTTTGGAGATAAGGGCGGGGAACGGTATTTCTTTTTACAATTTTCAGCAAAAGTCGAAAACTATGCGGCTTAAAAACAAAAGAAAAAAAATTGTTGCTTTTTTCTAGTATATTTTCTTGTTTAATATTTATCACATAAAAATAACATTGTAAAATGCAAAATTAAAAAGTTATAATTAGACGGCTGTTTCATCTTCATAGATAGTCAAACATCTGTAAAGATGTTTCTTTCGAATGCGAGGATATTTCTCTCATTGATGAAACGACGGTGGCCAACACCGCAGAACGGTGAATATACTAGAAAAATTCGACGTGTCCTCATAGGTCTCTGTAGCATAATTGGTTAGTGCACTGGGCCGGATTCCCAAGGATGCGGGTTCGAATCCCGTCAGGGCGACATGTGACTAGTTGCTTTTTTCTAGTATATTTTCTTGTTTAATATTTTTCACATAAAAATACCATTGTAAAATGCAAAATTAAAAAGTTGTAAAAAGAAAAAATGTTTGAGAATGTGCAAGTAGCGCTCTTTCATATGATACCCCACATGCCCTAGTAGCAATACTGAGAATTTGCAAATCCCTGTCAGTCCCTGAGTCTAGGTTTCTTTTTATCATTTTCAACCTTAAAAATGATATGGAGTTTGAGTTCGGAATAAGATTATAATATTGTGAAGGATATACTTATCCAATAACCATGTTTAACTTTGTATATATATACAGGATGGAAAAAAAGACAGTCGTAGGAGGAAAAGTACCCTTAATACTGAGGATAGCCGTAGGACATTATTATAAAAGTGCCATTATTGCCTTTCTAAAAAGTCTAAGCTACGAAGAAACTGAAAAATTGTTAGAGGTCCCTTCATGAATAACTTGGAAATTGTAAATTATAACACACGCACACACACACACACATACACGCACACACACACACACACACACACACACACACACACACACACTAGGTTACATAAGTTCCTCACAAAAAGAAAAAAATATATATATATTTGTCATAAAAATAAATATTAAGGTACTTTTGTACACCAGGTCCAGTGATGGAGAGGCTGGTTATCTGTCATACAGGTTTTCCTAGCGCAGAAACCAGTCTCTTACATAGATAAATTAAACACTGTACCTATTTAAGATTTTGCTAGTTTTAAGTATTTATCTGTGTGAGAGAACAAATAAAGATTTTTGTATTTTGTATTTTGTATTTTTGTATAGATTAGTGCATTATTAGGGTACGATGGGGCTGACATTACCTGTGGTAAAAGTCCCAAAATAATATAAGAATAAAAAAAAAAAAAAAAAAAAAAAAATGAACATATCAAACCAAAAGCAAATAAGTATAAGTAAATTACTTTTTTTAAGATTTCTAAAAAAGTATGCTATTTAGAAATACAGTTTTATTTTTCCTGTAATCTTTCTATAAACTTCTATCACATAGAATAATTTCAGATTTTTCTCTATGTAAACTTTGGAGATAAGGGCGGGGAACGGTATTTCTTTTTACAATTTTCAGCAAAAGTCGAAAACTATGCGGCTTAAAAACAAAAGAAAAAAAATTGTTGCTTTTTTCTAGTATATTTTCTTGTTTAATATTTATCACATAAAAATAACATTGTAAAATGCAAAATTAAAAAGTTATAATTAGACGGCTGTTTCATCTTCATAGATAGTCAAACATCTGTAAAGATGTTTCTTTCGAATGCGAGGATATTTCTCTCATTGATGAAACGACGGTGGCCAACACCGCAGAACGGTGAATATACTAGAAAAATTCGGCGTGTCCTCATAGGTCTCTGTAGCATAATTGGTTAGAGCACTGGGCTGGATTCCCAAGGATGCAGGTTCGAATCCCGACATGTGACTAGTTGCTTTTTTCTAGTATATTTTCTTGTTTAATATTTTTCACATAAAAATACCATTGTAAAATGCAAAATTAAAAAGTTGTAAAAAGAAAAAATGTTTGAGAATGTGCAAGTAGCGCTCTTTCATATGATACCCCACATGCCCTAGTAGCAATACTGAGAATTTGCAAATCCCTGTCAGTCCCTGAGTCTAGGTTTCTTTTTATCATTTTCAACCTTAAAAATGATATGGAGTTTGAGTTCGGGATAAGATTATAATATTGTGAAGGATATACTTATCCAATAACCATGTTTAACTTTGTATATATATACAGGATGGAAAAAAAGACAGTCGTAGGAGGAAAAGTACCCTTAATACTGAGGATAGCCGTAGGACATAATTATAAAGAAACAACTATCTTTACAAACACACTGTATTATAATCAAGTAATAGATATACACAACAAGCTCCGTTGCTAATAAACACACCTTGATTCAAGCTTGATCCGATAAAAAGGTAAGACAAAAATAAAAGTAAATTACAGGTAAGGAATCAAAATTGCGTTGTTTCACACGGCGGGCGCCATTTTGTGACCTTGAACTGCGGCCTCGTCAAGATCACGGTAATGTTACATTCCAGTATTCTGTCTCAGATCCGTTCTTAAAATGAAACTAGTATAGCTGTGTAGTGTCGGCTTAGAATAGCACTACCCCCTCTCATCCCGTGGGTATAGTAAAAGGCGACTAAGGGACTCGGCCTTCAGGACATGGGCAGCAGCGTCTCCTACAAACTTGGCCATACTGCAAACGCCAACCCGCCTGCCAAGCGTGGCGATTATGGCAAACCCGCCCTTTTGGGGGAGGCCTATACCCAGCAGTGGGTGTTATGTGGCTGAGACGACGATAGTCTTATCTTTCGGAGTTCCTAAGTAATAAAAAAAAATTACGGGGTGCATTATCGAAAAATTCAAGCAAGCAAAAAAGCCTATAATTAATAACATATTTTCCATATTAAATAAGTCCTTGTACGGTCAACTTTGATTCTAAGCCAAGCAACTTTGAACTTTAAGACGAAAGTTGTCAAGTCTAGAATTGTCTGAAGAAATTTGACTTGACATATTATGGAAACATTGCCGTTAACTATACTCATTTCAATCAAAATATTATATTCACAGATTACACTTTTAGCATTTACAAAAGTATCACAACGTTCGGTCGTAACTTATTGCGCGTTCGCGATTGTTTTGTACCGAGTGTGTACCTACTGAAGGGTTAGCATGAAACACTATCGAAATAGTATCGATGACCTCATGTCAAAAAATATATAGGAAAATGTAATGCCATTTACGTCCGGTAGGAACGCTGCTCAATATGACTTTTTTTTACTTTACTTCCTCGATACTTACTCGAAAGTTTTTGGTGCTAGGCCTACTAAACTTCGAGGCGCGTAGCGTAGGTATGACTCGCGCCGCCAACTTACAGCCCCTAGCATAATCAGTGCTATATCACGCGATATGATAAGGCGCATGATACTATCTTGCTTACCCCGCCAAGATGTGAGCAGAACATTGATATGTTATCGAGATACGAGTGTCAATAAAAGCCACTCTTGCTAGGGCTTCAGAATACTGGTAGACAACATTACCGTGTCAAGATGGCGGACGGCACGTAGCTGCGCGCGCGCTTACAGATAATGTCTTCATTTGAGATAATGCCGAACGGATAGCCGGCCTGGATGATGATTGTACCGACAGGAAAATAAAATTAGTTTTTAAGTTATCTTAATCAATCCTAAACTCCATGATTTTTCTTTCTATTTGTAATAAATATATTGATATAATAAATAAAAAGAGGTAGGAGTGCTAGAGAAGTCAGAAATCGAGAAAAAAATAGCATACTTCCCGCGCTTACAAACCAAATGTTTAATTCCAAACATTTGCTAAGAAAATAAGTTTCATCAACAAAGGTACTTGTCGGTGAAGCGGATACGGCAGCGTGTAGCACAAGCGCGGTAAGTGTTTTATTTTTGCGTTTTTCGCGATTTCTGACTTTTCTCGTACTCATACCTCAGTTGGTGTCTTAGAGTGCTTTGATCCTTATCAGAAACAGGATCAATTGGCATAAAAAAAATTTGAAAGCTGAACATTTTCCTGCTGACTGTAATTCTTTTTTCAAAATTAGTGACAGCTGTTCAAAATTTTTCAAAATATAAGGATGGTTCCCTAAGCTCGTTTTCATGTAGCTACAAATATTTTTCTGGCGCTGTCTCAATACAACTACTTTGTTTGATTGGGAAATAAAAACAATTTTTATTTTTTATTTTTTTAAATATTACGGTGCCAGCCCTTACTGCCCCGTCTTAACTTTTCACCCTGTATACTTATTTTATAAATACATACATATTATACATATTAGAATAAGACAAATAATAGTCATGTTCATGCACACAAATATTTGTCTTGTCCGGGGGTCGAACCCGGGACCTCTGGCGCTGAAGGCGGGTTTGCACCAAACAGTGAGCCTACCGCGTAAGTGCCATCGACATCGCTGTCAACTTCACTTTGACAGCTGACGGCGTTTTCGTACAACGCAACTTCAGGAGGAGTTTCACCCGAGTTCTTTTCGTAATAACACGTGTTATGAGACTCCATTTTAACACAATCTACCGTACAATTTCTATAATTATTATTTAATAAAAACTGGATACTGGCGAAATCCATAAGGGACCGCCATCAAATATAAAAAAGAAGAAGAAGAACACAATTGCAAGGTTATCTTCCTAATAATAAGATTCCTTTTCCATAGTCAGTTAATACTCGACTCTGTGTGCGACCGAGACAGCGCTATAGCATCAGCGCTCGCGTGATAAGAGTCGCATCCATATTCGACAAGTCGACGACGACGTCGACGACACTAACGCAACGAACGTAGGTCTACAGGAGGGCGATTCTCGCGCTGAAATATGTCGAGTTTGACATTTTTCTATTCTTCATTTCTTTATTAAAAATATAAGTTAAATCTCTACTACTGTCAAATTCCTTTAGTTTTAATGATCTCTGACAATCCTATAATTCTAAAGATTGTTTTCAGTATGAGTTTAAAATGATTTTTGGCTCCATAAAATGTCAAATTGTAGATGTTGAAGCCGCAAGAATCGGGCCCCTGGTCGTCAATTATTTGGTATTTTATCAAGCAACTTAATATAATTAACTAGAAAAACAAAGAAAAGCAATCATTTTTAAATATTCATAAACGTTTAATTAATTAGGATATTATTTCATTGACTGATTTATAACACAGAAAGCTCAATCACACTTTCTTTGTATCCTGAAAACAATAGTATTGGGAAAATCATAAATATTGTAGAATTGTAATAATGGTAAATTTTAAATAGAAAAATATTGGAAAAAAATCGGAAAAAAAAGGTTCCAAAGGTGGCGGGTTCGATTCCCGTCTGAGAATTCACTTGTGGCCGAGTTAATTTTTTCCAAAGTATAAAAATAGCATTGAAAATTGCAAAAATTACAAAATCATAAATTAAGTAATAATTTTGAATTTTAATAAAAGTTTTTCTTAACATCTTTATATGGCTAAGACCAAGTTCAAATAAATCTTTGATGCTAATAAATTAGAGATGAGACGACCTTAGAGCATTTTTCGGAGTAGCTCTGTTTTAAGGAGAATAAATCTAGATTTTTCTGAGCTTAAGGCTAATGTATAGCAACTCACCATTGAGTATATACTTCGTGAAATCACACGTAACATATTCGCAGCTTTGAATTTATTGTACTTTGAAGCCCCTATTGTGGCCACTTGCACAGTTGTGGCCAATTTGAATCTTAAGGTTAAGATGGCCATATCTGGGTCTTAAAGTGATAACAACATGAGTCGCCAATATTTTAAATAATCACTCTAACCGTATAAGATAAGTTTGTCACCTTACTTTACCTGTATTGACGGGTCTACCAATTAATCAATGTATACTTATTGCCGCCATGATCTCTTTTTTAACATCATTTTCGGTTGACTGGTAGAGAATGTCTCAGGGCATTAAGGCCGCCGTTTGCTTTTTATCTAGGTAAGTATAATGTGCAATAAAGTTTTAATAAATAAACAAAAGTTATGTATTTTAATAATTTAAAAAATTTAACATGCAGACCGTACTGAAGTCATTTAATGCACGTCCTTTTTGAATCGAAACAACTCTGAGGTAATTCGAGCTGTTCTGTTGTACTACCTACTGTTTACTTAAAAGAAATGCAACAAGTTAATGTAGGCTCTGTCTAGTGTACCTAGTACAAAAACTGAGGGTAGGCTTACCATTTTGTTAGATCATTGAACTCGTGGGAATTATTTGAGATATCACAGGAGCTAAAAAGAGCCATAAGGCTCTCTATAATTAGTACCCTGGTGCTTGGGGCGTACCTTGGTATGGGATGCAACCTGTGTAGACACCTTAGGTCCTTCCTATATACGTGGTACGTCCTCAAGAGCTGTAGCTGCGGCGGAGCAGGCTCAATTCCTCAAGCACCGCAAATATGCGTCGCTCTCAGTAAGCCACGAGTTTGCGGCGCTTGCAGTAGAGACAATGGGCCCTTGGTCGTCTGACACAAAAAAGTTTATGAAAGATATCTCCACAAGACTGGTCCACGCCTCAGGAAACCTGAGAGCTGGTGCCTATCTTGCCCAGCGGCTTGTATTCAGCGGGGCAACAGCGCAGTGTTCTCGACACTATGCCACGCGGCTGCGAGTTGGACGGCGTTTTCTTGTTATAGTTAGTATATATGGTAATGTAGTATGTTTATATGTTTATGAAGGATTTGATTTACCTAAAGCAATATTGCCGTGTTAATTCCCTGGCAACTCAGTTATTTGTTTATTACTTATGGCATTTGCTTTTTGTAAGTTTTCTTGCTTTCAAAAACTTTAAAGCATTCTGCTGCACAGACACTAACATAGTTCTCTCGGTAGCTCAGTGGTTAGACCATTGAACCGGGTTTCCAAAGGTCGTGGGTTCGAGTCCCATCTGATAATTCACTTGTGGCCGAGTTGATTTATTCCACAGACATATATCGAGATAGACGGTAAAAGTATACTTAAAGATTATGAAAAAACTACTAGCCAGATCTTCGTAATAATTATATGGGACCACACATATACCATTTTCTTTCAGATAAAAACAGAATTATAAAAATCTGTTAACAACTGGCGAAGTTATGGTAAAACATACATAAAAAAAAAACAAAAAAAACCATCGACTTGAGAACCTCCTCCTTTTTTTGAAGTCGGTTAAAACACGCGTCACTCACAAACGAAAATGGTTAATTGTGCAGTGCTTTCTTGCAAGAGCTTGTCAATAACATTTCCACATCAATAAATCTCGCTCGTGACGTCATCGTGGGTGCGAAAAATGCATATTCACATACAGTTTGAAGCGCTCTTTTCGTCTATCTCGATATAGATCTGTGATTTATTCCAATATTTTTCTATTTGAAATGTATCATAACTGACTAAGTCTGACGCCATAACAACAATGTTTTCAGCATTGTTCTGTTCCGGCAGTTAAAGATAAGATAGCCAGTTCGTCAGTGATTGAGGATTCCGGTAGAGCTTGCTTCCATCTTCAGCCTTATCAATAATTAACATCAGGTATGATGAAGGCTAAGAGTATCCCCGTACTTCATAAAATAAAGAAAAAGATATGAACTGCTAAAATCGCTGAACGCACTAATCACTGCTGTCTTCTGTAACACTTTTGCTGACAGTGTACGAGACACAATAGATGTTTATTGACAATAAATTATTTTGACGACCTGTTTGGCTCGGGGTTAATAAGCCCGCCTTCTGCGCCAGAGGTCCCGGGTTCGATCTCCGGGCAGGATAAATATTTTGTGCATGAACATGTCTATTTGTCTTGGTCTAGGTGTTTAATATGTATATTAACACTAGAGTACACGCGCCTAAAATTCTCCTGCAATGCTCGCGCGTGGTACATAATGTAACCCAATATGATATAGGTATTTTGCATAAAACACTTATTTAATTAAAGTAAAGAAGTTATAATGTGACGACTTCACTTTATGTCGTACTAAATATATTATCAAAAGTCAACAACCGCTTAAGTTTTATGATTTATAAACTAAAGATGAATTTCTAGAAAAAATAATAAAAAATACATATTCCGGACCTATTCAGATCAATAATATTATATTTATTTAACTCTTTTAACTTGTTAAGTGAATAATTTTATTATGATGTATACTAAATAGTTGTTCTTATGCAATAGTGTTATCGTCACAGTCTAGCTTTTTGAATTTTTTGATCCGTCCCAAAGCCGGTCCCGCCCTACTATAAAAATGCACTGCGCTTACATTTATGCGCCTAGGAAGATAGCACACTACTAAAGTGTGTGACGATCCGTAGGTACTAGAGGTACTTGTACTATTAAGTATTCTGTGCTAGAGGTAAAACTTGAAAGGACAGCTCCGAGGCGCGTTTCGTTCAAAAGTTATTTAATAATTCGCGGAGGCGGGGGTACCAGATTTTTATGCAGTGATGCGCTTACGCAGCGCTTCGTTATTAAGACGGGTGCGTTGCAGCTCCAATATCCTCCTGGCGACGCTGTCTGAAAGGTGGGCCAGGCCCTAATATTAATGTCTTTTGTTTTTAGATATAGGATACTAACATTAGCGTATAAGTTTCATATGTAACTACTAACAAAAATGGAACCAGTTTTCTGAAATAAATGTTATTATTATTATTATTATAATCTTTCACTGTGGGCTACACATGTAGCCCGCGTGAGCGCTCTAGTGTTAAGTATGTAAATACTTACAAAATGTATATAAGTACTCATGTTTATCCGTATTTAGTATCCTTAACACAAGTTAATTATTTTAACATTTTGTGTTATTAACACATAAGTGGTGTTAAGATAATTAATCTATACTATATGTATATTATATTTAATATTATAAAGCTGAAGAGTTTGTTTGTTTGAACGCGCTAATCTCAGGAACTACTAGACCGATTTAGAAAATTCTTACACCATTAGAAAGCTGCATTTCTCCCGAGTGAAATAGGCTATATTTTATCCCGATATTCCCACGGAAACGGGCACCACGCGGGTAAAACCGCGAGGATTCGCTTGTGTAATATAACGTGTACAATGAATAACGATTTGGTTCAATGTATATCTTGAAGTTATTGGATATTTATTTCTCGGCTTATTAAATAACAATCCGCTTATTCTTCTTGCTTCATATGGAAAACCAGTTTCAGTATTATTAAATTTCCAGAAAATTCGCCGCAAACTTTAAATTTCCCGAGAGATTTGAAGCTCTTTTATGGATGACGGGCTTGAAGCAATATGACCTTAACTACATACCTAAAGTGGTTTCTTAAATTAAATAATGTGTTTGCTATACAATTTTAGGTGAGATGTTACTTATTTTATTTTTAATACCTAATTATTCAAAAAATTCGATCGTATTCGATCACGTATGGTCAGGTGTCGGATGGGTGACCGTAAAGTAGCATTACAACTGACCGCTTCCGTGTGTCGGAGGGCACGTTAAACCGTCAGTCCCGACTGTTGACATCTGATAACAGTTGTTAAGCCTAGTCCGAGGCCTTAAAGGCGGCTTGCTAATTTCTAACACCAGAGGTGGCCACTAATCCCCATAAGGTAAGAGAGAGAAGAGGTTTTAAAAAAACGTTTTTATACATACAACAAACACCTAAGCTCAGAGTGTACAAGTTTGAGTTTAAATAAATATGTAAATTTAACAATAATACATAGATAAATAGGACATTAAATACTAATTTTAACACATAAAAATTATACTATTAAAATTCATATATACCTACAATGGAACAACATAACCGCATATCAAGAACAAGTAAAATAGTTCAATATTTTGTTACTAGATGGCGTTGTTCAGTTTTGAATCACAGTTATGGATGATGTATTCAAATTAGCTTAGTGAACGTTAATGCCTGTTGTGTCAGGTTCGGTTCTCACACACTGAAACCTCATTGTATTGAAAAATACATGCTCTGTACCTACTGTTACTTTGTTTGCGTTTGTTTGCTACCCTTGGGACCTGGGATTTGTCATGTACACAGAGCATTAAATTTATGTTGTTGCATGTTATGTAGGTACTAATTTTCGGTATTTTATATTATGAATGTTTGTATGAGTTCATTTAAGTAGCCTGCCAAAAAACACCAAAAGTCTTAAAGGTTTCAAGTTTTCAACCTATTATGAAACAATCGTCGTTAAATTGAGGCTTAAATCGATATCCTGAAAGAGGACTTCAGCTGGCACTTCGCATGAAAGCAAAAGTTCAGAGGCTTTCGAAGTCTTTTGCAGCTTTTTGAGACTTCGAAACCAAGCTTCAGTTTCTATTTAATAGCCGTATTGAAACGAGCGAAATCATTTTCTAGGTAAAAACCTTGATGAAACATTCGTAATATTGGACGAGTTGTACTTCTCTAAGTTTCTCGCGCCCGTTCATCACAGTTTAAATATGTTTTATAATCTATGGTCTATCTATACAAAAAAGGGTAGTATTTAATCGATCGACTAAAAAACTTTTGAGCGACAAAAATACTAGGAGAGCGACTTAGTTGCCAATCTAACCTAACCTAAACCTATTTTTCCGCAACCCAACCTACGTTTTTAGCCGCTCGATTTAGTTATTTTTAGTTGACCGATATAATTATGTTCCTACAAAAAGTAATTTTTGGAGATTTAAAATATTGACCATGGTACGCGTGAGGGTTAATCATTTCCTAATTTAAGCGTTAAAGTTCAAAGGGCTGGCGGCAAACCCTATATGGAATTATTTGTAGGAAAAGTTTAACTTTTTTAACCGTCTTCAATAAAGAAGGAGGAGGTTATTTTTTAGGTATGTTCACCGGTTACTCGAAGACAGCCGAACTGATTGAAGTGATTCAAAAGTTATAACATCAGCTTTGTTCTCAAATTAGTTTCACTTATTTAAATATTCAAATCGGTTATTTTTATTTTTGGGAATTCTTGAAAATCTAGTTTAAGTTGTGATCGTAATTAATAGTTCCTAATATGGCGTAAGATAGTGGTTACTACTAGTTTTTTACTTGACTCAAACTAGCTTTACCGAACACAGTATAATGAACACCTACTGTACACAGTAATCTAGATTGAGCTGTTCTCGATTTAAAAAAATATGAAATATAAAACTTTTTATTGAAAATAACAACAACGGGTTGACCTCCGGGAGTGCCGGCAGAAGTGAAAACCGCTTAAACGAAACAGCAGGAGCAGGCATACATTTTTGCCGCGCGGTAGAAAGAAACGGGGCTATTACTTTCTCCGTCTTACGAATTTTCGATCAGGGTCACGTGTCCTGAGGCGGCTTTAACATTTTTTACCCATCCAAAAAATTTTAAACTCTGATGAGCACAACGCCGCTAATAAGTTTTTACTTCAAAAACTATTTTCAAAAAGTAAGAAATAAGTATTAGAAGTGCAATGTAGAATGCCTTGGCTGACAAACCCCAAAAGGCTTATTTTTTTACGTTTTGAAGTCAGTTTTTATTTTTTATAAGTAGTTTCTCAAATTTTTTACCGTAAATAACAATAGTATTCAAGAATGACTAAAACAAAGAATTTAACTTCCGAACTTGTTATGATTTCACTGTCTTTAACTGAATGAAATACTTGAATCTATTTACGTTCAAGGAGTCAAGAAACAATAAAGTTAAGTAATATAACAATGACAGCCGCCGACTGACAGTTTAAAAGGTATTAGTTCAAAATATATAATTTAGTACAGACAGCAACAGAAGTGATTCGTTCTTTATTTGCCCAACAATTTGCAAGAGGTAATTTTTATACCTATGATAAATATTAAATAGAAAAATATTGGAAAAAACAACTCGGCCACAAGTGAATTCTCAGATGGGACTCGGACCCACGACCTTTGGAAATCCGGTCCAATGCTCTAACAACTGAGCTACCGAGACTTCGTCTATTTAAAATTTTTCATAAGTATAAAAATCGCATTAAAAAAAAACAAAGGTAATTTTTATTTTTTTATATACAACGGTACAACCACCGGTATCAGATCCAGGGGTCCCGGGTTTATTCTTTGGACGAATTTAACTCACTCTCTCGCGTGGATGCGACTGGGATAGCAATATTTAGTGTGCTTCAAGGAAAGGAACAAAATTAAAGTATGGGATATTACGTACATATACTGCACTTTTTATACTATGCCAACCTCAAAATGGATTTATGGTGTGAGGTTATCCTACTAATATTATAAACTACTGAACAGATTTAGATTAAATTTGGTAAGTCGGGACTTCAAATAATGGACTAACACATAGGCTACTTTTTATCCCGATATTCCCACGGGAACGGGAACAACGCGTGTGGAACCGCGGGCTAGTAACATCTATGTATTAAAAAAATATCGTGTTGTTTTGCTGTTGACTGTACTGTTGACTATAAAATACTGAGTTTAATGTAAGAGTATATAATATTTTATATCTCGACAGACAGGCCAGAGCAATTAATTGACGCTTCCTTACTTTGCTGTGTGTACAGATTAGATATTTTATTTATTTATGAAACGAAAATTCATTAATAATTGCTTTTTATCTAATCTCTTGCCTAAGAATACAAGTGTCACCACACCCTTACATGCCTGGGATGTCGTAAGAGTCGACTAAGACGCTCGACGCATTGAAAACCTGTGCGACAGAAGGAAAACTTGAAACAAACCCTCTACCAATGTCTGGCCAGCGTGGTAGCAGTAGGCTAATATCATCCTATGAACGCCACAATAGGTGTGAGCTAGGAGAGGCCTATGTCCAGCAGTGGATGTCCACAGGCTAATGATGAATGAAAATCTGATCTCTTGAGTATTTATATGGTACTAGAGGATCCTCGCGGTTTTACTCGCGTGGTGCACGATCCCGTGCGAATATCGGGATAAAGTATAGCCTATGTTACTCGGGAGAAATGTAGCTTTCTAATGGTCTAAGAATTTTCTAAATCGGTCCAGTAGTTCCAGAGATTAGCGCGTTCAAACAAACAAACTCTTCAGCTTAATAGTATGAGTATAGATATTCGATGGTGTAGGTATGATATAAGGCTTGTAACCATTACAAGGAGAGATGAAGGGAAACAGGGAAGAACTAGGGATGTACTATATTAACTAATCTCTTCCAACGTTTGCGGACTATTCAGTGCGATTTATTCCCGAATTATATATTTGTGGTTTTTTGGGTTTCTTTTCAGTTGCCGTGGTCACAAGTTGTTTTATTTCAATTATGAGTGCGCGAAGAAACTTAAGATCTGCTTACTCTCTTCCAATTCAATCCACAACGGGGAACCTTCATTATCTCCTAAACGTTGGTGGTAGGTGTTGTTGTAAATCCGCCTGGCAGCTACCATCTTATCTAAGTTTGACGCCATAACAAAAAATGTTTTGAGCATTGTTGTAACCCGGAAATCAGAGACAACATAGCCAATTACAAAAATAATACAAGTTTACTTATTTATTTTATTTATTTATTGTTCATAATCATAATAATCATAATCATTTATTTGTTCAGAAACAAACGGTCATACACATACATGATACGAATTTGCTGCACTTTATATTAGACCTAAAATGTCCTTTATGAATTACAAAGTATTGAGAGCAAATAAAACATTTAATACTGATACAAAGAACAAGTAAATATTAAAGTAGGTACATAAAGCGATAGCGGTCAAGCGCTAACCTATACATAATAAAAAAAGGTTATGAATTTTAGGCTAAATTCATTTAGGTAAGTGCTTTAAAAAATACATATATTGAAATGTTAAAACAGCTGATATATATATAGGTAACTGATTCTTCTGTAAGTAGACTTTACGCGTTAAACAATGACTTCCACTTGAAGAAGTTTGCTTTGCTATTCCAAAAATATAAAATACCCAAAAACATATTGTACGATAGAAAAATAAATTCAAGTTTCCGCCTTCAGCTTTAACGCTACCTACATAACATCTGGGCCCTTATTCAATATCACCACTTAGCGATTCCTTGCTCAAACCACGCCAAAACATTTCCAAAATTCATATTCACATTCAAAAATATAATGTTTAAGTGTCATGGTGAACTTTTTTTAAACTATTTTTAAGTGTCTAATGTCGGCGCTGACAGGTCGAACAGTCGAAATATAAAATCAATCGTTCCGATTCCCATGCTTTTTTTAACACCATTTGCAGGATAACTTTCGGGATGTATCGCTAGGACTATTGTAGGGACCGCGAGCGTAGCTATCAGCGCGTATGGTGGTCAGCGTGGTCATTCATACATTTCAGCTGTCAGCACCGACGGTCAGCGTGACTCTAAAACCTGCTTAAACGTTTCCCCGCTGTTCATTAAATACAATAAGGAACATACTGTGGACAAGGTAGCAGGGTATAACCTTTATAAAAACATAATGTAGACATAGTCGCAGGAAACTACTAGTATAACCCTAATAAAAACAAAATGTAGACAGAGTCGCAGGAAACTTCTAGCATAACCCTAACAAAAACATTATGTAGACAGGGTCGCAGGAAACTACTAATATAACCCTAATAAAACATTATGTAGACAGAGTCGCAGGAAATTTCTAGCATAACCCTAACAAAAACATTATGTAGACAGGGTCGCAGGAAACTACTAGTATAACCCTAATAAAAACATTATGTAGACAGAGTCGCAGGAAACTTCTAGCATAACCCTAACAAAAACATAATGTAGACAGAGTCGCAGGAAACTTCTAGCATAACCCTAACAAAAACATTATGTAGACAGGGTAACATAATGTCGCAGGAACCTACTAGTATAACCCTAATAAAAACATAATGTAGACAGAGTCGCAGGAAACTTCTAGCATAACCCTAACAAAAACATTATGTAGACAGGGTAACATAATGTCGCAGGAACCTACTAGTATAACCCTAATAAAAACATTATGTAGACAGAGTCGCAGGAAACTTCTAGCATAACCCTAACAAAAACATTATGTAGACAGGGTCGCAGGAAACTACAAGTATAACCCTTATAAAAACATTATGTAGGCAGGGTCGCAGGAAACTATTAATATAACCCTAATAAAAAAATTATGTAGACAGGGTCGCAGGAAACTACTAGGAAAATCCTTATCAAAACATAATGTAGACAGGGTCACAGGATACTACTTGATTAACCTAGGTTTCTAGATCGATTCGAGGGTCTACTTTTCAATAAATAAAAAACCACTTAGTACACGACAGGTATATTGGATAATTAAAAATACTTAAAATAATCCGACACACATGTTTTCTAATAACCAACTCATTAGCGAAAACAGAAGTGAACAGCGCCATCTAGCGTGATCTATGATAACTATATTTAATGCGTGTCTAATAAAACCCTAATAAAAACATAATGTAGACAGGGTCGCAGAAAACCACTAATAATAATAATAATAATTATAAATTTTTATTTATTTGTCCCAAACATACACTGTTGTAATACATCTAATGACTTAAAACTAGTTACAATAAATTAAAAGGGAGACAGGAGTCCAAACAAGGTAGACCCCGTGCTAAGGAATCTCCTGGTCCCCCCTCTCGAACAAAATTTGGTAATTTTACAAAAAATATATTTAGAAAGGGAGTTTACTTAAGTACCTATACAATAAAAAAATTACAAAATACAAACAAACGATATTGAGCAAATTTCGACAATTTCTTTGAAAGAACTACAAGATAAAGCTAGTCTAGGGACAGTCTACAATATCATTTAAATATTTTTTCGGTTTGAGAGTAATTTAACTAGTATAACCCTAAAAGTCTTTCACATCTGTACACTCACTTGAAACGTTCAAAATTTACGAGTCCCCAAGAATTTCGGAAACATGACTGAGTTTGATCGTCCCGATGGTTCCGAGATGGGCTATTAGCGAAATTCCAAAGCAACTTGTCCCAACTTCACAATAAAATACTTAAGACCTTCCGAGGCCGGCTTGACGGCCTGAAAGGGGAATCTGAAAGGACTGTATTTAAACATTATTGGGGTGTTACTTGAAAATGTATTTTTAGCAGCTCTTTTGACTTCGTCCACGTGGAACTTGGTCATACTAAGTTAGAGATCAATTAAAAATTTTGCGACAAAATTACCTAAATTACATAATTTCACGTTATATGTATATATCATTTGCATTAGAGCTCATGGCGTAGTGGTTCGCGCGCTCGACCTACGATTGTTAAGGTTAAGCAACTTTCGCAATGGTCGGTCAAGGGATGGGTGACCAAAAATTTAGTATCTCGAGCTCCTCCGTGCTTCGGAAGGCACGTTAAGCCGTTGGTTTGCAGTCGTTAAAACCCACCAATCCACATTGGGCCCGCGTGAATGAGGATGGCTCAGTCTCGTAACAAATGGCTGAAAATGTTTCATCACACATCCTTTCTTCCTCTGATATTGTAAAGTTATTACTGCAAAATCTTTTTACACCAAAAACGGTTTATTTAAGACACCAAATGTTTTTTTATTTGTCATCTCATTCTCACCGCGCCGTGCTCACCTCAAAGAAGCCTCAAAGCGATACTTCAGTGCAATGAAAGGAGGTTTCTAAAAGAAAGTATATCCTCAATGCTCCTTTTTAAGATAAAAAGGAAGGAATGTATTACGGTACAAATGAAACTTTTCAGGTTCCCGTAAAGCGAATGGTGAAGCTAAGTTTAATTAATGGTACATTTAACTTGACGTTGGCAAGTGTACAAATCGTACAAGCCATTGAGAAAGAAAAAAATGGTACAACCCGATTGTACCATTTTTTTTTTACCGGTTGTCCAGTAGAGTTTTTTTGGGAAACGTTTTCTCGGAAAGTACAAAGGTTTTTAAAAATAATTTATTATTGAAATAAAATACCTCTTAATGGTCTATTATTTGTGATATAAACCTTTTCTATATGTCGGAGGATAACTAGATAAATGGTTTTTTTGCGAAAATCTTAGGGATATATAGATATAGAACCAATCATAATAAGAGTTAGCAAGCAACCAAAATTACAGCCAATCAAAGTAAAGAATATCCAATGTTACTAAAGCAACCAGCATTTTTGCAAAAACCAGATTTGCAAAAACCACCCTTTTTTCAGTAAGATTGAGAAATGTCAACACCATTGTCTAATTATCCGTGTTTTTGCAATATCTATAGGATTTTTGCGAAAATTCTATTTATCTAGCGATTTAAAAAAAAACTTCTATACAATCCTAAATATTATTGGTGTCCACTTATTAAACCAATTTACGAATAATCTTGAATTTTCGTATTTTTAGAGGTATTTTCGAAAAGAAAAAGTGTCGAGGCAAAATCATAAAATCGTGTTTTTGAAACTATACGAATCTAGATAAAGGTATGAAGAAATATATATGTTATTACCAGATTTGTAACAAATGTAACCGGTCTATAGTTTTATATCAAAAAGTACATACTTTTTCCGAGTAGCGCCTTAAATCCTCCTTTGTGGCTTATTTGTCAAAATCTTTAGGATAGTTCTAAAAGAGAATAAGAAAATGGCCGCGGGTTATTCATGGTGTTTTGTAGATTTTACCGTACAATTTCTATACACTACAAAAAATATATTTACTTGAAAATTCGTGAATTTCAAATACATTGGCAAAATTCGTGAATTTCATCGTGAGCAGGCCATTAATTAAGAAAGAAGTATTTTATATTTTAAATAAAAAAAAAATCTTTAAAATATATATATATATATATATATATATATATATATATATATATTTTAAAGAGAATAATTTAATGTCATACATACCTATCGTTGTCATAGAATTTTTATCCGCTAATCAACAAAAATATTTATAAATTAATATAAATGTAAATTTAATTTTACAAAGGAAAACCTGTAGAATTCTACAGGTAAGGCATGTTATTGTATATAAATTTGTAAAAAAAATTTTGGTACGAAAGATTTTTATATGTTATTTTCTTTTAAGGTTTTTCTATTTTACCCTAAAATACATTACTCCACTGTCAATACGCATTTTATAGCGATACCTACATCAAAAAAAGCCCTTAAAATACCTCGGAGAAGGAGGCAGGCTGAGCTGCCTCCCACAGTGGTATTTCAGATCAACTAGACTAGCATGAGTGACTTTTATGGGCACACGTGGCTCGGTAACGTGTTACTCATACCGGGGTGTAGCAGGTTAAGGACCAAAATAGCCATCTAATAATAACTTTTTTTTTATTATGCATTTGACAATGCTATTTTTATGTGAAAATTTTTAAACAAGTAACTATATCAGAAGAAGCAACTCGTCTCATGTCGCCCTGACGGGACTCGAACCCGCGTCCTTGGGAATCCGGCCCAATGCACTGACCAATTATGCTACAGAGACCTATGAGAGCACGTTGAAATTCTCTAGTATATTCACCTTTTCTACGGTGTTGGCCAGCGTCGTTTCATCAATGAGAGAAATATCCTCGCATTCGAAAGAAACATCTTTACAGGTGTTTGACTATCTATTAAGAAGAAACAGCCATCTAATTGTAACTTTTTCTCAATTTTGCATGTTACAATGCATTTTTATGCACCTTAACATAATAATGTATTATCGAGTTTTATAGCAGTGTTCATATTAGGGGGGTTGCACCACACTGGTCGTAGCCAGACAAACACAATAGTCTTTATCCAAAACGCTGAAAAAACGCCATTTCTCATTAATCAAACAGTCATTTAAAACAATCAGCTCGGGTTCTGCGCCGACACAAAATGACGCGTCAAATTAAATGTAAAAACGGTTAACGGTACTCGCCGCAGGTCAATTATCGTGGATTGGAAACAATTACTCCGCTGTCCATTTGGATGTGGTACGGTAAATAAAAGAAAATCGGGTAAGACCGTATCATAAATTAAATATACGGTTCTCTATAAACCTGATAGTTGGCTGCCACACATGCCACCCATTTTTTCAGAATGCATTTCCCATTGTAGGATTTTGAGTTACCTGACACAGAGTCATGGCAAAGAGAGAGGGCGGAAAGAACTTCTTTCAGTCAAAGGCTGCCTCATTAACCACCTCTGTGGTCTAGTGGTACAACCACCGGTATCAGACCCAGGGGTCCTGGGTTCGATTCCCAGTGGGGGTACATATTGTATTCGGTTTGGTTGGTGGTAGGACCTATTGTAAGTCCGCCTGGCTAGCTTCCACCATCATAGCCAAGTCTGACGCCATAACAACAATGTTTTCAGCATTGTTGTGTTCCAGCAGTTCCAGATAAGATAGCCAGTTCCTCAGTGGTTGAGGATTCCGGGAGACGCTCGCTTCCATCTTGAGCCCTATCAATACTTGACATTAGGTATGATGAAGGCTAAGAGTCTCTCCGTCGTTCATAAAAAAAAAGCACGAGATGCTCCTTTTGACCTCTTTATTTGAATCTGTGTTGCAACACAGGGACAAAATATTTCGTTTCGTCAACTAGGATCCCCAAACCCGATCCACCAGGGGATCCCCGTGAACTCATTAGTTCATCAGAATCCCTTTAAACAAAAATAAGTATAAAAAGATGCTATCACACTGAGTCCGATTTATATAAAAAATATACGTTGGTATTTTGATCTATAACTTTATTTTAACTGGCTAGTGAAACTAAATGCAATCTTTTTGTTTATCAAATGACGTTATCAATAATAATGTCAATCCAATGACATGCATATCCTGTATTTTTTCATTGCGTTGTTTCTTTGGACTAAATAATGACCTATTCCTAATCCTTCTTGGGTCTAATAAGATGTATCATTGTAAAGGTATAAGTAAATACGTAGTTTATGTAATATTCTGGTAAGCATAGGCATTACTTTTGAATCGTCAAAAGGCGGGACTTTTAAAATCGACAAGAAGTATGGGCGCCAGAAACTTGTCAGCTTTTACTGACGTACGTCGTGACTTATATAAAGGTACATAACATACAATAATAATATTGATGAGCACATGTCAGGCACATCATTACTATCGATAAAGAAACGGATTTGTTCATTTGTTCTCTGAGTGAATTCACAAAATTAGCTAGTTGGATACTTTCTTATTATAAGTCATAGGTTGAATTTAAATGTACTCTTAATCATAATTGTAACAAGAATGCTGTAACTATCGCATTGGGTTAGTGCATGTAATGATAGTTATAAGTTTTGTGTGTAAATGTTAACGGAAATGTATGTAATCCGTCATTGTATACAATTCCTAGGAAATGTATGTAATTCCTAAAATCGCTCGGATATGTGTGAAATAAATTATATTATACTTACACATTACACATTTCCTAGGAAATCTATACATTTCCTAAATAGCAATCGGAAATGTAAAACATTTAAGATATTGGTGGGTACGCGGGGACAGCGGGACGAGGGGAGGGTAATGCTTCGCCGCCTGATCCGGCGATCACGCAGTGCCTTGTAAACAACGTAAGCTTATTTTTCCTATTAAAGAAACTACAAGCACTATTATTTACTACGCATGTGATAGCGAGTTATTCGACATTATTAATACTTCAATGATAAATCATAAAATTAAATACATAATACTTACTCTTATTCCACAATGATCCTCCCCTCTCCATATTTTGCCCATGATGTAATTTTATTTTAAACTGTATATTACATTATAAATAAATTGTGTGTACAAATTGTGACTATATATACTGAATTTTTTAATGAATTGTTTGTTTTATGGTATATTTATATGCTTTAATGTGCTTTGTTTTTAATAAGTTATCAATTTTTTATTTTAGATTTTATAATGTACATTATGAATTTGTTTTATTTCAATTATGAGTTTATTTTAATAATTTCGGTAAATGATTTTTCAAATGTTAATTTTATTGTATTTGCGATACCTTTTCAAGGTAACTAAGTTTTAAGTACGAGCAATATGTAACACCTATGTAACACTTAGTTTGCAAATAAACAGTTTGAGTTTGAGTTTGAGTTCGAGGCTAATATTCGAATTGGTCACGGCGGAAGAGATCGCATGATGAAAGAGCTATGGAGTCACTACAAAAACATAACACGTAAGGATATTGAAACGTATCTTGAACTTTGTGAACCATGTCAACAAAAGCAAAAAAACATTTAAAAAGGTATTGTTGGGAAGCCTATTATATCCTCAGAGTTTAATTCTAGGTGCCAAGTAGATCTGATAGATTTTCAGTCCCAGCCCGACGGTGATAACAAATTTATAATGGTGTATCAAGATCATTTAACAAAATTTGTTGTTTTACGGCCACTTAAAACAAAACGAGCTGAGGAAGTGGCTCACACTTTATTGGACATATTTACTCTACTTGGTGCTCCTGCAATACTTCAGTCTGACAACGGCAGAGAATTTTCAAACCAAATTATTGACAATTTAAAAACATATTGGCCTACTTTAAAAATTATTCATGGTAAACCCAGGCATTCGCAAAGTCAGGGGAGTGTGGAAAGAGCGAATCAGGATATTGAAAATATGCTAACCACGTGGATGCAAGATAATGATAATTCACATTGGAGTGAGGGTTTGAGATTTGTCCAACTGATGAAAAACAGAGCTTTTCATGCTGGTATCAAGCAATCTCCGTATGAGACTCTTTTTGGGTGTAAAGTAAAAGTTGGTTTACAGTTACCCAACGATTTCACGCAAAATGTTGAAACTGAAGAAGATTTGGAGAAAATCATACAGGACCTTACCAAAAAGGAAGATCCCAAAGTCTCTGCAGGTGAACTCTCTAAGGTGAACACGGAGGCAGAGGTAAGCCAAGTTTCTAACGACGTTTTAGATCAACGCGAAACAAACACGCAACCTCCAAATTGCACCCTCCAATGCAGCGTCTTTTCACAAGTAACTACAGGAGCTCATACATGTAGAGAATGTGGATGTGCAATCCACGCTATTTGCGCTGTTGCTGAAGAATCACCCGATGAAGGATTTGGATCTAAAGTTTTGTGTCCAATATGTTCAAAAAAAGATAATCGTCAAAATGCTAAGAAAAACCTACAACAACAAGCCGAAAAAATGCTGAAATTGAGTGAAAAGAAGTTGGCCCCTGTACCTATTGGCGCTTCAGTACGAATTGCAGTGCATGAGGTTGATAGAGGACGAGGTGATGCACGTAACATTATTGGTGTAGTTTTGACTAAAACCGATGATAAACTCTATCAGATTGGTACCAAGAACGGTATCTTAAAACAATTATATGCTCGATCTCAGATTAATGTGTGTCCAAGAGTTCTTCTTAATGCAGACGATGTACCGAGTACCGAGATTGTACTACGGTCAGTTGCCAACTTGCAATCCACTGGATTTAAGAAGTGCCATTGCAAGAAAAACTGTGCTACAGCAAGATGTCTCTGTTTTAAAAATAAAGTATTATGTACTTCCAAATGCCATTCGAGCTTACCCTGCAAAAATAAATAGCTATATGGGCTGACAAAGTATCATAATATAAAGATTTACTTTTATAATTTGGCATTTATAATTACTTAATTATCAGACTGATTACTTGCCAAATGAAAATTTGATTTTATAAGAAAAAATATAAGTTATTTTGTGATACGTTAAAAGTTAATAGATAGTTGATTTTAGAAGTTTTAATTAGTAAGATAATATGAACATATTATTATTATTTTACGGTATGACTGTTACCCGATTGTCTCAATAAGTGTTATAATAAAACAATATTATTAACAACGTGTTTTATTACAGAAAGCATTTACTTTATACATTTCCTAATACGATATTGGAATTATATACAATTCCGAGGAAATTTATACATTTCCTAGGATATCTATGCATTAAATAGTTTTTCAAACAATATTTTATACATTTCCTAAATAGTATCGGAATTGTACACATTTCCTAGGATTTGTATACAATTCCTTGATTTCATACATTTCCGGTAACATAAATAAATAAATATATATTTAAAAGGGATAAGGTTACATACTCGTATTACCATGGTTTATGAATGTGTGAGGCATATTTTAATACTCCTTCCCTCACCATTTCCCGTTACAAGACGTCGGTTTTTTTAATGCTGAGGCACCATGTGCTTTTGAGCTAGCGTCGTCATCGGTCAGGCCCAGTTCCTTTATGTCGCACTTGACATTCGTCATCCAGGCAGTTAGATCTACATCTCCCTCTCTGTTCTGAAGCCATAGATAGACACCTTCTCACGATTTATTACCCATTGATCCGCAAAATTCATCCGAATTATTTTTCTTCCCCACTCGTCCGACAATTAAATAATTACCTATTTATCCGAAACATTATTCCCCATTCATCCGGATCAGTGGGGAATAAATCTTTCTCACGAAATGATCCTCCGGTCTTGGGATAACATGACCGTCCATCTCAGTCTTGACTCCTTAAATTTGTACATCTTATGTTTTGGCGCGCACTGTTCATTGAAATAAAACAACTTTTACGGATATCAAACGCGCTATATTTCCACGAACTAAGTTGTAATTGTCCGTATTTTTAGGTTTTTTAGGGGTTTTTTTATTTTCCCGACGTTTCGGCACCTTTACAGCTGCCGTGGTCACGGGATGACTGTCATCCCGTGACCACGGCAGCTGTAAAGGTGTAAGCTGTAAAAAAAAACCCCTAAAAAACCTAAAAATACGGACAATTACAACTTAGTTCGTGGAAATATAGCGCGTTTGATATCCGTAAAAGTTGTTTTATTCCTTAAATTTGTCTGCAATTAGAGAAACAAACCTCAAAATTCCTGCCCATGCCACCTGTCCATCGAGCATGCGCATTTCGGTCACATAGAGCTGGGCATATTTTAATACGGATCTCTAAAAATCAAATGAAATGGATTGTCATAACGTGTCGCTATTTGGGCTGCACAATCAATCCACTTGTTTGACCGGCAAATTGTCGTTACGAAGATTCGATTGTTTCGGTAATAAAACCGATTATGATTTCTGTAAATTTCGAAAATTCGGAACGGTTCGTTTTTTTTATATTTATTTAAAGTTTTGCAACGATAAAGCCACTTTATTTTATTCCAATTTTCAATAATAAACATTTTTCGTAAGAGCTTTTTTTTCTTGGCATAACTATTATTCTTGATATTTTAGATTTACTGGCATAAAATATCAAAATTACTTTTATTTATCTAAACAAAAATGTAAGTATCTACTTTGAAATCATAGAAGTTGGGAGGTTTTCTGTGTCTGAGAAAAATCTTCAATTTCATACAATAAGTTACTAAGAGCCAGTTTCGTTTATCTGGCATATCATTTGACAGTTGCTATATTAAAGGCCCTAAGACTTGTATTATGTGGTTTAACTATAGTTTACTTTTTACCCGACTGCAAAGGAAGGATGATGATTTTCGAGTGTATCTTGTATGTTTGTATGTTAATTTGTAATATTGTTTATTATCTCTTATATCTCAAACAGCTGAACGGAATTCTATTAGTAAAGTAATGTTAGATTTGTCTTGACAGCCTTAGTGTTCAGTGGTGAGTGATGTTAAAAAAAACAACGGGTTGCACTCTGCTGGGAGTGCCGGCAGAAGTGAAAACCGCTTAAACGAAAATAACGATAAAATCCACTGTATCTTGACCACAACTTCATAAAAAGTTTATGAAAACGAAGACCAACTTGATTTGGCAGGTAAATCCATTAAAACTGACCTGGCATCAATATGAAAATGGTGGTTATTATCTAATATACGTAGATCTTTCAAGTGTGAGACTTTATGTAATTTGAAATAGGTCAACAATATATGGTCTTACGTTTTTTTGATCGGGGTCACGTGTGCGACTTTGACATTTTTTACCCATCCCAAAAAATTTTAACTCTGATGTGCATAACGCCGCTAAAGAAATGTTCACTTCAAAAACAACATATCGGCTGTGAGGTGTCATTATATGAAGTGTAAAAAAATATATTTTAGAATACTACAACACAGGTATCAAATTAAAGAACTAATCTTAAGCATTTCAAAAAGTATATCATGACCGATAAATAACAAAAAAGATAGAAATAAATAACATGTAAATAAAAATAACAATAAAAACCGCTTGCATCAAAGACAATCCAACTGAAAAGATGTAAACGAGATCAATTTAAAAGGCCAGTTTAAAAATATTTTGTTTAACATATTAACATGTTGTCGAAGGCAAACAATTTAATAATAGGTCGAATCAACATAATGACCTGCCTTCTACTACATGCTTGGACGGTGGTTAATTCGTCCTAGACTGTATGTTATTATGTTGAACAAAATAGTTTTATATTTGCCTTTTATGTTGATCTTGTTATACTTATGTGTCCACATGTAAGTAGGCATCTGAGCTGTATAACCTCTTTCCGCCTTCTCCTTTTCTCCATCGGAATACCAGACGTACTGCAGGCTATCATCCATACTTGGTTGCCATTCCAAACTACGCACAGAGCGCTTTAAGTCCTCTTTTATCACGAGAACAGCCAAGGACTGCCTTGCCGGCGTCTGTTTTCTCGAGCACACACAACTCAAACCTTTTCAAGGTGCAAGTGAACAGGCTTCTTCTTGGCGAACTCGCTCCACCTTAGACCTCATAACCTCATATACCTTAGACCTCATATACCTTATCCTTCAGCTAGATCGAAGACAAGAGTAAGCTCATTTAATATAAATAAGGGTACGTACATTTGACTATACCAACTATAAATCATCTAGCATTACATCAGTCTATTAATAATAATTACTGAGGTGATATTGAAGCTAATGATTCTCGTAACACGAGGTTCCTTGTAAGACGTCCATAGACTCCCTTGAAGGTGTAAATGTTATCCGTTTTGAGGACGATAAATCAGTTTACCCATCATATTATGAAGCGCATATTCCCCTTTGGGATCACTGAGCTAGGTGTAGTGGATGCGGTATCGAATAATTAACAATTTGATTTGTTATACTAAAGATTTGATTGTTTGTTTGCATTGAATAGGCTCCGAAACTAATGAACGGATTAGGATGAAATTTGGTACACAGATATTAGATAGCCTGGTTATGAACATAGTATACTTCTAATCACGATATTCCTACGGGAACGGGAACGACGCGCGTATAACCGCGAGCGGCTGCTAGTAGTTAATAAGAAACATTAATATCATTGATTTAATAGTTTGAGGTATGGTTAAAGCACTTTTGTAACGATTATAAGAATTAACGAAGGTATTACTAGTATAAATAAGTAATTTAGCACCCAGAAAGTAACTAAGTAACGTAATTGAGTAACAAACACCGCCTCTGTGGTCTAGTGGTACAAACACCGGTATAAGACCCAGGGGTCCCGGGTTCGATTCCCAGCGGGGGTACATATTGTATTCGGTTTGGTTGGTGGTAGGACTTGTTCTAAGTCCGCCTGGCTAGCTACCACCATCTTATCTGAGCCTGACGCCATAACAACAATGTTTTCAGCATTGTTGTGTTCCGGCAGTTCGAGATAAGATAGCCAGTTCCTCAGTGGCTGAGGATTCCGGGAGAGGCTCGCTTCCATCTTTCAGCCTTATCAATACTTAACATCAGGGGGGTTACTCTCGACGGGATCGCGTTGAGATCGAGATTGAATGTCAATAATTATTACTGATTTACGACGTTGATTCGACTTTAATAGCCGCTAAAATCGATTGCTAGCGTACAAAACACTTCATTTACTAATTTCAAGTATTAATTACTCATTTTAAGCTATTATTACTGACGTTTGACATTAATTCAATCTCGATCTCGGGCAGGTATGATGAAGGCTAAGAGTCTAACCGTTGTTCATAAAAAAATAAAAATAAACAAACATCCAAACTGTCACATTTATAATTACTAAGTAGAATTTAGCTCCGGTTGGAATTGCCGCCTTTCAGTAAGCTCCCTCTGAAATACAAACGCCCGTGTGTTTTTTAAAACAAAATTAAATTGTCATTGCCCTTCTTTTTGTCTTTACTTGGTACAACGACTTCCATTTTAGATATAAAACCATTGATACTTTTTGGTACTCCCAAGTTCAGTAAATAAAATAAATTATTCAGAATTTTGCATATTTCAATAGCACATCCATTAGATTATAGGTTTTAGACTACCCCACCGGCAAGTCATGGCAATCCCCCTTTGAGCGAAATCGTCTTACAATGTAGGGGAACATTTTGTAAATTACTCCCCTCATGACATGCCATTACTTTTTTGTAAGAGGTAAATTTTTCACGCTCGTCCAAACATTTGGTTTAAGTGGTATTGATATACCTACTTGAATGGCAACAGATAGTGAAGACAGGAATCCAATAATTTATTTCAAGCGATATTTATTACCTGTAGAATATTTTGTTGCGTTGATGTTGTATATCTCTGTAGGGATAGCACGAAAAACTATCGAAATAGTAACGAGGACGTATCATCAAAAAAATATATATAAGAAAATGTAGTTCCGTTTACGTTCGGTAGTAAACATCATACCTACATCGATACTTACTTTGGAGGATACGTACTCAATACTTAAGTACACGGCATTTTTTTCTGCAAGGCCTACTGGTTTATAGGATTATAATACCGTCATATAGTGGCCTTAATACAACGTTGAATGATGTAAGTAACTAATTATTGAACGTTGTGTGACATGCTAAAAGAAGTAAATATTTTTTTCTAATCTAATTTCCTAATCCTGACCTTGTCGGAAAACGAGACACAATAGATATTTTCATTGTTGTACGACCGCTGACGGTCGCGGCAATGCTTTATGAATTAAAATGGGTTCAAACACGAACAGAATATCATGGGTTTCATATATTCATGTAAGAAAACTTTTAAATTATTCTATTATTTGAGGGAATATTGTATTCGTTTATGGTGGAAAAAAATAAACTAGAAACCATACATTAGTTACCTCCTAGCAACGACTAGAATAGCTCAAATACCTCAGAAATCAAAACGGCATTTAGTTTTGGCATGTATTTAAGGCGGTACCCTGACCGAAAGTGGCGCCGCGTTAAATTTTATTTAATATCGTAATTCTAATTCACAATTTTAATAAAACTTTACGTGGAATTTTTAGAGCCCATAGTCTAGTATTTTTAGACGCTATCATTACATTCCCTCGTAGTCACTGCTAGAAGTAGATAGCAAAACTGCTAAAAGTGGCCGTTTTTGACACATTTGCTATCTACTTCTACGAATGACTATGACGAGATGTAGCGATACCTTCTAAAAATACAAGACAATGGGCTCTAAAAATTCCACGTAAAGTTTTATTAAAATTGTGAATTAGAATTACGATATTAAATAAAATTCAACGCGGCGCCACTTTCGGTCAGGGTACCGCCTTAAGGCAGCGACTAAAAATATTTTTGGTGTAGTAAAAATAATAGGATGGCGACTTAATCTAAGCTAACCTAAACCTATTTTTCCCGCTGCCAACCTATTATTTCTGCTACCCCAACCTAATAGTTTTTATTCGCCCGGTTTATTAGATTCCTTTAGTATTCAATAAAGTAAGGACTGTGATTTCTTTTAGAATAACAAAAATGAAAGTAACAATTTCAAATAATTTCCATAATGTCTCCACTGAACTACAGAATAGACAATCCATAACACATATAAGAATATTCCATAGTGAATACCCCTATCTAATATTACATTCGAGGCATGCGATACATTCATTAGTACTGATGAGAACGTAATCAAGTTACGTGTACCTGTCGAGGTTCGAGACCCTGCATCGGATACTGAAGGTATTCGTGAATTTATATTGCTTTATACGGATATATAGATATGGTAAAACGTTGTTTGCTTCTGGGGAAATGTTTGAGGGCAAATGAGAAATCCACTTTTTCGAAACTTTATGGGCAGGAGATGTAAATGGGTATGGGAGAAGATATAGGTACTAAATTGATTTTTGTATCTGGTAAAATTTAGGGCTTCATATAGCTGACGTGGAGAACAATCATAAATCTATAGTTACGAGATGTATTGGCTATGGGGAAAGGAACGGTAACAAATTGTTTGTTGTGTCTGAAGAAATGTACGTAGGTAAATGAGCAGATCACAGTTTTCCAAAACTTAATGCAGTTGAAGATACGAATGGGAGAATGTATGGCGAATGAGAAATTGTAGTTTACATAAAAGTAAAAGAATTTGAATGTAAACAGTATACAATATTACCCGTTAGTTCTTCATTTGCTAACAGGACGCTGGTGTCCAGAGAACAATATAATACCTATTGTGTCTCATAACTAGGGGCCTCAAAGAATAAAAGAAAAAGATGTATGGTAGGTTAGTTGTATGGTGGTTGGTGGTAGGACCTGGCCCGCCTGGCTAGCTACCACCATCTTATCTAAGTCTGACGCCATAACAACAATGTTTTCGGCATTGTTGTGTTCCGGCAGTTATAGATAAAGTAGCCAGTTCCTCAGTGATTCAGGATTCCGAGAGAGGCTCGCTTCCATCTTCAGCCTTATCAATACTTAACATCAGGTATGATGAAGGCTAAGAGTATTCCCGTTGTTTATACAAGTCATTGTGCCTTGAGGTTCCATAAGTTTTATCAGTGCATGTACTTTCTTAATGGTAGTTCGCAGTTCTGCATTGTACTAAAATATGTTTTTTATATTTTCATGTAGAGCTTGCCGGGTTAGGCTACCAACAATTCTTGCAATATGAATATTTTATATCACAAGAATGTTACTAGAGATTCTATTCTAATAATAGGGGTTAAAGTATGAAATTGCCTATTTTTTTCTTACACTTCTAGAGAACCTCACTACTTCTGTGATTAAAAGGTACATCTATTGCTTGATTTTATAATAAATTAAGATCATAATGATCAAGAATAATTAATCTCATGGTTATTATTTTCGTTTCTTATACGATAAAAAATACATCGAAAGGTTCCCCTTTCTTTTTTAGCAAAATTTACTACTTTATTTAATATAATTTATAAATTATTCATACATTTTAAAATAAAAATATAGCATTAGATTGTTTCGTGGCATTAGCACTTGCGGTAGTAAATATTATAAAAATTGTTAGTATGGAATACGAAATTTCTTTGAAAATATTCATACAAATCGGCAATTTCATAGTTAAAGACCTAATATTACCCCTAGCATCCCTCTCTACCAAAACTTGAACAACAAAAGGAAATTCTATACCATTGCTAAATTGACATACCGTGAATACTCAATCACACATTCCCTTTGTTCCACCCTTATCGAATACCAAACAAAATATTGTCCCCTACTAGCTGAATATTAAGTACCAACCCCATTTAGTGGTCTCTAAATTATTCACGTCTCCTCATATTGACCGGTGGAATACTAACGGCTTTGACGCCAGCGTAAAGAGGTCTCCTACCCTTGGAGAGATCTCAGATTTGGTATGGTAGTGTTAAGAGGTGTGATTGATTACATATTGATTGTTAATGGTTGTGTACGCGTAGATGGTACCAAAAGGTATTTAGGAACTGTTAGAACTATTTGTCTAAGTATTTTTATTCATTTCTTACTCAGTTTGTTTAAAAAAAATACGTCAAATGACTAATGAAGCAAGGTCGATGTATTTATCATAATTATCATAATTGATAAAAGAAAGAAAGAAGAAAAGAATTAGAAGAATATCCCGCCAATATTAATTATACAACAAGATACGTAGATAAATCGTAAAAATAAATTCTCGATGGATGGATTGGAGAATTTCGAAGGTGGTTCGCAAGTCTCGGTAGCTCAGCGGTTAGAGCATTGGACCGGATTTCCAAAGGTCATGGGTTCGATTCCCATCTGAAAATTCACTTGTGGCCGAGTTAACTTTTTCAAATATTTTTCTATTTAAAATTTATCATAAGTATAAAAATAGCATTGAAAAATGCAAAAAATCAAAAATCATAAATTATTGGCTGTTGCATCTGAGATGTTTCTTTCGAATGTAAGGATATTCCTAGCATTGATGTGACAACGCTGGCCTACAGCGTATTAAAAATATAAAAGTATTGGAGAATTTCGGCGGTGGTTCGCAAGTCTCGGTAGCAAAGGTCATGGGTTCGATTCCCATCTGAGAATTCACTTGTGGCCGAGTTAACTTTTTCCAATATTTTTCTATTTAAAATTTATCATAAGGACAAAATGTATTAAACATGGGTCATACCTAATAAGCGACATGTCACTGTAAGCGAAGTAATTATATCCGACTTTGTTACATAGACTTTTATGTGAATACCAAACTTCGTTGTGTAATTGCGTCATAATAGGCGATTCAATATAGTCGGAGTCATAATAAACGGATTATACCTACTGTACATCCGACAAGTCATTTCATATTTTGGGATATTTCTTTCCCTTAACGTTAGATACTCGTATTATTTTATGATTTTTATTTTTTGCATTTTTCAATGCTATCTGTATACTTAAGATAATTTTTTTAAATAGAAAAATATTGGAAAAAAATTAACTCGGCCACAAGTGAATTCTCAGATGGGAATCGAACCCACGACCTTTGGAAATCCGGTCCAATGCTTCTCGGAAGTCTCGGTAGCTCAGCGGTTAGAGCATTTTACCTGTGGCCGAATTCACTTGAGGCCGAGTTAATTTTTTCCAATATTTTTCTATTATAAAAAATATCTTAAGTATATTCGTATTACACAAAAAAGCCGCTGTAATTATAATAAATATTGGAAACCATTTCAACCGAGCAACGGGCACGTTACTAAACTTCTCCCCTATGTTTCCAAACCAAGAGGGGTCAAATTTCCTGGTCGATATTTAATGAACTCTGAAACTGTTGACAAATCCGGTCGCACCGGGTTATTGTAGCATGTGTAATGGCTTCGCGATAACTTTGTATGAACAGGTATACTACACAAGCAAACATATAATTAATGAGGACTATATCATCATCATCATCAGCCAGTTAACCGCCCCTGTGGTCTAGTGGTACAACCACCGGTATCAGACCCAGGGGTACCGGGTTCGATTCCCAGCGGGGGTACATATTGTATTCGGTTGGTGGTAGGAGTTTTTGTAAGTCCGCCTGGCTAGCTACCACCATCTTATCTAAGCCTGACGCCATAACCTTATTTCCTCTTATATTAAATATGTTTCAAGATTGTAGATTTGTGTTTGGCAACGACATGTTACTTTGTAAATGTTGTTGCTTCTGTTAAAGCTGATAAGTTTCTTGCGGCCGTTCTTCTTATCAGTTAAAAGATGTCCTGAATGGCTGGTAGGAAAAAATAATTCGACGATTCGAAAGCACTTTCTTGTACCTTTGAAATCCTCGCTTCGCTTAAGATTCAAGCTTTCCTAGAATCCTTCACTTGCTCGGCTTTCAATAGAGGTAACTCGCCGCTAAATAACCAACTTTCCAGCCTTGCATAACAAATAACTATTTTGTGTTTGACAGTACATTATTTTTTATTAAGTCTCTATTTGAGATTTAATAATTGATTGCGTTTCCTAGAAACATTTCACTCCTACAAAAGGGAGTTCAATGAATATCCAAATGGATGATTTTATGTACCATACTTCGCAGTATTGAAATTGATTTCACATCAGTGCGTTTTTATGTTTTACAGAAAAGAGTCTATAAATACTATATTTAAACTAGTAATATATAAGTCAATGATATAAACACATTTTTTTAAGCTTGTCTATGATTTAAGTGACTCTAATATAAAAACATTTTATAAAAAAAATCAAACCGACTTCAAAAAGTAAAAAATAAAACTTTTGGAGTCGGTGCCAGCCAGGGCATTCTACATTGCACTTCTATTAACTATATATTTTTTTGGCCTTAGCTAGCTAGCACCGACTCCAAAAGTTTTATTTTTTACTTTTTGAAGTCGGTTTGATTTTTTTTATAAAATGTTTTTATTTTGATTTTTTAGTTACATCATGTGCCGTTACTTACACTAAAAATCAGGCCATACACAACAATGTCATCTAGGTAAACGACTACTTGCCAAAAGGTGATTGATATTTTTCAAGATTATGAAAAAACTACTAGCCAGATCTTCGTAAAAATTATATGGGACCAAATTGACAGTGTACCCGATCGAACAAAAAAACAATTATTAAAATCGGATCACCAACACCGGAGTAATCGGTATACATACATCAGACAAAAAAAAAAAAAAAAAAAAACGCGTTGAATTGAGTACCTCCCTCCTTTTTGTTGAAGTCGGTAAAAAGGTAATTAAACTCAATTTTGTCTCCAAAATCACATTACTCGATACAAAAATTCTATCATTAAGAGCGACTTTTACCAACTGCCAGAAACACGTTATGCGCTAGGCATGGTTCTTCAAACTAAATGCAATGATATTAAATGGCAGTTTGAATTTTGTGACTGTTGATGGTAAGTATGTAATATGAGGAGCCCGTGGTGCATTGGTTCGCGCGCTCAGCCTGCGATTGTTGAGGTTAAGCAACTTTCGCAATGGTCGGTCACGGGATGGGTGACCAAAAAATTTACTATCTCGATCTCCTCCGTGCTTTGGAAGGCACGTTAAGCCGTTGATCCCAGCTGCATTTAAAGTCGTCAAAACCCACCAATCCGCATTGGTATCCGCAGGGTCATGGCTCGTTCTTCTTATCCATCCCTAAGGAAGGCCAGTGCCCCAGCAGTAAGGTCATTAAAAATGGCTGATGACATAGTCATCACCAGTATGAAAACATGGTGTGGGAAGGTGACCTTTATAAAAAAAAACAAAAAAAAGCTAAAAAAAAACAGATGACAAGCTAAAGAGTTTCTATAGTTTATATTTGTATTAACTAGAGAAACTATTGATGAAACAGATGATTGTAAAAAAAAACATAAATCCCTAAAATCGCTAGTTCATCCTTTTGGCGTAAATAATAGCGGAAGCATAATGAATTCTACACCAAAATACACTTTAACACGTTCAGCGCCAAGACAAGTCCGATAAGTATTTACTGTAACCACTTGTATAAAAATCACATATCTTTAAAAATATCCTACATTTTTATACCCCAAATACACCGAACAATTTTTCAGGGCCAGAGCTACAAAGTCCCCATACAAAATGTTCTGCTCGGTGTATATTCACAGATACACTGGCCTGTGAAGTTGATTACTGCTATATATACACATAGGGCGTGTATAACACTATACACACGTGGCGCTGAATGGTTTAAATTACTCTGAAGTTGCTTCAAGGATTTTTAATCAAGATGATAATGATAAAAATAACAACGAAAAACATCGAAAAAGTGCAAAAGTAATGTTATTTTTAATAAATATTAAATAGAAAAATATTCGGAAAGTCACTTGAGAATTCACTTGTGGCCGAGGTGATTTTTCCAATATTTTTCTATATCATAAGTATAAAAATAGCATTGAAAAATGCAAAAATTTAAATATGCTAAAAAGTCATGTTATTTTCCTTACTATTTACATCTAAAGTAAAAGAACGTTAAGTTTTCACAACCCTCTAACTAAATAGTGGAACCAGCGTTCTAAGACATAATTGATTTACCCAGCATATTTCAATAGATGGCAGCACCTTTTGACCGATAATGCGACGGGAAGGCGAGAATAATGTGACGTAATCATATTGGGCTTACGTCGCGTCGTCAATGGCACCTGATTGAGTTCAGTAACGACGTTACCGTCAGAGACTGATGAACTTTGCCGTTTTGATGATTCCGAGGAAGGGGAAACGGAAGAAGAGGTAGCGGATAACGTGGAATGGAAAATATATGCTGTTGACTTAATCTGTAAAATCAAAACGAATGTCTGGCTGTTCGTTTTGCACCTACACTGCAGAACTAATTTTAATGCATATTTCGAAGATGGCAGCACCTTTTGACCGATAATGCGACGGGAAGGCGCGAAAAATGTGACGTAATCACATTGGGCTCACGTCGCGTCGTCAATGGCCCCTGATTGAGTTCAGTAACGACGTTACCGTCAGAGACTGATGAACTTTGCCGTTTTGATGATTCCGAGGAAGGGAAGATGGAGGAAGAGGTAGCGGATAACGTGGAATGGAAAACATATGCTGTTGACTTAATCTGTAAAATCAAGACGAGTGTCTGGCTGTTCGTTTTGCACCTACACTGCAGAACTAATTTTAATGCACATTTCTAAGATGGCGGCACCTTTTGACCGATAATGCGACGGGAAGGCGAGAAAAATTTGACGTAATCATATTGGGCTTACGTCGCGTCGTCAATGGCCCCTGATTGAGTTCAGTAACGACGTTACCGTCAGAGACTGATGAACTTTGCCGTTTGATGATTCCAAAGAAGGGGAGACGGAAGAAGAGGTAGCGGATAACGTGGATTGTAAAATATATGCTGTTGAGTTAAAAAAAACTGTAAAATCAAGACGAAAGTCTGGCTGTTCGTTTTGCACCTACACTGCAGAACTAATTTTAATGCATATTTCGAAGATGGCAGCACCTTTTGACCGATAATGCGACGGGAAGGCGCGAAAAATGTGACGAAATCACATTGGGCTTACGTCGCGTCGTCAATGGCCCCTGATTGAGTTCAGTAACGACGTTACCGTCAGAGACTGATGAACTTTGCCGTTTTGATGATTCCGAGGAAGGGAAGATGGAGGAAGAGGTAGCGGATAACGTGGAATAGAAAATATATGCTGTTGCCTTAATCTGTAAAATCAAGACGAATGTCTGGCTGTTCATTTTGCACCTACACTGCAGAACTAATTTTAATGCACATTTCTAAGATGGCGGCACCTTTTGACCGATAATGCGACGGGAAGGCGAGAAAAATTTGACGTAATCATATTGGGCTTACGTCGCGACGTCAATGGCCCCTGATTGAGTTCAGTAACGACGTTACCGTCAGAGACTGATGAACTTTGCCGTTTTGATGATTCCGAGGAAGGGGAGACGGAAGAAGAGGTAGCGGATAACGTGGATTGTAAAATATATGCTGTTGAGTTAAAAAATCTGTAAAATCAAGACGAAGGCTGTTCGTTGTGCACCTCCACTGCAGAACTAATTTTAATGCACATTTCTAAGATGGCGGCACCTTTTGACCGATAATGCGACGGAAAGGCGAGAAAAATTTGACGTTATCATATTGGGCTTACGTCGCGTCGTCACTGGCCCCTGATTGAGTTCAGATACGACGTTACCTTCGGAGACTGATGAATTTTGTTTGCCGTTTTGATGATTCTGAGGAAGGCCAGATGAAGGAAGAGGTAGCGGATAAAGTAGAATAGCGGATAAAGTAGAATCGGACAAAATAGCTGCTTTAAACAAAGAAAATTCCAATACGTAAATTATTTTTTCATGTAACTTTATCATGTAAGGTCATTTCGTGTGGGGTCTGGAATTCACAGATTCAAATTCCAAATAAAGTTTGTTCCTTTCATGCCAACACCGCTGAACTAATATACTAAATACCTTATAAAAAGATATTACTTACATTTTGTTATTCGTCAAATGATTATAATAGCAGACAACGTTCTTTTTTATATTTTAACAAGGGGGACTTCCTTATAATGTTTCTCATCCTTGCCATTTTTTGTATATCTTCTTCCCATTCCTTGCTGTATGAGGTCTGCTAAGCATAAGGGTGCCCAAACCTGAGTGCTAATTTTACAGTACATGAGATATAAAATTATAGGATTTAAGGAAAAAAATACGGGGCAACGTGTTAATATTCTCATATTATATTTTTTTTACTAGCTATGGTCTCTTATTTTTCTTATTAAAATACAGGATACGGTCAAAGTGATAAGTTGAAAAACGAGACATCCTGTAAAATACAGGATAAACACCTTCATTTTTTTACTTTCGTGGGTTTGGTGGCCTTAAATGTATTGTCTAGAGCTCTTACGTGCTTTGGAAGGCACGTTTACGTTGGTCACAAATGTATTTCCCGTCATTATCATCCACCAATCCGCATAAGGCCCGCGTGGTGAGTCATGGCCCAATCTTCTTATCCACCCATATGTAAGGCGTGCCCCAGCAGTGGGAACATTAAAAGGGTTGATAATGATGAGGAGTCTGATATGCATAGATCGAATGCTGAAGCCCATAAAGCATAGCAAGCAGTTATATACAATTTCATTTAGCAATAGCATTATAGTAGCATTAAGAAAGCTTTATAATTTTTTAAGAAGTATGTGGCAAACCACAGAACAGATTTTCTGTTCTGTGTGGCAAACTCAAATTAGTCTTAATTGTTATATGGCGAAATGTACTTCATTATGCTCTTATATGGCAGGTGGCTTTATAGTTACTATATAAATTGGATTTATAAACGATAATAATGTTGCCTTACAAGAGTAATTTACCATATGAGAAAAATCAAAATACACTTATAGCTTGCTTTTATAAGAAGAATGGTAAAAGTAGTGTGTTTATAAAACATGTATAAGGATTCTACCTTTACAATTCTTAAGTTATAAGGTTGTTTTGCTGCTTGGGGATGATGATGTTTGAGGATTCTGATTGCAAAGATTATAGCAGTTATAAAAATTTGATCTGTTCCTAATTATAAACGGGAGTAAGGCGTGCTCAAATGTACATGATGTGTGAAACAGTCCTAATTGCCGTAGTTTTATAAACCTCTCGATTAATTTTAACAGTTACAAACTATTAAAGTATCACTTGCACCAAACACAGTAACGCCGAATGGTTCAAACGGCGCTGTCTGGAAAGTACGAACAAAGGTGAATTTGTTAGCGAATAAAACGACAGACGGAGCGACAATGATTCTATTATAGCTGCGTTAAATATATTACTTCTGATAGTAGCAATGGAAATTTATTGTTTCGATATATTTAAGTACGAGAGCAATTTAACTGGCACTACTGGTTTTAAAGCGGAAATTGATTTAAGATTCGTAAGTCTGAGTCCGTACCTATATGAAAGATTTGATTTCATTTAATATTTGGTTAAGGTTTATCATAAATTGATAGAGGTAAGTAATATTGAAGTAAGTAGGTAATAAAAAAAACTGAATATTTAGATACTACTTTCAAAATATAATATATACTCACCGTCAGAAAAATCGCACCTTTAAAAAAAACTTTTAACTTAGTTTAACCTTAATTGAAATCAATTTATGAGGAAAATGTTGGATATCATTTGTAAGGTAACGAAAAGGAGTACCCAAAATAATTAAACTTTTTAATTTTTATTGGAATAGAAGAAAAAAAAAAGATAAAGTTTTCAAAACAATACCACTCCTTAATTATGTTTTTTGTATTAAAACAACTTACATAATACTTTTTTAAGGGTTAGATTACGGATCACTGCCTATTGTACCTGCATTAACCTTTTAAAAGTTTTTTAAAAGTACAATTTGTTGTAGCGCATTAAAGTTGTTCAACCAGCGGCCCTTATAAAGGAACAAAATTGCATTTTTTTTAAATGTCAGATTTATCTTATTTATTTTGCTTTTTTTATGCAATGAAATCTTTTTTATTAAGTTCATTTATTGGGCATTTATTAGTTCATTTATTGGTTCATTTATTTCTTTTTTATTCAGTTATTCAAACGAGGCTAATATTGGTGGGGGTACAAGCCGTACACGCATTTGTAAAGTGTTAATAATGCTTAAAAAATTTTTTAAAAGGTGCGGTTTTTTTTTGACGTTGAGAGTAGTTTTGCCACTGAATGTTTTTGTTTTCCAATGTACATCTTTATCAAAATCCGTCACAATATTCATTATAATAATTTAGTTTTGTTTGAGAGCTTGAAAAACACAACAATAGGTAAACGGATTTTCTCTCACTACTATTGTTTTACTAAGATAAATATTTTCTTCAAGTTACTGCGCACGATTAAAGTGGTTTAAGTGGATAATGGATACTTATTGACAATCAGAAAAATGTCAGTAAAAGGATCACGTTCCCGAAATATTTAGAGTATTTTTTTAAATACGAACAATGAGGTACTCTTCATCATACCTTATATTAAGTATTAATAAGCCTCTCCCGGAATCCACAACAACTGAGGAACTGCCTATTTTATCTCTAACTGCTGGAACATGACAATACTGAAAAAATTGTTGATAAGGCGTTAGACTTAGATAAAGACGTGGTAGCTAGTCAAGCGGATTTACAACAAATCGAACCACCGGTATCAGATACCGGTGGTTGTTACCACTAGTTCCTCAGTGATTGAGGATTCCGGGAGAGGCTCGCTTCCATCTTCAGCCTTATCAATACTTAACATCAGGTATGATGAAGACTGTCTCACCGTCGTTCATAAAAAAATACCACAGAGGCGGATGAGGTATAGAGCTCCATATGAGAACAATGAACAATCATTTAAAATGCAGGAATTGCGTATGCCAGAATACATAGAAAAAAAATCAAATACCATTCAAATAAATTATCGTTATTGGCATTCCTTTAAAATTCGCAACACTACCTTTCATTGCCGTGAAAAAGGAAAATAAATAGAAGCAAAACCCCTGAACAAACTGCGAAGCGACAAGCCGGGAGGCTTTCTAGGAGGATTTGGTGCTATAAAAATAAAATAAATGCCCCGTGCCATATTGCATTACCCGCTTTTTTGGCAGACGGAAGCAATATTGGGGTAGTTGGGGTGAGTACGAGCCTGTTTTAAGGGATTGTTGAGATAACCTTGTAAAAGGTTTCAGCTAGCCCTTTTACTAAAATGAGGAATACGTTTCGAATCCTATCATGAGATGCTCTATGAGAAAATTTTCCTCTTATATTAATGTTTCAAGATTGTAGATTTGTGTTTGGCAACGACATGTTCCTCTGTAAATGTTGTTGCTTCTGTTAAAGTTGATAAGTTTCTTGCGGCCGTTCTTCTTATAAGTTGAAAGATGTCGCAATACCCTTACAAGGCCACGTTTAAAATACTTTTTTTTCTCAATATTGTTGTCTCTTTGGTAGAAGAAACCTCAAATTCTTAGTTTTAACTTTATAGGTATTTTGTGTTTAACTTTTTAGGTATATTTATAGTAACATTAAATTGCTATGCCCTTACAGGGTCATGTTTTCTGGTACTATCCATGTTTTATAAGATCTTATGGAACCAAACATGTTGCAATAAAATATATGACTATGACTATGTCCTGAATGGCTAGTAGGAAAAAAAATTTGACGATTCGAAAGCACTTCTCTACAAGTCTATTTGAATAAAAATCTTTGATTATATCTTTTTAATTGTGCATTTTACAATGCTATTTTTTATGTGATAAATATTAAACAAGAAAATATACTAGAAAAAAGCAACTAGTCTCATGTCGCCCTGACGGGATTCGAACCCGCATCCTTGGGAATCCGGCCCAATGCACTAACCAATTATGCTACAGAGACCTATGAGGACACGTCAAATCTTTCTAGTATATACACCGTTCTACGGTGTTGGCCACCGTCGTTTCATCAATGAGAGAAATATCGTCGCATTCGAAAGAAACATCTTTACAGATGTATCGATTAAGATGAAACAGCCATCTAATTATAACTTTTTAATTTTGCATTTTACAATGCTATTTTTTTATTTGATAAATATTAAACAAGAAAATATACTAGAAAATATATACATAATACAATATATACATTTACTTTTTATTGCTGGAACAAAGCAGTGATATTTTAAGCACTTTTGTTATTTCGTAAAAAAAATACATATTTTTGGCGTTTACTTCGCTCTATAGTTTTGAACTGCGAAAACTTTTTAATGGCTATGATGTATCTATTTTTAGTTATTATTTTGTTATCTTAGCTGTAAGTTTTCCAAACAAAGAAAATAAAATAAAATAAATAATCCACAGTAACAGCAAACGTCAGTGTCACTTAATTTCATGTGTCATTGGTGCCTTTTAGTTTGCAATGTCCAGTTAAGGCTCTTATGTTTGCTCTGCTGAGTTCTAGAAGTTCAGCAGTTTGCTTTTGCGAATAGCCTTCGATAAGGGATTTGGCGTTTACTAATCCTGGTTGAATTAACCAGTATTTTTTTGACTCGCCAAATAGGTTGCCCTTGAAAAGTTGACCTGCCCTAAGGTAAAGGGGTATGGGTAAAGTAGGCGTCGTTTTAAAATTACTAGTAAAATGAATGACGACCACTTACGGAAATAAATTTTAAAAGAACATAATAATATTATTAATAGTTGCAAATCTTATAATGTAACATATACAGCTAAAATGTGTATATCGGAACCAAGATATCAGACGCTTATCGAACTTACATAGTAAGAATAAAATTAACAAAAAAAAAACATATCTCAGCTCCGATATTTCTTAAACCAAAGTTTATCGCTCAGATATATTTCTTGATTGTAATTCTTTAAAACGGTAATTAAACATTGAGTTACCGATATAAAAAAATACGCTACAAGTCCATATAAAGTTACTCAAAGCCTTTTAAGCCTTGATTAATATATACGACAGATGTTATCCTGCCTAGCTCTCTCTCTACGGATTTTCCAGAAGCCCACGCGGACGAATGTCCTTACAGATTTTTCCAATGTCCCCGTGGACTAAGTCGTAGGCGGAATCAAGTCTTCGATGATTTTGAAGAAGAGAGACAGCTTTTCCTAAATCACTTGTCCTGAGTTGGACCTTTGCAAAATTTGCACGGTTTTGCGATTATCCATACTTTTAAAGTAGCGTGATAGCTATGCCAAACTTTCGCTAAGTACAAACTAATATCAACACATTCAAACATTTCCCTCTCTTTCTGTAACCGCAAGAGTGAGAGTGTCGGAAGTAGTTCTGAGAAGTCTCTAAGATGCTAAATCCGCGGGAGCCTTACCGCACCTGCTCGCGGTTTAATTATTATTTAAATTTAATTATTCGCCCGCTAATTGCCGAGAACTTTAACCAGATTACTCGGAAGTTTCGTTAGAGACCAACTGTTAGGGTTCCGCATTTCTATGTGACACGTTTGCAACTTAAATCTCTTGCAACTTAAAGTTGATGACTTTTGGCTAAACATGTATAATTATTATTTTTTAAACTGTTAGATCTTTATATACCATGTTTATTTGCAAATAAAAATTATTATGATTATTAAAAAGATATACAGGGTGGAAATATAAAACGGGGCACGAACGGCAGGTGCCTTAACCGTTGTAGCTACATGAAAACGTTCTTAGGCAACCATCCTTAATTTTTTGAGAAATATTGATCTGCAGCAAATTGTTTTTTTAATATTAAAAAAATTATGCTAATCGTTCCTGTTGAACGAAAAAACTGAAGTATGAGTTAAGTATTAAACAAGAAAATATACTAGAAAAAAGTAACTTGTCTTATGTCGCACTGATGGAATCTCGTCAGGGCGACTTGAGACAAGTTGTTTTTTTTGGCGTTGGCATAGAAAACAATATTTTTGAAAACTGACCATTTTCCTGCTGACTGTAAATTATTTTCAAAATCCGTGAATATACCTGCCCTTACTGGCCCGTTTTAAATTTCACCCTGTATTATTTGAAGTTTTGCGTCACACACTTCTCAGTTTTCTTTAGAAAGTTGTTTAAACGAATATCGTAATCCTAAAACAAAAATTGTATCCCTAAAAAAAACATTTTATCATTGTAGATGCAAATCACATTTAAAGAATTACTGTAAGCTACAAAAATATTTGTAATTTTCATGCAGCCATAAAGCGAGTATTATTTATTAGCTGTAAAAAAACTCTACCTTCAAATGTTACCTAATTATTCGTAATGTAGGTTGCGGGCACGAAATAAGCGGTGACTGAAAGATAATGTCATGATGACATGCGATCCGATGTATTGTAAGTAAAAGCAATACGCGTTATAAATAATAAGTAAGAGCGATGATTGCAGAATGTAGCCGCGTAGAAGAGTCGGTAGCAAATGGTTTTTTATAGTAGCATCTGTAGGTATTTGCGATGATTAAGCCAGTTCGTACACAAGGATACTCCAGTCTCGGATACCCGGTGATTTCGGTATCAAATGACGCGTGCCTGTCATGTATGGACCTTTATAGATCTGTTGCGCCGGGTATCGGAGACTCGACGCCAGCGGAAATGGGTCTACCTCATGCTGTGCTTAAAGCCTAAATATTTTTATCTAAAATAAATTGATACTGACCTGTATGTACCTCACAACTTGCAGTATAGTAATCTTGTAATGCGAGAAATGTTGTAATGTATGACAGACAAGTCTTTCTTTGCCAGTTAAAAATTGTTTACGGTTACAATAACGATAAAATGTAATATTTTTATAAGTATTTTCCTTTTGTGATGGAAATTGACCTTACCGATATGTTAAGGTCACTTTTCAATTTGACGACTCTGTATGAAATAAAACAGGGAAAAAAAAAACAGCCCTTGACGAGTTTCTAGCCGGTTCTTCTCGTTACAAGGTCTCCCGCCGTAGGGTTTGTGAACCGATGGCGTAGCTTCTTTGACGTTCTTAAGTGCTTGTAACAGCCTAGACTGAATAAATGATATTGACTTTGACTTTCACTTCGAGTAGAGGTTTACAGTTAGTCCCAGCAGCATCACGGTGGCTCACGGCCGGCCCATTATCGTTATCCATCAATAAGCAAAGCCTATACAGATCATCGTGAAGATGTTTGAGGGCTTATGGCAATAACATCATGACTATGATGATCACCAGTGGGCGTCATGAGACTGAGACGATGAATAAATATATCGCAAGAGACTGCTTTTTGAACAACTCGCTACCGCCGCCGCTCAACCGGCCCGCTAACTTCACGCCCCCAACCTACAACTCGCTAACTCAAATTAGAACCTCAGCGCGGTGTTACTGTAATTTGTAACGCAAACCAGCTGGCCTAGGTCATTTAATCACGCCAAATCTCTCAACTTCTAACATTATTAAATCTACGACTCCCAACTGTATACATAAAGCTAACACACTCAGTCTTAAGTTCCACCAGAGCCATTTGTCTTTGCCCAAAATTGATAGCGTTACATTTAGCAAGCCTAAATGCACAAATTGAACGTAGGAAGCAAAACCGGATTAACGAAGCAAATTCAGCGCCCGATTAAAATTATTGCTGTAATACATTATTAAACAAAGGCGGAGCAGCGAGTGCGTATGTGAAAGCATTTCATGGTACAGGCGTGGCCAGTAGACCAGCTTCGAATTGAGTAAAGAGAAAGAACATTAACGGTAGATGAATGAATCAGTCTTTTAAAGTTTTGGGAAGAGAAGTCTTTTAATCGGATTGTTACTTTCAGAGAAAGCGTTTACAAACAAATTATCAGTCTCAATCAATATCAAAGTGTTATCAATACTATTAATATATAAAAAAAAAAACTAGGGTTTTCTTCCAAACCCGGCTAATTTGGGGTCTCCTTTCACTGTTGTTTTAATCAACTCCAAGTAATCCAACATAGAGATTCTAAGGTCAAAATAAAAAAAAACTTAGAAATACAGAATCCGTTAGGGCCATACTTAGGAAATCACATAAATACTTCTGAAACAGTACTGTATTTACGTATTCACTGTACCAATTCTATTATATAATTGATCACTGTGGCCGGATCGCCATTTGTATCGGACCTACACATTTGTGTCTCTGCACGTGGGGAATGTTCCGCTATAAGCTTTAGTGTAGAACCTATGTTATGGTCGCTACGTATTCTTAATCTTTAATCGTCGATCAATTTCAATTTCAATTTATTGCAATCCACAAATGGTAACAAGATGGTAACATAAAGATGGTAAGTACATTGTGGACCCTGATAGGGCACAGCAAATAGGTTTTTTTTTAAAGAGGACGACTTATTTTTTTTACAATTAAGTATATATTTCTTAAAATTTTAAATCCTTATTATTTAAATATTCTGAAACACTATAATAGCACTTTTCTAAGCGCAGTGTTTTTACCTTTTTTTTATATATATTGTAACTATTTTCTGTAGCTATTTCTTTTGGAAGTTTATTATATATTTTTACCGACATGTCTAATGGACTAGAGGAGTTCATTCGGAGCCTATTAACGGGTATCATTATCAAAAATTACTCCGTCCGTGGAACGATCTATCGTTCCACGGACGGAGTAATTTTTGTTTTTATAATATTTTACAACACATGACGCGTTAAGGGTCACCTTTCCGCTACCTTCCTCAACCTTCCTCCTGTAGCATTATCCGAGTGCATAGGTGTCCCAACTGAGTCCTCGACGTCTCACAGGCGTAAGTACGGTGTTTATTTACAAAACTTTATACGTCTCCTGATTGTCACCTCGGCGCTTGTGTAGCTAAGCTCATAGTGTCTGATAGACGTCACATCGGTTTTTTATCTTATCAGAATTCTTAACCAAAAGAAAATACGACACCTATACGATGCGAAAATGGCCTACTGATGGTTTTGATTTGGCTTCCACATCGTCTTTATGCCAATGAAAGTAAAAATCACCGTTGAGATCAAGAAATCAAGAAATGAGAAGCAGTCCCCAAGAACATGCTTTTCTTGAAGACCTTTATTCAGGGTATGGAATAAGCATCCAGAATAAATCTTAATACTTAAAACACTGTCAATTTTCAAAATCATTATTACCAAACATGCATGAATTTTTAGGATAAGTATAAGACTTGCATAAAGACAAAAGCATTAACAATAAGGCTGTTTCAACTAATAGTCCTACAATGTTGGTACATCTGCAGAAGTGTTTTAAAGACAAAACAACATTTGCAGGCGGTTTCAAATAATTATCCTACAACGATTGTACAAATATAAAGTGTTGCTAAATGTCATCGGAAGCCACATCACTTTGGGTCGCTGCGCCATCTTAGTAAGTAAATGCCATCCACGATTCACCTGTAGTGAGTAATCATCAAAGCGTTTAACTCATGCTAAGTGGAGTTGACTTTAGTTATGACAGTCATCTGTCGCAATATAACATAACTGACAGATATATCCACTTATCGCTTTCCCGATTCACCTGTAGTGAGTAATCATTAAAGCGTTTAACTCATGCTAAGTGGAGTTGACTTTAGTTACGACAGTCATCTGTAGCAATATAACATAACTGACAGATATATCGTCATATCGCTTTCCCGTGACGTGTTGCGGTGGTCACGCACGCTAGAGGAGCTAAGCGAAAGACTCAAACGGAGCGTACCACCCGTGACCGCATCTGGAGGCGACCGCAGCTCCGCTGAAATTAATTGTGGCTCGATACTGCCGGGCGCGCTAAGATATTGTCAAATGAATGAGATTTTAACGAGATCCGACGCAAAAGCTATTATTAAAGAGAGGGAATTGTTTACTAAATACTGTAATATCTAGGATACAGTCAGTTCCATTAGATTCCAAAAAGACAGTTAACTAAAATAGATACACTACACATGTTAGAAATAAAAAGATTATTCACACTAGAAATAAAAAAATATTCACAACACATGTGTACACATGTGTACAAACGGAGCCGAAACTGAATGAAAAAACTAAGGAACTATTACTACGACAAGAATGTAACTTCAAAGCTATCAATCTATTCATTCAAACTATACTTTCCGAGCCAAAACAATGTTGAAGTAGTCAAAGTTCTTGTCTTCGATAGTTAAAAGTTGGCGATGACGTTGGTCGAAATCATCCCACAAGCTGGTTAGGGACAATAAACGTTTCGTAAGATAATCTTGCGTTTTCCTGGCTGAACTATCCTTTTTATAGTTCGTACACAAGTTCTTGATGCTTTCGAAGACTTCAGATTGTAGTTTCAGCTCTGCAGCCATCATGATTGTTTCGCTAGTTCCTGTTTATTGCTTCAGTTATAGTCAGGTAGTGATCCAAAGGCTTCAGCGTAGTTGACGGTGGAGTGATGCAGTATCCTGGAGTGGTCGGCTGGTTAGGTACGCAAAATTCTCTCTATCCTCACACGATATGTGCGTTCTCGTCTCATTTAATTATGAAGAAACTAATTAACAACTTGCCAAACGAAACATTCCAACCGCCAAACTGGGAACACATTCAGAACCTGAAACTTGCTGACCCTGACTTCAACGTGTCGCGACGTGTGGACATACTATTGGGCGCAGCTATCTACTCCACCATTCTGATGGATGGGGTCCTGAAACCTGATCACCATTCACCAACTGCACAGCAAACATACCTGGGCTGGATACTCTGCGGCAGCATAAAAACTTTGAACTGTTACGTCACACTTACGAACTTAAACGAACTAACAAAATTCTGGGAAACCGAGGACATTATCCACACCAACCACGATATCCCTGCTGACGACTATTGCGAAAAATATTATCAAGAAACTACGACTCGTAATACAGATGGCAGCTATATTGTAAAAATGCCACTCTGCAATAATTTTGAAGAAAAAATTGGAAAATCCAAGGCGACTGCAACAGCTCAATATTTACAGTTAGAAAGGCGATTATCACGGAACCCAACACTATATAAAATGTATCGAGACTTTATCAACGAATATATCAAGCTGGGACACATGAAACCATCAATTTCAAATTCTGAGGTCCAAAACTTCCTTCCTAATCACGGAGTACTACGCGAAAGCTCTACAACGACTAAGCTGCGCGTAGTATTCAACGCATCGCAGAAAACAAGCTCCGGCTATAGCCTAAACGATGTTATGGAAAAAGGCCCCAATCTACAGATAGACATCCAGAAACTGATCCTGAAATGGCGAAGCTACGAAGTCGTATTTACAGCTGACATCGAGAAGATGTACCGCTGCATTAACTTGGACCCCACACAACAACCTTTGCAAAAAATACTATGGCGTGACAGCCCTAACGATACACTTAAAGAAATGGAACTCTGCACTGTCACCTATGGCATGAAATGCGCGCCATGGCTAGCTATGAGAACGCTTAAACAAATCGCACAAGATGATGGTAATAAATATCCGGAAGCTGCCAAGATATTACTTACCGAATGTTACGTTGATGACGTCATCAGTAGCCACCAGTCTGTGGAAAAAGCAAAAGAATTGCAAAAATCACTAATTCAATTATTAAAAGGAGGAAAAATGAATTTACGCAGGTGGGCAAGTAATAAACCTGAGTTACTGGAAAACCTGAAAGCAGATCAAATTGCAACGACAACAACATTCGACTTCAAGGACGAAATCTCTCAAAAAACTTTAGGCCTAACTTGGAATCCTCAAACTGACACATTTATGTTTGAATGGAACACGAACGAGTCTGAAAAACAACAAACTAAAAGACAGCTGTTATCGGAGATATCGACACTATATGATCCGCTGGGCTGGCTCGCACCAATTACTATTTCAGCAAAATTACTTTTTCAACAAGTATGGATTAGCAAGATCGGATGGGATGAAAAATTACCCGAAGTCATAGACAAGCAATGGCTGAAACTCAGAAAAGAACTGCCTAGCATAAAAAACGTAAAAATAAATAGATGGATTGGAAGTAAACAACATCAAAACATAGAACTACATGGTTTTTGCGACGCAAGCGAAAAGGCTTACGCTTGCGTTGTGTACTGCCGAGTGACTAACGAGAGCGGGAATACGATCGTAACTTTACTTGCTGCTAAAACAAGGGTGGCACCACTATCTCAAACTCTTACGCTGCCAAAATTGGAACTATGCGGCGCCCTATTACTATCCCAGCTGATGGAAAAAGTATTGAATGCTTTGCAAGGAAGCGCAGTGATAGCTTACGCTTGGTCGGACTCCAAAGTCGTGTCAGCCTGGATTCAAGGAAAAAATCAAAAGTGGGAAAAATACGTCTCGAACAGAGTAGAAAAAATAACAAAAATAATCCCAGCTAACAAATGGAATTATGTACACACGAGTGTCAACCCTGCAGAGTGCGCGTCAAGAGGACTAACTCCAACTAAACTTATCAACTTTCAACTATGGTGGCATGGGCCCTCATTCCTATTGACCTATAATGAACAAGATAACGAGAAAAGGAACTGTCTATTTACCACAGAAATTGGGAGAGAAAATCAAATCAAATCTTTAGCTACTTTGAATACAGAAATAAGCAACAATTTTATTCACTTATTACTTAACAAATACAGTTCACTGACACTGGTTTATCGCGTTATTGCATGGGTGTCACGTGTCATAACAACAATGCGCCGTCGGAAGCAACCTGAAACTTGCACTTACTACCTAACGACAGAGGAAATAAATAAATCAGCTGAGCACGTTATTAGACTTGTTCAAAACTTGGAATATTACGAAGAAATAAGAAAACTGAAACAAAATAACATGGTCCCAAAAAATAGTAACATTTTCAAACTGAACCCGTTCCTGGACGAAAATGGAATTTTAAGAGTTGGAGGTCGCTTGAAACATTCTGAACTGCCAAATACTATGAAAAATCCAGCTATTTTGCCTCACAACGGAAGATTTACAGAAATGGCGATAGATCAGGCGCACGCACTCACCCTGCACGGCGGAGCTCGCCTTACTCTGGCTTACATCAGGCAGCGTTACTGGATCATTGGGGGAAACAGTGCCGTAAAAAATCATCTTCGAAAGTGCGTAACATGCGTACGTCATAGATCGAACAACAACCACCAAAAGATGAGCGACCTGCCAAAACCTCGAGTTACACCATCGAGACCCTTCTCGCATACCGGAATGGATTTCACTGGTTCCATTGAAATCAAGATCAACAAGGGGCGCGGGGTAAAAACGTCGAAAGGGTATATAGTCATATTCGTATAACATACGAGTAGCCATACGAAGGCCGTGCATATAGAGTTAACGTCGGACTTAAGTACTGAAACGTTTATTGCTGCCTTTAAGAGAATGTGTGCAAGACGCGGAATGCCAGCACACGTGTACTCGGACAATGGAACGAATTTTTTCGGCGCTTCAAGGGTCCTAAAAAGCGAATTTGAGTACTTCAAACAACTAATAACGCCTGATTTCTTAAAAGAAATTAACAAACTAGAAGTCAACTGGCACTTTAACGCACCGGCTTGGCCTAACGCCGGCGGCTTATGGGAAGCGGCCGTGAAATCTATGAAACATCACTTGCGGCGCACTATCGGCGAACAAAAACTAACATACGAAGAGTTATTAACTATCCTAACTGAAATAGAAGGTTGTTTAAACTCAAGACCCCTCTGCCCACTTACCGAAGACCCGGAGGAATTTTATAACACTTTGACCCCGGGACACTTTCTTACTCCTATTCCTATTTTATCTCTACCGCAAGCCGACCGCAGTGACGTCACGAACATAGACATAAGAAAACGCTGGCAGCTAACTACGCATATGTATCACCGCTTTTGGAAAACATGGTCGAGTGATTATTTACATCAATTACAAGTTCGAAGTAAATGGCAAACTACTACCCCTAACATCAAGGAAGGTGACGTCGTCCTTATAAAGGAAGAAAACTTACCACCTGGAAAATGGGCTCTCGGTCGCGTCACGGAACTTCACCCGGGTAGCGACGGCCGCGTCCGGGTCACCACTCTGAAAACTAAAACTGGAATAATAAAACGACCGATCGCCAAACTTTCGCCACTGCCGGTTCAAGGTGAAGATAAGAAATCTCTCCATCTGCAACTCAAACAAAAAGAAACATCTGAAAACTTAGAAAAAACCACGTCCGAATCTTCAAAAAAGGGATTTCGATGTTTTTCGGCATTATTAACAACAATACTTTTATTATTCACTATCATAACTGGGTCACAAGCCAACGCCGTAAATTTGAACACTCATATTACAAGCCTTGAGAAACGTCCAATATATTACAATTCAAATGGGAAGATTGAACTTATACACGACGAATGGATATTATTGATGTATTATAATTTGACAAACTACTGGGAAGGCATTCGGAGTATGAAGATTTATCTTAATCACCTGAAAAACGCATGCGAAACTATGGACCGCCAATACTGTCAGAATACAGTAGAACAACTATATCACGAAGTGAACCTATTAAACTACTACAACACTATGTTACTATCACCCCATCAGCAACTATCAACAAGAAGAAAACGAGGACTCATCAATGGAGTCGGATACTTAGCGAACGATTTATTTGGAATTTTGGACGAACGATTTGTAGATAAATATCACAAAGACATTGAAGGCATACAAAACAACGAAAAATACCTTTTGAACTTAGTCAAAAATCAAACTTCAATCGTGGAATTACAGAACAAAGCGCTAAAGAAAAACGAAGCCAACATTAAGCGACAATTCGACAACATAAACTCATTTCTACAACAAGCTAACTTGACCTTCACAAAGGTCGAAACTGGATTGGATGCCTTAATGATAACTAACTACTTTACATCGTCATCAGTAACGGCCACTTTATTGCTCGGTAACTTGAAAAGAATGCAAGAAATGTTCCTGGACACTTTGACTGATATCTATCAAGGTCATGTCGACATCCACCTAATTACGCCGGCTGCCCTAATACAACAACTAACAGAGATATCGGGACACCTGTCTAGGAAACTTTTTCTTCCAGTGGACAACATAAGAGAAGATATTAAAGACATTTACCGACTTTTATATGTACGAGGCAGAATCACCGACCGCTACTTTCTTTTCGAAGTACATATTCCGTTAATCAGTGATGAAGACGCGGTGTCAAGACAATTGGATCAAGTTGCATACGCCGAACATGTGGTTAATCATATGTTGCGATAAATGTGTCATAAGGATGATCTGCGACAGTGACGTAACAATCAACACTATAGATACATCGAGCATAGTGACCTTGCCTCAAGGATGCATGCTGCAAGCTGAAGATCTGATGATTTACTCTCACAACCAGTTCAACAGTAAAGTCAAGATGGAAACAGACATTACTATACCTACTGTTAACTCGATCATCAACAAGGTTGCTAAGTTGGCGATCGAGAAGATGCCTCAGCTCTACAGTTCCAGCTATGCTGACTACGAAAAAATAGACAAGAAGTTAGCTGAACAAAAAAGACGAGAAAATCAAGACCTAACTATGAACGTGCACGATATACATCATTATGCAATATCGTATATATTGCTGGGTTCGGCATTAGTCATCCTGTTCGTGTGGGTGGCAAGGAAGCTGCGCTGCTCCCTCATGAAACGCGCTACTACGAGCAACCAACGAACAGAAGATATCGAGATGCAGGAGATGCGGCCTGCAGCAAGGGGAGAACCGGCCACCACCGACGGACACCCCCAAGAAAACATATCTTTTAACTTTAATTAAGTTAAACTCTGTTAGTTAAGTCTTATAACTTTGTTAATTAAGTATTTATATTATTTACATTTAACTATCTAATAACTTTTCTTACCTACTTAATATATAGCATATTTTTTGTGATGATGGGATCTTCTCTCGATTTGTTTATCTTAGGGGTTGGGAGTATGTACGGTCTTACACCGCACATTTTTACCACCACACGTTAACGCCTAATTTAGGTCGCGCGTCAGCAACTTTAATTTACCTTTTAATTGTAACATATTATTTTCGGAGATTATTATCGGCTACGGTCGAGGAAAGACCCATCTACTTTAACTAAAACTAAACTTATATTTAACTAACTACGTGAATAAAAGTAAATAGTGACGGATTTCTTTCCTTTATCTCCACTACGGAAACAACTTAACTTCAAGCCAGCAACTAAATACAAACCTTCAACTACAACTATCAACTTCTTCCTGTACGGGGTCCGTGGTCAACTAAGCGGAACTCGTACAACATGTTTGAAATAGGAAGATAGACAGAGGCTCGCTTCCATCTTCAGCCTTATCAATATTTAACATCAGGTATGGTGAAGGCTAATAGTCTCCCCGTCGTTCATAAAAAAAAAATATCATGTTTCTTTGCTATTTGCGCGAAACACAGAAACAGGTATGTTACAGTCAAAACTCATAACCGGTCAAACCCACTTTTGCCTGCAAAAATCAGGTAAAAGTGGTGTTGACCGATCCCCTTAGTAAAAAACGGTTTTGACCGATGTCCGTAGTCAATAACAGTTTTGACTGCAAAAATCAGTCATAAGTGATTTTGCCTGATTTAAAATTCAGACTATCGGTCAAAATTCATAGAAAAGTAAGGTGATTAGTGAAAATTACCTCACCATAAAAAAACATCACGATCACACTAAGAACTGCCTCAAGAAAAGCTGCTGTTGGAACCGGAAGAACAGGACAGACGCACGATGTGTATCTTATAAGGGCTGTAACAATAACAGATATTTGTACAAGAATTATTTCACAATTTTAAAGGTAGAAGGGGTCCCGTGCCTATGCTAATAACCTTATGTCAACTCCTCATCACCTTTTACAAAATGCTGCTTTTCCCGGTGCAGGTACGTTACTTATTGAGGAGTTCTCCCGATACTTCATCACCAGCTCCACTTTATCACATGCATTGAGTCGAGCATAAATTGGTTATGAACCACATCAAAGTAATCGTATCGCTTCGTATTTCGTACTTAGTATTTAATAGTTCCGATGACCATTTGTGGTCTTCATCATCAGTTTCACTTCACCAAATGGTGGTTTTCGGACGCATATGCTTAAGTTACTATAGAAAACACCGAAATCGCTATAGGAGTGCCCATAATATTTGAAGAGTTCCCGGGATTTCTCCAGGATTCTATCATCAGATCCTGACATGATGACAACGGAATCACATGGGAAGTATGCCCTTTCGATCAAAAAAGAATTACTCAAATCGGTCCAGCCGTCTTCGAGTAATCGAGTAACATACATAAAATAAAAAAATCCGTCAAATTGAAAACCTCCTCCTTTTTTTGAAGTCGGATAAAAAAGGTTTGCTGTACAATTCCAAGAGTCATAACAGTTAAGCCTATGTAAACAAGTAATACCTACCTTAGGTACTACAGTATTTTTCTTTATAGTTACCTTTCGTATAAGTTTTTTTTAACAAAAGCTACGTATTCCTCCTAAATAGATAAGCAGAATATTAATTTGTTTGATTTTTATGATGAGTATTCTAATACTAACTTAAGTAACACGTTATATCAGTGCTTCTGGGTTATTCTGACCATCAACGAATGACCCAGAAGTTAATTTTGCTGAGACAGGGCCTATTAGCAGCACACATTTTGTTATGTTGTACCTAATATAAGTATCGTTATACGTACATCTTATGTTTTGGCGCGCACTGTTAATTAAAATAAAACAACTTTTACGGATATCAAACGCGCTATATTTCCACGAACTAAGTTGTAATTGTCCGTATTTTTAGGTTTTTTAGGGGTTTTTTGATTTTCCGGACATTTCGGCACCTTTACAGCTGCCGTGGTCACGGGATGACGTGGTCAGTCATCCCGTGACCACGGGGTCATATCCGTAAAAGTTGTTATATTTAAAAAAGTATTGTTTTTTTTTTGTCCTAATTAAGTACCTACTTGTCTCATTGTATTACTGTTTTTTGTGTGTGTGTGTGTTGTTAATAAATGGTCTATTCTATTCTATTGTTATTTTGTAACATGTTATAATTTTCCTAAAAACATAACTAGAACTAAACATGTTGGTATGTCAGATAATTAAACGATTTCGTTATACGTATAGTTTTTTATTAATAAATATATGAAGTAGTTTTGACTATAATTTTTAGTCTAAAATCGGTGTATAAACCACTTTTATACACCGATACAATTCATACCCTAAACTTTGCAGTCAATAGTGGTTTTGACTAACGTCCATAGTTAAAACCACTTTTGGCTGCAAAAAATAGTCAAAATTGTTTTTAACTAAGGGCATAGGTCAAATCTATTTTTTACTGACTTTTGAAGTCAAAACTGGTTTTGACCGGTTATGAGTTTTGAATGTAACATAAACATACAGCCAATACCTTGCTATTACGTTGTCAAGCATCAGTCCAATACATTTTCCTTGGTGTGTTTTAAGTTTCTTCTCACTATCATCGTGCCTGATTTCGAAGCGCCAAGTCGCTATACAAAAGCGAAATAGCAGTGAGAAAACGAAGCGCGGGAGCAAGACCGATTTTGCAGATTAGGCAAAAAGACCACGAAATCGCTTCGTAGTAAAGAACTACAGAGATTTAAAGAGACATGAAACTGTAGGATGCTAAATATTATTGGTGTCAAATAATTAAACCAATTCCCAATAGTAAATGGAACCCCATTTGAGAATAATCTTGAAATTTCGTATTTTTAGGGGTCTTTTCAAAAAGAAAACGTGTTGATACAAAATCATAAAATCGTGTTTCTGAAACTTTAAAAAACTAGTTATAGGTATGAAGAAATAATTATTTGATAAAAATGATTAAATTGTCATTAAATTATATTATTATTGAAATAAAACAACTTTTACGGATATCAAACGCGCTATATTTCACGAACTAAGTTGTAATTGTCCGTATTTTTAGGTTTTTTAGGGGTTGTTTGATTTTCCCGACGTTACTACGTTTCCTGGCGATAATGTAAAAGTTGTTTTATTTCGCAAAAACATAAGATATATTATTATTATTTAGTTTTTAGGATTTGCAACGCCCTTGCAGGGTTCATATTGCAAGCTATTCTGTACCTACTTATAGGACCAAAAAGTACCAATATCTTATGAATATGACTAAATATATATCTTATTACCAGATTTGTAACATCTCTAACCGCTCTATAGTTTTATAATCATAACAAAAAGTACGTTCTTTGTCCGTACAGCGTATTAAGTACTGTTACATAAATAAATAAATAAATAAATTCTTTATTTACTCTTCCACAATCTTTATATATTATAATGGCGGTTTCTTAACATAAAAATATAAATCATTAACAAAGATTGTGAGAGACTGGTGTCTGAACTAAGCGTTAAGCCTGTATCTCAGTACACCAGTACTCTCCCCCCTGAAGGGAGAATAAGTTGAACATAATATTTAAAGTTATTAACCCACTTGCTCCTACTGTGTCTTTAACGACACACCAACTTAAAAAAAATATTCTGTTGTACGAGGGTACTTTATTTTTTTATTTTATATTGCTACTTGCTGTTAATGCCTTAGTCAGTCATAGTAAAGTGGTAACCGTGATATGCAGTTTATTGTTTTTGTGCAAAATGAGGTTAAATTACGTGCTAATTAAAATTATAAATACAGGGTAATTTTAAATATTGTTTTATGCTGTTTTTAACTTATTTGTTATCTAATTATCAATAGTCGGTTCCTAATAATCTCGAAAATAAAAAAATACGGTATATTTATAAGATATTTATCAAGTATTTTCGTTTTACTTTGTCTGTTCCGTAAAAGACACAGTAGGAGAATGTACTACTATCAGTAGTACTTATATTTGTTACAGGGCTTTACGACAACCTTTCACTCTGAACGAGATTACTGAGAAATAAGAGCAAAATGATGAAAATATAGTTCTAGACTCTATAACTATCATCATCACATTCATATCAGCGGCATGAGAACGACTGCTGGGTATGGGTAGCCATCGAAAAATCGTTGTGAAGATCCTCTAGGCCCTAAAGATCTTCACGTTGATCGGTCGTTGGCGGGCTGCCCTCATCCAGGAGCTTTCCGCGATCTTCATCAGATCATTGGTCCACCTTGTTGGGGGCCTACTTACAGAGTCGCCATTCTAGAACCACCCCGCCTCATCCGCTAACGGTTCTTCTCGCTATGTGTCCCGCTTACTGCCACTTCACCTGAACAATTCTTCGAGGGATGAAGGGATTACTTTTGATTCCTGCGGAACTCCTCATTTCTGATTCGATCAAGCAGGGAAACGGCAAGCATGTCTTTCTACATTGCACGCTGGGTGACGTTACCTTACATCATGCCTCCGCAAAATTGTAAGTAACGGATGAAGACTCTGGACTTCTGGAGACAACATTTTGTTTTTCTTCAAAATGTCCCTGGGCCTTAACTCGGTGCACTTGCTGAATATGTAACATGACTTCTTTGATGAATGTAAGTTGAGTCATTTTATTATTTCCCATGCTGGACTAAACGTGAAAGAAAGTATAAAATGCGTCTAATGCGGGTACATAGAGTAAAAGTCTTCCAACTGCCAGGGCTGATGAATGAAGGATATTCGAAAACTATTGTAAACGATGAGCTGGCAACCTGTCGCTATTGCCTAACGTCTAACCGCCTCTGTGATCTAGTGGTACAACCACCAGTATCAGACCCAGGGGTCCCGGGTTCGATTCCCAGCGGGAATACATATTGTATTATATATGTGTGTACTACCACCAGGTAGGTCTTGGTCTAAGACCGTCTGGCTAGCTACCACCATCTTATCTAAGTCTGACGCCATAACAACAATGTTTTCAGAAATTTTGTGTTCCGGTAGTTAGAGATAAGATAGCCGTTCCTCAGTGATTGAGGATTTCGAGAGGGGCTCGCTTCCATCTTCAGCCTTAACACTACATAACATTAGGTATGATGAAGGCTAAGAGTCTTCCCGTCGTTCATAAAAAAACGCCTTAATACCTGCGACCCAACCAATGCCAAATATGGCGTCGTCGAGGTGTGGATATGAGAGTGATTCTTTGGGTGTTTTACTTTATTTCTCCTATTTATGTCGAAGCCTACTGAAATCGACGTAGTGAAAGATCATAGTAGTAGATTCTCCTACTGTGTCGTTTACGACACGGCATTTTCCAGCTTTTCCTGAACTGAAATATTTTTTTAATTATTTTTTATCAGTTTTATGTTTCCGTTCTGTGAAGTATATGAAATTTCAAATCAATTGTGCAAAAAAAGTTAATTCAGGAACAAGTGGGTTAAGTTGAACATAATATTAAAGTACATTTCATAAACCAGAAGAGGTGTTAAAACACAAAGAATTTAACTACTTTAAATAAACAAAACTTAGAGGACTAAAGCTCAGGTGCCTAACAAAAACTATGAAATTAATAACAGCAAAGAATCGTCTGGAAAAGCATTTGGGTAGACAATAAGCAACTGTATTAGTGGGTCTATAAGAAAATATAACAAAGAGATTGATAGTTGTATCTGAAGAACAGTAAGCAAAGAGTATATAGGTAATATCTAAGCATGAAGAAACAAATCATGTAATGGTGCGTATGAGATCTTCTGATTCCTGATATGTTTGTTTTTGTAAAAATTGGGTAACAAGTGTTTTACAAATGTTTTTTGTCAAATGGCTGATATTTAACTTGAGGTGCAATTTCTTATAACAATAAGGACCAAGAAAGTGGAAAAACATGGTACTTCTAACCTCTTTCTTGTGTTCTGGAGGTCTAACTCTCTAAGCACGAAACCTGTAGTTTCGGCCTAAGTTACGGACGTTTCCTACTCCGTATCACCTACGGACAGCTTATTAGTTCGGAGACCCGAACTAAGAATAAATGGGAATACGTTTTGACATTGTTCCTATTCACAATGTGTTTGTGCCGTTTGTTTAAAACTAGTACATCCGAAATCAATAGAGGAAAACTTACGGGCGGAGGCCCGTATCTTAGTTGACGAGCTTAGAGAGTAGGCCTCCTGTGCCAGCCGAACTCAGTAGCACTTCAAACCTTTCTTGCTGGACGATTTTGAATTTCAATTTATTTTTTGTTCTTGAGCTTTGAGTTTTGTTATAACCGCCTCTGTGGTCTAGTGGTACAACCACCGGTATCAGACCCAGGGGTCCCGGGTTCGATTCCCAATGGGGGTATATTGTATTCGGTTTGGTTGGTGGTAGGACTTTTTGTAAGTCCATCTGGCTAGCTACCACCATCTTATCTAAGTCTGACGCCATAACAACAATGTTTTCAGCATTGTTGTGTTCCGGCAGTTAGAGATAAGATAGCCAGCTCCTCAGTGATTGAGGATTCCGGGAGAGGGTCGCTTCCATCTTCAGCCTTATCAATACTTAACATCAGGTATGATGAAAGCTAAGAGTCTCTTGCAGTACGAAACACGTAACATGCCTCTTTTAACCATTTTCCGGCGTCTCAAACACATACATTTATTAAGCACGACGAAGAGAATTATTTTCCAAGTTAAACTAAGTAAGTTAGTTGGCACTAACTTGTTTTCTTCCCCCATTCCTTAGTGCGCCGCTTTTTAAATTGGCTTTGCAGTTGCACGGCAATCTTAATTTAGTATTTCAGCATTATTTTTTTACCAAGTTAAAAGTTTATACTTATGAATTTTGAAAGGCGGCGCGAACAATGGCCGATTTGTTGAGTTCTGCAGGTGTTTCTTGTAACCGATAAAAAAAAAGACAGAAGGTTATCACGTCACTCGTCGAGTTGCACAGCAGAAACTTGTTACTGTTTCAGCACACAAGTACTACGCGAACGGACGAGCGCATTCCAAATTTCACGGCAGATCATTTCTTTGCCCACATCCACGCGTAATGCTATTACAAGAAATAACATTAAATTTAAACTAAAATATTATTTTTTGTGTATATTATGATAAAATTTGTTGACAAAACACTGTCGGACCTTTAACATTTAAGTTTGATTTGCGATTAGGATAATTGTATAAAATAACACATAACTTCTTATTGCATACGTATGAATCTAATAGGTACTATTCACAAACCTAAGTGGTTTACATAGTGCTTTTTTTGTAAAATATTTAGTGTATTAGTGGTATGGTAAAAAAAAATTATGTATGTTCACCGATCATTCAAAGACGGCTGGACCGATTGGAATGATTCAAACGCTAATAAATCAGGTTTATTCCCAATTGGTCCCATTTTTTGAAATTTGGAATAGCTCAGTAGTTTCAGAAAATCTTGAAAATAGTGTCGTTTCCGTTATTTATTTACCTAGATGACATAATTATAGATGACAAGTTCATACCGATTTTTAGTGTAGGTAAGTGCTTATTCTAAAATCTGTTGCTGATTGGTTTTCTGGATGGGTTGATTGTCGCCATGAGACTAGTTGCTTTTTTCTAGTATATTTTCTTGTTTAATATTTATCACATAAAAATAGCATTGTAAAATGTTATAATAAGTGCTTTCAGCATTATTGTCTTCTGACAGATCATAGCCAGTTCCTCAATAGTTGAGTATTTCGGAAGAAGTGCAATTCCACTCTTTGTCTTAGCATCACCTAACATCAGGTAGGTATGTTCATTACGTTTCCCCGTGGATAAAAATTAAAAAAATATCCAAGTGCGGTCGCGGGCCACGCGCAGTATAGGGTTCCGTAGTTAGCCTTTATAATAGTTTAAAATTGTCAAACTTACGACAATATATGTGTCTTTTCAATGGAATTTGTACCTATGACAACGTGATTTTTTTTTTGTTAATCGACTATTGCTCGTTAACCTGTATAGTCTCTCTAGCAGTGATAGTTTTCATTTGAACTTTATAAAATTTTGCACCTTAGAGCTTAATATTTCGAAAACAGATCCCTAAATCAAAAAGTGGTCTTCTTAATCCTATAATATTTTTAAAGACCTATCCAACGACACTCCACTTTATGAGATTAATGAGAAAAGAATTTCATCCCCAAGATACATGTAGGCACTTAAAAAATATTTTTCAAAATTTTATTCTAGCACATCTTTGGCGTAATAAGTATTTATTTTCTTGCCAAATCACAGCTCTCTAGAAGTAAGGACCTCTGAGCTAAGCCGCGGAAGGACAGAAAGACAGTCAGACGGACAGACAGACAGGCAGACGAACAGACAGACAGGCAGACGGACATGGCGAAACTATAAGGGTTTCTTGTTGGTTTTAATTGTTGGTTTCTGTGCAATACCGAACCCTAAAAACCAGAAGTGCTACCACTAGATATAATTAAAATAATCATCATCTTCTTAAGGAAGAAACTTAAGGACACATTTTTACACAAAATTATTTTCAGTATCTGGCCAGATTTAATAAAATCAATATGCTCTTCATTCTATAAGTTTTTGTACTACGGATTTTGTATTAAATTTTGAACTTTCAGGTGATAGCACCTGTCCGAAACTGCAAATATTTATGAAATCTGACGAAGTTTCACTGTGTCGATGCTACTCGTTCGATAGGTAGATTAGGTTAGTTTGAACGAACAAAACTTGTTATATTAGAAAATATTATATAAAATCCGTTTTTCGGAAAAACCTTGTAGAAAACTATAAAACTGATAAATAAACTTTTGTTTTCGGATTTCGAGGTAGCGCCATTTTTTAAGGTAAGTTCAAATTTATTTTTGTGACGTAGTTATTAGTTACTAGCAATGATATACGTAAAATACCATGAGTAGGAGTTTTTGTATTAAGAGCGATAGATAAAGAAATAGTAGGTATTAAACAAATATAGGTATTTTCTACTAATATAACACTAATAGTAAAAAACTTCAGAATACTCTTCTATCAAATTAAAATATAGTTTTTTCATAAAAACAAAACATCCCTAACTGTATTGTATTTTAACCTCACATGCTTGGAAAAGGAGGTTTTGTCATTCAATTTTTGCTTGGAAAATTTCCGGCCTAGTATGGTAAAGTATTTTTTTTATTTAGAAAGAAAAATACGTCGTAATGCTTTCCGAATCGCACTATTGACTTTTTGTTTTTTATTTTTTTTATTCCTTTTTTTAATAACTTTGAATTAATTATAATACTCCGTTTCGGTTTTATAACAATACAATTAAACTATTTGTTATAGGAATTTTAATTGACAGTGGGTGAGATTTCGCAACCTTTGATTGGATTTCGGAACGTGACAAAAAATTATATTTTTAAATTATCTTGCACCTAAACATTTACGGAATCGTTTTTATTTTTATTGCATGTAATATTTTATTCCTATTTTAAACAACTTTGAATTTACTATAATACCGCCTTTTTATTATTTTAGTAATTTAAATCATAAAAACATTAAGAATATGGTACATATATTTAGATTAAAGAATTTTTTTACCGGAAGTTGACAGCGCAGAAAACCTAAAAATTTCCTCGCTGTTGTAAGGTGAAAAATTTGTTGTGAAAAAGTGTTGCGCTCAGCAGAAAAGTTTTTAGCGTCTCGTACATTTGAAACTAATGTTCATAGATTGAAACCCTCGCTACGCTCAATCTTTGAACAATCCTGGAATCTTTCACTTGCTCAGGTTTCAATAGAGGTAACTCGCTGCCAAATCCAACTTTCCAGCTTTACATAACATAGAACTATTCTTTTGTCAAACACAACAAAACAAAAAAACGTTATTTCCTAAAAACCGGTTTGACTTTCGACAGCTAATAGTTTCGAAAATAGAAAATTTTCGCAAATACATAGCTATCGATCTCTGAATACAGCACTTAACTTAGCACCCTTTAACTTAGGGGAAGTGGAGCTGAAGTCTCTGAAGGCCGCCACAATTTAAGGCCTCCACGATGTTCAGTAAGGCCTACGTCAAATTCGCATCAATAAACACTTTGCGACAGTTCGGGAAGAGCTATGAAGTGTTGACGCGGCAGTTTGTTCACAATCTTATTACTTGTATCGAACTCGTTCACAATTACTTGTATCAATAGTTTGTTTAATTTTCAAGAGTTTTCAAAGCGTTTTCAAAGCGCTTTTCCCTATTTCTTTTCGAAAAAATGTTTAAGCGAATTTACACAGTTGCTCTTGGAAACGTCTTTGCTGAATCTTTTGTCAGATGGTAGCAATGATATTGTGATACATTTGTTTACAGTCTGTTTTGTTTTTATAAGTTTGAAAATTCGCATAACACAATTTTTGACTTGGTAGTTTAAACGCAGGGTGTGTGTTTTAAACTGACAAAATCAGTCAAAGTACCTAATTAATTAGATGAATATTATCAATGAAGGTTGTGACTTTTTGGGTTCTGTTATTGTGGCGGTGCACTGTCGTTTCATGTGTTTTAATTTATGCTTTTGTTATTTTGTACTGGTAAAATATATTAATATTATGTTACATTAGTAGTCATGGCGAGTAAATTATCAATTTATTATCAAAACTGCAGAGGGGTTTGCGTACCAAACTACAAACACTTTTTATGAATATATTGGCAGAAGCTTATGATGTAATATTTTTAACAGAATCTTGATTGACTCCTACTATTGTTGACACTATGATAGCCGACTCTCGTCACAAGGTGTATCGTTCTGATCGTGACCTCGGTGCGACCAAGAAATCGGACGGTGGTAATCGCGGTGCGTTCAATTCTGTCTATTCAGCGATGTACGCTGGAATATAATTCTGATGCGCGTTTTACCCCCTAACATAGACTACGTTTTGCTGCGGATTCCGTCATCGAAAGGGCTCCATATAATCTGTGCAATTTACATACCGCCTACACAGCCCTGTCTTGTTTATAAGATGTTTTTAGAATCACTCCTAGAGAGTAATTCTTTCTTGTGAAGTTGACTATTTTTATGTAACGAGAGATTTCAATATACCCTCCTTGCACTGGGAGCTTAATAATTTGTCTAAAGTAGTTCCTATCCTAACTCGTGATAGTGGTGAAATTGATAGTAGAAAACGAAAAATATGTAGCATGATTCCGCAAGAAAAACTTACATGTAAGCACCGAGACCACGGTGTTGGTATTGCACGGTCTAACAACTCTTGAGGATGCTCCGTGTGTAAGGGAAACACGTGTAGAGTAGTCGGTGAAGGTGTAAGGTATGTCACTGTGTTGCATCTGCATTTATTTGCTTGATCTCTAGCATCATGTAAGTTTTTCTTGCGGAATTATGCTACATATTTTTCGTTTTCTACTAAGATATGGATTTCCGCGTAAGTAACGCCTGATTCTATCATATAGTGAAGTTGATAGTTATATTGTAAACTTGCTTTCTCTTTTACAGTGTTCGCAATTTAATACGCTAGAAAATAAAAATGGGCGCACTCTAGACTTATTTATATCTAACTCACCTGACTCTATCTGCGAACCGGTGCATTCACCTCTGGTGCGGTTTGATTACCATCATCCCCCATTTTATGCGGTTGTCTCTTTGCGTCATCTGACCAGTTACATGCCTGAATGCAAGTTACCTAAACATCGCTATCATGATGCCGATTATTCTGTCATTAATGGAGAAATTGCAGACATTGACTGGCAGACTCTTCTTGGAAGCTTGCCAGTGATAAAGGCGGTTGAATGCTTTTACGAAGTTCTGTTTGGAATCATTAATAAAAACGTCCTCCTCAGGCCTATCAAATCCAACCATTATCCTATCTGGGTTGAATGTAATATAACAAATATAACTTTTTCTCAAGATGACATACTTACTGTTTAAGCCTTTGGATGTCACTAAGGGTCCAGGCCCTGATGGCATACCGCCACTTTTCCTTAAGCTTACTGCCGACAACATTAGTGTTCCTCTTGTAATACTATACAACAAATGTATGTCGGAGGAAGTGATGCCTTACGTTTGGAAAACTGCAAATATAACGCCGGTATACAAAGCAGGCTCCAAGGCAGGATAGGTATTTAACTATCGTCCAATATCATTGTTATCCATCATACCGAAGGTTTTGGAGAGACTAGTCCACGACCCGATTAACACTGACTTGCAAAACATCATACTTCCACAGCAACACGGGTTTGTAAAAAAGCGCTCAACAGTAACAAACCTGCTTGTTTACACTAACTTTTTATTTAAAAGCATGGATCAACAAATTCAGGTTGATACAGTATACTCGGACTTCTGCAAAGCCTTCGATAAGGTGGATCATGAAATTCTCCTCAGGAAAAATGCTTTTAATGGAATACGAGGAAACCTTTTAAGATGGTTTTAACATGGATGGTCTTATGTGTTAAATAGAAGTCAAAGGGTGTAAATAATGGGTATGCGTCTGATATCACAGGGGCAACCTTAGGGGTCCCGCAGGGTTACATTTTTGGGTCTCTGCTCTTTGTTATCTTTATAAATGATATCAATATATGTTTTACGCATAGTAATTTCCTGCTATATGCAGATGATTTAAAAGTTTTTAAACAAATTAAAAATATTTATGACTGTATGGAACTTCAACAGTATCTAAATCGTCTAAGTAACTACTGCATTCAAAATAAATTACAATTGAGCATCCCAAAATGTAAATTCATAACTACCACCAAACCCACTGAAAGGCTAGTGTTGAGGGATACTAGGATAACGGATATAAATACATATAATTATACATATATAAGTATTTTTGTGTAAAAATATATATAAGCGTCCATGACTCAGGTACAAATGCTCGTATTCATCATACAAACATTTGCCCTTACCGAGATTCGAACCCGGGACCTCAGAGTAAACGACACCTTGAAACCGTTGTACGTACCACTCTACCACGGAGGTCATCAAAATGTATGTTTGTCAAATACTCAAACATCATTTTGTTTTTAGGTTTAAACAATGCCACATCCTCCTTATTTATATTCCGCTATCTCCGTTAGAACCTTCTTAGGAAAATTAAGTTTTTAGCAGCAAAGTGTCCCGCCTTTCAAATCACAAATCATTAACCAGTTATGAAAGGAGGAGTTTTCACGGTCATTTGACAGCCTTTAAAATTATTCCCAACTTTCCTAGGCGTCAAGTCAATTTACGAAAATCATTATTGAATAAATTTATTTAAGCGATTTTTGTTTTCCTTGTGTTATTTTCATAATGTCGAGTTTGTTTTAAGTTTATGATTTTGTAATTTTTGCATTTTTCAATGCTATTTTTATACTTATGGTAAATTTTGTTTTACGTTTTTTGTGCGTTTACACGAACTGTCAATTTGTTTGTAGGTACCTCAAACTTGCGATATATGGTACACAAAAAGTTATCGTGTTTTTATTTTAAATTGTTTATCTACCTATTATAAATTAGTATAAGTCCCACTTATACCCCTACATTTATGTGTTTCAAAACTACAATTTTGTCTTATATCTTTGAGGGGAGATCCAAAAGTTGGAATGGGAGGGATGGTTCATTTGTCCAGGGGGTCAATTCTGCAATTTTTTTGTCAAAATCGTCTCTCAGTGGTGTTTTAATAGTAGTGTTTAATTAAACTGTTGTAACAAGTACTGTGTAAAACAGGACTACCATTGAAACACCATTGTAATACGATTGTGACTAAGCATTAGCAGAATTGGGCCCCAGGTACAGGAGCTCTATTTTTGATTCACTCGTCTCGAGGATTCTACAGATTTTTGTGCGACGTTTGAGTTTCCGTATTCCGTAAAAGCGACCTTGCATGTATATACTTAACTTCGCTTTTCACCTGTCATACCGTCTCCCAACGCGAGCGCTCGAGGGGCAAAGCGAAAAGCATGCTATGTCTACGTATGCAAGGTCGCTAATCGCCTGATCGCCTCCTCGTTCGCCTCGCCACTCGCGCGACGGGTGATTCAAAAATAGAGGTCTAGGTAGGTATTGATTGAGCACCTCATCATGTGTATATATTCTAACTTTTAATGTAATCGGGTCATTAATATTTTAGTTATTAAACGTTTAAACGTGCAAGTTGGTAGGGAAGACAAAAACAAATCAAGATTTTGTCGAATGTTTTCATCGGCCTTTGGAGCTCAGTGGCGAGATAAAGATGAAGTTACAGTCCGAATTAATAATGAAGATAAAAGCTATGTTCACCGCCGTAACTTTATAAGATGAAGGAGTTGATACAATAAATAAATAGATAATCACACCAATTATCTAGCCCACGTTAAGTATCATGAAGAACTTGTGTTATGGATACTAGATAACGGATAAACATACTTATATACTTTTTTTTTGTAAATACATACATAATATACATATTAAACATCCCTTTAACAATGCCTTTTTTATACAATGGCATAAAAAGGCATTGCGCCGACCATAGGGGCTGAGTTGGTGGAAAAATGTTTGCGTCTGTATTTTTGTGTTTTACTTATCGACTATGTATGCGGTGATAATGTAGCCGTACAGTACTAAGCTTCATTTATTAGAACATTTGGAGGGTTTCATAAAAGAAAAACATGAGAAACGGTTTGCTTTTTGTCAAAAATGCATCTGCATATGCAACTCACAAGAGTCACGTTGTAACGGCGTTTATTCACCGATGAAGCTTCGAACAACTTCATCAACCTTTTTATAAAAAATCAAAATCAAAATCAATATCATTTATTCAGTCTAGGCTGTTACAAGCACTTATGAACGTCAAAGAAGCTACGCCATCGGTTCACAAACCCTACGGCGGGAGACCTTGTAACGAGAAGAACCGGCAAGAAACTCGTCAAGGGCTGTTTTTTTCTCCCTGTTTTATTTCATACAGAGTCGTCAAATTGAAAAGTGACCTTAACATATCAGTAAGGTCAATTTCCATCACAAAAGGAAAATGCTAATGAAAATATTACATTTTATGGTTATTGTAAACGTAAACAATTTTTAACTGGCAAAGAAAGACTTATCTATCATACATTACAACATTTCCCGCACCACAAGACTACTACACTGCAAGTTGTGAGGTACATACAGGTCAGTATCAATTTATTTTAGATAAAAATATTTAGGCTTTAAGCACAGCATTAAGATAAGCAGACTGAGGTAGACCCATTTCCGCTGGCGGCACCCGTTCACGAGCATGACGCATGAACCAGCCATCGCTTCGCTCAACCATATTTTAGGGAACGTAACGACCCGCCTCACACGACACCGCCGAAGAAACGTTTGAGTGAGCATGACGTACTTCAGGTACTTATGTTAAGCTGCATAAATATAAAAAAACACAATGGCAACAGCAAAAAAAGAAAGATAAAAGTGCCTTAATGTAAGACACAACACAACCTACAATGTCACTAGAAGACGCATCAGCTGGGTCACAATCTCAATCGTAATTAAAGTTAAAAAAAAAAAAAAAAAAAAAAGCTTTTATATATTTGGAATAATTGAAAACATTATTTAGCTTTGTTTACCCTGATCAAGCAGTGCCACGCATCTCAACTCAAAACATAAATAACATAAAATCAAAACAACATATATCTCTACACATTTTAACACAAGCAAACATGAGCAGACCCATCCCGCTGGCAGCACCCGTTCACGAGCATGACGCATGAACCAGCCATCGCTTCGCTCAACCATATTTTAGGGAACGTAGCGACCCGCCTCACACGACACCACCGCAGAAATGTTTACAGAGAGCATGACATACCCAAGCAACCTGTGTTAAAAGTTGAATCTAATACTTTACTAAACATTAATTGAATGACACTACAATTTCGAAAAAACAAAACTAAATATTTATGACCAAGCTGTCTCGTCATTCAAGTAATCTTTTATAGTATAATATCCTTTTTTAAGAAGACAATCTTTTACATTCATCTTAAACTTTTCGAAAGGCAAATCCAAAATATTATCTGGAATTTTATTATAGATACGTATACCTAGACCCATAAAAGATCCAAGGACCTTCTTTAATCGGTACCGAGGCATAACAAGTTTATTTCTATTTCTAGTATTGCGATCGTGCAAATCACCATGTTTGATATACAGGTTGATATTACGACGTACAAAAAGAATACAATTTAAAATAAATTGAGAAGCAGTTGTCAGTATACCAATTTCTTTAAATTTTTCCCGAAGAGATGTTCTGGAACCCAGTTGATAAATGGCCCTTATAGCTCGTTTTTGTAGTATAAATATTGTATTAATGTCAGCTGCTACTCCCCACATAAGAATATAGTCCCTGGAGACCGACTGCCTAACGATATATGTAGCTTGTGCTATCGCTATAATCAAACTTTATACTCTCATAAAACCCTTCAACGATAGGGTTTTTTCTATCCATCTATTGGATTCACTGTACCTAAGAATACAAGTGTCACCACTCCCTTACATGCCAGGGATGTCGTAAGAGTCGACTAAGAGGCTCGACGCATTGAAAACCTGTACGAGAGAAGGACAACTTGAAACAAACCCTCTACCAACCCGTCTGGCCATCGTGGTAGCAGTAGGCTAATAGCCTCTTATGAACAACACAACAGGCGTGAGCTAGGAGAGGCCTATGTCCAGCAGTGGACGTCCACAGGCTGATGATGGATTTTTTTTTTTTTTTTTTTTTTAATTTATTTAATTTACAAATACAATTTAAATGCTGAAAAACACACTTTAAACCACAAAGATTTGTCTAGTGTGCTAGATAAAAGTTGAGTTCGCTACAGCTATTACCATAAATAAAAGAATAAAAGATTACAAGTAAATAATACGAGCCGTAAAACAATATTTTGTCTCATACTAATAAATAAACAAGTCGACAACTATACAATTATACAAGTATGAACCGCATCGAGCCAAGCAAATATTCTACGCGGGAAAGAGAAAGTGGAGTGCAACTGTGATAATAATATGAGCTGTGACAGTGAATGATTGAAGTTGAAGCGATCGACCGGTTGAAGGTCATGCGTGTTCATGCGCACACAGGCACACAACACAGTGTGCATCGCTCGCAGCTACATGCTGTTTAAAAAGTATAATTTTAATTTATTTTTTATGTTGTTTTTTGTAATGCATTTTTTCGCGGACGCATCAATGCTATTTATTAAACGAGGAACCAAGTAATACGTTGTCCGTTTTCCGTATACATTAAAAGCTTTTGAGGTTATTAATTCTTCGTTAGTAACTTTTCGGGTTGTAATTTTATGACTAATTTTTTGTTGGATTGCAGAATTGAAGAACTGTTCTTTTAGAAGATAGTACTTAAATTTTTGATGTATAGGTAGAACTTTGCAGTGTTTGAAAAGGTGGTATTCATTATTTTTATATTTTTCTTTGACTGCTGGTGATACGATTTTCTTTAGAATTCTAAACTGGCAGCTTTGAATTTTATCCAGGTAAGTCTTAAAAGTCCTACCGTAGCTGGTAATTCCATAGTTAATTATAGAATCAGCCAACGAGTTGTAAAGCAATATCAGTATTTTGTATGGTATTCTCTTTTTTATTATTGTTATATTAGCTAGAAATGCTCTTAGTCTATCACAGATACTATTGATATGTGGAAGCCAACTAAGATGGCTATCAATTACTACGCCAAGATAAGTATGCTTGTCCACTGTTTCAATTACAGGGCAAGTGCACTTTTGTTTTTGTAAATGGAAACATACGTGATCATGAGCTATAAGTTTTTTATCTGTGTTAGCTAAGGTTTTGATAAAGGGTGATCGAATGTGCACTAATTTTGTTTTGTCGGCATTTAGAACAAGTTGGTTGTCATGACACCATTTAATAAGGGAGTCGAAATCTTGTTGAAGTCGTTCAAGAGCCACTTCAATATTTTTGTCAGCTACGACTAAACACGTATCATCCGCATATTGATATGATGTACAGTGTTTTAGTACATTATTCATATCGTTGACATATGCTATGAAGTGTACTGGACCTAAAACTGACCCCTGAGCTGTGCCTTCCGTGACAGGTAAGACATCACTTTTTGCATCATCTATTTTAACGTAATAAGACCTATTTTTAAGATAATCTCCACACCACTTAAGCGCAGGACCTCTAATTCCAGAGTCTTCAAGTTTTTTTTGTAGGTGTTTATGATTTAAGGTGTCAAAGGCACGTGAAAAATCAATAAACAGAGCCAAGACATGTTTACGATCATTCACGTGACTATTAATTTCATCAGAGAACTTAGAGAGTAGTGATGTGGTACTTTTGAGGGGTTGAAAACCATACTGATTAGGTGTAATAATTTTGTTTTTGTGATAGAAAGTATGTATCTGGTCACATAAATACTTTTCAATAATTTTGTCTATAGATGGTAATAGGGATATTGGACGATAATTTGAATTCACTATTGCATTTTTAGTATGAAAATGATAGCGTCAGCGAGAGCCCTTGTTCGATACCTATAGCGATAGCACGAGCTATACCGTTTGGCGGTAGGGTAGCTGGATCCAAGTCTATATTTTAAATTCACTGCACTGAAAAAAAAAGGTGCATGGACAAAAATATACGGCGACTTGGAGTGAAGTCTGTAACTTCCACTCAAATCACATTTTTTTTTTCCGATCAGTAATCAATTTATATGAACAATTTTTTTTTTGCTGTAATAAAGTAAATACTTGAAGGAAAAAAAGATTTGGTGTTAACATCAACCGTCTTCCACCCCATTCCACGAACTTATGGACCTCCCCGTGTACCTGTCTATCTTGTTCTAAAATTTAGTAGGTATTGTGGCGGAGTGAAACAATGGCGTTGTGTCAGTCTTTTAAGAAAATGAGACTTATGAGAAATATGAATTGCCGATATTTACATTTAATAAAAGCCTAATAATAATATAGCACTACATCGCCAAATCCTTATTTATATCTGTGACTGCCTTACGACAGAAAAATGAACCTGAATTTCTGCCATAAATGTTGTGCAATGGCGAAATCCTTAAATAATAGGTCCTAAGCCCCTTACTTTCCGCTGCCAGTTGCAGGTGCGTCCAAAGTTACAAGGAATAAGCTACGTGCCACTTTGGAAATAAGTCCGTTTTCAGGTTTTGTATGAAAAAGAAATCCAAAAAAATAAGTTTATGCTTTGAGATAAATTTTTACTAGAAAATATGAACTCGCACGCGCCCCCGCCCTCGCCCGACCCCTCCTCTGAAAACTACTCGCTGCGCTCCTCTGCTGATGTGAGACATGCTTATGGGGCCGTACCGCGCAAGTGGCGTCGGCATCGCAATCGGCTTCATTTGACAGATGGATGTGACACATTGCTGCTTCTTTTTGACACAAATGAAACTTACCGAAGACTAAGAGCAATATGTTACATCCATCTGTCAAATGAAGTCGATGTCGATGACACTTGCGCGGTAATAGCAAGGAGAGGAATAGCCTCTCTTTCAGCTCTCGTTGCTTTCTAGAGACTGAGAAACTTCCCGTTGTAGGTACGTAGTACTTATTAAGGTGATACTCGGAAGAAGTACCAATGTACCTTTTTATATAAAATTATAGGACATTTCTCTTAAATCGCTATAGTTATTTACCTATTAAGAATTGATTTCGTGTTTTTTTTCGCCCAGTCTGCCAATTCGGTCTCGCTCCCGCGCGCGTCGCTTTCGTCGTCTTACGGCTGCGGAAGACCTTGTAACGAGAAGAACCGGCAAAAAAGTTGTCAAGGCCTGCTTTTTTCTCCATAATTTAATCCATACAGAGTCGTAAAATTGGAAAATGACTTCAACACAACAGTAAGGTCAATTTCCCTCACAAAAAAATAAAAAATAAAAGTAAATTTTCTCATTAAAGCGCGTAAATTCCATGGCGTGGTCGTACGTAACTTAATTGGCAAGCGACTCATTTAAATAAATTCTCTCCGTACAGCCAGTTATATTATCTCAAGTGACAATCAAGTAGTATTATATTTATTTTTCCTTTCCTTGCACACGAGGAAAAAAAAGTTGCCATTGACCCACCCGGTGGATTTAAGATGAAAAAAAAAACTTTATTAATAAAAAAAATAAGAATGCACCATCGTTGCCTTTGGTGGCACCGACTCCAAAAGGGTTATTTTTTACTTTTTGATTTTTGAAGTCGGGTTTTATTTTATTAAGTACAAAAAAGTTTTTTGATTTCACTTTTTTTAGAGTTACAATAAGTCCCGCACTTCGGTTTGACTCAAACTAGTAGTGTAGACAACTACTAGTTTGTGTCAAACCAAGAAACGTGATTGGAAGCTAAGTAATCTGTGGAGCTAAATAATATAAGAAAATTAAAAGATGGAACAGAGTTTATTTACATGAAAATAAATATCTAGACCTGGAATAAAGGCTTTAAATGTTGTTTTTTTGTCTTTACAGGTGAGTGATCAATTCTTTACCTAAGATAAAAGTGGAAAAACTAAATGAAAATCATGTTTTTTGTTAATAAAATTTTGTCTTTACAGAAAAACGCAATCGTCTTTATTTCACTCATCAGAGTGTGACATACGTAATAGTATATACGCAACGAATTGATAATCTCCTTCTGTTTTGCAGTCGGTTAAAAATAGCCATAGATCCACCGGTGGATCTTCGTTGTTCGATCCTAACGGAATGACGTTTTTGTCTTTAACAGCTAATAAAAAGAGCTTTTTAGTAGTTCACTAAAGAAAGACTTGCTATAGATTTGCGCTTATCTTTGGCACTCAAACTTTACATAACATCATAAGTTAAAACGTTGGCAGCCTTTTGCACAAAGAAAAATCGAGGGGCAAAAGATCAAATATTCTTTGCGACGAAAGGGGTGCAAATTGCGCCTTTGGTGCAGAAACTAACTTATTTGTCTTTTGAATTGTATATTTGAGGAACTGCCTGTGTTTTGTGCTATAAAGAAAGTTTTGGAACATTCGTGTTATGCCTGCTACGTATTGGGATTTCTTAGAGCGTTATTCGGCATAAGTGAAGGAACTATTGGCGTGTTATTAGTAGTTAGATAGGTACTTGTAATTTGATATATGTGCCCCAATGCTGTCCCAAGCGTGGACAAAAAGCAACCAATCGACATGATTTTTGGCATTCAGTTAGTTAAAAGGGTTATTGGTATTGGTAATGGGCTCTTTTCTCCGCATTTAGACTCCCATTTGGTCCGTTATACGTGAACATAGCATCGGTATGGCTAGTCAAGCCATCCCAGCTCCTTTCAGAAGCTCAGAAGCCTCCTGGGGCGTTCACAGGCTTCTAGGAGCGACCTCACGTCTTTGAGGATTTCTGCCCGTTGTGCGGCTAAACCCACGCACTCCAGGATCACGTGGGCGGCTGTTTCCTCTGCTTCCAGGCATCCCCTACATAGGGGGCTGTCCGTCGCATTCATGATGAATAGTTGTCGGTTTAAAGTTAGGTGACCTGTAAGTGTGCCTACAACTATTCGGAGGTCTGGACGATTAAGGCTGAGCAGTCTACAGGTCAACCGCGGCGAGACTGCAGTCATCGCCAACTTGGACTGTCTACAGCTTGTTTGATCTACCCTACGCTTATTATGTGCAGCACGAGTACGCTGTCTTACCCATGAGCGCAGTTGGCTGAACGGGAGTGGCAGAATGGGTATGGGTCCAGCCACTGTTGTGGAGGATCCCCTTCTTGCCAGCTCATCGGCGGCATCGTTCCCGTGTGATCCACTATGCCCTTTAATCCATTGTAAGGGCGGGGCTAACATAGGCTTATAATAATATAACACTACTTCACCAAATCCTTATTTATATTTATAACTTTTTAATTTTGCATTTTACAATGCTATTTTATGTGTTAAATATTAAACAAGAAAATAGCAACTTGTCTCTTGTCTCATCCCGTCGGGGCGACATGAGACAAGTTGCTTTTTTGTAGTATATTTTCTTGTTTAATATTTATCCATAATTATATCTGTCACTGCCTTAGGGTAAAAAAATGAACCTGAATGTTGTGCAATGGCCAAATCCTAAAATAATAGGTCCTAAGCACCTAACATAGGCTACTTTTTATTCCCACGGGAACGGTAACTACTCGGGTGAACCACGGGCGGAAGCTAGTATAATAAAAAATGGTTATTTCACTAGCTTTTTCTTCTTAATATCAGCTGTAAGACGGATTTAAAAAAAAAAAAGAAAAAAAAAAAAGAAGTTTTCTTGCCGAAACATGGATCTCGATGAAGATCATGCAGTTTTGGTGACCCATCCTGTTACCTAGTCGAACTATCCGGCTAAACATTTAGATAAGATAGGTACTTATATTTACTGATATTTTTTTAGACCATGCAGAGGACCGCTCATGATAATTATAGCCTTTTTGTTCCATTATCTATATAAATAATACGGCAGTGAAGCCGCTGCTCCTCCTAAACTAAAACTCGCACAATCAAGTGCAATACACCGTTAGAAAGGTATTTGTCTGAAGTGGTCGGATAAGTCGAGAAATTTAGCAAAAACTCAAATAAAAAAAATAAAAAAAACAAAAGAAAAAACTTTTTTGAATGTTATTATGTGTTTTTTGCGCATTATGCGCACACGGGTTGCTCGTGAGAGATAATTCAAATACAGGGTGGAAATTTAAAACGGGGCACGAAGGGCGGTACCTTAACCGATGTAGCTACATGAAAACGTTGTTAGGAAACAATCTTTAATTTTTTGAGGAATTTTAAACGCATTCACCGATTTTGAAAAAAAAAAAAAATAGTGAGCAAAAAATTCAGAGTTTTCAAAAATATTTTTTTTTATCGCGATCGATCTTGATTCTCATGAGGATCAAAACACTCTTTGACATCAACTGAGGTATGAGCACTAGGAAAGTCAGAAATCGCGAAAAACTATTTTATACATAGTTATACTGTACTTGTACAAAAAGAAAGACTAAGGGCACAGCGGCACGCCCCGGCAGGCGTTAGGTTACCAATTAGAAGGTTGTTTAGATATTATTTTTATTATTATTGTTTTTAATATCTTTGTATCAATTCTCAATCACTTCAATTAAATTATTGAGAACATTTTTTTCATTTGAAAAGAGGAAAAAAATGTTCTCAAGCATTTGTTAGGATATGCCTGAAAGTATCGTGCCGTGTTTTTCTGGTAGCGCACGGCACGCGTCCCGCCCCGCGCTCGCGCCACACGCAGGCGCATCCGCTTCATCTACCTATCTTATGTTAGCGAATGTATGGAAATAGTTTTTCGCGATTTCTGACTTTCCTAGTGATCATACCTCAGTTGATGTCAAAGAGTGTTTGAGAAACAGGACCGACCGCCATAAAAAATTTTTTTTGGAAAACTCATATTTTTTTCTGCTCACTATTATTTATTTTCAAAATCGGTAAATGCAGTTCAAAATTTAAAAAAAAATGAGGATGGTTTCCTTATAACGTTTTCATGTAGCTACAACGCTTAAGGTACCTTTCGTGCCCCGTTTATCCACCCTGTATAGTATAATTTTACTTGTTTACCGTAGTATGAGCAGTGTTCATCAGAGGCAGTATTCATTATCGGAAATGGGATTCTGCTCAGGTTGAAAACGATGCATTGTGCTTCAATGATATTGATACAATAAAATAAAGAAATTTATTTTTACAACCACTAAACTGAGTTTTATGTTATGTCAAAAACGTAAGATAAATACGGCTAACTGTTGTTGTAATATTAAAAAGTAAATTCCCAGCAGCATTTTTGCAGCTTGCTCGCCGTGTGAAAAGCCTCTTAGAGAATAAATGATCACGCAAGTATAGGTGTGCATGCGATAGGCATACAAACTCGAAAATTATGCAAATCGTAGCTGTAGGCTTTCTGTTTGTATCTGTACTTCCGAAAGGGTAGCTCGGTTCCCCTCAATGGTACTCTGGATAGCATAAAAGTTTGTCTGTGCAGAATTTATAGTAAGTGTAGTGACAAAATATTCGGGCAACGATGTATTATTGTTAGCATTCAGCCATTTCCTTAAATGTGTGGAGGATGGATAGAAGTGCTCGGTAGCGCAGTAGTTCTTGCACTCGGCCTGCGATAATTTTTAACAGACTGATCGTATTCGATCATGTTTGTTAAGCAACACTCGGTCCAGTCAGGTGCTTCGGAGGGCACGTTAAACTGTCGGTCCCAGCTGTTGTCATCTTATAACAGTCGTTAAGCCAAGTCAGAGGCCTTCTTGATAAACTCTGACACCAGAGGTGACTTCTAATCCTCATACGATAAGAAGAAGAAGATCGAATAGGTGACCGTATTACCTCGAGCTTCTCCTGACACATTAAACCTTTGGTCCCGGCTGTAAAATACGATTTGTAGCCGTTAGAACCCGCCGTGTTGCCGTGTGGTGACTGCATAAGAATACAAGTGTCACCACTCCCTTACATGCCTGGGATGTCGTAAGAGTCGACTAAGAGGCTCGACGCATTGAACACCTGTGCGAGAGAAGGAAAACTTGAAACAAACTACCCACCAACCCGTCTGGCCAGCGCGGCAGCAGTAGGCTAATATCCTCCTATGAACGCCACAATAGGCGTGTGCTAGGAGAGGCCTATGTCCAGCAGTGGACCTCCACAGGCTGATGAGTGATGAGTGAAAACCCACAAATTCGGAATAGGCTCGTGTTGGGTCAGGGCCCTTTCTCCTAATCCACCTGCGGAGTCTGAAAGTCTCCACCAGAAGGTAAGGGTGACCCCAAATTAAAAGGAAGGCCTGCCGGCCTCCCGTCATCTATTAGAAACCATTATGTCGTTGAACGTTTTGTTTGCGTTTCGTTTTTGTTGAAGTTGCGACATTTTAACACATTTTACACTTTGGAGGCGATGATTGAGCGAAAACGTCACAAAACTTTCGTCAAAAACAAGCTTACTCGTAGTACGATATAGCATGATAAGAATGAAACAATACTGCGCTAAGGGATAGCGGTAGGCCATCAGTAGGCCCTGTGCGCCATCAGTGGAGACATTGAAATGGCTTAATTGCAGGCCGACTACATAACCCACTAAGTATATCGGTTTTTTTTTCAGATTCCTTTATTATAACCAATCAGTAGGTAAATTCATACTGAAATCTATTACTATAAATGTTTGAATGAAGCGCTCGTAGCTGCGCATTGACAGACTGATCGTAATCGATCACGTTTGTTGAGCAACGTTCGGGCCGGTCAGATGTCGGATGGGTGACCGTAAAGTGGCATTACAACTAAGCGGTTCCGTGCTTCGGAGGGCACGTTAAACAGTCTGTCCCGGCTGTTGTCATCTGATAACAGTCGTTAAACCAAGTCAGAGGCCTTTTAGGCGGCTTGATAAACTCTGACACCAGTGGTGGCCACTAAACCTCATACGATAAGAAGAAGAAGAATGTTTGAACTATGCAATTATTAGGAAGGAGGTGTGACAAGCATTTTATCCACTGCCCATAATAGTCACAAGACTATAATAGCATTTAGCATATCTCTAGATTTTTCTCTTGATCAGTGAAAAATTGAGAAGCATGAATAGTTTTTCTCGTCCTTTATAGTATACTGGCCACTGTAACTGTAGAGTGAAGTACATGTATATTTTCTTTTGTTTTGTAATTTTGACGTTATGAGAGCGAATGCTGCACATTCTGCACACTAGCGACGCCATTGGGAAAAAATTATGAGATTGTAATTTATTAATCGAATAAAACTTCGAAATCAAGTGTTATTCTTATTTTTTATTCTGTTACAGACGTGTATTTTTTTTCTTTCTAAAGTTGATTGTCTAACTCCAATTCAACTGAATAGCTATAAACAGAGGCTATATGACACTTTTGTTAATTAAAAACACTATAGGACTCTTTTGTTAATTAAAAACTATAGGATTTGAGATATTATAAATCCGGGAGGTTAAAAAGGACGCAAACGCAATATTGCTATTTTTTTCATTTTTCGAATTCATTGACAGTTCATTTTTTTGTTTATTTCCTATGTAATTTGCGTTTAGTAAGTTTCCTTGCCTTCAAAAAATTAAAATCAAACTCTTCTACACTGGCACTGACAAAGTTATAAACTCCATAGAAGATAAACAGTTAAATACATTTGTTAGGGGAATTCAATTGGCAGTATTGCGTCCTTTTTAGAACCTCTGGTAATAAGATATATATATATCTTCATCTAGATTTGTCAAGTGTCAGAGACAGGATATTATAATTTTGCTTCGAAACTTTATTTTTCGCTGTTTACTACGAAGTGGTTACCTACGTGTTTTTTTTCGCATAATCTGCAAATGAAAATCAGTCTCGCTCCCGCGCGCGGCGTTTTTTCGTTTCTATTTACATGTGTGCCTCCTCTTACCTATAACTTTGACTAGTTAACATATGTAAAATCCGCTATTTGCTGTATGTGTAGTATTTAAATTTTGTTAAGTTTTAAATAAGAGCTGTGAAAAAATGAAATAAATAAATCTCACTTCAGTCGTTTAGCGCCTTAAAGTTATTATAAGTGGGTGTCACTCACTATATTCAGGGTATAGCTCCGTATTTTATTCAACATTAATTAAATTTTGACGACTTGTTTGGCGCAGGGACCTACTGAGCCCGCCTTCTGCGCCAGAGGTCCCTGGTTCGATCCCCGGACAAGACAAATATGTGTGTGCATGAACATGTCTATTTGTCTTGGTCTGGGTGTTTAATATGTATATTATGTATGTATTTACAAAAAAAGTATATAAGTATGTTTGTCCGTTATCTAGTATCCATTACACAAGTTCTTCATGAAACTTATGTGGGCTAGATAATTGGTGTGTATTATTTATTTTTATATTTTTATTGACTTGTGATATTCTGTATGTTCATGAGCTGGAAAAGTAGAAGCTAGTGTGTGGCACATGTTAAGTCAATGTTACATCACTTCTCCCAAAAATAGGAATTAGGAAATAGGTGCATCCATTAGATTTTTTTGATAAGTAGCTAAGTTAAAAGTGTATGTAGTCGCAGTTTCTTAAGAGATAGTTTCGAAGCTTTCGAAGAGAAGCAAATTCAAAGAGCGTAGCGCCTACTCTACAGAGTCGGCAATTACTCTTATTGCACTATTCAAATAGCGGTACCATCGGTAGCGGTAAAATCTATACGATCTGTAGTTAAAGAAAGTTTTCTTTCTTTTACTATAATAACTAAATAAAGTAGAATTTATTTTTATTTGGGTAGGTACTCTAAAAAATTGGCATGAATATTAAGAGGTGTTGGGCCTGATTATGTTATTTGTATCATACAATGGGTGATCAAAATTCAATAATCAATATCATTTATTTAATGTTACAAGCACTTATGAACGTCAAAGAAGCTACGCCCGTTATACGGAAGACACGTCCTTTAAGTCGTCACACCCACAAAACTACATTGGTTCTTGGGCTCTTGTAGTGGACCACGGCCCCTTATATTTCATCTATAAAGAAGACATGAGTCCCACGCCCCAGCAGTGAGTCAGGACCTTTAAAAATACTTGTACGAAAAAATACTGTTAATCGTTCGAGAATATAATTTACTTGCTTCCACCCGCGGTTTCACCTGCGTGGTTCACGTTCCCGCGGGAATATCGGGATAAATACTAAAAAGCAAAAAAAAAGCTTTTTAGTGTTTTGAAGTCGGTTTTCATTTTTTATATAAAAAGTTTTTATTTCACAGTTTTTAAAGGTAGATAATATCATGTCATCCAAGTAACAAATATGAAATGAAATATATAAAAATGCTCAAAACATAACAAGTACTGGGTCAAACTAAACCAAATTTTTATGGGACCAATTGGCAACTATTCTGCATCGAACAAAAAAAGATTCATTGAAATCGGTCCAAAAATCTCGGCGTAATCGGTGTACATACATAAAAAAAAATAAAAAAAAGATTATACCAACCTAATTGAGATCCTCCTCCTTTTTTGTAGTCTGTTAAAAAGTAGCCTATGTTACTCTCCATCTTCTCAACTAACTCTATGTCAAAAATCAAGTCGATTAGTTGGTTAGTTATGGCGTGAGAAAAGGACAAACAAACACACTTTCGCGTTTATAATATTATTGTCAATGTTAATTTATTATTGTTATTTCTTATTTTTAGGGTTCCGTACCTCAAAAGGAAAAAACGGAACCCTTATAGGATCACTTCGTTGTCCGTCCGTCCGTCCGTCTGTCAAGAGCGTTTTTCTCGGAAACGCGTGGAGGTATCAAACTGAAATTTATATCTAATACTCAGGTCTACTGTCCCTTGGATCTGTGAAAAAATCATACTTCTAAGCCAAAGCAATCAAAAGATACAGCCGTTTATGCCGCAAATTTTCGAAACTCGCACGGGAATCAAAAACTACAGGGTACTTCCCGTGAACTTAGAACCTTGTAATTTGATACGAAGTAAAGTCTTATAGTACAGATAAATTAAAAATGGCGAAAACCGTAAATTTTTAGTTACATCATAATATTATAATAAAAAATATTTTTGAAAATTTTAAATTTCATTTTGCAATAAAAATACCATAACTATGACTCGATTGTCGTGATGAGTGAACTTTTACTTATATACCTACAGGTTTGTACGGAACCCTCTCGGTGCGCGAGTCCGACTCGCACTTGGCCGGTTTTTTTTTACTTAGACTCTGATTGTGAGGCTGTTCCGCAACCGTCATTAGCCATACCTAAAAAGAAATCCATCTCTAGAGTACGGTAAGTGTATGCTTCTTGAGGAATTATGCTTCCACGTGTCCTCTACACATGGAAGCATACTTCGTCAAGTTTTGTGTGTGTGTGTGTGTGTGTGTGTGTATGTGTGCGCGTGTGTGCGTCTTTAACATAGAAAAGTAGTGGACGAGAGATATAATATATTAATATTATTAATTATTATTATTACTTAGGATTAGGATTTCAGTTAAATTGTAGTAAGTAGTATTACATACTTACTAATTATTTATCGATTTACAAAATTTTAATTAAATTTGTTAAAGATGTTATGCACCATCAAAGCTGGATGAAACTCCTCGATAAAGTTATTATAACCGACGAGCTATCAACTAGGGTAAGGCGGCAGTTATGACGACAGCGATCAGTGCCAAAATATACAAATTCAAAGAATAAGTTGATATTGTAAAATAGGACAAAAAGCTCTATTTCCTCCCTAAATAACACGAGACAGCGGACAAGCGGGTGCTTGTCCGCTAGCACTGAAGCCCAACGTCACCCCAGAACTTTGTACTCCAAACTGTCAGTTTGCTCAAAGCACTCTGCTTTTATAACTGCTAATAGACTTTGGACACTATTAATGCAGTTTTATTGAAGTTTATAAACACAGACCTTTATCGAGATAGACGGTAAAAGTGTACCTACCTTGCGTGCCAAAAGGTTGATCCACGGTCAAAGTTTTACGACCTAATTCACTTTGATACCATTTTGCCATGAAAACACGCGTCACTCAGAAACAAAAATGGTTAATTGTGCAGTGCTTTCTTGCAACAGCTCGTCAATATTATTTACACATCACTAAATCTCGCTCGTGACGTTATCGTTATAGGTACGAAAAATACGACACGCTAGGTTCTCATACAGTTTGAAGCGTTTTTTGTCTATCTCGATATAGGTCTGTGTTTATAAACAAGTTATTTATTTAGTTTCATTATTGATTTTTTAAACTTACTTAATAGCACAGCGTAAAGATAAGATAGTTATAAAGGCCGTGATAATGGTCTTAAAACCTGAGTTTCGCAGCTATTTACTCTGTCACAGTAATTAGAGGCAGTACTTTATTTAGTAGCAGTAGAATATTCTTCTTTTTCTTCTTTTCATGTTCACAGCAAACTTAAATTATATCGTTCCGAAAACCAGATACTAGGACTTCAACATCAGGAGCCTCCATCAGGTCCTCCCATGTGCAGCTGTAGGGACAGTTTAGTATTTGTAGCAAGTGAAGAGTACGATAACCTAGACCTAGTAAAGCTGCTTTTCCGCTGTCACTGCAGCCCAACATCACCCCAAAACCTTGTTCTCCCAACGGTCAGTTTGCTCAAAGCACTCTGCTTTTATAACTGCTTCCCGGTTTGTTTTATAACTGCTTGCGGACTTTGGACACTGTTCATGCAGTTTTATTGAAGTTTACTATGTTCTATTAAAATTCGAGATTCGACGCAACTGTCTCTGTGGTACAATGGTTGTAGTGTTACTTGTAGATAGAACTTACCCTCGATTCCCTGAAGATGGTGGTAACACTTATATGTTTTATCACAGACCTATATCGAGATAGGCGAAAAGAGCGCTTCAAACTGTATGAGAACCTAGCGTGTCGAATTATTCGTACCTACGATGACGTCACGAGCGAGATTTAGTGGTGTGTAAATGTTATTGACGAGCTCTTGCAAGAAAGCACTGCACAATAAACCATTTTCGCTTCTGAGTGACGCGTGTTTTCATGGCAATGGTCTCAAACGGTCTGACTTAGGTCGTAAAACTTTGACCGTGGATCAAACTTTTGACACGCAAGGTAGGTACACTTTTACCGTCTATCCCGATATAGGTCTGTGTTTTATTGTTGAAAAATAATAAATAACTTAGCTTCAACTCCCCTTGAGATCAGTTTCATTCAGGTTCAGTTTTTTTTTTATATTAAAAAAATGGAGCAAAGAGATAATATAATAAAGAATATTTTCGATACATACTTTCTCATAGTTGCTACACTATCAAAGATCAAGATCGAAAATGACAATGTTCATAAAAACATCGAACATTTTCTGGTCACAATACTGAAGCAGGAGAAAAATACCAGAAAATAATGTCGTATCGCACCACTTCGCTAGTTTTTCTTCGTGAAATGTTTTAGTTTCTGTAAACGGTTAGTATTTCCGTTTATTTCTTGGACTTGAAAAGGAACAGGTGCAAACCGCAAATGCCTCCGTGCTGCAAATACAGCATTAAAGTAGCTCGGGAGTTGCATCTCAAATGTAACGTGACAGTGACTAAATGTCAAAATTTATGTATATTTTTAAATTTCCACTTGTATAATAACTAGCGTTCCGCCGTTTTGCCCGCGACTTTGTCCACAACGGATTTGGTTAAATCGCTAGCATGTTCCTAACATCACTCTAAATTTTTCGCGACGGTAAGAAGCCATGTTTGCTTTCTCCAAGGTCTAACCTATAATATGCTAATTCATCATTTAGGTTAGCTTATTAACTAAATATTGTGTTTATAAAAAGCGCTTTTTAATCTGTAAAAGATTTTTAGTCATAGAATTTGTTTGTAGTAGCAAAAAAGTATGTGGAAATTTTATGGTCTTTCACGGACTATACAAAGTCTAATAGTTTTAATCCTAGCTCTCGGTCTAGGCAATAGAAGACACAACGTATTGGTGAGAATTACGTGAGCCAACAAATCGTTGTCGACTTTTACTACCTTTGTATTGTACGGTATTTATTTACGGTATTGTTCTTAAAATTTTGTATTGTAAGTAAATGTACTGCTAATCCAAAATTACCTGGGCCCTGTTTCATAAAGCTTGACAAGTCGACTATTTGTCAACTACCTATGCTCGAACATTCTTTTTTTGTCACTGATCTACGTGAATGATGACAAAGGTGTCATCATTGCAGAAGGTAGGTTTTCTATAAAAAGCAATCATACATTATAAAGTTCTCTTTTTCAAAATCCTATTACGAACTCTTTCGATCATGTGAGAATTCATAAAAGAAAAATAACTGTCACTCCTCATCCTGACACAGACCAAGAATGCCTATGTGTATCTCTCGTTCGGGACATTGGCGAAATTTCTGTGAAAACGGAAAAAAAGAATGCCTTTCAAAAATGTGCGACAATTTGACAAATATGTCAGATTTTCCGATTACAAATATGGCATGAAAGTTTACTTTGGCATATTAAATGGCATTAGGCATGAAAAGTTTACTTTGGCATATTAATATGATTTAAGTATGAACGTTATCTAGCTCCCGGGCTATCGAGCAAAGACAAATTCTGCGTATAATGTTGGTACTCGGTACTAATGGCAGCAGCGAAAAGTTTCTGTAAGTCGATTTGCGTTACGCTTCTTGGTATTATTTCTTCACTTGCTTTCGCCCGCGGTTTGCTCAGTACATTTTGACAAATCAATAAATAGGTATTATTTTTATTACGAAAGTACTCAAGTAGTTAATTAGAATTAATATAACTTAAAAAAAAAGACGCTAAGCGGTTCGACGTACCTACTATTATTATTATCTAGTATCATCCATAATTAGGTAACTACTTGTCATTAAATAATTTAATCTTTTGTATAAGAATTATAGATTTTGGTTGAAAAATATTAAACTCGCTTCACAAATTGCTCTCAAGCGGAACTTGAACCCTTTGCATACTTTAAATCAATTCAAATAAATATTATTTTTCTTTCTTTTCTTTCATTCAATTAATAGTATTTTTATTATTTTTCTCTAGTGTTTAATCGATTAAAAATGTGTCATAATACTTACTTTTGAAAATACAATACATTTTTTTATTTTATTTGTAAATCAAAGTTAAGGATTAATAACGTAAGTACCGTGTTTTGCTTCTTGAGAAAGAGTCAAGCAAACTGACATATTTTCACATTTATAAGTAGGATTCATAATAAAAAAAACCTGCCAAGTGCGAGTCGGACTCGCGCACCGAGGGTTCCGTAAAATATTTTTATTATATGATGTAACTAAAAATTTACGGTTTTCACCATTTTTCCGTTATCTGTACTATAAGACGTTACTTCGTACCAAATTTCAAGATTCTAAGTTCACGGGAAGTACCCTGTAGGTTTTGATTCCCGTGCGAGTTTCGAAAATTTGCGGCATTAACGGCTGTATCTTTTGATTGCTTTAGCTTAGAAGTTTGATTTTTTAAAGTCAAAGTCAAAGTCAAAGTCAAAGATTTTTATTCAAATAGACTTATAGATAAGTACTTTCGAATAGTCCAACATTTTTTTTCCCTACCAGCCATTCAGGACATCTTTTAACTGATAAGAAGAACGGCCGCAAGAAACTTATCAGCCTTAGCAGAAACAACAACATTTACAATGGAACATGTTGTTGCCAAACACAAATCTACAATCTTGAAATATATTTAATAAAAGAAGAAAATTTTCTCATACTCATATTAGAATATTTTCCTCTTACACTATTTACAATAGTATGTTTAATGTTGGTATCACATCCATGCATTTTGGTCTTTTAAATAGTCATCTACCTTGTAATAACCTTTGCTTAAGAGCGTTTTTTTAACATATATTTTAAATTTATGCAAAGGCAGCTCAATAACTTGTTGTGGAACTTTATTAAAAAAGGCTATGCCTTTCCCCAAAAACGAGCGTCTACATTTTTCAAGCCGAAATTTTGGAACGGCAAGCTTATTCTTGTTTCTAGTATTAAAATTATGAACATCGCTATGCTTTATAAATAAATCATGATGTTTCCTTACATATACTAAATTATCATCAACAACGACAACGATCGATGAGTAGCATGCGTCAAGCGTTGTGAACAATAGCTCCTATTATTCAAAGAAAAATAAATTTCCTTATTCCATTAATGATAGTTTTGAATATTTAGAAATGTTGTGTTAGACGTAAACTATAAGTGAGAGTGTTATCTAAGCAAATAGAACAGTATAAAAGGTGAAATAAAGAAAAGCATCTTTCCACAAGTCGGATGTGATAACAGTGATATATACTTAAAAAATAAGAAAATAAAAGTGCTACAGTGATATTGTGAACATTAGAACAAAGATACGAAAAGAAAATTATAAACATAGTGAATAAAGAAATAGTCAAATAATTTATAACCTAAAAGTTTCAAATAATTATCAAATTTCCTGCTTTACCCAAATAAACTAGTAACGCCATCTAGGGCGCCGTCTGGGAAAATACTGCAGACTCGAAACCACAACCGCATGCGCATGCAGTATAGCATGCTGTAACAGCACCACCGCTTGCTTCTTTCGCGCTGCTATTTACCACCTTTGCTTGAACCCGAGATACTAGCTTATTAAAAATCCGCGAGATGGCAAACAAATGCGCCGCTTGTTTGGAAATAATACCACATAGAAGGTTTTTGGTTTGCTCAGCATGTACAGAAAAATATGATTTGCTTTGCGTAAATATGTCCGAAAAAATATTTTATTTAATGACTGCTGAAAGTAAACTTGCCTGGAAATGTCCACAGTGTAAATCAAAACAACCGAAACGTGATAACACAAATACTCCAGTCAAAGATCAAGGAAATTACGACTCTAGTTACGTAACATTAAGGCAAAAAAGCACTACGAAACACAGTGCTGATGATTCACAATTTCTAGATGATACACTTCCCGGCGGCGACACAATGGTGGTTAACTCTAAGACTGATACTGAATCTACCTTACTAGCGGAACTACGTGAGCTACGAACGGCAATAAATACGCAGTCTGAAAAACAAGAAGCTCGTGACCAAGAACTCACAAAAACAATCAAATTACTCCAAACTTGTTTGTTAGATATCACAAGTAAACAATCAAGCTTAGAAACAGAAATGAAGCTATTACGGCAAACAACAGAAGCTAATACCCAACGGATTAATTGTTTAGAAAAGGAGAATAAGCAACTTTTGGAGCAAATACAAAAAACTAATACAAGTTCGTTTGACACTAGTGATATTAAGACACCTTATCAAAAAACCTATGCAGACTGTATGACCGCTTCTGAAGCAGAGTGCCGTAATAAAACAATTGTTTTGTATGGGCTTAACGAATTTAGATATGAAACAGAATATGACTTACATGAACGAGCTGTAAACGTTTTCTATGATATAACTGGCATAGACATTTCAGGATATATAGAAGAAATAAGCCGCATAGGAAGGTATGGAAGCAGACGACCACTGAAAATAGAATTACTAAGCAAAAAAGTTACAAAACATATTTTGGAATGTGTAAGTTATTTTAAGGGTACTGGACTCTGGCTGTCAGCTTTCCTTGATGAGAAAGGGCTTCAGCGTAGAAAGCATGAAAGACAACATCTCAGAAATCCAAATAAACCCTCGCCCAGAAGCACTAATAAACATTTAAATAACACGACCATTGACGCCCACTGTGCGACGCAGGAGCGCATTAAGACTCATTCCTTTCGCGCCTAATAAAGGAAAAGAAGTTTCATTTTTCTTCCAAAATATCCGCAGTTTGCAAAATAAATTACATTTAGTAGAGGACCTTACTGAAGAATTTGATTACTCTGTACTCTGTTTTTCTGAAACGTGGATTACGCCTGACAAGTCGGATCTGGTGGCGCTAGAGGGTTACACTCTGGCCAGCCAGTTCTACAGAAGCAATCGTGAGGGTGGAGGTGTCTGCACATTTGTGAAGAACGGAATACATTTTAATGAGCTTGAAGACATTAAAAAATTATCGTTAGAATATATCATAGAATTTTGTGGAATTGAGATACCTATTTTAAATTTAATATTAATAGTCCTATATTGGCCGAGTAATATGAGAGCAGAAAGTTTGGTTAAAGTACAATTAGAAAAAATGTTAAAACTTTTATGCACTAAATATGTAAAGAAAAACATAATCATAGGTGGAGATTTAAACGTAGATTTCCTTGTTAAAACAAAACAATCAAAAGATATGATCAATTTGTTTAAAGGTGCAAATTTTTATCAAAATATTAATGAACCTACTCGAATTACTCCTACTAGCGCTACTTGTTTAGATGTAATCTTTACCAACTTCGACACAAACTGTATTAATGTTAATGTAAAAGAACATGGTTTTTCAGATCATAGGGGCATTTCCATTACATACAAAAAACCCGGAGTAAGTATAAATACTAAGCAAGGGCATTATATAGAAAAAAGGAAATATAATAATTGTAATATTACAGTATTCAAGGAGAAACTAAAAAATATAAATTGGGGAAATATTATCAAATCTAACAGAAATATTAACGAAAATTATAAAGCATTTCATGATAAATTAACTAATCTACTTGATATTTGTATTCCAAAACGAAAAATATTTATAAAAATTAAATATAAATCTTGGTTAACCAAGGGCATAAAAGTCTCATGTAAAAATAAACGCATACTTAAAGAACTAAAATTACAAACTAATAGTTATGTTTTAAATGATTACTATAAAAAATATGTAAAAATGTTAAAAAACATTGTAAATTTATCTAAAAAACGCCAAAATATAAAACGACTTAAAACATCAAAAAATGTCACTAAAACCATGTGGAAAATTATTAAAGAAGTTACAAATAAAATAAATAAAAATACATATAAAAACATCACTTTAAAAAACCAAGGCCAGGACGTTAAAGACCCTCATATAATATCAAACACATTAAATAATTACTTTGTTTCAGTGGGATCAGACAAAAATACCAGTAATGACCCTCAAAATAACCCTAATTGCCAAGTTATAAATAACTCAATTTATTTGGCTCCTGTTAGCACAAATGAGGTCGATAAAATTATAAAATTACTAAAAAATAAATGTAGCCATGGCTCTGATGAATTCCCACCCACTTTAATTAAACAATGTAGGGAAGAACTTGTCACACCTATAACATTTTTAATCAACCAGTCGTTCACCGAAGCAGTTTTTCCAGATTTATTAAAAATAACATTAGTCAAACCTGTACCAAAGAAAAGAAACGCTAAAGAACCTCCAGATTTTAGACCAATAGCCCTTTTATCTACTTTCTCTAAAATTTTTGAAACTGCTATGGCAAACCGTATCAAGTCATTTTGTGAAAAATACAATATTTTTAACGAAAGTCAGCATGGTTTTCGAAAGCAAAAATCAACTGTTACGGCACTTTTTAAGTTTATGAACGAAATATTAAATATAATTAACAGCAATCGATATGCAATAGCAATTATGTTAGATATGAGTAAAGCATATGACCGAGTGTCTCATGAAATTCTTTTGAAAAAAATATATGAAATAGGAATACGTGGACCAGCACACGCTTGGCTTAAGTCTTATTTAAATAACCGTCAGCAATTTGTGCAAGTAGAGTTTTATGACGATAGAAATAATACTATTAATAATGTTAGGTCTGACAAATTAGATATTCAACATTCCATCCCACAGGGAAGTGTATTGGGATGTCTTCTGTTTTTAATATATATTAATAGCATAGTTGAAAGCATAGATAAACAATGTATATTGTATGCGGATGACATCTCAGTTATATTCCCATGTGCCTGTGCCCAGGATCTGCAAATACAGTCCCATAACACACTACAAAATATAAATAAATGGTTAGAAGACCATAATTTAAAAATTAATATATCAAAAACAAAATTAATGCAGTTTAAACCCAGACAAAAACAACCAATAGATTCTTATATTTCATATAATAATAATAATAATATACACTTTGAAAACTCATGCACCTTATTAGGATTAGAATTAGATACGAATATTGATTGGAAAACACATGTAGAAAAAATTGCCACGAAACTCTCGAAATTTACATACGCTTTATATGAATTAAAAAAATGTACCGATTTAAGTGCCGCTATGACTGCTTATTATGCTTACGCTAATGCATGGCTGAGCTATGGAATCGTCCTTTGGGGTAATAGTGCACACGTGAATCAGCTTTTTATTCTCCAAAAAAGATGTATAAGATTACTCGCAAATATAGACAATATGGAAACATGTAGACCTCATTTTATTAGACTTAGAATACTAACACTTGTCTCATTATATATATTTGAAATATGTAAATTTGTCAAACAGAACATACATTTGTATTCACAAGCAAAAGATTTTTACCAACATCCACGTAACCTAAGGTACCAAAATAGACTGGCTTTACCTTTCGCAAAACTACATATGGTGAGCTCAGGCACTTACCATATGTCAATTAAAATATTTAATAAAATACCAAAGGAATTCCAGGAAATACAAACAGAAAAGATCTTTTGCTCAAAACTGAAGGAATATTTAATACAAAAATGTTATTATACCTTGAAGGAATTTTTTGATTATACTTAAAATGTTTATGTTTAAGAACACATACTTTTAAAATATTTTAATTGCCATACCCTCGCAGGGTCATGTTTATGGGTCATTTTTTATGTATTTACCATCTGTAATAACCAACATGTTGCAATAAATGTTATGACTATGACTATGACTATCATAGATGTATTGTCCCGCCAAAGTAAGTATATTAATCTCTTTAAACAAATCCTTAAGAGAATCTCTACGTCGGAGTTTGTAAATGGCGCGCACAGCTCTTTTTTGAAGTATAAAAACATTTTCTATATTAGCTGCTGAGCCCCACAACAACACGCCATAGGACATTACACTATGAAAATAACTAAAGTAAACCAGTCTTGCCGTTTCAATATCAGTTAAGAGCCTTATTTTCCTTATTGCGAAAGCCGCAGAACTAAGTCTACTCGACAAGGCTTCAATATGTGGATCCCATTGTAGTTTTGAATCCAATGTAATACCAAGAAATTTTGTACTCTCAACTAACTCTACTACATCCCCATTCAAATTGATAAGCATATCGACCTGCACTACATTAGGTAATGAGAATTTAACAAACTTGGTTTTAGTAGGGTTAAGAGACAAATTATTAATGTTGAACCAGTGTGCGGCTTGAGAGAGAGCACTATTTACTTCGTCAGAACAATTGTTTCCTCTATCAATTTTAAAAATTAAAGATGTATCATCTGCAAATAGTACTGTCTCACATAATTTACTCGTGTAGTAAGGGAGATCGTTAATATAAATTAAAAACAGCAAAGGGCCCAATATTGAACCTTGGGGCACGCCCATAATAATGGGGGCTCCAGTAGAAGCAGTATTATTGACAATTACTTTTTGATTTCTATTATGCAAGTATGACTGCAAAAGGCTAACCGATTTTTTAGAGACACCATAATGTTCTAGCTTCTTTAAAAGTGTAACGTGATCAACGCAATCGAAAGCTTTAGACAGGTCACAGAATATACCAATTACGTCTTGCTTGCCCTCCCAAGCCTCAAAAATATGTTTAAGAAGTGCAATGCCAGCATCAATAGTATTTTTACCTTTAGAAAAGCCGAACTGATTGTTATGAAGGATTTGATTTATTGTTAAATAGTCTAATAATTGCGAGTATATAATTTTTTCAAAAATTTTACTAAGTGCCGGTAGTATAGATATCGGCCTAAAATTTGTGGGGTCACTTTTGTCACCCGATTTAAAAAGAGGAATAAGCTTACTACATTTCATTAAATCGGGAAAAGTACCTTCATCTACGCATTGATTAAAAATGAAAGCTAAATATGGAGCTATTGTATCAATAATTGATTTAATAATGTTGGTTGATATGCCCCATAGATCTTCAGTCTTTTTAATATTTATAGACTTGAAAGCTTTTAAAATGTCTTCACTATTAATATGCTTAAAATTGAAAACTTTATTACACTTATCAACACACGACTCCAAGAGGGCAGCAGCAACGTTTGGACAGGAATTTAATTTACTGGTAGTTTCTAAGGGTACCCGAGAGAAGAAATCTTCAAAAACACGGGCAACCTCAACGTCAGATTCAATTAATTTATCACCTACTTTAAGACAGAAGTGGTTGACATTATTTTTAGTTTTACCAGTTGTTTGATTAATAATATTCCAAGTAGCCTTTATTTTATTATCCGCTAATTTGATTTTATTTGAAAAGAACATCGCCTTAGCAGCTACACAAACATTTCTAAACATTTGAGAATACTTCCTGACATATCCAATAAAAATTGGGTCACAGGAAGTATGCTTTGACGCATAGAGGTCATATAGTTTTCTTCTACTTATGTAAATTCCCGGCGTGGCCCAATCACTAAACTTTACTTTATCCGAATTACAATTGATCACTTTTTGCTTAAACTTTTTACTAAATTCGTGTTCAACCACATGAAATAAATCATTATAGAGATAATTAGATTCCATAATAGGAACTGGTAAAGACTTAATTTTATTAATCACATTGTTTCTGAATTCATCTATGCCCTTTTTAGTTATTGGCCTGCATACAATTTTCCGCTTAGGACAGACATGATGGTGCTCTATAGAGGCTTGTTGTCCACTATGGTCCGATTTAATAACATTTATTATAGATTTCTCAGTGACTACACAGTTTGAAAAAATGTTGTCTAAACAGGTGGCAGATGTGGGTGTTATTCGAGTAGGCTCATTAAAGGTATGAGATAAATTAAATGATGTGAATAAATTTAATAATCTACTTGCGAGCTTCGACAACTTTGAGTCTAAAATGTCAACATTAAAATCCCCACAAATGACAACCTTTTTATTACTTTTACTAGTTATTCTTAAAACTTCCTCCATAGTGGACTCAAACTCTGGGTAATTACTCTGTGGGGGTTTTAACAGCTCCAATAAGGGACAGTAGACCTGAGTATTAGATATAAATTTCAGATTGATACCTTTACACGTTCCTGAGAAAAACGGTCTTGACAGACGGACGGATGGACAACGAAGTGATCCTATAAGGGTTCCTTTTTTCCTATTGAGGTACTGAACCGTATAAAACGATGTATTTTATTCAATCTTAAAGTTTTTTCAGTTTGAAATATAAGTAAGTTTATTATGTAAAGTTTTTTCTTTTAACAATAAAAAGAAAGGATATATATTTGCCGCAGTCGGATACATGCCGCGACTTTAAAAACTAAGGATAATGACCTCAAAATGTCGGCCGCGAGAGGCGCTGTGAAGTACCTTTTGTGCGTTACAATTAGAAATTTTGGCGTGCGAAAACGGGACAACAATTATTTTAAACTAACTAACTACAATAATCAAATATTTATGGTAAATTTTAAATAGAAAAATATTGGAAAAAATTAACTCGGCCACAAGTGAATTCTCAGGCTGGAATCGAACCAGCGACCTTTGGAAATCCGGTCCAATGCTCTAACCGCTGAGCTACCGAGACTTTTCCAATATTTTTCTATTTAAAATTTACCATAAGTATAAAAATAGCATTGAAAAATGCAAAAATTACAAAATCATAGAATAATCAAATATGTTTTACATGAACTTGAAAATGAAAAATCATACTTGATGTATGCATAAACAGTTAGTTAATTTGGCACATGATTTGTAAGCTGTAAGGCAATTTCAAAAACTTCCTCAGTGATGAGGATTCCGGGAGAGGCTCCATTCCATCTTCGGCCTTACCAATATTTAACATCAGGGTATGATGAAGGCTAAGAGTCTCCCTGATGTTCAAAAAAAAAGTTCGTCACCTATCCGTGAGTTACCGTAGAGAACATCCTGACATCACGAAACTTTGCCGTATGGCACTATTGCCGCTAATTTAGAAGACGCCGCGCAACGTCGCCTACTCATCGCCCAGGCGAGAGTGACAACGCGACAAAGTTATTAAGTACTTACACGTTAATGGATTTATGAAAAGCTACCGCTCGCGTTTTTCTCCCGCAGAAAAAATCGTAAAAATCAAGAGAAAACAATTGACAGGGGTAAAAACTTTCATGTTTATGCTGATGATAATCACATAATCTAAGAATAAATGTTGGTTTTTCCTTGTTTTGTGATGATGATGAGACGGGCGCCTGTGATTCCGTTTGAATGGAGTTTATTATAATAAGCTAGAGCAACCAACCCCTATTCGCACTGCATCAAATGAGTGTTGCCTGCGCCCTATTTAAATCGAACTTCTTCTATGTTTACTATCTTTATACTTAAGATAATTTTTAAATAGAAATATATTGAAAAAGTCAACTCGGCCACAACACAAGTGAATTTTCAGATGGGACTCGAACCCACGACCATTGGAAATCCGGTCCAATGCTCTAACCTTAAGACTTAGTCTCGGTAGCTCAGTGGTTAGAGCATTGGACCGGATTTCCAAAGGTCGTGGGTTCGAGTCCCTTCTGAGAATTCACTTCTGGCCGAGATGACTTTTTTCAATATTTTTCTATTTAAAATTTATGAAAGGTATACAAATAGCATTGAAAAATGCAAAAATCTATTCTAGTCTATTTGTCAGCAAAAACAGTGGTCTGTGAACTCCCCATTTAAGTATATAAATTCACATTACTCACAAGCACAACACGAAAAGCGATTGTTGAAAACTAAAACGATGTTCTCTACGTAGAGAACATCCTGACACCACGAAACTTTGTCGTACGGCATTGTTGCCGTTAATTTAGAAGACGCCGCGCGACGTCGCCTACTCATCGCGCCCGGGCGAGGGTGACAACGCGACAAAGTTTTTAAGTACTACATGTTAATGGATTTATGAAAGGTTGGCTTCCGCCCACGAATTTTGCCCGCATGTAGATTCTAAAAAATTCTTAGAAAATAATTGACAGATTGTATAAACTTTTCTATTAATAATGATCGCTCTCTATCTCTCTTATCGTATGAGAATTACTAGCCATTTCTGGTGTCAGAGTTTATGAAGCCTATAAGGCCTCTGACTTGGCTTAATAATGATGATGATCACAAAACGAGGAAAAAACCTGTGATTTCTTATGAGTGGACTTCATTCCTTAAGCTACAGCAACGAAACTCTTTTAGCACTCCTTCAATCTGTATTGCCTGTACCCTATTTAAATCGAACGACTTCTATGTTTACTATAAAGCAATGTCTATCTGTCAGCAAAAACAGTGTTCTGTGAACTCCCCCTTTAAGTATATAAATTCACATTACTCACAACACGAAAAGCGATTGTTTAAAACTAAAACGATGTACGTAGAAAACATCCTGACACCACGAAACTTTGTCGTACGGCATTGTTGCCGCTAATTTAGAAGAAGCCGCGCGACGTCGCCTCCTCATCGCGCCCGGGCGAGGGTGACAACGCGACAAAGTTTATGAGTACTTACACGTTATGGATTTATGAAAGACTGTAGCCGCCTGTGATTTCACCCGCGTGGTTCTTGTGGGAATATCGTTTTAAAAGTATGCTGTGTTTAATTTAGACTGTAAACTTTCTATGTGGTTAACTTTATCCAAATTCTTTTTCTTTCAACCTTAAAGATAAAGATAGATTTATTTGTTAAAACACGGGTCTACAGTACATGTACAAGCACAGTACAAGTAAAGTTTACTTTTATTTCAACAATAACATACTTACTTGTTTTCTGTTACCGAAATCTTAAGTTTGTTACATCTTCAGCATTGTATAAATCTAAATAAATGCATAGCTTTTCTTTTCTTATATTTTTAATATTTTTCACCATTCATTAACACCTGGTATGATGAAACATCTGGTTTAAAAAAAAAACATTTAGTCACAATGCTGTTTCGCCCGTCAGATAATGTGACAATTGGATTGTTCTTAGTACAAATTATCTATTTTTTGTTTGCTTTTTGTATACATAACCTTTTTCCCTAGGAATATGGCCATCGTGTAAAAGAGACGTTCAAACGTAATAGCCTAATTGTGTTATCATAGTCACCCTAACGTGCGACCTCCATTTGCATTCTGATTTGAGAGCGCGGAATGTTCTAGACTTGGAGTAGGAAGTTTCATTGTAAAGTAGTTTTTGAGTAGATCGTTTTGTTGTTCTCAATTAAATTTGTTTACGCTGATAATATTCATAAATAAATATTGGATAACAGACCATCACAAACAGGCAAAACTTGAAGAAAAAATTATTTTAATTCGTCATTTGCTAGCAGGACACTGGTATCCGAACAATAGAATAGGAATTGTGTCTCAAAACCCGGGACCTGAGAGATTGAATTTTGTATTTACAACTAATGGCCGTCAAGGTTTCACTTGTATAGTTCCCGTTCCCGTTTGAAACCCAATTTTGCAATAAACGAGTAAGCAAAACAACTTGTCTCCAAAACAAATTGAAAATGTCCCGTCTGAGCAATTAGAGACTAGTTATTTTTCTTATAATTCGAGTACAAAAATAACGTGAATCAATAACTTGCAAATTTTTTTTGTACCATATAAGTACTGTGCGGACACGGACTTAAAGTAAGGTTTCGTGAAACTCCTCATCATCGCAGTAAAACAGAAAGCCATCATAAATGTAACTCCCATTTAGAATATGTATTTGACTTCAGTACTTGCTCAGTCATTAAGATTCTAGTTCAAAATTACCCCTACGTCACATACAGTGTAAGATAATTTCAAAGGAAACGTACAGTAAATCAACTGAGCGTATGTCTATTAGGGTATAAAAGCTATGTTGCTGAAATAATTTCACGTGTTAGAATTATATTTTACAATAGTTAATTAGTAGGTACTAATAACTATGTAACACAATAAATATATAGTATACATAATAAATTATTGAAGCATCTTTCATATAGGTGCACATGTTTCGCGGACCATCCTTATCAACTTAACTTGTCTCAGCGACGTACTCAGCGTGATATTTTACTATTGTATAAAATCGTTAACAATTATATTGATTCCCCTTTCCACTTAAATTGTTTGAAGTTTAGGTGCCCCCGATCAGGCTCACGAAAGAAGGATCTGTTTTGTATACCTTCTACTAAGACTAAACATTTGTCTAACACCTTCATTTACCGAGCGTGTCAATATTTTAACACTAGAAAGACGGGAGCAGTCATTTGACCGCAATTTCAACTTCCAAGTTAATTTATTCTAAAACTTTTCATTTTAATTTGCTGACATTTTGTGACTTTTATTATTATGAATATTGTATTAAGAATACATGATCAAGTTATTCTTAGTTGTTTTGTTTATATAATTAATTGTTGATATACCGTCAAAGACGGCGCAGTCATTTGACCGCTAGGATGCGAGTTAAGTTTATTATTATTATATGAGGGTACTTTTGTAAACATTTGGAAAGTTTAGTTTTATTCCTCAGTTATAAGAGTAGTTTGCATCATTTCGTACGTCCATCAACCTCTCATTCTCCATTACCAGTGATCCATGAGAACCGAAAAGACGGGAGTGTTATATCAGTAAGTGTAAAGATAAAACTAATAAACTGTGTGATGACTACAAAAAACTATTTTGTGGTTCATGCAATGTAAATAAAATTCTTAAATGTAAAAACTGTAATTAAATAATTCATAACCAGCCATTATTGTATTCAATTCATTGATTGATCAATCGACGTGTAGTTTTATTAAAAAAAGCCTTAAAATATAAAATTCTCGATTTTTTTATACATGTAGTCATTTGACCGGTTGCCGTCTTTGTAGGTAGGCGAATTTTGCCGTCTTTCTAGTGTTAATAAGCTTTCCTCTTAAAATAGACATGTTTAATAGCACGATCGCTTCTGTAAAGCGAAAAGAGCCCCCACGCAAAAAGAGGGGTGTTATAATTATTGATTTTTATATAATTTTATTATTTTTGTCTCCCCTTAGTTATTAGACTGTAATGCCAGTACCTACTCAAGGTTTGTCATTTTTGTAGTAAGTACAGATAATACCAATTCTTTTTTTATTTTTTGTAAGATCTGATTGTTACCTTTGTCCATTGCTCAATCATATGCTTTAGTAATAAGTGGAAATATAAATATAAATATTTAGTTATTATTTTACTTATAAGACAAATTGTATTGTTTGTTTCCCAAATAAACTAAATAAATAAATAAACACTTTTTGCCGCTATTTGGTTTTTACCAAAATATTTTTTAACCGTCTTTGATGTCAAGTGGTAACACCCATTTTCGTCGGTATCAAATCTAGTGGTCCTGGGTTCGATTCTATAGATACCACTATTTTATCGAAGTCTGTCGCAATAACAACGATGTTTTCAGCGTTGTTATGTTCGGGATGCTAAGAGATAAGATAATCCGATTCCACAGTGATGGAGGATACCGGAAGAAGTTTGGTACCACGTTCAGCCTTAAAATCACTTAACTTCCGGTATGATACACAAATTCCGCTTGACGACCTCCGTGGTAGATTGGTACGTACACCGGTTTCAAGGTGTCGTCTACTCTGAGGTCCTGGGTTCGAATCCCGGTAGGGGTCAATGTTTGTATGATGAAAAAGAACATTAGTACCTAAGCCATGGACGTTATATATTTTTCTATACATAAATACTAAAAAGTATATGTATTTATATCCGTTACCTTAGTTTTATTTATGTACGACGGTGAGACTCTTAGCCTTTAACATACCTGATGTTAAGTATTGATAAGGCTGAAGATGGAAGCGTCCCTGTCCCGGAATCCTCTAACACTGAGGAACTGGCCATATTATCTCTAACTGCCGGAACACAACAATGCTGAAAACATTGTTGTTATGGCGTCAGACTTAGATAAGTTAGTGATAGTTAGCCAGGCGGACACAACAACAAGTCCTACCACCAACCAAACCGAATACAATATGTACCCCCGCTGGAAATCGAACCCGGGACCCCTGGGTCTGATACCGGTGGTTGTACGACTAGATCACAGAGGCGGTTAACACATTTATTTTGGTTTAGTATATCTTCGATATGTAGTGTGGTGTACACGTCATGTCGATGACGTATAGAAATGACTTGTTTTTATTATAAATTAATATTCTATTTTCTTTAAGGTAAACATGCAACATGTAATCAGATACTTTTCTAAACAAGCTTAATGTCATTGTAAGACATTAGCGTATTGACCTTCTTAAAAATACTATAAAAACCCTGTTTTTCTCTCAATAAATAATCAGTTAAAACTCGACTTTCCCTGTGTTATTGCGTCTCCCGACGCCGCACATCACAGATATAGCTCAAAATATTATACTGACAAAGCTGATCAAACCCAAGCAACGCCGTAGGCAAAATCTAGTACTCCATAAAGCTAATATAATTGTCCTAGATCCTAACCCTAAGTCAATCTGAGAGCCAAGCTTTGCAAACAGTTTGTGCAAATTTCAGAGTATTCGGAGCAAGTTGGGACGTGCATCAACTGTATGGGATATAACTAGGTAGACCGAACTAAAATAATTAGACTATTGAAGGGATTGGAGAAGTTAGTACGTTTTTTTCAATCGGCAATAATGATACACCTAACCTTCATCATTACTGATGTTCCGGTATGAAACACTGCTGATAAGACTGATGACTGGTTGACAAGAAGCGAGTTAAAATGCTTCTAGATGATTCTCGAAAGCTCGCGGGCGTCCACGATCATAACGAAAACAAACGAAGAAGCAGCACGAACGCTTGACGAATGCTAGTTGTCTCGTTCGAGAAGGCGGCATGCTCCTCGTGCCTGAAATCTCACATCATATCATTCTGACATGAAGGTGAAATTAGGTAAGCTCGTTGTAGATGTAGACTTATTTGAAAATCTATCGCAATTACGCAATGCCTTTCAACGATTGTTTAGAAAATTAGTTCTCTTACGGGTACTAGATGACTTTGTGGCTTGGCTGTATGAATTTTTGTTACGTCAGCTTTGACAGTGACAGCCGTCTTAACCCAGATGTTACTGACTTAAAATAATGGATTTGAATTTAATGATTTTTGTTTGCGGCTTAATAAATATTAAATGACGTAGGAAAAAAAATATGAAAAAATATTTTCCTAGTGGAAATACGGAAAATTTGTGTTATTTTTAAGCAACGCTAGTAAAATCTAAACTCTTCATTTTCTTTAATATTTTTATAAATTATGTATTGTTCCTATGAGTTGTTTTAAAACGACGGTAGTTACAAGTGGGTGTTCCTGCCGCACGTTATTCATAGTAAAAATAAAATTTCAAGTTTTCCACCCGGATCCATTGGTTAAATTTAACGATTTATGAAGTTGTGTAACTTAGAGTCGCAACTGCTTTTGGAACGAGTGATATTAAGATTACACTTCATTTGACTCTATTCAATAGCTTTTGAAGACGTTTGCCGCTTTGCTTAGGGTCAGTTTCAATAATCTATCCCTAACAAGAGGTAGGCCAATCCTGGTTACGTTGTTAAGCAACCGCTGTTATTTTGGGTTATTACAGGCTGATTAACAAAACTATCTAGGCAACAAGTAGTATCAAGTATCAAGTATCAATATAATTTATTCAGTCTAGGCTGTTACAAGCACTTATGAACGTCAAAGAAACTACGCCATCGGTTCACAAAGCTCTAGTAAGCCTATCTCTTACTGAGGATTAGTCAATTACAATTATACGTCAAGTTAGCTAGGTAGTAGCAATTATTTCGTTCGTTTAATGCCTTTCAAAATCAAATAGTTAATGCGTGATGTTCGTAAATGTCTTTTTTTTATGTCAAGTTAAAAAAGGGTTCACGAAATATTAAAAAATTAGACAATTAGCCCTCGTTTGATAGTGCTATTGTGTAAAGTAAAACATTTTAGAGAAACAAAAAGAACAATTAGGGTACAAAAATGGGTTATTTCCTAATTGCTCCGAATAAAGACAAAGATTACGAAAAAGATTTGCATCCACAACGATCTAAACGTTACTATTATATTTAACTTGGGGATATAACAAATTTCGTTCCCGAGACTGTTAGTGGATATTAAATTCCTGTTTTTGCCCAAGAACCGAAGACTGAACGTCGTCGAATTTACATATTTATTGCCACCCCGACTGTATTACTTGTTTCAGTAGGGTTGGCAAAAATAATATTGAATTAATTTAAAATTGCGTTAAAGAAAAAGGTATGTACGTATTTTTTTATAGCACAGAAAGTATCCAATCTGCACTTTGTATTTAATACTACCACAGTATTAAGATTCACATATTAATAAAACTGTGTTAACACTACTTGTATGCGATTCACTAATCAATTTATTTTATTGAAGTTTTGCTTGCATTTTGAAGTAAAACTATTGTTTTAATGACAAAAAGTTTACTCAACAAAACATGCTTCAAGACATTGGTGATTGTTTAGCGTCAAGCGGGACAAAAATATAATTATTGAAACATATACCAAACGTCAAAACTCGCTAATTAACTCAAATAAGTAGGTATAGATTTATAGTAAAATATTTGATAACCGCTTTACTTCAAATATAAACTCAATAGGCATTGTTTCCTGAAATTTTATTGTAAATTAATTCTCATAGTCACTGATTAGCATTAAACTAAATGAGGAACCTAGTTAATTAGCATTTTAGAAGGCAGAATCATAATATCAATATAAGCTCTAATGTGGTTAGCTAATTGTGATGGTGTTTCTAAAATTGTTTGTACATTTAAAGCTTTGTCATTGGAAAACATTGATTCATGTTGGATTCACTGTTGCATATAATGATGTTGAAATTAATTAGGTACACAGTGTAAAATTAAATGTCTTTAACACAGTGTCATTACATCCACGTAAATTGTCAATTCTGGTTTGCTCGCGCAAACGTTTGATTCATACGGACAATATATTTTTTACATTACATAAAAAAATATGTATTTTGTTTTCATTAAAACAATAGAAATACTAAATTATAATAATGCTTATTTATAGATAGACAAGTACAAGATTTATTTTCAAGAAAAAGTCAGTATGAATTTGCACTTTCTCGGTCTTATAATGATGTCTACCAAAACTCATAAATTTTAATAGAAAAAAAAAAGATTGTCAGTTGTTGTTCTCCAGCGGGACTTGAACCCGCGACCTTTGGAGGTCCTACGGCTCTCCCAAAAGAACTATCGAGTCTTGTGACATAACTTACGAGTCAAAACCATTTTTTTTTTAATTTCTATTCAAAATTATCAAATAATATGAAAATGCAAGATTTAAAAATCATAAATACTAACATTTATTTTTTTAGCATTTTTACCATTTCCATTTAATCTAACTAAGCGTGCCAACCCTAGCCAGGTGACGGGGACGGTTTTATCCGAGAATAACACAATTTCTTCGCGATGGCCGATTAACGGGCAATTTGGGATCGAGTTATTTGCTCTCAATCTCGAGTTAACTTGACGGTTAATTATTTTTCGATGACTTCGTTTGAAGTCGAATTTTGGTTTTCGTCTATGGTTTATGCAAATTTATATTTGGTTTCGTGTCAAAGGAAAATAAGATATTGTTTATTTAAACGATTTAAGATATTACTCTTAACTTGTATTTCAAAGCGTATAAATTAGACGCTTGTAGGTAATTATAATAAAACTAGCGGACCCTCGCGGTTTTACCCGCGTGGTGCCCGTTCCCGTGGGAATATCGGGATAAAATATAGCCTATGTCACTCGGGAGAAATGTAGCTTTCTAATGGTCTAAGAATTTTTTAAATCGGTGCAGTAGTTCCTGAGATTGGCGCGTTCAAACAAATAAACTCTTCAGCTTTATTGTATAATAGATAATAATAAACATTTTTACTTTCTTTACAAACATAAAACAGGAAGTACAATATAGCTTGACAATGTATTTGCATGTTTTTTTTAGGTATTTAACTTATTACTACAATTTACGAAAATAACTACTTAAATGATAAAATACCACTTTTATCAAGCCAACTATAGGAATCGAATTTCTCTTTAATTAGAACCAAACAATTATGAAATTCATATTCTCATAACGGATAGACAGAAGGGGCAGTTTTATTAGTAGTCAGACCTTCCGATGGGACATTACCATAAATAATGGCCATTCAAGTGATGCCCTGCAAGAGACATAATGGCGGAAGGAATTAGACAAACTGAATTATACCGGTATTGTGGGAAAATGCAATTTTTCCTCGCATATTTTGTGACAATACTTTCTTTAGCAGACTTTACCTATACTATTCACTGCTGAATCGACGCTGTTGTCATGACTGATGTCACATCAGCTATCAAAATAGTCCTACTAATCCTACTAATATTATATGCGAAAGTTTGTTTGTGTGAAATGTCAGTTTGTTTGTTACTCTTTCACGTAAAAACTACTAAATGGATTTTGATGAAATTTAGTATGTATGGGCCTCAAGTAGTAGCTTAACACATAGACTACCTTTTATCCCGATATTCCCACGGGAAAGGGGAAAAACGCGAGTGAAACCGCCGGCGGTCGCTAGTACTTACTGAGAACTAGCGGCTGCCCGTTAAGGTGGTACGACTTCAATACAAACAAACATTGCACATTAATTGGTTCATCATACATTAATAATTCATAAGTACATGTGCAACTTACTCGTATAATTTATTTGTTTGCGCGATATTATTAAAAAATGTACTTTCATACATGAGCTATATAAATGTAAAATACATACGTAGAATTATTGAAATTATTAGATATTAGTATATTCGTGTTTTATGTATGAATGTACAATTTTTTAATTATTTTGCGCAAACAAATAACTGAAACGAGTTAGTTGCGCATGTATTTATGTATTATTAAGGTATGATGAACCAATAATTGTGTAATGTTTGTTTGTATAGAAGTCGTACCACCTTAAATATAATTATTAAAAATTAAATTTATTAAATATAATTATTTTCACGGAATAAAAATAGCCTTTTTTCAAAGTCAAAGTAAAAGATTATTCAAATAGACTTATAGATAGGTGCTTTCGAACCGTCCAATATATTTTTTTTTATCTGTGTACTAAATTTCATCCAAATCGGTCCAGTAGTTTTTGCGTGAAAGAGTAACATATTTCCCATCCAAACATCCTCACAAACTTTCGCATTTATAATTTTAGTAGGATGGGGCGATCATCCCAAAGGAAGGTCAGTGCCCCAGCAGTGGGGACGTTGGCTGATGACGATAGATAGGCTTTACTATCTGGGCCCTTATTCACTTTGACCACTTAGCGATTCCTTGCTCAAACCACGCCAATGTCGTACTTGGTTTTGACATTTTTAAAAGTCGTTTTCTCCATGATACTCCTAAATTATAAAATTATTGTACAAGTACATGAAAGTCACAAGTTGTTAAATTATGAAACGAGTAAAATAACTTTAAAATTTGTAAATGTCATAGAGAAAACGAATTTTGAAAATGTCGAAACCAAATACGACATTCGCGTGGTGTGAGCAAGGAATCGGTAAGTGGTCATAGTGAATACAGGCCCTGCACCGGAAACGTATGTAGCCGCTGGCACATTATTTTAATCTCCCAGTCCAAAATTTGATCTTATCTATACTAAAATTATAAAGAAGAAAGATCGTTTGTTTGCATTGAATAGGCTCCGAAACCACTGAACGGATTTACATGAAATTTGGTATACAGATAGTAGATAGCCTGGTTATGAACATAGAATACTTTTCATCCCAATATTCCCACGGGAACGGGAGCCACGCGGGTGAAACTGCAACCGCTATTTTTATTATAATTCGCAATATTTCGTACAAGTTACACACCGTATACTGAACCTACACTTAACCCTACCAAGGGTAGTGCCCCAGTTGCCCCCAGTCCCGAGGGAAGGGGTTACCAACAATAGGAGCAGTCTGTGATCTCTAGTGGTTTAATGACTGCATTTGTCCCGTTGAGTAGCCCTGGAGAAATTGGGCCAGTAAATCAGCCCTTTGACTTGGTCACATGTGATTTGGTTGTTGTACTATCGAGTGGTGAGAAAATGTCGTTGTGAAAACGTTTCTTTCATCTTTTTTACTTTTTTGTACAGTCAACATCACGGCTTTACATTTGCACTACGGAAACCGTCACCATTATGATTTAGGCGAACTCGAGATCAAACTGTAGACTCTGAACTGGTGTCGTGTGTACCTTTAAAAAGAGTCCTAATAAATAAACCAGCAACAATGATTATTAAAGTAGGAAATACATTAATTAAACAGAAATACAAACCGATAGTAAATTATAAGCAGCAAGATAGGACAGCTAGGCAGAGAGAACAATAAAGACAATAAAAAAAAATATATAAAAAGAAGATTAAGTATACAAATGTGTCACCGGCCTGAGGGCCATGATGAATTTGCAATTTGCAAGCAACCGCATACATTCTTTTTTGTTGAAAACTTCCAGTTTAAAGTTTTCGTCGTTAGTTATGTACTAAACTTTTGAAGCAAGGACTTTCTTCTCTGTATCGCGATCTAAATATCGCTTTCATGTGTGTGTCTATGGCACAAGCTAGAATATGCTCATTGTTGAGATATGTTTTTTTTTTGTCTTTTCACTTTAGATAAAGGTACCCGTCATAGATTTATCATAGGTACTGTAATGGAGACGTAATTCTAGATGTAAAAAAAGCATTCGCTTGGACTGTTATTATCGTTATATTCAGTAAATAATTAATATTTAAATAAATAAATAAATCACACCAATTATCTAACCCACGTTGTTTCATGAAAAACTTGTGTTATGGATACTAGATGACTTTTTTGTAAATACATACATAATGTACATATTACCTAAACACCCAGACCAAGACAAATAGACATGTTCATGCACACAAATATTTGTCTTCTCCAGCCTTATCAGTACTTAACTTCAGGTATGATAAAGGCTAACCCCCATATTCTAAGTCGTTCCTCCAAAACTTTTACACTCCACTCAACCTCGTCGTGGGTAAAAATGGTAGTGTGCGCTAGGTCTAACACGGAGTGGCTACGTACTCTTTAGCTCCTCCAGGTCCTTACGGAGTTATGACTTAGAATACCGATTTCGAGGTATATTTCGAAGAGGTTTTCAATGAGGTTTCGTTAAGTCGAGGACGAGTAAGTTTTGGAGAAACGACTTAGAATATGGGTGTAAGAGTCTCCTTGTAGTTCATTAAAAAAAACTACGATTGTGCATTCCATTAACTGTAATGTACACCAAGCTACCGTGCTTCTAATACTAAGAGACAGCTAAAAGCCTTATGGTGTAATTCAATAATTAATTAACTCTAAAATACGCCATTACTGCTCGTCAACTGTTAAGCTTTGTCACTGTGATTTATCATTATCTTTGATTTATTACCATGGCATGGAGTTCCTAATAAATATTGTATTGATATAAGCCATATATCCTCTTAAATTCAACCCCTTTACCCTTTAATTATTTATTTAAAATTTAGTTATTATCAGTGAACGCATGGTACTTGTACTAATAAGTATTCTGTGGCATGGGTTCTAACCAAACGGGCCCTGCCAGAATACCAGCTCAGCATGTGTTGCCATGACACATCTAGTGTCATGGCAACACATGCTGAGGTGAGTACTCTATTGACCCAAAGGCCATACTTTATCTTTGTGTTATTTGTAATGTGTTTTTGTATTGCTTGTAATAATTCTGTCTCTCCCTCTCTCCCTCTCTCTCATAATAACGTATAACCCAGAGGATCCCGGGTTCGATTTACAGTGGGGGTATATATTATAGTTGGTAAACGGTTTGGTTAGTGGTAGGACTTGTTTTAAGTCCGCCTGACTAGTTACCACTATCGTATAGTCTGTCACCGTAGCAACAAAGTTTTCAGCGTTGTTGTGTTCCGGCAGAGGAGATAAGATAGCCAGTTTCTCAGTTTCGAGTATAGAGGAAGTAAAGTAAAAAAAAAAATGACATATTGAGCAGCGTTCCTACCAGACGTAAACGGAACTACATTTTCCTATATATTTTTTGACATTAAGTCCTCGATACTATTTCGATAGTTTTTCGTCCTAGCCCTACTGAGGAACTGGCTATAGTACCTGCGTACTGGTAGAAGTGTGTTTCCATCTTCATCCTTAGCATTACTTAATGTATGGTAAGTATGATGAAGGCTACGCTTTTCCCCGTTACAGGTAAACAACATCTCTTTTTTATGATCCAGGAGAGGTATCTTGAATCATTCGAAATTCTCATGCGAAATTAATTCGCATTCGAATTGAAAAACAACGAATTCCATTTTGTCCCATTCATAAATCACTCGAATACGGTATTACCGTTTTCTTAAACTCCCTTGACATTATTTCATTTTACGCAGAATATTTAAAAACCGGAAACCAACTTTCCATAGATATTTAAAAACCAATACTGAATCAGATGAAACGTTATTAGTCAAACTATCCGTCATCCGTCATGTCAATGTCAATTTAAAAATGACATTAAGTGTTAAACGTCAATCTTTCTATCGCTCGAATCAAAAAGAATGATCGCGATCACTCTTTGCAGATTCGAATGCAAATAAGAATTTCAAAAATACGAATTTTAGCAAATACGAATTTCCGCATACGGAATCGCAAGATTCCGTATGCGGAAAGTGATTCGAATGATTCAAAAATACGTCTCCTGAGCTAAAATATACCTAGTACTTTGGTTATAGGATGGATAGACGGAAGTATTTTCGCCTGAACACTAATTATTATTGTTAGATTCGTATTCGTAGGATAACACAATTTGATAAGGTAATCTTATAAAACGTGGGTCTGCCTTAGTTTAATTTCAAAGCCTTTTATTCTAACATAAAACACTGATCTATATCTATACTAATATTTTTAAAAGGAAATATTTTATGATTTTTTGCATTTTTCAATGCTATTTTTATACTTATGATAAATTTTAAATAGAAAAATATTAACTCGGCCACAAGTGAATTGGAAATCCGGTCCAATTCTCTTTTCACCGGATTTCCGAAGGTTCGATTCCCATCTGAGAATTCACTTGTGGCCGAGTAAATTTTTTCCAATATTTTTCTATTTAAAATTTATCATAAGGAAATATTTAATTGTTATTTTGTTTGTTTGTTTGCCGTTCAGTAGTTTCGGAGCCTATTCAATAATAGGCTCCGAAACTACTGAACGGATTTGCATGAAAATTGGTACACAGATAGTAGATAGCCTGGTTATGAACATAGGTTACTTTTTATTCCGATATTCCCACGGGAACGGGAACCACGCGGGTGAAACCGCGAGCGGCCGCTAGTAATATTAGAAAGAGGAAAGATTTTATTGCTTGTTTGTTTGCATTGAATAGGTTCTGAAACTGCTGAACGGATTTGGATGAATTTTGGTACACAGATAGGGAAACCGCGGGCGGCCTCTAGTGTGTCATAACTTTGCAATTCAACTTAAAATATTAGCGTCACACTTAAAGTCGAATCACGTCTATGAAGTCATCAATTCCGCCAATAATGTCATTAAATGTACTCCATTCATCATTCCCCTACGTTGCAAGTTGCGTCATTAATATTCTGGAACCAAAACTCGGGACAAACAAAACTAAACAGTTTCTTTGTCAGATTCATTGATGAGGTGACATAGTTTTGTGCTCCGGTTTTACTTGCTCAATATTCGTATTATTATTAAAAATTTCAAAATAATACTAGTCTCTTGCGTTTGTTAGTATTTTCAGCTAAAATAGGCTTTAAATTGGGTCAAAAAAACATAATTGTATTTCTTAATAGTTAGACGTTTCACTTGTCTAAAACTATTTATTTATTTTATGTATTTTGGTGAAAACATTTGCATTAGACTAGTTACTCGTTGTCGTCGTCTCGGCCACATAACACCAGCACTAGTTAGTGATAGTGATAATCCTAAATATAGTTAAACCATCTGACCCTCCACAACACAACATTTTATAGAATTAATTCTTAAAGAGCATGAAAACTGATTACAAAACTCTTAATAAACGTTATTTAAACCAATCTTAAACCATATCGAAAAAACGCCGTCCAACTCACAGCCGCGTGGCATAGTACCGAGAACACTGGCGCTGTTGCCCCGCTGAATACAAAGACTTAGCTCTGGGCAGGCAAGGGGCACCTCCGGTGCACTGGGTTAATTTAAAAATAATAATAATAGATCGTACGGCATTGGAACACATGGAACATTATGTCTTTCTAAAAATTATTTGTGATACTGCATGTATAAATTAAAAAAAATATTGTGTGTACCGCCGACGGTGTCATAACAATGAAAAAATTATCGTGGCTCATTTTCCTATACCCGACCGATGAGACAAACTAAATTAGTTATTTATAGTTGGTACAATTGTACTTTTACGAATTTAAGCTAGAATACTAATACTATTTTTTTTATACAGACGGACAGACAGAAATTGAGTTATCCTGAACACGTATCGTTAGATTTGTATTCGGGATATGCATCGGCTAACGAGGATATACTGACTAACAAAGGAAAGGTGTTTGCCAATTTCTTGTGGGGGAAATTAATAAATATATTTAGCTGAGCATCAAATTATCTCTCTACCTAGTTATATAAGATTAAAAAAATAAAATAAAAAACATTGAAAAAATAAGATTAATTTCAAGAGGGATGGAAAAACAAGATTATGTTTTGTTATTTTTGAATTTCCGGTCCAATGCTCTAACCACTGAGCTACGAATTCTCGGCAACTCAGTGGTAAGAGCATTGGACCGGATTTCTAAAGGTCGTGGGTTCGAGTCCCATCTGAGAATTCACTTGTGGCCGAGTTGATTTTTTCCAATAATTTTTCTATTTAAAATTTATCATAGATAAGATAAGATTATGTTTATTTGGTCACATTGAATTTCCGTATCACTTGAGTTATTTCACTTCAATATGAAAATAATAAAATCTTGTAATTATATACTCAGGCCCCCTAGCATGAACACCGCTATATCACGCGATATGATATAGCGCATCATGCTGTCTTGCTTACTCCGCTACGATGTGAGCGGGACAGTGACACCCTATCGAGTTATTAAGTCGATAAAAGCCGCTCATGCTAGACCTACTGGGCAATAATCATGAAAATATTTATCTCATGTTTAATTAATGTGTTACTGGCTGTAAAAGCTCCCTGCTTTTCGAAATCGAAAATGTAAACTGACATAAATATTATTTTAAGTAAGGGGGTAAGATTATACCTAAGTCATCGAGTAGTAAGTGGCAAATCAAGTTAATTATAAAATATTAGCTACCAAAAACATTTACTTGGTAGTTGGTTGGAGCAGAGCTATTAAAAGCAAACCCAAAAACAGTGTTCAGTACACGACGATAATTTCCCAGCGAAGCTTCCCCAGTTGTCGCATCACAGCAGACAGCAGGCGCTGACACTTTACTTCCCTTCTCCTAAACCTTGGGAAGCGTTTAAAAACGTTTTATATACTGTTTATGAGAGTAATTTCCAATAATCTAAATAAAATAATAGAGAATAGTTCTGATTCCGTTCTGAAAAACCATTTTTATGATTGCTTAGTCAGAATTTGACTTAATTGACGCAGAAACAATAATGCTAGTGTTGTCAAAAGACACGTCATAGTACTGCAACAGGGCCCCTACCGCGCAAGTGTCGTCGGCATCGTCATCGACTGCATTTGACAGATGGATGTGACACATTGCTGCTTCTTTTTTAACACAAATGAAAAATTACCAAAGACTAAAAGCAATATGTCACATCCATCTGTCAAATGAAGTCTATGTCGATGCCGACGACACTTGCGCGGTACAGGGGCAGGTCATTTATAGACCATGCCAGATAAGTGTGCAAAGAAGGTAATTAATCTCTCAGCGGTAAGCTATAAAAATAATTATTCGTAAAAAGTTTGCTTTTGTTTTTCGTTTGTTTCAAGGACAACTTGTACCACGGTTCTATTGTTTACCTGTGTTTAGCGATACTATTCACAGATTTCTCTTGCTCGCTTTTGATTAAATAGGTTACATTGGTACAAAAGGCCAATAACCTACTTTGCACACTTATCTGGCACGAACACAGGTAGTAGTAATTAGCAAATGTATCAAACTCGGTCCAATCTCAGACACCTTTAACCCACACACTTAATAATAATCATTGCCTTTAACACTCCAAGCAGCTATTAAAAGCAAACCCAAAAACAGTGCTCAGTACACGACGATAATTTCCCAGCGAAACTTCCTCAGTTGTCGCATCACAGCAGACAGCAGGCGCTGAAACTTTACTTTCCTCCCCCTAAACCCTGGTAAGTACCCGCTGATAATTTAAGCAACAACGCTCCAGAAGTTTGCATCGTATCAACACAAGGTGCGCGTTGGGGTATGGTACAAGGTAGGAAACAGAAGCGGTTATAATTATTTGAACACACGACTTTCGTGATGTTCGTCAGATCCTAAGAGTATAAAAATCACGTTTTCCAATTGTTACAATCGTTCTATATTTCGCTTGCTTTGCTTCATCTATTTCGTAACATTAATTCTAAAAACGTGTCGTCTGATAAAAAGCAATAGTATTTTTTGGTTACGTATCATAATATCTAAAATTAAAATAGCTAAAGTCATAATGACAAAATTAAAATGTCTAATGGTTAAAATGTCGAAAGTTCATAATACAGCTTTTCAAAATATCCCCCTCCAATCCCAATGCACTGATGCGTTCGGGTGAACCAGCTTTCGAAACATTTAAAAAACGTGTCTTGCGGGATGTCGAAAAATAACCGCCGAAATTCTGCGACGGCCTCGTCTACAGTGCTAAATTTTCGCCCACGAAGCAGTTTTTTACTGTGGGAAATAATAAAAATCGCATGGAGCTAAATCTGGGCTGTACAGAGGATGGGGTAACATTTGTACCCCCGAAGTTGCCAAATAGTATATGGTTCTAGCAGCTGTGTGAGCGGGCTGCGTTATCTTGGTGAAAAATAATGCCACGGATGCCGCTCCTTGGGCGGTCGCTATCCAACTCCCCGATAGCTTGAGGCAGATAAACTTAGCTATACCATTCACTAGTAACTTCTACGGTCTTCTAGCGGAATTACTGCTACAGGTCCACTACGTCGAAAAAAAACCCGCTATCATTTTTTTTTAACGCTCCGACCGCGAACAACTATTATGGGCAAATCGTCCTCTTCAAACGCCCATTGCGTGGATCGTTGCTTCGTGAGAGGATCGTAGCTATATATCCATGATTCGTCAGTTGTAAGAATGTAGGATACGTATTGCGAAGTTCCTCCATCGAACTTTTCTAACATAAATTTGCACCAATCTACGTCGGCATTTTTGCTCATCGGTGAGAGAATGAGGTATCCATCGCGAAGCAAGCTTCCTAAGTTTAAGGTGTTCATGCAGGATGGTGGAAACTGCCTGTGATCCAGTGTCTAGTTAGTCCAGCCTGTATCTCTCGATGTGTAATATGTCTATTCTCGCAATAGCCACTCTACGCCTGATGACGTTTTTATGAGTTACTGCAGTTGGTGGTCGGCCGGGTCTGGGGTCGAAACCAATAAGTAATTTATTGTTGCTAACGCAGGATCAGACTCCCCAATGCAGCTTGTAACTTATGACTCCTTCAAGGTTAACCCTCGTTTATAATCATAGTAAATCATATCACGAAAAGCTTCCCGCGAGACTTCCATTGTTGCAAATAAAAGAAGAGTGACAGATAATCTTTAAACATAAATAATAAAAAAACTACACATAGGTGGCCAGTGATTTTCATAAAGGAGGTTTGTGTTGAAATTAGCCGTCAATTCAAAATAGTTTCATGATTATTTACAGCCTTTTAACTTAGCAAAACGTCAATAGAAGCAGGAGGAGCTTGGTATAATATTTTAGTAATTTTTAAAGAAAGTCGTCTCTGGCGCTCCGCCGGTCGCTGCCGCGGTATGCTCGCTTCGCTCGCGTGGCGCGCGCGTCTTTTGGTCACAGTTCGAACCTAACCTTACCTTGAGGTACCTTTCGTAAAGTGATAAATTTCACAGTTTTAATCACATTGACCAAATCACGTGGTCAGTATTAATAATTAGCGATTATTATTAATGATTCTCACATTCATTCTGAATTTAGGCATATTGACCTTTTCTAATTTAAAACATTTGGTGTTATAACCACATGGACATTTTGATTTAAGACATTTTGAACTTAGATATTTCAACATTAGTCATTTTAATTTTAGACATTCTGATACGTACCCTTTTTTAAATAATAGGCTTTCTCTTGGTCTCATTATAAATCGTTAGATCGTAGAATCGTAGAAGAGGTCGAAGTTGGAGAGACTTGCCTAGAAATAGCCTATTCACTCGACATTTAAATATACAAGGGTTATAAAGGCTCCCGGGAATACAGATGCAGGCAGGGAGTTCCACCCCCTGGCTGTGTGCATAATAAAAGATGAGGAGAAGCGCTTTGTACGTACAATATAAGTAAATACAGGAGTGGAAATAGCGAAAAGAGGGAATATTTTAGAACGCTACATCAGCCCACTATTGATTAACTAATAATTGTTTTGCCTTGACATTTTCACGATAATAGGTACAAAGATTCTCATCAGATTCAATAATAATCTTTCATTTAGTAAAAACTGGCGATAAATGTCTTTTTCTCATCCTGCAAGTTAAAATTATTTCCAAGAAAAATATAAATTGAAGGTTTTGTTTTTTTATTTGACCCATAATCGCTTGTCGCTTTTCCTCGTACCACACACGTAAACAGACCCTGTGTCTCTACATTTGTCTTAATCTGCGCGTGCGTCATGTTGTTTCCAATTTTCGCGAACTCCGATCAAGTTCATATGTTCATCGATACTCCACCTTATTGTTAGAGTGGTAAGAACTTTTGAGTTACTGCTAAGTGTGGTTGATTCTGTTGAAATTGTTTTGTGTATTGCATTATGACAGGATTGTGGCTAAACTATGCTGGGAACATTGACAGCTGCGTAGTTAAGTGCTCCCTAAATTATGTTTCTACTTAGTTCCAAATAGTTACATCCCAAGTAACAAAAGGTTCTATAATCAAGGCGTTTTATCACCAAACAATGATATAGTAGGTCTATAATGGTAACCACAGTGACTGTTACCATCAGAGCATTTAGGTTCTATAAGTTCATAGAGCATTTAAGTTCTATAATTTTGCTCCTAGAACGCTTACAGAAATATACAAAAAATCATTAAAGTGTTGCACTGTAATGTATATGAAAAAAAGGGATTATGGTACTATATGTTACTATATGGTACTATAAATTACCTTACTGACACTATAATGTATCTATTTTGTACGAATAATGCGACAAAATGACTTTTACAGTACTAGTACTGTAGCAGTATCGAAAACTAGTGTTTTCGTGTAATAGTTTACAGGATCAATGACTACTATAGGGACTACTACTACTGCACTATAGAAGTACCGTGCACAATCATAATGTAACATTTTAGCTTCTTAACACCACTATAGAGCTAATTCGCTAAAAGTCATGTGCACTCCTTTATAGTACTAAATTGTACTATAGCCGCTCCTGGTGTAGTTGTTAACTAACTTAAATTCGTAACTGAACAGCTCTCTAAGTGAGTTCACGTTACTGTTACTGAACTAAAACGTGACGTAAAAGCACTAAAGTTAATAAATAATGGGCTAAAATGTTTTCGGTGAAAATATGGCTGCTGATTTCTGCCGTGAGTGATAGCACCTTAGCAGCAAGCGATTGAACTATTTACCTAAAAACTGTTAAGTCGAGCTGTCCTAGTTTAAAAAATCCTACTATTTTTCTATAAACTATAATTTCGTTACAAAATAATACAGTTCGTAAAATAATAAAAATCTTTATTTTGATTTTTTAAGTAAATGAATCAATATTATATAAAAAGAATTTAAAATACTCATGATGCGTGATTGATTTAAACAATGGTTTGGCTATAAATTCTAATAAATAATTAAATAAATTCTATAAATAGTTCATTAACTGATTAGCTTCATTCGAAACTATGACAGCTCGAGTAACAGTTTTTAGGTAAATAAATAGTTAATTCGAGCAATCGTTCATCGAAAGTAAATGATTTGAAACAGCGACTCCTCGACCAATAGTTTGTAGGTCAATAATTCATTCAAGCAATTCAACCGAATTTCTTAAGATAATCAAATCAGCCTGCCTGATACTGATTTCTTGTACTTTTATCAAAGGAAATTATTTTCACAACAAAGTAGTATTTTAATTAATGAGTCCTTCGCTTTGAAGGCGATACTCAAAAAAATATGCTGAAGCGAGATAGCAATGAGAAAACGACGCGCACGGGAGCGAGACCGATTTTGCAGATAATGCCGAAAAAAAAATCACAAAATCACTTCGTATTAAAGAACTACAGCGATTTAAAAAAATGCTTCTATACGATCCGAAATATTATTGGTGTCCACTTATTAAACCAATTTCCAATAGTGTAAGTAACCCCATTTAAGAATAATCTTGAATTTTCGTATTTATTAGAGGTCTTTTCGAAAAGGAAAAGTGTCGAGGCAAAATCATAAAATCGTATTTTTGAAACTATACGAATCTAGATTAGATAAAGGTATGAAGAAATATATATGTTATTACCAGATTTGTAACAACTGTAACCAACGATCTTCTAGCGGAATTACTGCTACTGGTCCACTGCGTCGAAAAAAAACCTATATAGTTTAATATCAGAAAGTCCATACTTTTTCCGAGTAGCGCCTTAATAATAGCGTCCACAAAATCCGGACAGGTGGAGTGACAAGTTCTCGTAGCGAGCTCCCCAAGGAGCTAGTTTGGTCAGTGGATTCGATACCGGCTAATTGACTCAATTTGGAAGCTTAGTTCTATTATATTTCGATATCATATAAAAGCTTACGCGACTTCATTTGCGAGGATTTTATGTAAAAATTTCACTTGAAACCGTTATTTCCATCCTTTATTTTACCTTCTTAATCAATTATACAAAATTGTGATAAGTTTTATAGAATAAAATATTCTAGAATAAATTAACTAGTATCCTAATCGCTCTGACGGGACATCAAAATTCTATTAAAAATGCAAAAACAAATAAAAAAAATATACTTTATTTTTATCAAAAAATCTCATACCTTGTGAAATTGTTTTGTGACTACATTCACACCACAAAAAAATTTACCATAATTTTTTATCACGTTTACGTTTTTTTTAAATATCTCAATTAGTTTTATGCCAATTTGTACTTTTGGAATTAACATTGTTTTGAACATGTTATCCTTTTTGATTGTTTTCAAGACAGTGTCAAAATTAAGCTTTTGTTAATTTGCGGAAAATAATTGTTACAAAAAGAAGAGACGTTTCTATCAAGATTTAAAGTCATTTGAAGAGAGGTAACAAGGTTTTTGGGTTTCTAGTTTTTTTTAATGATTTTCTAATTTTTGCATTTTTTAATGCTATTTTTATACTTATGGTAAATTTTAAATAGAAAAATATTGGAAAAAATTAACTCGGCCACAAGAGAATTCTCAGACGGGAATCGAACCCGCGACCTTTGGAAATCCGGTCCAGTGCTCTAACCGCTGAGCTACCGAGACTTAGATTCCCGTCTGAGAATTCACTTGTGGCCGAGTTAATTTTTTCTAATATTTTTCTATTTAAAATTTACTATAAGTATTTCTAGTATATTTTTTTAAATTTTCTCATACAGTTAATATGCAAATTCGAAAACCTTTTTATTTTTATTTTTTCAAAACTTTACCAGCTAAATTTTTTACTAAAGTGTCGTACTAATGGTACCTAACTAGCTCTAACGATATACATTAGTTTCATGCTTGCGCGATATGATATGTCGTGTTTTTGTTTTGCTTACCTCACTAAGAAGTACAGAAGAAGTAAGCGGAACGGTGATACTGTAGGTACCTACATTCGTGTTACAAGTGTAGGTAAAAGCTGCTCATGCTAGGTCTACTGTAGAGCTAGCACGAGGACGTATCGAGGTCCGAATGTCAAAAAATGCATAGGAAAATGTAGTTCCGTTTACGTCCGGTGTGAACACTGCTCAATATATCATATTTTTTTTTACTTTACTTCCTCGATACTTACTCAAAAGATTTTCGTGCTAGGCCTACTGGAAAAGAAAGATAACGACGCAAAATGTTTCGATTAAAAGTTGATTAATCTTAACACAAATAGTACTAATTAGTTAACAATCCATTTAACCTAATAATCAACAACCCAAAACACGATCATTATTCAACCCTAATGAGTCTCACCAACAATAAATTTACAACCGCATGTGCGACGTAAAAACTAACACACTCTAAATCACTAGCATGCTAATGCCCAATTTTCCTCAAAAGGACCGTTATAACTCAGCGGAGATCCCGGGAATGTCCCGAATCCCGGATCCCGAGATGTGACAAAAAGTGTCCCGGCCAGTGCGGATAGAACGATAAATCAGAGCGGGATTGATTTCCTGATTGCACGTAGGAATGTTCTCGGGTCGCGGGATATTATTCATTTAGGATCACTTTCATATACGATAAGGTTTTTCTTGAGTAGTTGTGATGGCTTGGAAAATTGCCTCTGTCTTGGTATAGAATCATTATGTAGCCCAAAAGGGTCAGTGCAGGGTTAACACACTCTTTTATCATAATAGATACATGCATTGAACATATTTAAACCAAAAATGTTTCTTTTTAATTTATTTAAAACTAGATTTCCATCCACGAATTTATCCGCGTGGAACCTTGAATAATTTTCAGTCAAACTAACAACACTAACACTAACTAATCTATACTAATATACTTATTCGGTTGCTTTGAGTGAATTTAAAAGAGTGGCACTTTTTAACCGACTTAAAAAAAAAGGAGGAGGTTATGTATGGTTTTTTTATGTTTGTTACCTCAGACTCGGTTATTTTGGAACCGATTTAAATAATTCTTTATTTGTTCGAAAGGGTATATTTTGAAGTTGGAAGTCGTCAAGAAAGGAAATGATGATGGGATCCTGGAGAAAGCCAGGGAATTCTTTTCTTAAGTAACTCGCTTGTTACTTCCATAAAGCACCATTTGGTGGAGTGGATCGAATGATAAAGACCACACATGTTCATCGGAACTATTAAATATTAAGTATTCCACGGCTGCGATACGATTCCTAAGCAATTATCTCACGATGAATATGGTAAAAAGTCAGAGCATCAATGGTGCATTCTGCATTGCACTTCTACTTATTTGTAAGTGTCTACGTTCAGGTTATTTTCGTTCTTGCTGCCACCGACTCTAAAAATTATATTTTAAAGAGGGTTTCTGTTGTGTTTATAGGGTTTTATAATTTGTTATTTCTTTGTTTTCATTTTGATAATTTCCTTTTAAAAGTTTAATTCCTTTTTTAAGTTTAATTCCTTTTCTATTTTTACATTTTTTGTGTTAGATAAGCTCAGTAGTTTTTGTCGTAAATTATAAATAAATACATAGTATAAAAATAGGTATTAAGTAATTGTTAAAAGACTACTATCGCATTAGGTTTAAACCTGTAATGGTAGATGTAAGTGTTAATAAATAAATAAATATTACAAAGAGGAAAGATTTGATTGTTTGTTTGTTTGTAACGAATAAACTCAAAAACTTCTGAATGGATTTGGATGAATTTTGGTACACAGATAGAAGATAGCCTGATTGTGAATATAAGATTTTTTATCTCGATATTCCCACGAGAACGGGAACTACGCGGGAGAAACCGCGAGCGACTGCTAGTAATATTATTAATGCGTAAGTGTGTGGGTTTGTCCTATTTTCACACCTTTACTAAGCAACCAATCGACTAGACCTTTAACCCCCGACGCAAAAAGAGAGGGTGTTATAAGTTTAACGTGTCTGTTTGTGTATCTGTCTGTGGTATCGTAGCTCCCAAAGGATGAACCGATTTTTGTTTAGTTTTTTTTTGTGTCATAGACAATTTTATCCCGAGTGTTCTTAGCCATGTTTCATGAAAATCCGTTGAGCCGTTTGAAGATCATCAGCTGTTTTCTAGTTGATGAGGGGATCTGACTAACTTGCTTATGTCCGATTGATTCGAAATTTGGTACCGTGTTACTTCAATGATATTGAAATATATGGTAAGGTAATTATGATCTGATCAGCCGTTTGAAGATCATCAGCTCTTTAATAGTTGATGAGGGGATCTGACTACGTTCCATATGTCCTATCGATTGGAAATTTGGTACCGTGTTACTTCAATAATATTGAAAGTATATGGTAAGGTAACCATGACCTGATCTACTCAACTCCTCGATGACTTATAGCACACATATCGTGTTTAGGCTCGTTGAAACGGTCTTGGTAAAGGGAAAGCCATACAGTTTGTGACTTTGACCTGAGTTTGGGCATCGGACAATTTGATCTTAATAATAAAAATTTAAAAAGATTGATATAAAACTTAAATTTAACATTAAAAAAAACCCCCAAAACAAAAAATACTCTTAAAAAGTTATAAATAATACTGATTTACCCTAATTATGTACTTAATTATTGGTATAGAGTTTGTTGATGGTACGGAAAGTAACGTAAGCTACTTATCCAATAGTCCCATGGGTAGGGGAACCCCCGCATGGTTTCCGTACCCATGCAACCGCGGGCGGAAGATAGTAAAAAAAAAACGTTTATAATCCTTCAGGCCTGCGCAGACGAGGGACTTTTGTCCGCCGACATAACCTAAAAGTCCCTGCGAATTCAACGAAAACTAAGGTTATTCTGCCCATGAAGCTATTTAGTGATTCCTGATTCCTCGCGAGACCTTTACGAATGGAATGACCGTCGGTATACGTTGTATTCGCGGCGGAAGTTACCACATTTAGGTTATGTCGGCAGACAAAAGTCCCTCGTCTGCGCAGGCCTTTCTCCTGACAATAACAAACACAATAAAAAAATTAAAGTCCAATTTGGTGCAGTCGTTCTAAAGTTATGCGCGTAGGTACATATAATTGCAGCGATAATTTTTTTTATATAGATTCAGTAGCACAGTTCATTAATCTTTCTTCCAGTAGACAGTAATATTAAATACAAATACACACCAAAATACAGTAGTAAATTTTTTGCGCTAACAAAACCAAAAATGTTTTTTTTTCTTAACAGTAATCAAACGCAGCTATTTCTGTTTGTAACGCGAATGTCACTGTGACATACAAAACAAGAAGTAGGGACATGATTGATGGGCAGACAGATCCATACAAAACCGAAAACTAAAGCTCAAAGGCAAAGAATAAAGCATTTTTTGGTATATTCGATGCGACAGAGCTTTTCAGATGGAAACTGAATTGCTGGCTTAGGCTAATGATGTTTATTTTTATTTTATTGTATTTTTATTTATTAGTTCACCAACGACTTATATACTAATACATGCTTAGGTTACTTTAATACTATTAATTGTTTTTTTTTAATGAAGTACGGGAAGACTCTTAGCCTTCATCATACCTGATGTTAAGTATTGATAAGGCTGAAGATGGAAGCGAGTCTCTCCCGGAATCCCCAATCACTGAGGAACTGGCTATCTTATATTTAACTGCCGGAACACAACAATGCTGAAAACATTGTTGTTATGGCGTCAGACTTAGATAAGATGGTGGTAGCTAGCCAGGCGCACTTACAACAAGTCCTACCACCAACCAAACCGAATACAATATGTACCCCCGCTGGGAATCGAACCCGGGACCCCTGGGTCTGATACCGGTGGTTGTACCACTAGACCAGAGAGGCGGTTAAAATGTACTAGTAGCAACACCTGTTGCTTTTTTGTTTTTTCACACGATACCTATAAACTATCTATGTGCACTCACACAAATGCAAAGCTCAGCTTAGACCTTGCTAAGTATTAAGCCAATTAAAGGTAAACACCACATTCATAAAAAACGAGTGAGAATCAAGAAATTACAGATAAGCGTAACACTACAAAATAATATTGAAACAGATTATTAAATTTTTTAGACGATTTAATCCATAAGCAAATCCAGTAAACTCCTGGTATGTACTCAGTGAAACGTGGATAATATCTATGACATGGCTAATTTGTTTGCACAATCTGCTGATAGGCGATTGAGATGTTTTTTACCGACTTCAACAAAAAAGGAGGGAGGTACTCAATTCAAGGCGTATTTTTTTTTTTTTGTCTGATGTATGTATACCGATTACTCCGGTGGTGGTGATCCGATTTAAATAGTTGTTTTTTGTTCGATCGGGTACACTGTCAATTTGGTCCCATATAATTTTTACGAAGATCTGGCTAGTAGTTTTTTCATAATCTTGAAAAATATCAATCACCTTTTGGCAAGTAGTCGTTTACCTAGATGACATTGTTGTGTATGGGCTGATTTTTAGTGTAAGTAACGACACATGATGTAACTAAAAAATCTGAAATAAAAACATTTTATAAAAAAATTCAAACCGACTTCAAAAAGTAAAAAATAAAACTTTTGGAGTCGGTGCTAGCTAGCTAAGGCCAAAAAAATATATAGTTAATAGAAGTGCAATGTAGAATGCCCTGGCTGGCACCGACTCCAAAAGTTTTATGTTTTACTTTTTGAAGTCGGTTTGAATTTTTTTTATAATTTTTTTTTTTAATGGACATGTTTGTTACCTTCACAGAATTTGCATTGAAATCTGTGACGAAAACGGCACACATTGACAATTGACAAAGAGTAGGACAAAAGAGACGAAAAAGCACGGAAATGAAAGAAATAGCAAACTGAATCGGACCCCTTAAAGGGCCTTCCCAACGTTTCACAATGCGAGCTCGTATGACATTATCTGCTTCAAGTACACACTTATAATATCATTGGATTAGGCTGTTACAAGCACATAATAAACGATTTAAATCTTTTATAGGAAAGTCAAAAAGCAACGCCATAGAGAAGAGAGAGAAGAACCAACAAAATAGTCATCAGGTTTTTTTGCCATATCTCATAACCATATTCATGTTTTGTTGTTATTACTGTAGTTAAGTCAGTATTAATTTTTAAACAAAGGAGAGAGTCTGTCTACTTACTAATAAAACCACAAAATATGTTCTTTTTGTGTTCCTTTTTGTTTTTTTGTTTTTTTTATGAAGTACGGGGAGTCTCTTAGCCTTCATCATACCTGATGTTAAGTATTGTTAAGGCTGAAGATGGAAGCGAGCCTCTCCCGGAATCCCCAATCACTGAGGAACTGGCTATCTTATCTTTAATTGCCGGAACACAAAAATGCTGAAAACATTGTTGTTATGGCGTCAGACTTAGATAAGATGGTGGTAGCTAGCCAGGCGGACTTACATCAAGTCCTACCACCAACCAAACCGAATACAATATGTACCCCCGCTGGGAATCGAACCCGGGACCCCTGGGTCTGATACCGGTGGTTGTAACACTAGACCACGGAGGCGGTTAAAACGTTTACATTATTGACGTTGATTAGATTTCTATCTCAACTGGATTCAAGAGTTTACCCCCTCATTTTAAGCACATCTCAAGTTTCTTCGCGCACTCATAATTGAAATAAAACACGGGTTGACAGCCCGTGACCACGGCAACTGAAAAGGTGCCGAAACTTCGGGAAACCAAAAAACCTCAAATAAACCTAAAAATTATAGTACCAAATACATATTTCGGATAAATAAATCGCACTGAATATTCCGCTAAAGTTGTTTAATTCCCCTCATTTTATTTTGTTAAACTGCAAGACACTCACTACTGGAACAAAAGAAAAATGCTAGAAAGCCACAGATTAAAACTATTATACTTTTGTCCCAATACAAACACTTTAAGTACAATCGGGGAACTTCCCCTGTGTGATCTGTCAAAAAGACTGTTATGCTGATTTTAATTTTATATTTTTTAAACTAATTACATTATTATATTTTTAGTTTATGTTTTTGCTGTGCCGGTTAACATGGCTCTCAGCCCCATCAAAACGGTACCGACGGAAGACCAGCGCTGGCCAAAAAGCCAAGCATTATGCTGAGTCGGTACGTTTTGGGACAAACCTGTGCCTTTTTTTCTGTATTATATTTATGTATAATTATTGTGTTTGTCCCAAATAAATATAATTTTCTTTCTTTCCTTTCTTTCTTTCCCGGTTCATCAGTAGTTTTTTTGAGAAACGTTTTCTCGTAAAGTACTAAGGTTAAATAAATCATTAATTATTCAAATGAGAAACCTATTAATGTTCTATTATTTGTGATATAAACGTGTGCTGTATATCTGTTACTTTTTTAAAAATAAAGCTCCCTAAAAAAAGGAAAGTTCCCGGCTGTAATACCTACTTAATATTTTCTGCCTAACCAAAAAGTTTTTATTCTGCAAAACTACCAACCTCTATAATGCCTTTCCCTTCAATCCTTGGATAATCTGTATTCTGTTTAATTCCTCGGAAAATTGAGTTGGATATCGCTGTGTGCATTTTTTTCGCTTGCCCTGATACACCTCAGTATTATTAAGAATAATGATAATATCACGATAATAGTAGAATATTGTATTGTGAAATCTCTCATGATCCATTCCCTTCACTATTTGTTGTTGGAAAGGGCATTATTTCCTTCGCATAACATTATGCACAATCAAACGTTTTCTTGGTAGTCGTACAAATTATATATTTGTGGAATATAATAAACCGATCGACTAAAAAGAGACTGGAAATATAGATTGGGTTGCGAAAAAAATTGGTTTAGGTAAGGTGAGGTCGGTTGGTTAATTTCTACCCTTATTTTTTATACAGCGGTGATCACATAATTAACGATACTAGTCGCTTTTCATACGACGAGGTAACTTTGGAGCCTTGGTTAGTTGGTTCTCTGTTAAGGATTGACCGAGCTGAGATCTGATAATGGCCATCTAGGGAGTGAATGAAGGACATCCAGTTTGCTATACACACCCAACTGATCTGCCCCCTAATTGTCTAATTTAAAATCTATCACAATCCCTTTCAGAGGTATTGTGATTGTGATATTTTCGTCTGTCATATTGCTTAGACCGCCGCCTCCGTGGTCTAGTGGTACAACCACCGGTATCAGACCCAGGGGTCCCGGGTTCGATTCCCAGCGGGGGTACATATTGTATTCGGTTTGGTTGGTGATAGGACTTGTTGTAAGTCCGCCTGGCTAGCTACCACCATCTTATCTAAGTCTGACCCATAACAACAATGTTTTCAGCATTGTTGTGTTCCGGCAGGTAAGATAAGATAGCCAGTTCCTCAGTGATTGGGAATTCCGGGAGAGGCTCATTTCCATCTTCAGCCTTATCAATACTTAACATCAGGTATGATGAAGGCTAAGAGTCTCTCCGTACTTCATAAAAAAAAACAGTTCAATGTCCTTTTAAAACGCGTCCCGATCACAATCCCTTTCAAATGTCAAATAGTGACGGCCTGAATATATTTCAAATTACGAATTGAAAGGGATTGCGATAGATTTAAAATTAGACATTAGCCCCCTGAATATTAAAAAAAACGTCGTTAATTGTGACAACCACTGTATGTAGGTAGCTTTCTTGTATCACAAATATATACCACCGGGGGCCTACCGCTATCTCAAAGCACAGTACTGTTTCAATCTTACATGCTATTTCATACTACGACTCTCTTAAGTAAGCTTGTTTTTTGACGGAAGTTTCGTGACGCCTTCGCTCAATCATCGCCTCCAAAGTGTGTCTCAAAATGTGACAACTTCAATATATTTTTATTTCATCCTTTTAAAATTACACACAAAATAATAAAAAACCGCATTGAAATCGCTTGATTCGTTTAGGCTCTACGAATATACGTACAGACAGACAGACAGACATAGGCTTCAAACTTATAACACCCCTCTTTGCCCTGCGTCGGGGGTTAACAAAAAGCAAACAAAACGTTCTTATGTCATGATGGTTTCTAATAGATGATGGTAGGCCCGCAGGACCAGACATTCCAGACCTCAACGTTACGGGACTTAAAGAAAAGGTAGCTAGTTCTTTAGTGGTTGAGGATACCGGGAAAAAGGCGATTCTATCTTTAGCCACTGTTTAAGGCTAACCGTTGTAAATAAAAGAAGTTGGATCTTATCCTTAACTTTCAAATTTTAAGAATCTAACAGTTTCTTATGTCCATAGTTTGAAACAATAGACCACTCTATTTGTTTTTCGAGATAGTCATGGGTAATTCTTTCTTTTTTCATAAAAAATTGCATACAATTTCATGAAGTTTCATGAAGATGAAGAACCCACGTTCAGAATACATACATACTATACATATTAAACACCTAAACCAAGACAAATAGACATGTTCATGCATACAAATATTTGTCTTGTCCGGGGATCGAACTTCTGGCGTAGAAGGCGTGTATAGTACCCCTGCGCCAAACAGGTCGTCAAATTCAAAGGAGCACCTTTAAATTAGACTTACCATAAACATAAGGTAAGTAAATGTTATTCAAAGAAATACTTTTAACTTTCTTCGAACTGAAAAGACGCAAAAAACAAGGACTTTCACTAATTAGAAAACCATTAGAACGTCCACTATATCTGATCTGTACATACTACAAAATTGGGGCAGTAACTCAGTGACGTTTAACACTACTCAGTGTTACGTTACGAGCAACTGATCGTGTTACGTTTTATTAACGACTGCGATGTCGCAGTGGCACTAGTCCCACCTCCTGCGTCGGGGGTCGTGGGTTCTATCCCCAACCAGGTAAAAATATTTATGCGACGTACATATTTTGTATCTGGGTGCTTACGAACGTGTTTGTAATATTTTACTAGTTATGAATCAGATTATATGTTTGCGATATTGTCTGATATATTTCTTTCTTATTAACTACAGAGAGGAGCAATATTCATGATCATTAATAGAGAATTATACCATTGAAGTACAGATTCCGTTTATAATAACTGGTTATTTTTATCCGTTTTCCATTTTTAGTTTATTATTATTTTCTAGAAGATATCAAGTATCCATAACGTTAAGACATTGTTGTTACTAAAATTTAATGTATGTGTTTTAATGGAAAAGGAGCCTATTACCCATAACGATCAGACTCTGTCATAAAAGTCTCTCTTTTGTTTAGATAGACACTTTATGTAATAATATACTGAAATAATTGAGAGTAATAATAACACATATTCTGTAGAACTTACCTTAGACTAAATTATTTACTCTGATTGTTAGAAAATTAGTTTAAAGTTACTTTTTTACCAGTCTACTGTGGCCAAGGTATATCAAGTTAATTAAGTTGAAGATCTAGTGGGAGGGAAGGCCTGGTGATGACAACTTTAATTTCTTAAGTGTAATTAGTGACTTGCAAAGCTGAAACAGACGCTTGCAGCACCTTATGTTAGATTTTAACTTAGAAAGAATATTGTGTGAAGCTATGGTGTGATTTTTTAAAGATGTGAAGAAAGTGAAGAATATAAAACTAACTTTGCATGAAAATCAAAGGGCTAATTTTAAAATTTTTAAGTATGTCTTTTTATAAAATATTTTTTTATAAAATAACCAATTTTTATTTTATAAATATAAGCTCGCCACGGGTAGAATTTTAAAATTAAATTATGCTACTGAACTCCTCTGCATGTTTTACACCATTGATAACGCATAAGTGGTGGGTCATGAATAGCCCATTCTCCTTATTCATCTATAAGACATTGAGCGCACCAGCAACTTTTGTCTGCGCAACTAATTTATCGATATCGCCGTCTTCTAGCTGTGATTTCAAAGTATCGCACACGAGAGCGACAGCTCCACAACTTTTTCTTTGTAGTTTTCCGCATTCATCAACTTTTTTGTCGTCGCAACAGTTGCGTCGCGGGATTGCCTCCAATCCAAACCCACGGACATAAAAATCTTCCGACTGTTGCGTCGCTATATCATCGTCGAAGTCTCATACGTAGACTTGATAGTTGCGGAGACAAAAGTTGGTCGTGTGCGCTCTCTCTATAGACGGCCAGTATAGGTCGCGCAGCGAGAGTTGAGGCGAACACGGTACTCACACTAACGTAATATTGCAATACAGAATTTTTAATATTCAAATTCAAATATTAGAATACACTAGCTACCTCGCTCTTACTAAATTTAACAAATGTTTGCAACGGAGCCAGAAAACTTTTCTCAGTGAGTCAGCACGGCAAGCGTATAAAGATGACCTTGGCTTGTGTTGGTCGCTTCAACTCTCGCTGCGCAACCTATGCCCCTGCAGTGGTTAGGTACATTGGAATGGCTGATATTTTTTTTTAAACGTGTACAATAATTAAATAGCTGAGTAGGCATAAAACTTTCTAAGCCTAATAACTGTAAAACTGATCATCCAATTCCGCCTCTGTTATAAATCAAAACCGCAGCTGAATTCAATCTTTGCCTATGACAGATGGCTTGAAATGCCCAAGCGTAAAAGGGAGATCATTTTGTGCCTTAGCACCTTGTAATAGGACGGAAAAGCATTATTGTAATGGCAAAAACCATTTGGAATTTTAGGATTTGTAACGAATGATTGATTTGTTCTGAATCGTTATTGATCGAACCATTTGTTCTAAGACGTTTATTTGATGTTTTGGTACCACAATTAAAAGGAAGTTTACTGAAGCTGAGAGTTGTTTTATGAAATTTAATGAAAATTCTAAGACTAGATATTTCGAAAATACTCGTTGGTAGATTAGATTGTTCAGTGTGAACCATCAGTCACTTTACTTGCGTCCCATTTTTGTCCCACACGCAACTTTGATCGTCTCTAACTTTATATTTTTTTACGTAGGACTGTGTTTTTTTGACATTTAATGATTTATTGTATTTATTATATATTTCATATGTTTTTTGTCTAATAAAAATAAAACTAATAACATAAAATATAGTTTTAGCTAGAACTGCCGTTGGGTCATTTTTGTCCCGTCATGTTGAGAGAGTGAAGAGGTCGCCCCATTATGTGGCATTTAAGTCAGGCGACTACATCGCAGTTAGTTATAGAATACTAACATAGTTTATAAGATATTTATTACTAATACCTATTTAAATGTAATGGGACAAAAATAGGAGAGCGGCAGTTTTAAGGGGATTCGTAATTTTCGGCACTCCTAGTGTTAATCAACTATAAAAAATGAATACTTTGAGGAAAAAAGTTTCTAAATATCTGCCCCTCTCCTGTTCGTTGCAGTGCCTTTCGAGGTGCATGCGATACATTGGTGCTTGCATGTTTTATTTAGTCACTAAGTCGCATGTAACGCAATTTGTAATAAATAAATAAATAAAATAAATAAGTACAAGATTGATCCCTCGGAACGAAATGAGAAAAAAATTAATCGTGCTAGGAATCGGTGCATTAGGGTGATTAGGGACACTCAAAGACGCCACATACATCAATCTATTGAAAAGGAAGATCTAAAAACTCTTGGTGTTGGCAAATCTCACATCAATGTCACAGAAAACAATGATCCCGTGATCAACAAGTGTAGGCCCCGAGTTTTACCGTTTAAAACAAACCTTCGATACTGTGAGTGTTGTGTGCCGTAAAAACATCACTAACGATGATAAAAACAAAAAAAAGTGTCAATTTGAGGGTGGCCGAAAATCTCCAATCTCTTATCAATGGATATAATAGTATAAAACATTTCACCCGCGTGGTTCCCGTTCCCGTTTGAATATCGAGATAAAAGTTAGCCTATGTTTTTAATCCAGGCCATCTTCTAACTGTGTGTCAAATTTCATACAAATCGGTTCGGCCATTTCTGCGTAAAACATCCATCCAAACATCCCTACAAACATTTGCATTTATAATCTTAGTAGGATATAATGATATGTGACTACGTTCCTTATCTTTTATTAAGGACATATGGCTGTTGGTATAGTTATTGACAACATAACTTTTAATTGAAATTAATTAAATTCTTTAGAAAAATCTCTGATATGAAGGCAGTATTCCTTAAGAAAAATATTTAATATTGTTTTATTAAGTCATCCCCATAACAAAGATAACAAAGCAACATAAAATGAATAACAAAATTCCTCAATAACGCATGTGAATTGCTCGCATGACCGCCCGTTGAGATAAAGACGAAGTTATTTTTCCCTTCATTTTGAGAGGAATTCCTTTTTAAAGCTCGTATTAAGAAGGATCACGGATGAAAGTGTTTTGGATAAGGCTTTTGAAAGGTCGTATTTTTTTATTAACTTTTTTATTTAATTGTTGCTGACATACCCACTTCAGTATCATCAGCAATTATGTCTTCACTAGCTTCCGCCCGCCGTTTCACCCGCGTGGTACCCGTTCTCTTGGGAATATCGGGACAGAAAATAGACTATGTTATACTCCGCCCTTTCAACTAATTCTATGCCAAAAATCAAGTCGATTGGTTGCTTAGTCAGTCGTGAAGGAAGGTTTCTTGGTCAGGTAGTCAGGATTACTAGGCACAGCCGTTCTATTTTTGATTCGCTCGTCGCGCGTCGAGCGATTCGTTTCTACTACTGATTTTCGATCGACACACGAATTTCCGTATTTTTGAATCGCTCGACCGCAACGAGTGAAACAAGCGTGCGACGCGTGACTTAAGTCGCATGCATGTGACTTAAGTCATACGTGTGATTCAAAAAAGAGCTCCTGGCCTAACCACTCGGTCAAAATTTACAGATTGACGTTCAATTAGCCAGTTTTAACATGTTTTAGGAAAAATACTTACTTAAAAAAGTAATACATACCTACATACACTTACGCCATAAATCGGGGTTGGCAGCGTATCAATGCATGGTGCAGCTCGAGAGTGAATATTACACCTCCAGCACCCCCACCGCCTAATTTTTCAAACCCCCTACAAGACTCTCGCTGACGCTATCACTTTCATACTAAAAATGCAATAGTGAATCCAATAGATGAATAGAAATATGTAGGAATTAGACAAAAACCCTATCGTTAAAGGTTTTCTGAGAGTTTGATAGCTATAGCGATAGCACAAGCTATACCGTTAGGCGGACGGTCTGCTGATCAGAAAGTCTAAGTAACAAAACGTCCAACAGCGCGAAATATCTAAAGAGCTAAGCTAAGTTGGCCTTATTTGAAAAATTACAATATAGCAAATCATCCAACTCTCAGATAGTCTATAAAGCAAAATGTGATCGTGAGCCAACATTACTCTCATACACACCTAAACGTTACATAAAACCTTACACAAAGGCCCATTTGGCTATGGTTAAAAAAGTAATAGAGCTATTCATTTCCATATTTCCATTACGTAATGGTCTAAGTGTTATGGGAAGAATCACATAAATTTTGTACATCTGTGTGAAACCGGGATGAACGGCTAGTAATCTAGTTCTTTTTAATAGTACTTACTGTACTTGCCGTGTGGTGACGGCCTAAGAATACAAGTGTCACCACCCCCTTACATGCCTGGGATGTCGTAAGTGTGGCATTGAAAACCTGTGCGAGAGAAGGAAAGCTTGAAACAAACCCTCTACCAACCCGTCTGGCCAGCGCGGCAGCGTGGTAGCAGTAGGCTAACAGCCTCCTATGACCGCCACAATAGGCGTGAGCTAGGAGAGGCCTATGTCCGGCAGTGGACGTCCACAGGCTGATGATGATTATGACTGTATTAGGTACCTCCTTTCGTTTCGTAGCTCCATAACTATGTTAAGCAACATTCCATTTCTATTTCACGAGGTGGCATGTGGAACTGTCGCAAGACGACACTTTTTTCACCTTTTCAGCAACTGAGAAAGAAAAGGCAGTTCAGTAAATGCATGTTTCTTCAAGAGTCGCTAAACACCTTGGTACAGTAGGGGAACTTCCCGGTCGACCAGAAGATTTTTTAAGGAAGCTTTATTTAAAAAGTAATAGATATAGAAAACGTTAATATCACAACTAATAGGAAATTAATAAGCATTTAATTTGAATGCTAAATTATTTATTTCACCTTTGTTGGAGAAATAACTGTATCTAACACAGACATAGATCTAAATCTGTGGTATCTAATCACGTACCTGCAGCATTGTTGGTGTCCTTTTCCTGAGGCCTCAGGTGTAGTCGCTAGTTGCTGATGGATCACTTATTCTGTCTAGAAGTGCACTGGCTATATTTTGAATTAGTTCACCGTTCGATTTTGGGAATTGATTGGTATTATGAATTTTAACGAATTATGGTGCGGTGTCGCACGCTGCGCGCTCGCGTATCGGATCGGTTAGTTCTCTTTTCTGACGTTAGAGCACTTGATAGCAGCACTGTCTATAGTATGGTGCTGCGATTCGTTTTACGAAAGCTTGCAGTTATTGTGACCGATACAGTTCCAATTTAAATTTAAATTAAAGGAGAAAGAAATGATTTGTGCTAGCGTTAATACTATACACAACATGTTCAAAGTACGGAACAACCCTAATACTTTTCGAGAAAATGTTTCCCAAAAATTTCCCCGGGAAGCGGGAAGTTCCCCGATTGTACCTATAGACAGCTATAAAAGGCAATGAAACCCATCAAGCCCCGATAATGAGACACCATAGATATCCATTGTTGTCTGCATACCGATATCCGGTTAGGTTAGGTTAGGTTTTATAAGTTAAACTAGACTTAAGCGCGTGCTACGTACGTCTGCAATCCGTCGATAAGTGCTTATGTTTGACCTTTGATGCCAGTAAAATTGGACCATGTAAAATTCTAGCTGTCCCATAAAAACAGCTCTAAAAAGATAAACGAAGAACGTTGTTAAAGCTTGCAGTACAAAAATTAAATGGGAGGTTTTGTGAGGTACGTAGGTAGTTTGAAGTTTTTGAATGTGAGCGGTAGTTGTAGCTAGGCGCAGTATGTAGTCTCACTGGGGTCACTTGAGAAAAAAGTTTTTCTGACCTTTGACCTTGATAAGGTCAATTTAAAAAAAATAATTGTATTTTTCCGGCCGTCTACATTTTTTTGTGATTTTTGTAGCTTATAATGGAGGCTGTAGGTGTTATACTCATGGCGCTGGAGGGAACATTAGAATGGATAACACGGGCCTTATAGAAGAAGATTATAATTAATTAATTAATTAAATTCTAACGACCTCAAGAAAAAGATTCTAATGAATGGCAAAGAAGCATACAGTGGAATAAATTCGTTTTCATATGACGTAAAAACTTGCGAATAAGTTTCGGCGGCGGACCAACGTACAAGGGACCTACATTGGTCCGCCTCTTTTTATTGTTTTTGTAAATGATTTGAATTTACACTCATGTATCTATTTAAAGCAATAACTTTAAGATTTTCACTGTTGTCAGAAGGTAGCGTATAGCATTTTATTTATGAACTAAACAGTTGGTGATCAATATAATTAGGTATGTAATCACTAGCATCATCGACATAATAATCAAATACCAGAAGATAGGTCCGAATTTGACTATTCTGAAGACACTTATCTTTCAATGAAATAAATCAATTTTTACGGATTTCAGAATAAGATCTAGGCGAAAATTGGTTAAAGACTAGTAAACAAAATAATAAAACACGCCAATGTCTTTACATTTCACTGGCAAGTTCCTAACTTTTCAGCTCTAACTTATAAACAAAATAGTTGACGATCGTCAAATCATCACGAAACCTCGTAAACAAAATAACCAAACACGCCATCTTTCAGTATCCACCGCAGCTTGGCAAATACGACCTCGCATTATATTCACACCTTTCATTTTGACGCCGAGAGGTCAGAGGACACAAACAGTGGATATACCACCTCTTATTTCCCTGGAGGCATTCACTCATAAGACACTTCTGTTTACACGTGTTTCCTTCGTTTGTAAGACGGTGTGGAATGAGTTTTGTTCCTCCTTTTTGAAATATCTAGTTTCATGAGTGTTTGTGTCGCTTTATAAGAATAGTTGAAAGCATTGGTCGAGGTTAGAAGAGGTAGTGAGGTATCTCACTAACAATCAATCGACTTTTGTTTTTTTATGAACGACGGGGACGCTCTTAGCCGTCTTTTTTTAGCCTATCATCGTACCTGATGTTAAGCATTGATAAGGCTGAAAGATGGAAGCGAGCCACACCCGGAATCCTCAGCCACTGAGGAACTGGCTATCTTATCTCGAACTGCCGGAACACAACAATGCTGAAAACATTGTTGTTATGGCGTCAGGCTTAGATAAGATGGTGGTAGCTAGCCAGGCAGACTTACAACAAGTCCTACCACCAACCAAACCGAATACAATATGTATCCCCGCTGGGAATCGAACCTGGGACCCAGGGGGTCTGATACCGGTGGTTGTACCACTAGACCACAGAGGCGGTTGAATGATACTTTTTGAGAGTTGAAGCATTTTTTTTTGCATTAGAATCTTACGGTTCGGTTCGGTTTGGCAGTTATCATCACCGGTTTTGCTAATGTCCCGGCTACATGCTCCGACTTACCTGAGAGCATGCCATCACAAACCGGTTTGCGCAGGTAAGACATAGCGGATTGTTCCGGCTACACGCTCCGTCCTGACTGCACAAACCGGTTTGTGTTCAGTTGTTCTTAGGTAAGACGCAGCTTGTAGCCGGTACATAAGATCATTTTCTTTTTTTTTACAGCCTTTTAGAAAACTTACAGCTAAATAATAATGTAGTAATAAACAATGATAACAAAGTACAGCCATTTACAAGTTTATACATTTAGATAAATAAAATAATACTTAATGTCTCTTTTAACGTAAAAAAATTACCAAAATTAACATTTACTGCTGAGTTATATCCAACTTTTTTTAAAAAAGTTACTGTTAAACATTCTCTTGAATGTAGGTATGCTTAAATTGAATATATCGAGATCTATGGAATTAAGTAGTTTGGGTGCTCTGTTAACAAATGAATGAGACTGGTAGTTCGTTTTATATTGCATGCATTTTGTGCAAGCGCAAGTGAAGTCGAGCAAGAATAGTTCGTTCAGCTTTGCATTAGTACCGAACTATGAAACTTTGCAATTATATCAAGAATTAAATGTATATAAGCTGTGTAGTGTCGGCTTAGAATAGCACTACCCCCTCTCATCCCGTGGGTGTCGTAAAAGGCGACTAAGGGATTTAGCCTTCAGGAGACGGGCAGCAGCGTCTCCTACAAACTTGGCCATACTGCGATCGCCAACCCGCCTGCCAAGCGTGGCGATTATGGCAAACCCCCCTTTTGGGGGAGGCCTATACCCAGCAGTGGGTGTTATGTGGCTGAGACGACGACGTAGAATGAACCACTTTTCGCACCCAATGGTACCTGTGTCAAGGTGTCAAGGTTTGTTATACTACTATTGTTAGTTAATTACGATTGGTATTTTTATAAATCCACGCAGAGAATTCCAAAAACTTTTTATTTAAAAAATAAATGTGAGACCTCAAAACAATTTTTTCAAACCGCATGTGTTTTTAACCACCATATTTCCCCCGCAATATTTTTGAAAATTAGTAAAACAACACATTTACAAATTCAGCACTTTATAAAAGCATCAATAGTTTTATGCTCTTGCCTCGCATCGTGCTCGCTGATTGTACAGTCCACATCGCGTTTAGCTTTACAGTCCTCAGATGCACAACAACAATTGCCACTATTTCAAGCGACTTACGGACGGAGCGACAAGGAGTGAAGCCTGTCGTGCGGTTGACTGTATTTGGATCGCAAATATTATGCTAAATGATTTCAATTAATGTGCATACCGATTGGAAACCAGGGTTAATTTATTAATGCTCATTACTCATTGCTTTGAAAGCATTCATTAAGTGCGGTTCTGATATAATTTTAACGTAGTGTCGTTATCTGAATTTTATGTTCCCTTTGAGCGAAATATTATTAGGTTGTCAAAGAGAATTAATAGAGCTGACTGAAAAAAACCTCAATAAAATTTGTTAATTAAAATTTACGGGAAATATGAACGTTGCTGAAACACACGTCGTGTGTGATAGGAGGGAATTTCATCAAACTGTATCTTCTTTTACCAGTGTGATTCCCGTTCCCGTGGAGATAACGGGATATGCGTAACCGCCTCTGTGGTCTAGTGGTACAACCACCGGTATCAGACCCAGGGGTCCTGAGTTCGATTTCCAGGGGGGTACATATTGTACATATTCGGTTTGGTTGGTGGTAGAACTTGTTGTAAGTCTGCCTGGCTAGTCATCTTATCTAAGCCTGACGCCACAACAACAATGTTTTCAGCATTGTTGTGTTCCGCAAGTTTGAGATAAGATAGCCAGTTCCTCAGTGGCTGAGGATAACGAGAGAGACTCGCTTCCATCTTTCAGCCTTATCAATACTTAACATCAGGTATGATGAAGGCTAAGAGTCTCCCCGTTGTTCAAAAAAAAAAGTCTGACTGGATGCAAAACTTCATCTAAATCCGTTCAGCCGTGTACGTGTGATTAAGTAAAAAACACACTAACTTTCTATCTGAATAGCTTATCTGGCAGATAAAGACATATAACCATATCACAACAGCTGTCGAATGATCTGTCATAATAAGCAGTCAAAAACTTATCAGTCGGTGGTGAAAGCGGACCATTTAGTAAGTTTAGTTGTAAAAGTCATCCTACTAATAAAAATCACTTCCGAAACCGACGAACAAAGATTTCAATTACTTCCCTCCCGTCACCGGTGCCAAAAGATTCTATCTATCTAGCGAAAAGCGATTTCCCTCGCACAACCCCTAATACGTTCTCAAACGATTCTTTACCCACTGAAGATAACAATAATGTTTTTGAAAGGGCGGGCACCTCACGCTGTGGGTATTAACACAGAATATGTAAGGCCAAGCAGAGAGACCACTCAGGAAAAATTGCCATTAGGAAAAACGTGATTTTTTCCATGTTATGATATTTCCTCGCAGTTACACGCGCCATGATCACGTAGTAACTGGCTGATAGTAAGTACCTAGTGATAGTGACCATGAAAGTTTATATTCATATTCATATTCATTTATTCCACATAAATTTGTAATAAAGTAGTGCACATTTTATGTTTTAATAGGTAATTAACCTAGGTGTTAAGAGTTACAAGTTTACCTTTTCAAGGTATTGTGGTTTTAACCATCATTATATTAAGTTTTAAATATAAAAAGAATAACGTTAAACTATAATTTACTTTCAAGTCTTAACAAATCTAAGGAATATAAACAATCAAATATATATATAATAATAATAACAACAACAAAAGCGAAACATACTAAGTATTTGAGCAAATTTAAAATAATAAAAGGTAAAATTAATCAAATCGTATTTTTTCTTCAAAATATTCTTTCAAATTATAAAATGTTTTGGAAAGTAATAGATTTTTAACTTCTTTTTCAAATGAACCATCTTGGAGGGCTTTTATTTTTTTTAGCAAGTGATTGTACACTTTTATAGCCATATAGTGATAATAATAATAATAATATAGCTTTATTTCAGTGAATATAGTAAAGAAATTACAAAGTAAAAGTACAAGTGCAAAAATACAAGTAAAATCAAGTGAAAATACAAGTTATTAAAATAAATAAATAAATGCCTTACCTCAAGCAGTCGTTTCGACTAATGACGAAAAATCATATTGTCCATATCGCTAGTAATATTCTTAAAGATAGAATCACTTTCCCTGACTCTGGCCCAAATGGACGCCAAACGTGACCGGAGAATGGCAAAGAAGTCTGCAACATTTGCATCAGCAAACATTTCCTTCGCACTGCAATGGCTCGGCAACCTCATCAGAATGCGGAAGGCGTCATTATACTGAATCCGAACACATTTTTTTTTTTTTTTTTTTAGCATTGAAATAAAGTTATTTACAAAACAGGAATAAGGAATCTAAGTTTGTGAGAGGCTGATGCCTGAGCTAGGTACAAAATACCAAAATAACATTGAAAGAGCGTTTTGTATATTTCAACAAAACTTGACATGTCTGACAAAATAATATTTCCATACAATCACACCAATTATCTAGCACCAACACCAACTATCTATCTAGTGGTTCGGAGCAAAATATAATTTTGAATAACTACAAGCTAGCCGCTCATTTCTCTAGACAAAAGGAAAAACGTGGAGGCACGTGCATATTAGTGACTAGCGGTCACCCGCGGCTTCGCCCGCGTGGATGTCGGTTACCGCTGCAAAAAGCCTACCCAGGAAAGACACGGTCAGCAAAATGATTCCCAGATCAATTCACAGACACCGACAATTTTAAAAGTGGGCATAAAATTTCCTTCCCTGATTTCTTTTGCGCCAAACGAAGTCATTTGAAAAAGACTATTGTATTTACGTATGTTTGTTAAAAAATTACCAGATAATGGATGGTTATTAGTTAAAAGATTTTTTATTGGTTGTGGCGGCTCCTGAAGGTTAGGAAGACAAACTTTACCTGAAGCACAGCACATACCATTAGGTTCGTCCGCCCATTTCTTGGCAGAGCAGTTAGAGCAGGTCCTATTCATGACTCCGATTTGGACGGACGCTTGTTGTGCATAATCAACCTGCGGATCATATCTGAAAGCCAGTCTGTTGCTGTTAGTTAAAATTTGATTGCGAACTCTATTTGTGGACAACTGCTGTCTCTCTGCCTGAGCTCTAAGTCGCTGCAAACGCTCGACACTCGACTCTCTTTCGCGCAACTGAGAGGTCCTTATATTTTGTTCATGAAGACGTTGGGAACGCTCCAGCCTCGACTCTTGAGTGCGTAGCTCAGCGGTTCTCAAGCTTTGTTCGGCAAGGCGTTGCGAACGCTCGACACTCGACTCTCGCGCGCGTAACTCGGAGGTTCTCAGACTTTGTTCGGCAAGGCGTTGCGAACTGTTATATCAGGGAAAACGATTGTCTTTTTAAAAAAAGAACTGATTATGAGAACACGAATATATTTGGGAAACAGGGATGATACAAATTGATTCCCGGATAACAATTTGGGAATGGGTTTGCGGAACAACCACTCTGGTCGCGAGTTACGAGTAGACTGTCTCGCAGAGACAGTCACCGGGAAGCGTAGGTGCCCAAATTGCTGTGTCAGCGGAAAACGGTTAACTCAGCAATTTGGTTTACAATTTTGGGATATAACACCTCCCCCTTTAGATATAAACTTCGGAAAACCATGCCGAAGTTTATTTAAACTTTAGTTACTGCTAATTCATAATTTTAACCGAACATGATGGCATGTCGGAAGTTGAGCCTGATTCAGATGTTTTAGTAGTTTCTTTTTTCTTAAACAAAACGGTTTTACTAGGGTGGTTGTTTCCGTGTTTACAAAAGTGAGTTATTATTTTATATGAAATAAAACTTATCAGAACTAGCACTATAATTAATGTTGTTACAGAATAATGTGTACTATATTTTAATAGGTGTGGACTTTCCTGTATCTTATTTAAATCCATGACAATATCTTTAAGGTTACTGTTTTCTAAATTCATATCTCTAAGTTCAACATTTTTTAGTTTTAGTGAATGCCAATTTTCTACTACGGAGTGAATTTTCTCTAAATTACAACACGAATCGTTTATAAGACTGAACTCTGTGAACAATACAGGTGAGGTTATATTTAAAACATCATTTTGCGTAAACAACACTGTACTTTTCGTGTAGCCGGTACAATATCTAGGAAGTGACAAAATTCCGACTTCTAAGATGTTAATTTCGAAAGATTTCTTGTTTAGACAATCTAGAGTTAACTTTACTGATTCTGATTGAACAAAAATCCATTTGTTATTCGATAAAGGCTGCCACAGGTCTAATTTGCCAATTATAAATTTAGTTTTACATTCATCTGGGACTTTGTTAACTATTTTAATCAATAAATCACTTACACAACTAGGTTTTACGTCAGATACATAAAGGCTTGAAATTTTACAAATATAATTGCCAGGATACAAAACATCGCAATTTACTAGGTTTTCTAATGTATTATATTTTGTGTTATCTTTACTTAGTATAATATATTTTACGTCGGGAATTACAAGACTAAAACTATTGAGTTCACTAATACTATGAGGTACAGGCAAAGAAGTAGTCTGGAACAACTTATATTCATCAACGGTTATTAAAGGAATTTGTAATATAAATACAATTTTATTACTTACATAGTAACACAACACATTAGATATTCTTTGGATGATGTTTATAGTGTTAATATCTAATTGAATCGGTAATTGTAAGTTATTTGGAAGGTGTTTATAATTATTAGATAGTTCTTCTTGTAGCTTTGCAGGTGTTATTATCGACGGGTGAATAGTGTTCTGACTGGTCAACATGATAGCGTCAGTCACATCTTCAACTTGGAAGGATAAGGTAAGTAGTGCTGTTTCTAAACTATTAAATATAAAGTTTATTTCAGATTGCGTTTCCAGATCATCGAAGACATTAGTTATGTTTCTAAGTTTCAAGGTAAGTTTATCAATAGCTTGATTAATTTTTGCTTCATTTGCTTTTATTTGGTGTAAAGTTTGATTGTAAGAAGAAATTATAGAGGATGTAATTAATATATTATTTTTCATCAGAGATGCTAGCTTCTTTTGGTCGTTCTGTATTGCTGCTATTGCTTCATTGTATCTTAGCCCGTCATTTTCATCTAGATTACCGAATACCTGTTTGATTATGCTTCCCATTCCTCCTATCCAGGCTTCGCGTTTCATTCTATTCTCTAATAGATGAGAAACAGAATCTAATTGTTTTATAATATCATGATACCGTGTAGTCAGCGGGTCTAAAATATTCATACATTCCATCTCTTTCATAATTCTCGCTTGCTCGCATAGGGTTTTAACTGTTCTAAAAGCTAAGTTTATATTCTCTACGTGTGTATTAAAATGCGAAATGTCTACGGGCATTACAACGTTTAACCTATTATTCTTAATTCTAACAGTACCTAAATAATCGAAATGTATTCCAGGCCCTGATGTTATCGGTTGGACATAATCTTGAATACTTTGGGTCATGCCCAAACAAAAGCTTGCTGCAGCGATTCTGAAATACGATATGAATTTATAATTACAAATATAGTTAAGTATACTTATTTCAATAAGTTTTATTTAGTTATTTCTAGAAACCAGACAATTATTAAATTATTTTATATATGTATAGATTCATATGTATAATATAATGTTATTATTATACATTTTTAACTATCATACATTTATTATTTATATAAGTACCAACGTGTTTTATGTATATAATATTTTTATTTAGATAATAGTTAATAATAATTTTAGATTTATCTAGACATTAACTTCCGCCAACTTGACTTCGTCGTAGTGGTATTTCACATGTTTCCTATTCATGAGTAAGGTAAGTGTATTGTTACCATTGATCTTTACTACCTTATAGGGTCCTTTCCATATTGGAGATAATGCTTTGCGAAGACGCAAATGGTTTATATTTTACTGGACTTGAACGTTTATCATAATAAGCCTTTGAAGTCATTTTAGATTTTAGTATATTTTCGATAGCCTTTTCTCTTGAAAATTGCAATCTTTGTTGCAGAACACGGACATAATCACTGTAGGTTGATTCTAAGGCGGTGTCATAGACAGAAGAGGGAATATAGGGTTTGTGCCCGAAAAGCAATTCATATGGGGTATAGTTGGTTGTGCAATGGACGGTAGTATTGTATGTTAACATAGCTGTATAAACATATCAAGGCCAATTACTTTGGTTTTCATCAACAAAAGATTTCAGATACTCTTTTAAAGTCGAGTGACTCCGTTCAAGAGCACCTTGAGTTTGTGGGTGGTATGGAGTAGACCAGAGCTGTTTGATTTTTAAAAAGGTGCAAGTTTGTTTAAAAAGTTCTGCAGTGAAGTTAGTGCCTTGATCGGTTAATATAGTTTTTGGGATACCGAATTGAGAAATAAAGTGGATAAGACATTCGGCAGTTTCTGCCGCTGTTGCATTTGGCATTGGGTAACCAGCGGAATATTTGGTCAGGTCATCTTGGATTGTTAAAATATATTTAAGTTTGTTCCCACCAGCTTCAGGTAAAGGCCCTACGATGTCCAATGCAACCCGTTGGAATGGTTGTGTTGATGTTGTGGTTATTTGCATTGGAGCTCTGTTAACTTTTCTTAAAGCCTTATTTGTCTGACATTGCTCACATTTACGTACATAATTTTCCACATCACTACGCATATTACGCCAATAGTACTTTTCTTGAATTCTACTTAACATTCTGTTACTACCTAGATGACCAGAAATGGGTATGTCATGGTTCTCCTTGAGGATTCTTGTAACTTCGCTAGTACTAGGATATATGATAGTATTTTTATATATATGTATTGTTATTCCTGTGTTATGGAATAAGTACGTGATAATATTATATATTTTGATGAAATTGTGAGCATCAAATTGGTTGCGAAAGTCAGTAATGGCGACATCTATGACGTTCTTTGATAATAATTCAGTTTTCAAATTTTTCAGACTTTTGAAGATATCCTCATAGCTACTTTTATCAAAATAATGGACTTTAACAAAAAGGAAAAAGTAATTAATGTTGTCATGTTGTAATGATAAAAAAGAATTCAATTCTCTTTCTTTGGAAAGTGTTTCTTCAGGTATCAAACCATTAGCGATTATTTCTGATACGTAGTGATTAGACTCATCAAGGTCTATAGAGGTAGGTATAATAATATTTTTTACATCTGATTTTAATAAATTTTGATTATGTTCTTCGATTTTAGTATTAGAATTAAATGTTTTACTGTTTAATGTTTTCAGGCATTTGGAGTAAGTATCATCATTCTCATCGCTGTGACTACTTGAAGGAGTTAAAGGGATTACGTCAAGGTCATCAGGAATCTCAAAATTATCGGGAAGGTTGAACCCACTAGGTAAGTTAAGGAGCTCAGGTAAGTCAATCAGACCGGGACTTTCAGGATTTATTGGCGGGATATCAGCATTATCCAGGTTAGTATCACTAATAGGGGCTTCTCCAACAGGAGTAGTTTCGACTTCAGGAAGAACGGGTTGATTCTCGCGACTGGATTCTTCTTTGGTAAGTATTTCATCTTGAACAGGGTTAACGGGATATCTAGAGAGAGCATCTGCATTACAATTAGATTTACCCTTTTTATATTCTATCTCGTAATCATATTCCTCGAGCTTTAGCCTCCATCGGATTAGTTTGGACCCGGGATCTTTATGATTGAAAAGCCATTTCAAAGGTTTATGGTCTGTCACTATTTTGAATTTCCGACCATAAAGATATGGTCGGAAAGATTTTGTTCCGAAAATTATTGCTAAACATTTTTTCTCTGTAACGCTGTAATTTAGTTCTGCTTTGTTAAGCGTTCTAGAAGCAAAAGCGATTGGGCGATCTTTTCCCATCTCGCCTTGTGATAGTATTGCAGAAATCGCATAGTTGGATGCGTCACAGGTGAGAATAAATGGAATTGTAAAATCAGGGTAACATAAAATAGGCGCGGTTATCAGTTTGGTTTTTAGCTGTTCAAATGCTAGTTGTTGTTGGTTATTCCATACGAATGGAATATCCTTTTTAAGAAGGACTGTAAGGGGTTTGGCTAACTTGGAAAAGTCTTGGATGAACCTTCTATAGTAAGAGACTAATCCTAGAAATGATTTAATGTCTTTTTGACATTTGGGGACAGGAAATTGGCTTACTGCCTTGACTTTTTCGGGATTGGGTTTCAACCCTTGTTCGCTGATGGTATGACCTAGGTAGGTTACTTCCTTGCGAAAAAATTCGCATTTGTCCGGTTGTAGTTTGAGATTGTACTTTCTCAGGCGATCAAATACGGAGCGTAATTTGTTGATATGCGATTCTAAATCGAAAGAATAGATAACGATGTCATCGAGGTATACAAAACACTGCATACCTTGAAGACCAGAAAGAACTGTGTTCATGAGCCTTTGGAATGTTGCAGGCGCGTTTTTGAGACCAAAGGGCATGCGCGTAAATTCGAAATGCCCTTCAGGGACGCTAAACGCTGTCTTAGGCACATCTTGTGGGGCTACTTCAATTTGGTGAAAGCCTGAGGCGAGATCAAGCGTCGAAAAATACTTACTTTTACCCAACTGGTCAAGAATTTCGTTGATTTGAGGTATGGGGTAACTTTCTCCAATTGTTATATCATTGAGCTTCCTGTAATCGACTACAATGCGCCACTTTCTTTTCCCGGAAGCATCGATTTTCTTTGGGACGACCCAAATGGGAGAAGACCAGGGAGAAATAGAAGGTTGAATAATTTTATCATGTAACATTTTTTCAATTTGAGATTTTACTTCTTCTTTGTGCACCTCGGGAAATCGGTAAGATTTAACGTTAATGGGTATAGAGGAACTGGTAGAGATTTCATGCTGAATGGCGCTGGTTGAAGTAAGATTTTCGTCTGCTAAATGAAATATATCGGAATATTCAATGCAGATATTGTAAAGATGACTGGCCTCTTCGTTATTTAAATGTGATACGCGTAATAAATTTAGAACTTCTTCTGTTCTTTCTGAAGCACTTTTCTCAGAATGTGTTAGATACAAATTCTCTTCTTCTACAGGGTATATTGTTAGTTAAAGGTTAGAGCTTACAGGGATAGGATTTTCAGAAACGTTGAGGACGGATATATTAACTCTTTTGTTAAGTTTTACTTTAACTACACAATTGGATATTAAAAGGGAGTCAGAAAGGTGTTGGTCTAATATGATACCCTCTTGTAATTCTGGATTTTTAACCGTACATTCAATTACTGTTTCTGTACGAGGTTGGATAATATAAACTGGTTCGTTGAATGATAATCTAATATTATGATTATTTAATTCTAGACGGCTTGTACTGTAATTAATTTTACAGCCGTGATGTTTAAAAAAGTCGTTCCCTATAATACCATCATAAGGTAAATTAATATTTTCAAATACATGGAATTTGTGGACGATTTCAAGTTCTGGATCGAGATAGAGTTTCAAATTTAAGCAACCAAGACTTTCGATGCACTCATCATTAGTGTCGATTCCTTTTACAGCTATTTTATCATCTTCTAACATGGATAAATTTGACAAACATTGCTTTTTTAACACGCAAACGGATGCACCGGAGTCGATCAAGAAGGTAAGTGGATTTGCCGTAGCTGAGGTTTCAATTTTGATATGTGGTAAGTACTTTTCTCTTAATATTATTTCATAGACTTGATTAGGATTACGATTAACTATGTCATTTTTCTGTTTCAGGTGACCACGAGTTTGGGGCTGGTTACCCTGTCCATGGGTCACGGCTGAAGGTGAGTGACCACGAGTTTGGGGCTGGTTACCCTGTCCATGGGTCACGGATGAAGATGAGTGACCACGAGTTTGGGGCTGGTTACCCTGTCCATGGGTCACGGATGAAGATGCGTGACCACGAGTTTGGGGCTGGTTACCCTGTCCATGGGTCACGGATGAAGATGAGTGACCACGAGTTTGGGGCTGGTTACCCTGTCCATGGGTCACGGATGAAGATGCGTGACCACGAGTTTGGGGCTGGTTACCCTGTCCTTGGGTCACGGATGAGAATGAGTGACCACGAGTTTGGGGCTGGTTACCCTGTCCATGGGTCACGGACTTAGTAGGAAAATTACATGCACTTACTTGTATGGTGTCGACGTATTCTACTGGATCTTGCCCCGTGCGACACCTAGACGGGACACTGCTTAGTTTAAATCGTTATTATTATTTGGGACTGGTTGAGGGTCATTTTCAACAAAGTTCACGTGGGGATAAAATTTTGGTTTGAAGCTAGAAGTTGAAGGTTGAGCAGGAGTAAATGTCTGACTGCCACTATTAAATCTCTTATTATTGTATTCCCGAAGTTTGCAATTTTCCAGAAGGTGACCTAACTTTTTGCAGTATCTGCAGAATGGTTGGTCCCTTGATTGATTAAGATTGGAATTTGTGTTGGGGTAATTTGGCCTTGATGGAGGTTTTTGGCTTTGGACTACATGGTTCGGTGATTTTGGTTTGGAATTGGCGTTATTGTAGTGTCGAAAAGAAAACTGTTGAATTTTCTCCTCTGAAATAGCGTGATTAATCGCTTCATTTAAATTTTTAGGATCGCGACATCGGACAATGTTGGACAATCGCGGATGTAGCCCAAGGGTAAATGTATGAAGAGCCAATTCTTCCATGGCAGCCAATCTACCCACAAGTTCGCTTTTCTTTGAGTTGGATATGGTAATTTCTGTTAACAATTTTGACAAACACGTCTCCAGGCGAAGTGAAAATTGGTTTACTGATTCTGAACTTGATTGCCTGCATTCTTGCAAATCAGTTAGTAGATGAGCGTAGTGTTTGCGCTCTCCGAATTGGTTCTTAAGGAATTCTTTAAGAGAGTTCCAGGAATCGAAATCTTTGATGGCACATGCACTTTCCGCTTTTTCTTCTAACTGACTCAGAATGAATTTAAAAATAATGTCTTCTTGTTGTGGAGACGCAAGTGAAATTGCGTTATCGCAGTTAGTAAGAAATGCGTTTAGTTTATTTCGCGAGCCATCGAATGGCTTAATGAATTTAAGTATTACATTTAAAGATATTTCCTGATCTTTTATTTCCTTTTTGGGTTCTGTTTTAGACATTTTTTTTAAAAAGACGCACAAATTAAAATGAAATAGTTAATATACCCAAAGAATAACTAAAGTGTTGTTAATAAATTGACGACAGAATAAGATTCTAAGTTTAAGGTTGTAGGATAGACAAATGCAATTTAAGTATCGTATAATAATTCTTAGGAATTGCTACTGCGACGAAGTAACGGAAATGCGTGGGCGTACAGTCTGGACTGCGACGACGCCCAAGGCGATAGCACGAATATGCACTGCACTGATAAGGATTTATTTCACTCACAAAACACGTAGCTTCATTTCTTGAAACGATTTTGTTTTGGCAGGAAAAGGATTCCTGCAGACAACAGGAAGTGCCGGAACGATGGATGAAAATGAACTCAAAACTTCGTAGAGATGAAAAAGGATGGAGTCTACTCGATTTTCCACTTTTCTTTTTAACTTTTCACTTTTATTTCGATTTTTCCACTTTCACTTTCACTTTGTATAGGTACTACAAGGCGTACCGGGGACCTTTTGAGATCCCTTAGCGCTGCCACCACTATTATATCAGGGAAAACGATTGTCTTTTTAAAAAAGAACTGATTATGAGAACACGAATATATTTGGGAAACAGGGATGATACAAATTGATTCCCGGATAACAATTTGGAAATGGGTTTGCGGAACAACCACTCTGGTCGCGAGTTACGAGTAGACTGTCTCGCAGAGACAGTCACCGGGAAGCGTAGGTGCCCAAATTGCTGTGTCAGCGGAAAACGGTTAACTCAGCAATTTGGTTTACAATTTTGGGATATAACAGAACGCTCGACACTTGACTCTCGTTCGCGTAAGTCAGAGGTCCTTACATTTTGTTCATGAAGACGTTGGGAACGCTCCAGCCTCGACTCTCGTGCACGTAACTCAGAGGTTCTCAGATTTTGATGTGCAAGGCGTTGGGAACGTTCGACACTCGACTCTCGTGCGCGTACCTGAGAGTTTCTCTGATTTTGTTCAGCAAGGCGTTGTGAACGTTCAGGTGAAGATTCTCCCATACGACGTATTCTTGCTGCCCGTGCTTGAGAACTATGATTAGAAAGTTGAGACCTGGCTCTCTTAGGCATTTTCAAATGTTTAAGAAAATGATAATAGCGTGTAATATTCTAGCTCTGCAAAGAACTATTGTTTAGCCCTGAAAAGAACTGTTGGTTAGCTCAGTAAAGAACTGTTGTTTAGCTCTGAGAAGAACTGTTGTTTAGCTCTGAGAAGAACTGTTGTTTAGCTCTGAGAAGAGCTGTTGTTTAGCTCTGAGAAGAACTTTTGCGTAGGAGTAGTTTTAAGAACGAAATCTAAAAAAAAATCACACGAAAATTATTAGACTTCGCGCACGACCGCTGCGTAGGGAGCCGACCTCGCGTCTGAGCCGCGCGGGTACCTTACTCATAGATCTTAATTCCCCTCCCGCACGCGCACCCACGTCTTGGTGACGCCTTCGCAACGGGCCGTCCGTGCAGCAGAAATCGTAATATATTAATTTCGCCATAACTTCAAAACCAAACGTCCAATTTTAATCATTCAAAAACCAAATATTATCTACATAAACTGTACTTAGTGATGCAATAATTTATTTTGATAAGGATTAATAGCATGAGTAAAATAAACGCGTTTAAATGTAGGCCAAAAAAATTCAAGATTTTTAAATAAAAAAATGGTTGTTGCGCCTCACTCGACATAGATAGGTATAGTGTGTCGCGGACTTTTTTGTAGATATTTATAAGATCTACAATTAATTAGAACATTTTATGGTTCTATCTTTTGTAGTTTAGGCAGCGTACACAAAATAAGTAACTTTTCTGGTTGATTTTTTTCACCTTGTGTCCGAAAAACCCAAATATCTTACGGAACCCTATTTTTTTCTAAAATAAAATATAGCCTATGTTACTCATGGATAATGTAGCTTTCGAATGGTGAAAGAATTTTTAAAATCGGTCCTGTAGTTTTTGAGCCTATTCATTACAACCAAACAAACAAACATACAAACAAAGTTTTCCTCTTTATAATATTAGTGTAGAAAAAGGAAATCAATATAAAAACGATTGACTTTACTAGGGAGATAGCGTGTAACAATTATTTTGAATGCTGTGGTGTAGAGTTGCTAGCTTATAACATTATTATTATATGCCTCTATAGAATACCTGGAAGTAATACAACAGTGTTTTTTAATAAATTGGATTGTTTATTACATAAATTGACTCAAAATGTAAATAAAAAAATTATATTAACGGGTGACTGGAATATCGACATATTACAAGATAACTCTTTAAGTCGAGAACTTAGATACTTACTAAATAATTATAATTTAGACATGCATATTAATAAACCGACCCGAAAAAAATCTTGTCTAGATCAAATAGCCAGTAACATTCCGCAGGTAAAGGCGGACGTACATCATTTATGTCTATCTGACCATGAGACTGGACAGACTTTATCTGTCCCGGTAAAGGTGCAAAAGTACACTTCATTTTGGTACGAATATAAGCGTGACTACAGTATTCAGAACATAAATAAGTTTGTCGCGTGTATATCCGCTCTAAGTTTTTCTGAAGTTTACAAAACTATAGTGTTGATGAGGGTTTTCAGTGTTTTCATGAGACATATAAATTATTTTATGATTTGTGCTTCCCTATAAGTAAGGTAAAAGTACAGAATAAGGGGCAGAAACTAAGTTGGTTAACTAAGGGAATTAAGAAATCCAGCATTAAAAAAAGAAAACTATACATAAAATACAATTACAAAAAAGCAAACAAAGAACTTAACAAGGCAACATACAAAAAATACTCAAATATATTAAAAAAATGCATCAACAAATCTCAGAAAATACAAAACAGCAAGTACATACGTTGTCATATTAACAAATGCAAAGCGACTTGGAATGTTATTAATGAAAAAATTAATGATAAACATTTATCACACAACATTGACATAATTAATTTTAATAATTTGACATACACGGATCCTAAACAAATTGCTGACATTTTTAATGATTTTTTTATAAATATGACAAAAAACACACAACCAAAAAAACCTGGGATTAGACATCAAGTACAGGAAAATCAAAGCTCTATTTTTCTGTACCCCACAGACGAACAGGAAGTTTACAAGTTGATAATGTCATTGAATAATAAAAAATCAGTAGGGTTTGATGACATTAATACAGCTTCTTTAAAAGCATGTGCAAAAAATATTAGTAAACCATTAAGCTACCTAATCAATTTATCATTTGAGACAGGGACTTTTCCGACTGCACTGAAACTATCGATTGTCAAACCTTTATTTAAGAAGGGAAACCCAAAGGACATTAATAACTTTAGACCTGTAACACTTATATCAATATTTTCTAAAATTTTTGAAAAGGCGTTATCTATACGTATTAATGATTTTTTAAAGAAACATGATATACTTCATGAACATCAATTTGGCTTTCGAAAAGGAAAATCGACTACATTAGCTTGTTTTAACTTAATGAAAGTTGTTACAGAAAGCCTAAATGAAAAGACTCCTGTTGTAGCTGTGTTCATAGATATGAGCAAAGCTTTTGATTTTGTTGATCATTCTATACTCTTACATAAATTAGATAAGTATGGTGTAAGAGGGGTAGCAAATAATTGGATAAAAAGCTATCTCGAAAATAGGACACAATGTGTAGAAGTTTCTAAAATAACAGAACACCAAAAAATACCAATAAAAGAAAACTTTAGGTCATCATATAAAATTAATGGGTGTGGAGTGCCACAAGGCAGTATCCTCGGCCCACTTTTATTTTTAGCTTACATAAATGACATTGCCAATGCTACAACCGAAAAATGCTTTTTATTCGCTGACGATACAACACTTATTATTACAGACAAAAATAAAGTTACATTACAAGATAAAATAAATAAATGTTTAGACGATACAATGAAATGGTTAAACGAAAATAATTTAAATATAAACGCACAGAAGACTAAAATGATAAAATTTAGGACATACAAACAAAATGAAATAAAATTGAACATAACTTGCAATAATGAACCAATTTGTGACGTAGAAACAGTTAACTTTTTAGGCATTACAATCGACAGGCACTGTAATTGGAAGGCACATATACACAAAGTATGCTCTAAATTAAACAGATTCACTTTTGCGCTTAGGCGCTTAAGACAGACAGTATCAATAGAAGCAGCTATTAGTGCATATCATGGTTATGTCTCATCAGTACTGAACTATGGATTATTGTTGTGGGGTAACTCAGTAGACGTATTACTAGCTTTTAGATTACAAAAAAAGTGTATCAGGGCCATATGTAACGCTTGGAGCTGTAAGCCGCTATTCAAGCACTTGAAAATACTACCTTTAGCGTGTATGTACATAAGAACAATATGCATATTTGTAAGGCAAAACATAGATTATTTCCCTAAACATTCGGATGTCTTAGTACGGCAAACTAGACATAAGGAGAGATTGTATTTGCCAAAATGTAAGCTACAAATGTTTAAGAAAAATGTATATGCTCAAGCAATTATTATTTTCAATAAATTACCTGACGAAATAAAGAATTTGCCATTCCAGTTGTTTTATAAAAACATAACAGACTGGTTGCTGGAGCATTGTTTCTATACAATAAATGAATATTTAGAACGGAAATAATGCCGTATTATATTATAAAATAAACACTTAATTTACATTAATAATAATAATTATGTATCAGTCTACAAATTTAATTAATGTATTATTTAGTTTTTTCTGACATGTAAACTTTAATTTTTATATTTGACATTTTTGTAATGATAACATTTGACATTTAAATAATTTTGTAATTTCACTATTAATAATCAATTGTATTTTTTATGCATGTACTAATTCCTACGCTTTTTTAATGGCAGAAAATGTTTGCACTTTATTAATTGTACCATCTTATACAATACCATTTTCTAAGGAATAAATGATTCTGATTCTGATTCTGATTCTGATAGCCCACGTTAAGTTTCATGAAGAACTTGTGTAATGGATACTAAGATAACGGACAAACATACTTTATACTTTTTTTTTGTAAATACATACATAATATACATATTAAACACCCAGACCAAGACAAATAGACGTGTACATGCACACAAATATTTGTCTTGTCCGGGGATTGAACCCGGGACCTCTAGCGCAGAAGGCGGGGTTAGTACCCCTCCGCCAAACAGGTTGTCAATAAAATGCCTAAAATTATTGTATAACATTACTTTGACGTCTCCCGCACATCTGGCAAAGCGGCTTGCGAGTATATTGCAGCGCAATGCGAGGGCCCGACTAAAGACCCGTTTAAATTATTCTTCTTTTCGAGTCAACGATAGATACATAAGTGACGGCCTAAGAATACAAGTGTTACCACTCCCTTACACGCCTGGGATGTCGTAAGAGTCGACTAAGAGGCTCGACGCATTGAAAACTGTGCGAGAGAAGGAATACTTGAAACAAACCCTCTACTAACCCGTCGTAATAAAAGCTAATAAACTCCTATGAACGCCACAATAGGCGTGAGCTAGGAGAGGCCTATGTCCAGCAGTGGACGTCCACAAGCTGATGATGGATGATGCTACATTAATGGCTTTCGGGCTGGCCCCTAAGGTCGCGGTGCAGGCAGTGGGGAGGTTTGGACAGGAGAGCAAGTGCTGCATTGTTTGGGTTGCCCCGCAAGCGCATTTGTAATTGCTAGAGAACCCCCGTTTTTTTCGGTTCACTCAGCACCTGGCAACACCAGTATTGAGTCTATTTAATGATTTCCATGTGTTCCAGAGTAGGTGGTTGCCTGGGGGAAGACTCTCAGACATGGCAAATTGTTGTTTTGTCTGAAACTTTATTGCCCACAGTTCGAGTCTTCTTTGTGGTGGATGTTTATTTGAGTGCAAGGGTAGGCAATAATTTAAAAAGCTTTGCCGGCTTTTATGGCGCTTTGCGGGAGGAGAGTGGGTCCTTCTGTTTTTTAGTTTTTTCAGGCGTTCTACAGAACAGGAAACGTTTAAAGTCATAGTGCCATTTCTCGCACGCACATGTTAAGGCATCGGACCTCCATATATTCGGCGAAAGGTAAGTATTTACTTCCTCCGAGGTGTCTTTGCTCAGAGGAGGTCCAACTGTTTGATCACAGCGTAACTAAGAAACTAACAGTGGGACAACGCGCTTAAAACCTCTAAGAATGTGACAAGACATTGTCATTGTCCCCAACGAGTTATATGGCAGCGAGGGCTCGCTAGCACCCCCTTTCGTAGTGCGAATCCCGCACGATTGCTCTGTCGAAACGAGTGCATCCGACGACTGTATAGAAGAGACGATAGATACCTAGACTGTGGTTTAGTGTTGACACTTGTACATATTTACAGCGAGCTGAGAAACTCGATTCATGTTCCTACCTTCTTTTTGCTATCTGGCTTGCGCTGTTCCTGTTTTTCTTCGATTCAAATTCAAATACAATATCATATATTCAGTCTAGGCTGTTACAAGCACTTATGAACATCAAAGAAGCTACGCCATCGTATTCGCGTAAATATACAGCGTATTGGCGTAGAGTGCAGCATGATTCACTTTCAGAAGTATTCCGTCCCGAATCGCGATTGCCAAATGAATAAGCGGTATTATTGACATTTCACTACAAACAGGAAATTTTGTAAAAGCAAGTAGCAAAAAGTTTCAATAATAATCCATAATTCACAAATAAAACCTACAGAGTCAATACAGTAGCAACCTACGTAGTGAGTCAATTTTTTCGAGTGGGATCCTTCTGATAAGTTTATATTCTGTGGTATTAACTTCTTTTCACCCCTCAGATCCAGCCAAATTGAGCGTGAAGTTCGTAAGAGTGAAAATTTGAGAACATGTTGCTATAAAATTATAAAGATTGAGGTAACTCTTTGTTTCGACGAGTTCAGCTGGAAAAAGGCAAGAATATTATTAAACTAATAATTGTTGTAGCCGCATTAGTTACCTTATATAAATGGGTAATTTTGTTTAGATTTGCAGGCTATTTAGGGAATTTTGAATTTTAACACTAGAGTACACGCGCCTATAATAAAATTCTCCTGCAATGCTCGCGCGGGGTACATATGTAGCCCATTATGATATAGGTATTTTGCATAACACACTTATTTAATTAAAGTAAAGGAGTTATAATGTGACGACTTCACTTTATGTCTTACTAAATACACTATCAAAAGTCAACAATTGCTTAACTTTTTTGATTTATGAAGTGAAGATGAACTTCTAGTGCCCTAGTGTTAATCTCAATTATTGACACTGGGTGCGATTGCGTAAGGTAATCGTAATTCATTTGACAGTTCATATTGTATTCAATCAGCTGAAATTTGTATGGAATGACATTTAATATTTTCCTCTTATATTAAATAATATGTTTCAAGATTGTAGATTTGTGTTTGGCAACATGTTCCTTTGTAAATGTTGTTGCTTCTGTTTAAGCTGATAAGTTTCTTGCGGCCGTTCTTCTTATCAGTTAAAAGATGTCCTAAATGGCTGGTAGGAAAAAAAAATTGACGATTCGAAAGCACTTATCTATAAGTCTATTTGAATAAAAATCTTTGACTTTGACTTTGATATGATACAATATGAACTGTCAAATGAATACGATTGACTTTACGCAATCACCTAGACTGTTCTTATATTGTTACGATCTATTGAATAGATGGTAGTTGTCACGCAATTATTTATCTCAGGCTCCGAGTTATGAGACACAACACAATACAAATTCCATTGTTCTCTAGATATCGGCGTCCTGCTAGCAAGTGACGACAAGTCAGACAAGGTTTTTTATGGTTTTATGGATTTCCCAACGTTTTGACGCCTTTTCAGGGGTTTACAGACATCCCATGATCCCCGCGCCCTTTGGAGTGAAGTCAACCGGTAAACCTGTCATAAAATAACACGCAATATAACCAAATATGCCAAAAATAAAAATCCATTTTAGTTTATAAAGTTTAAATCCTTAAAAGTGATTTTATTTCAAATACATAGTCATTAGTTTAGATTACACAAACGACTACTACAAGAGGTGAAAGTTGGACCGAGTTATTTACGGCTTAAATACAATTTAACTGAAGAATAATTACTAGCTGTGTCTTGAATAAATAACGGGGAATTCAGCTATTTGTTATACGACTTAAAGGTGAAAACGGGATAGGAATCAAATTAACTTTCAGACTGGAATATCCACGTGGACTTGAATAAATTGTTAGTGCTTTACCAACAATTATCCGCTTTTCGCTATATAAGCTACTAGCGGATCCTCGCGGTTTTACCTGCTTGGTGCCCGTTCCCGTGGGAATATCGAGATAAAATATAGACTATGTCACTCGGAAGAAATGTAGCTTTCTAATGGTCTAAGAATTTTCTAAATCGGTCCAGTAGTTCCTGAGATTAGCGCTTTCAAACAAACAAACTTACCTTACAATATTTTTTTTTTATTCACGACGATGAGACTCTTAGCCTTCATCATACCTGATGTTAAGTATTGAAAAGGCTGAAGATGGAAGCGAGCCTTTATCGGAATCCTCAACCACTGAGGACTGGCTATACCTCTAACTGCCGGGACAGAACAATGCTGAAAAAATCATGTCGAAATATCGAATTAACCCTTCAAAAGTAAAAATCTTCAACGCATTTCCTAAAATGTTCCGTTTCGACCCCGCAATAGACCCGCGAGTCCCCAATACGATGGTGTTTGATTTGACAAATTGCATCTTTTGTTGGCATCCAACTGTCAATAAGCCCTTGCTATTTGTCCTCCGATTCCGCTTAAACGATTTTTATTCTTGTCACCTACTTCTCCGGAAAATCCTTTAGAGTATTCTTTCGATGGTTTGAGTAAGGGTTACCGTAAGTGAAAATTTAAAAAATTCTATGTCCAATAAGATTGTGGACATTTGGTTAAAATCTAATTTTTTTGCTCTCATACTAATCAATAAATGTTAAACACATCGGCATTTAAATACTTTTTACTTTTATCTTAGCACGAATATTTATATAAAAATGTTTTTTAATTCAGTCATCAAAACAAAGCATCTTAGTTATTTGTTATGCAAGGCTAGTAAGTTGGGCTTTATCGGCGAGTTACCTCTATTGAAACCTGAGAAAGCGAAGGATTCTAGGATTGAATTCAAAGATTGAATCCTGACCGTAGCGAGGGTTTCAAAGGTACGAGACAACACCCATTTTTTTAACCTTACAACAGCAAAGAAATTTTTTAGGTTGTGTATGCGGTTTCATCTTAATATATCTTAATCTTGTTCTTTTAATGATATAAAAAACTAAAATAAAAACGGATTATTATAATTAATTTAAAATTAAAACCAATGGAAATAAATCAATAAAATACAATACATACAATAACAATAAAAACGATTCGGCAAATGTTGACGCTGACATAAGGTACAAGACAATTTAACACGTTCACGGCATCATGAGGTCGAACTAGTAACAATAAAAACGATTCGGTAAACGTTGATGATGACATAAGGTATAAGACATTTTAACACGTTCACGGTATCATGAGGTCGAACAAGCCACATGCGTGACTTCTCGCAGGTGCGGCAGTCAAAATCGCGTTCTTTGACTCTGTGCGGGTAGCCGCTAAATTAACATTTCTATGAATATAAAAATATATTAAATTGTTTGTCTTAATTGAAGTGTAGCCCAACGGCGTAGTTAATAAGGTTAGGTTGAATAGGCCTCAAACGCACTGAATGGAAAAAAACACGTACAGGGAAGAGTGAGGTCTATTCTGCCTCAAAAGTTGTAGGCCTCATAGCCGCTGTTACGGTAAGTTCCTGCACCAAATCCAGCGAGAGGAGACTCCAAAATGCCACGAGTGCGACGCGGAGCTGGACACTGCGCAGCACACACTCGAGGTGTGTCCTGCGTGGTCGGTTCAGCGTCGGGAACTCGTGGCAGTGGTGGGAGGGGATCTCTCCCTACCCAGCGTCGTCAGTAAGATGCTGGGTAGTGACAGATCGTGGCAGGCGGCATTCTCCTTCTGCGAGGATGTGATCCATCAGAAGGAGACAGCGGAGAGGGCTCGCGAGCAAGACGCTCATGCGGCTCGTATCCGCCGCAGGCGGTTAAGGGGAAGGAGGCGTCGGTATGATCGACTCATTCCCCTATAGTGAAACCACGCTGGCGTTGGTGGGTGTGCCAACGCTGGCATTGCACGGTTTCCACCGTCTGGAGGGCAAGTACTAGGAGTTTTAGTTGGTAGTACCCTAGGGAGTGCGTGGCCTATATGTTTGTATAGGCCGTGTACTCCAGGTGAGTCCAACATTTCGAATCGCCCCTACACCTGGGGGCGAGGGATGCGTAAAAGCATTTCTCCTAGTATATAAAAAAAAAAAAGGCCTCATAGCCGCACTAAGTGAAGCGCATCTTAGCTTAGTGATATCACAATACAGAAGCACGGTGTTCAAAGTTGTAGTTTGTTGTGTAATGAATCGTTCCAACCGTAAGCGATGCAGAAAGAGGCTCATAATTCAGATTTGTCAATTGGATCGGATGAGTTTAAAAAGTGACTGATTTTTCAAATAAAATGGATTCAACGCTTTTTACATTATGATCTTTTTAAAAAGAAGATCATAGTGTAAAATGGGTATAAACATAAAAGAATAATTTTGATCAGTAAAGTCAGAATATTGTCATGGGAATTTCTATGAATTTAAATCAATTGAATTGGATTTATTTACACAATTTGTAATTAAATGTGAAAATGGCTTTGAGTGCAAGAAAAGCACTCTAGAAAAAAACAATACCTACGTGGATTCATGAAGTGCGATAGTAAGACAGTATTAGTTTTCTATCAGCCGACACATAAATTGTCAAAAAGACGTTCCAAGTAGCTCCGAAAATGTTGAGCGGTACTGTTGTTTGTATTACATTTAATTTACGATTAAGTTTGTTAGAAAAAATAAAACAGGAAAGATTTGGTTTTAAATAGTTTTGACCATAATGACTCAATTACTAGTGACCTATAGAGCCTCCGTTTTTAATATTATCCCCGGATGAAGGCCCCACACGATATATATAACACCTACTAAATGACGGTTATACAAAAAAATAACTGTGCTGCTATTAGGCTCTGTTCAGCAAAATTACCTTCTGGGTTGATGGTCAGAAAAACCCAGAAGCACTGATATTCTGACAGAGCCTCAGGGAGTGATAAGACAACACAACAAGAATATGTATATAAGTAAACACATACGTTACGTTCTTCTGACATAAGCAAATCCCCTTCAGAATTAAATCTTACTTATAACCCAATAAAGTCAGTAATTGATTAACCCTCAACTTCATTACATGAGTTCAGCAGATTACACTATAATAATTTGACCAAGAGGCAGCACCTGCGTGGCTCGTTCAAGTTTGGCCCGCTGGCCCTCTGATGTCCCAAACGGTCAGGTTCCCGTTAAGGCAACCGATTTCTATTCACTCAATCATAAGGATATCTTAAGACGAAAAGGAAAATTTTAGAAACGCCGGGAAATCTAAAGACCAATAAATTAATACGCAATTTATGCTCATTTTTAAAGAAACGTGTAATTTTGTTACATTCAATAAATAAAAAAATATGTGTTAATTTTATTAATTAATAATAATTAATATGTGATAAATATTTAACAAGAAAATATACTAGAAAAAAGTACGGGATCCCGTCAGGGCGACATGAGACTAGTTGCTTTTTTCTAGTATATTTTCTTGTTAAATATTTATCACATAAAAATAGCATTATAAAATGCAAAATTAAAAAGTTATAAATAATTAATATCTTAATAATTAATAAAAAACGCGTTTTAATCCGTTTCTAAAAGTTCGCTACACTTTTCAATAACTATTTCGCATTCAGTAATCTGCAGGGCCCTTATTCTCTATGACCACTTAGCGATTCCTTGCACCCACTTGTTACTGAAACTTATTTTTGTCTCGTGTTTCTGTAATTTTTGGATATTCTAACCTTGATGTGTATAGAAACAACAACAAAATAATAAAAAAAATCTGAGTTTTCTGGAAAGCTCGGAAAATGTGGATCGTTATAACGATCAGTAGTAGTAGGCGGGTAGGTCACCGCCCATACAAGAACAAGTTTATTGTTTACCGATTATATCCTATTTGAATGAAATAAAACAGGCTTGTTTCATGAAAAATGTTTTCAAAATCTTTTTATTCAACTTAGTTAATTTATTATTCTCGTATTTTTTTGCATATCCAACATCTGAGCTGGGTGTCCTTGCATTCTACGATATGATCGATTCGATCATAGCGAGAAGTTTCCCTATAATTTCACAAGGGACAACATCTTTTTTTATTATACCCCTGGCTACAGTTCTCCGAAATGTAAGGTGATTGCTGCATGGTCTTACATGCAGCAATCACCTTACATTTGGTATGGATCAAACCATAGTACATATCCTAATGGCACCAACCCAAAACTTGTACCCCCATCTTGGCTTGGCTGAATAAATTGTTTACAGCGGTGTCCCCCGTAGTAAGGTACCATAGCCTCATCAATGCTGTACATTTTTTCTAGATCAGCCATATCCAGAAATATTTTGTTTAGCATATCGAAAAGCGGTGTCATCTTTGCGAACTTCTCGCTTTCGGTGGTTATCTGTGTGTTATCACAACAGTGGAGGTTAGTCATAATAAATGTAAATCTGTCCCTTGACATGGCTTTGTATACAATACTGAAATCTGTGTCCGATGATTTTCATTTCTTTCCATTGTAGTTTGTCGCGCAGATTATGGCGATTTCGCCAAGTATATGAGTTGAGTATTTGATACAGTTGGCTCAAGTGCTGCTAATTAGTTGATCTGCTCTAGATGTCGATGGTTCAGGTTCAGGCTCTTCAATTGGAGGTTCCTCTGTGACCCGACGCCGTTTGGCCTAAGAAGACAGAGGATCATCTTCTTCATCACTATCAGTGGACCCATAGGTCATTTCTGCAGGTGCTCTTAGCTCGAAGAAAGTTGATATATAACAACAACTCAACGCATGAAAAAAAATTTACCTACCAATCATAATAATAGATCTATAGGTACGGTAGGACTGTTCAAAGTAACATACTCGTCATCACCCGAATCTTCGTCTGTGACATCGGCATTTGCGTTTTCTGGTGGTAAATAGTCACATTTCTTGGGAATTTGGCATCGTCATCTAATTGCTCAAGTACATCAATAATTACATTGAGCGACAACATCTTACTATGTCTTGGCCTGAATGTTAATATAACACCCCCATATTACTACCGATCGTTATAACGATCATAAAATCTATCATCATTTTTTATATTAAAATATTGTACAAAAAATAAATTTTATTTCGTCTATATATAAGACAAGATGTAAATTAAAGAAAAACATCAATACAATGAATTGCAAACACAAATATTTTTTTATAAACTTACTGTCTTGAACACATTGTGGAAGTTAAATCCTCCAATACAATTTATAACACAAATTTAATCAGAAAATATAAAAAAATGACATTTACGTAAACGCAAAAACGATGTCGATCGATCACCGCGACGATTAATATACAGCAACCAATAAAATTCCACTTGTAACTATGTTTGAATTGAGGGTACTTTTAATATATATTTTTGATCTTTATAACGATCGGTCGCTGTAAATGGGTACCACGCCAATCTCGTACTTGGTTTCGACATTTTCAAAATACGTTTTCTCTATGACACTTAAAATTTTTTCAATAACTATACAGTTTGTGACTGCCATGTACTTGTATAATAACCCTATAATTTGTGAGTATCATGCAGAAAACGAATTTTGAAAAAGTTAAAACCAGTACGACATTCGCGTGGTTTGATTAAGGAATCGTGGTCATAGTGAATAAGGGTCCAGGTGCATTATTTCGAATTCGAGTACAAAATGAACGTTAAGTGACGCCGCTTCCTTCGTCCATGATGCCTATCTCGTAAAGATTTTCATAATAATAATTCAAATAACTAACCCTCCGCCTGCGACTTCTTCGGCGTAGACTTTTTCCTTTTATACAAACTTTTTCCGGACAATAAACACAACTCAGAAGATTTTTCTAAGGTGCATCAGGAATAGAGATAGATTGCATGTTAAAGTAAAGGAATATCCAAATAATTAAATGCTTGCAATAACCTACAAGCGATACAGAAATAACTGTAATATCATTCTAAAGAATGTAAAAAGGCAGTATGGCACGGAACAAATAAAAATAGCAAATGGCAATAATATACGATTGTAGAGTACAGTAAAAAAATTTACAACCTCTCAAACAAAAGAAAACTCTAATGAACTGCTTTCGGGACATAAGACCATTGGGGATATAAACACATTCTTTGCTACTGTAGGTACTGAATAAAGTAAGAAAATTCCTAATAATTTTCCTCCTTTTCACGAAGGTACCAAATATGAGCCAGTTGAGTCTTTTGTTTTACACAAAGTTGCGCCGGAAGATGTAAAGAGAGCAATAAAGTCCAATAATTTATCTGGTTGGGACGATCCGGGCCAGGGTTCTTAAACATGTGAGGCATTTGATAGCCCCTGTTCTCATTAATTTGATAAACCGGTGCTTCCAGCAAGGACTTTTCCTAACTGCCTTAAAAAAATCTATAGTAATTTCAATCTATAAGAGAAGTGGGAGCCGAGACTGTGTCAATAATTATCGTCCAGTTTCGCTACTTCCGTCAATCTCTAAAATTTTTTAAAAATTATTAACAAGACTTTTATGGAATTAGAACCGTAAACTGTTATTTTCAGCCCAGTTTGGGTTAGATCAGGCAAATCTACAAATGATGTGGTTCATGACCTTATTGATTTTGTTGTTGATAATGCTGAAAACAAATACAAATGTATGTCTGTTTTCATTGATTTAGCGAAGGCATTTGACACTGTCTCGATTCCGAAGCTGCTGGAGAAGCTGGAACATCGGTTTGGGATACGTGGTACGCAATCGCAGCTTTTCAAGGATTATCTGTCAATGCACGAGTAGAGAATTCAGTTAGCTCTGTAATACTAGTTACCAGTGACGTGCCTCAAGGGAGTATCTTGGGCCCTACTTTATTCCTTTGTTATCTAAACGAACTGTGCAACCTTAATCTCAAGATCTGCTAAATAGTGTCATATGCTGACGATACCTTTTAACATTCTATGGTCGTAATTGGCATGAAGCTTATGACATGGCTCAAGAAGGATTTAATGAGGTTTGCCATTGGCTGGTCTCAAATCAACTTACTTTAAACACCAAAAAGACAAAAATTGAAACATTTTCTCACCAACAAAACTCCCTTGACAATAATGCAATCAACTGCAAAATGTTAGCTCGATCATGTGGTATTCCACCTCTTTCCTCATGCAACTGTCAAGCGTTGGAAATTACAAGCCAAGTTAAATATTTAGGAGTAATTGTTGATAGTAGACTGAGTCGCACATTTTGAGCATTGCGCAAAGGGTGAAAAAACTAATCTATTTCTTCAAACAACTGCGACATATGATAATTGATGAGGAACATTTATCTGGCCTTATGTCATTCTATCATCTCCTACTGCATCACAATTTGGGGTGGTGCAGTCAAAACCCCTTTAATTGTGCTGGAAAGAGCGCAAAGACTCATTCTGAAAGTTGGTTCATTTTAAGCTTCCACTTTATCCCACAACGGAACTATATAGGGACTGTGAGGTGCTCACTGTTCGTCAAACTTATCTTCTGGCAGGCAACATTCTCTTGTGCCATTTTCTAATGATCTTCTTTTATCAAACACTAGAAGGCTTAAAAAAATTTACATCTGGCAGGTCCAACATGTTTAGGAGGTCTTTCTGCTACCAGGGATGTCGCCAATATGGCTATAAGCTACAACACAAGTTGAGCTGGCTGTCAAACTTCAAACTCTCATATAACCCTTCAACGAAAGGGTTTTTGTCTAATTCCTACATATTCCGAATAATCGTATTATTCGAATGTTTTCATGTAATAAAATTAATCTTTAATATACATTTAATTTTGTACCTCACTGTAGATTAAGTATGTTATGTTTTTATGTGAAATTCCGAATAAATGATTACTTTACTTTACTTTACTTTACTTTACAATATAATCTCACTAACAAACTCTTCAAAATCTACTAAAAAACTAAGGCTAGTTCCAAAAATATAAAAGCAATGAAAAGATTATGACGAAACTGAAAAGATGCTCGCTAACTAAACTGTAAATGAACAAATAGTGATTATCTGTCTATGCACAAATACACATTTATATACACACACAAACACACGCACAGACACATACACGTCTGTGTATGTGTCTGTGCGCGTGTTTACGATTGCGTGTGATACGTTCACGCTCTCGCTTATGAATCTATTTATAGAAACTAGTATAGTAGACATTCATTACCTTTTATGTACTCGGCTCGGTGACATGTGAAGCGACTGTATTGAATATGTGTAATACTTAATACTATATTAAACTATATGTAATTACTACGTTAAGTTGCCACGGTGCAGACCTGGGCCCGTATTCACTATGACCACTTACTGATTCCTTGCTCAAACCACGCCAATGACGTATTAGTTTCGACGTTTTCAAAATTCGTTTTCTCTATGACACTTCCAATTTTATTAGTTATTTTACTTGTTTAATAACTATACAATTTGTGACTGTCATGTACTTGTAAAATATCTCTATAATTTGTGAGTATCGTGGAGAAAACGAATTTTGAGAATGTCAAAACCAAGTACGACGTTGGTGTGGTTTGAGCAAGGAATAGCTACGCGGTCATAGTGAATAAAGGCCCGAGGACTCAAGACACAGGGTTTACCTAGTTTAGGCACCAGTCTTCTTTTCGTAAATTATTGTTATTTTAACGTAAGAGTCGGTATGAAAAAGGAAGAAAATAAAGTTTATTTATCATATTTTTTTATTAATGTGCAGTTTTTCTGAAGTTGTGCGCGTTAATACATTTTTATTATTACTCTCATTCTACTAGGTTTTCTTTCCATATTAATTGAAATACTACATAGACCTCGGTAGCCCGGCGATTTCCCAAAATAATGTATGAAAATTGACATCCTCATAGGCAATGAAATTGCTATATGAAATTTCCGGGTCCTTCCCTCGTTATTGTATCTGATTTCGTCTTCCCTTTGATGCTGAAGTGACAGTCCCAATTAGGGAATAATAAGGGGCAGGATATACGTGTTAAAAGACGTGTAGAGTCCACACGTCCCCTTTGAAAGCTGCTACAAAAGGTAAATAGCAAAGGTCGCTAAAGCCTTCAATATTCGCTGCTATATCGCCCTTATTATCTCTGACGTAACTCATAAAGTGTTATATTTGAAATTGGACAATGCTGAGAATTCGTATTTTTAAATGAAAGGTCGGCGTTATGGTCTACATACAATAATACATTATAACTATTTACATTTTACAATGCTATTTTTATCAGATAAATATTAAACAAGAAAATATACTAGAAAAAAGCAACTAGTCTCATGTCGCCCTGACGGGATTCTAACCCGCATCCCTGGGAATCCAGCCCGGATTCCCAACACCGTAGAAAATGTGAATATAAGGAAAAATTCGACATGTCCTCATAGGTCTCTGTAGCATAATTGGTTAGTGCATTGGACCGGATTGCCAAGGATGCGAGTTCGAATCCCGTCAGGGTGACATGAGACTAGTTGCTTTTTTCTAGTATATTTTCTTGTTTAACAATAATATATGTCATGCTTTTGCACTTTCATCGAAAACCAATGCTGCACTGTTTATTATTTTCTGTGATAGAGCTTTCGCTAAATCTGTCTGGCTGGGTACCAGTTTTTTGTCTCAATTTAACGCCATTAGCACGATTATTACAATGTATAGGGTGTCCGGTGGCAGATTTCGAATTTCCTTTGCTAATATTTTTAAAAGTAAAAAGTTAAGGCATGAATTTTTACGAAATTTGATTTGTGCCTACAGCATATTAAAAATATAAATGTATTGGAAAATTTTGACGGTGGTCCGCAAGTCTAGGTAGCTCAGTGTTTAGAGCATGGGACTGGATTTTCAAAGGTCGTGGGTTCGTATCCCATCTGAGAATTCACTTGTGGCCGAGTGGATTTTTTCCAATATTTTTCTATTTAAAATTTATCATAAGTATAAACATAGCATTGAGGTTTATTGCTTCAGGGTGCTGATATCTTCAAATGTCACGCAAAATGACCTTACCGGGAACACCGGTTTACTGAAATCGCGACTAGTTTGAAACTAGCTAAAGTTATTTAATTGGCATCCGGTCCACTGGGGTTATTGAATTTAATAACACACGCGGCCCGTAATAAATACTATTAGTACCGTAATTGAAGATTATGGGTAACGCGCACGTCAGTTAAGGTTACCGGCCGTTAAACCTGATGAAGTTTGACTTTCGGTGATGACTCCCTAAAAATCCCTTTAAAAAAAAACCGGCCAAATACGAATCGGACTCGCCACCGAGGGTTCCGTACAAACCTGTAAAAGTTCACTCATCACGACAATCGAGTCAAGTTATGGTATTTTTATTGCAAAAATAATTTTTATTATATGATGTAACTAAAAATTTACGGTTTTCGCAATTTTTCCTTTATCAGTACTATAAGACGTTACTTCGTACAAAATTTCCCGGTTTTGATTCCCGTGCGAGTTTCGAAAATTTGCGGAAATTTGCGGCATATACGGCTGTATCTTTTGATTGCTTTGGCTTAGAAGTTTGATTTTTTTACAGCTCCAAGGGACAGTAGACCTGAGTATTAGATATAAATTTCAGTTTGATACCTCCACGCGTTCCTGAGAAAACCGGTCTTGACAGACGGACGGACGAACAACGAAGTGATCCTATAAGGGTTCCGTTTTTTTCTTTTGAGGTACGGAACCCTAAAAATTTTCATTTTTTTCTGACATTACGAATTCACGTAGTTTTTGTCACAATAACATTGTCATTTTAATATTTTTTGCACTATAAATTAGATGTACAGAATTTTCGCATATAAAAAACATGATTTTCGCATTTATTTTTCTAACGATATGGATTTCTCGCATCCATTTCGCATTTTTAAGTTCCTATCGTAATAACAAAAAGGAAGTAGGTATGTTTTCCGAAGAAACACTATATTAACATAAATCAAATGTTATCGTGGTTGCTACTTCAACATTCGACATCTAAAGAGCTGTTCTTCGGTCTGTTACGACGGCACTTGCTGAAGAACCGTTCTGCGTCTACGCTGTTGGTTGGACTCCAGTTGCTCTGTGATGCTGCTTTAGCAAAGAATGATAAGATCTGCTTTAGAATCTTTGAATAAATATGAAAATGATCTACAATTACTGTTTATCAAAATTCTCAAATTAATTTATTCGCATCCATCGCCGTTATAATATCACCAATTTTCGCATAAATTCGCATCTGTTTCGTAAGTACGAAAATTCCGTAGGTACCTTTCACTTAAATATGTCCCAGGATGGGTGAACAATATTTTACCATTTCGTGCTCCAAAAAAAATCATTTTTTTTTTATTTAAATCTTGTATCATAACTACAAAGTATTCAGCAGAATTGTTGTGAAAGATCCCGTCAGAGCGACATTAGCCAGGGTGTATATTATCTTGTTCAAATTTTATTACATAAAAATAGCATTGTAAAATGCCAAATTAAAAAGTTTTCACCTTCAGCCTTAATGAAGGCCATTACTATAGTATCAAAAAAACCTTCTTTCATAGCGTTGGACGGAATAATAACATAATAAAATTATGGCTTGAAAAATAATGTTATTTTTCAAGCCATCATTTGATTATGTTACTATTAAAAAATAAATATATTTGTAATTTTTTATCTCAAATTTTATAAACGCACACAAATAACCGATATTCAAACGTCCGATTGTAGAAGAATCTTCCGATCGAGAAAAGACGATTGTAAACACAATCTAACGAAAGACAATGCGACGTTTTAGAATTCCTAGTGGCTTGTTCTCTTTTCTTCACAAGGGTCATATTGCAAAAGTTTTTCTCCAAAAAAATCCTTTCCAAAGAGGGTAGGGACAAAAGGTAGTATTAGCTATATGGCATCTCATAAACATAGAATTGTAAAGACTGAGATAAAACTCAAATACTTTTTGTAAGGCGCCCTTCCTTTAGAACCTTCCTTTTTACTGCCACAAAAATTGTCAATGTAATTGATGCAAGTACAGTTTTTGGAGCGATATTTTATCAGAATGGCGCATCTATAAAAAGATAAAGCGCGCGTAAAGCATTAATGAGAATTAATGTTGTACTATTAAAAATATTTATTAATAACTTTTCAACGAAGTTATGAGAACAATCTGCTTTTATATGTTTTATATTTCCAATAAGGAAAAATAGGCGTTGACGAGTTGTTTGTCGATTCTTCTCATTACTAGGTCTCCCGCCCTAGGTTTTGTGAACCAATCACAAATGCTTAAAACAGTTTGACTCACAGACCTATGTCGTGATAGACGAAAAGAGCGCTTCAAACTGTATGAGAACCTAGCGTGTCGAATTTTTCGTATGTACCATGACTTCACGAGCGAGATTTAGTGATGTGGATATATTCTTGACGACCTCTTGCAAGAACGCACTTCACAATTAACCATTTTCGTTTCTGATTAAATCGTGTTTTCATACCAATGGTCTCAAACGGACTGAGTTCGATCGTTAAACTTTGACCGTGGATCAAACTTTTGGCACGCAAGGTAGTAGGTACACTTTTACCGTCTATCTTGATATAGGTCTGTGGTTTGACTGAATAAATTATAATGAATTTCTATTTGAATATGAGGTGCATATACATACAATGAGGTAAAAAGAGAAATAAAATTTTAATAAGAACCTCATCTTCCTCAAGTGATGAATGCGTAATGTAAAATGTTTTTTCTTCGTGTTATTCCCCTGTGGTGACGTCACGACCTTCTGTGTATATAAACAACGAATTAATTCAGTTCTCCTTAAAGATCTGGTGGTATTGTTGCAGTGTACCGTGTGTATTGTTAAAGAATATTTGAACAAAATGTATTGTCGACTCATATTTGCACTGGCTGTTTTCGTCGCAGTCAGCTGTCAAGGATTTCCTACTAGTAAGTTTTTTTTTATGATTTACTAGCTTAAGCCGCCCGCGGTTTCACTCGCGTTGTTCCCATTCCCGTGGGAATATCGGGATATAAAATGTAAAAAAAGGTATCCCATATTTTAATCCCGGCTATATTCTATCTCTGTGCCAAACTTCATCCAAATCGGTTAAGTAGTTTTAGCGTGAAAGAGTCACAAAGAAACTGACATTATTTCGTATTTATTATGTTAGTAGGATTTCTATAACTATATAAATATTGGTAATAGATACATAAGATAATAAATAATAATTGCAGAAATTAGTAGTAAAATTATATACATTTTTTTTATTAGCCCTAACTTTTACTTTTAAATATTTTAACAGACATTCAACGATGTTATGTGCTCATAAAATATAATAAAAAAAAAAAAATGACTCTTTCGACTTGAAACTTGCCAATATATTTTTGGGTAAAATAAGAATAAAAAATGTTCACCTGTTATTTAACCAACTGACAGTTGGTTTTGAGAAAAAATAACCGAGTTCATTGAATTTTTATTTTTATTCATTTTTTAGTACTATAACGGGGGCGTGCGCTTATAGAATTAAAACGATGTTTAACTCAATACTGATTTTATGTTCAGTAATTTTATCAATAATTTATTTGACAAGGCGGCCGTCCATTACTACGCGCGACGGGCCTTTCTTAATTTTATTATAAACAAAACCAGCCAGCAACGGCGGTGTAGCGGCCTCCTTGTAGTGCGGAGACATACACGATCTCCACAGTACCTAACTAAACCGATGCTGTTAACTAACAGTCCGATGCAAACTTATCAACGCATTTTGCATTAATTACTTAGCTAACTTTCCATTATAAAAGTAAATTTATTCAAATGCCAATTTACATCCTTTCGTTCCGTTCTCCGAGATAAGAACCGCTTTAGTTGTTTTTACATTTAGTAGGTTCTGTATAAAAAATCCTTTGTTTAGTTTTAAAATATAAAGTGACCTAGATGTACACCCTGTGGACAGGTATTTTCTCCTGCAAAGTTTGTTTGCATTTTAGCATTGTTCTGTGACGATAAAAAGATGCCAATCTTTATTCTGTATTTCAAATGGTAAGCTAGCCTTGTCTTAGAAGTTTTAGAATAAAACGTTATTTCTACGGATCAAAATGTTCATCACAAGAATGGTTTTGATTTCTATGTATTAAGCAAGATCATGTTTATGGCAAACAAAATTATGGCGTTTGAAATAATTATTACGAAAAACATTTACAAACGATGTCCTAAGGTAATAAGTTTTAAAAATATTTCTTGTCACTTTTTTTCATACTCAAACAAAACTGCAATAATATTTTTGTTTTATTGCGATAGGACTTTCCAACGTAACTTTTTGCTACAACCTTCTTTTGTTTGCAGGAAAATGCCCCAAAGGAGAGCACTCGGTACTCTACTGCCCTCAAAGAGCTGAGCCCTCGTGCGACAACCCTACGGTCCACGATTTGGACGGACCGAACTTTTGCGACATCCCTCAGTGCTTCTGCGACACGCCAACTGTGAGGGACATTGGAACTGGTCAATGTGTAAAGTTGGAGAACTGTCCAAGACCTACTGAAGAATACTAAGAATTTCCACCTCGAATCCTTAGAGAAATGTCCGAGACCCACTAAAGAATAACTTCTTAAAACAGCTTTACAGCGTTCAAGAAAAACTTAATAAAAACTTATCCATATATCGACATTTTACTGCCTTTACTATTAGATTTTCTAATTGAATCCTTGTACAGTGGGGGAACTTCCCGGTTGACCAGTAAAGTTTTTTTATTAATCTTTATTTAAAAAAGTAAAATATATAAAGAAAACGTTTAATCACAAATAATGGAACATTAACAACACCCCGACCGCCTAACGGTATAGCTTGTGCTATCGCTATAGCTATCAAACTTCAAACTTTAACGGTAGGGTTTTTGTCTAATTCCTTCATATTTTTACCGACTTCAACAAAAAGGGGGTACTCAATTCAACGCGTTTTTTTTTTTTTTTTTGTCTGATATATGTATACCGATTACTCCGGTGTTGGTGATCCGATTTTAATAATTGTTTTTTTGTTCGATCGGGTACACTGTCAATTTGGTCCCATATAATTTTTACGAAGATCTGGCTAGTAGTTTTTTCATAATCTTGAAAAATATCAATCGCCTTTTGGCAAGTAGTCGTTTACCTAGATGACATTATTGTGTATGGGCTGATTTTTAGTGTAAGTAACGGCACATGATGTAACTAAAAAATCTGAAATAAAAACATTTTATAAAAAAAAATCAAACCGACTTCAAAAAGTAAAAAATAAAACTTTTGGAGTCGGTGCTAGCTAGCTAAGGCCAAAAAAATATATAGTTAATAGAAGTGCAATGTAGAATGCCCTGGCTGGCACCGACTCCAAAAGTTTTATTTTTTACTTTTTGAAGTCGGTTTGTTTTTTTTTTATAAAATGTTTTTTTATTCATCTATTGGATTCACTATTGCATTTTAGTATGATAGTGATAGCGTCAGCGAGAGCCCTTGTAGGGGGTTTTAAAAATCTATGGCTATAGCGATACCACAAGCTATACCATTAGGCGGCCGGGGTGCAGGTTTATCATTTGATTAATAAATTACTTTCTTTTACCTTAGTATTTTCCGAGAAAACGTGTCCCAAAAAACTCTACTGATCGACCGGGAAGTTCCCCGATTGTACCTCCTGTTCTGTTAGTTTTTTTTTTTATATTAATGACAAATAAATGATCATCGATCTAATTTATAAAATGAAAGTCTGAAACAATTTCTTGTTACTGAGCTTCTCGTGTTTGTTTAATTATTAAGTTATTAGTTAGCTTCAGCACAGAGACTGCGTTATTTCAGAAAGTGAAAGTTCAGAAACCTTTATTTTTATTTTTTTATAGGAAAACTTACAGCAACGAGATTTGAGCCTTTTTCAGTACTTCTTCCACCTTTCTTACTTTTGGAATCGTTTCCCTTACATGCTTCAACGTTAAATCTCACACAAGCCAGTAAACTAAACAGCAGAATACGTTAGTTTTAAACGAAAGTCCAGTCAAGTACGTTCACGTGGACTCCAGAATTTAATTAGGAACCTCACAGTGACTGTCACATGAGCCAAACTACTTCCGAGACTGTGGCTTGTGATCAAATTTAATCAGCTTTATCAAATGAACTGGATCTTTATATTAGAAAAACGCTCAAATTATGACTTTTACAAGAAAAGTGCAAAGAGATCAAAAATTTACAGGATTTTCGGATTTTGAAAGTCCATAGTTTGGTTCCTGGTTTGTGGGGAAACAGCATACGTCAGCTTTACACGAAAGTCCAGTGAAGTACGTTCACGTGGACTCCAGCAGAATTTCATAACGTTTAACGTCACACAAGTCAGTTAACTAAACAGCAGAATACGTTTCCTTTAAACGACAGTCCAGCCAAGTAGGTACCTACGTTCACGTGGACTCGAGCAGAATTTAATTACAACTGTCACACAAGCCAAACAACTTCCGAGACTGTGGTTTGTGGGCTAAAGTTTGCTCAGGTACGTTTTGATAAGATCCCCTCTAGTAGATAGAATAATGTTTATTGCCTGGAGAAACCAGGGTGTGGTAAAGCTATATTCTATAACATACAATGTGCAACATAAGGCTGAATCGCTAAAACGCGACTTAACTAGGTATTTCATTTATGTTTAAAGAAAAAAATTCACCTGATTAATTGGAACGGATGGGAGCTGCCGGTGCATGTACATAAGTTTAAGGCATACCTGTACTGATTTTAATTTCATCATAAGTAAATTCTTACCTCTTAAAGCCATCAGCTATCATCACATTGAACTACTCATCATCATCATCTATTTCAATGTCTCCACTGCTGGGGCCCTGGCCTTCCTGAAGAATAGATATGTTCAACCGCCTCTGTGGTCTAGTAGTACAACCACCGGTATGAGACCCAGGGGTCCCGGGTTCGTTTCCAGTGGGGGTACATATTGTATTTGGTTTGGTTGGTGGTAGGACTTGTTGTAAGTCTGTCTGGCTAGCTAGCAACAATCATATCTAAGTATGATGCCATAACACCAATGTTTTCAGCTTTGTTGTATTCCGGAAGTTAGAGATAAAATAACCAGTTCCTCAGTGACTGAGGATTCCGGGAGAGGCTCGCTTCCATATTCAGCCTCATCAATACTTCCCAGTTGTTCATAAAAAAAACGATATAGATAACGAGCCATGCCACACAACGTGGACCCAATGAATGAAGTAATATGGATTTTCATTAACATTAACTGGTTAATATAAACTATAAAATATACTGGAAAAAAACCACTGGGTCTCATGTCACACAGATGGGACACGAACCCGCACCCTTATCCAGTATATTCTCCTTTCCACGCTGTTTGCCAGCGTCAACAGCGTGGAAAGGAGAATATAATATAGATCCTCATAAGTCTTGGTAGCATAATTGGCAGGGCATTGGTCTGGACTGCCAAAGGGGAATGTACTAGAAAAGGAGATGTTCCATTTTTGTATTGACGCTGGCCCCCCTGATTCCTACAGTGAAGAAATTATATTTTATGCAGAGAGGGCAAAATAAGGAACCTTTCCATGTATTTATATATTTAAAAAAAGCCTTAAACATTTTATTTTTTAATAAAAAGGATAAGGAGACGCCTAATACCATATTCAGGCGGAAATTTATTGGTTGGTGGTAGGACTTGTTGTAAGCCCGCCTGGCTAGCTACCACCATCTTATCTAAGCCTGATGCCATAACAACAATGTTTTCAGCATTGTTGTGTTCCGGCAGTTCGAGATAAGATAGCCAGTTCCTCGGTGGTTGAGGATTCCGGGAGAGGCTCGCTTCCATCTTCAGCCTTATCAATACTTAACATAATGTATGATGAAGGGCAAGAGTCTCCCCGTCATTCATAAAAAATAAATAAAAAAATATACTTAAAAATATATAAAAAACATTTATGTGCATGTGATCATGTGCTTAACATTCACATGACCGATGTTGGCAAGACAGACGGACTTTATAAATTGACTATATTACTAATTAATTCGGAACGCATTAGGTAAGACATATTTTTAGGTTTTCAATTAAAAAAGGGACTTTACCACGCTAGGCCGCAAAATGCTATTTTCCACGCAGAAATTGAATAACAAAACCTCCTTTTCCGAGCATGTGAGGGGAAAAAGATTTTTTTACCGAAAGTTGACCGCGAAAACAACCTTAAAAATTTCCTCGCTGTTGGAAGGTGAAAAATAATGTGTTGCGCGCGGCAGAAAGGTTTTTAGCGTCTCGTACCTTCGATGGCAACTTTGATTCCCATTTGTGTGTGTGAGTGTACACTGAACGCTGAATACAATATTTCATTGATCGAGGCACTGACAGTGACATAAGACTTATATCAAATAATGACAATACGTGTGACTTTGAAGGTTTTATTTTATTAAAATGCTACTACCCAGTACAGCAGGCGGCAGCGGCATCCGCTTGGTTTAATTTTCTGAACTAAATAAACTGTATTTAAACCTCAAAATGTATTAATAAACTCAAAAGAATAAAATAAATAATTAGATCATTCATTAGAAATCAAAAATGTTAAGGAAAGCTTTATAAAAAAACAAGATTTTTTATTTATGTTGAGGCCCTCTTCTATTTTATTTTTCTTTTTATAAACATCGTCTCGTAAGGTTGATCTATCAAAAAAGCATCACTTCAAAACTGTAAGAAAATAAGGGCCTAAAAAAGAACATAATTTCGACGGGTCCTCATAAGTCTGGTAGCATAATTAGTAGTGCATTGGGCCGGATTCCTAAGGGTGCAGGTTCGTGTGCCGTCTGAGCGATATGAGGCCAGTGGTTTTTTTCTAGTACATTTTCTTATTACATAAAAATAGCATTATTAAATGCAGTGCGATGCGCGCTCGGAAACGGTCGTGCACTATTGCATTAGTGAGTATTATTTAATTTCACGTTTCGCGCGGCATTAGCCGTTGCGCGTCATACACTATGGGCTCCGAGCGAATAATAGTGAACGAAGTGTTGGCATTCATTCAAAATGCCATTGACACCATGAACGAAGTCAGCATCGTGCAAATCTGCAAATCAAACTTCAACGAAGCTGAGATTCGTAGTGCCAAGGCGCTGCTGTTCCAGAGCATCGGCAAAGCCGACGATAAGCCATCTCGCCGGAGGGATGGGGGTGAGAAGAGTCTCCAAGACATTATAATCTGGTTGAAGGAGACCGATCCTGACGACGTGCCAACATTCGTGGCGAAGGAGCTGCACAAGCTGCCCCCCGTCACATTCGACCACGTCGACGTCACCAGGCTGCTTAAGGACATCATTTCCCTAAAAGCATCCTTGGCCGAAGTACAGAGTAAGCTAGAAGCCTCGGAAAACACCATCGGTGATTTCCGAGCCCAAGTTATGTTGTTAAGCAACACTGCTTTGGTAAGTAGGTCACCCGAGGCCTCCTACGTTAACACTCGTCGTGGGGCGCAAAATGCTACCGTCGGCAGAATTGACTCGGCGCCGGCGTCGGCGTATGCGTCACCGGTCGCCGACGCCGCGTGCGAAGCACCGCGCCCCGCCGCCCGCCCCTCCGCCCCGGCGGAGACGTCACGCGTGAGCACGTCGACCCCTCAACGTGCTTACGCTGCAGTCACCGCTGCTAACGGATCCGCTGTTCAACAACTCCAGCGGGAAACAATTGAGGGACGAAAACAACGCCAGCCGGTCTCCAAACCACCTCCACGGAGACTGGACGGAGAGTGTGACAAGGACGGCTTCAAGAAGGTGGAAAGGAAGAGAAAGCTTACTCGCCGTAACCTGTGCGGCACCGCCCCGACCGGACACAACCACCTGCTTCGTCCGGCCATCCCGACAACGCTGCTGTACGTGTCCCGCTTGCACTACAGCACGAAATCTGATGATATCGTGGAGTACATCAGAGTGAAGACCAAGTACAATCTGAGAGTCGAGCGGTTGGAGTCCCGCCACAATATGAACTTCAATTCATTTGTGGTGAGGGCACCGACCGAACATCTGTCGATATTCATGAAAGAAGACTTTTGGCCGAAGGGTGTCTTGTTCCGACGGTTTCGCGGTCGGATACCGGACGCTGCATTGCGCAACACATCGCCGCATTCAACACCTACGTGTAAACTAGTTAAATAGTTTTAGAAATGTAATTTTAAATATGTATGTCAGTCTGTAAGGTATATATTGTATGGTACTAGATGCCTGAAACAAATAAATAAATAATAAAAAATAAAAAAAAAAAACAAAATTTTAAAGTTCTACTTAACTGGTTAATTTCTTAATTTCTTAAACGCATTGTTATTTATCACTTTGCTATTTCTTTACTTCGTTAAATGTAAGTACATTGTCGTCGTCGTCGTGGTCTCAGCCACATAACACATAACACCCACTGCTGGGTGCCATAATCGCCACGCTTGGCAGGCGGGTTGGCGATCGCAGTATGGCCAAGTTTGTAGGAGACGCTGCTGCCCGTCTCCGTCTGCTCTCCTTTTACGACACCCACGGGATGAGACCCCGGTAGTGCTAAGCTATTTTAAGCCGACACTACACAGCTAGTACATTGTATTTACTGCTAAATAAGCAACTTTTCAAATAAATTATCTCTCCTAAATTCTTTGCTGATTTTTCTCCAATGATTCATGCTAAGGATTGCGAAAAAGAAAATGGTTAATTTGCTTGAATATCCGCTTCGTTTATAATCTATGTAATTGACCTGTTCGGACAAAAGAATTGATAATAAAGGGGCTTATCACACCCCGGGCAGGCCCATCAGTTAGCCTCATTAAGGAATAACTCAACGGGTTAGATAATTATTTCATCGAGATTGGTACAGGTGGCCCAAGTTAAAAGCTTACTAGATACTTATGTATTGTATTATGATATTATGTAATGTCATAAAGTTATACATCGAATGACTCGAATCGAATGAATCGAATGAATACTTGAAGTCTAGATTTCAGTTCTTGGGTTCTTCTCATCCACTTGACCTTCGCTCTAGCAGTAATCTCATTTTAAAAATTCCCTCCCACACTTCTGGCTTTGTCTGCCTACTCTTTCTCCCTTACTGCAATTCGACTCTAGGGACATTCGAAAAGCCCCCAGCAAGTTTGTGTTTAAGATACTGGTTCGTGAACACTATCTTAAATCCCTACGCTGATCCCCTTCATCTCTGACATAATGAGTCCTTATATATTTTATATGTATGTATGTTAAATATTTATATTATGTAGTATGTTTATGTATTATTTGTTAATTAAATACCCTTAATTAGCTATTCCCACTTTTGTTACAATATTCAGAATTTATGTTTTATATTACTACTTTATTGCCGATACGGTAGGTCTAACACCTTTTACTGGTTGACTGGTAGAGAATGCCTGATGGCATTAAGTCCGCCATTTGCTGTATTTTTTTTTATATTGCCATAAAGAATAAATAAATGAATTGTAGTCGCGAAAAAACTCTTGACCCCGCTATCTCGCCTGATGGTAAGCAATGCTGCGATCTAGGATGAAACGCGGTTGCCTAGAAGATACCTATTTGCAGTTTTCATCACTTTGAGTAGCAGAGCTCCTCCAATAAGATTTTATCGCATCATTTGTTATGAAATTCTTATTCGCATCATTTATCTTGAAAATTCATGTCAAATGAGGAACATCTTTCAAAAATCCATAAATATAACTCTTTAAATATTAAACAAGATAATATACTATAAAAAAGCAACCTATCACATATCGCCCGACGGGATAGACATCAGCGCGGCATGAGACATGTTGCTTTTTTCTAGTACATTTTCTTGTTTAATATTTATCACATAAAAATGGCATTGCTAAATGCAAAATCAAAAAGTTATAAAAATAATTTCTTTATCCAAACAATTATAACGCTTTAACGCAAAAGACGAATGCTCGTGACCTGTTCCAAGCCAGTCCTTCGGGAAATTAGAGTTTCGACCAATTAGAAACGCACAGAACAAAGTACCGGCAAACACTGGGAGATATTTTTTAATTATATCCGGAACATTCCGGTAACTGCTAACCTATTCCGAATTAATTTTTGCCATTCATCAAACGGCCCCGCTGTGAGATACGCACATATTTTTCAACTTGATACTGTTTTTATAAATGTTATTCGAGTTGGTATACTGCATACTGATTCTGTAATTTGACTCTTTGTTTGGAATTCGAGATTCGAAAATCAATACGAGATTCCAGTTTGAGATTTCGAGTTCACATACCTGATGTTAAGTATTGATAAGGCTGAAGATGGAAGCGAGCCTCTCCCGGAATCCTTAGCCACTGAGGAACTGGCTATCTTATCTCAAACTGCCGGAACACAACAATGCTGAAAACATGTTTGTTATGGCGTCAATTGAACTTATTGCTAAGTTGTCTTTATAGTTTTGACAACTATTTTAATGTGCAAAATGGTCAAATTGTCACTGCCGTTTACATTCTGAAGTTTCAAATTAGGTTCGATGACGAAAAAAATGAATTAGTAGAAACCGAAAAATATGTAGCTTTATTCCGCAAGAAAACTTACATGCAAGATGCACCGCCCGCCCGACCGCAAATAAATGCAGCTACGCAACACAGTGACACACCTTGCACCTTCACCGACTACTCTACACGTGTTTCGCCCACACACGGAGCATCCTCAGGAGTTGTTAGACCGTGCAATACCAGCACCGAGTCTGACACGGTGCTGGTTATGCACGGTCTTTTTCGTTTTCTACTTGATGCTGCTGTCTCTCCACAACAATTCTGTCCTTTAAAAAAATGGATTAGTAGAAAACGAAAAATATGTAGCTTAATTCCGTAAGAAAACTTACATGCAAGATGCACCGCCCGCCCGACCGCAAATGCAGCTACGCAACACAGTGACACACCTTGCACCTTCACCGACTGCTCTACACGTGTTTCGCCCACACATGGAGCATCCTCAAGAGTTGTTAGACCGTGTAATACCAGTACTGAGTCTGGCACGGTTGCACACTATAAGTGAAAACCGCTTAAACGAAAATAACGATCAAAATCCACTATATCTTGACCACAACTTCATAAAAAGTTGATGAAAACGGAGACCAACTTGATTTGGCAGGTAAATCCATTAAAACTGACCTGACATCAATATGAAAGTTGGTAGTAATGAGAGAACTTTATAATAATGGTTGTATTTAACTAATATACGTAGATCTTTCAAGTGTCAGACTTTATGTAATTTGAAATAGGTCAACGGTAAATGCTCTAACGAATTTTCGTTCAGGGTCACGTGTCCTGCCGCGACTTTAAATTTTTTTACCCATCCCAAAAATTTCAAACTTATGTGCACAATGCCTCTAAAGAAGTTTTTACTTCAAAAAAATGGTGACGTTCTTATTGTTGGATTGTTCGTTTCTTTTCTTTTCATTATATCTTCGTTCTATGTTACTAACTTATTATTATAATCTTTGTTGCAGAAGCTAACAGTTATTTAAAACTCCCACCATGACCCGCACTTTGCACTAATTCAGCCACAGGAACCTGTGCTGTGTTTTAGAGTTTTATTTTATTTAAAACAGCCCATTCCATTTTGGCGTGAGAGTGTTTTTGTGTTCAACGTGTTTACTGCGCAGACGGTAACCTGGAATTGGTTTATGGACTGCGGTGTACACTCTTAAGACTGCGTGCATATTGCGGTAGCGTAAGCGCCACACGAAGCGATATGGCATTATCAACGCCGTGCGCGATGGCGGTTTATCAATCGTTACATAACTCAATACCTTTGGATTGAATTGGCATATAAACCAAAACCCAACCTTTCAGGAAAGAAGAAAAACTATATTTTTTTAAATAAAAAATTATATTTAGTTTGATAAATATTAAACAAGAAAAGATACTAGAAAAAAGCAACTAGTCTCATGTCGCCCTGACGAGATTCGAACCCGCATCCTTGGGAATCCGGCCCAATGCACTAACCAATTTATGCTACAGAGACCTACGAGGACACGTCGAATTTTTTCTAGTATATTCACCGTTCTACGGTGTTGGCCACTGTCGCTTCATCAATGAGAGAAATAGTCGTCAGGGCGACATGAGACTAGTTGCTTTTTTCTAGTATATTTTCTTGTTTAATATTTATCACATAAAAATAGCACTGTAAAATGCAAAATTAAAAAGTTATATTTGGTTTGTTTTTGGAAAATATGAAAAAAAATCCAAGGAAAAAGATTCTTAAAATTTGGGAAGGAAAAAGGTTGAATCATCAAAATATATATCTACTAGAGGCCGGGCGCGGTTTCACCCGCGTGGTTCCCGTTCCCGTGGGAATTTTGGGATCAAAGCTATCCTATCTCTTAAGTTGGACCAGACTGCTCACGGTGTGCCAATTTAATTTAAAATCGGTTAAGTAGTTTAGGAGTCCATCGCGGACAAACATCGTGACAGGATATTTATATATATTAAGATTTTATCGATTTACGTTTTAAAACAAACAGTAATAAGGTTGATACACCCTACAAAAATTTACCTAAATACGTCGTTTAACCTTTTTTGCTAAACATAAGATCACATTTACTGATGTATAAACCTGTAGATGTAGATTTTTTGTATTAAAACCATTTATAATTTAAATTGAATTGAATTCTGTCTGATAAATATGAGACAAGATAATATACTAGAAAAAAGCAACTAATTTCATGAATTCTATCTTAATAAACAGAATTCGTGAGACTAGTCAGTTCACTAGACTAGCAGAATATGTAGGAACTCAACCACTATTAGTCTTAAACAAAATTTATGCTCGATTCAAATAAAATTAGACATACCGAAACATTTACTATTATTATATTTTTTTTTACTAATGGCACAATATACCTAACAGTTTCAACATTTTTAAATAAAAAAAGTTATATTACAACATATGGATGGAACTGAAAACTTAAATAATAAAAAAAACATTGTCTGTAAAAGTAAAAGAAAAAAATATTTATGGTAAATTTAAATAGAAAAATATTGGAAAAAATTAACTCGGCCACAAGTGAATTCTCAGACGGGAATCGAACCCGCGACCTTTGGAAATCCGGTCCAATGCTGTAACCGATTTTTTCCAATATTTTTCTATTTAAAATTTACCATAAATATCAAAATAGTATTGAAAAATGCAAAAATTACAAAATCATAAAAGAAAAAAATATATCTATAAAAATATAAATCAGATAATAAATAGCCTGGTTATGTTACTTTTATCCCGATATTCCCACGGGAGCCACGCGGGTGAAACTGCGGGCTAGTACTATATTATTTGTTTTGATAAATTCACTTATTGTCCAAGTCTTAAGTTTGACCGTCTAGTGCAGGGATGGGGAAATGGCGACCCGTGGGCCAAATCCGGCCAATATCTTTTTTTTTTATTTTTTTTTTATTTTATTTATTAAACACAAACTTACAACTATCATTACAGATTACCCAATGCGATAGAAGAAGCAAATAAACAATCAATTACCATCATAAACAAAAAACACAAACAGTATAATCATTCAAATAATTTAACATTTATAACAAATTATCCATGTCGCTAATTTTGTGAATTCGCTCAGGGTACAATGAAACAAATCTGTCATCTGTTCATCTTGATTAAATCGGACGGCTAAAAACAATATTTAAATATTTGCGCTAAAAATAACCGCGGGGCACAAACAAAGGCATGCATCATTCATCAGTGCATTTTACAATTAATGAACAGTCACAATTTCATCAATGGACATCACATGGACCTCAAAACATTATTAAATAAACTTTAAAAAGGACCAACTGGATACTTTTTTATATCTACTTAGAATAATTATGTTCCTTGGCCCGCGTTAATGTTGTGATTCAAAGTCAAAGTCAAAGATTTTTATTCAAATAGACTTATAGATTAGTGCTTTCGAATCGTCCAATTTTTTTTTCCTACCATCCATTCAGGACATCTTTTAACTGATAAGAAGAACGGCCGCAAGAAACTTACCAGCTCTAACAGAAGCAACAACATTTACAAAGGAACATGTCGTTGCCAAACACAAATCTACAATCTTGAAACATATATAATATAAGAGGAAAATTTTCTTATACTCAGTTATTAGAATATTCTCCTTTTATACAATTACAATAGTCATGTTTTATGTTAGTATCACTTCCATGCATTTATGATTTGTTTTATGATTTGTGATTTTTTATGATTGTTATTGATGTCTTATGATTTTTGATTAGTTGATATGGCCCATCTTTAAACTTATTTCCCCACCCATGGTCTAGTGGTCACATCCACCAGTATCAGACCCAGGGGTCCCGGGTTATATTTCAAGCGGGGGGTACATATTGTATTCGGTTTGGTTGGTGGTAGGACTTGTCGTGAGTCCGCCTGGCTAGCTACCACCATCTTATCTAAGTCTGACGCCATAACAATAATGTTTTCAGCATTGCTGTTTTTCGACAGTTAGAGATAAGATAGCCAGTTCCTCAGTGGTTGAGGATTCCGGGAGAGGCTAACTTTCATCTTCACCCTTATCATTGATAAGGGTGAAGATGAATGTAAGTATTGACTTAACATCAGGTATGATGAAGGCTAACCCCCATATTCTAAGTCGTTCCTCCAAAACTTTTTACACTCCACTCAACCTCGTCGTGGGTAAAAATGGTAGTGTGCGCTAGGCCTAACACGGAGTGGCTACGTACACTTTGGCTCCTCCAGGTCCTTACGGAGTTATGACTTAGAATACCGATTTCGAGGAGTATTTCGAAGAGGTTTTCAATGAGGTTTCGTTGAGTCGAGGACGAGTAAGTTTTGGAGGAACGACTTAGAATATGGGTGTAAGAGTCTCTCCGTCGTCGGGGGAAAAAAACCTCCGTGCCTACTATTTTATTGTATGCCGAGCGTTTTTTAGCTTTTCCGCTCCTCTACCGCCTTCTCTTGATTCGTGCGCTGATCCTTAGTGGTTTGTTCGTTCGACCGCCGAACTTCCTGAATATAGAAAACTGGGAAAACTATTTCTACAACTAATTTCGGCTTTGGAATCTATATTTCCCAAAATAAATTACTTGACTGTTAGATCGAATTTAGATTTGAAACCGCAACCCATTTTTAAACTTGTTGCAAAGAAATTAATAATAATGAAATAATCTTTATTTTTCTCATACATACGTCACATTAGTCTTAACGTTAAGTACAGAAACAAAATATATATAATTATATTATTATAATAATGAAGTATGTAACTTCGATTAAGGAAAAAAATCTTTTGAGAGGAACTCGGTGGCGCAGTGGTTCGCTTGCTGGGCCCGCGGTTGTTGAAGTTAAGCAACTTTCGCAACGGTCGCTCACGGGATGTGTGACCAAACATTTACTATCTCGAGCTCCTCCGTGCTTCAAATGGTACGTTAAGCCCTTGGTCTCGGCTTCATTTGCGTTCGTTAAAACCCACCAATCCGCATTGGGCCCGCGTGGTAGTTAATGGCTCATTCTCCTGTATGAGGAGAATGAGCATAAGGAAGGCCAGTGCCCCAGCAGTGGGGACATTAAAAAATGGCTAATGATTATTATTTTCGTTCTATTTCGTACCTGTTTTTATGAACATTTTCCTTACATACCTAGTTTAATTGTTTCCTATACATGTTTCAAATAAAATAAACCACTTTGAACCTAATCTAGTTATTAAGCAAATGGCTGTTTTAAGAACTATTTTGTTCGAATAAGTTTTTCAAAAGCGATCGCATTTTAATTTGGAAGACTATCTTAGCAAGAATTCCGTTGCTTTTAGGAGAGCACTATTCTTTGCTTTTTGGTTTAAAAATGACATGAGCAGGCAACACAAATAATATCAACAGTCGGAGGCGAGAGAGCGAAAACATATTTTATGCACAGGTCTACATGGAAACCTACTAAACTGAACGTATTCCGCATAAAGACGTTTGTGGTCCTTTTACACCTGACGATCGACTGAAAATGTTACTTAGTTGAACATTAAAATATCCAATAAAACTCATACTTACATTTGAATCGTGTATTTTAGAAAGCTTATAAGTCACACTTTTTACCCATGACGTCTGCTAGTCAAACAGAAACGGCAAATTCTTAGTCCTCCATCTACCTTATGAAAAATATTTAGGTAAAATATCCGAGTATTGCAGGCACCCCGAGACTCCAGGACTTTTTGGTGTTTATGCAAACCACTCTTCGGATTTCAACACAAACAAAAACTGGCCGACTTACTACAAGAAAATAATGCTGGTATAAAACAACTTTTACGGACCACTGGCGCACATATTTTTTTGTTTGCTTGATGGCTTCTTTTCAGCTGACATGGTCACGGAATGACTGTCAACCCTTAAAAATGTTGTTTTATTTTAATGAACTGCGCGCCAAAACTTAAGATGTAAGTACTCAAAAATGCTGAGTAATGAACCTCTTATCTTGACGAAGGTGTCGAGATGAAAAAAGTACATCAAATCGTGATAAAATTAATCACACACCTTGATGATATATATATACTTTTTATGGAACAGTAACATCCTGCGTTTTTTTTTACATTTCACCAATAATAGGCATGAACAAGAAAATCGTAAGGTGTAAATGGACTTTTTTTGCTGGACACAAGAAATGTGCCCGCATAGGATATCATATGATAATATATTTCGCACGGGCGCGGCTTCCCGATTTCTTCACTGTATATATCCCATTTTACGTATATCACGGACTGATGTGTTTATGACACCCCTATATTTTTCCGTTTCAGGAGAAGTTAGCTCTTTATTTATTTGTATGAGTTGCCTTATGTTTGGGTATAGAAGATTAATGTCTGGGTATGCTAGTAGCAAATAAAGTTTGGTAAAACCTTTTTTTTATTATATGGAAAAGGAATCTCTTTATTTATGGACTATAATAAAGTAGGAGATACTTTGTTATTTATCCCTTACAAATGAGTTTTGCTACTTCTTTTAGGCAATAATAACACAATAAACTAAAGAGGAGGTAGATAGACTGTAATATGACTTACAGTCGGAATTTTAATTCAGTAGAATGATTTGACAGGTGTCAATGTCACTATATACGATAGCTATAACGATAATATTGATTTTGTGTGCGTGAATGGAATCAATACTTAGGTACTGAAATGGAACTGGAAAAGCGCAAATTATTACAGGATTATTTTTACTAAGTGACATTGTCACCTGTCAAATTACTTTACTGAATTAAAAATCCGACTTTAGTCTAACTTTATCAACCATGTTTATATAGTTTTTTAATGTTTTTGGCGCAACTTTGTATGTAAAAATTCCTTGATGTCCTTTTGAACGCAAACACCGAAGAAAGGCAAACATACAAAAACAATTCGACTTGTCCTCATAGGTCTCTGTAGCATAATTGGTCAGTGCATTGGGCAGGAATTCTAAGCATGGTTCGAGTCCAGTCAGAGCGAATTTTTTAATTTGAATGGTTTCGCTCTTGATCCTAATCAAGCTCAGGGGCTAAGATAGATCTACGGTAGAGCGAGCTAGCCCAGAAGATGCTATTCACCCTTGCTAAGATGGACGGGTTAAAATACAGACGCAGGGAAGGAGCTCCACTCCTTTGCTTTACTGCGCAACTTTAAAGATGATGAGTAGCGCTTTGTGCGGTATCTAGGAATATCAACCAAGAAAGGGTGGTAACCCGCAGTGCGTCTGGATGTCCGATGGGAGAAAGGGGATTGTGCTATGAGCTTATGCAGCTCCTGAGCACATTCTCCGAAGTATAGTCTGTAAAAGACCGACAGACAGGCAACTTTGCGGCGGTGAGCTAGGGGGTGAAACTTGCTCTTCACCAGTTCTTTGTCGCCAATTAGCCTCTCAGCTCTGCGTTGGATCGTATCCAGTGCAGCTAGTTGGTATTTTGCTGAGCCGTCCTCGAGGTGACTGCAATACTCCAGGCAAGATCGGACTTGAGCTATATAGAGAGTTGAAAGCAGTCCCGGCGTGAAATATCGCTTGACCTTATTTAGGACGCCTAGCTTTTTGGCTGCAGTTTGAGCCTTGGACTCGATGGTGGTGCCGAAGTGAAGTTCAGAAGACAACTCCATGCCGAGAAGCTCGAGACTGTCGGTAACAAGTACAGATACACTCCGGAAAGTAGGAGTCAGGTTGAAGGGACTCCTTTTGGCAGTGAACAGACATTTTTAAAGAAATAAAGAAAGAAAATACATTTGTTGGCACACACACACACACACATGCTAACATAGAATAAAAAATAAAAGTAAAACTTGAAATTAAACCTTACAATAAAAACAAAACATATGGAATATGATGTGGGGCCAATAAATACCCTGGCTTAGCATTTTGCTTAGATGTGCAGAATGAACATAGAAGCGCTGTTATTCTGCCAGAATCAATTAGACGTTTACAACAACAGTAAAAATAATTTAATAAATAACTACATACATATACATACACCAAAATTAAATAATATAAATTGAAACGAAAGAAGGCAGATACATCTCATATAAATAAGTTATTACATTTATAAACAATTCGATATTTTATTAAATAAAACACGATTACGAATAAGAGATGGGTTGGAAACCTGTTACTTATGTAATTAAATTGCATTACATTTTAATTAAATCAAAATCTAATGTAAATTACTCCTTGATACTAACTAGATCTTGTATGATTTATAACGGATACTTTATTTTTAACGTAGGCATTTGATATTAGGACGAACAGCTTTATTGGTATTAATTGATAACAAAAAACATACGTGGTTCTAATTATCATTGACAGCTAACTGTTAGATAATAATTAAGCAACGGTCATTATCAACCGTAATCAATCATTTTGATAACAGTTCAGTTACACTTGGTGTTTTAAATCCTATAGACGTGCTACAATTAGATACATTAAGATCAGTAAACATGTTAAAATATTTGTTACTTCTAGTTTTTTTAGCTGATGTGTTTTGTGAAGATATTGAACCATTTAGGATTGTTGATCTACCTGAAGGTGCTGTGCAAGGCGATAAGTACTGGAATGGAGATATTTATGAGTTCTTTGGAGTGCCGTATGCAACTGCACCTATCGGACGAGACAAATTCAAGGTCGGTAATAGTGTATTAAAAGGAAGATAACGGTCGTAAGAGAATAATAGTAATATTAATTATAGAAATAAAACAACTTTTCCGGATATAAAACGCGCTATATTTCATGAACTAAGGTCTAATTGTCAGTTTTTTTTTGGTTTTTTGTACTATCTAGAGATAATGTTTCTGCGTTCTTTATCCCTTTTAACTCTTTTCACCCAAACATTATTTGTAACTTATTTGTTATTAGGAATCCTGATCAAACTTTGAGCCACACAGTGTATCGGAAAGCAACACATTCAGACAGATACATAAATGGTGATTCACACCATCATCCTTCACAGTTAGCTGCCGTAGGGAAGTCTTTGTTTCAGAGTGCTCGCGGCATTTGTGACGAGAAACACTTGACTGCTGAGCTTCGACATGTCGAGCAAGTACTGAGAAATAACAAGTTGGAAGTACCACGCAGACGTCACAGAAACCGCGCCAAACAAGCCACAGTAAAACGACAACCTGCCATACTACCATATATGAAAGGTGTCACTGACAAGATTGGAAGAATTCTAAAGGTGCTTCTATTAATACTTAATTCAAGCCGCCCAATAAGATCAACCAATTCCTACTACCAGTCAAGTGCAACATACCCTTTCAAGTTGCAGGTGTTTACAAACTGGTTTTAGAACCGAAAGAAAAGCATAGGGACCCGCGTTAGAGAACATGTAGCTGACGTGAAAAAAATGGGCGCGAAAACAAGTCTGCAGTGTGTGAATATGCTTTTGAGGGTCCCACCCACTACATCAGGTCTGATAAGCCACAGATCCTCGCCAGGGAACAAAAATTCGGCCCCAGAATGGTTCTTAAGGCTATTGAAATCACCAAATATCTAAATTTCAATAGAAATTATGAGTGGAAGATATCAACAGCTTGGGACCCTATTATCCATAAATTAAAGTCTCAACCCAAATCACACTCTGCAAGACACAAAGATACGGTTAGCTCTTTTTGTAGATAAATAACAAATATAACGGTGGAGATAACCACATCCTAAGTATATAAAGATGGAGGTCGGAACGCTTTCGAAGTTTTTTGGCAAATTCTTTCTTCGAATTCCTCACAATTTATGAACTGCCAGAAGAGTAATTAGTTTTCTCTTTTGTTTATAATGAATAAACAAATCAAAATACCAAATCACTAATTATTGTTGCCATAGTAAATGTCTAACCGTATCCGAACGAAAATATAAATTTCGTCATCCCGTGTCCACAGCAGCTGAAAAGGTGCCGAAACGTCGGGAAAATAAAAAAACCCCTAAAAATTATAAATAAATATAGCGCCTTTAATATCCGGAAAAGTTGTTTTATTTCAATGAACAGTGCGCGCCAAAACTTATTTTAATAAAAATATTGATTATAGTTTGAATTTTAAAGATATTCTGATTTGGTTGTATCATAATAATAGAACAGTCTATTTCAAGAAACTGGAGTAAAAATAGATGAAAATGTTTTAAAATGGTAACATAAAGTTATTAGAAGTGGATGATTTCTTACCAACTTTCTATTAGTTTAACAATGGTTCTGTTTTTATTATGATTTCTTAAAGGTTTAAAAAGTTTTTATCATACGTTGCAAAAACCGCTAGTGTATGTCCATCTGCAGCAACGTGTATGTGCTGTTTATGGTCAGACTCTATAGTTTGACCATAAAGTGAACCCTTTTATGTATAAGGCAAATTATTAATCAATAATAGTCCAAGCATCAGAACAACCATTATTTTATTGCAATGAAATTGACCACCAAAATTATTTTTTCAGCCTCCTTTACCAGTTTCGAAAAGAAACAGCACTCTATCGGCCAGCAAACAATCGATAATGTGCCATCAAACTTTTTACACTGGCGAAGACGAAGAGGAAATCTACCTCAATGGAGAAGAAGATTGCTTAATAACTAATATCCTAGTTCCTCACATTGCCAATGAGACCAATCTTGTACCAGTAGTGGTTTACATACACAGCGGTGCATACGCTGGAGGTAGTGCTAATATGGGAAGACTCCATTACTTAGCGAGACTAGGTGTTGTAGCCATTAATTTCAACTATAGAGTAGGGGCCCTAGGTTTTGCCTGCCTAGGCACTGAAGAAATACCTGGAAACGCAGGTCTTAAAGATCAGTTAGCTGCATTCAAATGGATCAAAAAGAATATAGCAAAATTCGGGGGAGATCCTAATAAAATCACTCTTGCTGGTTACAGTGTGGGTGCGGCCATGGCTGAACTACACGCAATATCTAAACATTCAGACGGATTATTCGATAAGCTGATTCTGGACAGTGGCTCAGTATTAGCCCCCTTTTCGGTTAATAGACATCCGATAACGTCAGCTAAGAATATTGCATTGTCTCTTGGGTATAATAAAACAACTGTTGAAGATTTAAACGAATTCTATCTCATCGCTTCTGATCTTGACTTAGCCAAAAAAAGCTTGAACTTCTTCCTACCTAATAGCACTTTTGGATTCGCCCCGTGCATTGAAAGTACCGAAAATAATCCGAAACCGTTCCTTACAGAATCTCCATTAGAAATTCTGAAAAGAGGAGACTTCAAAAAATTACCTATTTTATCAGGATTTACAAATATGGAAGGTTTGAGCAGATCTGGCCAATTCGGCGAATGGACTGAAAAAATGAACAAAAATTTTGCTGAGTTTCTGCCAGCTGATTTAATTTTCAAAGATAATAAGAGTAAGGCAGAAGTGGCAAAGCATATAAAGGAATTTTATTTTAAAGATTCCGAAATCACCCATGACAATAAGCGTGAATATGTGGAATATTTCTCAGATACTATGTTTAGATATTCGATATTGAAATCTTTGTCACTATATTCGGCACTTACAGATAGACCCATTTACTTTTATGAATTTTCTTACTTCGGAGAGTTAAGCACAAAACATCACTTCATGGATAGAATTACTGGTGCCACCCATAGAGACCAAGTTTCATATCTTTGGGACTTTTTTGGATACACCAACATACACTTGGATATGGATGTAAGAGACCGCATGACATACATGTGGACAGATTTTGTTAAATTCGAGTAAGTATTTCTTAATTAATATAGGATTCACTATAATTACCTGTACAAATTCTTACCTAGAACTAAAAAATATCCTGCATATTTCAATCTAATGTTTAATTAATGGAGCGACGAGAAGCACCTAAAATACCAAATGATTTTGGTGGGTTTTTGGTAACGCGTTCTTAACCCAATTATTTCTAACTACTCAAGCGTATTTTTTTACATTTTCCATTTCTTTTTATTATTTGAATAATTCCCCATAATGGTTAGAAATAGAATGGGAAATACCAACTTTAGTAATACTCGGAGCTATTTCCGATTTCTCATAGTGTATCTTCAATTTCAGGAATCCCACGCCATATGAGAGTGCTTTGACGAGAACAAAATGGTTGAAATACACAGACAATGATCGAAACTACATATCAATTAGCAATGATCTTGCAATGAAGAAAGATCCGTTCCCTAAATCTTATCAGTTCTGGGACGAAATATATAAAAAATATTACTGGAGCCCGACAAGCGAGAAAATCGTGTCAACAACAAAGAAATAAAGTTACAGTTAGTCTATTTATTTCTCACAACAACTGCTTACCATCGTTTTTATTTTGTTAAAGCCCATAGATAGAGTAACATTTTGTTGTTGCTTCAATTGCTCTATACAAGAAGAAGAAAAAATACAAAGTGATACAATTTTTTATTCTTGAACATCTATGACCAAAGGCCGACGCCTTACTAAAAAAATCTTGAACAAACTATTATTTGGAAAATACAAGACTCAAAAGGACAAGAATACAGTCATGTTAGATAGTGAATTTTTTATACCAACGCTAATGATAATTTTTATGTTTAACTAGCTTCCGCCCGCGACTTCGTTCGCGTAGAAATTCGAGAAAATCCTTAGGGAACCTTTTATCAGGTTGTAAAAAACCTAAAGAAATGCTTATATTTTTACTGAACCGCCTCTGTGGTAGCACACGTCGGTCGGTATCAGGTACAAAGGTCCCGATTTTGATTCCCAGAGGGTGAAGGTTAATATTGTCATTGTCATTTTTATCATTGTCATTTTTTTATATATACATAATCTGCATTTTAATTTATTTTGGATTGTTACTATAAGTCTACGAATAATAATGTACTTTCTCCTAACTTGCTGGCGTTTTGGGAAAACTGTAAGCCAGTAAGTACACTGGTTGTAATAAATAAATTGTATTCGGTTTGGTTGGTAGTAGGACTTTTTCTAAGTCCGCCTGGCTTGCTACTATCATCTTATCTAAGTCTATCTCCATAGCAACAATGCTTTCCGCGTTATTGTGTTCCGGCAGTTAACAGATATAGCTAGTTTCGTAATGGTTGAGATTTCTGGAAAAAGTGCGATCAGCACCTTCAAACTTATGATTTCTTATTAACATCAGGTATGAAGTGTTTCCCCGTTGTAGGTTAAAAACTTGAGAGATGAAATCTATCTTTCTTGAATAGTTGTTACTATCTAAACAATGACGCATACCAACATAGATATTTTTTCATCAACCTACTATATCTTATGTCATTTCCCCAGATGACCCATTCATGTACCTACACGCGTTATAGAACTAATATACCTAGCCGAAGTAATTGTAATACGCAAAGGACAGTTAGTCGATGACGCAGTTCAACCTCCTACTGTTGCTGCTAGGAAACTCTTAGGTACTATCAAAGAATACTAACTATTACATAGGACTATGCTGGGGATGGGTGCCAAAAAAACCTTGAGCACTTTTACAATTCCGAAGGCACGATAAGACGTCAATCTCGGCTGAATTTACAGTAGTTTCGACCCACCAATCCAAACTGGGCCCGCATGGCCCCTCTGCCCGTGTATCCATGAGCATGAGCAAATTGAGCATCCATGTCCATGAGCAAGTCCTAGCAGTAGGGAAATAAAAACATGAATGATGAAACGAAATCAAACCGATATTAAATTCAAATACCAACAATTTGCTCTCTTATTTATTATCAGTGGAAAAAATATGTAGGTATATCGCGAAGTATTAATATGTTCCAAAGCTATCGCTAACGACATCGGAAAGCCTATATTTATTTATTTTCCATACATAATTCCATCCCTTTAGGGGTTAAGTCATGTTCACCGCGTTGGACTTCAAAATCAACGCCAAATTGGGGATCAACAGCCCATAAAACCTGTGGTTAGTGAATAAAGATAACGATAAATATTTGTGGATAACGGTGTTAACTGTACAAAAACTAAAATAATCGATTAACTTTGTGTATGTAGTCTCTTTGTTACTCAACAAGTAAGTAAGCAAGTGTAAGTTGTCCTGAATAAGTAAAAAAATAAAAATAACGACATACATATACGACATACATATATCCCCATAGGGGTAAATTTTCGATAAAATTACGAAATATGTGTCTGTTTGTTTGTATTTCATTTCCAACCAAAAGCTTATAAAAAAAATGTGTCTTTTACTTTGAAAATAAAGAACTTTACTTACTTTCTTTATCTTTAACTTTAACTTAACTTTATCTCCCTTTTCACCCATTTGGGGGTGGGATTATCAAAAACGCCAAGACAGGTAAATGTCTATTTTCAATCGTCAACCTAAATATAAAATTTGAAAATCCTAAAACATTTATTTTCTCTTTTCTTACACAACTTCATCCCCATTCATTCAAAATATTTTTTTAACCCTTTGGATAACTCCACTCAGTTATCAAAAACGTCGAGACAGGTACATGTTTATTTTCAATTGTCAACGTACATACAAAATTTGAAGATTCTTAATTCAAAATTGACGGACTACCATACAATCTTTCATCCCTTGTTTAACCCCTTTAGGGGTAGAATTTCCAATACTCCTTCTTTAGTGGACCCCTTCACTATTTAAGGTTTAAATTATTAATATAGATCTCCCCGAATAGGTGAATATTTACTGCAGGGAAGGTAATAAAACATAAAAATTCTATATTCGTAATCTTTTCTCGACATTGTCCATTATTTTTTTCAAATGTCGACCCTTAAAAAAGGATAAAGGATTATCTTTTCTGTGATGAGCTTCAGTTGCACCTGCATTTTCTGAACTGTCTGTCTAAAGTATTTTAGGGAAGGGGTGCCTGCCTAATATCGCTCGTTTGGAAACGTCAATCACGGTGCCAGTTGAATCTGAGTAATGAGCTTAAGCGATTTAGCATTTTGATTGCATTTATGCCATCTTCATTCAGCCCATCGCAGTCCACTGCTGGACGTAAGCCAACATGTGCCACAAAGCACCATCTCCCGCCTCTTTTATCCAGCAACTACCTGACACTTATTTCTGGTTATCAGTCCATACAGCAGGGCCTCCTACTCTAGTAGGCACATTTACCGAGACGTGGTCTCCATAATGTCATCATATAGATTTATGTGATGGAATTAAATGAGATATTCTTCCTATGCTTTCTGATTTCCGAGCCTGCGATTGTGGCAATTAAGCCACTAACATTTCATTGGATGGGTAACCAAAGACATTTTATTTAATAGATGTTATTTTGCCTTGTGATTGGGAGGTATTAAAGGTTTTTGATTCCAGCCGAATCTGTAGTCTTTCACATCCACGTACAGAACAAAATATAGTGGTTAGTGAATAATTATTCTTATCCACAATTATATTCCATTGCAAAATGGCCGATGCTGGTGAAAACAGTCCACGACCATGTAACAATCGTCATTTGTTTAAACCAAATTACAAATTAGACACAATTTGAATGCAGTTTAAATTAGAAAACTTAAATAATATTAACAACCTTACAACTTAAAGCCCCAAACGCAATTTTCCAACATCCCATAAAGTTACAATGAAAGTGTCAAATTTTACACCATAAATAAGCACCTAGAAGCGTGAATCGTGGGGGATCTCTTTAAAATATTGTCCCCTCTTAGGGGTTGCGGATACAATTCCTCTGTATCAATATTGTTTACACTCGATGATCTAACCAGAACAACTGGAAGATAAGCGATTTTGAATCGTATTCTAATTCTTTAAAGATCGTTTTAATGCATCAATTCGTCAGATTAGATCCAATTCTCATGCGTTATTCCCTTTGAAATTTCCTTTTTTTATTTTGGAATCTTTGGATAGGCTTAGTGAATGCTGTCTAAAAAGTTCTGATTTCGGTCCAAAACCAACTATGGAAGTACCAGTGGCAAGGGGTCGAAATGTGGCCCAAAAAAATTCTCAAAAATTGACACTATTTGACTTTTGATAGGGATTGTGATCGGGACGCGTTTTGAAAGGTTTTGAATGAACGAAATTGAACTGTCTAAGCAAATTGACACACGAAAATATCTTTCAAATGTATGGAGAAGTGTCATATGAAGTGTCATTTTGTCTTTTTGTTGTTTGTTTTGTTTGTCTAATTATAAATTTCAATGTCTCTCCGGTCTGTCACTTTTACTTTTTGTCTTGTTATTGAAATATTAAGGAATTTGATCCATACAGCCGGAAAAATTTTGTTTGTTATGGCGAATTTTTTAAGTTAGTTATTTTTGTTTTAATTTGTTTTTTACTTTCGTGTTTTTTTGTCTCCGTATCGGATAGTTAAACCGGTCACGACGGAAGATCAGCGCTGGACGTAGACCACGCATTATGCTGAGTCGTAACCGTTTTGAGACAAATTTCATTGTTTTTATTTTTAATTATGTCTTTGTTTTGTGTGATTTGTTCACATAAATTAAATTTTCTTTCATTCTTTCATTTAAAATATCATTCATTCCGAATGGGATTGCGATTATAAGTTACACAATACCATAAATCACTATCACAATTACAATACCTTTGAAAGGGATTGTGATAGATTTTGAAATTAGACAATTAGGGGGCTGGTCTGCAACTTCCTCAATTGTACAGCCAGCACGTCTTTCCAATTTTACTTTCAGTGTGTCTTATAGTCATTCGTAACAGCGGCGGTTTTCGTAGGCCAATTTCGAAACCTGACGTGCCGTTAACTGTACGTGAGTACTATTATTTGACAGTAAATTACGCTAGACCTAAGGAATGTTGCCGCGTCGCAGCGATGTCGCCGGATTGCGGTATTGACATGCTTGCTCCCTAGACATCTGGTTACACAGAGTGTTTCAATTTATTGGGAAATAGCAATTTCATTTACACCAATAGTTATTTAAGTATCCTAATCCACCTAAACTTCCAAACTAATATTATAAATGCGAAAGTGGGCTTGTCCTTTCTTCACGCCCGAACTAAACCATCGCCTAGAATTTTGACTTAGGTCCACTTGCAGGAAAATTGGCTATATCTCGATTTTGTTAAATCTAGATTTAGCCCTACAAAAATGTCAAATATTTAGATCTAGATTTAATATTTTGACACTTTCGTATGGGTTAAATCTAACAACTTTTACGGATATCAAACGCGCTATAAGTATATTTTTAATCAAGTAAATATACTAGAAAAAAGCAACTTGTCTCATGTCGCCCTGACGGGACGACGAAAATTATCACATAAAAATAGCACATAAAAATTATAAGCGCTATAAGTATTTCACGAACTAAGTTGTAGTTATCGTATTTTTAGGTTTTTTGGGGTTTTTTGATGGTTGATGGTCCATCCAGGGGGATTGGTCACGGTAGCTGAAAAGGTGCCGAAACGTCAGGAAAATCAAAAAACCCCTAAAAAGCAAAAAATACGGACAATTACAACTTAGTTCATGAAATATAGCGCGTTTGATATCCGTAAAAGTTGTTTTATTTCAATGAACAGTGCGCGCCAAAACTTAAGATACGTAGGAGTTAAGTCTAGATTTAACAAATTTTGCTGCAAGTGGATCTTAGAGTTAGTTGAAAGGACGGAGAGTAATATAGGCTACTTTTTATCCCAATATTCCCACGGGAACGGGAACCACGTGGGCGAAACCACGGGCGGAAACTAGTTAGATATAAATTAAGAAGATGTAGGCCTATACCCAGCAGTGGGTGTCATGTGGCTTGATGATGTTGGAAGATGATGAAAGAAAACAATTTTCGCGGTTTGATTCGCACGTTTTCAGGATGTCTGATCACAGGAACATGGATAGGTATATCACGAGAAAAGTGCCACTTCATATCATTACCAGAGAAATCTATTTTCTTATTAACAACGGGGATGCTCTTAGCCTTCATCATGCCTGATGTTAAGTATTGATAAGGCTGAAGATGGAAGCGAGCCTCTCCCGAAATCCTCAACCACTGAGGAACTGGCTAACTTATCTGTAACTGCCGGAACACACCAATGCTAAAAACATTGTTGTTATGGCGTCAGACTTAGATAAGATGGTGGTAGCTAGCCAGGCGGGCTTACAACAAGTCCTACCACGAACCAAACAAAAATAAAACAATAACACAAACTCTTAAACAAAAATATTGTTTTATTGCATTGCAATGAATACCCGTAAAAACCTATTCATAAATAACAAACTTAAGCAAAATCCGTCGGGGTCTGCCATTTCCATCGCTTTGTTCTATTTCAATAAACATTTAAATTAATCACAACTGCAATATGTTAGTTTATTTCGGGGCAGGTAATGGCAGCCCCGATGGATTTTGCTTAAATTTATTATTTATGAATAGGTAGATAAAATAAGTATGGTACCTACGTCACTTTTAGTCGGGGGATTTTCGTAATTTTTTTTTTTCTTTTTCAAAAGACTAACTAATTTCAACATTCATAGTTATTTTTATTTTTTTTATATGACGTTTTTACATCCGGCTTGGGATTTTTAATTTATTTTTAATTTTGTTTTTTATTTTTATCTTTTTGGAAATAGTTATATTATGACGTTTTTACATCCGGAGTGGGTTTTAAATTTTATTTTTTTTTGTATTTGAGAACTATCCAAATACCGTGTTATCTGGTTGCTGCTGTCTACTACCATGAAACATGTTTAAGAACCTGCTCTGAAATGAAATTAAACCGTTTGAATGCAAACAACTGCAACGTTATCGGTTTAGTAGTTTTTGAGAACTCTTAAAGTGCCAACTTATCTGGCTGCTGCTGCGCCCCCTGGTGGTCTACCACCGTAAAACATGTCTAAGAACCTGCTCTGAAATGAAATCTTTTGAATGCAAAAAACCACGTCGAAATCGGCCCGGTCGTTTCCGAGGAAAATGGTAACAGACAACCATACAAACAAACAAACAACCTCTAACGTTCCGTCCGTCGGTCGTGGGTAAAAATAGCCACACGTGAATTTGCAATTACTATTACACATTACTTAAATTATTTGCACAACGAACTGTAATTAATGACTAGATATATAATTAAGGAAACGTCTTTCACAAACAACAAAAGAAAATAGTTTTGAGTAAGAAGACTATTTTCTAAACTATTTACACAGATTATTACTTATTTAAACAAATCATAAACTATAACGAAAAAACGCTATCCAACTCACAGTGACATAGTACCGAGAATACTGGCGCTGTTGCCCCGCTGAATACAAAGACTCGGCCGCTGGGCAAGATAAGCACCAGCTCTCAGGTCTCCTGAGGCGTGGACCAGTCTTGTGGAAAGATCTTTTTATAAATTTATCTAATATTTTACGTCAGATAAAAAAGCTTTTTCAAGTTTGTTACAAGCTTTTATTAATTTTAACCTGTCCCGGTGTCTGAAATGAAGTCTTGCAAATTGTTGACAGCGTTTGATATACCTACGGATCATCATAAAAATTAAATTTTGTAAACAATGTAGGGGTATTTTTTATGATTTTTGAATTCTTGCATTTTTCAATGCTATTTTTATACTTATGATAAATTTTAAATAGAAAAATATTGGAAAAAGTCAACTCGGCCTCAAAAAGAAAAGTAAAGGTATTGGAGAATTTCAACGGTGGTCCGCAAGTCTCGGTAGCTCAGTGGTTAGACCATTGGACCGGATTTCCAAAGGTCGTGTGTTCGAGTCCCATCTGAAAATTCACTTGTGGCCGAGTTGACTTTTTCCAATATTTTTTTATTTAAAATTTATCATAATGTAGGGGTAGTTTCTGAATAAAATATTTTCGTTAAATATTTGCCGATCATTCCTTTTGTTTGTCAGAAGTGTCGAGAAACCAAACATTTTATTTTTCATAGATGCATATATTTGCCTATTAATAAAAATCACAGGAATTGTACGAAAAAAGGTAATATCCGTAACTACGGTTGTTACGGATATTACCTTTTTTATGGGGGTTACTGGGTTATGAAATCACAGAGCTGATCTGATGCTTGAAGGTGGTCATAGGATCTCCGCAATAAAATGACACAACCGATCGAGTTTGGGCTTCTTTAATTTGTATTGACGAGTACTTCAATCTTATATGGCAACCAATCCCGCTTCGTAAATAGGTAAGTACTAAAAACTTGAAAATAAAATTAATAGGACAACCTTTTGTAAATACAAGCTTTTAAAAGCGTGTTACATTTTGATGTCAGGGAGTTAAAAAACAATAGTAAAACGCTTTTAAAACCTTTTTTAAGATAAATATTAAACAAGAAAATACACTAGAAAAAAGCAACTAGTCTCATGTCGTCCTGACGGGATTCGAACCCGCATCCTTGAGAATCCGGCCCAATGCACTAACCGATTATGCTACAGAGACCTATGAGGACATGTCAAATTTTTCTAGTATATTCACCTTTCTACGGTGTTTCATCAACGAGAGAAATATCCTCGCATTCGAAAGAAACATTTTAACAAATGTAATAATGTGATAATCTTAAAAAAATATAATTACTTTGATCCTCAATAACTTCTTAATTACCAGGTTCCCAGATTTGGCCCCATACAAGAAAATGATAGTACCGATGGGGACAATACGTGGGTTTCGTTTTCGTTATGGGTCTTTTAATACCCTGTATATAAATGTTTGTTCTAGTATATTTTTTTGTTTAATATTTATCTCATAAAAATAGCATGGTAAAAATGCAAAATTAAAAAGTTATACCCTTTCTCAAGTTATTTTTCTAATTTATTTCTTGTTTGTCATTCAAACAATCTGTAACGTAACACTAAACTAGCCTTTTCATTAAAATAACACTTTATTAAAATTGGTACGCCATGGCTAGAGTGGCATCAGCTGCAGACCTAACCTTCGAAATTAAACGCACAAATATTCCGCTGGAAACCCTTATTTCCGGGGGATTATATTCCTAGATTGTCTATTATATTCCACTAGCTTCCGCCCGCGGTTTCACCCACGTGGTACCCGTTCCCGTAGAATAACGGGATAGAAAGTAGTCATTGTTACTCTCCGTCCTTTCAACTAACCGCCTCTATGGTCTAATGGTACAACCACCGGTATCGGTACCGGTCCCAGGTTCGATTCTCAGTGGTACATTTTGTATTCGATTTGGTTGGTGGTAGGACTTGTTGTGAGTCCGTCTGGCCAGCTACCACCATCTTATGTAAGTCTGACGCCATAACAACAATGTTTTCAGCATTGTTGTGTTCCAGCAGTGAGATAAGATAGCCAGTTCCTCAGTGATTGAGGATTCCGGGAGAGGCTCGCTTCCATCTTCAGCCTTATCAAAACTTAACATCAGGTATGATGGTCTAACCCCCATATTCTAAGTCGTTCCTCCAAAACTTTTTACACTCCACTTAACCTCGTCGTGGGTAAAAATGTTAGTGTGCGCTAGGCCTAACACGGAGTCGCTACGTACTCTATGGCTCCTACAAGTCCTTACGGAGTTATGACTTAGAATACCGATTTCGAAGAGTATTTAGAAGAGGTTTTATATGAGGTTTCGTTAAGTCGGGGACGAGTAAGTTTTGGAGGAACTACTTAGAATATGGGTGTAAGAGACTCCTCGTCGATCACAAGAAATATATCGAGATAAAAAAGCCTAAATGGTATTCCCCGTCCTTACAACTAGCTCTACGCTAAAAATCAAGTCGATCGATTACTTAGTTAGGACGTAAAAAAGGACAAACACACTTTTACATTTATAATATTAGTAAGAATTCCTAGTCGACATTCGGTTTGCACATTTCTAAAGTAGAAGCAATCTTACCAATGGTAGATGTAATATTTTACCTCATCATTTTACAAAAATATGGAACCTCAAGGGATTTATCACTTATTTTGTTATTTTACTCGGAAAATACGAAGTACATCAATAATTTGTGATGTGGTTTGTTGTTGTTGTTGTTGTTGTTTTTCTTCACCGCCAAGCAGGGGCGTGCATTCCATATAGGCAATTAGGCAGTGCCTACCTCATTCAAAATATAAATAAATATACAATAAGTGTTAAAGTTATTTTATTTTAGTTTAAACTTCTATTCAACACGCACCCACTAAGATATTCCTTACGCTAAATACTGAATACCTACCGATAGGCAGTCTCGAAATTGCCTACTCAAAGCAAGCAGCGTTTCATACAAGAATACAACATATTTAGAAAAAGTATTGCTCAAGTATAAACCGCCCATGGCAAGAAGGGCGCTGTTTGTACGTGTAACGTTCTAGCTTAAACTTCCGGAATATATCAGTATAAAGTAAGCATGCCTACCTGACGAATGAATTTGGTCGCGAATTATGTTGTTGAGGAGTTATTTTAAAACTATCATATTTCCTAAGATATTCAATAAAATTAAATGATGTAAAGGGCAATTTTGATCAAAATTAAATACTTGTGATGATTAACGTATTTATTTAGATAAGGATTAATATCATGTTTATGAAAACAGCTTCTCAAATAATACATTAGTTTAGAACAAATTTTATTATCTGAAAAATGGTTATAGTGAGTTAACCATAAAACATAGACATATGCTGTCGCGGACTTTTTTTTAGAACTTTTGATGGGGAATAATTTCGTCATACATGATTTTTACATAACTTTAACCGTTTACACACCGTCCGCAACAGAAGCTCCCAAAACTAATATTTTTTTCCCGTTTCTGTAACGTTTTACATTAATGCTCTGCTCTTATTAATCGTAACGTGATATTAAATATCTTATTACCTTCCGAGATAAATGGACTATCCAGCACAAAAATAATTTTTCAATTCGAACTAGTAGTTCCGGAGATTAGCGTGCTCAAACAATCAAACTCGTCAGCATTTTAATATTCCTACTAAATGTTACGAACCTTATAACCTTAGCATTTATGACTAGCGGCCGCTCTCGGTTTCACTCGCCGCGTGGTTGCCGTTACCGTGGGAATATCAGGATAATTATAAATATTTGCATTTAATGTGGTTTTCTGATATATAAGCTACATTGCTGTAAAGTTTCATCTTAATCAGTTCAGTAGTTTTTGAGTGAAATAGTAACAAACATTCCTCCATCCAAATATCCTCACAAACTTTCAAACTTATAATATTCGGTAGCAGGATAGGATAAGTGCAAAGTTACTAGTTAAATCTACAGTGCCTACTACGCTGGAAAACCAATGCACGCCCCTGCCGCCAAGTAGTATAAATTGTATAGTTTTCATTGTAGTTGTATCATCTTCAGCTGATAGCTAAAGTACAAAGGAACTATTGAGAAGAAAAAGTATCACTAGTTCCAATAAAAAACACCAGGAACTAATGAGAAGAAAAGGTTTCACCAGTTCCACCGGGACTACTTCCACCGGAACTAGTGAGAACAATTGGCATTTTAATACAGATTTTCAGTACATAATGGAGTTTCTTGTGAGCGTTCGAGTACTGTAGTTCGCTTTTTAATTAAAAAGTTTAACTTTAGGCCCACTTGCGCCAAGATGGGTTGACATTTAACCCAGAGTTAGTGCATACAAAGTAGCTCTAACTTCGAGTTAAATGTGGTAACCCAGCTTGGTGCAAGTGGACCTTAGTAAGGTCACAGAATACTTAATAGTACGTAAGGTTTAAAAGATTAATAAATATGAAGATTAAGCTTAGTAGCTATTTTATTAAATTTTGTAAAGAAGATAATTATATCAAGAGTCCAAGACAGCCTATTCAATATTTAATATTAACATAATGGATATTTATCCTCTTTACTGAACCAGGGATCGCAGGTTCGATCGGCACCCGGGACAAGCATTTGTGAGTGGAATAAACAAATCTTCCATGTTTCTTTCGTGTCTTGGTGTTTTTGGCTGATTGACTAAAAAAAAATTGAAATTGTTTACGTTTACAATAACCATAAAATGTAATATTTTAATTAGTATTTTCCTTTTGTGATGGAAATTGACCTTACTGATATGTTAAGGTCACTTTTCAATTTGACGACTGTATGAAATAAAACAGGGAGAAAAAAACAGCCCTTGACGAGTTTCTTGCCGGTTCATCTCGTTACAAGGTCTCCCGCCGTAGGGTTTGTGTACCGATGGCGTAGCTTCTTTGACGTTCATAAGTGCTTGTAACAGCCTAGACTGAATAAATGATATTGACTTTGACTTTGACTTTAACAAATATCCCATCAACCAAACCTCCAAGCGTTCTCATTTTTTATATTAACTAGTAGGATTATGTATTAATATGGATTTTGCATTTAAGGTTTAATAAAGTCTAACATTATGTATAGGGAACAACAGCCTGTATCCTGCAGCATCTGGAGCTGCATTCCAAAGCGGTCTCGCTATGCAAACGTCAGAGTCCCAGACAAGGCTACGTGGCCTCTTGAATATTTGTACGTACAGACGGTTACGTTAACCACTATACCATGAGCAATCGACTTTAGGATCTACATTTAAGAAATGCCTTTTTACACTTTCATAGGTGATACATCGGTGATAAAGTTTTACGTTTTGTATATTTTTTATGAACAACGGCAAACGACGGGCCTTCATCATAGGTATCTGATGTTGAGTTACGATAAGGCTGAAGGTAGGAGCGCGCCTTTCCGGGAATCCTCAACCACTGAGGAACTGGCTATCTTGACCCTAACTTTCGGAATACAACAACACTGAAAATTATGGAATACATGCCTTCCTTTTCCTTATACCTACCCAAGGAGAGTGAGACATGACATCTTGCAGGCCAATGTAGATTGTTGGGTGTGAACGATTAACAACTTAACGACTCTTTTGAAGTAAGGAATAGCTCATAAAACATGGTTGGTCTACCATCCCGTGATTGCTGGAAAGCGCAGAGTGGAAGGACGCAAAATGTCTTGGCTTCGCAACATCCGCTAGTGGACAGCACAGTGGAACAGATGTTCCGATTCACAATGTACAAAGCTAAATTCAAGGAGCTGACAGCCAACCTTCAGTGATGAAACGGCACTTTAAGAAGACGAAGAAGATTGCGAAAGTGCTCTACTAACGACGGTGCCACCGAACACCTCTGAAACAGAAATAAAATGGCATCACAAATTCTACACTGGACCTCACAGAATCTGCTTGATTTATGAATTCCTTCTACCAACTTAAGGCGGTACCCTGACCGAAAGTGGCGCCGCGTTGAATTTTATTTAATATCGTAATTCTAATTCACAGTTTTAATAAAAAAATTACGTGGAATTTTTAGAGCCCATTGTCTTGTATTTTTAGAAGGTATCGCTACATCTCGTCATAGTAATTCGTAGAAGTGATAGCAAATGTGTCAAAAACGGCCACTTTTAGCAGTTTTGCTATCTACTTCTAGCAGTGACTACGAGGGAATGTAATGATACCGTCTAAAAAAACTAGACTATGGGCTCTAAAAATTCCACGTAAAGTTTTATTAAAATTGTGAATTAGAATTACGATATTAAATAAAATTCAACGCGGCGCCACTTTCATTAAGGGTACCGCCTTAAGTTGAAAATGAATATCGAAACCGGCAAAAGAAATTCCCATGTAAAAGAAAATAGTTCAAACTGAAAATCCATTTAACAGAATCAGTGTACCGTCCTCAGAAAACATAAATTTTGCAGTGAAAAACTCCTGGACTTTTTTGTCCCCCCAATTTTTTTAATCGGATGACTGTGCAATCGCGTCCGAGCGTATTTACACGTCACGAGATTTCTCTCTTCATGAAGTAATAATTAAAAAGTTTAATACCTGTAATATAGGTATAATTTTCATTGGTTAATAATAGGTCTTTCAAATAAACCTATGAAATTGCCGATATTTTTCTTAGACTTCTAGAGAACCTCTCTACTTCTCTGATTGAAAATGAAAAATAAATCAATTGTTTGATTTTTATATTAAACGGTCAAGAATCAGTAATCATACTGATCATCAGACTGATTTTTGTTTCTTAAACGATAAAAAATATCCCGAAAGGTACTCATTTTTTGTCAGCAAAAATAACCACTTTATTTAATATAATTTCTAAGATAATATTATTTTTAAATAAAAATATAGCAATAGATTCCTCAGTCTTCATACAATGCTTAGTACTTTAAAAAAAACTGGCCTTAGCATTTGTGGTAGTAACTATAGCAAAAATTGTTAGTATGGAAAACGAACTTTCTTTGAAATTCTTCATATATAATAGTCTTGTAGTTAAAAAAATACTTTCTTGTACCTCCAAGAATAATAAACAAGGTACTCACACTAAGGACACATATATGGTAAGATCACTTGTCATGTTAAACTGTACATTGCATTTTTATTTTTGAACTGATTTTTTAACAGAAATAAAGCAGATGGAGGTTATTTTATTTGTTTTTTTTTACATAATATAATTATAATACCATCTATAAAAAAATCTCAAATGCAGATCTTTAAAATAAATCAGTAACTTAAAATAAATAAATATAAAAAATGATAATAATAATACAGCCAATTTCGATAACTTTATTCTGTCTCCTTAAATTTTGCCATTTAAACAACAAAACAAACGACTGAAATGCAATGCCATTCAAATGATTTATTGATTTAGTTTAGGAAAAAACAGTAACAGTTATAATAATACATGCAAAAATACATCAAACATAATATTATATAAATGGTAAGAGCACTGTTTTAAAATGCCACAACATGCATTTAAATAATAATAAAATAAAAACATAAAATGACGAAACATTCGACAACACCAAACACAAATTAACCGAAATAAAAATTAATACCTACTAACAGCTATTACCTGTTGCGGAAATGGATCCAGTTGGTGGAAATGGATCACAGGAGAAATAAATTATTTAGCATACGTACGTACATGTTATGTTTTGGCGCGCACTGTTCATTGAAATAAAACAACCTTTACGGATATCAAACGCGCTATATTTCACGAACTAAGTTATAATTGTCCGTATTTTAGGGTTTTATAGGTTTTTTTTTTAATTTTCCCGACGTTTCGGCACCTTTTCAGCTGCCGTGGTCACGGGATGACTGAACGAAACGTCGCAAAAATCCAAAACCCCTAAAAACCAAAAAATACGGACAATTACAACTTAGTTCGTGAAATATACCGCGTTTGATATCCGTAAAAGTTGTTGTATTTCAAGTTATTTAGCGTTTCGCTAATTTAAGATTTTCAATATTAAATCGTATATCGGAGCGTGTAAATTCGCCCAAAGTCCCTCTTTACGTCGCAGCCACAACACCGGAAAATACTTATTTGAGAGCTATAAATCAGTTTTCCGTTTATTAAAACGCCCCCATGGCACCTTCGATCCATAATCACCCCAAATACGTTACGGCCTTTTTCAAAAAGGACGGACGTGATAATTATTTTAAGAAGACGAATAAGTCACTATAGCATAGCATTTGGTAAAGCTTATTATGCACAATATGATTTTCTTTTTATTAATATGATTTTTATAACTATTAGTAAATATTTATTTAAATTATACCGACAAAAACAACAAGTTTCCAAATTGCTCAGACGTTTATTATAATTTGTGTTGATCAAGTCTTTTTCTTAATTTTAAGCGATAAGCGTTATTTACTCAATCTTATTAACACGAAATACGAATGGAACCTTTATGAGTTTCAGCATTTTTGTTGTCCCCACTGTTCGGTCACAGGAATCCTTTCTGTACGAAGATGATGAAGAACTAATCTCTAAAAATTGTTTTGTTTCCTAACGCACAAAGGTTAAATACTTATTTTCATTTTTCTGAGAATTTTTCTAATAACACGTTATCATAAAAAATAGCATTGTAATCATATTAATTAAACTAGCTTCCACACACGGTTTCACCCGCGTGGTTCCCGTTCCCGTGGGAATATCGAGATAAAAGGTAGCTAAGTTACTCTCGCAAAAAGTCCAATCGATTAGTTGCTTAGTTAGGGCGTGGAGGAATGACAACATTTATAATATTATAATATAATAATAATAATAAATAATCATAATATTATATAAGTTACCTTTAGCCATTAGTTTAACCACCTCTGTGGTGTAGTGGTACAACCACCGGTATCAGACCCAAGGGGTCCCGTAATGGGTGGCTAACTACCACCATCTTATCTAAGTCTGACGCCATAACAACAATGTTTTCAGCATTGTTGTGTTCCGGCAGTTCGAGATATGATAGCCAAGCCAGTTCCTCAGTGGCTGAGGATTCCGGGAGAGGCTCGCTTCCATCTTTAGCCTTATCAATACTTATCATCAGGTATGATGAAGGCTAAGAGTCTCCCTGTCGTTCATAAAAAAAAACAAAAAGTTAGGAAGTTAGAATTTAATACTCCGCAATACTTGCTTATTAAAAATGCTCCTAAAAATTTTCACTATGGACCATATCCGTGTAAAACGTCAAATATAAAGTGCATTCTTTTAGACTGCCCTTTGCTGCGCTCCCTCGCATCTTGTTAGGGTGGTGCTTACTGAAAGAAATAAAGATAAGAAAATGTTATAATTTTTTCTTGCATGACAGTTTTTTTTTTTACATAAAACAGAGATACCTAAACACCTTTGCAATCTTAAAAGGAATGGATTCAGTATTTAGAATACAGTTTAGTTAAAAATATATACCGCTACCTACATAAGGAAATTAGATACCTACTCACACTATTAAAACCATACTAGATAAATTAAAAACTTAATTGTTATTTTAATTTTCATAAAATTTTTGAATTCAGAAACAACTAAATCAAAAGTTCCGAGTTGAACTTACGTAAAAAAAATACTTATTTACCAAAAAAAAATGCCGTGAAATCCTTAACCCAGCCCTTGCATAACATAAGCAAAGAGAAAAGAATAAAGGGACAATAAATGAAAACCAAATTAGATAGGTAGCACTTGACAGTCCAACCACCGTTAAGGGACGTTAAAAAAACCACTCGATATCCTTTCAATTACATCACTGTCATACACAAATACCGCGGTGTGATTGGTGTCTTGCCGCTTTTACAATACCATGCATCCGCGTTTCAATTTTGTTTTGCAATACATTTTTATTTTTAATTTAGCGGTGACGGTTTGGAAAGGAATGGGAAATTGTTCAGTCACATTCTGTTACACAGAAACCCCAAGCAGGAACGCTATTTTTGAATCACTCGTAGGACTAAAGTCACACGCATGCGACATAAAAAGAAATGCCAAACAAATGTCATGTCATGTATCAATCAATCAAGTAAAATGTCAAGGGTCAGGATTAATTAACTTGTCAAACTACTGTTTAATTTTTTTATGTATTCGGTTTCGGCAATGAAGTCCTAATTTTTAGTGCCTTACAACTTTTTTAGGGTTCCGTACATCAAAAGGAAAAAACGGAACCCTTATAGGATCACTTCGTTGTCCGTCCGTCCGTCTGTCAAGACCATTTTTCACAGGAACGCGTGGAGGTATCAAACTGAAATTTATATCTAATACTCAGATCTACTGTCCCTTGGAGATGTGAAAAAAATCAAACTTCTAAGCCAAAGCAATCAAAAGATACAGCCGTTTATGCCGCAAATTTTCGGAACTCGCACGGGAATCAAAACCTACAGGGTACTTCCCGTGAACTTAGAATCTTTTGAAATTTGGTACGAAGTAACGTCTTATAGTACAGATAAAAGAAAAACTGCGAAAATCGTAAATTTTTAGTTACATCATATAATAAAAAAATATTTTACGGAACCCTCGGTGCGCGAGTCCGACTCGGACTTAGCCGGGTTTTTTTTACTTTATAAATAATTGTTGCATGTTATCGTCTTTATTTTTTATTGTTGTTTAATTTATGTTTCTATAGTGTTTTATTTTTGTGCTCTTGAGTTGTGTCCACTCACGCATTTGGCCCTGTCAGAATATCAGTGCTTCTGGGTTATTCTGACCATCAACGAATGACCCAGAAGTTAATTTTGCTGAGCAGCACACTGTTCTTTGTTTGTCTCAGTACGTCATTTTGTTTTGTCGTCTAGTAACAATATAATTCTTATCTTTTTGGCTTAATTAAGTACCTAATCGTCTCATTGTATTACTGTTTTTTGTGTGTGTTGTTAATAAATCGTAAAAAAATATCTTAAGAATAATGGTGTCGGCAGCGCGTTCACACTTTGTAAATAATTATCAAACAGTGTTATTATAGAATAACAATCACTAATATACAATTTAAAAGCTCTATATCAGTGTAGCTGCGATTCTTTTGCTACTTTATTGTATTACAATTACAACTGATTCAATCACTGATACGATACTGATGACGTCACTGATATAACACCAAGGACACAGATATATCGTTAATATGTATCTGATTAGCCCTAAGTGGAGCTACAATAGATACACTATATCACTTAAAAGTGATAAAGGTGGGGCCTTGGACGAAGTGGTTAATCCGTCCAAGGGTGGGGCCCTTTTCCATTGATAGACATTTCTATTAAACGACTGTTTATATCACCGATGTACAGCTAAATTGTGTGTAGTTGTGCTAGCTGTGACCACTCTTAAACTGGCAATAGACGTCCGATTTTGCTTACGATTGTCTGATCAGACATCCTAATCTTGCATGTTTGTGAAATGCAACAAACACTTATTTGAGCGTAAGGGAACAATTTGTAATTTTAGTACGAGGTATCCCAACAAACTTGTTTAGCCCGCTAGAACAACTGCTCTTTACAGTCGAAATGTATACTGTATGGCAATCACAATTTATAATAGATTAAATGACGATATGAAAAATCTGCCTGCTGTAACTTTTAAGAATAAGTTAAAAAGTTGGTTGATACAAAACTGTTTTTATTCTGTTGACGAGTTTATTAACAGATTCAAGCCACAACTTTAAGTAACCCAAATATTTTTAATACCTATTTTTTGTTTAGTTTCTTTTAACTGACATATTTGACATTTTATGTAATTGTATTTTATTTAATAGTTGACTGACCTGCTGTATATTTTATTATTGAATTTATAATTGAATTATGTGTTATTATGCTTGTGCATCGTCCGAATAGATCCTGTAATAATAATTATTATTTTTTATCACAAATATGTAGTAACACGCAAGTGACACCACTCATCCACTATAGTTTAGAAATAAATTTTGAAATAAACTACTTTAACTTTTTTCGTATGGTATCATTTTCCCTACTTGCCACCCTGACCACAGAGCGACGTCATTCACGTTTTAGTGTTCTACCGCTCAGCACTAACTTTTTTCATTGTGATACAAATTCTATTTTAAAACGAATATTTCTCTATTTATATCTGTATTTAACTTTAAATCATGCCAAAAAGACGCCATTCGGACGATTTTGAGCATATAAGTCGGAAAATAAAAAAGTTGGAACGAAAATTAAAGCGTGCTCGACACCGAAACCGGGACAGTGATGTTACCTCGCGTAGTTCAACACCTCAACCTCCAATAGACCAACCAGGTATGTACTTGAACATTTTACAATTGCGGTTATTCATTTTACTAATACTTAATTAGTGGCGGGCGTCTTCATATAGCTACCCGTTTTCTGTGCGTAAATTTGATGTAACCAGAAAAACCGTGATCCGATTTACAATAATATGAAACACAGATTGTTAATATTGTTTTTGCTAATGAGTATTCAGGGCAGTTTTTGGGACTGACCCGCGCTCAAACACTTAAAACAGCCAATCAGAGCAGTTTTTGGGACTGTCTCCCGGCTTAAATGAAACGACATCAGGGCAGTTTTTGGGACTGACCCGCGTAATAATACTTTATATTATAGCCCATCAGAGCTGTCTTTGGGACTGTCTCGCGGCTGAAAACGTATTCTTGGTGCAAAATTTAACTCGACTTAGATTCGCGTTACTTTAATTTCAGTTGGAGATATGTTGGATAGTTCGGGTTACGATATATTAGACTCATATCAAGAGCTCGAACAAATAGAACCACCCGAATCACAGCAGTTGCAAGCAGGGTCTCATGACATTATGACAACCGAAAACCAGACCACGGAAAATCACCCTTCCTCAGCTACTGAAGCGGAGGTTCAAGTTCAGAATGAACAAACTCCTCATGACAGTGCCTTAGATTTGGACGCGCTGGAAATTCTTGGCGCGGACCCTTCAGCAACAGTTCAATATGCTAAAAATATACATAATGAACTAGCAGCTCGTCTCGAACACATTGCTACAGCAGGATTAACGAAAGAACTTCGTAAAGAGTTGAACGAGCGGTATTTGATCCCTGCCAACTGCGTTAAAATCGGGGCACCCTCCATGAACCCCGAAATTAAGGCAGCAGTGACTGAAATCGTCATGAAACGGGACAAAGGGATTGAAGCACGGCAGAAACAACTTTCTGCAGCGATAGCTGGGTTGTCGGCAGTGCTTAGCAGCGAATTAGAGAAAAAAGACAAGGACAGTACGACACTGAAACAACTAATGGACGTTTCTCGTATTCTGTGTGACATTCAACATTCAGAGTCCATCACAAGACGGAACTTTGCCGTTTTTTCCATCAAGAAGGAACTTAAAGATCACGTTTTAACCACTAAAATTGATAAAACCCTGTTCGGCGAGAATCTGGCCGAAACGCTAAAGTCTGCTAAGGCAGTTAGCAAGTCGGGTTCAGAAATCAAAACAAAAACTCAACCGAAACCGAAACCTTCAACTTCGTATTCTGCGACGACGACTAATTTAAACTGGCGAGGCCCGGCTCCAGCGCGCAGGCAACAGGCTCCACATCGCAACCAGGGGAGCACCCGCCCGCCGGCAACGACGCCGGGCCCTCAACAGCGATTTACTCCCAATCAGACGCACGCCAGCTCGTCGAAACCATTGCATCCTCCGTTCAAGCAAATCCGCCGTCGCTAAGCCCGGTAATGTACGCTGCACAGCTATCAAAATTTTACTATCAATGGTCGCTTATCACCCATGATTATAACATACTTTCCTGGATTGTCGGTTATAAGCTCAGTTTCTCTAGGCCCGTCATTCAGAGTCATCCACCTAAGGTTGTCAAATATTCTAACAGCGAGAAAATTAATTTTCACGCAGCAATCCAACAATTACTTAAAATAGGGGCGATTTCTGAATGCACTCCCTGTGAAGGACAATTCTTATCTAGTATCTTTATGCGACCCAAACCGAATGGTAAATTACGCCTTATACTGAATTTAAAAAATCTTAATAAATTTATAGATACAAGCCATTTTAAGTTAGAAGATTTTCGCACAGCAGTTAAACTTATCTCTAAACATGATTATATGGCAAATATAGACCTAAAAGACGCTTATTTGTTAATTAAAGTCCACGAGGACTCAAGGAAGTACCTAAGATTTATTTGGGAAGGCCTAACCTATGAGTTTAACGTCCTACCATTCGGTTTGAACACAGCACCATATGTCTTTACCAAAATAATGAAACCAATTGTTAAATTACTGAGATCATGCGGTTATCTATCTACAATCTATTTAGATGACATTCATTTAATTGGTCAGTCATATAGAGACTGTCTAGACAATATTGCGATCACCTCGAAATTGTTAAAAAGCCTAGGGTTCATTATTAATGAAGACAAAAGCAACTTATCACCATCAAAGTCTTGCAAATTTCTTGGTCTGATCATAGATTCTGAAAACTTCCAAGTCATGCTACCAAACGAAAAAAGAATTCATATAAAACATGAACTAAACAAAATGATAAAACTTAAAAGTTGTAGTATCAGGAAATTTGCACAACTTGTGGGACTTTTGGTCTCTGCTTGTCCGGCCATTGAGTATGGTATGCTATACACAAAAGAATTTGAGCGCTCCAAATATTTAAATCTAAAAGAGCATGATGACTATGATAGACGTATGTATTTACCTGACTCACTGCAAGCCGATTTCAAATGGTGGTTGCAGGCTATTGAAACCTCCGTACGAATCATAAGAACTGACGACTATCGTATAGAAATTTTTACTGACGCCTCCACTACAGGATGGGGCGCCGCTTGTGGAAGTGAAACGGCTAGTGGAATGTGGTCGAAAGAAGAGCGCGAAAAGCACATAAATTACTTAGAGTTACTGGCAGCCTTTCTTGGTCTCAAAACATTTGCAAAAGATCTCCATCATTGTCAAATACTCATGCGTATAGACAACTCCACAGCTATATCATACATAAATCGCATGGGCGGGATACAGTTTCCTCACCTTACACAAATTGCAAAGGACATCTGGCAGTGGTGTGAAAATCGCAATTTGTTCATTTATGCCTCGTATATAAAGTCGTCAGATAACGCAGTAGCAGACGCGGAATCACGCCGCTCACATGCTGATATGGAGTGGGAGTTGCAGGATTCGGCTTTCCAAATCATTTCTAAAAAGTATGGGCAGCCACAAATAGACCTCTTTGCCACTCGTATCAATACCAAATGTGAAACATATGTATCATGGCATCGGGACCCTGACGCTTTTGCAATTAATGCTTTCACAATATCATGGACTAATCTATATTTTTACGCTTTTCCCCCTTTCGCAATCATATTAAAAACCTTAAGGAAAATTATCTCTGACTCGTGGTTGTACCAAAATGGCCGACACAACCTTGGTACCCAATATTCACAAGACTTTTGGTATCAGACATTACAGAATTTAAACCTAATGAAGGTGTTGTTGCATCTCATTACAGCAATCCGAAAATTCATGGGAATCTTACCCTGGTGGCCGGAGTATTGTGCGGACAGCGCTACTGCGACGCAGAATTCCGCCCTCTGCAATAGACATCATGATGGCATCGCTCGCAAATAATTCATTAAAACAGTATGATGTCGCGCTCAGGAAATGGTTCCACTATTGTAAACAAAATAGCATTAACATGTATGAGGCATCCATTCCCACTGTCTTACATTTCTTAAGTGAATCATATAGCAACGGTAGTCAATACGGCACTCTTAACTCATACAGATCCGCCCTAGTTTTAATATTAGGCCCATATATGTCCAGGGATGATAGGATTACAAGATTCTTAAAAGGTGTGTATCGACTTCGTCCTCCACAGCCCAAATACAATGTTACCTGGGATGCTTCCTTAGTCTTAAACTATCTATGCTGTCAATACCCGAATGAACACCTGACCCTCGAAGCACTAACGAAAAAATGCGTTACACTACTTGCTTTAGCAACTGCCCATCGTGCTCAAACACTCTCAAAAATCCAAATTAAGAATATTGAAATCCTATCATCTCAAATAAGTATTAAAATACCGGACCTAATAAAAACATCCAGAAACGGCGCTAAACAGCCAATTCTTGTCCTGCCTTTCCTTGCAGAAAAGCCAGAAATTTGCCCCTGTAAAACAATGCTTGCTTATTTAGAAATGACTAAAACTATCCGCAATAATACAAACCTCTTTATTAGTCACAAGAAACCACATAATATTGTAAGTTCACAATCATTAAGCCGATGGATCAAAAGCACATTAAAAGACAGTGGGATTGATACTTCCATCTTCACTGCTCATAGTACGCGCCATGCCGCGACCTCAAAAGCCTATAAATGCGGAGTCTCAGTAGACTTGATTAGAAAAACTGCTGGCTGGAGCGGCAGTTCTTCAGTCTTTGGTAGATTCTACAATCGAATTATAACTAATAATAATGAAACAGCCCTAGCTACGGCGATATTGAATGATGAGTAAAATGTTAGATTTCAATAATTAATCATTCCTAATAATTCATGGTAATTTAAAAGTTAATCCCGCAATGTCAACTATCTTAAATAGTATTTACTATTTTATGCTATAAGTTGACTACTATAATCAAAAATAATTATCTTAAAAATTAAAAGAAATCAAACATGATTGTAAAACATTTAAGTTGTCAAATAGTTTATGATTACACAATAAGTTATGATAAAATGTTGTTATAATAATAAAACAAAGTTATAAATACTTAGTTTTTTCTGTTTGGTTGGCATTTCTTAGGCGCTCTAAAAGTCTACATATTTGTGATAAAAAATAATAATTATTATTACAGGATCTATTCGGACGATGCACAAGCATAATTAATGATTAAACGAACTTACCTGTAAGTGAAGTTCTATCATAATTATGCGAAGTGCATCGTCCGAATAGATAGAAACTCCCTCCCATCCCTTAACGCCCAGAATATGCCACAGAAATGCCAATATGATACTATAGCTGAAACTAAACCTCTAAACATAATGACGTCGCTCTGTGGTCAGGGTGGCAAGTAGGGAAAATGATACCATACGAAAAAAGTTAAAGTAGTTTATTTCAAAATTTATTTCTAAACTATAGTGGATGAGTGGTGTCACTTGCGTGTTACTACATATTTGTGATAAAAAATAATAATTATTATTACAGGATCTATTCGGACGATGCACTTCGCATAATTATGATAGAACTTCACTTACAGGTAAGTTCGTTTAATCATTAATTATGCTATGTAATTAATTTTGCATGCCAGTGTCTGGTGATTAGTGTGATTTTAATGAAATTTTCTGTAAGAACATATGTACCACTTTTCATGCAAAATAAAATGAATTGAATTGAATTAATCGGATTCACTCAATATACGTCCGATTTTTGCGTCCGACTTTTTCTAAACTCAGTCCAAAGTACTTACATAATAAACTCTCAAAGGAGTAAAACAATTACAAAATTCACTTCTTTATCAAGAAATTTAGCTTTTCATGTGTCACCAATGGCGGGACAAAATGTTGAGTTCTAATTAAATTTCCATTAATTAACGTTAATTAAATTAAGAATATGTAGAACGTTCTGGCATTAGACAAGGTGAAATTAATTTTATACTTCTTATGTCTTTCATTTATTTTATTAATAAAGCTTGAGCGTGCCGTAAAGTTAGCAAGAAAATTAGATAGTGTGGAACTTATAGGCACCTACTTATTCCTTAAATTTGACGACCTGTTTGCCGCAGGGGTACTAAACCCGCCTTCTGCGCCAGAGATGCCGGGTTCGATCCCCAGACAAAAAAATATTTGTGAGCATAAATGAACATGTCTATTTGTCTTCGTGTCTCTCTCTGACTGATCTCTATGATCTGGGTGTACCTATAATATGTATTATGTATGTATATACAAAAAAAGTATATGTATGTGTATCCATTATCTAGTATCCATAACACAAGTTCTTCATGAAACTTAACGTGGGCTATATAATTGGTGTGGTTCTATAAAAAAAAATGTGAAAAAACCCTATTACCTACTTTAATTTGTTTTAGTACACAATTAAATTAAAATACCTAATAAAACATATTCACTTGTAACTTTGTAATCACAATTAATTCGTCATTTGCTTAAAACCAGTGTACAGAGAACAATAGAATGTCTATGTGTCTCATAACTCGAGGCCTTAAAGTGAAAAGTGTTTATACTTATTTCGTAAAACTAATTTGAAATTATTTACCATTTAAACTGAAAACCACTTCTTTAAATGCAAGAAATTAATGCTCATTTCTTTTGCAGGCAAACAAGCGAGAAAACCGTCTCAGACATTCCATTAAGGCACTTTATATTATTTCTTATTAAAACGTTAATTTGAAAAGGACCTACGAGGGCCACATAAGCTTTATAAAAGGTACTCTGTGTACTCTGTGCGAATCACCTTTGAGGTGCAACCATGCGTGTAGACTGAAACCGCAGGATGCGTGTTCAAGCTTTTAAAATGTTGCACATTTTTATACATTTCTATAACTTAATTAATTTATGGTGGGTGTGAGGATATGAATTAATAATAGTCTTGCATACATCATACATCATCAGCCTTTGGACGTCCACTGCTGGACATAGGCCTCTCCTAGCTCACGCCTATTGTGGCGTTCATAGGAGGCTATTAGCCTACTGCTACCACGCTGGCCAGACGGGTTGGTAGAGGGTTTGTTTCAAGTTTTCCGTCTCTCGCACAGGTGTTCAATGCGTCGAGCCTCTTAGTCGACTCTTACGACATCCCAGTCATGTAAAGGAGTGGTGACACTTGTATTCTTAGGCCATCACCACACGGCACGAGTCTTACAGGCACCTATTATCAGCCCCAAGGTTGCAATAAGAACTGGAATATGGATACTAGATAACGGATTTAAAACCTTATTAATATACGCACGATACACACCCAGACCCAGACCAATAGACATGTTCAAACACAAAAAAATATGTCTTATTCAGGAATCACACTCTGCACCTGCGCCACACAGACACGGGTCCATATTCGGTTGCATAAATCACGAAGGCATATTTTAAAGCTGCATAACGTTTTTTGGCATAGGTACCTACTCATCATAGCTGTGTAGTATCGGCTTAGAATCGCACTACCCCCTCTCATCCCGTGGTGGGTGTCGTAAAAGGCGACTAAGGGACTTAGCCTTCAGGAGATGGGCAACAGCGTCTCCTACATACTTGGCCATACTGCGATCGCCAACCCGCCTGCCAAGCGTGGCGATTATGGCAAACGGATATGGATTTTGGGGAAGGCCTATACCCAGCAGTGGGTGTTATATGGCTGAGACGACGACGACGACGACTCATCATTTTGCATAACATGTATATTATCTTGTACTATTAAGTATTCTGTGATATTATATAAAAAATAAATCATAACGCTTACTTTTTTCCTCGTAACCTCTTTTGTAATAATGGTATCTATATGATTATTTTTTTTCAAAATTTTATCACCATAACGATTACTAATCATAACAGTTATTGGTATATCAATCTTTATCACAAAATATATTGCAAATACTCAACCCGTCCAAAAGAAAAGCACGAACAGAATCGCAAAGCTTCCAGAGTGAAGCTTGCAGACATACAGCCAGAATGAAAGAGAGGGGAAGTGAGCGCAAAAGTATTAGCAGAGCGAAGATGGCGGTCATGAGGGTCACAGAGATACTGAAAATTTGATTTCAAATATCCGGGAGAATGCGGATTGTTGAGGATGGAGTAGAGCGTACAGAGCAACCTAAGTTGTCTGCGCTGACGTAGGTGAAGTCAGTGAAGTTGTGACCGGAATGCTGACATATGATAAAAATTTTGAATGGATAAGATAAAACGATTACCGTTACATAGATGCCGGTCCAGCTTGTTCAGAAGATCCTCCTTCAGATCAGGGTAACAGACTTGAGCGTTATCTATGAGTAGATAATAAGAAGAAAGTTTCTAAAATGATAAAAGTAGGATAAAGAGGAGATAACTACACGACTAACCTCCGCAGCCTGTGGAATCCAACTGAGTGTCCTATCAATATGCAGCCCAAGGTTCTTAATGCTGGAGCAGAGAGGTATTGTTGTATTTTCCAGAACGATAGATGGTACAGTGTTGCAGTCATTCTTGGCGATCTGTTTAGACCCGCTGACTATCATCGCCTGGTATTTAGACGGATTCACTGCCATCCCAAAATTAGTCGACCAGATGTTAATAGAACGCAGAGAACAGTGTTAATAAGAGAAATAGCTGACTCAATTTCTTCAACTGATGACTGCACGTAAATTTGTAAATCATCGGCATATGAATGATAAGAGCAGAAAAGCGAGGGTGAAAGGGAGATAATTCAAAAAGTAAAAAATAAACCTTTTGTTGGAGTCGGTGCCAGCCAAGGAATTCTACATTGAACTTCTATTACTTTTATTTTTCTTACCTTGGCTGGACCGACATCAACAAAAGGTTTATTTTTTACTTTTTAATTTTTGAAGTAGGTTTTTATATATGGTCTAGACTAAAGTACAGGATAGGTGCATTTATTAAATGATTTAATTATTATTTTGATTTTTTTATAAAAAACTTATCCTAACTTTAAAAATTGTGAGTTAAATCACAATTTTTAAAGTTAGGATAAGTCCCGCACTTCGGTTTGACCCAAACTTGTAGTGTAGGCAACTACTAGTTTGAGTCAAACAATTTGGGTCAAACCGCTTGACAGATAAGCAGCGCCATCTTGTGAACTTTATTGCCATCTTGCGGTTTGTACAACAGTATTTTTGAGATTTCCTGAAAAATACATAACTAATTTCGAAATTTTAAAAAATGGGATCACCTTTGGATCACACCTGATCTAATAATGTTTGAATCATTACAATCGGTCCAGCCGTCTTCGATAAACCGATGTATGTAGCGTCAGCTCGGACTTTGAATCTAGGGCAAGATAAAGACAAAACAGATAGTTATTTCCAGCTGACGCACATACAATTACTTAGTATATATATATATAATAATTTAGTATATAAGATGTGAAAATTAATAAACAATGGCTCTTACCTATTAGCTCTCAGTGCTAAGCACACGGTTGTTTAATTCCTCTCCCGCGCTAGGAGCCAAAATATACATACATAAAAAAAATATAAGCGACGAATAGATAACCTCCTTAATTTTTTGAAGTCGGTTAAAAATGTACCTATCTAAAATGTTTAAATCTAACTATTTGTGTTCCAAGTCATACAAATATGTTCTGTTTTTTTTTGCGTCATTGAGTAAAAAACATAAAAAAATCCGGAAATTCAAACATGCAAACATACAAACCTCTTTTATTTATGATGTAGGAGTAGGATAAATCTTAATATTTATATTGGTCTGGATGTTTTACTTATGTCTTGTTTGTTTTTATTTTCATAACTTTCATAGGTACCTACTACTAAATAAACATACTACAAAAATCGTCTCTACATTATCTGAGCGTTATGGAGAAGAGTTGTTTTTTTCTAGTTAACCGTCTAGTTTAATAACAAATCAAAAAACACCAATTTATCAAGAAAACGGCTATTCAATGAATGCTTTGAGTAAAAACTACCATGACAATTACACAGCTGTTTGCACAATTGATAAACAAAAAGATCCCGCCCGCCCAGCCGTAGCCGTCTAGACGACCGTCATCTGCCGGGAAAGATTGCACTCGCGGTGCGGTGCTTGTATTAGATCACTTTCAATTATTTCCTTTTTTAGTTAACCTTGGGGCTAATTGTCTAATTTTAAAATCTATCGCAATCCATTTATAACTTTTTAATTTTGCATTTTACAATGCTATTTTTATGTGATAAATATTATACAAGAAAACATACCAGAAAAAAACAACCAGTCTCACGTCCCGTCGGGGCGACGTGAGACTGGTTGTTTTTTTCTGGTATGTTTTCTTGTTTAATATCTATCGCAATCCCTTTCAATTCGTCATTTGAAAGATAATAACATACTTCAGGCTGTCACTATTTGACATTTGTAAGGAATTGTGATCGGGATGCGTTTTGAAAGGTATTGAATGAATGAAATTGAAGTGTATAAGCAAAGTGACACACGAAAATACCTTTCAAATGTATGGAGAAGTGTCAAATGAAGCGTCATTTAAAACGCCATTCATTCCGAAAGGGATTGCGACTATGAGTTAGACAATTCCATAAATCACTATCACAATCACAATACCTTTGAAAGGGATTTTGAAATAAGACAATTAGGGGGATGGTCCAGAGTTATGAGACACAAAACACAATAGATAATAATCTATCAATGGCGAGGGTTCGAAAGGCATGGTAAGCCGGACCTAAACTTTGTCCAAAGTCTCTTATCTGTATGGTGGATTTTTGTGGTGGGGGATTCCTTAAATGGAAGCCGATAGGAATTGTGTTGTATGGACCCTCCGCCACTTTAATCTATTTATTTGTTCTCTAGACACCTGTGTCCTGCTAGCAAGTAACGAATTAAGTAATGGTGGAACTCCAAATAAATCTGAAGTTTGGAAGATACCCTTTTAATAATAAACGTGAAGTGAAGTTAGTTCCTTACTTAAGAGTTATTTATTGGATTCATATAAATAGTGTTTAACTTAAGTATTTGATTATGTTCACCTATAAATATAATATTATATACTTACTAGTACGATAATGACCCTGTGAGACTGTACCCACAATCAAACTACATATGTGGTTTTGTGGGACCCTACTTGTAATGTACGCTATTTAAATTGAAATAAATAATAATTCATTCATTCATTCAAGGATAAAACTGATAAGATGGCTTGATTTTAAAGTTAAACGTGCTTCTTTTTAAATGAAGTCTAGCTTGAGACAAATGTTTTGTAGTAACACCACAGATTATTATAATATTACTAGGAGCCGACCGCGGTTTCACCCGCGAATAAGAAGTAGCCTATCTTTTGATCCAGGCTATCTTCTAACTGTACCCCAAAATTCATCCGAATCGGTTCAGTAGTTTTTGCGTGAAAAAGTAAAAAAAAAAATTGACATACCTTTGCATTTATAATATTAGTAGGATAGGATAGGATACTCAATAATACACCAATAATGTTTTGCTAGACCATTGATTTTCTACGTTATTATGACATTTACATAACAGATAAATCACAACTACGGTTTAAAAATATAATTTTTAACAGACTTCAAAAGGAGGAGGTCTCCAGATGAATGTAAAAGTCTTCATCTATGGTTACTTCAGCAAGGGGTTAGGGTCTTCAGCCAGGGTTACTCAAACTTATTGCCCCACCTACCCTTGTTGAAGTTCTTCCAAAAAATACAGAAAAACTACCTGCAGAAAAAAGACGGTCTGTTATTTTAATGAAAGTTAACAAATTTCTTGTCGTAGCTATCCATCATCAGCCTGTGGACGTCCACTGCTGGACATACGCCTCTCCTAGCTCACGCCTAGGTTGCGTTCAAAGGAGGCTATCAGTCTACTGCTACCACGGTGGCCAAACGGGTTGGTAGAGGGTTTATTTCAAGTTTTCCTTCTCTCGCACAGGTGTTCAATACGTCGAGCCTCTTAGTCGACTCTTACGACATCTCAGGCATGTAAGGGAGTGGTGACACTTGTATACTTAGGCCGTCACCACACGGCACGTACACGGTCGTAGCTATAATGAATTTCAATTGTAGCCGCCATTACGCAAATCTTTCCGCGTACCCCCTACCTACCATCTAGTGGCGTACCCCTAGGGGTACGTGTACCCCACTTTGAGAAACCCTGATCTAAGCCGATAATAATAAAACAAACAATATTAAACATTGTGCATTGATTCCGATGTCATCAACAAGAAAACCCTTTCACGGCTCAGTTAAATAACAAATAAATCGAAGCAATTTTAATTAAGTTCTTCGTAGATCTATTTTTGCATGTCTACTGCATAAATTAAGAAAGGTTTTTTGCCAAACTGTATTAATATTCTTCTTCGTCGTGTTGATGATTCATAACTGTTTGGCCCAGTGGACAGCAACTTGGATGATGTTGCCTATTGATATAATTTTCAGTAAGTCGATATCAATGTAAATAGTCCCATTATGCATGACGATTTTATAAAGTTGTTTGTAATATTAGAACGACTTCTGAATAATATAAATATTGGTGAAACTACCCGAGATATCACTTTAAAAAGTTCAATTAATGTATATCATAAAAACATTTTATAAAAAAAATTCAAACCGACTTCAAAAAGTAAAAAATAAAACTTTTGGAGTCGGTGCCAGCCAGGGCATTCTACATTGCACTTCTATTAACTATATATTTTTTTGGCCTTAGCTAGCTAGCACCGACTCCAAAAGTTTTATTTTTTACTTTTTGAAGTCGGTTTGATTTTTTTTTATAAAATGTTTTTATTTCAGATTTTTTAGTTACATCATGTGCCGTTACTTACACAAAAAATCAGCCCATACACAACAATGTCATCTAGGTAAACGACTACTTGCCAAAAGGTGATTGATATTTTTCAAGATTATGAAAAACTACTAGCCAGATCTTCGTAAAAATTATATGGGACCAAATTGACAGTGTACCCGATCGAACAAAAAAACAACTATTAAAATCGGATCACCAACACCGGAGTAATCGGTATACATACATCAGACAAAAAAAAAAAATACGCGTTGAATTGAGTACCTACCTCCCTCCTTTTTTGTTGAAGTCGGTAAAAATGGCTTTCATTTTGATATACATAAATTGAACTTTTTGAACCCGTGATTGCAAAAATATTGCTTGCATTTCGTTTTGTTTGCCAGTTAAGTATATAAACAGCTGATTACGGACTTTTATAATTTAATAAAACCGATTTTCTATGAAAATATCTGAAAACAAAGTTATTTTATTTTTACTAAAAACCTCAAAATTCATTTTTATAACTCATCAATACGAACAGCTTTTTTTATGCAAGGATCTCAAATAACGAAAACACTATCTAAGTATTTTAACTTTCATTCGTTTGTGTATCTAGCTGAAGACCACATATGTTACCTTAGTAATTTGAATTTAATCGGAACTGGAGAAACTGGCTCTGAAGCACAAGAAAATTACGTTGTTGCTTCCGGCAACAACCCAAAAGGGATTTGTTAACAGCTCCATAGTCTTAAGTAACAGAACTGTTCCATTCCCATGCCGTGATTGCATATTGTACAGACTACAGACAGAATCGGATAGCGGAACACCATTACCCCGAAATACAGATTAAACCGTGGAATTTCATTACAACAGACAGACAGACATAAATATTCATACGGAGGTGCAGGCCGATGCGGCAATTATTTGAACATCTGCAGACATTTCGGGCAACGCTGATTGGTGATGGTGTCCATGTTTGTATTGATTTTTTGGGGGTTCGGTGCATTTGCATTTCCATTGTTAGGGGTAGAATTTATGCTGCTTCAGAGATATAGACGTAATATAAAAAATATTTATAAAATCTTTAAACTCAAACTCAAATATCAGGGCTGTTACGAGCACTAAATTGTGAATGACATGGAAGCTATGCCATCGGTTCATAAACCCTACTGCGGGAGACCTTGTAACTAGAAGAACTAGGAAGAAAACCGTCATTGGGCTGTTTCTCTGGTATTTAGATAAGTATATAATAATGGCTAAGCTCTGAAGTATTTCTTAAAGGGGGGAAATCAAAGCAAATCACCATAAAGACAGGACGATCATTCAACTTCCTGCTGAAAGTTCCAGTGCGCTCTCTTCGCTCGCTTGGCGTTGCTCGCTCGTACGTCGTTTATCGCAATAAAACCTAAAGTGCATGTCACAGGCTGAATTCGTCCAACGGAATGTCCGATTCACTGGCGCTGATTATCTTCGTTGTGCAGTTTTTTTCAGCTGAAGGTTTTTTAATTGTCGCGGTTTCTTAGTTAAACAGTTTATCTCCCTCTTAATGTCTTGTCTATCACGAACCCACCAGCGGTCTCACAAAAATGATCCCGACGAGTTAAGTCGGTAACTTTCAGTTTTCTTGGGGACAGCTTTCGTTATCTAAGATCTATCCGTTTAGGTCTTACAGTTTGAGTAAATATTTTAAAGTCGGTTTCTAAGGTTTTATTCTAGATATTTAGTCTTAGTCAAGTATTTGAAGGTATTCCGCATTCCTCAAAATAGTGTTCGGATCAGTCGTCTCACATAATCTGTGCTAGCCACAACAGCTGGAACGACCAAGTTCTGAGACGTTTAATATGCAGCAGTCTGGAGGTAATGAGATATCGTCGGCTTACTTCAAATCCGTTTAAGTGTTGGACCGACTGTTGGTATATTGGGAGATTCAGTTAATGTTTGGATTAAGTTTTGATTAAAAATATATATATTTTCTCCAACAGGCGTAGCCAATGTTGGAGACGAAATGCGTTTTTCTGGCACTAAAATAGTGCAGGAATTTTTTAATAAGTACAAAATTAAAATTTCGAAATAAATGAAAAAAAACAAATTTTGCGTAGTATTTAGTGCGATTTATTTGCCCGAAATATATATTTGGTACTATAGCTTTTCGGTTTAGTTTAGTCACTTTTTCAGTTGCCATGGTCACGGGTTGACTAGCTACTTATAAGTCTACCTTCACAAAGTCGATTTATTATTGCGTTTGGATACGGTTAGATATTTACTAATTAAAAGTCTAGTAGAATCATTAGTTTTTCTTTCTTTTGATAATAATAAATAATTTAAATAGCAAACGAATCAAAATATTGATCTCAATAAAACTTCATTGATTTATCGATACTTGTCTTCCGAACCCATTATAGCTACAGAAATATAAAAATTATAATTCATTTAAACAAGATTAGAATAGCACAAAGGTTTTTTTACTTTATTAAAACTAAAAACGTTCAAAGAGATACCAAAATAAGGAACGTTACAAAATAATTTAGTTAACATGCTTTTTAATTTTCCAGTTCAAACGTCAAATTTAAAGGGAGTACCTACCGGAATAAATCATGCGAGACGAGGTCGGTTTTGGCATCTCTGTTAACTTAACGTGTACACTTCGTGGCATTAAAATGGTTTTAAATAATTATACCATTACAAAAAATTACACAAATAATGATAATAACCTTAACCGATTTATGGTTGTCAAAACTGTTTAATCCCATACATAATATTAAGCATTTTTTAAGAAAATTCTAAACATTTTTAATATAGTTTATTTACATTTAATTATAGTATGTAGGGGCCATTTTGTTCGATAACTCTTTGCCATCTTGTAGAAATACATGATCCCATTGCTATAGACGTTTTGGGGATTCTGATTAAAATACCGCGACAAGTGGTTTTGGTAGTCCTCTCGTGATGTTAACCTGACACTGCCTAAAGAATTATGAAGAGACCGAAACAGGTGAAAATATGAAGGTGCAAGGTCAGGACTATACGGCGGATGCATTAACACCTCCCAGCCATACTCTCTTAATTTTTGCTAAGTGGCTAAAGAAGTGTGAGGTCTAGCGTTATCATGATGAAAACCGCTTCTGTTGATTAATTCCGGCCGCTTTCCCTCAACTTTTTGCTTTAATCTCACCAGTTGTTCGCAGTAGGGTTCAGAATCGATGGCCTGCCTGGTGGAAGCATCTCATAATAAAAAATGCCCCTTCCAATCCCACCGCACACACAGCATCACCTTGTTGCAAGTTAACCCGGGTTTTGCCACAGTCTGCGAAGCCTGGAGCTCTATTTTTGATTCACTCGTCTCGAGGATTCTACGGATTTTCGTGCGACGTTTGAGTTTCCGTATTCCGTAAAAGCGACCTTGCCTGTATATACATAGCTTTGCTTTTCGCCTGTAGTACCGCCTCCCAACGCGAGCGCTTGAGGGACAATGCGAAAAGCATGCTATGTCCACGCGTACAAGGTCTCTAATCGCTTGATCGCCTCCTCGTTCGTCTCGCCACTCGCGCGACGAGTGATTCAAAAATAAAGGTCCAGGAGGTCTATTTTTGATTCACTCGTCTCGAGGATTCTACTGATTTTCGTGTGACGTTTGAGTTTCGGTATTCGGAAAAGCGACCTTGCACGTATATGCATAGCTTCGCTTTTCGCCTGTAGTACCGCCTCCAGCGCCAGCGCGCGAGGGGCAAAGCGAAAAGCGTGCTATGTCTACGCTTGCAAGGTCGCTAATTGCCTGATCGCCTCTTCGTTCGCCTCAAATGTAAGTGATTCAAAAATAGAGGTCCTGACCGGCCTTTGACCACGGCTTTTTTCGCACGTTCTTGTCGTACGTGATCCACTTTGCATCACCAGTTATCAGCTTCTTCAAAAATGGTTCGGTTTCATAGATTACGTCGTAATAAAGAATCAAAAATGAGTACACGGTTTATTAGGTTTCTTTCAGTGAGCTCGTGAGGTACAATCAGCGACAGATAAATAGTAGCAGTTAAGGTGACCAAACATTTTGAACCATCCAAAGTATTCAAAACGATCGATTCAACCAAAGTTATCAAATTATTCAGAACTCCCATCCTGCACAAATATTTTGGAACACCAATAATCAAGTTCACTCAAATCGTCGAAAACAACGTATTGAGTCAAAAGTAACCAAGCATCCAGACTACTCAAAAATATTGAGCAAACTAGGAAAATTACCTTTGGTAAATTTTTTAAATAGAAAAATATTGGAAAAAATTAGCTCGGCCACAAGTGAATTCTCAGACGGGAATCGAACCCGCGACCTTTGGAAATCCGGTCCAATGCTCTAACCGCTGAGCTACCGAGACTTGCGAACCACCGTCGAAATTCTCCAATACTTTTATATTTTTAATACGAATGCTAGGAATCTCCTTGCATTCGAAAGAAACATCTTGTCAGGTGTTTAACGAACGATTAAGATGCAACTGCCAATAATTTATGATTTTGTAATTTTTGCATTTTTCAATGCTATTTTTATACTTATGGTAAATTTTTTAAATAGAAAAATATTGGAAAAAATATTTTTATTGGCAGTTGCATCTTAATCGATCGTTAAACACCTGAAAAGATGTTTCTTTCGAATGCAAGGAGATTCCTAGCATTGATGTAACAACGCTGGCCTACAGCGTATTAAAAATATAAAAGTATTGGAGAATTTCGACGGTGGTTCGCAAGTCTCGGTAGCTCAGCGGTTAGAGCATTGGACCGGATTGCCAAAGGTCGCGGGTTCGATTCCCGTCTGAGAATTCACTTGTGGCCGAGTTAATTTTTTCCAATATTTTTCTATTTAAAAAATTTACCATAAGTATAAAAATAGCATTGAAAAATGCAAAAATTACAAAATCATAAAAAATTACCTTTATCAAATGTCATAAGGTTCAATGTCATTTAAAACTAAATCGTCATTGTAAAGATAAATTTTTGAAAATGGAAAATGTGATATTTTGTTTTATTTTAGACAACGCTCTCTCTCTTCCTTCCTGACTGTCCTTCATAACTGAAGATCGTAGTCTTGATAAAATTAAATAAAACCAGCCAGATTCAAATAGTATTGAATTGAAATTGAAAATGAGGTGTTTATATCTATATATATAAAATTATATCTCCTGTCCTGACTGACTTATTGACTGATAATTAACGCACTAAGAAAGGATTTTTTCTAAATTCAATCTCTAAGGGATATGAAAGTTTGTATAAGTATTAAATAGGAAATGAAAGTTTGTTTGAAAGTCTGTCAGTTTTAAAGATAGGATCTTCAAATTTTGTGTTTAGGTTGTCGATTACAAATGAACATTGACCTATCTCGACGTTTTCGAAAATTCTACCCTCAAAGTAGTGAAAGGGCGGATGAATTTCTTGAGTCCTTTATTTTCAAATTAAAAGTATTAGAGACTTCAAATTTTGTATTTAGGTTGACGATTGAAAATAACTTTTACCTTCCTCGGCGTTTTTGAAAATTGCCCTTAAAGGGGTGAAAACGGGGATGAAGTTGTGTAAAAAAAGTCCCTTATTTTCATAGTAAAAGTTACTTGTTTTTTGTAAGGCTTTAATTGGTTGGAACTTAAATATAAAAAATCCTCTCAAGAAATCAACCCCGATAAAAAGGGGTAAATAATGTCAAAATCGATATGGATATTAATAAATAAATAAATAAAAAAATGGCATAATCGATAACAAAAAACAAATAGCAGGCTTCCCGCCATCTCTTAGAGTAATATTGATTCAATCTTAAAATGCTATTTCGTACTACGAATCTCTTAAATTAAACTTGTTTTTTGACGGAAGTTTTTGACGTCTTCGCTCAATCAGCGCCTCCAAAGTGTGAAAATGTGACAAATTCAATAAAAAAAAACGCAAACAAAACGTTCCTTTCACATGATGGTTTCTAAATAGATGATGGTAGGCCCGCAAGGCCTCATTACGCGAATTTGTTACTTTTTCTGCACGAAGGGCAGGTACCTTAACCGATGTAGCTACATGAAAACGTTATTAGGGAACCATCCCTAATTTTTTGAAAAATTTTGAACTGCATTCACCGATTTTGAAAAAAAATCTAATGAGCAGAAAAATTATGAGTTTTCGAAAATAATGTTTTTTATGGCGATTGATCCTGTTTCTCGTGAGGATCAAAACACTCTTTGGCATCAACTGAGGTATGAGCACTAGGAAAGTCAGAAATCGCGTACAGCCCCGTGGTTGTACCTTTGTTTCTCTGTCTCTTTTCTAATACCAGAATTCATCACAAACTGGGAAGTGGCAAGATATAATATAGCTCTTGCGTTGGATGGCCAAGACTCACTTGGATTGATTCGCCAAAAGAGCAAGTAGGTAAGTAAAGATTTTAATTGAAAAAAAAACGGTTGTCTATATGATTTTGTCCGCCAATGTAAAAGACTGCTGACGCGTAAGGACCACCGTGCATTATGCTAAATGCGCTGTAAAACGTTATCATCCTATGTTCACTGGAATATATTGTTGCTGCGTTTGACGTTTTTAAAGTGCTGGTCATTAGGTGAAGAGGTTGAATGTAAAAAAATTCAGGAGATATAAAAAATAGAATTTTTTGGGGGTTAATACTGGAGCTTCTAATTTGAGGATATTTTGATGGTTTACAGCTATTGATATAGTTTAGTAAATTCACTTTTCTCTTTTTTTATTGATAATTAAAATGTCACTTAAACATTTGGATACGATTATTTTCGGTAGGTACAATTAAAAATTTAAGTTTACAAAAACTTAAATTACATTACGTTTCAATTATTATTTTTTATAATAAATTACACCTACTTAACTCTCGTACACGACTTATCCTAACTTATTAACACTGGATTTTACTTTATTACCTCGTCACAATAGACACAATATTTAGTACATCCGTGACATATTAATGTGTCTTGTATTAGGGTCTGGCGTGATAAGATTTGCCCATCAGATTCAGAGTTCCGAGGGATAAACGCAAAAACTTGATTAGTATTCTGGCGGCTCAGGTGTTATGTAATACCGGTACAAGTTATAAGATTCGGGGCTGGTTTGGCCTATGACAGATAAGTTCTGAATAGCTTAGCTGACAGATATTTACCTATGAAATTGCCGATGTTTTTCTTACACTTCTAGAGAACCTCTCTACTTCTATGATTAAAAAATACATCAATTTCTTGATTTTAAACTAGCTTCCCGCCCGCGGGTTTGCCCGCGTGGACTACACGACTTATGCTATTGTGGGTTATCCATAAGAGATAAACATATACCCCCGCTTAGTTTTCTGTAGACCTTTTCAAGGTGTACAAATACTTAGTACATTATTTTGATAAATCTCGTAGGGTTCAACCTGCGTTTGCAATGTAAGCGGAAAAAATGTAATCATTTACGACATCACATTAGAAACCTCAAAAATTACAGTATTTCTCAACTCTATATTAAAGGTTATTATACATAAAAACATTTCTCTTGAATCACTCTATCTATTAAAAAACCGCATCAAAATCCGTTGCGTAGTTTTAAAGATCTAAGTATACATAGGGACAGACAGCGTTAAGCGACTTTGCTTTATACTAGGTAGTGATTAAGATCATAACGGTTATGATTTAGTAATCATAAGTTTATTATTTTTGTTTCTTATACAATAAAAAAATACCTAGAAAGGTACCTACAACTTTTTGTTCGCAAAAATTACCACTTTATTTAGAATAATTTCTAATTATTTTTAAAATAAAAATATATCATTGCATAGCTAAGTCTTCATACAATGCTTGTAGATAAAAAAATCGTATTAGCATTTGTGGTACATAATAACTATAGCAAAAATTGATAGTATGGAAAGCGAACTTTCTTTGAATTTCTTCATACAATTCGGCAATTTCATAGGTAAAGACCTAATTTGTCTCACAGTATTGCAGTTTTAAGGCGCTACTCGGAAAAAGTATGGACTTTTTGATATAAAACTATAGCACGGTTACAGTTGTTACAAATCTGGTAATAACATATATATTTCTTCATACCTTTATCTAGATTCGTATAGTTTCAAAAACACGATTTTATGATTTTGCCTCGACACTTTTTCTTTTCGAAGACCTCTAAAAATACGAAAATTCAAGATTATTCTTAAATGGGGTTACTTACACTATTGGAAATTGGTTTAATAAGTGGACACCAATAATATTTAGAATAGTATATAAGCATTTTTTTTTAAATCGCTGTAATTTTATAATACAAAGTGATTTTGTGTTTTTTTTGCCTAATCTGCAAAATCGGACTCGGTCCCGTGCGCGTCGTTTTCTCATTGCTATCTCGCTTCAGCATATTTTTTTCGAGTAACGCCTTAAGTATCTTTTACTTTTATCGACGAAATTACGAATACCGTTTAAGTACGTGCCTAATTTGTTTTTTATTTATTTAGCTATTTTTAACAACAATCTGAAGTGTGCATAATTTAAGAATCAATATTGATGCCATGTAAGGTATGGCAAAAAATGGATGAGTTCACGCTGTTTGAATATTTGCATCCCAGCTCTCTTATTGTTTGTCACTTTTGAATACATCCACCAATTTTGACTGTTCAATAAGTGGTACCTACTATCAGGCCTGTCTCACTTCCATACAAGCGGCGCAAAATCCCCGAGATATTTACCTACTATTCTGGAAAACAACCTAATTTCAACTTTTTGCTTTGCGTATAGCGTTCATAGTACAATAACTGTCTGCCGTGCGACTAGTCGAGCTAGTGCCAGCCTATTGAGATTGAGACTAGTCCGGTGAGGACGCTTGCGTTTATCTTACCTAAATTCGGGAATGAAATTTCTGTAAGGTACTAATGTAAATTCTGTGCTACTATCATTTTCTTACTTCGACTGAACGACTCTTGATTGAGAGGTTTGGTTAACCAATTTTATCTGTTGCCATCCCTCTTGCACCACTTCATTACAAATTTACCTCTCCCACACTTCCACAGACCTGTAGTTCGGGATAGATGCTAAAAGTTTACCTACCTTGCGTGTAAAAAGTTTGATCCAGGGTCAAAGTTTTCCGACCTAAGTCAGTCCGCTTGAAACCATTGCCATGAAAACACGCGTCACTCAGAAACGAAAATGATAAATTGTGCAGGTGTTTTCTTGCAAGAGCTCGTCAATAACATTTCCACATCACTAAATCTCGCTCGTGACGTCACCGTAGGTACGAAAAATTTGACACGCTAGGTTTTCATACAGTTTGGAGCGTTTTTTTCGTCTACCTCGATATAGGTCTGTGCACACTTCCTTACACATTTTCTGCTTAAGCTTCAAGCTTGTACCACGCGCTTTAAGGTCTGTCCCACTCAAACTGACTTGACAGAGGTCCGCACGAATCGACAGATTTTGACAGGTGTCTACCTTGTCAAAGTCAAAAGGGCGGTTGAATGAAGCGACAGAATAATTCTGCGGGATTCTGAATGTCAAAATAATTATGTCAAGCTAATGCAACGGGCAACGGTTTGAGTAAAAGGTTCCTTTAAAAATTGTGACACTTTTTATTAAATAACCAATTTATGAATTATTATTATTTGAGGATTTAGGGGCTTTGCAACCCTGTTGAGGGCTGTAGTCACTGCGACCTAAGAGATCTATTGTAACTCGCCACCTATTTATAGTACCTCTTTTAGCCCGGTTGCTTCCAGAAAGTCAAGAATCTACCTAGCTTTTAGAGATTTTAGTTCCTCTGGGTCGATGATGTGGCGACCCAGGTGAATACTGCGTTTGTGCATGAATGGCCCGCAGTCACACAGAAGGTGCTTTGGTGTCTCCCTCTCCTGTTTACAATAGCGGCAAATATCAGTATCACTCAATTTCATGTGAAATTGGTGCCTGTTTAATTTGCAGTGTCCGGTTAAGATTCTGACAATCGCACAGATGTTCGTCCTGCTGAGCTCTAAAAGTTCTGCAGTTCGTTTTAGCGAGTATCCTTCTATAAGAGACTTGGGGTGCAGTAATCCCGGTTGTTTATGCCAGTATTTTTTAGCTTCGCCAAGAAGGTTGTTCTTAAGAGTTTGCATGGCCTGGTTCTTTGAGATGCCACAGAAAGGCTCTAGACCCATCTGTAGTCCCTGAGCCCCCTTCCTTGCAAGTTCATCGGCTTTTTCATTGCCAACGACTCCCGAATGACCTGGTACCCATTTCAGAATAACTTTATTCCTTTGACCCAGTTCATTTAATTTATTGACGCAGTCTTTCAACAGTTTCGAATTTATGGTATTCGAGTTTATGGCGTTAAGCGCTGCTTGACTATCTGAGAAGATAAAGATAGATTGATTTATGTAGTTTCGTTGACGGTTGACTTCCGCACATTCTATAATGGCGTAAACCTCCGCTTGGAATATTGTGGCGTGTTTGCCCAGATTCAAACTTTTACTGACTCTGGGACTTACGCCGAATATTCCACATCCTACATTTTCGCCCATTTTGGATCCGTCTGTAAACCAAACCAGGCTTCCAGCCTTACAGGAGTAGTGATCCTCAGAACACTCTTCTCTGCTTGGTATTTCCACCGAGTAATTTCTGGTGAAATTACACAGTGGGAGCATGACGTCCGTCGTCATCGATAGCAGATCGAGCTCAAGCATAGAATCTTGTAGAGATCTCAGTGCTTGAGAATGCCATTTGATCTTGCCAGTGTTGCGTATCCTGTACATACCCGCTTTCGCCTCCTTCGCAATAAATAGGTGAAGGGGCGGTAGGTTTAGCAGGGCATTCAATGCAGCTCCTGGGGTAGTAGACATGGCACCCGTTGCCATAAGGCATGCCAATCTCTGTACGCTGTTAAGCTTGTTTATGATTGTCGCTTGGGTAGCTTTTTTCCACCAAACTGCGCAGGCGTACGTTATCGTCGGCCTGACTATAACGGTGTACAGCCATAGAGCGATTTTGGGGTTTAAACCCCATCTCGTCCCTGCTAAGCGATAGCAAATCCCTAAGGCTACTTTAGCCTTTTGGATCACATTACTGATGTGCGAATTCCAAGTCAGTGTTTGGTCGATAGTAACGCCCAAATATTTGACTTCTTTGGAAAATGGAATAGGAGTCCCTCTTAAAGTGGGCGTTATAAGTTTTTCTAACTTGCGCTTCCTCGTAAATGGGACTATTGTGGTTTTGCTAGGGTTTACTGACAAATTATTCTCTGTGCACCATTTGCTAATGATGTTTAGAGATTTTTGCAGTAAGGATGATACAGTGCTCTGACAGGGGCCGACAACGCAAGCCACCACGTCATCTGCATAGCCCTGTATATCTAAATCTTTATTCGAGGCTTCGACCAGCAACTGGTCAATAACTAGCGACCACAGTAGGGGTGATAATACGCCTCCTTGTGGGCAGCCTTTAGTTATTTTAAAGCCTTTTGTGGTTCCGTGTAAGCTTACACTGATAGTTCTATTGAGAAGCATAGATTCGATCCAACCGGTAGTTGTTTCGTCTATTCCTTTAGCCCTCATTCCTTTGGAGAGAGCTTGAATGGTGACGTTATCGAATGCTCCTTCAATGTCAAGGAAAGCACAGAGAGCTATTTGCTTGTCCTCCAGAGCCCTTTCTATCCTGTCTGTGAGTTCCAGCAGAGCGGTCTCAGTGGATTTTCCTTTTTGGTAAGCGTGTTGTTTTGAGTGCAGAGGACGTTCCCGAAGAGGCCCATCTCTAATACATTCATCAATGACCTTTTCCATACTTTTAAGTAGGAAAGAGGTGAGGCTTATTGGCCTGAAGGACTTTGGCTGTGAGTAGTCCCTCTTGCCAGCCTTCGGGATGAAACGGACTTTGACCATAGTCCACTTTTCTGGTATGTATCCCCATATGCATAGCTCGCTCTAAAGATTTTGATTAGAGTGGGAATTTATGAATTGGGACATCAGTCTGTTCATGTTCATTTTATTTTCGAGTTAATTGTTTTGTTCGTCGTCTCAGCCACATGACACCCACTGCTGGGTAAAGGCCTCCCCCACGGATTATTTGGGGGGGTTTGCCATAATCGCCACGCTTGGCAACCGGCTTGGCGATCGCAGTATTGCCAGGATTTTCAAAGACGCTGCTGCCTGTCTTCTGAAGGCTGTATTCCCTTAGTCGTCTTTTACGACACCCACGGGATGAGAAGGGGTAGTGCTATTCTAGGCCGGCACTACATGACTAATGTTTTGTTATAGTTTTTTTTTTTGTATTATAACTAAGTTGTTTCATCTATTAGCCGGGCTAAATTAATAATACCCTGCCACGTTACCTGGAAAATTGAATTATTCAACTAAAGCCTTGACAGGAAGTTAATTTGACAAGAAGGAACTCTTAGCCTATTGTAAATACAAATAGAATCGCTCTCTATCTTGACAATTACGTAATTATTTTAGTTGCCTAATAAGAGTCATCTTTCGTGTTCTGTATTTATTTTCATCTCATTAAACACTCATTTTTATCAATATTAACTAGCAGCCGCCCGCGATTTCACCCGCGTGTTTCCCGTTCCCATAGGAATATCGGGATAGAAATTATCCTTTAAACTCTCCGTCCTTTCAACTAACTCTGTGGCAAAAATTATGTCGATTAGTTGCTTAATTAGGATGGGATGAAGGAAGGACAAACAAACAAACTTTCGCATTTATAATATAGTTAGGATTAGGATGTAATTATGAAATTAGGTTATTTATTATCATTATGCAGCACAATCGTAGCAAAGAGTTGGAAAAACCACTCTGTTGATCACCACGTCTTCCATCCAGGGTTGTATTGTTTGAGACCACTCCATGATAGGGTCACGTGTGACATCAGGGTTGTACTGGAAATTAAAATAAAATATATTAAGGATATTTTAACTAATAATACTTAAAAGTATGGATCTAAAAATCGCTTAATTGTATGAAAAAAGTTTGGCTTTCGGTCATTGATCGATAGTTCGCTTTTTTATGCTTTTGTGTTAAATAATGTGCATAAAAAATTATATTTCAGGAGAGGGCACATATTGTGACTCCCTTGCTAAAATATTACTTCAAGTCAAGATAAAATGTTGATAAAAACTTCAATTCTATTATTTGATGTCCTATCTTTATTTACCAAAATCATCGGCATAGGAAAATATCATTTCTTCAAGCTCTCCAGGTTACAGAGTTCACAAATGTAAATAAGGAAGAGCGTCGAACCAAGTACACTACCATGTGGACACCAAATAGAACTCTTTTCTCATCAAATAGTTAGTCATCAATTTTAACTTCATGAGTTCTATCATGAAGATACATTTTGAAAAAAGATAAAGTCGAACCACGAATTCCGATTGTCTCAAATTTATGCACAAGGATGGGGCAGATACAGTATCAAAGGCTTTCTTTAGGTATAAAAAGACTACAAGGCTTTTTTAATTCTGAAAGAATTGATTAGGTACAAAAAGGAAAAAGAAATATCGCTTTCGTTGGTGAATAAAAGAACTGCGCATACGCATTTTACTTACCAAAGCGCCAAGCATATCGCTGTATTCGTCGCGTGGAACATAATCTATCCTAGTCCGTGGTGCGGCAGGTCTAGGTATAGTTACAGTTATATATGTTTCATTTAAATTCATAAATGTGACTACCTGAAATTAACATTATAAAGATGAATAACATTTGAAACATCAGTTATTGTATTATAAGTTATCCCTATCGATCAGGGACCCTGGAAAAATGCCGAAATAGAGATAACTCTCAATCAATATGAACTCAAATACTTAAGTAATTAATAAAAAGCATATCCATTATGTTTCTCCTAATCCATTCAGAAGAAAAGCCAGTGCTTTAGCAGTGGTAATGTTAAAAATGGTCGGATGATGATGATGATGATACATATGTTTTTATTTTTGTTGTAGAGCCACGATGAGTTAAAGACCCACGAGCACAGAACATAGAAAGTCTAACCACAGCCGGTTGCAGATTTTTTTTACGTTAAAGGTACTTTTGCTTTTACATGGTTTATGATTTTAGTATAAGAACTCACCGCGAAGTTCACAGCAACCAATTCGTGCATAACACTAGCTGTGTAGTGTCTCCGCTTGTCATCGATGTCAGCAACCACATCGAATCCAACTACAAGGTTATGCAGACGCAACTGGCTTTCCAAGCTGGCTACGGCCGACCCCAAATTGGCGTCCCATGACCACCTCTAAACAGAAACAATCGAAAGTAAGATGTCAATTTTATTGTTCTAGGTAAACATCGGTATGAAAGCATTCGTTTTCCCAGGGGATGAAAGTAACGAAACGTCTAAAGCTAAAACCAAACTGAAAACGTTACATACATCTATGTCAGCAATTCCACATTTAACAACTAATATCAAAAGAAATCTGTCTTTTTTAGCACAAAGTAAAAAGAGGAGATGCAATGTAAAACCAAGTTCCGACAAGTAACGGTAAGTACTGCTCCGATAGGACTGACCTTCACGCTGATGCTGTCGCTCGGTCAGCTCACGCTTTTTTGTCAGTCATAAACAACCTAAAGCAGTTCTAAACCGAATAACCGAACAAGGCCAACTCAGCGTCAGATCATGTCATTTCTAAAAAAAAAATGTAAACCAAACAAGAAAATACCCTTGTGGGTGATAATCCAATCGGAGCAGTGTCTTGTCGACACTTAGTTTTACACTCGAGATGATGATGATACCTGTTGAACACTACTGGTGAGCACATCTACTCGTTCAATTGTATACACGAAGCCTCTTTTATACGTGACGACCCCCGTAATGTTACGGTTGATGAGGAAGAAACTGAAATACAGATAAAGATAGAGGTTGTTTTTTGCACACAACGGGAAAACGTATCCTATTATAACATACGTAATGACGATAAAAGTAATGATAAGGCTGAAGGCCGAATCACGTTCCTCCCGGAATCTTTTGACACTGAAGAACCCGGCTATCTTATCTCTTACCTGCCGGAACACAACAATGTTGAAAACATTGTTGTTATGGCTACAGACAGACTTAGATAAGTGACGGTGCAGTACAGAGCTTGTCTAAGGCCTAAGGCTGATTTTGATGAAACATTACCTTAGATCTTCGGTGAAATCAGGAATTTTTAATCTGCCCCACCCATTGTTTTCTATATCATGAACAGTTTCTTCGACAACCTTCAGCATGTATGTTGCGTGTTGACGAAACCTTACATTGTTTACTGAAATTATTTAATAATTTAGCACGAAATACATTAGTTCTACATTACAAAAAAAGATTTTTAACAATAAAATCTGTTACTTACATAAAAAGCTTTCATTTACCTTTGTCATAAGCACAACCAATACAAACATTAGAAAGTTGCAAGATTTTATTCTACACTGAACCGACCATGAATAATGTTGGCGGGTCATACACATTTATCTACATTTTAGCTTATGACTAAAATACTTACCTAGTTGATTATATGCTGGTTCTACACATAATGCAAAGAAAATATATAACATTAGTTTCATCCTGATGCACGTAAGTAATAAAGTTCAATAATGGAAAATAACTAAATACAAGAAATAAAAGAATACTTACTAAAAGAATTCATAACCCGTGTGATAGTATCTAATTTCGATTAGATGGAAGATAATTTCAACTAGGGGTACTAGCACGTATCCACCACGAAAATCACCAACTAAAAACAGGACACCGCCGCTCTTTAAACACTTCTGTGATGTCGTGTGAGACGGGTCGTTACGTTCCCTAAAATATGGTTGAGCGAAGCGCCATTGGTTCATGCGTCATGCTCGTGAACGGGTGCCGCCCGCGGAAATGGGTCTACTTCAGTCTGCTTGTCTTAACGTTGTGCTTAGAGCTTAAATATTTTCACCTAAATTAAATTACTGTTAACCTGTATGTACGTCACAACTTGCAGTACAGTAACCTTGTAATGCGAGAAATTTTATAATGTAAATCCTTCCTTGCGAGTTGAAAATTGTTTACGGTTAGGATAACCATAAATTGTAATATTATAATTAGTATTTTCTTTTTGTGATATAAATTGACCTTACTGATATGTTTAGGTCACTTTTCAATTTGACGACTCTGTATGAAATAAAACAGGGAGAAAAAAATAGCCCTTGACGAGTTTCTTGTCGGTTCTTCTCGTTACAAGGTCTCCCGCCGTAGGGTTTGTGAACCGATGGCGTAATAGCTTCTTTGACGTTCATGTGCTTGTAAAAGCCTAGACTTAATAAATTATATTGAATTGAATATTGAATTGATGTGGTTGAATTGGTATGACCTTGGTTACTACACCGGTTCGTTAGCAATAAATTAGATTATCTGACAATACATGACGAAGTGTGGCAAATCCACAACATCTTATGATTGTCCATGCATTCGAGGATCTCTTTGGGGCAGTGGTTAGCATTCAGCTTGCGATAATGGCGAGAAGAAATTTCACATGGCAAATCATAAGGAAGTTCTTTGTCGCACCAGTGGAGACATTAAAATTGGTTTATGATGATAAAGATGTTGCAGCGGTAACTGTCTAATTCTCTCCCTAATAGAAGAGTGTGAGTATCCCATGACTTAACAGCCAATCACACCATGATAGTCTATGCTACAATTCCGACACGGACTTGCCCAAACTGTTACCTTGTTGAGCTCTTACAAACCTTACGACCTCTTGCTGAAGTTCTGTACTAACTACCAAAAACATCATTGGGCCCATGTCAGCTAGCAAGGAATTAACCTACTTATTCTAAAGACTAGCTCTCTTCTATATTTCAGATTCTGTATCCTCCATGCGTAACGATATCTAAAAAGACATATTCCAAATACATGAGCGAGAAATATAAAAAGAAAATAGGTATGTAGAACCCTTCGATACCAAAACCATTCACACTTTACACTTCCCTAACTTTTGATAAGATAAATCTGTCTCCTTTCTACCAAAGTTAAATAATAATCAATCTTAATAAGTACTACTTACAACAATGTATTGAATTACGTCAATTAATTATCGAGGTTGATACGATCTAATCGGTTATTCAGTTTCAGTTCAAAATGCTATTCTTTCATTGCTGTTTTATCAAAATCCAACGAAGATGTTATTGATTATATTTTCATTTTTTATATTTTTAATTGAACCTACTCTACAAGTAAATTTATGTAAGTATGCTTCTTGATTTTAATTTAAAGATTTAATATAAAACGCATTTCGATTAATCGTTTTAAATTTTGTTTGACGACCTGTTTGGCGCAGGGGTACTAACCCCACCTTCTGCGCCAGAGGTCCCGGGTTCGATCCCCGGACAAGACAAATATTTGTGTGCATGAACATGTCTATTTGTCTTGGTCTGGGTGTTAAATATGTATATTATGTATGTATTTACAAAAAAAAAGTATATAAGTATGTTTATCCGTTATCTAGTATCCATAACACAAGTTCTTCATGATACTTAACGTGGGCTAGATAATTGGTGTGATTGTATGGAAATATTTATTTATTTATTTAAATAATTATATTATTGTAGTTAATTGTTTATTCAGGAATTGAACATATAGTTGGTCGGGTAAATAGTTTCCTAGTAGGTACCTATAGCAATCCATCGAATCAATCCAGTCCACTGTTGGGCTGGATTAGATATATCGTTCACATATTTCCAGAGTTTTAAAAGATTTCATTCCAGTCACTGGACTATGAACCAGCACTGGGGCTTACCGCCATCTCTTAGCGCAGTATTGTTTCAATCTTACCATGGTATTTGATACTACAAACCTCATAAAGTAAGCTTGTTTTTTGCCGGAAGTTTTGTGACGTCTTCGCTCAATCATCGCCTCCAAAGTTTTAAGTGTGTCAAAATATGACAACTTCAATAAAAACAAAATACAAACAAAACGTTCTTATGACATGGTTTCTAATCGATGATGGTAGGCCCACTGGAATGTACCCATTCCAGTGCTGGTTCATATTATTCCAGTAGCATTCCAGCACTGGCTTCGATCGTTAACTAGTTTTCTTATTTATTTTAGCAAACAGGGTACGATTATTAAATGGCGATGAATATTGTACTAAACTTTTCCAAGAAACTTTCTTTGAGATCGAAAAAAGAGGCTTCTGCAACTTAAAACTGGTGGACTTTGATCAAACCTTGAAGTAAGTTCCCAACACGATGTTCTAAAATAGTCCGGGAGGTAGCGTTGCAAATGGGAAAGTTATAGTATGCCGGTTGATATTGACATCAGTCGTTGATCTTATATGACTCATGAGTGATCCGATCATCAGCTGCTCAAGTAGCGATGGGTGTGGGTGAGGTCACGAAAGACGTAAAAAAAATATAAAAAGTAATAGTATGCCGAATAATTTTTTTTTCAGGGATAGTTTTGATCGTACCGAGCAGAAAAAACATCGTCAGCTGCATCGTGGAGGGGGGGATATGCGTCCGCTGCTCGCATGAACTTGTAAAAAAACACCTTAATTAAAGTGATAGTACGCCGGATGAAATTTAACTGGGTGATTATTTAAAAAAATTCAAAGTATAAAAACGATAATCAGCTGCGTGGGTAGCGGTGGAAAGACCGTCAGCTGACGCAATAAAGATTAAAAATATTGGAGCATTGCCCTTTAGTACGGCCAGTTTCGGTTGTGCTCTTCGAACGAACGGACGCACTACCCTAATATGTCGGCCATTCAACCGTTTTGTGTATTCTGTGGCAAAAAAAAAGAAACATTAATATCTTTTTCTGAAAAAACTGTACAAAAATGTACCTCTATATTGGAGATTCGTGAGAAAAATAATTTATCTTTAAGAAGCGTTAAGGTACCGTCAAAATCGAACGATTTTCAAAAATATCATGCGAAATGTTATCGACAATTCACAGGTTTACCGCCAAAATACAGAATAGCTGTTGAAACTGCATCAACATCTGCGGCGTCAAGGTACGTTATATTTCATTATTTTTTCATAGTTTCGTATATGCGAGCGTTTAGTACTATTACAAATATACCCAATTGTAAATTAGACGAGGTATTCATAACGATCGAAGAATTTGTTTGTCGCGTATACGGTTTCAAATGTATAAACGATATCAACACTACACGAGTTGCGACATTCCTTCAAAACTATCAAATTATTGAAAACTGACAATTTGCTGAACTGGAAAAAACGCATCGACGGGGCAATCTTTCCACCATGCCATTCCGAACTACGCCAGCATTTGCTTCGCAGGTCGTATATTGCGCAACTTTGGAGTCGTGCTCATTACCAAGACCCAACCGAATTATCTCCTACTGACTGGGGATGGGAAGAAAGAGAAGGGAAATATCGATTCAAATGGTTCGAAGGCGATCAGGTACCGCCATCGATAACAAGTATAACCGACAGCAGCGAAAATATTGCCGGTATGGATTTTTTGTCGGTGACACTTTATTTATGTGTGTATATTTTTGGTAGCTTAATTTTTATGGATAAAATGATCATTTACAGATGATGGTGGAGAGGATCGAGCTACGGACATTGAACAGGCTGAAGAACAGAACATAGCATAGGACAGTTCGGATGATGATGCCTCAGAGAGTGAATATGATAGCGATAGTACCATCGATGATGAATAATTTCGGCAAACTTACAGATTCTGTACTTCCATACGTTTATATTTTGTAGATTATTTCCATTTTACTGTACATTATTCCATATTCTGCATTTCTTTCATGTATATACAATAAAACAAGACAAAAACATAAAATATTTTCGTACCATATTGTTTTACATATGTTATATACTTCCTGAAATTATGGGCTCACGCAGCTCTAGAAACTATATCGAAATATGTGATTGAAAAAAACAGCGTAGTATAGCAATGCTCGAATATTTCTAATCTGTATTGCGTCAGCTGACGGTCTTTCCACCGCTACCCACGCAGCTGATTATTGTTTTTGTACTTTGAATTATTTAAAAAATCACCCAGTTCAATTTCATCCGGTGTACTATCACTTTAATTAAGATGTTTTTTTTACAAGTTCATGCAAGCCCCCTCCAAGATGCAGCTGACGATGTTTTTTCAGCTCGGTACGATCAAAACTATCCCTGACAAAAATTTCAGTTGGCATACTATTACATTTTTTTTTTACGACTTTCGTGACCTCTTACACCCACACCCACCGAGGGTGCGCCAGCTGGCCCTTGATTCGATTATTAGTCGTCCGAGATCTATTGAAAAAGATTATCCTCGATCGGCATAAAATCACTACTTAAAATGCAACGCTACCTCCCGGACTAAAACGTAAGACTAACCGCCTTGGTGACACATTAATTTTATTTCCATCATCTTCTATCTATCTATAAACAAAAGAAAAAAGACTTTGTGTTCTGTGCTATAAACTAATAAAACAATACCGTGACTGACTGACATACAACACACGGGCTAAACGGCTTATTAAGCTGAAATTTTGCATCCAGGATATGAACTGTCGCTTCCATATTTTTATGAAGCTACAAACGGTTTCTAGTAAAAACTGTTTTTTTAGCCGCAAAGGTAGGTAGAAATTACTTATTTTCCTTACTCCTGCAACTCCACCATGGCAATCGATTCTGTGATCGTTAAATTTTTACCGCTTAAAAAGGAAAACAAGTTATTAACAGTCTTACAGTACGACATAAAAGAGTAGAAAACGGATTTTTGAGGAACTACTTAATTAACTACCAACTTCAATGTAAGGCAACATGACGACTGCCATGATGGTAATTCTGCTGTCAAATCTTTAGCGTCTTCATAATAAATAGTTATTTTTATGCGAAAATAGTGAAATATTTGCTAGATGGTTGCAAAATTATTGACTAGTGGCACCCCATTATTTTCTACTCTTTTGTGTCGGACTGTATATCGAATTAATACGTTTCAGTGAGTCTCTGTACAACTGGCACGTCGTCGGGACCGTCTATTACACCCACGGTTTCGTGGTGTCCATCGATAGAATCGCGCTTACACAAGTACGAAGTAGCGCATCTCATTCGCAAGCTGGAATTACTTCTGCATCCTTTTCGGCCAATATCAACATGTTCAATGTAAGAGTTGGATATGACGTCACAGCAGTTCTAGTCAATGGAGGCACCCATAGGTTTACAGGGATCTTCACTCATAGTACGATTCAACAGACTATAACGGTGAGTATCAAAAAAACTTTTTATAAAAAAATGAAAACCGACTTCAAAAAACTAAAAAGCAAAAAATAAACCTTTTGGAGTCGGTGCCAGCCAAGGCATTCTTCTTTGCGGTGCTACTATTTTATTTTTCTTGCCTCAAAGATTAATTTTTTGCTTTTTAGTTTTTTGAAGTCGGTTTTCATCTTTTTATAAAACGTTTTTATTTCACAATTTTTAAAGGTAGAAGAGGTCCTGTGCCTACGCTGATAACCTTATGACAACTCCTCATCACCTTTTACAAAATGCTGCTTTTCCCGGTGCAGGGACGTTACTTATTGAGGAGTTCTCCCGATACTTCATCATCAGGTGCACTTCATCACATGCATTGAGTCGAGCATAAATTGCTTATGAACTACATTAAAGGAATCGTATAGCTGCCGTGAAATGCTAAGTATTTAATAGTTCCGATGACCATTTGTGGTCTTCATCATGAATTCCCTGGATTTCGCCAGGATCCCATCATCAGATCCTGACATGATGACAATGGGACCACATGTGAAGATTACCCTTTCGAACAAAAAAAGAATTACTCAAATCGGTCCATCCGAGCAATGGAGTAACATACATAAAAAAAAAAAGATTCCTTCGAATTGAGAACCTCCTTCTTTTTTTTGAAGTCGGTTAAAAATATCTTCCTTTAGCACTGTCAATGATACAGCTGCCTGCCCATAAATTATTATGTTATAGAAAATTCATAGATACCCAGGGTCCCAGAAAGGGGACAGAGACTCTGAACCACCACTTTTCTCTCACAACAATTATTATTATTATTATTATTATTATAATTGTTGTTCTATCCTGATACGATTCCTAAGTAAGTATATGTGACGATACGATAAGTATATGTGACGATAATTATCGTCACATCCTTATCAACAATTATTATTATTATTATTATATCATTTATTTCAGACAACTACAGTCCATAGGGTTAGTAACAGTGATCTTAAAACTATGTTAGTTACATAAAAGATGATAAATCAGAATATAAATATTCATCGACCTACATGTTTAACATGCAAGTCGATGAACCTGTGATACAGCGCCGAGTCCAACCTCTCGGCAATCATCATCAGAATTTGGTTGCTACTCCCCCGCACTCGCTGCATTATTGACGCTATTTTCTTGCGTATGATTGCGAAAAAGTCTTCTATCTGTGCATCGGCAAACATACCTGAGGCACTGCAGTGGCGTGGGAGCTTCAACAAAGCCCTGAGAATATTATTATATTGAACTCTAACGGCGTTATATGATTTTTTCGTGTAAGAGTTCCAAAGGCCACTGGTATAAAAGCTTTGGCAATATGCCTTAAAAAAGCCGATGGAACTTGTGTGCTATCATGTTGCCACGAATTGATAACGCCCTTTTTTCTCTTTGGATATCAAGGTCATCTTTCAAGTCCTCCGAGAGGATATGGCCAAGATACTTGAACTGAGCAACACGATCCAAGGCTACTCCGTTCAAGGTTATGGACGGTACTGAACAAGGTTTTCTATTATTTCCCGTAAAGACCATAAGTTGGCTCTTTTTGCTATTGTACCTTAGACCGTGTTGCTCAGCATACTCTTCACAAATACGCAAAAGCGTCCTCAATCCGCTGATTGAGGGGCTCAGCAGTACCATGTCATCTGCATAGCTTATATTATTTACACTAACATTGTCAATACGGCATCCGACATATGTGCTGCTGAGCCGCTCAATCAGCTGATTGACATATAGACAAAATAATCTTGGTGATGTAAGACCACCTTGCCTTACACCGCAGCTCAATGTATACTCGTCAGAGAAGTCATTACCCCACTTTACGACATTCCTCTGATTTTTGTACCAATAAGAAAAAGTATCTATCACTTCTGCCGACATTCCTACCTGCTGCAGCTTAGTCCAAAGTGTATTGTAAGATACTAGATCAAATGCTCGCGAAAGATCTAGAAAGCATGCATAGACAGGTGTTCTTCTCTTAACATAATAACCCACTGTATGTTTGAGGGTGAGAATAGCACTCTCAGTAGATAAACCTTCTCTGAACCCGAATTGGGCGTCATGTAAATTAATGTATTTACTAAGATGAGCATCCAAAACTCTGTCCAAAACCTTTGCAAATATAGTCGCCAGTGAAATGGGTCTATAGTTTGATTTGTCACTTATATCACCAGTTGAGTCTTTGACAAGAGGCACTACCACGGTCTTCATTAAATCTGGTGGCAAATATGAATGTCTGACACAAAAAGTATAAAGCATCGAGAGCAACCTGTGGATGTGAGGACCAGCATATTTTAAATGCTCTATACTTAACCCATCATGTCCGGGCGATTTACCCCTGCTCATGTTGGCGATGGCATATTATTCTCTCATAATCATTCTTTATACGTCTCCTTTTATTCTTGCCACTTTGGGCCCCTGCTATAATTTGGCATCACTGATTTGATCAGTGAAATGAATGATCTTCTTAGTTGTCCACTAGGCCCAACTATCCATAATAATAAGCACCTCTTACGATCTCTTGGGCAACTACCTAGTTCGTACGTACGTAATTTTACTTGTACCTACTTCTGAGTGATTACGTATTTTCGTGTCGATAAAATTCATAGTTGGCTTACTTATAAGTAGGTATTGCCGTTGCTTGCCTCCCATTTTCCATGCTCTCTAAAATCTGAACATTTTCATTTCACCAGTGCTTGTTGTTTTTCAGCTTACGAAAGATCTAAGCACAGGAGAAATGATTGCAGTGCCAACAACGAACTCTGTGGCTGGTGGAAGTGGTGTGAGGATGGTTTATATGCCAGAAAGTACCGTTAGTGAAGTGTTATCAAGACGCGTAAGTGGAACTGACTTTTACCTTAATTATTAACGTATTATAGAACATAAGTAAAACACCTGGATACTGCTTACAAACTCCTTTCTTAACTCTTGTTTCTGTACATCATCACAATGTAATACAACTATTTTAACCGAGAAGACGGTAAGGTTAGCTTTCATATTTTTTGTTGGGAAATGACAACTGTCAAAGGCCTACCGGTGTTGCCACGTTCGAGTAATCTAATATTATTAAATGGCAAGTATAAACAATAAGTATCATTCCATTCATGAAATTTATAATTGTTAACAAACGTAAGTGTAGTAAAGTAAGACGTGTGGCTGATCCGCTATACACAGGGTATAGTATGGACATGTATAGCCTATCCATACATGTCCTTCTCCAATCTGAGTTAGAGAAATAAAAATAGAGGCGATCGTCATCAAGCCCCCACTGTCGTGTTCGATGCAAAAGGGCCAAGAGGAGCAGATCCCATTGAGAACGAAGTATCTAAACCAAAAAGATCGTTTGTTTCACTTTGCGCATAACTTTGGTGAGAATCCAAGTACGTATGTACACGAGAAAAGAAACTCTTTTCGCTTTATTTCAACTTTCAACAGTTTAATTCACTTTTGGAACTAGGCAGCTAAGGTGATATTAACTAAGCAGCTAAGCTAACAATCTCTTCTTCCTTTTTCAGTTTTTGGCTTCAAGCACATACGACAATCTCAGATTATGGACAAACAATATAATAATACCCATTATGCTTGAAAAAGCAGCAATTGTAGAGTTCCCGGATTACTGCTTACATTGTTAACAATGCGTCTGCGTGTTATTATATTAAATCTTCGCTGTAACAATAATCTTATCAAATATATTGTCATGATACTACAAGAGTAGATGACTTACCTGTTTCAAATAAATTGTTAAATTATATATCTATGCGTTTTATTCTACAGGTTCCATGCTTCTACTCTCCCCTTTCCTCACTTACAACTCGATACCCCAAAAATACTTTAAAATGTGGGGTGGGGTAAGGCTAACATAGTTGGATCCCTCTCTCTCAGTATAGATTGTATTTTATTGCTAAATCGTTTGTTCTACTTTTGATCTAAAGATGACACTGTTAGAAAGAAATGATAAACTTTCATATAAATTTATAATAATAAACAAAATAGTTTTTATGTTACCAAGTCTCTCTGTTACAAAGCAATACGATTCTAATTTTGACAAAAACTTTTTTCTAGTGATTTGGGTACCTAAGACTAACATAAAAACGTAATCAGAGGTAAAGAACCATTTTATAGTGCCATTGATAAGATTATCAAAAATTTGTACTTTTCAATTTTTATTATGAACGACGGTAGCTCTCTTAGCCTTCATCATACCTGATGTTAAGTATTGATAAGGCTGAAGATGGAAGCGAGCCTCTCCCGGAATCCTCAGCCACTGAGGAACTGGCTATCTTAACTCTAACTGCCGGAATACAACAATGCTGAAAACATTGTTGTTATGGCGTCAGGCTTATATAAGATGGTGGTAGCTAGCCAGGCGGACTTACAACAAGTCCTACCACCAACCAGACCGATTATAATATGTACCCCCGCTGGAAATCGAACCAGGGACCCCCTGGGTCTGATACCGGTGGTTGTTACAACTAGACTACAGAGGCGGTTAAATAGATGTTAATAATTAGACAGAGTTAAGGGTAAATCGAAGAAATTTTTATTGAATCATCATAATATTATTGCAAAAGTAACATGATTAAATTAATATGTCATTCATATCATAACTATCGTAGACTCAGGCTACTATTGTTCGTGGAATTTTATATGCCAAAGAGGCCCTAAGCTGTGAGCTGACATTTCACCTTTTTTTACTTTATCAACAGCTTCCAGCAATTGTTCTTTGGTATACGAAGCTGTCATATCGGACTATGTTGCATGCCTCTGTAACGATTGTAACGAATAAAAATACTTACTTAATGGATATTGTAGGAATAAAAAGAAAATCGTTATAACGATGCCTTTATGAAAATATTTAACACATCTAACTTGGGGGAAGACTAACATACGACAGACTTGAACCGAAAAAACGACGACACAACTAAATACAAACTATTGTACATTTATTTTATACACACTTTTTAAAACTTTATGCCGTCATGTTGGAAAAACTGACAAGTATCAGCGACATCGACATAGAGAACTAGTATAAAAAAATCCGAACACAGTAAAACATAATTTAATTAAGTTTATGCTGTATGGTATAGTGTACTAAGCCCGTTTGAAACATTAAAAAACAAACTGTCAATTTAAAAAACATTGTCAATGTCAGTCTTGAAGTTTTGTTTGGTTCGTTTTGGGGAAAAACAAACTGCAGCACTGGTGCTGAAAGAGCGAAAAGTTCAATTAGATCTGCTGCTGTATTGTTGCCATCAAGTTTTTCTTTACCGTGTCTGTTCTGTTCCGGCTATGTCTATTTTTTCAAATAAAAATGTCTGATGAAACCCGGGAACAACGGCAAGATAACGAATTAGCGGCATTACAGGTTAGTTTATTACATTTTTTATGTGTTTCCATCTGAATTTATTGTTATTTAATAAATATTTGTAGATACTTTATTTGGTTTGAATTAGCTAAATATTTGATTACATTCTCATACAAGGACCTTTATTCTTAATTTAATATTTTAGTATAATTGCAACTATTATTAGTAATTAAAATCTCCTATTTGGTTTCATCATACTCTAAATTCTATGTGAAACATACTTACATTATCTTTAATTTAGTTCGAGTTTCATTTGTGTATTCATAATAGCTGTGTAAGCAGTATAGAAATCTGTGATTTTTACTACACAAGTTTGACACCAAGTGTATATAAAATATATACTTGGTGACAAACTTTTTAACAGTTTCAAATTGATTAACGTAATCGTAAGGCTGGTAGGAGTTGTTTGACTAGCTGAAGTACAGTTGCAAACTGGGATAGTTGAGCCACTTGCCACTGTTCATATTTTGACCGTGCAATGTCACATCAGGTTGCTGTGATCACATTTCAGTATCAAAAAATGGCGGCACCACCAAAATTCCCAAAATCAATTATTTTGTAAAAATATGAAAGTATTTGATCATGGTTGGTTCTAATTTTACTTCTTGGGAGTATTTAATTTACTCTTTGTTTGTAATTATTAATACAGTAGCAGCTACCAATTATTGTGTCTTATTTTCCAGGCAATTTATGGTGATGATGTAGTTGATAACCGCGGAGACTTGGTGTGGAAGATATGGAGACCCTTGGATATCCTCCTAACGTTGCACCCGTCACACAACTCTGATGTAAAGGGAGATCATTGCTTTCTCACTTTACATATAAAATGTTGCCCTTTGTATCCTGACAGGTAAAGTCTTGTCTTAAATAAAATCTGCTTTTGTATAATTAAATAAATTTTCATGTAACACATTAAACTCTCAGGGCCTGAGTTATGTGACACAGTAAATATTCAATTGTTCTCTGGACAGCGGTGTCCTGATAGCAAATGACGATTTACTGGAAAATACTATGTTTAACAAAAATGTTTACTATTTAGAATACTCAAAAAAGTGTTAATGCAAACAAGTAGTTAATAAAACATTAGATTGATGATCAGTATGTTTTTGGGTCCTGGGGTATCTGTACTGCAAAATTTCATCCAAACTCATCCATATATGAGTGATTGAGTAACAAACAAACTTATAACTTATAAACAATCATTGACTTGCCAGATTCAAGAAATAAGATATTTTATAAAATACAAAATTGTAGGTTGAGCTAGAAGGAGAACTTAACCCGGTGAGGATGTGGTGGAAATAGTTATGTGGAGGATGTGGAGGGTATATTTGACCTTGTGTTATATTGCATTTTACGAGTAAATCTACATTTTTAAACAAAAAATTGGAGATGATTATACTCTTCTTATCGAGTGAGGATTATTGGCCACCTCTGGTGTCAGAGTTTATCAAGCCGCCTATAAGGCCTCTGACTTGGCTTAACAACTGTAATCAAATGACAATAGCCGGCCAATGATTATATTAGCTGCGCTATATTTTATGGATTTTGATAAAAAAAACAGACTTCATAGTAGGTACAACATATTTTTATTATATTTTTTTAAGCAAAGACCTAAACTAATCAATTTTTACAAGATGAAAAAACAAAAAATAAATCCAACTTTTTACTGCAACTGTATACATTTAGAGATTAATCAGTTTCATTTACAGTTTAATCATCTAATGCAGGACATTTTGGGCCCTTTTTTGACTATGTGCACGTCTGATTCGCGTCACAGGCACGGCTGCCTGTTTGGCGGTGTTCGGCGTGCCATTAGTAACAGCTACTGAGACATTCAAAATTATTCAGCAATGGGAAAAAAAACTACTTGCACTCAATTAAGAATTGACAGGGTCAAATTGACCCCTCCACGTCCTCGCCCGCCTGGTTAATATAAAACATAATTATTCTTCATGTGTATGGGTTATTATTTCAATATTATTAATGGTGGCTTTTCACATTCTGTGTATGGTAATTTTAAAACTCTATTAATTTTAGACCACCAAAAATATCAATTGAAAAACACAAAGGGCTGTCAACAGAAAATTGTACTAAGTTATTGACAGAACTGGAGACACTGGCAACTGTCTTATCCGGAGAAGTTGTAATCTTCGAATTAGCCCAACATGTTCAGGTAATGAATTAACCAGTTGTTCGCCATGTCACCTTAAGCAAGTAACTTGCAGGTAACTTTTGACAATGAGGCGTTCGCTAGACATCTTATGCAGGTGCCGGCGCGTACTTTATATAAATGATAGGTTATATGATGTTTTTCTAAAATATCATTTTATAAAAAAAAAAATATAATTTATGTATAGTCTCCATACAAGTTTCTCGAGAAATCGCAGTTTCGCGGCACCACGCCGCGTTCAACCGTGGCCAACAGGTGGTCGCAATTGTGTCTCGCGTGGATCTACATTCCGACATTTAAAGGGTTAAATATAACATTGATGACGTCTCAATAAAATTCATTTGCCTAAACAAAATTATTTAATTACTGAAACAAATTTACATAATGTGCTATGATATCTTTACAGTTTAATATATGATATATCAATATAAAAATATTAAAATGGTGTTTTCAGAAATCTATTCTCATCATTGTTTTTTTTTTCAAATACAATACTTTTTCTTTTATTTTTTTATTTCACTATTATGCCGTTAATGTCAAACTTTTAAGTTCTTTTTGTGATTTTCATTTAGATTAAATGGTGAATTCGTAAATTATATCATACTAATGGACTTGTGATAAAAGATGAGTGTTCCTTATCTGTCTGTTATCAATACCTTTTTAACTTAACACATTTGCATATACAATACAAACATGACATCATACTTAAATCAACAGATATCAGTATAACTAATATTGAATAAGTAATTGATGTGTCTAAAGCTTTGAAGAAGCAAAATCTAAATATGGAATTGGTATCAAATTATTAACAATTTTAAAAACCTAAATTGCTTTGTTCTCTAATTTTTTATGAACAACGGGTATACTCTTAGCCTTCATCATACCTGGTGCCATGTTTGATTTAACATATAGCAAATCCCAACTATTATAGTTATTATAATAATTTACTCGCGGCCGCCTGTGGTTTCACACGCTCGGTTCCCGTTCCCGTGGGAATATCGGGATAAGTTTAGTCCAGCAATTAAGTTTTAATCCAGGATATCTACTATCTGTATGCCAAAATTCATCCAAATCGGTTCAGACGTTTATGCGTGAAAGAGTTACAAACATTCTTACAAAGAAGATCATTCAGGCTCCATACATTTTCGGGCTCTTTTCCAAAAGTGCCGGCCAGCAAAAAAAAGTTACTTATGGTAAGAACTAGTCGTTTGGAGCAATAATTGATATGGCACGAAAGTTGTAGGATTACCTACTCTAAGTATACAAGTTCAAAGATTCGTATTTTTTTATACATTTATGGTTTTTTGAAAGTATAAAGAAAAGTAATCTGAAGCATTTTTATGATGCACTGAGGTAATTATGTGTTCGAATAACATATCTAACAATATCCCTGTAAGAAATATAAAAATTACTTACGTAAAAAGTTTTTTTTTCTAATCAGTATCTATGTATGTATAAAAATGATTAGATCATTAGTTTCAGCAATATAAATAAATATTTTGAATTTTTCGCATTTTAGAAATAAAGGAATGTATGAAAATTCTTTGAACTTGTATACCGTGACTAAGAGTAATCCTACAACTTTCAACTATTGCTCCAAATGACAAGTTCTTACAATAAGTACCATTTTTTTGATGGCCGGCACTTTTGGAAAATAGCTCAAAGAGAATGATCTCCTTTCGCATTTAAAATATTAGTAGGATTGTACAGTCAACAGCACGCATGGCTTTGCACTTTCACCTTGAGAGCGCCCTTACGTCCCTCGTAATAACGGCGGTTTTCGTAGTGCAAATGTAAAGACGTACGTGCTGTCGGCTGTACCAAGATTATGCTATGGAGTAAACTATGTCTTATCTTGTCATTCCAGCAATTCCTCTATGATCATTATAAGCCTACATTATCCTGTTATGAAGAAATGAATGTAAGGAAACAACTTAAGCTTCAAGACTTACAGAGCAAGGAGAATGAGGAGGTAAAAACAATAATAAATTAAATAAATATTAGACATCACATCCTAATCCTAAGTAATACATATATTTTTTGACCGCCTCTGTGGTCTAGTGGTACATCCACCAGTATCAGACCTAGGGGTCACGGGTTCGATTCCCAGCGGTGGTACATATTGTATTCGGTTTGGTTGGTGGTGGGACTTATTCTAAGTCCGTCTGGCTAGCTACCACCATCTTATCTAAGTCTGAATAACAACAATAAATTTTCAGCATTGTTGTGTTCCGGCAGTTAGAGATAAGGTAGCCAGTTCCTCAATGATTGAGGATTCCGGGAGAGGCTCGCTTCCATCTTCAGCCTTATCAATACTTAACATCAGGTACGATGAAAGCTAAGAGTCTCCCCGTCTCATAATATATATATATACTAGCTGTGCCCCGGGGCTTCGCTCCCGTGGAATTTCGGGATAAAAAATAGATAGTAGCCGATTCTCAGACCTACTCAATACGCTCACAAAATTTCATGAGAATCGGTCAAGCCGTTTCGGAGGAGTATGGGAACGAAACCTGACACTAGAATTTTATATATTAGATAAAATTTTATATATTTGACGACCTGTTTGGCGCAGGGGTACTAAGCCCGCCTTCTGCGCCAGAGGTCCCGGGTTCGATCCCCGGACAAGACAAATATTTGTATGCATGAACATGTCTATTTGTCTTGGTCTGGGTGTTTAATATGTATAATAAGTATGTATTTACAAAAAAAAAAAAAGTATATAAGTATGTTTATCCGTTATCTAGTATCCATAACACTCCATAACATGAAACTTAACGTGGGCTAGATAATTGGTGTGTAAAAAAAATAAAAAAAAAATATGCGAAAGAAAAAAAGATGCGAAAGTGTGTTTGTTTTTCCTTCCTTCACGCCCTAACTTAGCAACCAATCGACTTGATTTTTGGCATACAGTTAATTGAAACGATGGAGAGTAACATAGGCTACTTTTTATCCCGATATTCTTACAGGAACAGGAACCACACGGGTGAAACCGCGGGCGAAAGCTAGTACATTGATAATGAAAAGTATTCGGCTCATATGTACATCCACATATAAGTTTTATACTTTTAAATCTTTTTAAAGGCTGTTAAATTTTGAGTAAGTTTGTATGAATATAACACAGGCGGGCATTGAACCCAAAACTCCAGGTAGTAGTAGGAAGTACGTAGAATTAATACACCTGCGCCATTGGCCCATTAAATAAGATAACATATTTCCTTATAACTTTTTAATTTTGCATTTTACAATGCTATTTTTATGTTTCGAATCCCGTCAGGGCGACATGAGACTAGTTGCTTTTTTCTAGTATATTTTCTTGTTTAATATTTATCACATAAAAATAGCATTGTAAAATGCAAAATTAAAAAGTTATAATTAAATGGCTGTTTCATCTTTATCGATAGTCAAACATCTGTAAAGATGTTTCTTTCGAATGCGAGGATATTTCTCTCATTAATGAAACGACGGTGGCCAACACCGTAGAACGGTGAATACACTAAAAAAAAAAATTCGACGTGTCCTCATAGGTCTCTGTAGCATAATTGGTTAGTGCATTGGGCCGGACTCCCAAGGATGCGGGTTCGAATCCCGTCAGGGCGACATGAGACTAGTTGCTTTTTTCTAGTATATTTTCTTGTTTAATATTTATAACATATTTCCTGCTTATTTTTCAGCGCCAAAAGATCCAGGAAGAAATACTGAAACGAAAAGAAATGCTTCGTGATGCTGACAGAAAGGTTCACCGATCTAGTGCCAGCCAGGAGAACAGCAATGATGGTCACGGTGATGCCCCTGAGTTGGTATAGTGAGTACATTCCGTTTTATCTTGGTTGTTGTTCTACCCTTTGTCATAGGCATATAGTTTATAGCATCATGTTGGTTACACAAGATCTAACAAAGTAACACAAAAATCTTACAAAGTAACACAATATCTTACAAAGAAACACACGATCTTACAAAGTAACACAAAAATATTACAATGTAACTCAAGATCTTACAAAGTAACACAAGATCTTACAAAGTAACACAACATCTTACAAAGTAAGTACTATTTTCTTTTTATTAAAGGTTTTTTTTTTCATGAACGACGTCCCCGTAGCTTTATCATAGCTTTCATCATACCTGCACCCCGACCGCCTAACAGTATAGCTTGTGCTATCGCTATAGCTATCAAACTTCAAACTCATAAAACCCTTCAACGATAGGGTTTTTGTCTAATTCTTGCATATATCTATTCATCTATTGGATTCACTATTGCATTTTTAGTATGAAAGTGATAGCGCCAGCGAGTGTCCTTGTGGGGGGTTTGAAAAATCCATAGCTATAGCGATAGCACAAGCTATACCGTTAGGCGGTCGGGGTGCTGATGTTCACTATTGATAAGGCTGAAGATAATCTTCCATACCAGCTCGGAGCTGAGAAATGTTCAAAAAACTAAAAAAAAAAAAAACATACAATTACACCTATTATCTAGCCCACGTTAAGTTTCATGAAGAACTTGTGTTAATGATACTAGATAATGGATAAACATACTTATATACTTTTTTTTGTAAATACATACATAATATTTATCTTAAACACCCAGACCAAGACAAATAGACATGTTCATGCACACAAATATTTGTCTTGTCCGGGGATCGAACTCGAGACCTCTGGCGTAGAAGGCGGGTTTAGTACTCCTGCACCCTGCACCAAACAGGGGGGTTACTCTTGACAGAATCGCGTTGAGTTCGAGATTGAATGTCAATAATTATTACTGATTTACGACGTTGATTCGACTTCAATTGCCGCTAAAATCGATTACTAGCGTACAAAATTGCTTCATTTACTAATTTCAAGTATTAATTTTTAGTTTAATTATTATTTTAAGTTATTATTACTGACGTTTGACATTAATTCAATCTCGATCTCAATGCGATCGCGTCCAGAGTAAGGTAGCAGGTCATCATGAGGTCGTCAAGTTATAGTTAGGTATAGCATTATATCAATATAATCGTTTTATTTTTACTTATCCTTTTGAAGAAGAAGTGATACCTAATAGTATTTTTTTTTCAAGAAATAAAATATTATTGTCATAACAAAAAGAAACCTCCTAAACATTGGGCTAACTAAACTTGTGTCTCGGAAACCGGAAACCACGACGGTATCACTGAAACAAATTATTTCCAGTTACTTTCGTCAAAAAAAAAAAAAATATATATATATATATATATATATATATATAATAATAAATATATATAAAAATATAAATATAAATAAAAATATATATAAAAATATATATATATATATAATAAATATATATATATATATATATATATATATATTTATTACTTGTTTTGAATATATATATATATTTTTTTTTACATCTAATAATAAGAAATAATTAATATATTGCTTGATTATATATTATTGTTGCATAGTTCATCCATCTTCTGTGTTGGTTAAATTTCGTGACGCATCGCATTCTATTCGTTCTCGGCACCAGTGCCGAATGAAAAATGGCCAATCACAGAGCATGCACCGTGTCATTTACAATATGGCGTAAAAAGCGAAACGCTGCCTATTACCGACCTAACCCACTACTTTTAAGGATGTTTTTATGTGTAGATAATTTTTGTGTAGAGTATTATCACTTGTCCAATGTGTGCGTATCTCTTTTGTGTGAAATAGGTTTCCATAATTATTGGAGGCTTGTATGAAGGGACTGCTACCATGGTTTATATGTTCGCTGCGCGCATATCATAGGCAAGGCAGCATGATGCGCTATATCATATCGCGGCCAAAAGTGTAATCAGTTTCTTGATCGTATTAATCTGTGTATCGGTATTTTGAAATGGTGTATTGTCTGATTCCTTATATTTTGTTTTAGCTATGCAGATACAAGACTTTCGCCAGCCAAAAAATCTTACAAAAACAAAATGGAAAATGTCTGTACCTGTAATCTAAAATGTAGCCAAATAGTCAGGATAACCCAAAAAAACAACAGAAAAGTTTATATTGGTAACTGTCTAGGTAAGTTGTGATGTCTTAAAATTTCAATTTTTAAGATTTTTAAGCAATGATGAAAGTGGTCACACTTTTAGGTATACTGCAGGCCTGCAATTACTTTAACCTGCGTTCACCTTCATTCGATTTCAACTTAATTGAAAAGAAATCTAATTCTAACAAATATTATAAATGCGAATGTGTGTTTGTCTGTCCTTTCTTAACGACCTAACGAAGCAACCCAACATCTTGATTTTTGGCATAGTATGGTATAAATTTCCACTTTCTTTCACCAGGTCATTCCTCCAACGGCGCTACAACATTCCTAGCAATAGATGATGAGACAGGCGAATATTTAGTCACCAGAAAATGGACATTACCTACTGCAACAGACTTTCAAACTAGAAACCGTCAGCTGACATCCTTACAACAAGAATTCAAAATCCTTTGTCGTTTAAAACACCCTTCACTAGTGCCATATGTGTTCATGGAAACAATAAAAGAAAACAAACGGACGGGGAAACAATCATATTTTGTGTTCAGAGATTTTGTTCATGGTCATTCATTAAAGTATTTGTTGAGTATTTGTAAATATAAATTCAGTGATAAGTATGAAGCGTTGAAACTCTTGAGAAGTGTCGGTGTGGGGGTTTTTGGAGCGTTGAAAGAGTTGCATAGTGTCAGTGTAGTACATAGGGACGTGAGGTGTGAGAATGTGTTTGTGGACGATTCCGGTGTAGTCAAGTTGGTTGGTGCTGGCTTGGATGCCAGGCTAGCTGAGATGCATGAAGGTGATAGCTATTGTAGTAGGTAAGTCATTAAAAGATAATCGAAAGTTGAGGTTGACATACCCGTATTACCCGCCATTTTGAAAATAACGTGTTTTGGTGGCCAGTGATGAAACTTATGTCAATCGACAGAGTAAGTAATTACAATCAAAACGTTTTCAGTGATCAAGACTTTTGAGTACAAAAACTAAAAAAATATTTTAAATATCCTGTTACTGAGCTATGTATGCTGCATACTTAATGTTTATTGTGCAATTCACTTAAAAAATAACATTTTTGATTTTATTTTTCAGTCACTGGACTCCAAAATCTCTGATAACTTTTTGATTGTAATTACTTACTCTGTCGATTGTCATGCGTTTCATCGCTGGCCGCTGACACCCGTTTTTTTTTCTAAAATGGCGGAATCTATAGGTATGCCAGGTTCCATACAAAAATATTCGAACCCCTGTCAACATTAATATATGTTTTAAATAGTATACATTTTTATACTTATAACTTACGTTTAATTAGTTTTAAGTATAATTTGTGTTTTACAATAACCTTGAAACCAGAAAAATCGTGTAATGAATAGAGAAATCTATTTTTTATATTAACCTTTTCATGTTATGTTTGAAATCCGGCTCGAAGGACCAAGTGTATTATAGGATTCTATATGATTTCTGTCGGAAATAGTCAAATATCAGGTACTCAAAGGTTTTTTTTTTACAAAGAACATAAAAGTTAAAAAATGTAGTATGCATAGCAGCACGTTTGTACTGATGGACTTTCGCTAGTAGCTAGTCGTCCGTCGTAGTGCAAGACTTAAACTTTTCAAATGAATGTTGCTTTTTGAATTTTTGCATTTTCCAATGCTATTTTTATACAAGAGAATCAATCGGCCACAAGAGAATTCTCAGATGGGACTCGTACCCACGATCTTTGGAAATACGGTCGTCACTTGAGTTACTTGAGTCACGTTCTGTAATACCAGCCTTAGTCTCGGTAGCTCAGGGGTTAGGCATAGGTATTTTCCAATATTTTCCTATTTAAAATTTATCATAAGTATAAAAAAAAATATCATTTTCAGACAGACTCAAGCGCAAGACATTTACGCAGCAGCGCAGCTTCTTCTGTCTATCTTTAACTACGAATCAACAATGCATGAGGTTCCACCGGACCTGCCGGGTTCAGCAAAGGACTTTTTCTCACGGTAAGCAGTTTATTTCGTTATGGGAATTTCAACTGTACCTATTACAATAGCCGTAAAATTTTTTTTTAGTTTCTAGTTTGTTAGTATACCTTGTATATTGTTGTTGTTATCACCTAAATGAAATCTCTAGTCTACACTATAGTCGGTCTGTTTCCTTCTCATGTCTAAACCATTTGACCAATTGAGAAAGACATAAGCTGCTATATAAACCGAAAATTTTAATTATTGTGGTTGTAATAAATATCGGTTCTTAGGCAATGTTCACGCGAACAAAATCCTAAAAATGCTCTGTATTAAGGTAAATTTTCGCTTGTTACTCTTCTTCTGTATTTTCCAGGTGTTTAACTGACGATGAGCACTCCCAATGGACGGCGGAACAGCTGGTGAATCACGGGTTTCTCGTAGACCAGCCTACTAAGCAGCCGAGAGACAAGGTTAAGGATGAAGGCAGTGGCTCAGAGGTTTGGAATTTTGAATCTTATGAATGTTACTATTAAAGTTGAAAAATGTATTAAATCGATTGGCAATGAAAATAATACTATCGTTTGGTGCTTATTGATGTATTATTATGTTCTTTATTCCTTTCCGAAAAAAATATAAATAAGTATATTTATTGTACAATTCTTCTGGTCACCACTCCCTTACACGCCTGGGATGTCGTAAGAGTCGACTAAGAGGCTCGACGCATTTAACACCTGTGCGAGAGAAGGAAAACTTGAAAAATACTCTCTACCAACCCGTCTGGCCAGCGCGGTAGCAGTAGGCTAATAGCCTCCTATGAACGCCACAATAGGCGTGAGCTAGGAGAGGCCTATGTCCAGCAGTGGACGTCCACAGGCTGATGATGGTGTGTTCTAAACAAATAAGATATTGTTAATCAAGTAAATATACTAGAAAAAAAGCAACTTGTCTCATGTCGCCCTGACGGGACTCGAACCCCCATCCTTGGGAATCCGGCCCAATGCACTGACCAATTATGCTACAGAGACCTACGAGAACACGTTGAAATTCTCTAGTATATTCACCTTTTTCTACGGTGTTGGCCACCGTCGTTTCATCAATGAGAGAAATATCCTCGCATTCGAAAGAAACATCTTTTCAGATGTTTGACTATCGATTAAGATGAAACGGCCATCTACTTATAACTTTTTAATTATGCATTTTACAATGCTATTTTTATGTGATAATTTTTAATCAAGTAAATATACTAGAAAAAAGCAACTTGTCTCATGTCGCCCTGACGGGACTCGAACCCGCATCCTTGGGAATCCGGCCCAATGCACTGACCAATTATGCTACAGAGACCTACGAGAACACGTTGAAATTCTCTAGTATATTCACCTTTTTCTACGGTGTTGGCCACCGTCGTTTCATCAATGAGAGAAATATCCACGCATTCGAAAGAAACATCTTTTCAGATGTTTGACTATCGATTAAGATGAAACGGCCATCTACTTATAACTTTTTAATTATGCATTTCACAATGCTATTTTTATGTGATAATTTTTAATCAAGTAAACATACTAGAAAAAAGCAACTTGTCTCATGTCGCCCTGACGGGACTCGAACCCGCATCCTTGGGAATCCGGCCCAATGCGTGGTTTCGAATGCGTGGATATTTCTCTCATTGATGAAACGACGGTGGCCAACACCGTAGAAAAAGGTGAATATACTAGAGAATTTCAACGTGTTCTCGTAGGTCTCTGTAGCATAATTGGTCAGTGCATTGGGCCGGATTCCCAAGGATGCGGGTTCGAGTCCCGTCAGGGCGACATGAGACAAGTTGCTTTTTTCTAGTATATTTACTTGATTAAAAATTATCACATAAAAATAGCATTGTAAAATGCATAATTAAAAAGTTATAAATAAGATATTGATTGTTTATTTAAAGTTACTAGTATTCTGTTATATCTGCCAAGTCTTAAGGCTATGATGAGGCTGACATAATAATCATAATCCTAATTAATATTATAAATGCGAATGTGTGTTTGTCCTTCCTTAACGCCCTAACCAATCGACTTGGTTTTTGGCATAGAGTTAGTAAAAAGAGCGTAGAGTATTCTACTTTTTAACCCGATATTCCTACAGGAACAGGGACCACGCGGGTAAAACCGCGAGCAGAAGCTAGTTTGTTAATAAACCCTTAAAAAAGAATAATAAAGCCAAATCTTGCTTACAAGAACGTATATTTTGTCAGGATGATGAGGAAGCAAAGAAGATTCACTACGTGAGCTCTCCGACTGACGGTCAGTCGCGACTGAACGCTGAGTTTGAGGTCCTCACGTGGCTTGGGAAAGGTGCCTTTGGTGATGTTGTTAAGGTACACTAACGCCTAAATATTAATTAGTACATTACTCCAGCGGCCAGCAAAAGTGGCTATGATGGACGAACGTGAAAAGAGTGATGGACATACGTAAGTCCATCAATGCCTAGTTTTGGCTAAGGCTTGTATAGTACCACAGAATACTTAATAGTACAAGTACAGAAGGTTCACTTCGCAACTCCAATCAAATAAATTGCTAGTCTAGCTCACGACGCAATAAAGTCCAATTCACGTCGCGCAGCGCTAAATGCCTAGCATTATATTCACCTACATTCTGCGTCTCTTTCTATCGCGTAACTCGTATTCTTTCTGACGCAGCTAGGGTTGCCTCTTTGTGATTCATTTATTTATAGGTAGACTTTGTGTCGGCATATGCATAGTATAATCAAAAGGTAGATATATTAAAGGTTAATAGGTACCTACCAAAAGTTAAAAAAAATAACAAACATACCTATAAACTATAACGACAAAACAGAGCGTTAGTCTGAAACATCAGAAATTCGTTTAATTCTATCAAACTCGTGAAAGATTATTACACCAACCTACGTTCCTACTTATATTCGTAACCTAAGTAGGTAGGTACCTACCTATTTAAATATTAAACCTACGTAATAAACCTAACATGAATGAGAATTTCATAATAAAAATAACCACTTTAAAGTAGAACTTGCCTTTCATCGTCCTTAGGGAGCGTAAAAAAAGTTAACTTTGGATCGCGATTCGTGTTTAAACAGTTAAACACTGCACAATATTTACGAGCTTTTTTTTTACGTGTTGCCATTTTAAATTTAACTTATGTTAAGGTAGTTAACTACGGAAAGTAGGTGACAAACAAAACTCGCGCGTGCGTCACTGCTCGCACGTGAGTCCCTACTAGATTGGCCCCGCCGGAGGGGCCGCCGCGCGTAGGTATGTTTTCGAGCATACACGGGGAGTGAAATAGGCCTGATAGTACTTTTCTCAAATAATGCGTAGAAATTACAACTACTTTTCGAAATCAGACGAACAACGAACAACAATATTTTTTCCCGCGTTATAGTGTTCATATTGGTTTTTTTTTCTAAAACTTTCTATTTGTAAGCCAGTTCGAAATTTAAATAAAACATTTCATAAGTTTCGTCCTTGGTTACCATATATTGAAGTAAGAGATGGTTCCATTTTTAAATTGCGCGACAGATATGAGTTTACTATGTCATTTATTTGTCCGCTAAACACGACATATATGGATTTTCATCATTGACTTATATATTACTAGCGTAAGGACCCGGCCAACGGTGCTAAAAAGCGTGCCAAATCGTTGGCCCTAAAATATCAGTTTAGGGCCAACGATGATTCAGTTGTCTACGGAAGACTGAAGTTGAAAGACGTTGGCTGTCGTTTCATAAAAATTACGAATTTGTGTAGTAAAATGGTGCAAAAATTATGACCCAATAGTTAAAAAGGTCCGTGGAATATAGTATCATCCGTAAATAGCTTTACATTATTTTTATTGCATGTCTAACAATTTTATTTAAACGATATTATCTGGCTTATGAATTGTTCGACGACAGTCTTAACCCTAGAGTGGTCGAGTACAAAACTACCTGATTGGTCGCGTGGAATACAGGTGTAAATATGCCAAATATAATTGAAAATAGAAAAAAATATCTTATTCTTCCGAAGTTAATATTGTCATAATATTGACTGTCATACTAAAAACCTAAGTTCAAAATATCTATGTACTGAATTCAGAAAGTATTAAAGTTTGAATAACGTGACCCCCGTTTCCACTGGCGAAACATTTTCAAGAAAACATGATGTGAACATATAAAGCGGCCACTGAGAGAATGCATTATTTGACAGCTCCTATCGAGAGCCATTGCTTGGTTATCCCATTAGCAGCCGCATTTTATTTTACATGTTTTCTTGTAAATGTTCTCGCTACTGGGCTCGTGTTGACACTTCATACAACCCAGTCCAGTCCTAGACTTGCTGTCTATTTTCGGGCAGTCAATATAATTTGTGCGGGCAGTCTGACTTACTGCCCAATCTTGTCTACACATACCCAGTAACCACTGGGTCCGAAATTCCGAAAAACTAAGTTCAGTCTCTGGCATCGTGTCAATCACGCACTAATTTGAAGGAGTATTGAAGGGGTCGCGCGCATTATATACGTCAGTGTAGATTGACTTCGAGGAATAATATCTTTAGAATATTATAAACATCATAGAGTAGCACCTTAAAATGTTTTCGATTGATATTATTTGAAGCTATTGTAGATAAAGCATTTTCAAGAAGTTAATCTATTTTCCCGTATAGTGAGCAAAAATGCGAAAATTGTGATATTGTGATGTTATTCTACGGGGATGAGCAAATGTGTAATCCATGCGACCACTGGCAGGGTTAATGGCAGTAGATGAAGGCACTAGAGATGGGCCATTATTATAAACGATGCAAAAGAACTGAATGAATGAATCATTTTAGTCTAGTATGAAAGGAGTCGGTTCAAAATTCCCCTGACAAGCAGCTGGCATAATGAGAGATGTAATCAGTAAAGTTTAAAAATCCAAATGTCCTCGCATAATTATAGAATTTGTAATGCTAGCCAATATTTTATATTAATTTTTAAAATAATATTTTACTATGAAACGAACGTATTATTGACATAACGCCAGTGCAAAAACTTGTAGGCTGTCAATGGAACTAAAACTAAGAAACTAAGACCAAAATGTAACTAAAGTATGAAAACTCTGTCGCTTCCACCGATTACCGCTAGTGGCGGTAGTATTTGTAGAAATATTCACATTTTAACAGCTGCATTTTAGTGAAGTCTTTTTATGGAAAGCTGGCTGGATAGTCGCCTTTAGTTCCATAGTTAATTAACTCAAAAAACGATAGTGAAGCGAAAATATAGGTAGGCTACGAACGCCGCGTATCAATAGCAAGATAATTGCACGGGTTACGGTGCTATTACCTACGTCTAATATTGCATTAAAGTTTGTTGTTATTCATTAAAATGAACTTAAATGGAAAATATTGAGAAGTTACCCAAAAGCCCGTCTATAAGATGCTTATTTTCTTTATAAAAATATTTTTCGTTTATTTCTATATAGAAAAAAAAGGCAGTGATGACAGATTGGACAAAAAATGTAATTTTAATTTGAAACAAGCCTGTTTTATTTTAAATTAATTAAACAATATTTAAAAATAGTACTAGGTCCCTAAATAAACTGGATGAGTGATAGATAAAATAGCTCCAATTGAACGAAATCGTTCACTTCTGTAATCTTTTTTGCCCACCTCTAATACACCTATGCGATGGAAGAAGTTCGAGTGAGTTGTTCACAGATGGCTCTGATTTTACTGGTATGAAACAGTTTTATGTCAGATGTTCATATGGGCGCATCCTTCCTTTTGAAATCATTGATTTTCATACAACTTTTGACGGCCGCTGCTCGCATGTATTTAGTCAGTACAGCAATATCGATTTATCTCGAAGAAGGTTGGCAAAATAATGCTCATACTTCCAAGCATGTTTTAGAAAATATCAGTAATTATAAGTTTTGTAACATAATACTATCACAGCGTAACTAAGAAACTAACAGTGGGACAACGCCCTTGAAACCTCGCGCAATGCCGCTTTTGACAAGACTTAGTATTTGACAGGGCATGTCATTGTCCCGAGTGAGCGTATGGCTGCTCGGTCTCGCTAGCACCCCTCTCGCCCCGCGAACGCCGCACGATTGTTCTATCAATACGTGTCCGTCGGACGCCTGTATGTATAGATCGGCTGTGATACTACTATCAAATTCGGAATTTGGCCAAGGGTAGTCTGACACATGATTATTGGAATATGAAATAAATAGTAGATTGTTTACCAAGGGCTGTATGACATCCATAACAGTCGAGTGTTTTGGCGCCCGAACGAAGTGAGGTCGCCGATAGTTCGAGACTGTTATGGGTCCATACACCCGAAGTAAACACTCTACTTTTCATTTTGAATATGAGGAAAGTAAAAACAAACAGAATATTCAAAAAAAAAATTTGTAAGTTTCTACGATTTTAATTATTTTATAATGTAGCAAAATAAGCTGTATAGGCTTCTGTGCCTTTGCCTACATACCTTTGGTAAATAAAAGTCCAAAGAGATTACAGATATCGATTTGACATGACACCCCCTATTCTTTTTTCAAATTTATTATAGCCCTAGGGCCGCCACATATCACTTTCAACCCGCATTTTAGGCAAGTTATGAGTTACTTTCAGAATATGAGACATGAAAAATGATTTTTTTAAGTAGACTCAAAGATAAAGTTCTTTAATGATCAACGAAGTATAATTACAGGTTAAAAACAAGCTCGACGGTGGTTTCTACGCGATAAAACGGATCAAACTTAACCCCGAAAGCGTCCAGCTAAACAAGAAGATTACCAGAGAAGTGAAGTTGCTATCCCGCCTTAATCACGAAAACGTGGTCCGATATTATAACGCATGGATAGAGACGACTGTCGAAGCTCCAGAAAATGATGACAGTACAAGCACTGCGAAATCAGCCACGAGGTATGATTTATGGTTTAGACAATTGCAAGGTATGTTTATGACCATACTACCGGCCGCCGTTTTCGTAGAAGTATCGACATAAAAAGTTATCTGTGTTTTAATCCAGGCTTATATTTTATATGTATATTATATATTTTATGTGTGTCATCCAAATCCGATCTCATGTTTTTACATACTAGCATGAAAGACTAACAAACATCCATGATCGTCGTCTCAGCCACATGACACCCACTGCTGGGTATAGGTCTCCCCCAAGGATCTACACAACGATCGGTCCTGCACTGCCCGCATCCAGCGGCCTCCCGCGACCTTCACCAGATCGTCGGTCCACCTTGTCGGGGGCCTACTCACAGAGCGCCGTCGTGTGCGTGGTCGCCATTCTAGAACCTTTCCGCCCCAACGGCCATCATTCATCTCGCTATGTGTCCCGCCCACTGCCACTTCAACTGAGCAATCCTTCGAGCGATGTCATTTACTTTAGTTTTCCTACGGATCTCCTCATTTCTGATTCGATCACGTAGGGAAACGCTGAGCATAGCCATAGCCATACACCATCCATCAACAAACTCGCAAAATCACAAATCCATGGTCACAATCTTTCGCATTCATAATATTAGTAGGATTCTACAATTCTTATGGATCACAGAATAATATATGATTCAAACCGACCTGCTGCCCGACTCGCGCCGTAGACGGAGCGCATTATGCAATGTGCTAAAGGATTTTTTTTATTGGAATTTGTTGTTGTCAAGTCCCTTTTTTTTATGCTATTTATGCGAAGAGCCGAGCGGCTGTTGCAGAGTCCAAATGGCTTACGACTTAACTCCCGACTTTTTTGCAAAAAAAGATAAATCGTATTACAAACGTTGTTGTCTATGATACCAGTAATCTACTCCTGCGAGGTTTACAAATATATTTTCTTGGGAGACCAACTTGAAAGAAAATGTAAGTAGTTTCACCTTAAAATGTCTTATTTGTGGAGTATAGTCGATGATGATGACCCTTTGTCCTAAGGAAGAAGCCCGGAGACAGCCTAGCAGAGGTAGTAGCCAAGTTGGGCCAAGAGATAAAACTGGAGTGGACGATATCAGGGAATGTCACCCAGAATAGGTCTTCGGACAGCGAGGAAGATGACGATGATGATGAACAGGAGCCGTGGCTTAATATCAAGTAAGATTTGTGTTGGTCACTAGTTGATGCCTGCGACTATCTGAGATTAGTTGCCTGTTATAGATATTTTTGTTAATATGTGACCGACGGTTGCTGGATATAATTATTTTACCATAATTACACCTTAAACTTTGCTATATTACCATATTGGCTTGCCCATAGTCAAGAAATGATCTATTATAATGGCCTTGACTGAGTTTTTTGTTTCGAACAAATACAAGCATATTTTTGACTGTTTGATCCCGACAAAAAAATCAGTAGCCTAACATTTTCAGCCCGGAAGACGAGTCAAGTAGTTGCATAGAGTTCGAAGTAGTATCCACCCAATCAGAGACGTTACCCTCCGAAGCGATACCAGAGACGCCTAGACCACAATCAGTTCGATTGCACCAAGTGCTTTTCATCCAAATGGAATTCTGCGAGAAACACACTCTTCGTCAGGCTATAGATAACGGCTTGTATCAAGAGCACTTCAGGGCTTGGAGACTGTTTAGAGAGATTGTGGAAGGTCTAGCCCATGTCCATCAGAGAGGAATGATACATAGGGATTTGAAGCCTGTCAATATATTTCTGGACTCTAACGACCATGTCAAGATTGGTGATTTTGGCTTGGCAACTAAAGCTTTTACAGGGTTACCTATCGAAGGTAAGACAAAATGATTGAATTTTAATGAAACCATGTTATTGTGCTCAATCATTAGCTGTAAGATATGGGTATTTACATAAATGTACGTCTTTCAATATAAAGTAAGTTAGCGTAAATGTTCGTCTTTCAATATAATGTAATTTAGCAGAAATGTTCGTCTTTCAATATAATGTAATTTAGCAGAATTGTTCGTCTTTTAATATAATGTAATTAAGGAGAAATGTTCGTCTTTCAATATAATGTTATTTTGCAGAATTTTTCGTCTTTTATTATAAAGTAATTTAGCAGAATTGTTCGTCTTTAAATATAATGTAATTTAACAGAAATGTTCGTCTTTCAATATAATGTAATTTGGCAGAATTCTTCGTCTTTCAATATAATGTAATTTAGCAGAAATGTTTATCTTTTAATTTCGAAACTTAATGTATGAAACAAATAATGTTTACACATTCTAACTTCATTGTAGATAAGTCAAAACAGCATGAAGAAATTGGCGGCTCGATGACTGGTCAAGTAAGTACTTTTAACGATTGTAATTGTATTTTTGATGTTCTTATAAGTACTCTATTTAGGTGGCTATATCCACCTCGGCTATGTTTAAGATACTCACTTCTATTTGATCCTTTTAAAATAGATTTTGTCTACAAAAGGTATCCTAATTTGGAACCTATGTCCCTCCAAAGCCTTACACACAAGCGGATCCACTTCGTCAAAATCTTTAAAATTCGTTTAGATATTGTCAAGTACGGCATGTTGTTGATACAAAGATAATATTCAGACATTGTTTATATTCCTATTTGCCTCCCAATTTTGTTGCAACTTAATCCATCGATCTTTTGATTTTCGATTTTTTATGACACTTTTTGTATCTGATTTTATTCTGAATCTATATCTAATTTCAGGTTGGCACAGCGTTATACGTAGCCCCAGAATTATTACAGGCAGCAGGAAAAGTCATGTACAATCAGAAAGTGGACATATACTCCCTAGGGATAATCTTATTCGAAATGTTCCACCCCACACTCAGTACGGGAACGGAACGAATAAAGGTGCTCACTGACTTGAGGACTAAAGAGATTTTGATGCCAAAGACTTTCGAAAGTGAGGAAAACGCGAAGCAAATACATGTCATTAGGTAAGTGGCTTATTAATGTAATTTTTGTCTGTTTTTTTTAACCGCTTCTCGTGGTCTAGTGATAACACCACCGATAGATAAGATAGGCTTGGTCGTTTTAAGCCCGCATGGCTAGCTTCTACCTAAGTCTGTCGCCAAAATAACAATGTTTTCAGAATTGTTGTGTTCCGGTAGTTCAGAGATAAGATATACAGTCAGTTTCTCGGGTTATTGGTGAAAAACGGAAATACTTGTCGAATAAGTCCGACTTGAAATGACATTAGTTAATGGTGGAAAATGAAATGAATGTATGAAATCGGAATTATAAAGTCGGAATTAGGGCTTGCGCATATGTACAACTTTTCCATCGACTAAACTGTTTTGTCGAGCTGTGTATTTCTCGCGATTTCCACACAACTAAACAGTTTAGTCGATGGAAAAGTCGATTGAGACTTTTTTTAACTATCGAGTGCTACAATATATTTCTACAAACATACGATTCACAACAAAATAGTTGTTCAACTAAAAGTTGTATAAATGTTCTAGCCCTTATTCGTAAATGTTTTACCCATTGTTTGTTACCAGATGGCTATTAAACCACGACGCCAGCGTGAGACCCACGTGCGCTGAGCTATTAGCTAGTGAGCACGTTCCGAGGCCGGTTCCTGAAGGCGCCTTGTCTGGGTTGTTAGCGCACACACTCAACGATAGAGGAGCTAGGTAATATACATACTTACCAGATGGCTATCGATGCTAGCATTCGGCTTACGTGCGCTGGGCTATTGGCTAGTGAGCACGTTCCGAGGCCGGTTCCTGAAGGCGCCTTGTCTGGGTTGTTGGCGCACACACTGAACGATAGAGGAGCTAGGTAAATAAATAAATAAATCATTGCGTACAAACCCACCAATTATCTAGCCCACTTTTAAGTTTCATGAATAACTTGTGCTATGGATAATATTTAACGGATAAACATACTTACATACTTTTTATTAAATACCTACATAATATACGTATTATAAAACCAGACCGAGGCAAATAGACATGTTCATGCACACAAATATTTGTCTTGTCCGGGGACCGAACCCGGGACTTATGGCGCAGAAGGCGGGTATAGTATCCCTGCGCCATACAGGTCATCAACTATACACAGTCACTAGATTGCTATTAAATCACGATGCCAGCGTGAGACTCACGTGCACTGAGCTGTTGGCTAGCGAACACGTTCCTAGGCCGGTTCCTGAAGGCGCCTTGTCTGGGTTGTTGGCGCACACACTCAACGATAGAGGAGCTAGGTAATATACATACTTACCAGATGGCTATCGATGCTAGCATTCGGCTTACGTGCGCTGGGCTATTGGCTAGTGAGCACGTTCCGAGGCCAGTTCCTGAAGGCGCCTTGTCGGGGTTGTTGGCGCACACACTCAACGATAGAGGAGCTAGGTAATATACATACTTACCAGATGGCTATCGATGCTAGCATTCGGCTTACGTGCGCTGGGCTATTGGCTAGTGAGCACGTTCCGAGGCCGGTTCCTGAAGGCGCCTTGTCTGGGTTGTTGGCGCACACACTCAACGATAGAGGAGCTAGGTAATATACATACTTACCAGATGGCTATCGATGCTAGCGTTCGGCTTACGTGCGCTGGGCTATTGGCTAGTGAGCACGTTCCGAGGCCGGTTCCTGAAGGCGCCTTGTCTGGGTTGTTGGCGCACTCACTCAACGATAGAGGAGCTAGGTAATATACCCAAGCAGCAAAATTTTCCTATAATCGTTGGCTTATAAGATTAAACATCTTATAGCATACTTATACAGGCATAGATTGAGATCACTAATCTTATAAAAGTAGCCTACGGGACGATTTGCTCTACAAGTACATTCAATCCTATTACGTAGTCTTATAAACGCTTACAGAACATCGTATAAAACTGTTAATGCTACAAGCGCTTTCGATCCTGTTACATAGTCTTGTAAACGTTTAGAGGATTTGATTATATGATTCTTATAGGTTTTAGCAGTCTTATAAGTGCATATTATAATGATAATTAGCAGTGCTCCTATAAATACATTGGGTAAGACTATTTAATCTTTTTAACGTTTTGTTTTATTCTTCTATAAGAAAAGTTGTCCTGTAAACGTTTGGGTCTAGGCTACTATAGGTTGAAGATACTATAAGATTGACTTGTCTTTGACGTGACTGCTAATGGATCACTAGCACCGCACTTTCATTCGTGCTGCTAATATAGGTAAGAATTTACTTATACGTGTCCTGCATATGCTATTACTAGAGTGATTTGTTGTCCACAGCCATTTTGTTTTCATGCTGTGATGTTTGTTAGTGTTTCAAAAAACTACATGAATGGATTTTAAAAAATGGAAACGATTTAAACGCTGTGGCGATTCAATTTCTATAACTAGAAGAAGAGTTGCAAAAAATGTCTAGAAATAAAATCCAGGTCAGAGTTCGAATCGATAACTTCCAAGATTGAAAAAGAGTCTGGTAAAGTTTGTGATGGTTCCGTACAATATAATATGGAAATAGACCCAATAAAAAACTACGACGCTGATTCATCTAAATGTTATAATCAAGAAGATTATAAAAGTGATAGCAGTGATGGCGAATCTGATGACCATAACCGCACTGCACTGACTTTGATGAAAATTCTGAATTGCAGGAAAATATAAAACAATGGGCTGTTAAGAATAATATATCACATTCATCTTTGACGGACTATCTGTGATTTTAAATAAAAGAATATAATTTGCATTACCAAGGGATGCCCGCACACATCTCAATACTAAAACTATAATTACTAGCGTAAGTCACAACTCACAACTGCCAAAGGACGTTATTTACTTTTATGATTTTTTGCTAATAAACTAAATATTTTATTGATAGAGACCATAAAAGTTAAATTGTCAGTATGGATTTTAACAGAAACCGATTTACGAAAGCATTTCCATGGTCGTTTAAAGGTATAAATTAAGTTATTGATTAACATACATGGAAAAATATAATCAATTATATAAATGCATAACATTAATCTTAATAAAATTTTCAAAGAAATGATATTATGATAAAAATGTTTCAAAGTAGTTTAAGCATTGATAATATTATTCATTTATTACTATAAGTACATCTATTCGCATACGTTTACTTCTGTTGTTTTTCTCATAAGGACCCCTAAAACAATAAACAATATGGTGTCCATTATACTCCTATAGTAACATTAACTTTGACTAAAACACATTATAAAGCTCCTGATAAATGCATTACAATATGGAGCCGATCCGATCTGATGACAGCTTGTATTTATTAATAAATTAATTAATAAACAAATAATAACTGTGATTACTTTTGAGGCGCTTAAAAATATGTTTATTTTCATCGATTACTTTATCAATAAAATTTATTTCGCAAGTTCATTTCTTTATATAACAGTGAAAACACAAACAGTATCAACCTATTTTACGATAATGAATAGTAAATAAATTACGTAACTTTTGCAAATATTATATTTTCTTCTAAATTCAAAGTCACACTACACCATTACCAAACGAATGCAAAATTAACGCTCTAGTTATGGCATTACGCTGACTACTGTTGGATCAATTACGCTTGTAGTAGCATACGCCAGAACGTTACAGGACTAATCACGCTGATTCAGTGCATTTACCAGATCTTTATAGGACACCGTGATCTTGTAGATGCACTCAATAAAACAATAATAAAATCAATTTGCACATTACCGGACTGTAACAAAATTACTATAGGACGAAATATCCTATAAGGTGCGCCCAAATCCAGCCCTATAAACGTTAATATGATTACTATAGGACTAAAAAATATCTAGTCTTAGGATACTTATAGGATTGGATTTTGCTGCTTGGGTACATACTTACCAGATGGCTATCGATGCTAGCGTTCGGCCCACGTGCGCTGGGCTATTGGCTAGTGAGCACGTTCCGAGGCCGGTTCCTGAAGGCGCCTTGTCTGGGTTGTTGGCGCACTCACTCAACGATAGAGGAGCTAGGTAATATACATACTTACCAGATGGCTATCGATGCTAGCGTTCGGCCCACGTGCGCTGGGCTATTGGCTAGTGAGCACGTTCCGAGGCCGGTTCCTGAAGGCGCCTTGTCTGGTTTGTTAGCGCACACACTCAACGATAGAGGAGCTAGGTAATATTCGTAGTTAACAGATGGCTAAACCACGATGCTAGTGTGAGACCCACGTGTGCTGAATTGTTGGCTAGCGGCCGCTAGTAATATTATAAAGATTTGATTGTTTGTTTGCATTGAATATGCTCCGAAACTACTGAACGGATTTGGATGAAATTTGGTACACTGATAGTAGATAGCCTGGTTATGAACATAGGATACTTTTTATCTCGATATTCCCACGGGAACGGGAACCACGCGGGTGAAACCGCGAGCGGCCGCTAGTGTTTTATAAAACGCTCAGCCGTCCGCGATTACACTTCTAATTTTCAAGTCTTCTATCGTAATGTGGTTTCTTAGGTGCTACCAACGCCTCATCTCCGCGTGCTTAGACCAAAGACTGTCTGCAGCCGAAGATATCACGTACCACGGAGAGAACAAGAGCAAAGCCATCGAAGTACTGGAGATACTGAAAGACAGTGTTATTAAAGTAAGTATTCTACTAATATTAGAAATGCAAAAGTATGTCAGTTTGTTTGTTCCTATTTCACGCAAAAACTACTGAACGGATTTGGATGAAATTTGGTACTTGTTATCCCGATATTTCTACGAGAACGGGAAACACGCGGTGACACACTTAGTTTATGAAGTTAAAACAAGCAGTGTATTTCATTTCTAGGGATTTTGAATCTTAAAGTGCAAGTTGTGATGATCAATGTCTTGTTAAGTCGCAGACTTAAGGGAATACATGGTGAAAGAAAACACCTTTGACCTTTATGGATTTTATTCACACTAGTTGAAACTCTTTCCTACAACATTTCTTTTCTCTAAGAATGACTGTAGACATAAATGGCACTTTGTTTTGAGTGTTTCTCTTCTTAGGTACTATGTATCTGTCTGAACTATGGACGTAATATACTAACAGGACTGAGACTCGTAGCTGAAAAGCGAGCCGAGTGAGATATGTAGTACAGAAGCCCCGTGTCCCTTTCTAAGAGAGTTACCACATTTTTTTGTTACGTGGGATAAATATTATAATACACGGGAACCTAATGAATTCATATAGAATTAAATTAAAGAGATTGCAATATGGCCAGCAGGATACTCTACTAAACAATCGCTAGTCAAAGGCACTCTTCGGAATTGCACATATACTGATTCTATCTATTATACAAGGTGTTACAAAATACCCCGTAAAAAAATAATAAATTATCAAAACCAAAAATTTTGTCAACCCTCGTTAGTTGTCATGTTAGATTGTCATAGCATAGCGAGGCTCAATACTATGATGTTATTATGCAATAGGGTTTTCATATCAATGAAAAAAATAATGGTTTTAATTTTTTTGGCATACAGTGACAGTACGATTCTCGTATTGTAAATGGACTTGTTATAAGGCACCATTTAACCCACTTTCGGCTTTACGGGTATTTTTGTAACCCCTGTTTATCAAACAATACTAACAACAACAAAAAAACAAATTGCAATTTTTTATCAGAGATTGTAGAATATACTTTAGTTGCGAGTAGATAATTTTTATTTACTTACTTCACTCGGCATAACCACATCCCTGTAAGAAACATAAATTTAATTATATACATTTTAGTGTAGAAATCGCAGAACATGCCATGAGAAGTAATTCCAGCTGACTTACCAAAACTCATTCGTGCTTTTTTGCACATGATTACACTACGATCAATTTATCCCGCATCGCATGGTTACCCTATCTGTTATACATTTAACATACCACACCATGACAAATCAAACAAAGTGTTGACATAGTAAGTAGTAAAATACGCCCAAGTGTTTGAAGTAAAGACAGAATTAAAATATTAAGAGGTGAGTTACAGAATAACTATCTATATAAATAAGGACTTTGTTCTTACGTTAGTGATCGTATAATAATTCAATAATTTAAGATTTTAAACTTTCGCGTTCCATTATAATTATATATTAAAACAACGGGACTAAAACGCGACATTTGTTATGTAGTACAACTATGTACTTACAGTTTGACGTTTCAGTTATGTGGTCACAAGCAGACTGTATGTCCAGTCTGCATGTGACCACGTTAATATATAATTCAATAATTGTCTGAAACAATGTCTACCATTTTCTACAAACTATCTACCGCATTGCAAGCTTTAGAAAGGGACAAACGGCCTCTGTTGTAGATATCTCACTCGGCTCGTTTTGACTCTGTCAATGTTGCTTGACAAAATTGAGTCTTAAAACAATGCGTTAAGGTGTGTTTTTGTAAGTTAACATTTTGGCAGAACTGTACAGTATAGTCCTGTTTGTATATTACGTCCATGGTCTATACTATGTGCTATTGGTGTAAATCCGACATACACTGCAACGTAGCTTAGGTCAAATGGAACCGCAGCTTTAATGCGTTTTAAGGGATTTTAATTTGATATTTTTTATTGCAAGGTGTTCAAAAGCCACGGTGCTACTGAGTTTTCCCCTCCACTACTGATGCCGCGGTCAAGATGCTGGGATCAACACCCAAACGCGGTCAAAGTGATGACAGCTTCGGGGGCGGTATGTCATCTACCGCACGATTTGAGACTACCGTTTGCGAGGTAAGTTCTGTTTGTTAATTATAATTTGAAATGCACTATCATACATATTCTTTCACCCATTCTATTTATTCGTGTTTAAAAGGTTCTGAAACAATTTCACAGATTGAATCGGTTTTATTTGGTTTTTGTTTTTCTTGTTGGTTGAAAGGTGTCCTTAATTGACATTCTTACAGCTTCTTTTTGAATTTTTCGAACGTTTTGTTAGACACCTTCTTGCGAGCCGCGGTCATGGGATGACTTAGGCGATTCACCTACTTGCACCACGCCCCCACGAGGCGCGTCAGAGAAACAGGAGTTGTATTTTTGAAACTATCGAATTACTTATGGCATACGTAATCGCAAGATTTGCACGTGTCTCGTGTGTATCGCGGCGCGGTTTTCTATACAAATTGATGATATTTGCATACAATATTAAAATCCGCGCCTCCGCGCGCTGCGACGGAGCGCTTCTCTAAATTAAGCCGTCCAGGAATTGAACCCGGGACCTCAGAGATGACGCGACGCCAGACCCGGCGCGCTAATCACTCGACCACGGAGGTCGACTAATTTAAAAATGTTGCAATTCGTCAAAAGTAAAATAAAATAATTTACTCACCAAAGTACTAAGATTTGCTAATCGCTCTATAAATTAGCACTATCTTCGAATTTGCGGCAATAATCGACAACCGCGTCGGGCAGAGCGTCGAGCGACGTGACCACTCTCTCAGAGGCCTCGCGGCGGACTGATTTGAAGCGAGTAGAACGCAGAGTTTTAAAATATTCGTAGAAAAATTATAGACCTAATTTAGAAAAAAAAAAATTGTGCATAATTTAAAGAACATTTTTTTCTATAGTAAGAAGCTTTTATCTTTTAAAATATCGTAAGTATATTAGACAAAACAATCATTTTATCACCTATAATTTCCTTAAAAATTCACAATGTTTGGATTTTTATAGTTTTTGTTAGTAACCAAAATCGAAAAATGTTTTCAACAAACTATTTTGCTGAGGATCTTTAAAATTGAAATAAATTTTTTGTTCTTAGATTTGTCAGTAATTTAAACACATTTTTAAGCTTCGAAGTTGACGCGGAATGTCAAATTATGAAAACCTCTGTTCAATTATCTTGTTTTAAAGTCCAAAATATCCAAAAATTCAAAAATGTTTTCAACAAACTATTTCTATAGATCGCCTAATGATATATGTAATTAACATATTTGTAAAGTAAATATTCATAGATATTAAGAGGTTTGAAAAGTTCAGTTTTTGAGCAAAACGGCGCAAAAGGACGTAAACGCTCTTAATGAACAGTACGCGTGAAGAGTTAAGCTGTGCTAACATAATGTTTTTTCACACCTTAAACCATAATGTTAACAATTCAGTAATAGTTTTATCTTCAAACAAACTTATCATACGTTCCCTTTTCAGGCACGTAGCTTACTCCGGCACTAAATACATGCGCCGCTACGTCGTCGACAAAGTGTACAGGGAGAAGCATGTTCTAGGATTCCATCCGAGGGAGATCGTTGAGTGCGCTTTCGATATTGTAACGCCGAAGAATGGTGAGGAAACAATTCTTTCTTTAGTACTTTCTTTTGCAAAATATCTTGTCATTTACTTAACTTACAGCTCGCTTAACTAAAGCTGGCACGTTCAACACATTTACATGTAGTTTCTGTGAATAAACGCGCGTCGTGACGTTGCACTTCATGGTAATCAAGAATAGTTTGTCTGTCTCTCTCGCGCGCGGTCTAACTTACGAGTATGAAAGAGACTGTTATTGTTTTGCTTTTGCTACTATAGAGTGAACTTTTTGTATTTGATATTCTTTTTTTGTAATTGCATTAGTGTGAGTACTGATAACGCGCCAGCTTTCGGTAACCTACCTATATAATAATTCTACTGTCACAGATAACATAATATTATAGTACAGATAATTACAGTATGGAAAGGCCATACAATAAATGGACACTCTTTGGCGACTTAGAAGGGGCAATACCTGGGTAAATCTACATGCGGTTTTAACGCCGCCATTGTCCTCGACATATAAAGTGTCATGCATAAGTGCAAAGATAATAAAGGTAATGCTGTTAAACGCTACCTCTGGGACCTATATTCGTAACTGGACACGAGGACAGAATTTTATTACTCTAAAAATATGAAAATATGTTGAGGACAATGACGGCGTTCAAAACACTCGTAGATTCAAACACCTATTCAATTTGTTGGCGCTCTACCGCCGCAGCAGTTTTAGCTCGAGCTTGCGTCATTTAAATGTGTTACGACAGTCAAACATAAAAAAGGGAAAGCTCTCACATTCATTATAGTACTAAGTTAAAGGAACAGAGGGCGCTAGTTGTAGTAAAACCCTAATTTGATGTTCTAATCCAAGTGAGAACGCATGCGTTACACATCCATGCTAATGAGGTCCCGGGTTCGATCCCCGGACAAGACAAATATTTGTGTGCATGAACATGTCTATTTGTCTTGGTCTGGGTGTTTAATATGTATATTATGTATGTATTTACAAAAAAAAAAGTATATAAGTATGTTTATCCGTTATCTAGTATCCATATATTACATAGATTGTATGGAAATATTTATTATTATTATTATGAATCCTACTAATATTTTAAATGCGAAAGTTTGCGAGGATGTTTGGATGGATGTATGTTATTCTTTCGCCCAAAAACTACTGAACGGATTTGGTTGATTTTTTTTTAATCCAGGCAGATAGTAGTAGATAGTAGCCTGAATTAAAACTATTTAATCCCGATATTCCCAGTGGAACGGGAATCGCGCGGGTGAATCCGCGGGCGGCCGCTAGAATTACATAAAAGTAAGAAGCGGTAGGCAAAGACTGGACTTCCTCTTTGCTCTATTCCGACACAACTCTTGCAAATGCGAAATTAACTCTGCCTGTCTGTCACTTTTTCACGTGTAGACTGCTGAACCCATTTTAATGAAATTTGGTATGGAGAAAACTCTGTTGTTTTTATGAGAAACGGGGAGACTCTTAGCCTTCATCATACCAGCAACCTTATTCACAAACAGTCGGAAACGTTCGGAATGTTCGTTCGGCGGAATGTATGCATTGTCACTGTCAGTCACTACAGAATAGACAAAGACAAAGCATAGAATTCGAATCCGATTCCGTGTCCGATGGTTTGTGAATCAGCCCGCTGATCTTCAGTATTGATAAGGCTGAAGATGGAAGCGAACCTCTCTCAGAATCCTCAATCGCTGAGGAACTGGCTAACTTATCGCTAACTGCCGGAACACGACAATGCTGAAAACATTGTTGTAATGGAATAATGATAAGCTAATTCCACGTGGACGTAGCTAGCATCCTCTAATTTATAATATTTTTACAGATTCCCTCTGGCCCGATGCAGAGTTGCTGATGGTAGCGAACCGCTGTGCCAACTCCCTGAAAGTGATCTTACAGTTGAACCACACTGAGCTGCTGAAAATATTGCTGCTCTCTTGTGGAGTACCTCTGGATAAGCACGCTGATTTATACCCTGTACTAGTCGAACGTAGGTTTGGTAAGTTTGTGGACAAACAAAGAAATGTTATATTCGTTTTTTTCGATTCCATTTACCCCTTACTTCTTTCGTGACTTTCCTTAACTTGACAGCGACATTAAGCCTTCTAACTATTGAAAGAAAAGTAAAAGAGGCCAAGGTTCTTTTTGTTGCTGTTATTTCAAAAATATCCAACCCCTGTAATCATGATATTGACAGTTCCTTGCCTTTATATTTCATCAAAATACTCAACTTTAATAAGAATCTTATAGATGTGAAAGTTTAGATCTTTGTTGTCCCGTAAGCGGCTGAACGTTTTTGTTTTGATGCACAGTTTACTTAAAACCTGGATTATTATAACATACGATAGTCTTTATCCTGTTCAAATGTTCCCAAGGGGCTTTGTCCACGTAGATATAATCGCGGGAGAAAAGTACTTAATTACATTTATTTTATGAACAGGTCGAATAACCAACCTTCAACTTCAAACGCATCTGACGTCACTTTGCGTCACAAACAATGACGTCATCAACTTGCTCCGACTCATGGAAGCTGATGTAGAAGTGAGAGATGTGCGGGATCTGGTGACGTCACTTGTCAAACAACCTAAATGGGCCAAGATGGCGTATAAAGCTGTTACTGAGCTGGAAGCGGTACATAGGAATGCGAAGGCGTTAGGATGTGAGGTAAGAATAATTTTATTATCTCAAACATGCTTGAAAATATGAGCATAATTTTGACAACCTTCTTTGAGATAAATCGATATTGCTGTACTGGCCACATACATGAGAGCAGCGGCCGGCAAAAGTTTTATGAAAATCCATATCTGTCGTTTTTAGCGGCCAAATAAATTACATAGTAAACTCATATCTGTTGTGTAATTTAAAAAGGGAACGATCTTTTCCTCCGAAATATGACAACCAAGGAGATAACTAAGTGGCTTGCAAATAGAAAGTTGTTATAGAAAAAAAAACAAATGAACACTAACGCTCGAAAAAATATTGTAGTTCGTTGTTCATCTGATTTTTTTATTTCATTTTATTGAAGTGAAAACTTCTTTAGCGGCGTTGAGCACTTTTTCTGTAATGGGTATAAAATCTTAAACTCGCGTCAGGACACGTGACCTGATCGAAAAAGCGTAGGACGAATGGAGAATGTTGAGGTGACAGGTTGACTATGGTCTCGGTTGCTTAGCGACAGACTGTTGATAATGTCTTTTACTTGTCTCTTGTTTTATTGTCAATATATATTTTTCGATTCTCTATAATAACTAATGTTTTCTTATATCTTATTACCTAACTTAACGTTCACTTTAATATGGTTTGTCATGTTTGTGTACGATAGCGCAATAAATGAATATTGTATTCTACCACATAAATGATAGTACTTTTATACTGATAAAGCAATTGGTGCAAAATTATTCCCTAACCATTCCAAAATATCAAACATGCTCAACGTTAATAATCAAGTTTTCACTTCTGCCGGCACTCCCGGAGTGCAACCCGTCTTTTTATTCTGATTTCAAAAAGTAGTTTTGATTTCCGCGCATTATTTGAGAAAGTACTATACAAGCCTTGGCCACAACTAGGCATCGATGGACTTACGTATGTGTTTACAAGTTCGTCCATCAATGCCTCTTTTGCTGGCCGCTGCAGTAATGTACTATTGTACGATTTCTTCAAAATTTTACTCTTAAGCGATAGTAACGTATGAACATGATATGCAATTAATAAATAAATAAACATTTGCAATCTCACACTTGACCCTCAGATCCAAACTTTAACGTATTATGGCTTAATTTCAATTGTTTTGGCCAATACGATGCCGATTGTAACTTTCCTCGCGTCATTATATCCACTGCGGGAGTTGTCAGTGAATCACGTACAGCTTGAGAGTAAAAAATATATAAATATTTTAAATAACTTTGAATTAATTATAATACTCCGTTTTGGTTTTATTATATTATTTTAGTTCATTGAATCATAAAAACAATAACAATAAGATTAAACTATGTGTTATAAGAATTTTATATTAGGCTGGGTGAGATTTCACAACCTATAATTGGATTTCGGACTGTGACATAAATCTTTATTTTTAAATTGTCTTTGGCTTGTCAGTGTCAACATTTACGGAATCGTTTTTATTCTTATTAATAAGTAACAATATATTCCTACTTTAAATAACTTTGAATTTACTATAATACTCCCTTTGTTATTATTTTAGTTTTTTATATCATTAAAACAACGAGAATAAGGTATATTTAGATTGAACTTTATGTTTTAAGAGTTTTTTACCGGAAGTTGACCGCGGGAACAACCATAAAATGTTCCTCGCTGTTGTGAGGTGAAAAATTGTGTGTTGCGCTCGGCAGAAAAGTTTTTAGCGTCTTGTACCTTTGAAATCCTCGCTACGCTCAGGATTCAATCTTTGACCAATCGCTACGCGTGGTTCAATCCTAGAATCCTTCACTTGCTCAGATTTCAATAGAGGTAACTCACCGCTAAATACCCAACTTTCCAGCCTTGCATAACAAATAACTATTTATTAGATTGAGTGAGATTTCACAACCTATGATTGGATTTCGGAACGTGACATAAACCTTTATTTTTAATTTTATTGTCTTTGTCTTTTATTTCGTGTCAATGTCAACATTTACCGAATGATATTATAATAATATCATTTGGTAAATGTTGACATTTGTTATTATTTTATATAAGTTTGAATTAACTTACTCCCTTTTTATTCTTTTAGGTTTTTTTATAATTGAAACAACAACAATATGTTATATTTAGATTAAACTTTTTGATAAAAGATTTTTCTACCGGAAGTTGACCGCGTAAACAACCTAAATATTTTCCTCGCTGTTGTGAGGTGAAAAATTGTGTTGCGCTCAGCGGGAAACTTTTTAGCGTCTTGTACCTTTGAAATCTTCGCTACGCTCAGAATTCAATCTTTCAATTCAATCCTAGAATCCTTCGCTTGCATAACAAATAACTATTTTTTCTTCCCAGTGCCCAATGACAGTGGCGCCATTTCTTGCGTACAACGCGACGCAACATAGCGGCGTGTTCTGGCAGATGTCAGTCGTAAGAAACGACGACCATAAACCAAGCAAACATCGTTCTGGTGACGTCATAGCGGCGGGGGGAAGGTAACTGTAGTATAGTCTTTAAAAGACCGACAGACAGACAACTATGCGGTATGTAGTTGAAATTACTTGTTCCCAATGTTTTACTTTTTTTGTTAGATACGACGTTCTCGTAGAAGAGTTCTGGAAAGTAGCCAACGATAACGCAGAGTTGAAGTGTTCTTCGGTCGGATTTTCGCTGTCCTTGGAAAGAATGGTCGCCATATTTAAGAAAATGGAGTCGGAATTGCCGCCTTTAATGAAGAATCCTGAGGTATTTTAAAGTTGACTCTTTCTAAAAAAATATTTGATGTTACTTTTTATCTTTAAAAAACCACACTGTACTGTACCCGTAGAACATCTCGCTGCGCCATTTTTTTTAGGGTGGTTTGAAATCCGCATGCTGAATGTAACCTAACAAGCACGGCAAATAAAATTTCTCGCTATTTTTGTCAGTTTCTACCAATTCTCAACCGAGACGCACGTAATGACAACAGAATAAAAAAAACGATTTGCCTTTTATTGCGGCGTAAAAGGCGTGTCAAAAGATGTCACCAACACTGGGTTCGCCCTTTTACGGCGTTAAGCCCTATTGAAAGGGTTTTTTTTAATGTAAAATGCCTAAATAAAAAAAGTTTTGCGAGAATCAGCGCGGATTTTTTTCCGTAGTGCTGTTAGAGGCAGAAACTTCCATAGCGCACAAAACATTCGAATTTAAGTCGCGTCGCGGCGCGGTAGATTCTGCAGCAAAACACAGACTTGGTTTCGGAATTATTTTTGCGGGGATTTTATTCCGCAAGTGCGTGCTTCATACAATTCCCTTATGTCACAGAATTTTGCGGAAAAAATCGCGTGAATTAAATTTGCTATGCGGGCTAACCCTATTAGAAAACTGGCTTTGTCTCTTTCATATCCATTGACTGCTTTACCAACATAAGCAAAGCACCCGATAGTTTTCGACTACTTTGATAGTTGTCAACTCGTACGAGTGGTACTATAAATGTTATTGCAAGATTAGGTATTTCATATACGATATCGATATGGCTTACAGACGTTGCAATTTTTCTACTATAAAATTGATCTTATTCTCTTCGCCTTTCCCCCAGTCCACTCTCATCTGCGTCTCCGTTTGGGGTACCGCAGGAAACGGCAAAGATGGCACAGCGGCGTCCCGTCGAGCGCAACTCGCTCGAGATCTGTGGGGTAGCGGGTTCAATTGCTGCCCCTGCCCGCCTAGTATAGCTGAAGAAATTAGTAAGGCTGAAATTGTGATGCATGAAGACGGAGCGGCGATTAAAGTCTGCTGGCGGGGGAGTGATAGGTATTGTTTTTTTTTTTTTTTTTTGGTTCATCCTGCTTTCTACTCATATTAATTGTGGAACTAATAGGAAAAATAAACTTTGTTTACTTTAACGTAAATAGTTTGATATAAACCACTGTGGATACAGGTTGATGCAGTTACAGATAGACATGGTGCTCCTAAACGGGCCATATTTTCCTGCAATATCTGGTCAGCAACTATTGCTGTCTCACGCTGACTTTATACGCTATAGCAAGATGCATTTAGATACCAGCCACACATTTTAGCAAAAATATGGCCCGTTTAGGAGCACCTTAATAAAGACTGATTGAAAGAATTTTCCCATAAGTCAAAAGGTTACTGAAGATGACAATGATCACTATGTTTTCAGAATTCTGGAACATAAAGTGCCATACATTGACGTTATTGATGTCGTAAAACAGAAGTTGCAACCCGATACAGTACGGTCGCCTGAAGGTAGGAGTTATTAATATATATATTTAATGTATTGGAAAGGACATCGATCACTTTGGGCCCAGCAATGAACAGTGTTTTTGGAAAAATCTAACTTAACAAATGTTTTTATTAATTACTAGCTGTGCAACTTCGTTTGCGTGAGAACCGGAACATCGTTTGCAATCCTTCCCGACTAAATTGTTGGTAAGGCGGTGTTTTTAACCAACTTCAAAAAGGAAGAGTCTATTGAGTCGCCAATATTATTTACTTTTTGAAGAGGATAATTAACACATGATACCATTTAATTACATTCTTATCATCTTATCACCTTTAATAGAGAAGTTCATCAATTCGTCAGTACCTACGTACTTACCTATATTTTATAATAGAACTAAAAGTAAAAGTACCTATTAAAATGCAAAGTAGCATATTCGTTTTTTTTTGTTGTGACTATAATAATTAAATAGCCGATGCCTGTGATTTAGTTTCATCAGTCATGCTTCATTGTGGCTATATTTCACGTTAAGCCTAAAGGTGAATGATGTCCTTTTATATTATTTAGGATTCCTCGCAAGCGAACTACCAACTAGCTGCACTGGAACAATCTAACGCAGAGCTGAGAGGCTAAAAAGCGACAAAGAACTGGTGAAGAGCACGTTTCACACCCTAGCTCATCACCGCCAAGTTGTCTGTCGGTCTTTTACAGACTATAGTTCGTAGAGTGTGTTCAGCTCAGGAGCTGCATGAGCTCATACCGCCATCCCCCTTCTATCGGACATCCAGGCGCACTGCCGGCTACCACCCTTTCCTGGTTGATATACCTAAATGCCGCACCAAGCGCTACTCAAATTTTTTTATATTGCGCACAGCTAAGGAGTGGAACTCCCTCCCTGCTTTTCTATTTCCGAGTACTTAATAACATCCATCTTCAAAGCAAATTCACCTTTGCTATAATATATAGATAGCTCGCTCCATCGTAGATGATTTATTAGCCCCTGGGCTCGATTGGGTTCAATTTTGTAATTGTTTCGTGAGTTGGTGCTATTTTCTAATACCCAAAACTAACTCAACATTTTAAACATCTTATGAACGTCATCTGTTGTTGTTAAAAGTGTATTTTATAAGATATACATATTTTTGTCTTGTAGGTTCATCAAATAGAACAATCACTTGGAACGAGAGCGAGAAGTTGAACAATCTGAACACTTCTGTCACTTTCATTACAGCAAGCGAAAGAATGACGAAGAATTCCAAGAGGCATTATGAAAATCAGGTAATTATAAGCACATCTTAAGTTTCTTCGCGCACTCATAATTGAAATAAAACAACTTTTGCGGAATATTTAGTGCGATTTATTTACCCGAAATATATATTCGGTACTATAATTTTTCGGTTTATTTGAGGTTTTTTGGTTTCCCGACGTTTCGGCACCTTTTTTGTTGCCGTGGTCACGGGTTGACGGGCTGTCAGTCAACCCGTGACCACGGCAACTGAAAATTCATTTTTAAAGTTTGGAGTAAATCAATTCAATGTGTCTTTTTTACTGTTTAATAGTCTACAGGACTCTTTGTTTAGTGCCATTAAAATATCTATAATCATATCATACATTCCATTTCATTATTGTGTTAAAACAAAGGTTTTTAAATTTTCTCCATATCTCTTACAGATAAACACCCAAATCACCTCAATGCTAGTGAACCTAGGCCTCCAACCCGTCCTAAGTCGCGTGCGCGTTCACGTCGTAGCGCTAGCGTGTGAAGCGCGATGTGTGCGCGCTTTAGCCGCCGCGCTAACCGCGCCGTTACACGCTGAGGACTTGCAGGATGCCTTCAACGCTGTTTCTAGCAGGTATTCTGTTGTATTCTTTTTATTTACCTATTCAGAATAGCAACAGCAGTAATGCTAGATTAGAAAGAAAGAAAGAAATTATTTTTTTTATAGATGTCACAAGAAAAACACATGTATACATTAATGACATAATTGACATATAAAATAATAGTGACACTTAAAAGGTAGTCCACTCAGCATGTGTTGAATGTCGCAGACAGTCCAACGCTGGTCTTCCGTGGCTACCTACCTATATCGATGAGAGAGCACTACCGGCTACACCATATTATTACAAACACAAATAATAATAGATAAATTAGCTACTTAAATAAAATATTTCACAAGTATTAGCATATTTACTAAGCTAATAACAGCAAAGTGTGGGCCAAAGATACCAGAGTCTCTAATAGGTATGGACCACACACTGAGTGACACATTCATAGTGTAGTAGCTGACCGCCTCGCACTAAAACTGCAGGATGCCTTCAACGCTGTTTCTAGCAGGTATTCTATTGTATTATTTTTATTTACCTATTCAGGGCCCTTATTCACTATGACCACATGAGCGACCTTGCTCAAACCACGCCAATGTCTTACTTGGTTTTGACATTTTAAAATTCATTTTCTCCGTGATACTCACAAATTATAGAGTTATTGTACAAGTACATGACAGTCACAAATTGTATAATTATTAAATAAGGAAAATGACTTTAAAATTTGTAAGTGTCAAAAAGAAAACGAATTTTGAAAATGTCGAAACCAAATACGACATTGGCGTGGTTTGAACAAGGAATCGGTAAGTGGTCATAGTGAATACAGGCCCAGAATAGCAACAGCAATAATGTTACTTTTGGATTCAACTATTAAACTAATTAGCTAAAACAGGTTTTATGGTCCACATAGTAAATCTCTCAGGATCCCTTCAGCGCTGTCTCTAGCGGGTATGACTTATATACTGAGACAAAAATATGTATATAGTAGCTCACCGAGGACTTGCGGGATCCCTTCAGCGCCTCTTTAGAGGGGATGACCTATATACTGAGTCTTTGGCAAGTATGGGCCATAAATACACAGTATTTTTGTAATTACCAGAATAACAAGAAGGTGGTAGTAATCTATCAATACGATCAAAGATCAACATTACTATTGAGCCAACAACGAAATCACAACAAAATCATCTGCTAATTAAAAAAGGCGTTAGACTGAGTCCCTAGCAGGTATGGGCCGCGTACTGATTTTCTCGTAGGTTTGGGCCACACCTACTGAGTCATTAGCAGGTATGAACCACATACTGAGTGACATACATACACCTTATCGGCCATAGATAATCACACATAGATAAGTTATTTATAAAAGCGCCTGAAAAAAATAAACCACCAACATATTATTTTAGCTCAATCTTGTTTCCATGTCGCCCTGGGGTGGGGTGATAGAGAATGCCTTAAGCATTAAGTCCGCCTTTGTACAATTTCTGCAATAAGTATAAATACATAAATACCACGCAAGTTATTAGCAAATGTCGTATTCCATTTATGTGTTTCTTATCTTTCTGTTTACTAAATAACCTAAACATTTCCAGCTTCACCAAACGCAAGGACATTCTAGATGAAGCGATGGAGGAGCTCGAAGCACTTGTCAAACAAGGAAACCAGAACAGATCAGCAGAAGAAACACAGTTGTACGCGTTATATTCCCTTACAGACTCTTTGTGTCGACTTATCACGTGACAAGTCGTCCGATTTATCAAGTTAGCGCTATTTATAATGTTTGTTTTGTTGAGGATCATTTATTTATGGACGGAAGTTTCCGTATATCATTGTAGTAGTGTAACTAAGATGGTTGTCGCTAGCCGAGCATGTATTCCACTGGACATCGAACTCAAGACCTCTGGATCTGGTATAACGGTAGTATACCATGCCTCAGATTCGGTTGTTTTAATAGGCTATTTGACAGGTTTTGAAAATCCATTTTATATTATGTAGTGGAGTTTAGGAACCCAGTAAAAGTTTTTTTTTAATTCTGGTACATATTTGCTGAAAAATATCAAATTAAAAATTCAATATTTAAATAGCGCGCCAAAACGCTACTTTGACAATATGGCGCTGCAATGGGTTCGGTGACGTCACTTACTGTATTCTGCATATCATCCACATACGTAGTCAAAGGAGGTTTACAAGCAGGTGACGTCATTATAAACTCGACGAATCAGGAGCGTTTTGTGTCACGTGACAAAACGTTTAAAAATGCATAAAGAAATAGAAACATATTTTATACGAAACTTTGAGTTTGCGAATAAGTATGGTAACAATTTGCTTATAACAATAAGTGCTTAGAAAAAAAAAGGGTTTCAAGTGTCTTTGCATGGTCCCGGTTGTAGTAGCAAGGGCCGCGCAGGAGTGGGGGAGGCTCAGGGTTTAATATCTGTGACATTATCGCGTTTTGGTAACATATAAATTGTGTCGATTGTTGTTGGCAACTACCTACTTCATTCTTATACATTTTTGGATTGTTATTTATTTAGGTATAATTTAATATTATTGTGACATAAATTAATATAAAAGATGTGTTTTAGAATACAGTATGATTGATTTTATATTTAAAAGTTTTTAGTTTCATAGTCTTCCAAATGTCTGTCAATATTTCGATACTGTCCGTAGCATTGGAATCAGTAGTATTAATAGCGTATGTAATTATTATTACGATAACATGTTTATGAACAGCGACCGTAAACAGTTAAAATGTAAAGTAAATTATACAGTCAACAACGCGTCTGGTTTTACACTTGTACTACAATACCTATAATTAGCGACATAAAGCCGTTATTAATGTGTAACTCTAAAGGCTGACGTGTTGTCGTCTGGATTACTAAGTATTTTTGAGTTAATGACAGGTAAATAAAATTTAAAGTGTTTAGTTAAACTTTTTGCTGTTTTAGCGCCAAAAATTATAGAGACTTGGTTATTAGAATATTTTGTCCTCCGCGTCGCCCTTATATAATTTTAAAAAGTGTTATTTTTTATGTATAATTAAACTACTTTACTGTTAAATATTTGTGTCGCTTAACTTCAATGTGTTTCACATAAAATTAAGTGACACTGACGTTTGCCGTTACTGCGGATTAGAGAGAGAAACACCCAAACATCTCCTATGTGACTGCAGACCCCTAACTCACAAACGCAGTATCTACCTGGGCCGGCATATAATTCGGCCAGAGGAACTAAAATCTCTCGGAGCTAGGAAGATTTTAGACTTCCTGGAGTTTCCAGGCTAAAAGAGATACTTTAACATGGTGGCGAGTTACAATAGATCTTATAGGTCGCAGTGACTACAGTTCCAACTGGAGTTGCATAGCCCCTATATCCTGCAATTAATTAATTAATTAACTTCAATGTGATTTTTAAGATTTCGGTGTTAAAAGAAAAGGAAAAATAATGTTATTAAACAATTTTATCAGTTGTTCTAAGGGATAAGCGGTCAAAATAATATTTTTTCTAAGTCAGGTAGATCCATGAGACAGTAGTTAAGTCCATGAGAACCAATCAGGTAATTGCGTTTATTCAACATGGCCGTCAGTCGACGTAAACTACTCCAGATAAATCCGTATCTATTAAATCAAAATTCTGTAAATCCAAATTGAGCTTTTTCAAAGATAGATAAATTGCATGCCATTATATCAAATGAAGGTAAATCCAATCTAAATGTTATATTTTTTATTTGTTGAGTGGTTTAAATACTGAAATTGCTTAACAGGATCGTTTTCTTCAATACTGGTGTCATAATAAAAAGACTACCTTTTAATTCATGAAATTAAGACTATTAACGCTTTTTTTAAATATCTCATAACAGGGTAGAAGAGTGGATTTATCCGAATTTGAAGTTAAGCTACACATTAATTATTTGCAATACAGTAAATTAAAATATTTAGCAGTATATTACCAAACATAAAAAATAAAAAAAGCAAAATCAAATAATTAATTAAAAAACTAAATATACGAAGATTTTTTTTATCGATTTTAACACGAATGAGTCCAAGACAACGGAAATCAGTTAATAAATAAATAATGTGTATGTATAGCATATATAGCGGATAAATCCGCTATATATGCTAGCTATTATTTAAAAAATAACTTGTAATACACCCTCTATAAAATAAGTTACTAAATGTGACCCTGACTTTGAGTGACGTATTCTGGCTAGTAATGTTACCATAAAAGTAGCCATTTATATACTTTCTAAACAATTTTTTACTTTTTGTATGTTTGAACTAGTAATCTTACGTGTGCGTGACAGAAAGTGAGATCTGAAATTAATAAAACAATGAGATGCCAAAAACTTTTTTATTTATCGTATTCAGTCTTTTTTTCTTTGTTAATTATAAAATTATATCAACATATTAGTTATATAAATAAAGATATATACTTATTCTATTTTTTCGGTCAAACTAGAGTAGGTACAAATAAGTGTTTTATGGTATAATTGATTACTTATTTTTTTCTTAAACACACAAAATATACGTATAATGTTGCAAACAAAACTCAAAGGCAGTAAAAACTATTTTGATTGGGAGTTTTGTCCGTAACTGACATAACTGACAGCCTATTTACTGTCGTGCGTGTTTGCTCCCGCGTGAGCGCCAAGGTGTGCAGGCCGCATTGAGAGCTGATTTATTTCGCCACCCGCAGTATTGAGCGTGTCGCCAGGAAGAGAACTTGCGTCAAAATGATTGTAAAGAAAGTAATCATCGCTTCATCAATCATCAAAAAAAAAATCAAGTTGACCCCTGCCTGGAGACGACTGCTTACTGGAATGTACATGTAAATTATCAAAACCTCCGGAGTAACGAACACAAGTTCAAGAATTACTTTAGAATAATAATATAATAATAATAAAATCATTTATTTCGAGCTTCTTGGGCTCGGATGATTAGTAACAATGATACTTATAGACCTAATGTTAGTATGACATTAAATTTACAGCACTAAACATAAATGTACATGGAGAATGTCGATTCGCAGCTTCGACGAGCTGTTGGAAGAATTGATCAAAAATTAGCAGTGTCCAGCAATGATCCTCGAAAATCACTCTCGGTATCGATATTCATAATGATTGTACAACGCGCGTGCGTCACGCATGACAGTAAAAACAACACTGGCTTTCCCTAAGGACTATGCATTTTATAATTCGTCCAAGTTTTTAGGTTATTTTCAGATAAATAATTGCATACAATCACACTAATTATCCAACCCACGTTATGTTTCACGAAGAACTTGTGTTATGGATACCTACTAGATAACGGATAACCATATATAAAGTACTTTTTTGTAAATACTTACATAATATACATAACAAACACCCAGACCAAGACAAATAGACATGTTCATGTACACAAATATTTGTCTTGTCCGGGGATCAAACCCGGGACATCTGGCGTAGAAGGTGAGCTTAGTACCCCTGCGCCAAACAGGTCGTCAGATAGTAAGAGTGAGACGCCGCTTGATGGTAAGGCCCTGCATCATTTTCTTGTGATCTTGCGATTAAAGCCATTGTTGCATCACCTTTTAAATTGCTCACAAAGTAAACGCAGCTTCATTATACATGGCTTTTCCGCTAGCAACCAGCGGCGCAAAGGACATATGCACTGGTGGTACCGAAGGCAGCAGAGAAGTGTCCACATCATAAGACCGGCATTTAGTCGAGGTGACGAGGATACACGCGATGATGGACAGGAACATAGCCATTATGGCCCAGAACATAAGGACTAGGCAGAAGCGAGCGCGGCGCCATGATGCTTCGTTTCTTGCGTCCAGGACTTCGTCGTGGGTTAGAGGCCTGAAAGGTAAGTTTATTACTTGGTTATTGTTTGATGAGCTTTTTTTGCGTCTAGAACCCAAAACTTAAAAATAGCTTACGGCCGAAATCAATAACCTATTTATAGATATGGATAGATAGTTTATCTGAGATAGTTGCCTAGGATACTGGCATCGTTGCCTAGCAACTGTCGTTATTTTGGTTATAAATAACAAAAATATCCTAGGCAACCATCTCAGATAGCCCAGTCCATATCTACAAGGCAAGTTTCAATACAAACTTGTGACAACAATACTCCATAGACGGCCGAATCTGCGCTTTGTAAAAACAGAGCAGCTGATTCGGAGAGAAGTATCGCCTAGCCTTAGAGAGGACGCAGCTAACTTAGCAATGGAGTCAATGTACTCGCCAAAGTTCAGGTTGGAAGACAGGTTCAGGCCAAGAAGTTGCAGATTTTCGGTTATCGGTAATAATACACCCAGGAAAGTCGGAGTCAGTTGGAATAAACAAGCCTGTGTTTTAGTGGCATTGAAACTGGCAAGATTGGCGTTACCCTAATATGAGACGGCCTGAAGTGCCATCGAGCATAGATAGATGAATTTTTTATTCAAATGGTTCTTTTATCGTCATGCTACGGCCAGGCTATTGAGTTTATCGCGAACTTTTGCTACTTCCACGACAAGTTTAGTGTGGCCAAGCAATAATCACCTTTCTATCCGTGTTTAGAAATGTATAATAATCAAGTACGTACCTATTCGGCTGGGTTCTTGCGTAAAAGTTATTATTTTTGAAAGGTTTCACGTATTACCAATGTTAGGAGATTTGATCCTTATGATTGACCCTATCGATTGATGCCATAAAAGTACAGGTTGTTATTTACGGCTTGATAACTAGGCCTAGCACAAATAACTTTCGAGTAAGTATCGATGAAGTAAAGTAAAAAAATGTATGAGCTATTGAGCAGCGTTCCGACACATTTTCCTTTAGGTACATTTTTTGACATTACGTGCTCGATACGTAACTACTCGATACTATTTCGATGCTAACCCTACCGGCGTAGAAAGCGTACATTACATAGTACTTACCAACCTATATAAAAAAAGTTCGAATGCAGTTGCAGTTAGGGTCCTTTTAAAAATAATTATCTACCTAATGTTTTTTTTGCGTAAAACTTGTTTTCGCCAACATTTACAGTAGGTACCTACTTTCTCTCCAGGTAAAAATATTCCATACTGTATAGATTTAATATCAGATTTAAATGTAAGTAGATAGGTGTAGAGACTTACTAGAGTTACTAGTTCCTACACTTCCTACTTTTTTTTTTTTTACTTCCTACTTAGCAAGTTTTACGCAACTCTAGCTTCCGTCTAGTTGAAGACGATATAATGCTTATTTTAATATCAAATTGTAAAGCTTACTATAATGTGTGTAAAATGAGTGAGTGAAAATAAAAAAAGATGGTTCCTTAATAAAATTATAAATGTAAAATACTTTACCTAAGTCGCCTGCACCTCAAATTCGTTTGACCCAACAACGGCTGCCTTTCTGGATCCATCACTCTTTAACACACCACAATATTACATACAAAACTACAAATATTTTCCGTTCACAATCCAGTAAGTACTTATAGATATCGGATACTATTCTTGAAACAACTTTGTTCCCTCGGAGACGGTGAGCGACTGACCGTGTCGACCCAACAGATAATGTAATGATAGTCATAATATTGTACTTAATTACTATAAATAATTGACAATACCATTATAATGCGATGTTACGGTTCAAGCTATTAAACAATCCCAGTTTGCACTAAGAATTAAATGTGAGAATTCCTAAAGATACTTATCTCGATGCTAAGTGTAAAGAAGAGAATCATAATTATTTAAAAACTGTCTGTATTGTTGTGAGTTTTATATTTATTTAATTAGGAATAACAGACAACCTACTTAAACTAATTATACATTAATGAGTAACACTAAAATAATTTAGGCCATAAAAGTTATTCACAGCTAGCACAGTTTCGAAATAACCAACAGTTACATTATAATTAAATTACAAAAATAAAATAGAAATAGATAAACGCAGTACAGTACATATAAGCTGAATATTAGCTGAGAACTAATACAATAACCTCATTACATAAACATACTAATTTGGAAGATAAGAAAATCCATTACAACAATCATCACATTATCATAAAATATTCTAGTAAAATTTGATAAGAATGAAAAAATAAATTAACAATTCACAAATAAAACCTCCTAGCTCAGTGGTTAGAGCATTGGACCGGATTTCCAAAGGTTGCTAGTGGCCGAGTTGAAATGTATTGATGTGACAACGCTGGCCTACAGCGTATTAAAAATATAAAAGTATTGGAGTTTTATTTTATTCATATTTTAATTTAACGTCGTCAGTTGTCAACCGATTTTAAGAATTCCTATTTTATTAAGGTTTCGTAGCCTAAAGACAAAAAACGAAACCCTTATAGATTCGGCCAAACCGATGTATGTCTCACCCTTTTTATTCCAAAACTATAAGGATTACAAAGTTGAAACTTGGTAGGTAGATGTATTCTGTAAACCGCATTACGGTTTTTACACAAAAATAAAAAAAAGATATGAATTAAAGGGGGGCTCCCCATACATGGAACTGTTACTGAAAAAAAAATGTTTGATCAAAAACCTAGATCCTAATATCCTAACCTATCCTACCTAAACTTTCCAAAACCGCAAATATAACTTTGTCATTCATACAAATGAAAAACATTTTATTATTTTTGCAGACGAAACATTATAGTGGCATTTTGGCAATAATAATAAATGAAACTTAATTGCACACGATACAAAAACAAACACATACAGAGAAAATGTCAAAAAAGAGGAACACACAATAGGCGGCCTTATAGCTACTTAGCAGTCTCTTCCAGGCAACCTTGGGTGAGAGGCGAAACCCTTCATGTGCGAGTTCGACCGCACTTGGCCGATTTTTTTTGTTTTTTTTTTCAATAATTTTATTATGAAGATCTGGCATGTAGTTTTTCAGTCCTGAAAAATATCGTTTTGGCAAGTCGTCGTTACCACAGAATATATATATATGTATTAGTACCTTATATCGTTACCTAGATGACATAATTGTTGTGCATGGGTTGATTTTAGTGTAAGTAACGAGACATGATGTAACTAAAAACTTGAGAAATAAATAATTTTTTACTTTTTAAAGTCGGTTTTAGTTTTTGTATGAAAATTTACAGCTACATAATCCTCTAAGAAAGAAAAAGTCAAGTTATATAAAAAACATGTCGGCTAATCACATGTTCTTCGTATTCTTTTCGGCATAAAATCGGTGCCTGCATCAATATTTGTTGTGCAGATTTTTATTTAGGTAGTAGTAATTTAATCAGAGATCAGGTATTATTAATAAATTGCGAAATAAAATATTTTCTTACGTACATTTTATGTTTTGGCGCGCACGTTCATTGAAATAAAACAACTTCTACGGATATCAAACCGATTTTCCCGACGTTTCGGCACCTTTTCAGCTGCCGTGCATGCTGAAAAGGTGTTCGTACAACTTAGTTCGTGAAATATAGCGCGTTTGATATCCGTAAAAGTTGTTTTATTTGAAATATTTTCTACTGAGAATACGCTGGTATCCGTATATCTGATATATATTGTATTGCCATTCATTATTACAAGAACTTACAACAGTAATCGAAACCCGTAAATAGAAGCAAACTGACGAGGAATCGAACTCGAATGAAACCACAGAATATTTCTTTCAGTTTCTGGGCTTCTGATAACAATGTTGACTCCGATAGCAGTAACTTATAACGCAGAGAAATGTATAATAGGATAGTTTGATGAAACAGAGACAGAAACACAGGCTACTGAACGGATTTGGATGTAATGTGGCTCACAGGCAGTAGATAGTCTCGATTAGCAGATAGAATACTTTTTATCGAGATACTCCTACGGGAACGGGAACCACGCGGGTGAATGGTAGATACAATAAAACATAGATAAAAGTTTTGATAATTCAACGGCTGAATCGATTTGGATAAAATTTTGGTAGGTAGATAGATTAAATCAGCGGCTGATTCACAAACCATCGGACACGGAATCAGATTCGAATTCTATGCTTTGTCTATTCTGCAGTGACAGTGACAATGCATAGGTATACATTCCGTTGTCGGAAACGTTTCCGACGGTTTGTGAATAAAGCCGCTGGACTAACATTTTTAACTACATTTCATCCCGAAAAAAACGCGAAGTAAAAAAAATATGCTGAAGCGAGATAGCAATGAGAAAACGACGCGCACGGGAGCGAGACCGATTTTGCAGATTAGGCAAAAATAACACAAAATCACTTCGTATTACAAAACTACAGCGATTTAAAAAAAATGCTTCTATACGATCCTAAATATTATTGGTGTCCACTTTTTAAACCAATTTCCTATAGTGTAAGTAACCCCATTTAACAATAATCTTGAATTTTCGAATTTTTTTGAGGTCTTTTCGAAAAGAAAAAGTGTCGAGGCAAAATCATAAAATCGTGTTTTTGAAACTATACGAATCTAGATAAAAGTATGAAGAAATATATATGTTATTACCAGATTTGTAACAACTGTATGCTATAGTTTTGTATAAAAAAGTCCATACTTTTTCCGAGTAGCGCCATTCGTTTTCGTTTTGTCGAAAATTTTCAGTTTTCCGGCACGTGTAATTCGCATGGGTAAAAATTGGGAAAAAAATTAGATAAAGTTGTAGAGCATTTTATGAGATTTCATTACATGGAAGATAATTGATGCTCTACGCCGCATCGTTTTGATTTTTTTATTTTTTTATTATTCAAGACGGGGAGACTCTTAGCCTTCACCATACCTGATGTTAAGTATTGATAAGGCTGAAGATGGAAGCGAGCCTCTCCCGGAATCCTCAACCACTGACGAACTGGCTATCTTATCTCTAACTGCCGGAACACAACAATGCTGAAAAAATTGTTGTTATGGCGTCAGACTTAGATAAGATGGTGGTAGCTAGCCAGGCGGACTTACAACAAGTCCTACCACCAACCAAACCGAATACAATATGTACCCCCGCTGGGAATCGAACCCGGGACCCCTGGGTCTGATACCGTTGGTTGTACCACTAGACCACAGAGGCGGTAATTTATTAGCGAAATACTGAAAAATGGGACCCCACTCCGGCGCACCTCCTATAAAAGGGGTTTTTTAGTGTCTTCACTCCCTAAGCACCTTGATCAACTTTCTGAAGAAATCGCTTAGGTTCCAGTTCACGCACCAGCTACTTTGTTGGGTGGGCTACAATAGGCTATTTGACAATGCTAAAAAAAAAGTGTCAATTACTGTTATCAGTATAAATTATAAGTTTAAAAATGGTTTTTTATTAACGTAAGTTGAAAATAATTATAAATTTATTTAAAAATCCGTAAATAAAAATGCGATTTTAAACGTTTTGTCACGTGACACAAAACGCTCCTGATTCGTCGAGTTTAAAATGATGTCACCTGCTTGTAAACATCGTTTGACTACGTATGTGGATGATAATGCAGAATACAGGCAAGTGACGTCACCGAACCCATTGCAGCGCCATATTGTCAAAGTAGCGTTTTGGCGCGCTATTTAAATATTGAATTTTTAATTTGATATTATTCAGAAAATGTTCCAGAATTAAAAAAAACAACTTTTACTGGGTTCCTTAAACTCCACTTAATAATATAAAATGGATTTTCAAAACCTGTCAAATAGCCTATTGAAGTTAAATAGTAACTCATTCTTAAAATATGTCGTTTTCAGAAATACTTAAAATAGCGCTTTAAGAGCAAAACCTAAGAGTTATCATTGGCAATTACTACTGGAAGAATAACTTTAACAGCAAATGGGCGTAAACGGGTCATAAAGGAGCCAAACAAAACGCGGTTTAACGCAAGCACAAATCACTAGGTCGAAATGCGCGGGAAAGTTTGGTAATTGACGCCATTCTTCGCGGTAATCGGCTTCGAAATGGCGGCAAAAGGCCGTCACATTTTGGGGTTGTCAGCAAAAAAAAATTTTTGTCAACGGTAATTCAATTAATCCGGTTGTATTGAATTGAGCGTGTGAAATTTATTTAACTAAGACGCGATTTTTTCTACTTGAGCTATCATAGATGTTGCCTAGAAACTTCTGTCTTATTTCCACTCCATCTAGGCATTTATAGTACCGTGGTCGAAATTATTTCCATAGTAGGGGCTACTCGCGGTTTCCCACGCGCTGTTCCCGTTTTCTTGGGTTTTATTATATTTTTATATTTTATTAAACATACTAATTATCTAGCCCACGTTAAGTCTCATGAAGAACTTTTGTTACGGATACTAGTTAACGTTAATACACATGTTAAACACCCAGACCAAGACAAATAGACATGTTCATGCACACAAATATTTGTCTTGTCCGGGGATCGATCCCGGGACCTCTGGCGCAGGAGGAATATGGGAAAATGTGTCCTTTTTTTTAATGCAGGCGCCTAGCCACCTACCCTACATTTGACATGAGTTGGGTCTCAACTCTGTTATTATTATTTATTATTGTCTGCAAACAATAGCGCCAGATGCCATGCCAGCTCATTGCCTGCAATAGTTTCGAATATACCCATGCAGGCTTTTATTGCACTGAAAAGCAAGCAGCTCACGAATTTTCCTTCTTCAAGGTCTAATCTAAGTATTTGTATGCCAGAACTTATCAAAACTGCGTGAAAAGGCAAGAGATAGAGATAGTTTCGCATTTATCTTTACTATCTTGACTTGGGTATTTATTTATTATTAGACTTCAGTGCTTGCTACGCACGTGTCACTTAAGAAAAACAGTTTTTCTGACCTTTGACCTTGATAAGGTCAATTTAAAAAATAATTATACTTTTTCCGGCCGTCTACACTATTTTTTGTGATTTTTGAAGCTATTAGTGAAGCCTGTAGGTGTTATACTGATGGCGCTGGAGGGAACATTAGAATGGATAACACGGGCCTTATATATAGAGATTATTTTCCAATGACAGACTAAATACGTTATCTGCAAACCGATACGTCATCAAGTCGTCGCAGCAATTCCGCTTGAATTTATGACATAACGAGCCGCCCGATGTCAAGGTCAGGTTATCATGGCAGCGGTGACCTTCCAAACTCATCGGCACTGATTTATTGTTGTCATGCTGTTGGTGGACATTAGAATACTTGAGGCTTTACAGCTATAGGTGAAAACACAGGCTGGAAATGAAAATAATAATGATTTATTCATTTTGGCGCTAGGTCGCACTCAGACTGCGACTATCGTAATGATCGGTCACGGGATTGGAGTCCAAAAATGAAATCTACTAAATATATATCTCCAGCTCCACCGTGCTTCGGAAGACACTTTTTAAGCCGATGTTCTCGCCTGTATTAGGTACGGCAAATACTTACAGAAGTAGGTATTATTGTTGTTGGCAATGCGGATTGTGCCCGCGTGGTTGGGTGGGCCCAGCATACCCCTTACCCATCGAGGAAGGTCAGTGTCCCAGCAATTTCAATTGGTAAAAAGCAAATATGAAAGTTAAAGAAACTACGCCATCAGACACCTTGTAACTAGTAGACTCGTCAAAAATTCGTCAAGGGTTGTTTTTTCTCCCCCATTTATTTCGTAGAACCGTCGATTTGTAGTATGAAAAACGAAGGTAAGTAAGTATTAGGATAGGAACACTTAAAATTCAACCTTACCTATGGCCTGCGCAGACGACGGACATTGAAGGACTTTTTGTCCGCGACACGACCTTATTACCTACTAAGAACATAAAGTTGAATAAATAACGAGGACTATCGCGTACTTTTCGCGGATATACGCGGTCTAAGTTGAATCTTATTTGGTTAACAATAAAGACGTGTCGCGGACAAAAAGTCCTCCGTTATCCGTCGTCTGCGCTAGCTCTTAGAATAATAACGAATTCAACAAACAACGATAAAACTAGTGTTTGTAGGTGTCTAGCTGCTTCCTGCATAAAATAGTCGGGATAAAACTTAACCCTTCGCTGCCGGCTAACAAAACAAACCGTACCGGACCCAAAAGTTGCGGACCTTTTCTCGACTGGAGCCGCCTCAGTGCGCTTGACAGTTTTTATTTCCTTGTGGATAGATGTCACTAGTAACTTGATAAACGCGGGATGCATTTCACCGTGACGTAAATTGTATTGCTTGCTTTTTATACATTGTTTTAAATTGAGGAACCTCAAATTATAGAAGGCATTCTGTTTGAACTAATAATAGTAGTAATCTTTTTTTTATCAAAAACACACACATGAACAGCACAAATCTTAAATCTTAAAAAACTTATAAATTAAACAAGTTAAAGTTTGCCCGAACTAGTAAATCGTGTATTTCAGGCGACCGTAGTGCAAGTAAGTATATTGAAAGAGATTTAAAGAAAAAGTAAATTAAATAAAATAAATATACAATTCATCACCTACAATTAAATCAGCATAGATGTATACATACATAATTAAAAATTTAATGATTTGAAACTATAAATTTTAAATAGAAAAATATTGGAAAAAGTCAACTCGGGCAATCACTGAGCTACCGAGTCTTAGTGGTTAGAGCATTGGACCGGATTTCCAAAGGTCGTGTTCGAGTCCCATCTGAGAATTCACTTGTGGCCGAGTTGACTTTTTCCAATATCTAAAATTTATCATAAGTATAAAAATAGCATTGAAAAATGCAAATATTAAAAAATCATAGAATTAAAAAGAGTCAAGAGAAAAATAATTATAATAATAATTTGTAGCTTAACATTTCAAACATGTAATGTGATTCGAAACCTTACTTTATTACAACTAGTAATACCTGTATCTTCATAGGACATGTTTTGCAAAATAATTTTTATTTTGTTCTTACAGTTCGTATAACAAAGAGGAAATAATATGTCACCGATTTTTATTTAACCTATTGTAGAGCAATGGACCTAGAAAAAAATTTAACCTTTGGGAAAAAAAAATTGATGCAAACTTTTTGAGTAATGAGTAGCGGTTTACTTACTTAGGTACAGTCGGTAAGATTCTCAGTCGACCGAGACGCGCGATTTGGGCAGTTGTATGGACTTACAAAGACACTCAATGACAGTTCGTACAAGTGATTTTTGTGATGTTTATCCATTATCTAGTATCCATAACACAAGTTCTTAATGAAAATTAACGAGGGCTAGATAATTGGTGGGATTTAATTTATTTTTATTTTTGTTTATTTATTATTATTATAATGATTTTCCGCGATTAAACCTTATTATGTAGTTTTGTTGTTTCCTTGTTAGATTAATATAAGAATATGGAAATCATTTTACTCTGATCTTGGGTATACAAATTGCTTGCTAGCGTGTTTTTTTTATGAACAACGGGGAGACTCTTAGCCTTCATCATACCTGATGTTAAGTATTGATAAGGCTGGAGATGGAATCGAATCTCTCCCGGAATCCTCATCACAGAGAAACTGGCTATCTTATACTTATGGTAAATTTTAAATAGAAAAATATTGGAAAAAATTAACTCGGCCACAAGTGAATTCTCAGACTGGAATTAATTTTTTCCAATATTTTTCTATTTAAAATTTACCATAAGTATAAAAATAGCATTGAAAAATGCAAAAATTACAAAATCCTAAATTATTGGCAGTTGCATCTTAATCGATCGTTAAACACCTGAAAAGATGTTTCTTTCGAATGCAAGGATATTCCTAGCATTGATGTAACAACGCTGGCCTACAGCGTATTAAAAATATAAAAGTATTGGAGAATTTCGACGGTGGTTCGCAAGTCTCGGTAGCTCAGCGGTAGAGCATTGGACCGGATTTCCAAAGGTCGCTGGTTCGTTTCCAGTCTGAGAATTCACTTGTGGCCGAGTTAATTTTTTCCAATATTTTTCTATTTAAAATTTACCATAAGTATAAAAATAGCATTGAAAAATGCAAAAATTACAAAATCCTGGCTATCTTATCTCCAACTGCCGGAACACAACAATGCTGAAAACATTGTTGTTATGGCGTTAGGCTTAGATAAGATGGTGGTAGCTAGCCAGACGGACTTAGAACAAGTCCTACCACCAAACAAACCGATTACAATATGTACCCCCGCTGGGAATCGAACCCGGGACCCCTGGGTCTGATACCGGTGGTTGTACCACTAGACCAAAGAGGCGGTTAAAGTAAAGAAAATATATTGAGGTCTACAAATTTTAGCAGAAAAACAAAAAATGGCAGGTACATTTCTGCACTCGTATTGAACTACTTACATTTAACTCGGCTACTCCTTTACACTGGTCGATCTATCGTCGAAGTGATAATACTGTCACCCACATTCTCGCACCTAACTTTGTAAGTTGTCCTCCGCATTTGTCCATTCAAAATACGGTCTGCGTTAGTTTACGACTAAATTATACTTACACGAAAAAGGATTTGTTTGTAGAGAACGGTCCTAATTTGACCAATTCTAGCAAAGTGGGTAAATTTGACCGCTTTGAGTTATAGGGTTAATCTTGCATTCTACAACAATCGTAATGCATACTTGTTTATATGTTTAATACTAATACTGTTGTATGTTGTAAAGTTATATTAAAAATAATTATAAATAACTTACCTACCTAAAGTCAGTGTCAATCTAAAGTGAGTGAAAGGTACATACCTACTATTTAGATTCTGTGGTGAAAGTTAAAATACTTACTTAATTGAAATAAAACAACTTTTACGGATATCAAACGCGCTACATATCCACGAACTAAAACCTAAAAATACGGACAATTACAACTTAGTTCGTGGAAATGTGGCGCGTTTGATATCCGTAAAAGTTGTTTTATTTCAATGAACAGTGCGCGCCAAAACAAAAGATGTACGTGTGTATACTTACTTAAGTTAAATTTCAATAGTCTGTCACCGATTTTCTCAAAAATATTATTTAAATTTTATTCACTTTTCTTAGTACCTAATAAGTAGGTACGTAAGTATATCGGTCTATGCTTATGTCAAAAAGCTGTTTAAGTAGGTACTACTTACTTATACTTTTAAGTTTTTATAACAGCATATTTTTTTTTACTTTTAGTATAGGTAAGTACAATCAAAGTTTGAAACTGGCTTCAAAAGATTTTAACATATTTTTTTTTTATAATTGCACTAACAATAAATCGTAATTAAAGATCTTTACTGATAATTCAAGTAGGTAATTTCTTAAGCAAACGCAGAAAATGCATACCTATTTGTAACTTTAACATAAATTACGGTTTTTGTATAGCCGTCACGATTTAATTTAAATCTAGTTATGACTTTCTGATAGCTCGATCGTCTGATAAGTCAAACTCAGCACTTTGATTAATTATTGTAAACTTTTAATGATTAATCAGAACTTCGGTGACCGACTTCAACAATCGGAGCGAGACCAAAGAACTAACATGAAGTCAGCTGTAAATCATGAATCATGACGTTATTGGTGTCAGAGGATAATTTATGGCTGCTACTGAAAGTCAGGGAATGGTAGAGCGACGTTTAATTATTGTAAACGATGGTCTTTAAGGACTACCAGAATATTTAGTGATCAGTCATACTAAATGGAATCTAACAATTAGATACGTAGGTATTATGTAGGTTATTATTACAATGGTAATAGTAACGTACGTAGATACATATTAAGTTTTGGCGCGCACTGTTCATTGAAATAAACAACTTTTTCGTATATTAAACGCCCTATATTTCACGTACTAAGATCTAACTGTCCGAATGTTTAGGTTTGGAAGGGGTTTTTTGTTTACCTATTTAAATATCAAGTGTCGTTAGTCATCATTATAGTTAATAATGGAGATATCTACGTAGCTAGACTTGTAATACAGTAGCTGTATTGATATTAAACCGAATGAAGATATAGGTGAGGTAATTTTTCAATTTGACGACTCTGTATGAAGTAAGACAAGGAGAAAAAACAGTAATCGACAAGTTTCTTGTTAGTTCTTCTTGTTGCAAGGTCAGTCGCCGTAGGGTTCGTGAACTGATAGCGTAGCGAAATTCACAAGCGCTTGTAACAGCCTGGACTGAACAAATGATATTGAGTATGAGTTTTGACTTGAACAGTCTGAGCGTGAACAAAGAACTAGTATGAAGTCAGCTGTGAATCATGATGTTACTGGTGTCAGAGGATAATATATGGCTACTACTGAAAGTCAGGGAATGGCAGAACGACGTTTAATCATTGCGAACGATGGCCTATACCAGAATATTTAGTGATTATTCATACAAATTAAATGGATTTTAAATGAGAACGGATCAGTAGTGATTAGATCCTATTAATCTTATAGATATGACAGTTTGGATAGATATTTGGATGTTGTAAGTTGTCCCTGAATCACACAAAATGGCTGAAAAGGTTTCGATGAAATTTAGCAAACAGACAGTTTAAACTACTATTGATTAATCAGTGACCGACTTCAACAATAGGAGCGTGAACAAAGAACTGTATCAAATCAGCTGTAAATCATGAAGTTATTGGTGTCGGAGGATAATTTATGGCTGCTATTGAAAGTCAGGGAATGGCAGAGCGACACATTTAATCATTGTAAATGATGTTGTACCTATACCAGAATATTTAGTTGTCATTCATACTAAATGGAGTTTAAATGAGAACGGATCAGTGATAATTATAATAAGATAGGATAAGAAACAATGTCAAAGATCGTCGAATATCATAATTATACAAAAAAAGAGTACCTAACTAAAATAATCTACGTCTAAAAAGACACTCTTCAATCATGCTTCATTCAATCTTGCATTAAATGGCGTTTGAAAAGTAACTAACATTCAAAACTTTGATTTATTTTCCTTACACAAGGAAGGGGGCAAGTCGCCCCATAATAGAGAGCAAATATTTACAAGTTTCACACCCCGCATTTGGGTCGATCTGCCCTAGTGGTTTAACCATAACGGTTTAACCATAGTGGTTTAAAATGACCCTGTATGACAGGGTCATTTTAAACCACTATCGATTTTTTTTAATTCGACTTCGTTCATAAAAAAGAAGCTTTTCTTTGTTTCCTAAGGTAGATTATGCTGCTAATACCTTTAAATACGCATTAGGCCGGCGTGATAAGATAATAAGACACATAGCGAGAAGAACCGATGGCCGTTGGGGAGGGGCGGTTCTGGAATGGCGACCGCGCACAGGACGACGCTCCGCCCCGACAAAGTGGACCGACGATCTGGTGAAGGTCGCGGGAAGCCGCTGGATGCGGACAGCGCAGGACCGATCGTTGTAGAGATCCTTGGGGGAGGCCTATACCCAGCAGTGGGTGTCATGTGGCTGAGACGACGACGACGACGATAAGATAATACATTGCCCATCCTTTTATCCATCATAAGGAAGTCTCCTAGTAAGGTATCATTAAAACTAGACTGCACTTGTGATAGTTAACACCCACTAGTTCGCATTGGTCCCGGTGGGTGGGTCCATCCTCGTTATCCATTCATAAGGTAGAAGGCAGCTTCGCTAAGTGAACAACTTTCTCCTAGAAACATGGGTCGAAATACGGGAACAATTTTTGGAATTTCCATACTAAATCGATCACGTGATCAGTCTGATTTTTAGGGTTCTGTGCACAAAGGGCAAAATAGCACCCTATTACTAAAACTCCGCTGTCCGTCCGTCCGTCTGTCTGTCTGTCTGTCCGTCTGACGCCAGGCTGTATCTCATGACCGTGATAGCTATACAGTTGTCACAGATGATGTATTTCTGTTGCCGCTACTAACAACAAATACTAAAAAACAGAATAAAACAAATATTTAAGGGGCTCCCATACAACAAAGGTTTTATTGCTGGTTTTTATGCCGGTTTTATAGATAATGATGAATATTGAATAGTCAAAAATTGTTTAAGTATCATTATTTCGACTCAACTACTTAAAAATTTGGATGGGTTGTGTTTTTTAAATTACCTCATATAGGGCTTAGGGCGGAATCAGTCCGGAATTTTGATGCTTTTAAGCTGTTGAAAAAATTGTACCTTCATTATTGTTTACGTCTGTCATAAAAGAAAATTTCTGAGCGCTATGTAAAATGAAAATGTAAAATAACTTATTTTTTTATACTAACCAGTCTTAAAACATATAATAGAAAAGTCTTAAGGCCTTTATTAGAAACCGATATTTTTACAGGTTTCACACCCCACACTCGGGTGGAGTGGAGATAGCAAACACTCGACGTATCGCTCGATCTGCCCTAGATCATAGGGCTTAGGGGTCTGGAAGATCGGTAGGACTACTTATATTATGCTGATGAAAAGAAAAACAGTAGTAGATTAATACTTATAATAGGTAAGTTTCTCTGATTTTTTATTTTATATTTTACAATGCTACTAAATTATAATGACAAATTGTATTAGTACTAGAAAATATAGTGGGAAAGTCTAAATATCGCTCAGGCGGTTTAACCCGGGGTTCGTCGCTACCGGGTAAAAAATACCACAGAGGTAATAAAGTACTTATATTTTTTCTATGTAATCTGGTGACTTGTCGCTTCAAGTACCTTTCTGCATATCATCAAGAGATGCGCTCTTAGTGTGGCTAGCGGTTGGCGCTACGTGCTTGGTCGCTGTCGACGTGTAAAGTGAAAATGGGTGAAATGAACCCGGTAGCGACCGTTTGTGTAAATAGATTTTTGTTATATTTTAGAGTATTTATTTTTGTTTTAGCACTTTTTTACCATGGATTTCTTACTTAGAGACAACAATATAGAAGAAATTTTACCAAAAGAAGAAAGTGAGGAAGAAATTGAATCAGAAACGGAGGATCATTAGGACCCCAGTAAACTGAACAAGAAGAAGCGGATTTTGGAGATGTTTCTGACATTCTGTTGCAGTATGAAGAAGACAAAGAGCCATCATTATTGTATAAAAGTGAAGTAAAGTAAATGTATTCAGTTGATACATAAAAACTGCAACTATTTACTTGTGATTTTTGTAAACTGATAAGCACATTTTATCTAGATCTAATGTCTGATCATATTTTGCATGATTCTAAAGGAGAAAATATAAAAATAGTCAACTTAATATAAACTAACAAATTATAAAAAAAATTGATTCCGTTTAATGTACATACCTTAAGTATTTAAAAATACATGTTTTATTATAAATAGTACTTTTTATTTATAGCTAATAGTGTAAACAAACAAAATAAAATTAGAATATCTAATATAAAACATTGTTTAATGATATACACTTCTATAAATCATGTGGTAATTTTTACTACTATATGAGTATACGCATCTAAGATTTTATGATCGGATTTATTTAATTTCATGCCTCACTAGGGTTGGCATGATCAAAACAAGTTGTTTTAAAACACTAAATTAATTTAATTAAATCAATGTTTTTTTATTATGTGCTTAAAAACAAAGTTTAAAACAATTTTAAACAATGTTAAAAACATTTAAAAAAAAACAGGGTTTAAAACTACTTTGAATACAAATACAAATACAAACTTTTTTATTTGGTACCAAACACAGGACATTTTACAAATTAACATTAGTATAACAAAGACATGCGGTACAAAACATGAAACATTTAAAGATACAAAAGTACAAGGAATTTGGTGTCCCACGTCAGTACCGAATGGGTGTACAGTTCAGCATTGAGTCAGCGATAAGGCTGACGCTGATTTTCAACTGGATCCCTTAAAAAATGTTTTATTGACACGTGGACGTCAATGCGATAATTAAAAAAATATAAATATATACTACGGCAAAGATAATCAATAAATAGGCAGTTAAAAAGAGGATCTAAAAACGTAAATAAGTAAAGTAATAAATTTGATTGAACGCGAATGGACAGACCTATTATGAAAACAAATAAATATATAGGACGCTAAATAGCTTGAAATGAAACAAGTTGAGTCTATCTATGTACTTATATTGGTATTTTTCAGTCACTGAATCGATAAGAATTAAATGTAATATTAGAAAGTAAGGCTCTCGTTATCGTATTTTTCTCATCAAAGGTAATTCCCCGCCACGCGGTAGGCAATGTCCCTCAGCGGAAGTCCCTATGTCGGCCGTTCAAATAAATTAATTCAATGGATTAGTGGGTATTACTTTTCTTTATAATAATACATTATTGCAGAGCGGCCAGTAAAAAACTTATAAAAAAATGAAAACCGACTTCAAAATACTAAAAAGCAAGAAATAAACCTTTTGGAGTCGGTGCCAGTTTTTTTGGCTGTGCTTTGGCTGGCACCGACTCCAAAAGGTTTAGTTTTATTTTTTTTATAAAAAGTTTTTTTTTCACAATTTTTAAAGATGGTTCCGTGCCTACGCTGACAACCTTATGACAACTACTCATCACCTTTTACAAAATGCTGTTTTTCCCGGTGCAGTGACGTTACTTATTGAGGATTTCTCCCGATACTTCATCATCAGCTGCACTTCACTTCATCACATGTATTGAGTCGAGCATAAATTGCTTATGAACTACATTAAAGTAATCGTATAGCTGCCGTGAAATGCTAAGTATTTAATAGTTCCGATGACCTTTTGTGGTCTTCATCATCAGTTCCACTTCATTAAATGGTGCATTCCGGAAACATATGCATAAGTTACTATAGAAAACACCGACATCGCTATAGGAGTGCCTATAATATTTGAAGAATTCCCTGAATTTCTCCGGGATCCCATCATCAGATCCTGACATGATGACAATGGGACCACATGTGAAGTATACCCTTTCGAACAAAAAAAGAATTACTCAAATCGGTCCAGCCGTCTTCGAGTAATCGAGTAACATGCATAAAAAAAAAAAAAAAAAAAAAAAAAGATTCCGTCGAATTTAAGAACCTCCTCGTTTTTTGATGTCCGTTAAAAAGAGGCATTGATGGACGAATTCGCCTCGGCCCACATACGTAAGCCCATCAAGGCCTACTTGTGGCCAAGGCTTGTATAGTACTTTTCTTAAATAATGCGCGGAAATTAAAACTACTTTTTGAAATCAGACGAACAACGAACAACAATATTTTTTCCCGCATTAAAGTGTTCATTTGTTGTTTTTTTTTTTCTAAAACAGTAGCTGACTATTTGCAAGTCAGTTCGTAATTTAAAAAACCTTTGATAAATTACCTCTTTGGCTGCCATATTAAAATTTAGGAGTAAAAGATCGTTCTATTTTTAAATTTCACGTCAGATATGAGTTTGCTTTGTAATTTATTTGGCCGCTAAACACGACAGAATATGGATTTTCATACGACTTTTGCCGGCCGCTGCTCGCATGACCAGTACCTACATCAATACCGATTTATCTCGAAGAAGGTTGTCAAAATAATGCTTATATTTCCAAGCATGTTTGAGGAAAAAATATATTTTGAAGGTTTTTCACAATAATGGAATGGACATCAGAATAAACAAGGTACCTACTGATTACAGATAAAAACGTGTTGTACGCACACAATAAAAATAAATCTTAGTCAACTGATCGATTTTTGTAAATATTTATTATTGCGAATTTGAAAATAGCCTAGAAATGAGATATTCGAATTAATTAGAAATTGATAATTTTAAAGTGAAAAGTAAGAAAAAACAAAAAAACACATGTTTAAAAAATATAAACTGTTTGTTTTATATATTTTGAAAAATAAGTGTTTTTTTCCAACCCTGTGCCTCACACAAAAAATTACTGACGAAAAATTTACGGATTTCACTTCTCCAGTCATCAAACTGAAATTCGCCAATTCGTCTTAATACATTAAGTCCTTTCAAATTAAAAGCTGTTTTCTTTTGAATACTGACTCAGCTTAATTAACGAGGGACCACTGAATACAAATGGCTTTGTATCTATTTGAGATTTCGTGATGGTCCAATGGCTGGTAATCAAAGTAATTGCTCTACTCTCTATAGGATTGAATAGTATTATCTGAAGTGGAATAACTCGATTGGCAATTTGAGACCTATTAATATACAGTCAATTACAAACTACTGCGTCTGCGTTGGTTCGGTAATCTAACTTTGTAAGGTATGTAGTTTGATTACTAGGAATTTGAGAAACGAGTCAGGAGACGTATTTTTGTACCATTCGAATTTCTTATGCGAATCCAATTTGCATTCGATTGAAATTCACCGACTTCCATTTTGTCGTATTTTTTAATAACTCGAATACGGTGTTTCTGTTTTCTTTAACTCCCTTGACATTATTTCATTTTACGCAGAATACTAAAAAACCGAACTAACTCCATAGCTTACAAAAACCGATACTGAATCAGACTTGCATTACGTGAAGCGAAACGTTTTTAAATTATCAAACTATACGTCATGTCAATGTCAATTTGAAAATGACATTAAGTACTAAACGGAGAGTTTCACCTGAGTTCTTTTCGTAATAACACGCGTTCTGAGGCTCCATTTGTAACTCAATCTACCGTAAAATTATTATATAAGTAATACAAAATATATTCACTTGATATTGGCGAAATTCGCGTATTTAACGCGAGCACGCCATTAATTGAGAAAGAAGAAGAAAGTGCTAAACGCCAAAAGGGGAAAAAAAAAGAGTGGTCGGGACCACTCGTTGAAGATTCGCATGCGAGTCTTGCGATTCCGTACGTAAATAGTCATTCGAATGATTCAAAAATACGTCTCCTATCTGTAACCGTTGCTCCTTTAAAGGTGTGAAAAAATGCTTGTAAAAAGTATATAATCAGCCCGAGGTTTCACCCGCGTGGTACTGGTACAGTCGGGGAACTTCACGGCTGACCAGTAGAGTTTTTTCAGGGAGCTTTACTAAAAAAAGTAAAAGATATATAGAAAACGTTTATATCACAAATAATAGACCATTAGGAGGTATTTCATTTGAATAATAAATTATTATTTAAACCTTAATACTTTCCGAGAAAACGTTCCCAAATAAACTCTACTGGTCAACCGGGAAGTTCCCCGACTGTACCCCTTTCCCTTAGGAGTATCGAGATAAAATGTTTTTTTTTTTTTTGCATTCAATGCCCGCCCGTCAGGGCGACATGAGACTAGTTACTTTTTTCTAGTATATTTTCTTGTTTAATATTTATCACATAAAATGTATTATTATGGTTTCAAATTCAGCTTATAAACTATCGGCTTATTGAACTTCGTCCAAATCCGTTCAGCCGTTAAGCGTGATAGAGTTAAAAACGTTTAAACATCCAAACTTTAACATTGTTTTCGAATGTGCACATAATCTCCTAGATACTCGTATAAACGCTTTTTAATTATTGTGCAGATTGTGCTGCATGGTTTGAAAGAGCTTCGTTCTACATTACGTAAACGTTTTATTTATTCCAAGCATGTACTAACTTTGTGAATTTTGCGAGGGGTTTTGCAAATAGACACACTGCTCTAGGTCCATAAACATCGCAAATTTTTTTGGCGGCTTACGTTTAAATTTTAAAATGTATCGAATTTCTTCATTAGATTCTAATTTGAATTTGGAATTATCTTCTTTAAAATTGAAACATTACTGATACCAAAACCAGCCAGATACAAATAGTATAAGAGAGATTTTATTACAAGTTCATACATACTATATGCGAAAAGACTTTTCCCCAACATAATATATTAAAATCAGCACAGACCTATATCTAGATAGATGGTAAACGTGTTGCATGCCAAAAGTTTGATCCACGGTCAAAATTTAACGACCTAAGTCAGTCCGCTTGAGACCATTGCCATGAAAACACGCGTCACTCAGAAACGAAAATGGTTAATAATTGTGCAGTGCTTTCTTGCAAGAGCTCGTCAATAACATTTACACATCACTAAATCTCGCTCGTGACGTCATCATAGATACGAAAAATTCGACGCGCTAGGTTCTCATACAGTTTGAAGCGCTCTTTTCGTCTATCTCGATATAGGTCTGTGAACATCAGAATGAAGAGTCAGGGAAAACTAAAACGCCTTCATGTTCCTGTTCTGTCATGGTCTAAACACGCAATAGAAAACCAAATGAATAAATACAAAGCGCATTTTAATCTGTTAAAGTTGTATCATTAATTTTCCTTAATTTATTTTAACAATCCTCTGCACTGCGTTCACGCTTCATTAAACACATCATCCACCTAAGCTCCCTTAGTTAGTTTATCCCACTTTATCCAATAGTTCCTGCCCGAGTATCAAACAACACGTGACGTTGACGGATGCGATTCTGTCCGACAGCTATTACATCCGTTTGGCGATTGAGCGATAACCGTGAGATAATTCCATTTTTTTATATTATTAAACTAGTAAGTATCTCACATACACCAACATAGAGCATAGACAAAATGACTCGTTTTTTTCTGGTATAGTTTCTTTGTTCATATTTATAACATAAAAAGTTGCATTGTAAAATGCAAAATTAAAAAAGGTTATAATTAGGTGGCTGTTTCACCTGACGGCCGGTTTCAATCATCTATTTCTAATAAGAGATAGGCCTATCTTGGTTACGTTACTTAGCAACCGCTATTATTTCGGGTTATTTTGGGCTGAATAACAAAAATATCTAGGCAACAAAGCTCTAGTAAGCCCATCTCTTACTGTAGATAAGTTATTGAAACCGACCGTTAATCGATAGGTAGTCAAACATTGTAAAAATGTTTCTTTCGAATACGAGGATATGTATCTCATCGATGAAACGACGGTTACCAACACCGTAGAAAGGTGAATATACTAGAAAAAATTGACGTGTCCTCATAGGTCTCTGTAGCATAATTGGTTAGTGCATTGGGTCGGATTCCCAAGGATGCGGGTTCGAATCCCGTCAGGGCGATATGAGACAAGTTGCTTTTCTCTAGTATATTTTCTTATTTAATATTTATCACATAAAAAATGTCTTCGTTTGTTTTAAATTCATTGAAGGTTGTTCTGTAAAGGTAAAGTTGTACTATCTCCTTTACAATTATTGTGTGTGTGTGTTTAGTTTAACATAACATAATGCTATGGATACGTCTAGTTTAAGTTTTTTTTATTAACGACGACGGGGAGACTCTTAGCCTTCATCATACTTGGGCTGCTATCCAAAGTATCAATTCAAAAACGATAACGAAGTTCGAAAATAATTAAATGAATGGGATTGGCGGATTGGCATAATCCGCGCTAATCACCGCAAGTTAATTGGCGAATATAGACAATAACGAATCGGATTATTGTTACCATAACGATGTTACTTTGTCTACGGGCCTTGATGTTGTATTGATAAGGCTGAATATGGAAGCGACCCTCAATCACTAAGGAACTGGGGGGCAATTCTCGCGCCTTCGACATCTCGAATTCGACATTTTTGGAGCCATAAATCTATATTTAAAACTCACAGACAACAATCTTCAGCATTATAGGATTGTCAAAGATCATTGAAACTAAAGTATTATGACCGTAGTAAAGATATTACTTACATTTTTAATAAAGAAATTATAGTTTGAAAAATGTCGAATTCGACATATCTCAGCGCGAGAATTGCCCCCCTGGCCATCTTATCCACTGCCGGAACACAACAATGCTGAAAACGTTGTTGTTATGCCGTCAGACTTAGATAAGATGGTGGTAGTTGACCAGGCGGATTTACATTACAATAAGTCCTACCACCCTATACAGACCAAGTTTCTATTATCATACCTATATTTTATACCAAAGTGTGATGTTGTTTAACATTGTTTAAGTTCATTCTTTTAAAAGCACTTGATTACTGTACCCGGCGATAAATATTGCACATCGACCTTTGGAAAGAGACAATCGGCTAATTTCGGCTTCGTAGAGCGTTATCTCTATCGCACGAAATACAAACAGTCCGGTATCTATTCTATCATCTATATGCCATAATCGCCACGCTTGGCAGGCGGGTTGGCGATCGCAGTATGGCCGTCTCCTGAAGGCTGAGTCCCTTAGTCGCCTTTTACGACACCCATGGGATGAGAGGGGGTAGTGCTATTCTAAGCCGACACTACACAGCTTGTATTAGGAGCACTACACAGTCTCCGGTATCTATTAGGAGCTGTTAAAACAATTATGATTTGCTTCTTTTGATAATTCTTTTTATTCTTTGTATAAAATACAAAATCCAAAGGTCGATGTGCAATATTTATCGCCGGGTACTGTAGAAAATTTTGTATAAAAACTAAAAAGTATTATTCTATCTGAACAATTAACCTAGCTGGAATCCCACTGTTTTATTAAATCGGAATGAAAATAGCTTTGGAACAGCGCATTGTCGAAAGTAGCTGAATAGCGAAGTTTCGCTGGCAGAATTTTTTCAGCTCCGTGTTTCAGCACAAACATATAATTTAATTGGGTCTGCTTCCGTTAGTTAGATTTGGGTTTCATTGTAAGTGTCATTCGACTCACTCGACTTTATCTTATTATATACTAGCTGCTAGTATCACCCGCGTGGTTCCCGTTCGCGACGGTACATCGGGATGAAAGTTATCCCATGTTTCAATGCAGGCAATCTACTATCATTGTGCCAAATTTCATTCAAATTCGTTCAGTAGTTTTAGCGTGAAAGAGTAACAAACAAACAAATAAATAAACAAACAAAACTGACATACTTTCCATCATTAGCCTGTGGACGTCCACTGCTGGACATAGGCCTCTCCTAGCTCACGCCTATTGTGGCGTTCATAGGAGGCTATTAGCCTACTGCTACCACACTGGCCAGACGGGTTGGTACAGGGTTTGTTTCAAGTATTCCTTCTCTCGCGCAAGTGTTAAATGCGTCGAGTCTCTTAGTCGACTCTTACGACATCCCAGGTTTGTAAGGGAGTGGTGACACTTGTATTCTTAGGCCGTCACCATGGGGACACGGCACACATTCGCATTTATAATATTAGTACGATACCTACTTGCCTTCTCCTAAGCTCCTTTTAAATGCGAAAGTTTGTAACGATCAATATTTGGATTGATGCATGGATGGATGTATGTTTGTTTCTCTTTCACGAAAAAACTACAGAACGGATTTTGATGAAACTTTCCTCGTCATCGTCATCACTGGGGCACTGGCCTGATTTGTGGATGGATAAGGAGAACGGGCCATGACCCACCACGCGGGCCCAATGCGGATTGGTGGGTTTTAACGACTGCATAACAAGCCGGGACCAACGGCTTAACGTGCCTTCCGAAGCGCGGAGGAGCTCGAAATAGTAAATTTATGGCCACACGGTCCAATTGTAAAATAACACATAGGTTACAATTATCTTAACCTTGACGGCCTGTTTGGCGCAGGGGTACTAAGCCCACCTTCTGCGCCTGAGTCCCGGGTTCGATCCCTGGACAATACAAATATTTGTGTGCATGAACATGTTTATTTGTCTTGGTCTGGGTGTTTAATATGTATATTATATATGTATTTACAAAAAAGTATATAAGTATGTTTATCCGTTATCTAGTATCCATAATACATAATTGGTGTGATTTTATGCAAAAACATACTATGGTACGTATATTATGTATATTGTGGTTCTGGGTTGGATCATTTTTGCATAAATCTGTCCAATTACCCCGATATTCCCATGGGGCTGAAACCGCCAGCGGCCGCCAAGATTACCATAAATTGCTGTCTGACATTTTTTTACTTAATAAGAATAGAACACTCAATTAGAGCTTTTTTAGTTCTAACGGCTGAATTTTTTCAGCTCTGTGTTTCAGCAGAAACATAATTTAAATTTGGCTGCTTTCAATAGTAAAAAAAAAAAAAAATCAAAATCATTTATTCAGTCTAGGCTGTTACAAGCACTTATGAACGTCAAAGAAGCTACGCCATCGGTTCACAAACCCTACGGCGGGAGACCTTGTAACGAGAAGAACCGGCAAGAAACTCGTCAAGGGCTATTTTTTTCTCCCTGTTTTATTTCATACAGAGTCGTCAAATTGAAAAGTGAGCTTAACATATCAGTAAGGTCAATTTCCATCACAAAAGAAAATACTAATTATAATATTACATTTTATGGTTATCCTAACCGTAAACAATTTTCAACTCGTAAGGAAGGACTTACATTTTACATTTCTCGCATTACAAGGTTACTGTAGGTACTGCAAGTTGTGACGTACATATCGATAGCAATTTATTTTAGATGAAAATATTTAATCTCTAAGCACAACGTTAAGACAAGCAGACTGAAGTAGACCCATTTCCGCTGGTGGCACCCGTTCACGAGCATGACGCATGAACCAGCCATCGCTTCGCTCAACCATATTTTAGGGAACGTAACGACCCGCCTCACACGACACCGCCGAAGAAACGTTTGAGTGAGCATGACGTACTTCAGGTACTTATGTTAAAGTGTATAAATATAAAAAATACAATGGCAAAAACAAAAAAAGAAAGATAAAAGTGCATTAATATAAGACGCAACTTACAATGTTACTGGAAGACGCATCAGCTGGGTCATAATCATAAAGCGTATTTAAAGTAAATTAAAAATAATAATAATAATGGCTTTCATATACTTAATTACAATAATTGGAGAACATTACTTATTTTTATTTATTCTGATCAAGCAGTGCCACGTTCTCAATTCAAAACATCATAAATAACATAGAATTTATAAAATTGAAACAAAAATATAAATATCTCAACACATTTTAACACAATCAGACAAGAGCAAACCCATCCCACTGGCAGCACCCGTTCACGAGCATGACGCATGAACCAGCCATCGCTTCGCTCAACCATATTTTAGGGAACGTAGCGACCCGCCTCACACGACACCACCGTAGAAATGTTTAAAGAGAGCATGACATACTCAAGCTACCTGCGTTAAAAGTTTAATCTAATACTATACTAAACAAATTAATGACACGGCTACAACTTCGAAAAAATAAAACAAACAAATAAAACAAGTTAGCTTTGGGTTTCGTTATGTGTCAGACCAATGATGTTTTAAGATAGATATGACAACTGACAAGTAGGACAGAAGACACGAAAAAGTACGGAAATTTAGAGATAGCAAATCGAATCGGACCCCAATGTTGCTCTACTATGGGAGCTCGTATGATATATCTTATCTGCTTCAAGTACACACTTATAAATCTTATAATCTATATACTTAATTCAGGTTCGCAAAATTTGTGACGACTCGATAGGGACTTTGGCGCGTAGTACGCGGCCGAGGAAGGGATCAAATTAAAGGTTCTCGAGTCTATTTGTTCCGAAAACTATAAAATATACAAAATGTTAAACGTGATGATCACAAACTGCAATTAAAAAGTGTCATTATTTTCGCATAATTTGGAACTTTTCGTCGATCGACGAACCCGAGTATCGGGTTGTAACCGCCCTAGTGTTGAATGAATTTGACGACATGAATTTGACGACCGCCCAGGGGTACTAAGCCCGCCTTCTACGCCAGAGGTACCGGGTTGGTGAAGTTATTTAAGTTTTAAACTTATACACATAATAAATAAAGTCAAAACTTCATAATTATGAAATTAAATAATGTTCAAGACTTCAAATTAGAGACTTATTTGAAAAAAAATTAAATGTGTCCGATACTATACTACCTGCCCATATGTAGTTTTTCATAAGATGGCTGTTTCATGGCTGATGGCTGGCAAGATGGCCGTTCAAACATTTGTAAAAATGTTTCTTTCGAATGCGAGGATAAATTTGTCTCATTGATGAAACGACGACGGTGGCCAACACCGTAGAAAGGTGAATATACTAGAAAAATTCGGCGTGTCCTAATAGTTCCTGTATAGCATAATTGGTCCGCATTCAAACGCATGCGGGTTCGAATCCCGTCAGGGCGATAACATGAGACAAGTTGCTTTTTTCTTGTATATTTCCTTGTTTAATATTTATCATATAAAAATAGCATCCTCGCATTCGAAAGAAACATCTTTACAGTTTCATCTTAATCGATAGTCAAACATCTGTAAAGATGTTTCTTTCGAATGCGAGGATATTTCTCTCATTGATGAAACGACGGTGGCCAACACCGTAGAAAAAGGTGAATATACTAGAGAATTTTAACGTGTTCTCGTAGGTCTCTGTAGCATAATTGGTCAGTGCATTGGGCCGGATTCCCAAGGATGCGGGTTCGAGTCCCGTCAGGGCGACATGAGACAAGTTGCTTTTTTCTAGTATATTTACTTGATTAAAAATTATCTCATACTTATCCATTTTCCCACAGATCCCTGGTTCATCTAAAGGCTATCATTATTTTCGAAAAGAGCGGCACGTTTTTATTGCTTCCCCAAATCTAATATTCTCTAGCAGCGATAAATCTCCGGGTATAAACGCCCACGCTCACCGGCTTACCCAGGTAAACCTTTAAACACACACCTGAATCGTTTTCGGGGGTCATAACGCTCGAACGCTTGTAAATGATGTGCTATTATTATTTGACCTCTGCTTTGTGGTGCCAAAAAGCAATTTGTTCATTTCTTATATGCATTTTATTCTAAGTTCTGTACTTTTCTTGTAAAATCTTGGCCTCCAACTTACCTCAGTATCTAAAGTGTGTGTAGCCATTTATGACTTAGGTACGGTAGTGAAACGTAGTCGCTAACTGTAGGTCTGGTAAGAAGGCTCAAGGTCACGCAGCGTGCAATGGAGAGGGCTATGCTCGGCGTTTCCCTAGATACGTGATCGAATTAGAAATGAGGAGGTCCGTAGGAGAACTAAAGTAACCGATATCGCTCGATGGATTGCTCAGCTGAAGTGGCAGTGGGCGACGCTCCGTGGGTAGGCCCCCCACAAAGTGGACCGACGATCTGGTGCGCGGTCGCGGGAAGCCGCTGGATGCGGGCAGCCATCGACCGATCGTCGTGGAGATTTATACCCAGCAGTGGGTGTTATGTGGCTGAGACGACGACGACTTTTCCTGTAAGTCGGTAGTAAGAATCTTATAACCGCCTCCGTGGTCTAGTGGTACAACCACCGGTATCAGACCCAGGGGTCCCGGGTTCGATTCCCAGCGGGGGTACATATTGTATTTGGTTTGGTTGGTGGTAGGACTTGTTGTAAGTGCGCCTGGCTAGCTACCACCATCTTATCTAAGTCTGACGCCATAACAACAATGTTTTCAGCATTGTTGTGTTCCGGCAGTTAAAGATAAGATAGCCAGTTCCTCAGTGATTGGGGATTCGGGATCCGGGAGAGGCTCGCTTCCATCTTCAGCCTTATCAATACTTAACATCAGTTATGATCAAGGCTAAGAGTTGCACCGTACTTCATAAAAAAAAAAAATCTAAAGCTACTCTCTGACTAAAACTATTTTCCCTCATAATGTACCACAGCTGGCCAGACTTTACAGTCTAATCTCGACGGAACCTTTATGTTGCTCGTAATAGCGGCGATTTTCGTGGTGTAAGTGTACATATCTAAAGAGCTTAAAAATTTTTGCTATACCGCTACAAATATATACACTATAATTATAAACATTTCAATTATAGGTACTTACATAATTATACCATATTCATATAATAACTCTGTTGCCGATCTAAGTTCCAAAAGTGCCAAGCTGTCAAGCCTCAAATAAGAGTTAGGAGCTCCTAAAAGTTAGAGAGGGCAATTGAACATATTGTAAGATGTTGTACTTATTTATAAAATAGCTTTGTTTTTTGCCAACGTGTTGACGTTGATCACGGGACGGGATAACTTAGTTATCCGAAATGTTCCCAATTTTGGTCATAAAAAGTGTCAGCAATATAAGTATTGCTAATACTAATTACAAGCTGCTGAATCTAAATTGCTTTAAATAAAAAAAAAACTCTCCGGATCATATCGCGACATTTATACCTAGCGCGATTAAAATGTGCATATATATGCAAATAAATCGATCGAAATAACAACATAACAAAAACTATTTCTCTACAATATACAAACTAGTAAACACATATAATCTGTCCTTACCTTTTAAGAATAAAAGCAAACCCGAATCAAAATGGTTGATATCAAACAGCGGTTTCGCATAAAAAAGTTTTTCACAGCCTCTTTCACAGTTCTATAGTGAAAGGTTGCAAGATGATAAAAAAGAATTTGAAGAAACTCGCGGTTTCATTAAAGAGATATTGAAATAAAGTTAGAAATGACTTGGATCTACTTACGAGTATGATTGGTTTATTTATGAAATATGTATACTTATGATGTTTAGTACTGCATTAACGGCCTTCCGCGACTTGTCCCAATATACTTACTAATGGACTGAAACAACAAAAAAAGCATAAATAAAACTTAAAAATAACGAATACTTAGCTGTAACACGCTTTTTCATCAAAGAAACAAGACTCAGTCACCGCCGCAAAGTTGCATGTCTATCAGTTTTTTATAGGATACACTTTGGAGAGTGTGCGAGAGAACTGCACGACCTTGTTCCTCCAGCCCCTTTCCACCATCGGGGTACCAGACGCAGGTTAGCTTATCACCCGTACATCGTTGACATTCCAGCGATCCATACCAAGCGCTTTGCTGACACATTTCTTATGCGAACCGCTATAGAATGGAATACGCTGCCTGGCCTGCTCATGTGTTCCCCGATTCCTACAACCTTGGCCTCTTCAAGGCGAGAGTGAATAGGCATTTCCTGGGCAAGCATGCAACACCTTAGACCACATCCTGTTTGTTTAGCACGATGGTGGTCAAAAGTCTGCCCAGTTAATACTGAAAAAAAAGTTTATAAGATTCTTTTCAAGATCTTTCAGGTCCAGTTTTATTCACTATTTGCTAGCTATAATATATTCTTTGAGACCGGTGTCCAGAGAACAATTGAATATCTTTTGTGTCTTATAATCCGGAATAGTTTAACCGTTTTATTTTTCTTAGTTAATAGAGAAACAGAAGAAAGTACGCATCTTGATTATGCTTCCATAAAGCATCAACATAATTTAAATAGAAAAAAAAATATTAACACCTAATTTGCACAAATAATTCTTCTTCTTTTTTAAAAAAAATTACAAAACATTAGGTTCTTTAGTTGGTTTTATGCGGAAGCGTTCCATTCGTCAAAAGATTCAAACGAAGGGAAGTTTGTTTTTATTTATGAAATAGCTCGGCAAAGGAATCGGGCGCGCCAGCCAGTACCTACCAAGTTTTTTGTTTTTCTTTGGGAAACAACGGGAACAAACACAATTAGCTCAGTCTGTTTGTGCGGTATATTGTGCCGAACATTGGCCATATTGGACCGTGATTTACAATATTTAGGCGAAGGAATATCAATTTGCGGGCAGTGGTATGCTTTCTTTCATTATAATTTTAGATGAGTTGACTATAAGTGATTTCTTACTCAAATTGGGTAGTTTCCAACTTCCTAAATATGAAGGGTTTCGAAACATTTTAATTTATAAATATAAGACTTGCTTTCCTCCCGCGACTTTGTTCGCGTTGGATTCGGTAATATCGTTATATATGTACCTAAATCTTACACTAAAGTCAGTCCGTACCATTAGCTTTCATTGCAATGTTAAATTAATGTTGATTAAAGGATGGACCTATATCTACACTGCTTATAGCGCCATCTTGCCCTACAATATTATTTTAACATTTCTCAGTAGCTCGTTGTATGATATTTCCCCCCTTTTCTCCCCTCTTGATGGATGAGCGGCAGATATTGGTCAATCCAAGGTCTCACTTGTTACACTGTATTTTATTTTGGAAATAAAACATTTTGATGCTTACTTCTGATTTTTTGTTATTTTTGTACCCATTATTTTACTGTTTGAAACAAAGTACTTAACTTTTTTATAGCGAAGGTTTTAATATCAATTGCCTTGCTATTCTAAAAATGGTATATCACTTCGAAAGTCACCTCGCAAATCATCTCACGTGTCATTGTTTTGGTATGAAAGATAATTTGAAATGAGTGGGAAAAGGATAGATAGATATAATACCTATAGTATTTTTATAACTTTTAAGTCATGTTCGACCTCATTTAAAAATTTATTTTTATTTCTGGCAGTGTGTCTTGTAGGTCAGCGCTCTGTCAAGAGCACAGAACAAGTTCTGTAAACTTGTTCTGTGGTCAAGAGTAACTGTGAAGATTAAAATACTATATTTGTCTAGTTACTCAAAACTTGTGTACTAAATGTATTTATTATTATAGCTTTATATGTACTCATTGCGATTACAGCCACATCATATTCTGGCCTCCGCATGCTACGCTTAAGCGCTTTTCAGACTACGTCATAGCACAACGATATCGCTCACCATACATTTACTTAGATAGCGTATAGTAAGCCAATAATATATATTATAGCTAAGTGTCAACGTGTTCTAAGTAAATATATGGTGAGCGATATCGTTGTGTTATGAGCATTAAGCTATATGCTATTCACAGATTATATATATAATACTATATGACATATTTTTGCAATTATGTTTGGTAATGTACAATTTATTTAAAGATTATTGTTAGTATTGTTAATTAAAATGAAAAATAATTATATGTTAATTTATAAGTAAAAGGCAATAGTTGCCCCGCATGTTTGCTGTGCCCTAACAGGGCGTCACTCGTACTGTACCTACCGATTTATGTAACACCTTTTTTAACTTGTGACTTGCAATAAATAAATCTGAATCTGAATCTGAATATAATATTATAGCGTAGTCTGAAAAGCGCTTTAGGAGTTTATTCACAACTGGCCCCTGTCAGAATATCAGTGCTTCTGGGTTATTCTGACCATCAACGAATGACCCAGAAGTTAATTTTGTTGAGACTGGGTCTATTAGCAGCACACATTTTGTTTTGTTGTTTAGTAACATTACAATTCTTGTTTTTTTTTTGTCTTAATTGAGTACCTACTTATTTCATTGTATGTGTTTTGTGTGTGTTGTTAATCGTCGTCTCAGCCACATAACACCCACTGCTTTGTATAAGCCTCCCCCAAAAAGGGGGGGGGGTTGCCATAATCGACACGCTGGGCAGGCGGGTTGGCGATCGCAGTATGGCCAAGTTTGTAGGAGACGCTGCTGACCGTCTTCTGAAGGCTGAGTCCCTTAGTCGCCTTTTACGACACCCACGGGATGAGAGGGGGTAGTGCTATTCTGAGCCGACACACAGCTGTGTTGTTAATAAATGGTTTCTATTCTATTTATTTGCTACAACTTAATTCAGTATTAAGTGTGATCTTTCCAACCGTTTCCTTGTTTTCTGTTACAAGCTTAACACAAGCAGAGTTTATATAGTCTGCTCTAAGCCTAACTTCAAGTTTCGAAGCGATGTCGCTAACCATTGCATCGAATGTGGCGACAAGTTCTAACTAAGTTACAACTAAGTTCTAAGCTAAGTTCTCTGGAACACGTGTCAGGATCTGTGGTCTTATCGATGTGTGTACGCCATCAAGTTGTGATAGAACGTTGATGTTGTTGAAAATAGCTTTAGTAAGTTATATTACTCCAATGTGGTTTAGAGAAAAGGAACCTTATGTATTTTCAAGTCTCTCGAATTACGATACTTTCGCATTGTGGATGATTGATGAATGGTGACCGAATTTTACTATTTCAATTTAGATTTACTCCTCCGTGCTTTGGAAGCCACGTAAATCCCAGTTACATTTCGCAGGTCCCTATTAACAATGTCGGATCTTCATTTTGGATTGTTTGTTTTATTGATAAAGGAATGTTCCTTTTATGTAAATTTGCTATTATCAATATTTATAATACTTTCCCTCCAACTACCGTCTTGAATTTCCAGCCTCCACAAATTCAGTAATTAATTCGTATTTTTTTAAAATAATTGTTTTTGCTTATTTTGTTTGTTTTAGATAAAGTGTTCAAAGTTGGGTTTTTTTAAGTAATACGGTCTATTTCAGGGTTAAATAAATAAATATTTAAGCGGAGATTTGTGAACTATCGTCATTTGTCACTATCCCAGAGAAAATATAGGTGATTCTCAGGAATTCTATTAACTATGCTGAGCTTTGGAAAATTTTCGACATTGTACACTTGTTACGAACTGGCCATGGGCCAGTGACATTAATCTCTTTGCATAAACGTATATTTTTTTATTGATTTATTCTGCTCTTCCTTGCTGTCCTGTCTGTCTTGTATGTCTTGTGGTTTGTATTTACTTTTAATTTCCTAATATATTTCCTTATTTATTTTGAGTCACTCTTTTCCTTATCCAACCTTTACAACACTTTTCATCCGAAAAGGCGATATATTTAAATGAGCATTAAATACGAAACTTATATGTATTTATCTGACTCTCGATCTGCGACGGTCGCCGGTCGCTCGCAGTGGATGGTGGACGAGAAGGGATGACCGTTTACTATTTCGATTTACTCCATCGTGCCACCACATAAGCCCGTTGGCCACAGCTGCTTTGTTTTGATTATTTACTCAAAGATATACTCTCACAATTAAATTAGATTACGTATGCAATAAGATTTATCAAATTGCAGCTGTGAAGTTACAGTCATGGAATTATAAAGTACTACGTAGTATTTAATAATTCCATGGTTACCTACTACCTACTACCTACAGAAATTTGTACTTTTTAAATCTCATTTCAATGTTTCATCAAACTATAAATTAACTTGAATCTATAAAATATGGCGTCGACTACGAAGAAATAAGTCTAGCATTCGGACTCTGCGAGATTACGAGCCGAGCCAGCAACTTTGCTCACTTTCCACTTACCTATTTCTTAAAAAAATATTCCCACCTAAAGGAAAACTGGGTCAAGTTATAGTGGCGAGCGTGGAAAAGTATATACAAGAGCGTGTTTTGTAAACTATCGCCACACTAGTCTTCGAGGAGCTCGTTGGTGGGTAAGGCCGTAGATTTTTCCACTTTGTAACATAAAGTAACATAGGCACTTTTATGTTACGGTATCATAAAAGTAACATAAAAGCAACATAATTTAGAGTAAAGCTGCGAACATAACGAAAGCATAAGGTGGCAAAAAAAAAAACAACTTCTGCTACTGTAAGTAATTTTATTCGATCAACTTTTAATATGCGCAATTTTTTTTTTTATTTGGCTTTTAATATCTTAATCACAAATTTAAATTTACTTCAAGGTACAATAATAAATAACTATTATTATTTTGCTTACATTAAAATACGAGTATTTATTTAGCTTCCTTTTATCACAAATTGAAATCACTACACCTTTGGTGTCATATACTTATAATAATTTTGATTACGCTAACATTAAAATTAGAAAAACTTTAGCTAAAATCCGGTTTGTAATTCGGTATTCAAATATAGAAATACTGATTTACAAACCGGACTAAATTTATCACATAAAATCAAATATTAATCGTCAGGACAAACTTTATTACAATACAAATAAAAAAAATCGAGATCTCGGCATCTTATGTTCCTTCAATGGACGGTTTCACACTGGACGAATGATATCTTATCATCCCAAGACACTGAAATAGCAAAAATTCAATTGTTTTATCCGCCCACACACTTCTTTCACTCTCGTCGTCGTCCATCCCATCTAATTCAGGAATATTTTCGTTATAAATCAAAACCTCCACATGACAATATAATTTATGATACATGTTCAATAGTTTTTATTTCATACTACTTACCTATATAAACTACCAAATTTTTAAAGATATTATTATGTGCACAAGCCTATACAGACCCTTGTGTTACGTAACGTAAAAGTTTATGTTACCGGTAACAGAAAAGTATCATAAAAGTATCACAAAAGTATCGTAAAAGCAAAATATTTTTGATGTAATTAGGTTATAATTCCGAAATTAAACAGATTTGTGTTTTTAAAGATGTTTCCTCAATAACCATAAGCTTTGTCGCACAAACAAATAATACAATAAACATAAACAAGCGTTCACTTCCTTAAAAGGTCACAATAACTGTTTTTCAATTTCACTGACGAAAAAACGCGTGCACTGTTTAACTCAATCCATAGACAACAATATGGCGACTTTTTTCTTTTTTTTTTATAGTTCTGTTTGGGGGTTGCTATACCCATTCTTCCAATATTATTCAAAGACTACAATTGCTCACGATATTGGTAACATAAAAATAGAACATAAAAGTGTAAAAATTAAAGACATGTTTTAAAACTGGGATAAAAAATAAACAGATGCCGCTTAAACATAATGAGACAATTGCTCAAACATCGTACTTTTTCATTATGTAAAAACTATACGGCTAACTCCAAAAATATTCGTCACTTTGTTGATTACGGTCTGATTAAATTTATGGACAATTATTTTTTTGTATGAAAATGTTAATCCTTAAACTCATTTCAATTAAATTAAATAAAAACTGTTCTCGTTACAGCCAATTCGTAAAAGTTGTTTTTACCTTAGATACATTTGGATAGGATAAAAATACCGAAGCTGGTAAAACGGTATAATTGTTTATGATATTCGTATGAATCTCACTGGTCATGCAAAACGTGGAAAAATCTACGGCCTCACCCTGGAATGGCCGGCTGTGAGATCGTTAAAATATGAAACAATCATACAGAGAGAACCTAAAATTGGTTTTTCTGCATTTTTGTACTGTTTTAACAACGTTAAACGTAACTTTACACTGTGCCCTATTTAATCTGAGTACCTACAGAAACCCTAACATAAGTAAACTAGACTATTTACAGCAAATAAAATTATTAGTATTTGTTAAATGTTTCATCTTCGTCATCATGTGCCTTTTTGGGTCCATTGCTGGATATAGGCCTCTTCCAAATTCTTCCGCTGAGTCTGGTTCTTTTTCCTGTAAAACGTTTACTCAAAAACGTTTCTAGAACTCATCTTTACTTACAATTTTTTGTATGGAAACTACCCTGAAATCGCTTAAAAACATCTGTTTCATACATATTAAGTAAGCTAAAGTGTATGAATAAGCTGTTTTTTTCGCAATTTTAGGATTGCTTCCATACAAAAAGTTGTTCGTAATGACGAGTTCCACAAATGGTTTTGAGGTTTACATTATAACGTAAAAAAAATACATATAATAAATAAAAGATATTATAAATTAAGTGTGGTAATAATTAATACATAATGAACAGTGTAATTACTAATCTAATTCAATCGGCCTGTTGGTATATTACAAATCTGACATTCAGAATCAGCCATTGTTCCATTTTATTGCTCGTCACTGTACGTAGAATTTACAGGGCTCCGTCTATCTTATTTGCAGTGCAGAGTTCGTGTTGCGTTAATAAAACGTCAAGTGGCTCTCTGGGAGGGAAGCGAACTGGCTGTGTATATTCAATCCAAATGTACATCTGAAATAGGCCTCTACTCAAAAAATAGGAAGTAACAAAAATATAATTAAATATACATTTACCATAAACGATTCGTTTGAAATATTGATATCATCGTAACCAAAAAGTTAATTGTCTGATAATAGTTGTTTTTTGTTGACATTATTAACGTCACTGGTACTCGACTGTCGACTTGAGAACCTCTTTCTTTCTTTGAAGTCGGTTAATAATAAAGAGGGTGAAACAATCACTTGCTTGTCAGGATATTAAAGGTTTATTATTGTTATGGTAAATTTTAAATAGAAAAATATTGGAAAAAATTAACTCGGCCACAAGTGAATTCTCAGACGGGAATCGAACCCGCGACCTTTGGAAATCCGGTCCAATGCTCGCAATGCTTGCAATGCAAGGTCGCGGGTTCGATTCCCGTCATAGAATTCACTTGTGGCGGAGTTAATTTTTTCCAATATTTTTCTATTTAAAATTTACCATAAGTATAAAAATAGCATTGAAAAATGCAAAAATTACAAAATCATAAAAAAAAGTTTATTATTGTTTTTCAATGAAATACAGTATTTTAATCAGTAAAAAAGAATGTAAACCATCTGTAGTTAGTGGTAAAATGCCAAAACTTGAAACTGTATGCGACTGACATTATGTTACTCAAATAAGGAAGGTGATACCGCAAACTGGCAGTCAACGGAGTGATCCTAATTTCTAACCAAAACAATGTGTCCTCATGTCAAATAAACATTTTTCTTTCTTTCTTTCTTTAACCATTTTTTAATATCTCCTTTACTCTGACACAGGCCTTCCTTATTGATAGATAAGGAGAATGAACGATCAGCCATTTAAAAATGTCCCCACTGCTGGGCAGCTGGCATTCTTTACAGATGGATAAGGAGAATGTTATAATAATAGTATTGTAGTGTACTGAGCTACATAATGTGTATATCACAGAGTACTATATACAGGGTGGAATTTTAAGAAGTGGCAGTAAGTACCTTAACCGGTGTTGCTACATGAAAGTGTTCTTAGTAAACCAAGCTTAATTTTTTGAGAAATATTTAACTGCATTCACGGATTTTGATAAAAATGTACAGCCAGCAGGAAATAGTCAGTTTTCAAAAATATTTTTTTATGCCAATCGATCCTGTTTCTAATGAGGATGAAAACACTTTAAGACACCAACTGACGCATGAGTACTAGAAAAGTCGGAAATCGCGAAAAACGCAAAAAACACACTAGCTAAGCAAAAGCAAAGCTAAAAGCGTGCTATGTCTACGCATGCAAGGTCGCTAATTGCCTGATAGCCTCCTCGTTCGCCTCGCCACTCGCACGACGAGTGATTCAAAAATATAGGTCCATATCATGGTTTGAGCGGAACAGACAAGACGCTCGCGCGAGAAAAGTGTCGAGAAAGCTATTCGAGGTGCTCATGCTACGCATGCAGTATATGTGAAATGTCACTTTGTGTGATTTCTAACACTTCTTTTAGTACCTTCTTTTGTACTAAAACATGCTCCTTCTTACAGAGGTAAGAAAAAGTTTTTGGTTCGTCGTCACGCAAGACTAATATAATTCTGATGTATTTATGTTTGTCCTGTCTCTGGGGGTTATTATCAAGCTATTTATCAAGGGATCAGTAACAGTAATTTACAAATGGAAAACAAGTCTCGGTAGCTCAGTGGTTAGAGCATTGGACCGGATTTCCAAAGGTCGCGGGTTCGATTCCCGTCTGAGAATTCACTTGTGGCCGAGTTAATTTTTTCCAATATTTTTCTATTTAAAATTTACCATAAGTATAAAAATAGCATTGAAAAATGCAAAAATTATAAAAATCATAAAAAATATTTGTATTTGTATTTGATCCTCATAAATAACTTTTTTTTTTAATTCTTTATGAAGAGAACGGGGTTTTTGTCTTTCAGACATGCCCATAAGGAGCATAATCGATTAGCATCAAAAAGTACAAAAAAAAAACTGCTGACAGTACTTTTTTTTTTATTTGCGAATGCAGTTCAATATTTTTCAAAAAATTAAAGATGGTTTCCTAAGAACGGTTTCATGTAGCTAAGGTATGCGGTTAAGGTACCCTTCGTGCCTCGTTTTAAACTTCCATTCTGTATATTGGTGTATATACATAGTAGTACCTATGTATAGTTAATCACAACCTAGATATAAGATGCCCTTTTGTCAGTAGAGCCAGTCTCGCGTCATCCGCGAATAAAGTAACACATATTGAACACGCATTTTATTCCCTCACTGGACGTCATCGCTATCGCCACAAAGTAGGTATATAGCCCACCACGCGGGTACAATATGGATATGTTGCCAAATTAACGACTTTAAATTCAGCTGCGGATGCATGATGCTAAATGCAAATACAACTGGTACCAACGGCTTAATGTGCCTTCCAAAACATGGAGTAACTTGAAATAACCACATGCATTTTTTTTAAACTTATTCAGACGGTTGTAATCACGCTTCTCCTTAGAGGTAACCTTTTTAGTTTCCATCCATCTAGAGAAAAGATGTAATCCAAATTTTGATTGCCCTTGGTGGAAGGGTGGGCCATCCAAACCGCTGTCTGTTGGAAAGTTTGTGAAGAGCGCAGATCACAACCGTTTAGCCGCAACACAATCCTGTCGTGTGGATATGATCATGGTGATGACGATCAGGTGACCCTAGACTAACCATTGCGAAAGTTTCTCGACAAGATTAACTCATCTCTAAAACAATGTTTATATAAATATATTGCCGACCTGTCTGGCGCAGGGGTTCTTCGCCTGAGGTCCCGGGTTCGATCCCCGGACAAGACAAATATTTGTGTGCATGAACACGTCCATTTGTCTTGGTCTGGGTATTTAATATGTATACTTAGTATGTTTTTACAAAAAAAGTATACCAGTATGTTTATCGGTTATCTAGTAACCATAACACAAGTTCTTAATGAAACTTAACGTGGGCTAGATAATTGGTGTGTTTGTATGAAAATATTTATTTATTTTAGTTATTATTTTTGTTGCTATAACATTCAGTGGAATTTCCACTAGTTTTCTCATCTTTTTTATATTATTATAGGTGACATATAAAAAAAAGGAACGACTTCCGGCCGGAGATGGCAATCCTATTACACTCGTAAATCAAGATTTCTTCAGAAGTTTTATTGTGGATGGAGATGCCGCAAATAAACGTTTGCCGACATTTCTGGTTAACTTTTTCTCTTATCTGTTACGAGACGTAAAAAAAAGGTTGACTGCTCGTTTTAGCTTAAAAAAAAATACTACATTGTTTGCTGTTGTTTTAAGCGTTGGAGTTAGCTAAAAGAGTCTTGGTGATTGACTAGAAGAAAGGCGAGATTTAAAAATGCTTATTCCATGTGTGTTTGAATAAAGATTATTTAATTTCAGTGACGAAAAGCGTTTCGCTTTTTAACTAGTTTTTAACACAGTAAATTAAATTTGTCTGTTAAAGTTTACACGCATTTCTGAATCAATTTTTGATGTATTTTGGGCTATGCCATAAACTAAACCTTGGAGGATTACGCTACCTAGCCTACTTTTTGAACTTATCTGGTCTCCAACTTGTGGTATACAACCGGGAACGCAATATAGCCGATTTCTAAAGGGATAAAAGTAACTCCATCTGTCTGTTACCTTTTGACGCCAAAATCTCTGGACAATTTTTTATGAATTTAATATTTTTATGTTATGAACTTGGATAAGAAATTCGAAGAGAAATAGCAATTGAAGTCCCTAAGTAATAGCGCGATATTACCTAATTACACGTAGATGAAGTGGCAGGCGAGGCAAGACTGGGCCCGTAGAGAAAGTAAGATCGTTTTGTAGTGAAACGATAATTCGATTCGTTATTGTATGTATTCGCCAATTAACTTGCGGTAAGACCACGTGATTTATTGCGGCTTATGCCAATCCGCCAATTCTATAACATTTAATTCTTTTCGAACTTCGTTATCGTTTTTAAATTGTTACTTTGGCTATGGACCCTGATTCTACAGCAGCATAGAAACCCCATTCCTTCCTGAATCAGTGAACCACTATTCATCAAAATTGGTACAGAAGTCACGGGATTTATACGGAAAAAGGGCAGGCAGAGTTATTTTCCTATCTATACTAATATGCTGAAGAGTTTGTTTCTTTGGACGCGCTAATCTCAGGAACTACTTTACCGATTTAGAGAATTCTTAGACAATTAGAAAGCTAAATTTCTCCCGAGTGACATAGGCTATATTTTATCCCGATATTCCCACGGGAACGGGCACCACGCGGGTAAAACCGCGAGGATCCGCTAGTTTATAATATTTGTTTAATTTCACAAATAAAAAAAAACATAGGAATTCTTTTTGAACCGAAATTAAATCATTTGTAACCGCTGAAATTTTTCATTTAATATTTTCCTCTTTCACGATTAAATACGAAGCGTCGAAAATTCGAAATTGTACAATTTTTATTGCTGAAATTCTGTTGGTCCAGAGGTGCGAGTTCACATTCCTATCAAGTTTATCCAATGGAAATGTTTTAATCCGACTTTTTAATTAGTTTTCTTGCTTGTTACCACGTCGAGTTTGTTGCGAGTGTTTATCGGATTTCATGTTATTTTTACCGCACTCGCCGTAATGAAATTTACAATTTCGTTTGTGGATATGGTAATATTGTTTATCGTTTAAATCTGGATGAAAGCTGTCCAGTTTTGTTTTTAAAACACTTTTTATTGGACGCTTTAGTACTTTTTTTTTTTTTTTTTTTTTTTCTACTGTTCCCCGGCCATGGTTCGCCAGGATCTTATTAAGCTATTTCTCATTCATTCTAGTTCCATCATCTATACCTCTCGCACTTTTATTCCGCATTCTTGTTTCTTTCTTTCGTTCGTCATCTTTTACACTTTAACGGGTGGGTTTCCCGCCTATTCTAACTTTTTATTTATTATTATACTGGTTTTAATCTAGGGGTAAATAAACAATTTCTGAGCTGTCTTATTACTTCGTAGGTACTTTTACGCTTTTGTACTTATTATATTATTTTAGTAGCTTTAGTACTTTAGTACTCCCAACTCAATAATAGAATACTTAAAGATTCACATAGCGGATAAAAAGATCTTATTTGAAAAATTACTTGACTGGTTCGATGGAACAGTAGATAGTGAACATGCTTACTGAGCCATGGTTCGTGAGTTTGAACCCAGGTAAAGATAGCTCTGATGGAGAATATTTGTGGTTTCTTTATTCGGTAATGTATGATAGATAAGTCTTTCTTTGCCAGATGCAAATTGTTTACGGTTATTATAACCAAATAATGTAATATTATAATTAGTATTTTCTTTTGTGATGGAAATTGACTTACTGATATGTTAAGGTCACTTTTCAATTTGCCGACTACTGTATGAAATACAGGGAGAAAAAAACAGCCCTTGACGAGTTTCTTGCCGGTTCTTCTGGTTACAAGGTCTCCCGCTGTAGGGTTTGTGAACCGATGGCGTAGTTTCTTTGACCTTCATAAGTGCTTGTATCGGCCTAGACTGAATAAATGATATTGACTTTGACTTTGGCTGTGTCTAATATTATTTATATGACCATCGCTGCAACCTTTTGCACTTGCTTTCCTTCGCTAAATCTACGGTGAAAGTTCTTGCCTCAACGCTAGGCACGCAGAACACATGTCGGAGCCAACTGGTTAAATCAGCTATTCAATTGGAGTGCTAGCCCGTTAATCAAACGCCGGCACACAATGAAATGGCTAAGTGACAACTAGCCAAGTCGTTGAATGAAACGTTTTACGGACTTGGCTGAGCGTCATATTTAGCCATCTTATTAAATGAGAAGTAATTTTAGCTACTAACTATTCGTGAAAACTTGCAGCTAACAGTAAAAATGGTCCTTTGAGCCGGATTAAAATATTAAAGGTCTCATAAACTTTAAATAGTACAGCTCTATAAGTATCTTTATTAAATAAATAAAAATGATTGTATAAAACACACCAATTATCTAGCCCACGTTAAGTTTCATGAAGAACTTTTATTATGGATACTAGATAACGGATAAACATACTTGTAAACTGAAATAAAACAACTTTTACGGATATCAAACGCGCTATATTTCCACGAACTAAGTTGTAATTGTCCTTATTTTTAGGTTTTTTAGGGGTTTTTTGATTTTCCCGACGTTTCGGCACCTTTACAGCTGCCGTGGTCACGGGATACTTGTATACTTTTTTTTGTAAATACATACATAATATACATATAAAACACCCAGACCAAGACAAATAAACAAGTTCATGCATACAAATATTTGTCTTGTCCGGGGAAAGAAACCGGGACCTCTGGCGCAGAAGGCGGGCTTAGTTCCCCTGCGCCAAATAGGTTATTTATACATATTCTTATTTAGTTTGATGTACACTATGCATATTTCACATTTCACACCAAGACTAGCATGGACCTTCACACTAGTGTCGCCATGAGTATCCGCCACCTAAATGCCAATAGAAAGCGGAATTGCAAAATCTACGATTGTAATTGAGCCATCCTTTCAGATCAGCAGTCTCAACTGCATTGAAACGGCAATGGTTTTGAAAGCAATGAATCGATATCGGAGAGGCCACGACGGCATATGGCAGCCGGCAATTTCCGTTCAGTTAGCTCAACTAATACGACGAGCCGATAGATACAGCTAATCGAATGTGTGCTTAATGCGATGTTAATCAAGGGTTGAAGTGGGGATATTTATTGTGTTACCGGTTGTTGCATTTACTAGGGTTTTTGCTGTAATACTGAGTTGTTTTATTCTAGTTTTATCCAAGAATTCGTTGTACAAAAGTTAAAGTAAATAATACGTCCATATCGATATTAGCGTTTGTGGTCTATAATAAAATATATTTTTTGCGATTGGTGCCAACCGAGATGCCAATCCAGGATTTTATGGAAAAAAAATAATTTAAAATGAAAGTACAGCACCGATCATGAAAGTAACTAAAATGATTTCTTTCATATTAAACAAGAAAATATACTAGAAAAAAGCAACTAGTCTCATGTCGCCCAACACCGTAGAACGGTGAATATACTAGAAAAATTCGACGTGTCCTCATAGGTCTCTGTAGCATAATTGGTTAGTGCATTGGGCCGGACTCCCAAGGATGCGGGTTCGAATCCCGTCAGGGCGACATGATACTAGTTGGTTTTTTCTAGTATATTTTCTTGTTTAATATTTATCACATAAAATAGCATTGTAAAATGCAAATTTAAAAAGTTATAAATGATTTCTTTCTTTTGTATTTGTTATTTTGATAAGCTAACTATTTTAAAATGAGTTTTTTCTAAATCAGTTACGTAGGTAACTTTTAGGCAAAATCGTATACATAAAAGCTTTCTTAATTAGGAATTCGGGATTTACGGAACAATTTAGAACCGTGCCACTTCAAATACTCTATTTTCCAACCAGATTGGCATGCGAACGAAAAAACTATTTTGACATGCTTAAGTGGCCAGTAAATTTTGAGACCTACCGTTATTTTACAACTCTCGTTATCATGAAATATGAGATAACCCATAAAACTATCGTGAAAGATTGAAACGAGATTTATGCAATAAAGATAGACAGAAAGACACTTATAGAGCTGTACTATTTAAAGTTTATGAGATATTTTGATCCGGCTCAAAGGACCAATAATAAAAAGTAGTTTTGAATTGAAAATGCATGTGTTCTTTGACGAGTTATATATTTTAGAAAAAGGTTGTCTGGCAGTTGCGTAGACAAATTGTTTGAAAACCATTGTTTTAACATTTCGAGAACACTTAATTGCGTACAACTAACAGAAATTATGCCTTCTCTTTAAATAATTCAAAACATGTTAAGTTTAAAAAACAATTGTAGCACCGTTTTGTAATACCTGATATGGAGATATGTTTTTCATACCTGCATGCGTAGCATGAGCACATCGTCAAAGCTTTCTCGACAGTTTTCTCGCGCGAGCGTATTGTCTGTCTCGCTTACACCGCACTGATATGAGCGGGACAGACATCGCGAGATAAGCGTCGACAGCGAGTCGCGGTGCGCATGCTACGCTGGCAGATCTGTACTCGTATATGTAGAGGATTTTTGCTATAAGCAATGCGGTGCGGCCCGCCCGCCTGCGTCAGCCTTTTGATAGTACTAATATTAAAAACGCATTCTCCGGTAATCTAGTTTAAAATACACCATACTACAAGCTATATTAATTTAATTGACAATCAAAGGTAGTGAGTGACAGGGACAGACAATAAGTGACGCGAACACAATGACCATTAAATCTCACAATGGCCCAATGAAATTCAAACAGGAAGGCAATATTTCAACGCTATGGGATGGCATGTGGCGTGAAACATACGGAGGGATATACTGATCGTGAACGCAACGTTTTCCATTAGATTTGTACACACAGCTCTCACTGTGTCATTATAATCCTCGTCAATAATATTAATGTTCTAGCATTGGCCTTCCTTCTGGATGGATAAGGGGAAATTATATAGAAGATAACCTGCTGTGCATAGAAAACCAATGCATGTTTCATAGTGCAACTGTAAAGCCTGGCGTGCCGTTTACTGTACAACAGCATAATATCAGCTTCACATGTTGCATCAAAAGTGATGTCCAAAAATGTATGAAGTCTGGGGCACGTTTGTGTACAGTATACCAAAAGATAGTTAAGGACACGATAAACAGTTTCTAATCATTAAATTTCTTTAAAATCGCTTTGTTCTCTGGAATGAACAATAAATATAATGCAAAAATACATCAAAAATAATCATGGCGGAAGATGTCAATCACTGTCACTGTCAGTCAATAGACTGACAGTCGAATACAGAGTAGAACTCAATGACAGTGACACTGACAGTTTTTTTTTTTACGTTTTTTCAAGTTGTCACATTTGACGCCTTATTTCGAGTTAAAAATATTGATTTGTTTTTATTAATATCCACATAACCGTGCATCATATAAAATTAATTCCATTTTTCTCAGAAACAGAAAATGTTTCTCTATCTTTGGAGGTGGTGTACATAGACGTAGCCTAAATCTTATCCAATATCAAGGGTTATCGTCAACTTCCGACACCTAAGTCACAACATGCCAAGTATATTAAGATTAACTCATAAATGTTACATTATAATTGACTGCTTTCCTTATTTGTTACTTCATTAAAAAAAATCACTGATTCATTTGATTGATTTCGGAGGTGGCTATTTGATTGTTGTAGTTCTTAGGATTATTATAAAAGCAAAAAGTCCGCTCTTTCGCGTCTTTATTATGAAATATATGGCATTGAATACTTTGCACGGTGAAGCTCTGCCTGAGTTAACACTCGTAAGCACCCCTGTTCTACTTTAATTTGGCCTCCTTGACCAATCTTCTGTCACATGAGCCAAAAAGCCTGCCTAATGCGTTCCTGACAGGCAATTCTCTTTAATTATGATAAATTTTTAATAGAAAATATTCAAAAAAACAACTCGGCCACAAGTGAATTCTCAGATGGGACTCGAACCCACGACCTAAATTTATGCAAAAAAATGCAAAAATAAAAAAATCATAAATTCTCTATATTGAATAAATATATTTTCGAATGATTTTCTTTTTCGGATAATATAAAATAAACTTTTAAATAGTATAATGAATGATCTGGCAGGAACCTGACAGAAACGTACAATATCAGGGGTCGTATTTTCACCTGTTCTATTGTAACGGTTAAAGTCATGTTAAACTCCCGTATGTCCCCAGCATTGTTCAGTTGGCACTTCTTTGTCTGGAGGCGTCGATCTTTCAATAGCTCTATAATTTATAGACTGTGGCCAAAGAACAAAGGTCCGATCCAATTAAATTACCCGATAAAGTGGGAGTTTGGCATTGATCGATCTACCGACATTCTGAGACGTAAAGGTGATATGAGGAGGAGAGATTTAGGACAGATAAGATAATTTGATAATTTGACATGTTTTTCATATTGAAACTGTCATATTATCTTGCAGGTAAGCTATCCAGCACTTCCATGTCGGTTGTGAAACCGGCCCTTAGTTTTAACTAGCATCTACCCATGGCTTTATTTGCGTGGATTTAGGGGTTGCATTTCCGTGTGGAATAAGGTATTTTCCCGTTTTTAGGGTAAAAAAACGGAACCCTTACCTATAGATTCGTCATGTCTGTCTGTCCGACGTATGTCACAGCCACTTTATAATGAGAATAAGAGAATATAAAACTATGAGAATTACACCGTTGAAACTTGGTAGGTAGATGTATTCTGAAAATCACTTTACGGTTTTAAACAAAAATTAAAATATATATTAAAGGAACTGAAACTGTTTTTTTTTCATCAAACCTATACGTGTGGGGTATCTATAGATAGGTCTTTAAAAATTACATTAAGGTTCCTAAAACAGTTTATTCTCAAAGTCAACTGTGTGCATAATATACACTTTCAAAGTGGTAAAATATGTGTCCCCCCCCCCTCTAACTTTTAAAATAAGAAAGTGAAAAATCTAAAAAAAAAATGCTGTAGATCTTTACAAAGACTTTTAACGAAAATTGGTATGAACGAAATATATTTAGCAGTTTCAGAGCTATAGCACATTTTCCAAAACCTACAAAAAATATAACATTGTCATTCATACAAACACTATGAAAAACAAAGTTATTTTTGCAGACGAAAAATTATACTGGCATCTTGGGTAGGTGTATTAATTATAATAATAATAGAAACTTTATTGCACACGATACAAAAACCAACACATACAGAGAAAATGACAAAAAGAGGAACACACAATATGCGGCCTTATGCTACATAGTAATCTCTTCCAGGCAACCATACGTGAGAGAAGGAACCCTTATATTTATTTAGCGTAAAAATACTGTGGCCAAAGAACAAAGGTCCGATCCCATTGATTTACCCGAGAAAGTGGGAGTTTGCCATTGATTGATCTACCGACATTCTGAGGTGTAACGGTGATGCGGGGGAGAGATTTTGTTTTAACTGCACCTGCCCATAGCTTCGTTTGCGTGTACTATATGCGATTCACCCACTAGCATCGCGCACCGCCGCGGAGCGCGGAGCAGGAGTTGTGATTTTGAAACAATCGAATTACTTTTTGCATATGTATTCGAAAGATTTGAGTGCGAATGCAGTGTTAAACAAAAGCATTTATTCGATTGTTTAAAAAAATACGAATCTCTCTGACAGATTGAACCGCGCCTCCGCCCCTTGTGTCGGATTCCGTTAGGAGACCGCGCTACCGGCGCAGCGCGGTTTTGATGTGATGGACAACGCAGTTTTCTATACTAATTAATGACACTTGCATACAATATTAAAATCCAGTAAATCCAGAGCAGTGGGTTTACCGCCTAATTGATGACATTTGTCTTCTTCTAATATCGTATCTTTTTCGGAGTTTCACCCGAGTTCTTTTCGTAATAACACGTGTTGTGAGGCTCCATTTATAACTGAATCTACCGTACAGTTTCAATTAAATACAAAATACTTATATTTACTTGAAATTGGCAAAATTTATTGCGAGCACGCCATTAATTAAGAAAGAAGGAGTATATTGTTCGTAATTATCGGAAAATGAGTCAAAATAAATAGTTATTTCTCAAACATGCTTCTAAATTTAAGTATTATTTTGACAACCTTCTTCGATATAAATCGATTTTGCTGTACTGGCCACATACATGCGAACAGCGGCCGGCAAAATTGTATGAAAATCCATATCTGTCGTGGTTTAGCGGCCAAAAAAATTACATAGTAAACTCATATCTGTCGTGTCATTTAAAAATCAAAGCGAACTTTTACTCCGAAACCATGGCAACCAAGGAGGTAACATATCAAAGGTTTTATTTTTAATTTCGAAGTGGCTTGCATTTAGAAAGTACCCGTCAGAGCGACATGAGACAAGTTTTCTTTTTCTAGTATATTTTCTTGTTTAACAATTTTTGCATAAAAATAGAAAGCTGTTTATTAAAAAAAAAAACAAATGAACACTTATCGCGAGAATGTACTATTTAAATAATCCTGCCTAGGTACTATTTAGTTTTAGTTTCCGCGCATTATTTGAGGAAAGTACTATACAATCTTTGGCCACAACTAGACATTGGTGGACTTACGTATGTGTATTTACAAGCTCTTTTGCTGGCCGCTGCAGAACATGTACTATTTCATTGTTGTGAGCGCCCGCTGGGGCGGTCATGTTATTAATTACAAATTAAAACTTATCACAGTTTACAAAATGTTGACGGGTGTTGTCTATCAATCACTTGAAAATTTACTCTAGCGTAACAAGCAAACAAACATACAATCAGTGCATAGAATACTATTGCTTTCTGGTGATATTTTGTAGGATTGTTAGTTTTTTTTCTTTTGTTTATTTTACGTTATGAACACGTTATCTTGTAGAATGTGAGAATAAACCGAACACAACAGTACATAGATTACCAGCAGTTAAAAAAGATCCGTTTTCGTTGTAAAAAAAAAAAAGAATTCAAAATCATCCGTAGTTTTTGTTAGCTCTCTTCCAAACGGTGCTACGAGGTCTGTATCTGCTACAAGTATTCGTAGCGTGTGCTACGTATAATCGTAGCCGCAGATGCGCCCGGCTTGTTAGTACTACGCGCATCGCATACTGATTAAAAGAAACACAATTTGGTGTAATTTAGTACCTGCTGAAGGCATTGTAAGGGGCTGTGCTAAATGTATTGTGTAGGTACAGTCAGCAACAGAGTAACAGTAGCTATTTGAGTGATCAATCTGAATGCAAAATATTATATTTATGAATGCAGTAAAACTGATTAAAAGAAAAACAGTTTGGTGTTATTTAGTAACTGTAGGAATTTGTGAAAGTCGCTGCCATATATTATAATTTTGTAGGTACTGTCAGCAAGACAATGAGACTAACAATTAAAACAATAAAATTGTTTTTTATTAGACAAGCTGTAAATTGGGTGATTTTGAGTTCTTGAAATATTTTCTTTAAAATCGAATCATCATCCCAGACACATATAATCGTATAGTTGTGTTCATTTTTTTTCAAATATTTTACAAGATATTTTATTTTTATTTTGATACTCATAAAGTTACAGACATTTGAGTCCCGTCCGAGCGAAAAGAAGACTAGTTGATTTTTGTATATTTTAACATTTACTGTGGGTTGCGCTATGTTGTTTTTACAATTACTTTTACGTTTACTGCTTAAAAATATAGATTGATTGATTGATGGTGTAAAAGTAACATAGTGGAACCCAAAATTAGCTATTTTTAGGTTTTAATTACGCAAGTTTGTATAGCTAGACGTTTAAGTTTTTATTTCTAGTATATTTTCTTGTATAACAATTTTCACATAAAAATAGAAAGCTGTTTATTGAAAAAAAGAAACCAAATGAACACTTATCGCGAGAATGTACTATTTAAATAAAAAGTCCTGCCAAGGAGTACCTTTTCCTAAACAGTAGTTTAGTTTTAATTTTAGCGCATTATTTGAGAAAAGTACCATACAAGCCTTGGTGGAGTTACGTATATAAGCGACTATATCTCCTCATTCATAAAAGTCATCATATTTATTACTTCTATCTGACCTATAACTTTAACAGGCGCGTTCCAGTCCGTTAAACAAGGCTGAACACAATGTAATCTCATTACAGTGATTAAGCTATTACAAAGCTTGCAAATGTTATTATATTTACTTGGTGACCTTATTCCGTTGTAGGTACAGTCAGCAAGAAAAAATAAGTAGCGTTACGATTGATGAATTGAGATGTAAAATACTGAAATTCATTTTTTTTTATGAGACTATTGTAATTTGGGTTAACCCAGATGTTACTGAGTTACAATATTGAATTCGAACTTATGATTTTTTGTATGCAGCATAAAATATATAAATGACGAGGGAAAAAAATATTAAAAAAAATATTTTTCTAGAGAAAAAATATTTGTGTTGTTTTAAGCAATGCTAAATGCTAAATTACCCACATTTTCTTCAATATTTTTACAAAATATGTGCTGTTCTTAGGCGTTGTTTTAAAGCGATGGTTGTAACAAGTGGGATAAACAATATAAGTACTTAGTCCACCTAACAAATTATATACCCAACGATTTTTAGTATTTTTTATGATTTTGTAATTTTTGCATTTTTCAATGCTATTTTTATACTTATGGTAAATTTTAAATAGAAAAATATTGGAAAAATTAACTTGGCCACAAGTGAATTCTCAGACGGGAATCGAACCCGCGACCTTTGGAAATCCGGTCCAATGCTCTAACCGTTTAGCTACCGAGACTTGCGAACCACCGTCGAAATTCTCCAATACTTTTGTATTTTTAATACGCTGTTGGCCAGCGTTGTTACATCAATGCTAGGAATATCCTTGCATTCGATAGAAACATCTTTTCAGGTGTTTAACGATCGATTAAGATGCAACTGCCGATAATTTATGATTTTGTAATTTTTGCATTTTTCAATGCTCTTTTTATACTTATGGTAAATTTCAAATAGAAAAATATTGGAAAAAATTAACTCGGCCACAAGTGAATTAACAGACGGGAATCGAACCCGCGACCTTTGGAAATCCGGTCCAATGCTCTAACCGCTGAGCTACCGAGACTTGCGAACCACCGTCGATTTTTTAGTATGTTTACTCCCAGCACTCCCTAAGAACTGTGAACAAATTCCTGAAGAAATAACTTAGATTCCAGCTCACGCCCTCAACACCCCATTTTGGGCTATATTTTTTTTATCATGAACTAATTTGATTTTGCTTTATGAAAAGAAATAAAATTATTATATTTTTTTGGTGACCTTATTCCGTGGTTTACAGATTTTATCTCCTCATTAATAGAGTTTCAAAAAAGTCGGCAAAAGTTCACGCTGTAAAGAAAAACGAGAATGTTTTAATCATGCGGTGTCTTACGATATTGCTCTTGGTGATGAAAACTTTTTACAAGAGATTCGTTATTTTTACCGAAAAAAATATATAATTTGTTGCTGTTACGATCGAGGTCGTAGTCGTAAAATAAATAAGTAATTATTTTTGAAGTAAAATATGTGGTCAGTACATAGATAGTTATGACATATTGCAGTTTCGTTCTCATATTTAACAAAATATAATTGTTTATTTAAAACCAGAGAAGTCTAACTAATTACAATAAAATTATTAAATGAATAATAAATCATGAATGTCAGAAAAATTATAAAAATACTGGAAAAAATATTTTTCTTTTTAAAATATTTTTTAATTTAAAATTTATCATAAATATAAAAATAGCATTGAAAAAAAATTTGAAAAAATCATAAACCTTTTAAAACCCATAAACTATACCACTAAATATTGGGTAATAAACAGTGTGCCCTGAAAGTTGTCCTGAACCGTAAAAGTTGTTTTATTTTGTATTGAATTATATTAATCTTTTTCAACATAAACACAGACATTTTTTTTTTATTAACTACGGGGAGACTCTTAGCTTTCATCATACCTGATGTTAAGTATTGATAAGGCTGAAGATGGAAGCGAGCCTCTCCCGGAATCACTGAGGAACTGGCTATCTTATCTCTAACAGCCGGAAAACAACAATGCTGAAAACATTGTTTTTATGGCGTCAGACTTAGATAAGATGGTGGTAGCAAGCCAGGCGGACTTACAACAAGTCCTACCACCAACCAAACCGAATACAATATGTACCCCGCTGGGAATCGAACCCGGGACCCCTGGGTCTGATACCGGTGGTTGTACCACTAGACCACAGAGGCGGTTCGAGTTACTATCGGTTATACAATATAATGTTATTAAGGATAGTTGTTGTTTTTAAAAACCACAATCTAATATCGACAAGGTATTCTGTAATCTAGCGCCTTGAGAAATCACTACACCTGTTTCCAGATTAATCCCTATTCCCGAATTAAAAGTGACTTGACGCTTCATTTGTCAATGTCGAGCCCGCCTGAGCCTGAGCCCATGGAGTTTAGAAAAAAATGTACAGTCGAAGGCACTACAGCTTATACAAAATGTCCCTTGTGATCGCCTATGTGGTCTGTGGTATTAGACTCACATATCCCATGACCCATTGTATTCGGTTTGGTCGGTGGTAGGCCTTGCTAGCTACCACAGTGGTAAATAGGAACAGATGGGAATCGGTATGTATGGACCTTTCGAAATTCCACGATACCGATCCACCATGCAGTGGCCGTATCGCGCAAGTGGCGTCGGCATCGAAATCGGTTTCATTTGACAGATGGGTGTGACACATTGCTGCTTCATTTAGACAGAAATGAAAACTTACCAAAGACTAAGAGCAATATGTCACATCCATCTGTCAAATTAAGTCGATGTCGATGCCCACGATTTGCGGACATATTTATTATGATCTGGGCCCGATTATAATAAATATGACAACAATTATTGTCGCTAATTAGATAATACGGAGGAGCCCGTGGCGCAGTGGTACGCGCTCTCGGACTACGATTGTTGAGGTTAAGCAAATTTCGCAATGGTACCGACCACGGAATTGGTGACCATAAATTCACTATCTCGAGCTCCTCCGTGCTTCGGAAGGTACGTTAAGCCGTTGGTTCCGGCTGGATTTGCAGTCGGTAATAACTACCAGCTTCAGATTCTGATTCATATGTTTATTTGCTCAACATTGTGCAGTACATTGGGGTAATCGACAATGATATTAAGATGAACAACAATATTCTACCCTAATTTTGTGGGCATGCAAATGTCAACAATATCTATGAGAATGCACGTAGAAAATAATATGTGTATGTGTTTTCAGCTAAGCACATCTTAAGTTTCTTCGCGCACTCATAATTAAAATTAAACAACTTTTGCGGAATATTTAGTGCGATTTATTTACCCGAAATATATATTTGGTACTATAATTTTATACTGTGACCACGGCAACTTCGGCAACTGAAAAGTTGCCGTAACGTCGAGAAATCAAAAAACCTCAAATAAACCGAAAAATTATAGCACCAAATATATATTTTGGGTAAATAAATCGCACTAAATATTGCGCAAAAGTTGTTTTATTTCAGTGTTTTCAGCATTGTTTTGTTCCGGAAGTTACAGTTCCGAGTAAAGTAGCCTGTACCAGGTTAGTTGAGGATTCCGAGTGAGGTGTGCTTTTACCTTTAACCTTATCATTACTTAACATCATGTCAACTAAAATTATAAAGTGGAATGATTTGATTCTTTGTTTATTTGCATCCAATAAGCTCCAAAACTACTGAACCGATTTGGATGAAATTTGGTACACAGAGAGTAGATAGCCTGCCCCCTAATTGTCTAATTTAAAATCTATCACAATCCCTTTTAGAGGTATTGTGATTGTGATATTGCTTAGACAGTTCAATTTCGTTTATTCCATACCTTTTAAAACGCGTCCCGATCAAAATCCCTTGCAAATGTCAAATAGGGACGGCCTGAATAACTTTTAAATTACGAATTGAAAGGGATTGCGATAGATTTAAAATTAGACAATTAGCCCACTGGTTATGATCATAGGATACTTTTTATCCTGATATTCCCACCGGAACCAGAACCATGCAGGTGAAACCGCGAGAGGCCGCTAGTGTATGATAAAAACTAATCGTTAAAAAAAAAGACAAATTTCTTCAGACTTTTTTCATAGTTTAATTAAGCTAGTTTGATCTCGATTGGAGAAATTACGACAGTTTTGTAAATCCTGCCCTGCCCTTGACTGTACTATCGCATCGTCAATCTTCGGCTGGTTTGTAATAATAAATAGATCAAAGAGTTTCGGTAGCTTACAATCTTATTTGACTTTGATTTATTTACGTTTTGACGGACCTGATTGCGCGGTGGTGTGGTCATGGCTACAAAGACGTGATCGTGGGTTCTTACATTTTTTAGTACTTTTCATATATAGGAAATAACTTCACTTCAATCCCACAGAACGTAAGAAAGAGGTCAGAAGTGGGAGTCGAGAGGCGATTGGAACCGGGACCGCGGTCCCAAAACTCTGTTTGGATAATTCTTATTTTTGATGCGGCTTCGGGACCATTAACCGTAGTCCCAAACACCACATTAATATTAATCATTATTTTTAGTGGTATTTTGGGATCACTGATAAACATAGACATAGTTTATGACTTTTGTAATTTTTGCATTTTTCAATGCTATTTTTATACTTATGGTAAATTTTAAATAGAAAAATATTGAAAAAAATTAAGTGAATTCTCAGGCGGGAATCGAACCCGCGACCTTTGGAAATCAGAAGCAGAAGAGCATTGGACCGGATTTCCAAAGGTCGCGGGTTCGATTCCCGCCTGAGAATTCACCTGTGGCCGAGTTAATTTTTTCCAATATTTTTCTATTTAAAATTTACCATAGACATAGTTGCTATTTTTATTTCCTATGTCGAGAAAGTACAGTCAAAGTACCAGCATGCGTAGCATGCGCACCTCGACAACGCTTTCTCGACTCTTTTCTCGCGCAAGTGCATTATCTGTCCCGCTCATACTGTACTTAAATGAGCGGGACATACATCGCGAGATGAGGGTCGACAACGAGTCGCGGTACGCATGCTACGCTGGCAGGGCAGTATAACCAACCGGGGCCATTATTCACAATGACCACTTAGCGATTCCTTGCTCAAACCACGTCTATGTCGTACTTGGTTTTGACATTTGCAAAATTCGTTTTCTCCATGATACTCACAAATTATAGAGTTATTATACAAGGACATGACTGCCACAAATTGTATAGTTATTAAACAAGTAAAATAAATTTAAAATTTGTAAGTTTCATAGAGAAAAGGAATTTTGAAAATGTCGAAACCAAATACGACATTGGCGTGGTTTGAGCGAGGAATCGGTAAGTGGTCATAGTGAATACGGGCCCAGGAGTAATTTAGAATTTTCACAGTCAAATCTCCCACGTTGTCAGTAGTGCTATATTAAAGAGACAAAAAGAATCGATATGGCATAATAACCTACTCTCTAATCTATTATAGTCTAGTAAAGATGATTTATTTTGTTCGAGAAAATGATATTAATTCCGACACTCAAAATATTTTTTTGGTAAAAGTGAAAGTAAAAAAAATACATCGATTTTTTTCTATAATACTTCAACTTTAACCTTATATTTTTCGAATTTACACTTGATTTTTGTAATTAAACTACTAAATAAGATGTATTCGGAGTTTTTTGACCATTCCGTAGGTATTTTTTGCTTTGATACATCTTTTGTTGTTGTTGAGTTGTAAGCGTTTTTTTTTCAACAAAGGCACGGTCCGACCTTCGTGGGTGGTCCGGTCACGTGACCTTGGAAGTTTGACCTGTTTGACCTTGATTAACATTATTGAACGTTTCAGTAGCTAAACCATAAATAAACCAATTTTCCATTATCAGTGACTTAAACAACTATAATCGATAATACGAGTAGAAATGTTCACCATATGGTGACTTAATTTTTTTTTTATTATATTTTCTTGTGTATTTCGCAGGCGCATTAATTCTACAGTCAATTTTCTTTCAAAATGTTATTATTATAATATTGTAAAATATAAAAAAATCCCTTACTAATGATTGAAGTATTTTCTGTCAAAAAAAAACTTCAAAACCATCTTATTTCTAAAATAAAGAAGTGATTTTTGAGTTTAAGGTATAAGATGTTCAAACAAATGAAATCCTACTCAAATCCTACTGTAGATTTTTATCAGCAGGAGTCATAGGATCGAGAGTTTTGTGTGTTGAAATAATGTGCAGAAAAAGAAATCTCCACTGTAGGATTTAATGTAAATTTTAATTTATTTTTACTGTACTTACTGTACTTTAACATACCACTTAAAATAACGATTATTATTAAGGTGGCGTAAAACCGCATCAAAAATAGGAATAAATTCCAAAGGGGATTTTGGGGCCGCCACTCAGAAGTAGTAAGTTTGCATAATTATGTCCCCACCCTTTTGCGCGAACAACAGAAGTACCAGTAGCATGCACACCGCGACTCGCTGTCGACGCATAACTCGCGATGTTTGTCCCGCTCATATCATGCGCTCTATTTTTGATTCACTCGTCTCGAGGATTCTGCTGATTTACGTGCGACGTTTGAGTTTCCGTATTCCGTAAAAGCGACCTTGCCCGTATATACATAGCTTCGCTTTTAGCCAGTAGTACCGCCTCCCAACGTGAGTGCGCGAGGGGCAAAGCTAAAAGCGTGCTATGTCTACGCATGCAAGGTCGCTAATTGCCTGATCGCCTCCTCGTTCGCCTCGCCACTCGCACGACGAGTGATTCAAAAATATAGGTCCATATCATGGTTTGAGCGGAACAGACAAGACGCTCGCGCGAGAAAAGTGTCGAGAAAGCTATTCGAGGTGCTCATGCTACGCATGCAGTATATGTGAAATGTCACTTTGTGTGATTTCTAACACTTCTTTTAGTACCTTCTTTTGTACTAAAACATGCTCCTTCTTACAGAGGTAAGAAAAAGTTTTTGGTTCGTCGTCACGCAAGACTAATATATTTCTGATGTATTTATGTTTGTCCTGTCTCTGGGGGTTATTATCAAGCTATTTATCAAGGGATCAGTAACAGTAATTTACAAATGGAAAACAAGTCTCGGTGGCTCAGTGGTTAGAGCATTGGACCGGATTTCCAAAGGTCGTGGGTTCGATTCCCATCTGAGAATTCACTTGTGGCCGAGTTGTTTTTTTCCAATATTTTTCTATTTAAAATTTATCATAAATGGAAAACAATTTGGAAACAAAACAAATTATTCAAAGGTAAATAAATAATTTCAACCCAACCCCATAGAAAACTTAATCTGAAAATCACTTATTATTTATATCTATATATATTATTATTATCTTATTAAATCACTGCCTAGCCTAACCTTAGATATAAAATAAAAATATCTACTTTATTAATTCAGCATTTGTTATAAGAAGTAGGAGTTTTCTCACCCGCTTTAATAATATCGTGTATTTTCCAATAACCGGAAAGAAACTTTTTTTATTCAATATAACCAACACAAAGTTAGGCAAAGTAAGATAGAATAAAGGGCAGAGCGAAATTTCGAAATTGAGTTAGAAACACGAACCCTATCTTATATCCTCATCTGAATAAGGTGACGACAAATACTGACGTTTATTTTATTTTTTTATTATTTTTGTTTTGTTAGACAATCGTTCTTTTGTTTCTTGGAAACTTTTTTTTATAAGAATTTTTGGATCTTAACTGAGTCTGACGCCATTACAACAATGTTCTCAGCATTGTTGTGTTCTGGCAGTTAGAGACAAGATAGCCAGTTCCTCAGTGGTTGAGGGTTCCAGGAGAGGTTCGCTTCCATATTCAGTCTTATCAATACTTTACATCAGGTATGTATGACGAAGGCTAAGAGCCTCCACATCGTTCATAAAAAAAGATTCTGGGAGATATACTCGTATTGTGCTACGATTCTTTGCTAAATGTTACACTGTCTTATTAATAAAAAATACAGTTACTCAACTGAAAGTAACTTTTCCAATGTTTTTAATAAATGTACGTAATTTACATACGTAGTTTTACATACGAGTCTAAATAGATAGATATATTAAATCGTTAAAGTGTGAGCTGATCACTTTATGATCGCATACTATATTAATTGAAATATGATTTATTGTTTTACGGATTCCAGCTTTTCCAGTCTTTTCTATATAAATCGACATTTAGATTTTATGATTCTGGTTGTCGAATTCCTTACGTTTTAGCAGCTTTGCAGAGACTGTGACTTGAAAGTAAATAATGGTAATTACCAAGACTTTCATATGTTAGAAAGATAAGCAATCGAGAACGAAAGGAAAGTGGTCACCCTATAAAAAAACGTGAATAAAGAGAAAAATGAATTTCAACGCCTAAAGTCAGCGATGTCCGACCACTGGACTGGAAAGATAAGGCTTCTAGGCTTAACCTTTCTGGGTTTCGTATCGAATCAGTGGCGGTAATTCCGTAAAATCTACAAAAACAGCCCAGTTTGCTCAAAGAATAACTCAACTATTTGACTATGATTCATACAATTGAAATAATTATGTGTATAGGTACTGTTCATTTTATTATTTAAATGTTTAGTTAGACAAAATTTCTTTAAAAAAATTACAAAACTATTTAGATTTATGTGGAGCGGGATTTGATAAGTTTTTCCTCTAAAATAAATAAAAAATTACGGATTTAAGTGCAATGGTTATTACCCGTAATATATTTAGAACTAGTGTCCGGAGGCCTACTCTCTAAGCCCGTCAACTAAGATACAGACCCCCGTCCGTAAGTTTCCCGAAACTACGGATGGAGCCTTCTCTCTATTGATTTCGGATGTACTAGTTTTGGACAAACAGCACAAACTATTGGGAGTAGGGACAGTGTCAAAACGTATTTCTCATTCATTCTCAGTTCGGGTCTCCGAACTAATAAGCTCCGTCTGTAGGTATAACTTAGGCCGAAACTACGAGTTTCGTGCTTCGTTTATTTTCAGACTAAGTTTAGAGAGTAGACCTCCTGGTTATTGAGATATTGGAGTTAAAGATACAAAGGTGATACTTTGGGTCACCATTATATATTTTTAACTCTTATTATCTAGCATTATTTATCATAACATTTTTTGTTCCCTTGTGTGTCCCGGTTTATTTAGGTATATAGGTATTATCGTGCGACGTCATTTAAAAAAAAAACAAAATGGCGTCTCATACTATGGGTTTGGGCCCGACTCCATACAAAAAAATTCAAACCACTTTAAATTGAAAAAAAAATCAACTAGTCTCCAAGTTGCTCCTCAGGAGTACTCAGTCGACTTTACAATTGATGATATATAGCATCAAATTCCAAATTTAAAATTTGCATTCGTGAAGTAAAAAAACATATTTTTTTAGTTTATTTTTGTGTAAACTATAACTATAGCAACTAGATTATGTTACTTTTTCTGTTTACCACTATTATGTAAGTTACTATTTATTTGCATTCTCACAGTTTGTCTGTCCGTCTGCTACATTTCAATGTAAGGTTAGTTGCAAGTTAGTTGACGAAGGCATCCCGAGGCTTCGCATTAGCTCGTGAGATATGAGCTTCGGGTAAGAACACATTATATTATTAGGATAAGCGGATGATGGTAGGTAATTTTTCCAACAAGCTTGAGGAGCAAAAAAGCACTTGAATTATTTGGTGGTGAAGCACAAAGCTGTAATTCAAGATAAGTATCCGCCTCTGTGGTCTAGTGGTACCACCACCGGTAGGTAGACCTAGACCCAGGGGTCCCGGGTTCGATTCCCAGCGGGGGTACATATTGTACTCGATTTGGATGGTGGTAGTACTTGTTGTAAGTCCGCCTGGCTAGCTACCACCATCTTATCTAAGTCTGACGCCATAACAACAATGTTTTCCGCATTGTTGTGTTCCGGTAGTTATAGATAAGATAGCCAGTTCCTCAATTCGTTTAGTCTCGCTTCCATCTTCAGCCTTATCAATACTTAACATCTGGTATGAAGAGTCTACCCATCGTTCATAAGAAAAAAATTGTATTCAACGAAAAAAATCAACACCACCACCACTGCCTTAAATAACAACTATTAACAAATAATAAGTAAGCTAATCCACCGATTTTCTCATCCAAGTATTATTATGGAATTCTATATAGTTTTATTGAAAAATCACCTGCTTAATAAATGTGTATATTTTAATGTAACTTATGCTTTATTCTATTAACAAAATGTGTACCTACTGTTGAAAGTATTTTCGGTTAGGCCACAAAACCGTTAGAGCAGACTGCACTCCGCCAATTACACTGGAACATAACCCTTTAAGCACCAGTGATTATGGAACCACTGGCTGCACCACTACAATCCTTCTGTAGCAGTTAGATACTTTACTTGTCACTCATTTCCGTCAATTTAAGCTGAGCGCGTGAACCACTGCGCCATCGAGCCCCTTCTGCTCCACCATTTATTTATTTATTTATTTATTTATTTATTCTATTTTAGGAAGGTTTACAGCTCTCGATACAGTTTAGTAGGATGTATAAAAACTAAAAGCCTATTACAAACCTCCACAATTACGTAACAGTTTACCTATGAGAACAATGAATAAATTGAGTTAGGCATTCCATAGCTAACAATAAAATATTATGAAAAGAGAAAAAAAAAGAAATATCTCAGGAAAAACAAATAACAAATAACAGTATCTAGCTAGATCTTATACAATAACTATTTAAATGTGAGAACCTCGTAAAGAGAAAAACAACAGAACAAAAATTTACATTTTCATCAATAGATACATATAACAATGCTATCACAACCAACAACGTTTTAATTTTGATATTCTGTCATTACTTTGTGCGTCCCTGAACCGTATTTTGACTAAAGAAATTTAAGCTTATAGTTCGCTTTATAGTTGCTGCACTTGTCGCAAACAGATCAAGGTCATAGTCAGCGATATACCTGTTAAAAGTAGTGAGACCACGTATTAAGAATGTGTTAGCCCTATAATTTGTATGCGCAAACGGTTTGTGGAGCAGTGGGCGTTGTCGTAGAGCCAGTGAGTTAGCACGAAAACCAATTTTTGACAGTAGTTCCGAACAGTCAATGCCACCGTTAACCAGCTTCGAAACAAAACAAGCATCACTTACTTCCCGCCGGATGTGAAGAGGCAAAAAGTGATACTTTCTGCATCGGTGTTCATAATCCAGGGAGCCTCATTTCCGCTAGTATCGTTTCACGTCTACCTCACATCACTACAGTCTCAACCTAACTAGCCACAAGACCGCTAGACCAGACTGTACACCGCCAATAACACTGCGGAACATAACTCTTTGAGCACAATTGATTAATATTGCATCACTACAATCTTTTTACATTTGATAATCCATCACTGGCCACGGTAACTTTAACAAGCACCTTTTCAATTTAGGTGTCACTGACAGCCCACTATGCAGAGGCTGCATGGAGGAAGAAGAAACAGCTGCTCACGTCCTGTTGGATTGTGGCGTAGTAGCCCCTTACCGGGCGAAGTACCTCGGCTCATCTGGCAGTCTCCGGGAAGCCGTCTCTGACGTGAATGCTTTGGGAGCATTCCTGGTGGAGCTGGGATGGCTGGAGTGATCCGGCCTGACACCCTCCGGACGCAAAATAGGCACAAAAAGTCGTCGAGTTGTGGAAACCGTATTGAATGAAGAAGAAGAAGAATCTTTTTACACACTCAAAGTCTAAATGAATGTGTACTGTTGCTATAATCATCATTGGATAAAGTAAAGTTTAGTGATTGGGCCACACCGGGAATTTATACAAGTAGAAGGAAACTATATGACCTTTATGCGTCAAAGCATACTTCCTGTGACCCAAATTTTATTGAATATGTCAGGAAGTATTCTCAAATGTTTAGAAATGTATGTGTAGCTGCTAAAGCGATGTTCTTTTCAAATAAAATAAAATTAGCGGATAATAAAATAAAGGCTACTTGGAATATTATTAACCAAACAACTGGGAAAACTAAACATAATATAAACTCCTTCTCCCTTAAAGTAGATAATAAATTAATTGAATCTGACGTTGAGGTTGCCCGTGTTTTTGAAGATTTCTTCTCTCGAGTACCCTTAGAAACTACCAGTAATTTAAATTCCTGTCCAAACGTTGCTGCTGCCCTCTTAGAGTCATGTGTTGATAAGTGTTATAAAGTTTTCAATTTTAAGCATATTAATAGTGAAGACATTTTAAAAGCTTTCAAGTCTATAAATATTAAAAAGACTGAAGATTTATGGGACATATCAACCAGCGTTATTAAATCTATAATTGAAATAATAGCTCCATATTTAGCTTTCATTTTTAATCAATGCATAGATGAAGGTACTTTTCCCGATTTAATGAAATATAGTAAGCTTATTCCTCTTTTTAAATCGGGTGACAAAAGTGACCCCACAAATTTTAGGCCGATATCAGTCTTACCGGCACTAAGTAAAATTTTTGAAAAAATTATATACTCTCAATTATTAGACTATTTAACCCTTAATAGGGCGGAGTTAATTATTTATAAATTATTTATACATTATTATAGGTTCATTAGGATCCTTTTTAACATTATTTATGAAAATCTAAAAATATATAATCACAAGTACGCGAAATATCGGTGGTAATCATTTTTTTTATATCTAGGTACTGAATTTAAGAAAGTGTACACAAATCAACTCTTGCTCTATGGTCAAAAAGCTGAGGTTGTAAGCAATTGCCCTTTGCCCTATTAAGGGTCAGTAAATAAAATCCTTCATAATAATCAGTTCGGCTTTTCTAAAGGTAAAAATACTACAGATGTTGGAATAGCACTCCTCAAACATATTTTTGAGGCTTGGGAGGGCAAGCAAGACGTAATGGGTATATTTTGTGACCTGTCTAAAGCTTTCGATTGCGTTGATCACGTTACACTTTTAAAGAAGCTAGAACATTATGGTGTCTCTAAAAAATCAGTTAGCCTTTTGCAGTCATACTTGCACAATAGAAATCAAAAAGTAATTGTAAATAATACTGCTTCTACTGGAGCCCCCATTATTATGGGCGTGCCCCAAGGTTCAATATTGGGCCCTCTGCTGTTCTTAATATATATTAACGATCTCCCTAACTACGCGAGTAATTTATATAAGACAGTACTTTTTGCAGATAATACATTTTAAATTTTTAAAATTGATAGAGGAAACAATTGTTCTGACGAAGTAAATAGTGCTCTCTCTCAAGTCGCACACTGGTTCAACAGTAATAATTTGTCTCTTAACCCTACCAAAACGAAATTTGTTAAATTCACATTACCTAATGTAGGGCAGGTCGACATGCACATCAATTTGAATGGGGATGTAGTAGAGTTAGTTGAGAGTACTAAATTTCTTGGTATTACATTAGATTCAAAACTACAATGGGATCCACATATTGAAACCTTGTCGAGTAGACTTAGTTCTGCGGCTTTCGCAATAAGGAAAATAAGGGTCCTAACTGATATTGAAACGGCAAGACTAGTTTACTTTAGTTATTTTCATAGTGTAATGTCCTATGGCCTGTTGTTGTGGGGCTCAGCAGCCAATATAGAAAAAAAATGTTTTTATATACATACATCTTATGGTTTGGCGCGCACTGTTGAAATAAAACAACTTTTACGGATATTTACAACTTAGTTACAACTTAGTTCGTGGAAATATAGCGCGTTTGATATCCGTAAAAGTTGTTTTATTTCAATGTTTTTATACTTAAAAAAAGAGCTGTGCGCGCCATTTACAACCTTCGACAGAGGAATTCTCTTAAAGAATTGTTTAAAGAGATTAATATACTAACTTTGGCGGGACAATACATTTATGATAATATAGTATATGTAAGGAAACATCACGATTTATTTATTAAGCATAGCGATGTTCATAATTTTAATACTAGAAACAAGAATAAGCTTGCCGTTCCAAGATTTCGGCTTGAAAAATGCAGTCGCTCGTTTTTGGGGAAAGGCATAGCCTTTTTTAATAAAGTTCCACAACAAGTTATTGAGCTGCCTTTGCATAAATTTAAAATACATGTTGAAAAAACGCTCTTAAGCAAAGGTTATTACAAGGTAGATGATTATTTGAAAGACCAAAATGCATGGAAGTGATACTAACATAAAACATGACTATTGTAATATTGTATAAAAGGAAAATATTCCAATAACTGAGTATAAGAAAATTTTCCTCTTATATTAAATATGTTTCAAGATTGTAGATTTGTGTTTGGCAACGACATGTTCCTTTGTAAATGTTGTTACTTCTGTTAAAGCTGATAAGTTTCTTGCGGTCGTTCTTCTTATCAGTTAAAAGATGTCCTGAATGGCTGGTAGGGAAAAAAAATTGGACGATTCGAAAGCACTTATCTATAAGTCTATTTGAATAAAAAAAATTGACTTTGACTTTGATTAGCCATTTTCATGTCCCCACTGCTGCCATCCTTATGGATTAAGAATGAGCCATGACCCACCACACGAGCCTAATACAGATTGGATAGGGTTTAACGACTGCAAACACAGTCGGGACTAACACGGTTTAGCATGCCTTCCAAAGCACGGAGGAGCTCGAAACAATTAATTTTTGGTCACCCATTCCGGGACCGACTATGGCGAACGGCTAGCTACGTACAGTCACGTGCAATGACATAGAAACGCTAAGCAACCTTGTCACATTACAATATGGAATGACATTTGTGGACAGAGAGAGCTTTGATTATGTGTATGTCAATGCAATAAGGTTGTAAAGTGTATATGTCGTAGGATAATTTGATAAATAGAATTTTCGCATAAATCTTGCATATTGCAAAACTACGGATAATTATTAGACAATAATGTAGACATTTCTCAATCTTACTAAAAAAGGATAGGGTTTTGCAAAAATACGATTTGCTTTAGTAACATTGGATATTTTTTATTCTGATTGGCTTAAATTTTGCTTTCTTGCTAAATTATTCTGATTGGTTCATAGAAAGTTTACTACACGTGAGATAATGGATTGACATTTGAAACGTCAAGTCGTGAACCAATCAGAGAAGATGTTGTTTTGGACGATCCGACCAGCCAATCAGTGTTCTTATATCATAATAGCCAGCGATTCTTTTCGCAATCTTACTAAGTTAAGTAAGTTAAGTTTAGCTAAGTTTTTTTCAGTAGGATTGAGAAATTACAACACCATCGTCTAATTATCCGTGTTTTCGCACTATCACTAGGATTTTCGCAAAAAATCGATTTATCTAATTATCCTGCAACATATACATGTCATTGCACGTGACTGTACATTGCGGGCCGAGCGCGCGAACCACTGCGCCACCGAGCTTCTTATTTCGTCCTCGTTTCTGCTAGTAGCGTTACGCTCTGCTCACCAATATAGTCGCAACCAAAAACCGCTAAAGCAGACTGCACTCCGCCAATAACACTGCAGAACATAACTCTTTGAGCACAAGTGATTATGGAACCACTGGCTGCTTCACTTCCAACTTTGCGGTTCGCATCTTTATTTATAGTCTTGATATCTGAAGCGAGAAGTTTAGCGGTTGCGATATTATTTTGATTGGTTTCTTGTATTATATTTATTATCTGGTATTAAGTAATAACAGAAACCAAGACTAGTTACTTTATATTGGTCAATGAAGGGATGGAAGACCAAAAATTTGTTTTATTTCGAGCTTATCCGTTCTTCGAAACACACGTCAAGCCATTAGGTCCCGGCTGCATTTGAATTGCATTAGTAAATTCCCACCCACACTGAAAAAAAATGTTTAGATAGTACTTACTAAATCTTAAGTAATTATCTACATAACAGTTTAGTTGCTGTGGTGACTGCTAAACTTATAGTTACTGTTTACTAAACCATCACTGGCCACAGTAACTTTAACAAGCACCTTTTTAATCTAGGTGCCACTGACAGCCCACTATGCAGAGGCTGCATGGAGGCAGAAGAGACAACTGCTCACGTGCTGTTGGACTGCGATGGAGTAGCCCCTTACCGGGCCAAGTACCTCGGATCACCAGGCAGTCTCCGGGAAGCAGTCTCCGACGTGACGGCGCTGGGAGCATTCCTGGTGGAGCTGGGATGGCTGGAGTGATCCAGCCAGACATCCTCCGGATGCAAAATTTGCGCAAAAAGTCGACGAGTCGCGAAAACCGCCCGTGATGGATGAAGAAGAAACCCACTTGATTATGCGGCGAAAATGGCCTCCGCCTTTGTCGAGAGGTTAATAGGTTCTGCCCTTTTTATTTCGAATCCTCCTTTGTCCGCTGCATTAAGTCATTCGTATCCATTTCCACCGCATAATCGGAGAGATAAATTCGATTCATCCACAAGATTGCTACATCGATTCTGGAGACGTATTTTTGAATCACTCGCATTACTATTCGCATACGGAATCGCAAAATTCGCATGCGAATACTAAAGCCTGTATTTTTTGAATTCCTATTCTTTGCATGCGAATCTGCAACGAGTGGTCCAATTTAATGTCGTTTTTCATTTGACATTAACATGACTAATAGTTTGACAGCTTCTGAATATTTCGTTTCAAGTGATTCAAGCCCAATTCAGTATCGTTTTTTTTTTCAATCTATGGAGATTTAGTTTTCGGTTTTTAAATATTCTGCGTAAAATGAAATACGTCTAAGGAGTTTAAGAAATTGGCATCACCATATTCGAATGATTCAAAAATGTGCCAAAATGATGCTCAGTGAATTTAAATTTCGCATGCGGATTGAATGCGCATAAGAATTTCGAATGATTCCAAATACGTCTCCTGTAGCCGCTCGTAACAGGGTGCCTACTCTGAAATATTGCAATCGATTTGAAATGATAAAAGGCGCGTGACTCTTCGGCTCTTTCCTGTATTGAGATGTCATTTGTAACAAATCTGTGTATTATTCATTTTAACGTGACAGGCGGAGATAAGAAATTGCTTTTTTAATGTCACTTCGGTTGCTGTGTTTAGGGTAATAACGGCTCATTTGTTATCAATAGTAGTGTCGATGATCATGATTATGAGTCCTATAACTGTCGAGTAAATAAACAACTTTAAACAAACAATTTAAATGCAATGGCCTTAGAGTTAATCGGTTAATTAATCAATTGGTGAACACTGATCTAAGAGTTGATGGATCAACACTCAGATGGTTTTTGTAAACTCGCCACATAAGTAAAGTCGTCGCGTTTTGAAAAGTTCCATACATCGAAAGTAATTTCGCCACTACTATGGAATTTATGTGTAAATTCGTCACAGGTCACAAAACTAATTTATTTTTAAAATGATATATGTGGCGAGTTTACACATTGTTTTTTGTTGCCTTTTTTGTTGCCGTTTTTGTTATGACGAATTAACTTTGATGGCGAGTTTACAATAAGTTTCAGATAAAAATTAAATGTCTGTAATCGTAATATACGGCATGTCACTCATATCTCGAATAGTTTGTAATTGTCATTAATTAATTGTAGTTGAGAATTAAATTAACTGATAATTTTTATCAGATAATTAAAAAAACAGTTCTAAGTAGGGAAATAATAAAAGCAGCATTAAGTACTTAACAAACACGTTAATTATTTATTCATATAACAATAATTTATCAAAATAACATAAACAACTATAATAATAACACGTCAGCGTGGTGTCAATGTTACATTTACAGAACGAATCGTTACATTCTAGAAACCTAATGTAAAAAAAATACAATTATTCCCAACATCAACTCTAGGCTGTTTACAATGGTGACAACATCTAAATGGGGTTTATTCGCTACAAACTCATCAATCTTCGTTCGTATTCAAACATTAATTTAACATTTGGAAGATATATATCATGATCACAACAAAAAAATATAACATCAATTTTAAACTAGATCGTCTACAACTTATTGTTTTATACTCAGATGGAAATCGAACGCTTCCAACATCTAAGCAACGCAATTATCAACATTGCAATAAGAAATGACTGCTGTGTCTTTGTTAACTTAAGTAACCAATACATATTTTGGGGGTCAATTCCGTAAAATTTTGATTTTAAAATACAAAAAAAAAACACGTCATGTCATTATGAAGTTTCAAAAGAAAAAGAAACGATAATTTTGCCACGTACCATCAACCATTTTCAAAAAAATCATTCATCTCTCACGATAAGTATTCAGCAAGATAGTTTTGTACACCATACTTTTATTAGTTTAGTATTCTAAAATCAACAGCGATGTCAAATTGACATAAAAAAACATAGTAAACATACTGAAACTAGTAAACATTGTTTTATTAAAAGCCGACCACCATCTTACTTAGTAAATTACTTTTGAATATTCATGTTGTACAGACAACAAAACATCAGACTTTACAAAACAATTTTTCTTCAATTGATATTTAACCCAATGACTAAAACACTAAAGTGCAAATTCGATTGGAGTTTGTCAGTTTTATAAAGACTGACTTGCTGTTGATCGTAGTTCCTAATAAACTTTGCAAATATACATTAATAGGCATACTCAATATACAGCCAATACAAACCAACCTGTATTTATGTATGACAAGTATGTAAACTATATTTATTAATAAAATATGTATCTTTGAAAATAAAAAGAAAGCAAACATTTTATTCAAAATACATACAGATGTTTCTCTTTTATTCGGACGGCTTAGCAAACATAATAAAATAAATATTTTTTTATCTTATTCAAGATTATGATTACTTTAAGCATAAAAATAAAGTTAACAATAGAAATTGGTTCGAACTAATGTTTACGATATTTTTTTGTTATTTATGAGATTAATTTGGTAGAGTTGCTTTTAACCAAATATATTATAAATAATCATATTGGTTAATAAATTGGTTAAATTATGAATTATAATACATAATAACCTATTTACACTATCAGTTCGTTCTAAACGGGCTATATTATATTATAATACATACATATAGAGGATTGCGAGATATCTATACACACACGACATTTAGATAGAATATTTAAAATACTTACAACCAACAATATAGTTTTCACAATTATTTTATTTCAGTAACATTTATGTTATGAAAATATCGAGCGTTTTAGATCAAACGCAATTTTTTTTTAATTCTCAAGAATGCAAATATTTAATTTAAACTGTCATGGTCATTATCACTATAAATATTAGTACGATAAACGGGTTTTTTCTACCATTTTTATATATTCTCAAACATGCTTGAAAATATGAGCATTATATTGAGAACCTTCTTCGAGATAAAACGATATTGCTGTACTGGCCACATACACGCGAGCAGCGGCCGGCAAAAGTTATATGAAAATCCATATCTGTTTAGCGGCTAAATAAATTACATAGTAAACTCATATGATATGAGTATAATACGACAGATTCTGTCATGGAATTAAAAAATGGAACGATCTTTTACTCCGAAATATCGCAACCAAGGAGGTAACTTATCAAAGGTTTTATTTAAATTCGAACAGGGGGTCAATTCTGCTAATTTTTTGTCAAAATCGTCTCTCAATTGTGTTTCAATAGTAGTGTTTATTTACACTGTTGTAACAAGAACTGTGTAAAACAGGACTACCATTGAAACACCATTGGAATACGATTGTAACTAAGCATTAGCAGAATTGGCCCCCTGGCTTGCTAATAGAAAGCTGTTATAGAAATAAAAAACAACTTATTATGAACACTTTAACGCGGGAAAAAATATTGTAGTTCGTTGTTCGTCTGATTTCGAAAAGTAGTTTTCATTTCCGCGCATTATTTGAGAAAAGCACTATTGAGGCGAAGTCCATCAATCCATCATCCTTTTTTGCTCTTTTGCTGGCCGCTGCAGTAATGTATTAAATATCATAAATAGAAAACAACCGCGGACGAATTTACGTGTTACGATTTACTTCCAAGTAGTTATTCGCAGTCTTTATGAAGATATGGATAGGCCTATCTACGATGCCTAAAATATATTTTTGTTGATATGACCAAAATAACAATGGTTGCTAGGCAACGAAACCAGTAGCCTAGGCAACTATCTCAGATAGCCCAATCATATATATTGATAGGTTATTAATTTCGGGCGTAAATCGGCAATAATACTATTGAATTAAAATTATTATATCGGTGATTATGTTAATATTTCTCAAAAGTTATTTTTTTTGGCAAAGGTATACTTTTTGCAGAAAGTATTTGTCTCATATCACTGGATTCTTAATTTAATTATGAAAATTATATTATTGGTTTTAATCAGAAATGTACGAATGAAAGATAGACGTTTCGATATTACCTAGGTACACTAATATTTTTACTTTTAGGAGTCAAAAGCGATTGGATTCAATTGTTACTTTCAATTTTCCTTTCTCTATTGCAATATTAATTTTAAGTTATCATTAAGAACTATTATCGCTCTTATTACAAAAACACGCTTCAAATTTGAACCTTACGTCTCCACTAATTAGAATACTTTTGAGATCAAATTGATGTATAAAGACAAGAATTTAATGAAGAACAAAATTATTTGGCGATTTAATATTGTTCGAATCTTTTCCTCATTAATAAGCAATGTCTGCTCTTCAATTTGGTAACTTTTGCGGTTAGATTTATCCATTTAATTTATAAAATTTGAATCGTGTCTTCTTCAAATTATCAATTCAAATTGTCATCTAGGTCGCTAAAGCTAGTAGCCAAGTTATAAGGCTGCGTTCCCACTAGGCAAAAAGTTTGCTTGAATGATTTTATGTAAGAGAGCGTGCCGTGTGGCCTAAGAATACAAGTGTCATTACTCCCTTACGTGCCTGGGATGTCGTAAGAGTCGACTAAGAGGCTCGATGAATTAAACACCTGTGTGAGAGAAGGAAAACTTGAAACAAACCCTCTACCAACCCGTCTGGCCAGCGTGGTAGCAGTAGGCTAATAGCCTCCTATGAACGTCACAATAGGCTTGAGCTAGGAGAGGCTTATGTCCAGCATTGGACGTCTACAGGCTGATGATGATGTAAGAAAGTAGATAGTCCACACTGGATGGACGAAACAACGAGGGATTTTTGTAGCTATAGTCACCCCCTCTGCTGATACAGATGGCAATTAGGAAAAAAAGGTGTCAGTTGTCCCCTCTGGCACCAATTGGAAGTGAACAATTGGGAAAATTTGTCACCTGCTTGACAAATGGGAAGATAATCCCCAGTTGTCAACCCGGGGGACGGGTTAAAGGGGACTCCTGGGAATAAAGGGATACAATATACTTAGTTTATAAGAAGTTTTCAATGCTCAGGTATGTATTATGTATATTGAGGCATTTCGTTTGCCGCAAAAAGATTTGCAGCGGAACCCTCGTAAACCCAGGACCTAGTAGCAAAATTCATTGGATTATTTTCTCGTTATGAGGGTGGGTATCTCTGCGAACTAGGATTTTGCAAGCTACTAACGTATAGGTTCTTTGGCGTTCATATTTAAATTATGTGTGTGACCGCCTTAATTAAATAAAGCGGTTCTAGTTTTACTTAGTTTTGGTAAAACAGTTGGCCACTCGCTCGAAGCAATGTGGTGCATTTTTTTAGTTTTTATCAATTTTTTACAACGTAAAGTCAGATAGCCAGTCGCAAAACATAATATTGCACAGTGGGACCGCAGCCTAAGATGCGAGCAGAAAATTCTACAGCATTAAAAAATGTTAGAAAATCTAGATAGTCACTTTAAAAAATTACGATAGCTTAGTAAATTACCTACCGTAAATAAATTCGAAACGAACATATTTGGTCCAAAGTTAGGTAATTAGAAATATTATAAGATGTGTCCAAAAAGCTACAGAATTTGGGTTAGGAATTAAGAAAGAGTCCTTATAGAAAATTCTAATTAAAAAGTAATCGATAGTGTAAAATGGAAAAATCTACAATAATGCTACAATAATAAATAAAAACAAAAAAAGGGGTTTTAATAAAAATGTCAAAGCACTTAGACACGTAGATTATTTTCTCAAAATTATACCACGCAACATACGTTTTTTTTTGTATCGTCACAAAACATTGTCATAATATTTGTCACAATTTTAAATACAACTACTCATATTACACGCTACGTAAAACTGTAAATATATTTATATAAACTATCTATTTGTTTATAGGGCCATCTTTTATACTAAATTTAAGCGTTTAAAATAACTATTTTTTTTACTTTTCCTTTTTCAATCCTATTTTTGAACTAAAATGTTAATGTAAATATCTAATTTTTACAGCTTTTGTGTATTTTACAAATACTTTTTTACAAAACACATATGTTTTATATTTTATTAAGAGGCCCTTTCTAAACCGAACTTTTAATATTCACTTACATTAAAATAAGCACTCTGAAAATAAATAACTTATATAATAATGGCAGTACATTATAATAATATACTTATGGCAGTGCCTACGCAAATACTATCTTCGTACAAACAAATATATACTTTATATTTCGATGTGTTTATTTCGTAGAGGAACTCACAATATTTGTTTTAATCTATTTTATGATAATAAGAGTTTGCGTAGGCACTCTGGACAATTTAATGCTTACACTGCGCACTGTAAAAATATACACCATAGCGAATCCTCGCGGTTTTACTCGTGTGGTGCCCGTTCCCGTGGGAATATCGGGATAAAATATAGCCTATTTCACTCGGGAGAAATGTAGCTTTCTAATGGTCTAAGAATTTTCTAAATCGGTCCAGTAGTTCCTGAGATTAGCGCGTTCAAACAAACAAACTCTACAGCTTTATAATATTATAAGTATAGATAACCACTTGAGTATCTCCTCAGCGCTCCTGCAGCGCTCATGGCCGCGCTTTACAGACTGATCGTATTCGATCACGTTCGTGAAGCAAAGTTCGGCCCGGTCAGGTGTCGGATGGGTGACCGGAATGTGGCATTATAACTGAGCGCTTCCGTGCTTTGGAAGGCACGTTAAACCGTCGGTCCCGGCTGTTGTCATTTGAGTACAGTCGTTAAGCCAAGTCAGAGGTTTTATAGGCGGCTTGATAAACTCTAACACCAGAGGTCCTCACTCGATTGGAATAAGAAGAAGTATCGCTCTGCCATTTTCATATCCATAGAATGCTGTACCGACATGAGCTGTTGTCTTTCCTTTTACCGTACCGTAAACGGGAGACATTCTGTACGCGAATGTGTACAGCACCTCGAGTGGGCAGTAGTTCAACTATACAGGGTGTTAAAAGACCCATACCGAAGACGTAATATATGCGTAGTATACATCAAACTAAATAAGAATATGTAAAAATAATTGCCGGCAAACGTCTTTTGTATTTCATTATCAAAAAATGGGTGTTATTTTAAAACGCAAAAAATAGAGTGCAACAACGTGTGCGTATGTCTATAGGGGAACGAGTAGGCGGCGGGATCCAGTTTCTTTGATTGGTTTTGATATTCATAGCAGTTTTGTAACTTTAAACGATAATCTTTAAAAATAAATATTTATTTTGATCCTCAATAACTCCTTAACTATCAGGTTCCCAGATTTGGGCCCATACAAGAAAATGATTGTAACGATGGGTAGAATACGTGGTTTTCGTTTTCGTTATGGGTCTTTTAATACCCTGTAGATTCTCATACGAAATGTCTCCCGTTTACTGTACATAACAGTAAAAGGAAAGAAAAACGCATGGTAGGTCTACTGTATTACGAGTTTAGCGAACTATAATAGTTTTCGGAAACGATCGCTTTGTCCCTTTCATATTAATAGACTGTATTGACAGTGACAGTTAATGTCAACTCGTAATAAGGGATGCACCGATAGTTTTAATAACGTTGAGAGGATTGTGTAGCTGTGAATTTTCATACAAAAAGAGATAACGTTCCCACGCCCCCCTTAATCATAATCCAATTTCGATATATTTTTCTACATGTTGTTGATATACCTATTGGATAAGTAAGGCAGTATGTTATTATTTTAAAGAAATATTGCTTATAATAAAAATAATTAGCATCTCAATACCCATATTTTTTTTACTATAAAACGCAGTTATTGTAAGTCCAGTGTAAACATTAAATTGATTTATATTCATAACTGCGCCTGGCCAGAATATTATATCATCATACCTAAGCGTTATCTAATGCTAAATAAATTAATATGCATCTGTCGCCTATTTACAAATACACAATAAATAATATCTATTATGTAATCTATGATATTATGATTTGAATTTTTATTACAATTGCATTTTATAAAAAATAAAACAGAAGGTATATCGTTTCTGAAGATATTAGATACCTACGCGTTAAAATCTGGAACACGCGAAAAAAATTTATTATTTTGAAATATTTTAAGAATAAAATTGCAATTGCAATAAATCACCTTCTACTCGTGTTAATATAATATAATGAACACCATGATACGAACAAAATATATTATTCATATTTACATTGGCGTAATAATGGTATTTATTTTTCATCAATTAATATGCCACCGGTGTTAATTTAAATAATAATATTATAACACTAAGGTTAATTTTCACCAACTTTCTGAACTCGTCAATGAAAATCTGGTTAGTTTTAAATAATTTATCCTGACCACTTTGATTGGATCTAAAGCGCCCGAACGACCAAATTTGTTTGACACACACGTATGTCAAATAAATTTTCGGTAGTAAAACGCATCAATCAAAGCCGCAGACGGACAAATAAATTTGACAAACACGAAAATCTTAAACAAACTTTTGTGCTTGTCAAATTTATTAGACCGTCTGCGGCTATGTTTTATGCGTTTTACTTCCGGAAATTTATTTGACATACGTGTGTGTCAAACAAATTGAGACGTGTTTACGTTTACCAAATATATCTGCACATTTTCCGGGCCCTTGTTGTCTGTAATAATAAATAAATTAATTCTCGTCTTCGCTTGCATTATCGATATTATTAGTAAGGGCATTCGAAAATAAATACCAACTTAAATAACACGGTATCTTTTCATAGAGTAAATTTAATAATAGCCATTTTACGCATCGTCACGTTTTGATGCTATAAATAATTGGTTCATTACGACGTAGAACTTTATTTATATAGCAAATACCAATATGTCACTTCTAATTATAAGTGAGATAATGACAATGTAAAATAAAGCTAAGCGTAAACAAAGATCACTTTATAATAGACTGCGGTGAGCACGAGCCTTGCCCCGAACGAGACATGGATGGCTGAGGCATGGACTTTAAAGAATGGTTGTTTTTAAATCCTTGGTATAGTATGGTAAACTCTATTTTATCGGAAACTATCGCATTGTCTCTGCCATACATATCCATCAAATACTCGTTTGTTTTCAACGAGTCACACCAAATTCTGTCACACTGTTATTAAAATAAAACAACTTTTACGGATATCAAACGCGCTATATTTCCACGAACTAAGTTGTAATTGTCCGTAATTTTAGGTTTTTTGATTTTCCCGACGTTTCGGCGCCTTTACAGCAGAAAATCAAAAAACCCCTAAAAAAACCTAAAAATACGGACAATTACAACTTAGTTCGTGGAAATATAGCGCGTTTGATATCCGTAAAAGTTGTTTTATTTCAATGAACAGTGCGCGCCAAAACATAAGATGTACACTGTTATTAGTTAAGAGAAAAAATGCCATCGAGTTACAGAGTTACTTGTTGGGAGAATCAAAATAATTCCCAACAAGTCACACCCCGAAAGTAGAATATTAGGCGTTAGGGAAAAAATCTTCTCACCTGTTACACTCTGAACAAGGACTTTTAGTAACTATTCATAACATCTAAAATAACTTCTGGTTAGCTATGCGACCCTGTAGGCCTAGCATGAGCGACTTTATAACGTGTCACTGTCCGGCTCACATCGTAGCGGAGTAAGCAAGACAGCATGATGCGCTATATCATATCGCATGATATAGCGGTGGTCATGCTAGAGGGGCTGGTACTGTTACCTAAAAATATTGTATGACTAGTTGGGAACATACGCAACTACTTTACCTAGATGATAATAGCAGTCATACGATAGCGTAGTTTACGTAAGTTCGTTCATTGTACAGATGGTCTAAAAGATGAAGGATGTTCTTCTACCATCATCGCAGTATTGAAGTAATTTTGATTATAAGACAGAGCAAGGCGTCCAGCGCCATCTCATTTACAAATTCACTTATGATTATACGAACAGTTGCAGTCATACTAATGCCACAAAGCTGCCTTGTGACCGGCAATGGTTTATACGGAGTCTTTGGTAGATTTATATTTTAGTTAAACACAGTTCACTGATGGTAAATTTTAAATAGAAAAATATTGGAAAAAATTAACTCGGCCACAAGTGAATTCTCAGACTGGAATCCACTGAGCTACCGAGACTTGCTCAGCGGTTAGAGCATTAGACCGGATTTCCAAAGGTCGCTGGTTCGATTCCAGTCTGAGAATTCACTTGTGGCCGAGTTAATTTTTTCCAATATTTTAAAATTTTATTTAAAATTTACCATAAGTATAAAAATAGCGTTGAAAAATGCAAAAATTACAAAATCATAAACAGTTCACTGATCTCATACTTGATGGAAAACTATTTTGCTCCATTCCACTGTTTCCCGACCATGATAATTCGACGACGTAAACGACATTCGTGCTTTACGATGTTATAATCTTCTTAAAAATGATGTTATTGTAGTCATGTCATAATATTGTTTATTATTTAAAGCTTACAACAAATTTAAATAAATACGACAAATATGCATGTCTGCAAAACCTGAATCAGGTAAAAAATCGATAATTGATCTGAAAAATACAATTGTCAATTGTGTCGATCATCGCAACTGGTGGGGGCTAATTGTCTAATTTTAAAATCTATCGCAATCCCTTTCAATTCGTCATTTGAAAGATATTAACATACTTCAGGCCGTCACTATTTGACATTTGAAAGGGTTTGTGATAGGGACGCGTTTTGAAAGGTATTGAATGAACAAAATTGAACTGTCTAAGCAAAGTGACAGACGAAAATATCTTTCAAATGTATGGAGCAGTGTCATTTAAAACATCATTCGTTCTAAAAGGAATTGCGACTATAAGTTACACAATTCCAATCACTATCATAATCACATTACCTTTGAAAGGGATTGTGTGATAGATTTAGAAATTAGAGAATTAGGGGGCCGAACAGAGACTGGCCCATTTTTTTTTATTGTCTTGCCTATTCCTTGCCTCGTAGGGTATGCGGTGTACGGCTTGCACCATCCATGTTACATCACAAAGCAAATACTTAACCAATAAGACCTTATATTGTAGTCAAGTAATCGGCCCCTAGCCAAAGTAACAATTCCAAAACGATAACGATGTTCGAAAAAAAAAATATGTATGGGATTGGCGGATTGGCATAATCCGCGCTAAACCACGTGGTCTTACCGCAAGTTAATTGGCGAATATAGACAATAACGAATCGAATTATCGTTTCGTTACATAACGATGTTACTTTGTCTACGGAAACTCAGAAACCAATCGCATGTTATAAAAGAAAAACTAAGTAGCTAACAATTTTTCCTCACAGAAATCTGACGTAAACTACATTAAGCGTCCTTAATCTAATATACTTTTATTAGCTTTTATATACCACAGCCTTCAAGGCTACACGATTTTGACGATTATTATCAATTTAATAAAATTTGAAATAGAGTAACTTCTAGGGGAACAAGGAAATAGCTGAATTTCTAAACCTGTACATTTGAGCACACGCATCTATTATATTCTCTAAGATCATATTAATAACAGAAAGAACAAAATCCAAAATCAATACAATTATGTATATCAACGACAAATGTAACATTATTTAAATAGTAAAAGTAACAACAAGAAGAAAAATTGTCGTTTTTGTTGATTTTTTTAATGGCTAGCGCAGACGACGGATAACGGAGGACTTTTTGTCCGCGACACGTCTTTATTGTTAACCAAATAAGATTGGTAGAAAACGAAAAATCTGTCGCGTAATTCCGCAAGAAAAAATGCAGATGCAGCCCAGTGTCACACCTTGCACCTTCACCGACTACTCTCGGTGTAGAGAGACTCTCGGTGTAGAGTAGTCGGTGAAGGTGCAAGGTGTGTCACTGGGCTGCATCTGCATTTTTTCTTGCGGAATTACGCGACATATTTTTCGTTTTCTACTAAGATATGGATTTCCGCCAAGTAACGCCTGATTCTATCAAATAAAACGTGTTATTGACTATTGCTTTTAATTGAAGTACCTATAATAAGTGTTTTTTTTTAAAAAGCCATTAGATAATCCTTTGCCATCAATTCATCATACGGTCTACTGAAAAAAATACAAGTGGGTGTTGTCAAGTCAATAACTTATGACATTTGCTATATTTATTTCCAAAGCACAGTTCTTTATTATCGAACATTTCCAGTCAACCAACATTTTACAGTAACATCCCTAATCATATCGAAATAGCTCCAAAAGAGATGGTATCTTTGTACAACATTCTAAGCGTTTTAAAATTTTTGACTCTCTGGTTCTTAAAACAGTAAAAAATACTATGGATGTTTACATATGGTCAAATCGACAGTCACCCATAATTCGACGCTCACAGTACGACCAACCATACCTTCGTGTAACAGTAAATCATCATACATTACCAACTCATACTCAGCATAACAAAAGACAGCATTCTAAAGTTTCTGATGATGACTTAAAAACCTTGGATGACGTCATAGGCTTCCAAGCTAGACATTGTGAGGTAGACCAGCCACAGAGAGAAGAAGAACATGGAAGTGATGACCTTGATACCCTTAGGGCCGCCGAGCTCACCACCGATGGACTTCCGTCTTCGAAGCACGAGCACGAGAACAGCTAGGACGGCCTCAGAGCAGTACATGGTGACACTGAAGGCGAGGCTGTAGAAATAAAAATAGTTAGATACTTGGATCACATTGACGACGATTTTGGTGTTGTGATAGATGTGGAATTGAAAAATAGTTAGGAACTTGGATCAAATGGTCACAGTCGTTGCACTCGGCCAATATGCCCGCTCTCACACACACACACGCCGATTGCTATCGCTGCACGGCCAGCCCCTCGATTTCACTTGCTTTCACTGGTAATACAGTAGCGAGCACTCGTGTAGCAGCGCTTATCTGTGTGAGTGCTTCGCCCTTTTGCCGCATTTTTTTTTATGAAGTACTGGGAGACTCTTAGCCTTCATCATACCTGATGTTAACTATTGATAAGGCTGAAACTAAAACATTGTTGTTATGGCGTCAGACTTAGATAAGATGGTGGAAGCTAGCCAGGCGGACTTACAACAAGTCCTACCACCAACCAAACCGAATACAATATGTTATGTACCCCCGCTGGGAATCGAACCCGGGACCCCTGGGTCTGATAACGGTGGTTGTACCACTAGACCACAGAGGCGGTTAAATACTGTTTGGATTGTGACATGGTGGTGGTTAGTGTAGTGTTCAAACGGTTTTTGGTTGCTGATCGAGGCGGTTAAATACTGTTTGGATTGTGACATGGTGGTGGTTCATGTAGTGGTTCATACGGTTTTTGGTTGCCGATCATGTCGTCGTCGTCGGTTCGATTCCCACAGGACACAGATATTTTCGAACATGGTGGGTATAAATATTTATGTTAGCTTGGGCGTTTCTTACCACCTCACAAATAAAAGAAATGTACATGTACAAGCTCTTCATTTGGGGCAAAGAGTACTACAATTTGCCGAATCAGGTATTTACAGTAATTGTAAAACCGAGTTAGCGGAATTTGTCCATTATGTCTTGTTCGCACTAGTCAAGTAGAAGAAAGCTAGCAGAAGACTATTGCCTGGTACATATTATAAGGTCCAAAGGTAATTTTAAAAGAATCAAACAAACGTAGCAATGGACTTGCAATTCGATTTAATACTATTGTAGTCCGAACAAGACCTGCGGGCCTACTAATATCTATTCGAAAAACCAACATGTCTTAAAAACATTTTCTTTGCGTTTTGTTTTTATTAAAGTTGTCATATTTTGACACACACACTTCACACTATGTAGGCGATGAGTGAGCGAAGACGTCACAAAAATTTCATCGGAATTAGAGAAGAAGAAGGGTTGATTTTTTCCAATATTTTTCTGTTTAAACTTCATCATAAGATTCGTAGCATGAAATTGTAAGGTAAGATTGAAACAATGCTGCGCTTCGAGATGGCAGTAGGCCCCCTGTAACTCAACAACAAACTACAACAGAACTGTAGCAACAAGACTTTTGCACTCTGAACTTACTTTCCCGGATCAACGAGGAACTTCTCGTTCTTGCTCCAGTGGACGATGGCGGCGACGGTCCACGCGACGCCGATGCCCAGGAACACGTTGACGGCGTTCGAGCCTGTCACGTTGCCCACTGAAGCGTCCGCGTATTTGTCTTGGATGGCTGCCACTTTGCTAGCGAAAGTATCTGTTGGAGAAATGATTTTTATAATTCGTTATTTGCTAGCAAGACACCGGCGTCCAGAGAACAGTGGGATATCTATTGCCTCTCGTAATCCGGGGCCTGAGAGGTTGAAGCTAGTCATCATCGTTATTAATGATGATTATTGCAGCCGTCAGACAAGCTGTATACGCATCCTAGTATTTCCTGAATCGCTTGGCTGCATACGCCTGAAAGGATCAAAGATTACAGTTTATGCTCTTACTACTGATACCAATAAGGTGACACAACAATGGAATATTACTGCAACTGCTGTAAACCGATTTGACTTTCGTATTTCCTTGGGAGTAAAAATGTGTACGTTTGTAAGTTTCTAACATAGAAACAAACGTCCAAAATATTAATGAACATCTAAATGTTTTTTTTTGTTATGAACAATAGGGAGACTCTTAACCTTCTTCATACCTGATGTTAAATATTGATAAGGCTGAAGATAGAAGCGAGCCTCTCCCCGAGGATTCAATAACTGAGGAACGGGCTATGTTATCTCTAATTGCCGGAACACAACAATGCTGAAAAAAATTTTGATATGGCATCAGGCTTAGATAAGATGGTGGTAGCAAGCCCGGTGGACTTACAACAAGTACTACCACCAACCAAACCAAATATGTACCCCCGCTGGGAATCGAACCCGGAGCCACCTGGGTCTGATACCGGTGGTTGTTTCCACTAGACCACAGAGGCGGTTAGACATGTTTTAACCATTTTAACCTTTTTGATTTTTTAATTTCTGCATGTTTCAATGCCATTTTTTCCTTATGTTAAATTTCAAATTGAAAAATATTGGAGAAAAAAAACAACTCGGCCACAAGCGAATTCTCAGATGGACTCGAACCCACGACCTTTAGAAATCCGGTCCAATGCTCTAACCACTGAGCTACCGAGACTTGATATTAAATTAGGTTTTTCTATTTAAAATTTATCAATAGCATTTTAACCATCTTACCTGGTATACTGGTTCCAAGTGCGACGAACACTATAGCGGTGACCGAGTCTTTGATGCCGAGCGTGCAGCCGAAGTGGGAGGCGACGTCCCCAATGACAGCCGTCACCAGCCCGATGCAGATGATGGACACTACGAAGCAAACGTAGCCACCACCTATGTCTGCGGAATGGAATAAAAGTATGAACTTTCTTTCTACTTTTCAAAATAGACCGCCAGAAATTAAATGATACAATGATGGCAGTTGTTATTGTATCACTACATTCCCATCTCAAATGATAAGTTATACAAATAATTAAGGCATTAAGGCCATGTTTATATTTTTTCATAGGAGGTCTCTTTGAAGTGTCAATTTAATAGTTAAAAACTCCTTGGCTTACCGCCATTTTTAGAGACCATCATGTCGTATTAACGTTTTGTTTCAATAGTGTTTGAATTCGTACCGCGAACTTCATAAAGTTTTTTTTTTCATTCCTGCCCAATGACACAACTATTGAGGTATACCTATAGAGATGAAATATTACTGATATAGATGATAATTAAGTCGTAATTTGAAATAATTTTAAATTATTTCATCCTTTTTCAATTACGTTTTAACCGTCGTTGGTTTTTTAATTTTGCTTTTTATTTCAAACTTTTTAGAGAGCATAGATATTATATACATTGTACTATATAAAACCCATTACTGAAACCCGCATAAAATTGGACAAGCAGTTTTGGTTTTGCTCAAACAAATGTTTACTGCAGCGCCCCCTGGACTAACACCTATCTAAGAACATGTACCAATCAAACCCAAACCCATTACTGAAAACCGCATCAAAATCGGACTAGTAGTTTTGGAGATAAATGGTAACATTGCTTTGCAAAACAAATATTTACTGCAGCGCCCCCTGGTGAGTTGTCACCGTAACACCTATCTAATAACATGTACCAACCAAACCCATCACTGAACATTAAACCGTTTGAATGCAAAAAACTGCAACGTTATGGGTTTAGTAGTTTTTGAGAATTCTTAAAATCCCAACTTATCTGGTTGCTGCTACGCCCCCTGGTGGTCTACCACCGTAAAACATGTCTAAGAACCTGCTCTGAAATGAAATCTTTTGAATGCAAAAAACCGCATCGAAATCGGCCCGGTCGTTTCCGAAGGAAATGGTAACAGACATACATACAAACAAACAAATAAACAAACAAACAACCTCTAACCCCAAACGCATATACCGCCTCCGTTCCGTCCGTCGTAGGTAAAAAAGAACGTGGTTAAAATTTAGAATCGTGCGGCACGATTTAAGGGCTAAGGGGAGTGCGGGGGGGAGCGGAGGGAGGGCCGATGCCCCCCCGCACTATTCCCATAACAAGGTAATACATAGTTATGAAGATATTAAAAAAAAAATAATCTCAAAATGTATGAAAATCTACATGGTGGACCGCTGCATTGCACTACAAGATTAAGACCATTTTTTTTTCTATAACTATCGTCATATTGGTTTTAATTATAAAAAACAATTTAAAAACATTGTTTTAGGTGACATCACACATTTCAGCTTCTTTTTGCGTTTTGTTTCACGGCATTGCATAGACAAATATTTCGTGGCGTTCCAAATTTAAATGTTATCATAATTACCCAAGGGAAGTTCCAGACAACATTAGATCCCTACGGGTATTAATAGGCTATTGTTTCCCACCTCATTTTAAACATAAATATATGTATTGTATTATCGACAAGAAGGTCATACTTGGATGTAGACTATAATATTATTGAATACCACCTACATAAAACTGGATGCAATAAAAAGGCCAAGCACGCGAGTGGTTAAAGTAAAGGCCAATGTAGGCTACTTTTATCTAAGGAAATAATCATTCATCATCAATAACCACTATTTCAAGAGTAAACAGCTGGGAAGGAAATAGTAGATTGTATGCCAATGGAGCAAAATAATATTTTCACGTCATACGCTCGGAAAAGGAGGTTTTGTCATTCAATTTCTGCGTGGAAATTCGCATTTTGCGGCCTAGCGTGGCAAAGTACTTTTTTAATTTAAAACCTAAAAATATGTCGTAATGGGTTCCGAATGGAGTATCCGTATTGAGTTTTTATGTTACATTTTATTCTTATTTTTAAATAACTTTGAATTAATTATAATTTTCCATTTTCGTTTTAGTACATTATTATAGTTCCTTGAATCTTAAAAAAAATAACAATAAGATTAAACTATATGTTATAAGAATTTTATATTAGGCTTGGTGAGATTTCACAACCTGATTGGATTTCGGAACGTGACATAAACCTTTATTTTTATTTTTTAATTTTACGGCGAGGGCGCTATTTTTTATTCCTATAATATATTTTATTCCTTGGGCGATGTACTTTGAATTCCTCACTGTGCTCAGGATTCTACTCTAGAATTTCTTGCTATGGTCGGGATTCAACTTTATAATCCTTCGCTTCGTTCTGCATTCAAAGTACATTGCCCAAGGAATAGAATAATAATTATTATTAGCAACACATAGCACGCATACAAAAACCGTAAAGAAAACAAAGAAAGGGAAAAATAGTTTCGCTCTCGCGTGATACACTCGACTTTTCATCGCCTTCTCTAAGAAAATAAATAAGAGACACTTTATAGTAATTGTATGACGTTAATACAATAAATAAATTTATCCGTACCGATTACTCTCTCGGTTCTTTTTTTCGGTGTATGCGGGCCTCCCCCGTGCGGGCATGTTACAAATTCAAATCCCTCATTTCTGCCCGCTAAAAACTCGGGGAACAAAATGATGATTTTCGAATAGAAGAGATGAAAATAAACATTGGATACTTACCAGTGGGAGGCACGAAAGCAAATATGATTTTCCAAAACAAAGTGAGCACATGCATCACGTAGTCCATCCAAGATGGCGGCTCATCTGGGTCATCTGAACCTGGAAGCATACTCCAATTTATACTAGGGCAATAGGGTTAATTATCGATAAATAAATCACATCCCACTCTATTCTTTCGGAATAAGGTTTGTTTTGGGAAAAACTCCCTATTTAGACGAATTCAAGGTGACATTCTTTCACTCTTGAAACTATTGCAACCTAAGGTAGTAAGTCAAGTAAGTTGAGTTACAAATATTTCAAAGATTCAACAATTTTTCCAAGTCAAATTGTGGTGAGCTTAGGACTCTTTTACAAAAAAAGGGATAGATGACAGTTGAAAAAAGGAAAATAGAGGCATTGCAGTAAATCTAGTTAATTATAATAAATGCAAACCACTCCACGTGGGATAAAAGTGGGAAGTGCTGATCCAAATAGGCACTGGAATTGTTTTATTGGAAAGTAATAATGAAAATAATAATTAACTAGGAAAAAAAACCTCCTGCTTTTATATTTGTTAATGATACCCTAAACAATTGCTTCATAATAATTGCTTAGGAAGTAGGCGTCAGTCTTCAAACAAATCCGAAGACACGTTTCAAAGCATAAAATAAATTACAAAAGAATCAGCAAGAAGATACACGAAGCGTACTTACAGAAGTAGATAGATTCCATAGTGCGAGAAGCGTGCAGAGTAACAAGAAGGACAAGGTAGAATAAACATACTTAATATATTGAGTAAGCTCATTGTAGAATTAAACCCAAAAGCTGATAGATAGAACAAGAAATTAAAATACATAATTGAAATCGTTAAGCTTCAAAACACAGGTGTTTTTAACTGTTTTAATTAGATATTGACATTTGTCCTACTTACAAGTAAATCATAACAACGAATTAACCATTCTTACAATTACAATTACACATTTGCGTATCAATTATTTTAAACATCGGTTGTCAGTTATAACATTGGCATTATACTACCTTACATCTCTCATGGCTTTATCATCCTGTATATCATTCAAATATCCAGACCCATACAAGCTCCATAGAATTTTAGATTTAACAAGTATCACAAAAAGCAAGCACACAGAACAATGCACAGTTAAAGCATTTTTTTTCACAAACCTTTGCATTTATGTATTACCAGCAAATTTATTAAATCTCACAGCTCTACATATCTTAAGTTCAATAAATTTACCATTAACCATTGTTCTAAGCCTACAGCCATAATTCGTCTCATAAAATACCATAAATTATTTTACTACCCTAGTTATAGCAGTAACGCCATATTCCTCGTTTATTATGTTATAGCTTAATATAAACGTTTTATTAAGACTTGCACTTAATGATTTACCAACAAAGGCATATACAGACCACGAATTTATAACATCATCTATTGTGCGTGAGAATAAAGAATTAACTAGTCTAAATTAAAATTCAAGAATATATATATTTTCTTGTTTAATATTTATCACACAAAAATAGCATTGTAAAATGCAAAATAAGAAATTTATAATTAAAATTCAATGTAGGGTGTTATTTAGAACCGCGATTTTCTAAGGAACAACTTTGGTAGCAACGGATACTACATCGGTGAACAAATAGTTTTTTGATAGCTGATGTTACTTCTGTTGTGACAACAGCTTCGATAAGTCGGTTAGATAATTGCATAACAGTTCGCTGTCCGATGAAGGAAATGTGTTAAATAAAGAAGAATGAAGAAGAATTTTTCTCGTAATCATACCTGAACTGGCAGTGAGGGCTTCGGAGAACTGTTCCCTCCAGGAAGAAGTCCCGATGATTATAGACGCGTTGGCCCTCTGAACTAATTTATCGACGGTGTTCTGTGGAAACATGTTACGATCATTGTCTTGTTAAACACAAACCATTTAGGGGCTAAAGCGGGCTCAATTTGGGCAATATTAATGACAACCAAACATAAAATTTTAAACTTTACATTTACGAACATTTCGTTGTTTTTACTTAGGTACCGGAAAAAATGTGATTCTTACTTTGAAAATATTAGAAGTCCACTGCTTGGTGATTAACAATGTATTTAAGCCTTTTTAAATAAACAACTTAATAGTGATCAAAATACAACGCCATTTTCCGATAAACGCCAATAGATGAACGCTTGGCGAGTGGTCCCCAGATCTTAGATGATTTTGTTTTTTTAATAACACATTACAATACCGGGAGCAGAATTTGGCAATAGAAGGCATAAAGCACGCTTCGTCCATACCTTAAACTCTTTGCTCTCTTTGATCCTGAGTTGAGCTCTCGTGATCTCACCAGCTCGAGGCAGCCCCATCATTGCCACCGCTGCCTCTTCCTCGGGCAGAGTCGCCAAATGGTTCACTTCAGGGACAACGGGATTATCATCATCTGTAAAAAGAAACCCTATATTAATTTTGAAACACCATGTTTATGATTGAGAATGAGGAGCTCAGTGAAGTAGTGGTTAGCTACTTGGCCAGCGATTGTGGTCGTAAGGCAACTAGTAATCGTCTCCGTTATTCGGAAGGCACTTTTAGGCCGTGACCAAGGTCGGAGAAAGAATATGAGAGGAAATAATCATCATAATCATCATAATGGAATTTATGGAGAGTGGATATCAAGAGTGATATTAAGGAAGACCGAAAAGTGCACTGAGTGGACGAGATACAATTGCGAAATTATTCTTTAAAAATGTGAAGTAAAATTCTGTGTAGCTGTGAAATTATGTTCCTATAAAACCGACTCTGATTTCCTTGAAGACGATCATAAAATTCTTTAGTGGTGCCAAGAACTTGTTTAAATTCAGTCGGCATTTAATTCTAAGAATTAATGATGGTATTCATCGACCAACTTTGAATAAGGTGTAATTTTAAAAGTTATCTGGCGCTAAAATTGTTCCACCTCTAAATTCTAATTAAGTCCGTGTTCATGCAGAATCGTTCTAATGTTGATGATTTATCGAATAGAATTCTAAGCTTTATTAAACTGTACAATTGATTTAGGTATATCATTGTGTACCATATTCGAACGAGAACAACGATAATAACGAAAGAGATTATTTAAAATATTTAGTATTCAAAAAAGAGGTAACATCACATAGCACAAGAATGAGTAACAGCAATTTATTTTTATTTATTAATAAAATTGCTTTCATCGCGAGGGATTTTGTTCCCCGTGGGAAAATCTAACATCTAAGTTATATAGTTTCGGAGATTTCCTCCAACTTGTAATTTTTTTAATCTATATTATTATTTCAAATCTTAACATAGTAGTCACAAATGCAAAAAGTGGTTTTTGTGTCTGCAACCGTCTCGCTAGATAAATCTAGATGCTAGATACGCTGTCAATTGTATAATTATTCCATTGCATTTTAATTCCCAGAAACAGGGGAACCCCTCTTTTATCGCAACACAAGCCTCAAAGCGACCAGTGAACAGGCTTTGCATTAAATTTACCATTTCAGAACCCAGTACATTTCACTAATTGACCAAGTTACGCATAACTTTATTAAGTACAGTCCTTAATCCATCCCGAAGGATTTTAAGGAGCTTTCTGAAGTTACTTTTACTTTTAGTATGAAAAGGGTAGGGTGTACAAGTTTGTTCAACCTATTGGTAAAATTTATGGTACAGAATTTTAACATGCCATATAGAAAAGTTCTAATACAGGTAATCATAATTATAATAATACGAGTATATTAGCAATTGATATGTACCAATTTTCAACCTATTCTTTAGCCATTTCCAATTAAATGGCTGATTTAACCGGATGGCTGCGACATATCCGCAGATCACAAGCATAAGTTTAGAAGGAGCATGATGTTACGCACAAGTCGCACGACGTACGAGTACAAAAGTGTTACCTCAAAACTGGAGCAAAACAAAAGAAATTCAAAATCGTTCAGAGAAGTTATAGGAATGGAACTTCTGTATGTCAAAGGGTTTGCGACGCGTGACAGTTCACTTACATACAGGCGTTTTCTACGCCATATTGAATACCAGATGCCAGTATATCGAATGCCAATAGATCGGTGACAATTAACAGAAAAGCCAATATATCAATTTCCCACGAGTTCTAAATAGCTTTCTTAATAGAAGATTTGGGGTTTCAAAGGTGAGTAACTAGAAAACTACTGGTCGGAGATCGACGGGAACGACGGAATTACGCTAGTTAGGCTAGACTCTGCGATACTGGATGGAAAAGTAGACCAGTAATTTATTCTATAATACGTAATGATAACGTAATAATAAGTAGCTCACAGTCGCTCTTTATGGTGAGCGAATCAAGCCTATGTTCAGCTGGTGGCTATTAAGGCCTGATGATAATGACATAATGGCGCAATTGAGACACTAATCATAGCTTGATATAATGAATTGAGTTTAAAGAAAATGCATGGACTATTGCCATCAATAAGTGAATGCATCTAGGAAGACTGGCCCGGTCGTAGCCTCTTTGAACTGTAACCCTATTAAAATAAGGTTTAAAATATTTGTTAGTGTGAGAGTGGAACTTGTAATTGGCCCTCAACATTTCTTCAAGTCTGCTATATTCATTTCAACTTAGCGGTAAGTTTCCCGAAAAAAATTAAAGTAAAATAATAAAACCAATGAAAATGGCCAACAACTGGTTGGTCAGAATAAATAAAAATAATGTATTTCGAATAAATATATTTGTTTTGTATAGCTACTATAGTTGTTTAAAAAGTGTTAAATATTAAAATCTATTCATATTTTAATTAGGTATAAACATTTTACACATGTAGCAGTGACAGTAAAAAAGTATAATAAGTAAACTTACTCGGAAAGTAGGTATATAATAAATCCATCCAGAAAGCAAAGTGCAAGTAAGCAAAAAATTAAATAATGTCATAAAGAAATAAAATAAGCATACTATGATACATCAAATAAAACGATTCCGCTTAACATAATATATAAATAATACAAAACATTGCAAGTTTCAACTTTGAGCGCGGTCTTACCCACTGTTATTACTATTATTTTTCTCTCTATCTATCTATATGAATTTTCTGAAAATACTTTTTTCAGTTACTTAATACCATAAGATCTTGAAGAATTTAAGGGCCGGTTTCACCACTGCCTGATAAGTTCTGGATAGCTTATATTTGACATATTTTTCATATTAAAACTGTCAAATTATCTGTCATAATAATATAAGCTATCCAGAACTTATCTGTCGGTGGTAAAATCCTTAATAATCTAAAATAGCGTGCACATATTTAAAAAACGTCTAAAAACAAAATACTTTTGAGGTTAAGCATTGCTTTTTGTTTATCGAAAATGCCACCAAATACTTACCAGATACTCAATACTTCAATTTAATAAATAAATGTGTGCCAAACAAATAATTTCAAGGAAAAAAGCGATAAATCGTGCCCCTAAAGGAACGTCTTATTTTCTGTAAAGTAGGCCAATTGAGTAAATAACCCCAGACAAACAGGGGAGGGATAAAAGCAAATATTTATAATACTGGCCTTCGGAACCCCCGAAATAACGGTGTCCGTAGAAATAAGAAATAATGGTGTACCTACGAAGTAGATGCGAAACAAAAATGTCTAAATACTACATGGTCGCCTGCGGTTTCAACCGTGTGGTTTATGCTCCCGTGGGAATATCGGGATTAAAAGTATCTTATATTTTAAATCCAGGATATTTTCTGTTTGTGTGTAGTTTGTGTGCACGCGAGTCCGGGCTTACCAAGGAGGAGTTTTGAAACGCCATACTCAGTCCAACTGAGTCCACCCTTGCCGAATGGCAGGAGCGTTGGGACGCATCGGATCAAGGGAGGGTACAGATTTTTCCCGGAGGTGTCGGGTCGACTAGAGGCAACTTGGGTCCAGCCTGACTACGAAGTCTCCCGGACATGGCTGTTTTAGGGGTAAGCTTCACTGGATGAAGCTCACGGACATGGGGTCCTGCTACTGTGGGGAGTCGGAGGTAGAGGACGAACACCACGCGTTGTGGGAGTGTAGCCTATACGGGGAAGAGCGTAGGGTTCTTTTAGACGGCGTGAAGGAGCTTGAGATGGTCCGGTTTACTACCGCGATCTCGTTGGCTCGGAGGCGAAATTCAGGCGGATACGGGACTTCGCGCGGCACAGGCGGCACAGGATTCGGAGTGGACGCGAAGACAGATGAAGAGAGAAGAACCGAGGCGAAGAAAGAAGAAACGGAGCCAAGCGGTACCACTGAAGCAATAGTGGGCACGTTGCGACCTGGAAGGCACCTGGAAGGAAGACGTACACGAAAACGCCTTGTTTTCGTGTACGTCCGCTCCAGAAAGGGGAGAGGGACCATAGGGACAAAGGATATTTGTAGGGAGTCAAGAAAGTGCGTGCGGTTGAAGCCATTCCGCCTGCATCTGCTGCTGCTTCGACCTGCATAACCAAGAGGGTTCGTCAGGTCATGGGTTGGTGGTGGGTTTGTTTGTGTGTAGGATTTCATCTAAGTCCGTTTAGTAGTTTTTGCGTGAAAGATTAACAAACTTCCAGCCATCTCACAGTTTATGTACTCATAACTTCGATATATTAGTATGACTGCTACGGAGTAGATAGGCAAGTAGTCGTTTACCTGTTATAGATGACATCATTATTTTTAACCGACTTCAAAAAAGGAGGAGGTTCTCAATTCGACGGAATCTTTTTTATTTTATATTTTTATGTATGTTACTCGATTACGGCTAGACCGATTTAAGTAATTCTTTTTTTGTTCGAAAGGGTATACTTCCCATGTGGTCCATTGTTATCATGTCAGGATCTAATGATGGGATCCTGGAGAAATCCAGGGAACTCTTCAAATATTATAGGCACTCCTATAGCGATTTCGGTGTTTTCTATAGTAACTTATGCATATGCTTCCGGAAAGCACCATTTGGTGAAGTGAAACTGATGATGAAGACCACAAATGGTCATCGGAACTATTAAATACATAGCATTTCACGGAAGCGATACGATTACTTTAATGTGGTTCATAAGCAATTTATGCTCGACTCAATGCATGTGATGAAGTGGAGCTGGTGATGATGTATCGGGAGAACTCATCAATAAGTAAATTCCCTGCGCCGGGAAAAGCAGCATTTTGTAAAAGGTGATCAGAAGTTGACATAAGGTTATTAGCTCATTATTTCTACCTTTAAAAAATGTGAAATAAAAAACTTTTATAAAAAAATTGGAGTCGATGCCAGCCAAGGCATTCTACTTTGCGGTCCTACTATTTTATTTATTTTTTCTTGGCTGGCACCGACTTCAAATGGTTTATTTTTTGGTTTTAGTTTTTTGAAGTCGGTTTTCTTTTTTTTTATAAAAAGTTTTTTTTATATGTTACTTCGTACCTCGAACCCCATAAAACAAAATAATTTTTTGACGGAGGTTTTGTGTGAAGTGTGTCAAAATATGACAACTTCAATTCGTTCGTTGGCAGGAACAATGAATAAAGATGTAAGTACATGGATCTGAGATAGTGGTATATAGAAACTGACATTATTCAAATATATCATGAGTATATATTTGGATGTCGATATTTTTCTTGCGAATGTTCAAGAGCTGCCTTGTCAAGTCCGTCATTACAAAGTACTATCAAGTGCAGGTAGGCACGTTCTTTTTTGTAATATTTCAGCTCCATAGATATATCTCAATGGTTGTGTCATTGGACAGGAATGAAAAAAATATACTTTATGGAGTTCGCGGTACGAATTCAAACCCTATTGAAACAAAAGGAAAACAAAACGTTCTTACGACATGACGGTCTCTAAAAAATGGCGGTAGGCCCCATATGTATGGGCTGATTTTTTGTGTAAGTACCGGCACATGATGTAACTAAAATTGTAAAACAAAAAAATATATAAAAAAAAATCGATGTCTAAAATTAAAACTTTTGGAGTCGGTGCCAGCCAACGCAAGAAAAATATTGCCTCAAAAATAATAATTAAATCTTGTGATTCTCATAATCCTCCATTATAAAGGTCAATGAAATATCATCCCTTGTTTTTATCTGTAATATTATTCATCTCTGCCTTTTAATTACATAAAATTATACGGAATCATTAAAACACAATTGTTTCAGCGTAAATAAATCGCTGTCTGACACTGTCATAATTTCTTTTGTAGCAAACAATCCCTTTGCATTATTCAAATACTTTTGAATAACAAATGTTCACCGGTTTTGTTTAATTTACAGTGTTTTATGCTTTTGTCGATAGGAGTTTCAGAGGCGAAATTAAATTAATATAAGTACCTCTTCTATTAAACATTTAGGCAAAGGCTCAATTAATATCGTGATATGTATCACGATCTTGATTTCATGGCGAGAAATTATTTTCAGGTTTCGTTCAACGTACAGTCAAAAATACGTCAGGCTTAAGCCGTCTCTCCACTGCCGCCGTCTCAATGAGACGATAAGACGGCGGCTCCAAGGTAGCCCAGCGGGGCTAAGATGGACGCCGCGACTAATTTGTCGACGCTTATCTCGCGATATCTGTCACGCTCATAACAGTATAATAATAATAATAATAAAAATAAATTTTATTTTCTCATCACAAACTTAGCATTGAAATAAAGTTATTTACAAAACAGGAATAAGGAATCTAAGTTTGTGAGAGGCTGATGCCTGAGCTAGGTACAAAAAATACCTGTGTTACAGGTCACCAGGCTCCCACCACCTCGAACCACATTATCACTGATAAAAACGTTATCTAATAGATGTCGCTGAGAGAACATGAGAAGATTAATGGCTAAACATTAAAAATATAGAGAAAAATAAAAATAATAAGAAAAATTAACAATTAGATGATGCAAGAGTGCATCTAAATACGTGTTTGTGCGTGTGTGTGTGTGTGTGTGTTGTGTGAGTGTGTGTGTGTGTGTTGTGTGAGTGTGTGTGTGTATGTATATGTTCGAATAATAGTGAGACCTACAGTGAGTATGGTGTGAGCAGGGACACAGCGCTTACGCGATTTAAGTGTCGAAAAAATTTTCGTAGCGTAGCTCATTTTAGGCTTTTTGTCAGGCCAGGTGACGAGATGACGATGGATATGAGGATATAGGCATCGTCGGCGCCGTCATCTCGTAGATGTCACGTCCCGATGAAAAGGCGGTGGACAAACTGCGTTACAGTTGCACTACGAAAGCGCCGCTATCACGAGTGACTTATAGGCGCTCTCAAGATTAAAGTGTAATAGCCTGACGACGTGATCTTCACTAGACACCATGTTTGTATGACGTCTCCTACTCGAATACAGTTACAAATCGATTTATTCGGATCGAGTGGGCGTTAAAAGTAATCCATTCGATACCAATCGGGCACCTGCACCGGGCTGTGCTAATGGAGCCGTCGGAGCCTCACCCTTACCGCTTTGACCATCCCAATCTCTCAATACTAATACAACCACGCATGGGTGAATAGGCACCTTCTAGGTTAACTCGCTCTACTATGGATCCCGTCTTAGCCCACGCGGCTTGCTTATTGCCCACAGCGAGCCCAAAAAAACTAACCATGCACTAATCGAATAAATATTAAACGAAAAGTACCAGGGCAGCATAACCAATTAGGAGTTATTATAATTAGTTTAAAAGCTGCTGCATATGGAAACTCGAAACATCTATAAAAATAACTCCTGCTCAACTATGCGATCCTTGTACTTTCAGATAAGAATTATTATAATTTAATCGGTCGAGTACTTTTAGTTGTAACCACGGCCCATAGATGTTTAAAATAAAACAGTCAAGTACAATGAGGTGTACCATGGGCAAGAAAAAGTGCCCGTGGTACATACACCTAAGTGAACCACCCAGTGGGCCTACCAAGAGTTTTTCTTTACGTTTACTGTACAGTAAACGGGAGTCATTTTGTATGCGAATCTGTGCAGCGCCTCTAGTAGGCAGTAGCAGAACTACAGATTCTCATACAAGATGTCTCCCTTTTACAGGTGTACCACGACCCATGACTGCCTAAATCGATTGCAATCACAAATCGATAATTCGAATCAAGTAGGTGTTAAAGTAATCCATTCGATACCAATCGGACATCTGCACCGGGCTGTGCAAATGGAGCCGTGTCGGAGCCTCACCCTTGCCAACCGGAAAATGGCAAATTGATTTCCCTTTCGTCAGGTTTTCTGTTACAGGGTTGTCTATCCAGTGCTATCTACTGCGAATTGGTCCGCTCTGATATTATATAACTTCTACATTAAAAGGTTCAAGAGTGTTTGTAAAAGCTTTTTAGTATGTCTCGTCGTCTCAGCCACATAACACCCACTGCTGGGTATAGGCCTCCTCCAAATTTTTAATTAATTTTTGGTATCATCATCAGCGTCGTGTGTCAGTGGACGTCCAATGCTGGACATAAGCCTCTCCTAGCTCACGCCTATTGTGGCGTTCGTAGGAGGCTATTAGCCTACTGCTACCACGCTGTCCAGACGGGTTGGTAGAGGGTTTGTTTCAAGTTTTCCTTCTCTCGCACAGGCGTTCAATGCGTCGAGCCTCTTAGTCGTCTCTTACGACATCTCAGGCATGTAAGGGAGTGATGACACTTGTATTCTTAGGCCGTCACCACACGGCACAATATTTTGTTGTATGTCTTCCGCTTATTATTTGCCAATCAACCAGACTTTGCCTGCATTTGCTGTAAAAAGCAAGTTAACATTTTTCCTTGGCAAAAACATGAGTTTTTCGCTATAACTATACCTATAGATCACTTTCAATTTGAAGACTTTGTACGATTTAAAGAGGAAAAAGGCCCTTGATGATTTTCTTGTCAGTTTTCAACCAAAAGCCTGTTCGATAATAATTACCTTCTATTATTTCTTAAGGTTAGCAACCCTATTTTAATTTTGCGTTTGCTCACTTAAAGGCAAATCTTCGATCCTAATCTTTTTATGCCTGGTTTCTGGATAATTAAGTTGTTACATCTTTTCAGTTTTCCAGTTGAATAACTTTATACTTTTCAGTTTTTGTACGATTAGTTAAGAGAATATCGCTCACAACCTTTTCGTTCATTTCATTGTGACTAAGTACTAAGTACAAATTACTTTACTCTTTGGTGACTACTTGTATCAACAGGATTATACTTTAAACTTCCATGGACATAATCAGTAACACAATAGTGTTACTGATTATGTCACGATTGAGAAAAACGTGATTTTAACACGTGATGTTTGTATTTGTTTTCGAGTCCCCGATATTTCATAAAGTGTTAATACAAGCATTTTAAAAATCCCGTTTTTCGCAATAGTATTATTTCAACAGGAGTGTCTATAGTATTTGCTGTATTTGTACAGTTTTTCGTCCTATACTTCGCCAACTTTTAAGTTTAATTTCCGCATAAAATCTTGCTCTCTTTATTATATATTTTTTGATTATATATTCTTCCTATTTTTTTTTTCCTTTCTTTTTAATTACCTTTTTTTGTTATTGATAAGCATTTCATACCCTTAAAACATATGCACACGCACACAAACACACACTCACCTACACAATATGTCCCGTCCCGACCTAATAGAACGGCGCAGTTGCTGGTTCCCGCGTTTCATCTGAGGGTGACGGCTGAAAATCGGTGTTTTTGCTAACCGGCAAAAGCCACACACCAAGCCTGGACTTACCGAGACTTACCTTACCGAGCCTACTTGCTGCTGCATACACATGCATTCCTTATTTTCTGTTTGTCTTTTGTTTTTAATTTTATATATTTCATTTTCTTTGTATTTTTCATATATTTTTTTCTCTTTCCTATTTGTGTAATAATGTTATGAATGTATGTGTGTGTCTTAGCTGCCAATAAAACTTTTTATCTATCTACCTCTCAAAAATCTGCTTCTTCTCGTTACAATGTCTGCGACAGTAGGGTTTTGAACGATGGCGTAGTTCTTGTAACTAAGTTACCTCATCGAGCTCGATGGTGCAGGAGTTAGCATCCCCGAACTGCGATTGCGGAAATTAACTTGTCCCTAGCAGTTGGATACATTAAAATCGCTGATGATGATGTTGATGATGATTATATCATCTAAGTCTGACGCCATACCAACAATGTTTTCAGTAATGTTCCGGCAGTTAGAGATAAGATAGCCAATTCCTCGGCGATTGAGAATTCCGGGAGAGGGTCGCTTCCATCTGCAGACTTAACATCAGCTATGATGAATTCTAAAAGTTTCCTCGTTGTTCATAAAAAATAGATGACTCTGCTCCAACAGCCCATTTAATTTGACAACAACTAATTTGGTAAGACTAAAATCAGTAATGGTTACCTCACAAAACAACATCACTGTATATTGAATGAAATAACTTCCCTATAAAGGCTCCCCTATATTAATGTATTTTAGGGTTCAGACCTTTTCTCAATCAAGGATAGGAAAAGGTCCCAAAACCCTTTTTTAGTTCAAATAGTTCGGCTTTACAAACAAGGTTGCCCAAATAGGGGTAATAAAGGGAAAGTTAAATGGTATTAAGCACATCTTAAGTTTCTTTGCGCACTCATAATTGAAATAAAACAACTTGTGCGGAATATTTAGTGCGATTTATTTACCCGAAATATATATTTGGTACTATAATTTTTCGGTTTATTTGAGGTTTTTTGATTTCCCGACGTTTCGGCACCTTGTCCTTTTCAGTTGTCGTGGTCATTATTTTAAATAGTATTATTATGAAAAGTTCGTAAATATTTGCTGCATAGGATATTTATTTCAATAATCAGTCGCAGAAATCTGTAGCAGTCATCAAGGTACCTATATCAATAGGTATTGTTTGTTTAAGCCTGGTTTGTTTACTAGCACCCGATTGAATGTAAGTATTTTGATCTAAGTATTTCAATTTTAATTTTATGCGAAAATTTTACGTTGTGTGGACTTATAGATTGAGTCAACGCGTAACAGTTTGACACGTTCAGGACCCTATTCACTATGATGACTTAGCGATTCCTTGCTCAAACCACGCCAATGTCGTATGACACTCACAGATTGTATAGTTATTAAACAAGTAAAATAATTTTAATAATTGTAAGTGTCGAATTTTGAAAATGTCAAAACCAAATACGACGTGACGTGGTTTGAGGAAGGAACCGGTTGTGGTCATAGTGAATTCAGGCCCTGATGTGACTCGTTGGATACAAACGACTTATAGTACCGGCGCGCGGCGCGGCGGCAGCTCTATGATGGCCGTTTTGACACGTTTCTTGCAAAGCTAAATTTATGATTACGTACAGTCGGGAACTGCGTAGTGTCGGCTTAGAATAGCACTACCTCCTCTCATCCCGTGGGTGTCGTAAAAGGCGACGGGCAGCAGCGTCTCCTAAAAAGCCAAGCGTGGCGATTATGGCAAACGCCATAATCCCCCTTGGGGGAGGCCTATGCCCAGCAGTGGGTGTTGTGTGGCTGAGACGACGACGACGACAACAGTCGGGAACTTTATATCCTACTCCTACTAATATTTTAAATGAGAAAGTTTATGAGGATGCTTAGATGCTTGTTACTCTTTCACGCAAATACTACTGAACGGATTTGGTTAAAGAGTAGATAGCCTGGATTAATACATAGGATACTTTTTATCTCGATATTCCCACGCGGTTGAAACCGCGGGCGGTTGCTAGTCACTAATTATATAACAATGGCGGCCGCTCGCGGTATAAACCGCGTGGTTTGCGGTGCAATTCATTGTTTGTTCGGTAAAGACCACACTGTTGTAAGGTACATATAATTGATTAACATAAAATACATAATTATTAACAGATATACACAGTTAATTTAAGGTTTCATAAATAATTTTATAGTTAAAAGATGTCAAATTGACTTGGGTGAAAAAAACTCCGAAGGACGAGTCAGTCCTAGGAAATTGTCAGTGTGATAATCTTTTCTTTGTTATACTTAATGTTGGTGTGATATATAACTAAATTGTACATTGTACATAACGGTCATTGTTGTGGTGCAAATATAATCAAGTGATAATTGGATGTTTTACTTCGAATCCTGACCTAACATCTCAGCACTGTTGATACGTGACGTAAAGCAATTATCGCGCAATTCCTGCTGTCGCGTTGCTGTTGCAAAGATACGTAATAGCCCCGCCGACCTCAGTAGACAAAAAACAAAGTTGTGCTTATGCAATTAATTCAATACAACACATTACAATTATAACTGTTTATAACCTAAGTGCCATTATACATAATATGATCACTCGTTTAACACGTTTAACAGGTTTATTCTAGAAAAACTCACCGGGTGAAAACTCGACGGAAATCTTCGCAGACACATCAGGCAGGTATGTCTCAAACACTTCTGTCAAATGAAATTGGAACATGCAGAAATACTAAAAAGCAATGTGAGAAAAGTAATGAAGAGTTTTTGACATCATAACTTTTGCAACGACTAAAATCAATAAAATAATTATTTCTTATTTCTTGTCAATATTGTTAAGGAATCGTGATTTCCCTGACAATTCAATATTTAATAAATATTAAACAAGAAAATATACTAGAAAAAAGCAACTAGTCTCATGTCGCCCTAACGGGATACGAACCCGCATCCTTGGGAATCAGGCCCAATGCACAAACCAATTATGCTACAGAGACCTATGAGGACACGTCGAATTTTTCAAGTATATTCACCGTTCTACGGTGTTGGCCACCGTCGCGTCACCAATGAGAGAAATATCCTCGCATTCGAAAGAAACATCTTTACAGATGTTTGACTATCGATTAAGATGAAACAGCCATCTAATTATAACTTTTTAATTTTGCATTTTACAATGCTATTTTTATGTAATAAATATTAAACAAGAAAATATACTAGAAAAAAGCAACTAGTCTCACGGGATTTTTTCTAGTATATTTTCTTGTTTAATATTTATTACATAAAAATAGCATTGTAAAATGCAAAATTAAAAAGTTATAATTCAATATTTGCTTATAATAAGTTTTCTTGACTTAAACATAATAAGAACATATTCTGGTACACTAACACTGTTCTATGGAATGACATAACAAAACTCCATAGAATATTAACAAATAAATGAAAGGTCATGGAATTCACGCTATGATTCCACATTAGAGCGTCATTCATTTTTTAACACTACAGCACCATGTCGTTTACAATATTATTTTGATATTGCTCAACGGCTTGTGTTAAGTCTATACATGATAATGGCTGCACAGAGTAACTGGTAATTCATAACTATTGAGTTAAAATTTTATAAACTAAAATAAGAAGAGAAACGTAGGCAGTTTAAATTAGAGGCAAATGAAATCCGAACCATTTCCGCTCAAGATTTTTTAATCGAACTTTGTAGTATCGCAAAAGTTAAAATGTTGTTCTTAAACATAAGCAAGTCTTAGTTTGGGATCATTACTTTAGTGTTCAACATTGAGATGCCAGCGGTATCATGTTGCTCCGACGGAGAATCTACAAACAAATTGTTGATTAAATTTTCAACTTTGTACCAACCTCCTTTTAAAATGTAGTTTCTTGTCTACGGAGTGTAACTAGAGCGACTTTAAACTATTGGAAACAATTAGCTGGTATTATTATTCTCTTTGAATCATTAAGGCTAAAACATTTGTATCTGTCTTTTTCTTTGCATGTAAAAAGTCAGGAAAAGTAATTTGCATTTGAGTCAAATAAAAATCATCAAATCATTCACTGAAGCAACTTCTCGTTACCTACTTTGAAGTGTATGTTATTCATGTAGAATTCAATACGTTTCTACAACCATTTACGCCAAAAAGATGTAGCTTCGCAAATGTTTTTTTAAGACGTTTTTAGTAATTTATACGCAAAAACAACACAATCATCTGTGGTTTATACGCAATTTAACCTGTGTAGCTTACTCGTTAGCTTGTAATGGGTTTTTTGTGGTTTACAACTTTACTTTTTCTAAATAAAAAGTATATTATAACTGTTAGAGGGAATGGTATAAACGATTTTTTGGTGCGTCGTTAGGTCGTAAAAACATAAAAAAAAATTAATTTTGCATTTTGCAATGCTATTTTTGTGTGATAAATATTAAACAAGAAAATATACTAGAAAAAAGCAACTAGTCTCATGTCGCCCTGACGGGATTCGAACCCGCATCCTTGGGAATCCGGCCCAATGCACTAACCAATTATGCTACAGAGACCTATGAGGACACGTCGAGTTTTTCCAGTATATTCACCTTTCTACGGTGTTGGCCACCGTCGTTTCATCAATGAGAGAAAATATCCTCGCATTTGAAACAAACATCTTTACAGATGTTTGACTATCGATTAAGATGAAACAGCCATTTAATTATAAATTTTTAATTTTGCATTTTGCAATGCTATTTTTGTGTCATAAATATTAAACAAGAAAATATACTAGAAAAAAAACGGTTGAACGGTTGAAAGTCGTAAAAACAGTTGAAGGAATAATGATCCCAAACTAAAACTTATTAAAGAAGTAATTACACTAGTAAAGTAAGATAATAATTTAGTAAGATACTAAACTCACCACATGCTTATTAAGAATGATATTTCGCGTTAGTACTAGGTCATGCTTTGCCATGCCTATTATTAAAATGATTTATATAAGATTACGATCTTATTTAACATAAATAGTCAAAGGCCGAAGATCCTTCGCTATCATAGAATCTAGGAGCTGTTCGTGTTTCTTTTTCAGTCACCCATTCAACTATTTACACTCATTTGCACTAAACTTAAGAATCACCTAAGGCTGCTCTTATCTTTCTTAATCTTTCATAAAAATATTGCTTAGCGCTAACCATATGAAGTTAAAATTAGATTTAAAATCCACTTAGCTTCTTAAATTCTTAACTTACAGGCCCAATATCGAGCACCTAAAGCTTAAGCCATTCTCAATATTAATATTAATGTTTCAACAGGGGTAAACGCCTGAAAGAGTAGTATGAAACAAAACAACTTTTACGGATATCAAACGCGCTATATTTTACGAACTAAGTTGTAGTTGTCCGATTTTTTTGGTTTTTAGGGGTTTTTTTATTTTCCCGACGTTTCAGCACCTTTTCAGCTGCTGTGGTCACGGGATGACGAATCGTCGGGAAAATCAAAAAACCTCTAAAAAACCTAAAAATACAGACAATTACAAATTGGTTCGTGAAATATAACGCGTTTGATGTCCGTAAAAGTTGTTTTATTTCAATGAACAGTGCGCGCCAAAACATAAGTTGTACTTAGAGTTGTATGAGGTACGAAAGTGCGAGAGGCACAAAAGAAGAAATAGCATGAAAGAGTAGAACAGAAAACACAGATTCCAATCACTTTGGAGGTACTAGTAAAAAAAATATGTTTTAAATAGATAAGAATAGGCACATCTTAAGTTTCTTCGCGCACTCATAATTGAAATAAAATAACTTTTGCGGAATATTTAGTGCGATTTATTTACCCGAAATATATATTTGGTACTATAATTTTTCGGTTTATTTGTGGTTTTTTGGCAAACGGGTTGACTAGCTACTTATATGTCTACCTTCACAAAGTTGATTTATTATTGCGTTCGGAAACGGTTAGATAATTATTGTTTTATTTCAGATAAGATTAGCCATAAGCGATTCTAAAATTTAGTGCAAATAAGTGTAAGCCTGTCTTAAATGTTTTTGGAAAATTACACCTAAATTAATTAAAATTGCTTCTGTGGCTCAAGCGTAAAAACCGGAAGCCATTTTATAACTTTGGCTGTCGAGCTTTGGTCTTTGACTATAAGTTCATGCTTAGTAATAATCATTAAGATCAATGGGCCTAGTATGAACAACTTTCGAGGAGGTATCGAGGAAGTAAAGTAAAAAAATGTATGAGCTTTTTAGCAGCGTTCCTACCGGACGTACACGGAACTACATTTTCCTATACATTTTTTGACATAACGTGCTCGATACTTACTCGATACCATTTCGATGGTTGTTCGGGCTAACCCCACATTTAATCCAATTTAGATGCAATCCACCATGCTACGAGAAATTAGTGTTATTTTTTTTTTATTCAATCATTAATTTAAAGTCTTAAAAGTTCGGCCACTATAAAATAGATTCTGATTTTACTATGTTATAGGTGTGCTAGATTTTTTAGTAAATTAAAAAAAAGCAAATAACTATTAGGTAGTATGAAAAATTTGTTTTTTATAGAATTGCATCGAGAATGTTCACTAATCTTAATCCTAATTTTGTACCTAGTGACTAAAAATATACAACCTTAGTTTTTTTTTGTGCCTTACCGCCGAGTAATTCTGGTTCTCCAAGGTTCACATAGAAAAGGACATCTTTTTCATAGCTGTCCTCTTCTATAATGTGGAGTGGAATGAATTTCCTGTAACAAAGAAATAGCGGTTATACTAAGATAAGACTTTAATACGGACACATAGATTTAAAAGTAACAGTAATCTTCTAATGCGAGAAATGTTGTAATGTATGATAGACAAGTCATTCTTTGCCAGTTGAAAATTGTTTAAGGTTACAATAACCATAAAATGTAATATTATAATTAGTATTTTCTTTTTGCGATGGAAATTGGCCATACTGATATGTTAAGGTCACTTTTCAATTTGACCACACTGTATAAATAAAACAGGGAGAAAAAAACAGCCCTTGACGAGTTTCTTGCGGGTAAGGTCTCCCGCCGTAGGGTTTATGAACCGATGGCGTAGCTTCTTTGACGTTCATAAGTGCTTGTAACAGCCTAGACTGAATTAATGATATTGAATTTGAATTTGAATTTAAAACTAAATGCTGAAATGAGTTGTTATCTATATATAATTAGTTTGAAATATAGTACATGATTGACTATCCCCTATTTTAATTTCAATGAGTTTGTTTTCTGTAAGACTATAAGTTAAAAACTAACTACTGTTAAAAGGTAAAAGTTTAGATGTTTGTATGTTTGTTAAGTGCTTACTCAATCACCGAAAAACGTCTTAATGGTTTTGAAAAACATGGAATACATTTTATCCCGAAATTCCCACGGTAACCGCAACCACGCAAAGCCACTAGTAATTTCTTAACATGAAACGCCTATTTCACCATCCATGATATAACTTCTGGTATTTGTATAAAATTACTTGTCAAGCAAATTAATTAAATAAATAATTAACAATTTCATACTATCACTCACACCAATTAATTATCTAGCCCACGTTAAGTATCATGAAGAACTTGTGTTATGGATACTAGATAACGGATAAACATACTTATATACTTTTTTTTTGTATATACATACATAATATACATATTAAACATCCAGACCAAGACAAATAGACATGTTCATGCACACAAATATTTGTCTTGTCCGGGGATCGAACCCGGGACCTCTGGCGCAGAAGGTGGGGTTAGTACCCCTGCGTCAAACAGGTCGTCATTTCAAAATGAAAACAAACCGCAAACAAAATGTTATTATGACATGATGGTTTCTAATAGATGATAGTGGGCGCGCTGGTTCCATCTTAACAGATAAATAGTTATAAGTTATTGTATAAAAGATAATTTGTGGTGTAAGAGTAATACACCACAAATTATCTTTTATACAATTTAAACTACTTTTAACACGAATGAAATTATCCGAATAACCGCAACCGCAAAATAAGATTTAAACAGTAAAACCTTCTCCTTAACGCGGCTCGTTTGATCCTTTTACTCAACTTAGAATAACCCTGTTCGATAGTGCCACTCACAAACCCTATGATCTCAAACGCCTTTCGAAGGAAATTCGAAGGAAATAAACTTGGGGCAAACCTTCTGTGACTGAGCTTGGCGTCTAAAATGTATAGTTTACTTTTATGTACGAGTATAATAAAAAAATAGATAAAATAATAACGATCCCAAACCAAAACTTATAACAGAAGTAATAACACTATTTATTTATTTATTTTTGGGAAACAAACAGCATACAATTTACCATAATACAAAATCCAAAGACAGTTTCCACAACAAAATAAAACAGTTCAATTGACTGAACACAATATAGAGTTATGTTACTTAGATAGTAAACATAATTTCTTAAAAGAAATTCAAAATAAACTTTGTTTTTTCCTATGTATAACTATGAAAATAATCAATAACAAAGGCATAGTACTAAAGAGGTGGATAAAAAATAATTATGGCAAAATTTAATAAATCATTTATAATAATTCACCGGTTACAATAATATCTGAAAATTAAAGTAGTAAGCACCTTCGTTCATAATCCACTATCGCAGGTGACGAGACGCGTACGGCGCCACTCCGAAACACCACTCCGCCCGCGACGCAGAAAATTCAGTACGCTCGGCGTTAGAGGACAGATCAGGGAAGCCCGGGAGTCGCCTCCGGCTGTTTTACTATCCTGCTAGGTATCAAGCAGTGAAAATATAATCAGAGGATCACACATAGAGCGGTGACCCCATCCATCTATTAAATTAACCCAAAAACTAACATTTAGTTTTATAATTAAATATCCACACTATGCTTCCCATAGTGTAGCATCATCGTCAATTTCTAATCACATTCAATTAAGTTCCATTTCTGATATCCTTGGGCAGGCATTCATGAACCTTTAATTTTATTTAAGATCACTAATACAGTAACTTTTAATTGTTTTAACAGTGTACCTATTTTGTATGTTTATGTGTTGATTTCAGGACACTTAGTTTTTGGTTTATATCGAGTCAGTCTCTAATAAAAATCAATTTACTTGTCACTGGATAGTGTATTGTCTCATTTACCCGTTGTTGTCCTAGCTGAAATGGTAAGTCTATAATAGTAAGTTCATTATTATTATGTAATATTTAGCGATATAACGATATTGAATTATTGGTAGACATTCTGTGACACAGCATGGAATCTAAAATTTATCGTTTACTTAATGTATGGCAATCAAAAACTCTTACTAATAATAAGGTGGCATGGGAATCATCATGCCTACTGATCAAGGGTTCGTCAGTTCGTTGCCCATTTATCAATTTTGACGACCTCCGTGGTAGAGTGATACGTACACCGGTTTCAAGGTGTCGCCTACTCTGAGGTCCTGGGTTCGAATCCCGTGAAGGGCAAATGTTTGTATAATGATTACGAGCATGTACAGGAGTAATGGACGGTTTATATATGTATATTTCTACACATAAACACTTATTTATGTATAATTATATGTATTTATCTCCATTACCCCGGCATCCGATAACACAAGCCTTACTGTGCTTACTTTGGGGCTTAATTGGTGTGAGTGTAAGAAATATAATTATTTACACAACAATAATTATAAATGTGAGAGTTTGGAGGTTTGTTACTTAACACGAAAACAGCTAAACGGTTTTAGATGAAATTTCGCACACAAATAGTTACTTTATAGCATTAGGTACATTTTATACCGAATATTCTAAAGGGAACTAAGTAACTATCGGGTGAAATGATTAATAAATTAACGTATAGATTCCGGGTTCGATTCCCGGACAAGACGAATGTTTCTATGCATGTGTAATAAAATCACGGACAGATTAAAAAAACATTTTTTTCACCTCACACGTTCTGAATAAGAGCTTTAGTCATTCAAATTAGAAAGAATAATACGTCATAATGCGTTCCCTCGCTAGGCTCGTGGTTCAATCCTAGAATCCTTCGCTCGCTCAGTTTTCAAGATAACTCGCCGCAAAACACAACTTTCCAGATTTGTATAACAAATAACTATTTTTCGTTAGTAATTTACACGATCGGAGTCTTCGTCCAGAGTTTAAAGTCAGTAAACTGAATAGTTAAATTAAACTGGAACTACCTTACTGGCGGAGCAGTTTCGTCGGGTTTATAACAAAAATACAACAAGGATCTTGGACGCAGCTAACTTTCCGACGACGGTATCAGGAACTTGGAGCGTAACGATTGTACTTTTAAAGTTTTACAACGTTTCAAGAGATTTTCTTTGGTTTTTTATCGTGTAGAGCTGATAAGATTACACAATTCCTGGTTCGGATGAAACAAAAGATGAGATTTCTTTTAGATTCCAAATACTTGCGAAACCCGGCTAAGGAGATTTGAGGGTAATATGTATTTTTTCTTTTTTGTTGCTTATAACAATTGAATCCTGAGATACGTAAGACCAAATCCTACTAATATTTTATATGTGATAGTATGTCCGTTTGTTTGTTTGTTACTCTTTCACGCAAAAACTATTGAACCGATTTGGATGTAATTTTGCACACAGATAGAAGATTACCTGGATAGGAATATAGGCTTCTTTTTATCCCGATATTCCCACGGAAACGGGAACCACGCGGGGGAAACCGCGGGCGGCCGCTAGTGTCTCCATTAACTTACTAGACCGCTTGTTGAATAGTTTAAGTTAATTTAGTGCGTTCATGTGACGATAGATGGCGTTAGCTGTCTTGTGAGTCGCGCTAGCTTGTTATTGTTTTGAAACTTCAAGGTGCTTTATATTTTTTTTAAATAAATGAGTTCGGAAAACAAGTGCAGTGGTTTAATTAGTGTGTGTAATGAACACCGCTGTTACACTTGATATCATCACTGATCGTAGTTTTAATAAGCACCGTTTCAATTTTGGATTCAAGGATAGTTCACTATGCTGAGGCTGCATGGAGGAAGAAGAAACAGCTGCTCACGTCCTGCTAGACTGTAATGGATTAGCCCCCTACCGAGCGAAGTACCTCGCCTCACCGAGAAGTCCAGGTAGCCTCACCAGGAAGTCGTTAAACTGCCTCTGTGTTCTAGTGGTACAACCACCGGTATCAGAGCCAGGTGTCCCGGGTTCGATTCCCAGTGGCGGTATATATTGTATTCGGTTTGGTTGATGGTAGGACTTGTTGTAAGTCCGCCTGGCTAGCTACCACCATCTTATCTAATTCTGACACCTTAACAACAATGTTTTCAGCATTGTTGTGTTTCGGCAGTTAGAGATAAGATACCGAGTTCCTCAGTGGCTGAGGATTCCAGGAGAAGCTCCCTTCCTTCATCAGCGTTATTAGTACTTAACATCAGCTATGATGACGCTAAGCGACTCCCAGACGTTCATAAAAATAAAAAACTCTTCGTGAAGCTGTATCTGATGTGAAGACGCCTGGTTGAGCTGGGCTGGCTGGCCACCTTCCGGACGCAAAATAGGAGCAAAAAGTTGTCGAGTTGCGGAAACCGCCCGTATTGTATTTAGAAGAAGAAAATTAACAAATGAATTCTGATGATGACTTATTCTAAAAGGAACTAAGGCATACAGTTTGACTGGTATTGTTATACTTATAGCGACAAAATTATAGGTATAAATGAAAAGATGCAATATTTCTAAGACCAGATGATATCACAGAAAAATAACGACCAATCTAAACATTATCGCAACATATTCTCATAACGTTCAGAAACTCGCAAAGCCTAGTAAATCTCTCAGAAAAAGATAATTTAAAAAGATGCGCGAGTCAGCGGCACGCTCTCTGCATCGTTTATCAAAGTTTCAAGCAAAAAGTGTGCGTTTTTAGACCAAGAGCTAGACATTATTTGGGAATATTTATTACATAAGAACATTACAATATTATAAAATGTTAAGTGACGTTGTCATGCCAGAGAGAAGTATCTCTCCTCCATATGTATTTTCTTACGTCACTTTCTTTTATTGCTCGTACTTTAAGGTTTCAATAATGGAAATAAAATTACTTTGGGATCACTAACAACGTTGTCTCTGTTGTTCTGTTAAGTTCCCTTGCATGAGAGCTATGTTTGGAAATAATATATAATTCATATTAAATCAGTATCAAAAACAAGTGCGATTCGGAGTCGGTTATTCGTTTTCCGTAGTCCGAGTTCCGTCCCCGGAAAAAAAATCACGTTTGTTGTTCAGGAGCCCCCTTAGATATTCATTTTATTCTGCTTGTTTGATGTTTTAACGGCAACAATAATAATAACAATAAATACATCATCTGTGAAAATTTCAACTGTCTAGGTACCTATCACGGTTCATGAGATACAGCCCGGTGACCTGGTAATATGGTCCTGTTTTACCCTTTGGGTACGGAACCCTAACAAACAAAGCATGCAACACCTTAGACCACATCCTATTTGTTAAGCACGATGTTGGTCAAATGCCTGCCCAGTTATTACAATTAAAAAAAAGTGCTAAATATATCAAATACTTACCTCCTTAACCTTTATTATTTTGACATTGATAACTAAAACTTTTTTTAGTTTTGAAATTGTTGATTATTTAAACATTACATTTTAATATTAAATCAATAATAATTGTGACATTTAATATTTTTGACATTATATACTTATTTAATTCTATATAATTTGAAAGATGTTGACTGTACTGCAATATTGTATACCCTGTAAAAGGTGGAAATGTAGTGAGACACTACTAAACTAACCTAACAACTACATTTGTATACCTACATTTCACAATAAAGATATTTTCTCAAACATGCATGGAAATGTTGTCATTATTTTCGAAAAAAGAACACGCGAAGTATCGAATTTACGGACAAAGAAAATCAAATCCATTGTAGGAGCGTTTTTTGAATTTGGAACATTACAAAGAGTATTTAACAACTCCAGCACGCCGTTTCATACAACATTGCTGGAGCGCTGTAATGTTCCAAATTCAAAAAGACGCTCCTGCAATGAATTTGATTTTCTTTTAGTAATTATTAAATGTATTATATAAAAAGTATGTTTTATTTCCCTGCATTCTTTTGAGAAAAGCACTATATATGCCTCGGCGGAAATGGCAATTGCCTGTCTCGTATTAGTGAAGTCCTCGCCTACGGCTCGGCCTTCAAACTCATACTCGACCTGCAATTGGCTATTTCACGGCCTTTGCAATAATGTACTATTGTATTTGAAACTACTAAGTACAAGTAGTAACTCAAGTGAGTTTACGTTTTAAGTGATTAGGTATGAGCTGTCAGCTGTCAGTTTTTGTTATCGTTATTGCAGGTTATTGGTTATTTTTTGTTCTACTTCTACGTCACTTAATCGCGTTAAATCAATAGAAGTTAATTTTAAGGCCATGACCCACCACGCGGGCCCACTGCGGATTGGTGGATTTTATCGACTGCAAATGCCGCCGGGACCAAAGCTTAACGTGCCTTCTGAAGCACGGAGCAGCAATTTTTGGTCACCCATCCTATGACTGACCATTGCGAAGGTTGCTTAACAACAATCGCAGGCCGAGCGCGCAAATTAATTCTCCAGATTAATTCAATGCTTAAAGTCAATGATTTATTATTATTATATTACCGAAAATTTCATACAATAAAAACAAAATATAACGAACTATAACAAATAACTAATAAAACTATATCTAATATATAAAATTCTCGTGTCACAGTTTTCGTTCCCATACTCCTCCGAAACGGCTTGACCGATTCTCATGAAATTTTGTGAGCGTATTGAGTAGGTCTGAGAATTGGCTACTATCTATTTTTTATCCCGAAATTCCACGGGAGCGAAGCCCCGGGGCACAGCTAGTTACACTATACAATGTTCTAAACATGTTGCCTAATATTAAATAATATGAGATTTTATGAGAAATATAACCTATCAAATTCAGAATCACTTGGGTCCACAGTTCCACACCACTCTTATCATTTATCAAATTCTGTCGGAAAAAGTTCGCTGTCCCCAAGACGACGCGTGTCGGAAAAGTGTCGTTGTTAATTTTTATTTTGCATTTCGTTGGCGACGACAAATTAGTTCGTCGACGGTGAAGTATAGTACACTTGACGTTTGCAAGGAAAGTTCTGCTTTTTATGTGGGGTAGATGATGTAATGACTCAGTTCGTCCTGTGACGGTGTAACATTGTTTGCAGGGTGTTTCTAACATGGCAGCGCACATTTGCTTCTCAATTGAGTTTATCTTTGAAAATTATTTAATTGTAAAGTTAATAATAAAGAAAAAAACATTTCGAGTCTGAAAATAAATTTCAATCAAAACTGAAATATTTCAACCAGTTTTGAAAGATTTCACTAAAATGTTCACTGGACCCATCCCTAATTGTGATGTGTTTTGTTGACCATATAAATAAATAAATAAATTGCCGTCAGATATCGGAAAAAGATACATAACAGATATTTCATTCTTGTGCCCGGCGATCTTGCGATGCTTTAAGATTACGACGACTATATGACCCTAATGTCTGATGTTAGACTAGGCCATAATACGAGGCAGTTAATAGGGGTATTACAATAAAATCGGCCAAGTGCGAGTCGAACTCGCACATGAAGGGTTTCGTCGCTCACCCAAGGTTGCCTGGAAGAGATTTTTATCATTTTCTCTGTATGTGTTTGTTTTTGGTTCGTGTACAATAAAGTGTAAAAACAATTATTATTATTATATTAAATAGACCTACCCAATATGCCACTATATTTTTTTGTCTGCAAAAATAACTTTGTTTTTCATAGTGTCTGTATGAATGACAAAGTTATATTTGGGGGGTTGGAAAATATGCTATTGCTGAAACTGCTAAATATATTTCGTTCACACTAATTTTCGTTGAAAGTTTTTATAAAGGTCTACAGCATATATTGCATAATATTTTTTTTAGATTTTTCTCTTTCTTATTTTAAAAGTTAGAGGTTTGATGAAAAAAAATATTTACGGTTTAAGTTCCATGTTACTGAAACTTAATTAGCATTATGATTCGTTTACAGCAGTGTCACAAAAACCAGTATTGGTTTGTCCGCACCCTGGGACTCCTCTACCGACGCTCACATTAACAAATAGATAACACATCAATATAAATGTAACAAATCACTAATACCCGACATTTGCGTGCGTACATTCGGTTTCTGCTGCACAGCACTGTCGAACCACACACGCAGTAATTTGTGAAAACACACGGGGTGATTTGTGGTACGAATACAATGGACCATAATTATATATAATATTTTCTTAATTAATGTGATTAAAAATAGTTTTATAATTTATTTATAATTTGACTACAATATATAATGTACGGGGAGCCCCCCCCTAATATATATTTTTTTATTTTTGTGTAAAAACTGTAAAGCGGTTTACAGAATACATCTACCTACCAAGTGTCAACTGTGTAATCCTCATAGTTTTGGAATAAAGTGGCTGTGACATACATCGGACATGACGAATCTATAAGAGTTTCGTTTTTTGTCATTAGGCTACGAAACCCTAATAAAAGAAACTAAGGGCTCGCCCACCTTGCTCATTTTAGTAGTACCGCAAATGTGGTCGAAGGTTAGGCATCAAAGTAGATACCTATAAGTCCCATGACTTCACAACTCAGGCATTGTTACTTTATGACGTCATTAACAACGGAATAGCTTCGTATGGTAGAGTATGGCATTGCAGACTTTACATGTAGACTTTGCGACCGCCGTTAGGGTGCTGGTAATAGAGGCGATTTTTGTAGTAAAAGTGTACAATTTGACCTGTGTTAGTGCTTACCAGATTTACGTGGTCACTTTTAAGTTGCTCTTATGTTGCTGGTAATAGAGGCGATTTTCGTAGTACAAATGTAAAGTTTGAAGTGCGGTTAACTGTACACTTTCAACAGTAACGATCTCCTCAGCGATAACTCTTGACTTTATCTCGCTTGGTATTGCCTTTCTACAATGGTGACGGTTTGGATAAGAATTTACGCAAATGGTTGTTTTCTTTGTGTTGAGTGAGATTCATTCTGGCCTAAAATTGGTAGAATTAAGACGAATCTGGAGAATTGGGCAAAAAAACTGTCTTTGCAGCATGTTAAAGCAATTAGCTATTTGTTTTTTTACCATTAGTACACTGACTAGCCGTGTGGTGACGGCCTAAGAATACAAGTGTCACCACTCCCTCCCTTAGGATGTCGTAAGAGTCGACTAAGAGGCTCGACGCATTGAACACCTGTGCAAGAGAAGGAAAACTTGAAACAAACCCTCTACCAACCCGTCTGGCCAGGGTGGTAGCAGTAGGCTAATATCCTCCTATGAACGCCACAATAGGCGTGAGCTAGGAGAGGCCTATGTCCAGCAGTGGACGTCCACAGGATAATGATGATTATGACACTGACAGGATGCCAGATCATCGCCTACATTTGTTTTCGGATTCGGATTCCAATGGACATTACGGCTGTATCTGCTGTTTTAAACAATGATCATAGGGTTTGGGATTTAAATTTACCACAAACGCAGTTTGTTATTAACAATTCTGTTAATGAAACCACTAGACCAGGGGTGTCCAACATAATTTTGTAGAGGGCCATTTTTGTAACCGTAGCGGGCCAAATGAAATATTGTCCAATAGAGAAGGATTAAGTTAGGGCTTTCCTAGCTATCGATGTCGTCGCGGGCCGGATGAAGGACTTATGCGGGCCACATTGTGGCCCGAGGGCCGTATGTTGGATGGGCCTGCACTAGACACACACCTGCGTTTCTTGTTCATGGTAGGGAACCGGTAACTAGTAGATCACACTATCTGGTTAGTAACGACTCTGTCAATAAAGGCTTTTACTATCTGCATTGGATAACTGGAAGCTGGCACAATTTATGTTTTCTTTCACTCTCAGTCCAGAATGGGAGTCCTAACCCCCATATTCTAAGTCGTTCGTCCAAAACTTTTTACACTCCACTCAACCTCGTCGTGAGTAAAAACGGTAGTGTGAGCTAGGCCTAACACGGAGTGGCTACGTACTCTTTGGCTCCTTCAGGTCCTTACGGAGTTATGACTTAGAATACCGATTTCGAGGAGTATTTCGAAGAGTTTCTCGATGAGGTTTCGTTAAGTCGAGGACGAGTAAGTTTTGTGAGGAACGACTTAGAATATGGGTGTAAGTCTCGAGCATTGTAGTCTTTAATAAACTATTACTCCTACATAAATAAATATGAGACCTAAAAGTTTGCTAATTTGGAACGAATACTTACCACAAAAACCTTGAAAGGGATAAAAAGCAAGCGCTTAATAAAACATTCTGAAATAGTCGGTACTTTAAGTAAGTACTTAATATTCAAATGGATTCAATTTAACATTCTCTATAACGTCATTTACTCAATAGCAGCACTGCAACAATGCAAAAGCGATGCAGAATTAATTTCTAACGTGTTCCCAACAGCTTAGAACTTGGTCTTAAATTCAGAATAACTTAGCTGTCTTTGTATGTTTAGTTAAGTTTTAAGTAGGTACCTATCTTAGTTTTTTATATAGTAATAAACTCATTAAAACATCAAGTTTTCTTGTCCAAAAGCAAAATTATAAGACTATCTGACCCGTACCCACTTTGCTTAGCGTCAAAAATTTTTACGTCTTATGATTTTTTACTTATCAATTATACAAAAATCGACTCGGCCATTGCCCACTGAGCTACCGAGCTTTAGCTCAGTGAACTTAGAGGTTAGAGCAGTGGGCCTGAATGGTCGCAGTTTCGAGTCCTGTCTTTTTGTATGAACAACGAAGAAACTCTTAGCCTTCATCATACCAGCACCCCGACTGCCTAACGGTAAAGCTTGTGCTATTGCTATAGCTATCGATTTTTCAAGCACGCTACTAGGGCTCTCGCTGACGCTATCACTTTCATACTAAAAATGCAATAGTGAATACAATAGATGAATTCATCTTCTCATAAACCCTTTAACGAAGAGTTTGAAGTTTAATAGCTATAGCGATAGCACAAGCAATACCGTTAGGCGGTCGGGGTGCTGGTGTTAAGTATTGATAAGGTTGAAGATGAAAGCGAGCTTCTCCTCTCTCTCTCTCTCTCTCTCTCTCTCTCTCTGAAAATAACTTGTGGCCGAGTCTCGTCTCGTCTATACAGAAACTATCATTTTGACTTTCAATAAAATTATCTCACAATCAATAGCCTATGTTTCAGGAACAATGCAGCTTTCAACTGGGAAAAGAATTTTTAAAATCGGTTCAGTATGTCAAGAGATTACTTCCCTCAAAGAAACTCACAAATTTTACCCTTTAAGATATTAATATAGATCTATAATATTTTATAATGCAAGTCCTTCCTTGAAAATTGTTTACGGTTAGGATAACCATAAAATGAACTTTATTTTAGGTTTTTTTTTGTGATGAAAATATATCTTACCCATGTGTTTAAGGTCACTTTTCAATTTGAAGACTCTGTATGAAATAAGACAGGTTGAAAAAAAATTTTTTGTGAACCGATGGCGTAGCTTCTTTGACGTTCATAAGTGCTTGTAAACGCCTAGACTGATTAAATGATATTTAATTTTGAATTTTATAGCATAAAATGCAAAATAGGTAGTAAGCAAACAAATCAACATTTTCTCCAAAATCATTTAACCACTACAAAAGTAAAACCTTACATGTCAGTAAAAATAACTCTTTTTTATTTAGCAATAAAGTTGCAAATCCATCAGCCTCAGTTAGAGCCATGTTTGGCTTCCAGCCAGCTGGTAGTTAGCACTCCTGTCTAGACGTAGTCGAGAAGCACGCTTGTTTATGGCAATAGATTGGGTAAGAACCTTTGAACGGTGATAACTGACAACCCTCTATTTTCGTCGACCGGTGGGTTAAGCACGAAAAACTATCGAGTAAGTGTCGAGCACGTAATGCCAAAAAATGTATAGGAAAATGTAGTTACTTTATTAAAATAAAATATGATCTACTTCACGGTAATCTATGAAGACTTTGAAAAATCACGGTTCCCGTTGCGCTCTTGGCCGCACCTCTTCGCAGCCAGGTGTAAAAGGTATGATTTTGATACGTCTACATGTTCGTAACGGACATTTAATATTTATATAGACACGCAGGCATTTGTACGAAAGACCACGAGTGCCGGCGCGCCGGCAATGATTTCATACTTACATCTAGGGCATGCACCCAGTTCTACCCGATTCCATCAGAACCGCACGGACTGCGCAGAACCGATCATTGTGGAGATCCTTGGGGGGAGTATACTTAGCAGTGCGTGTTATGTGGCTGAAACGACGACATGTTCATGTCTAGGTCTGGGTGTATATGTATGTGTTTTTACAAAAATGAAAATATTATTATTATTACTAAATGTAATGATTTCTTATTACTGATAGCGTCTGGTCCACTCCGGATCTAATAGTAAGCAGCATTCAAAATGCTACTTTTAAACTAATTTGACCAAAAGCGGACTTTACTTCAAGCTTTGATATAATAATAAACAAACTTAACAAATAAAAGAAAATGATATAGAATAAACTAAAACATATATGACAAAAAAGGCGCATGTAAAGATTTTGCAAACTTTTTTCCATTTATTTTTGCATACTTTTTCCAATTATTGCAATTTTTGCATAGACATTACCTATTTACTGCAATCTTGCGTTTTCTGCGGATGAAAACTAAATTATTACGGTTATACAGTTAAATATGGACCAATTCTATCAAATAAACTGAAAATGATAATGTAATTATAGATACAAGATTTATCTTATTATACCTACTTAAAATATATTAATCCTTCCGCGTAAGGAATACTGTTCCCACCTTAGGAATGTTTCGGCAAAAATACCAGCTAGCTGCTTTCGATGAACTAGTGAATACGAAGCTACACTGTCTCCTACATCGACGAAGAGTTGCTTCATTGTCGGTGTTCTACATATTGTACTATTGAGCTACATAAGCATCTGGAGAGTGTGCTATTGAGCTACATGAGCTCAGCTCCTTTGTCCAGACGTACTGCAAGCTATCACCCATCCATCATCAGCCTGTAGACGTCCACTGCTGGACATAGGCCTCTCCTAGCTCACGCATATTGTGGCGTTCATAGGAGGCTATTAGCCTACTGCTACCACGCTGGCCAGACGGGTCGGTAGAGGGTTTGTTTCAAGTTTTCCTTCTCTCGCACAGGTTTTCATTGCGTCGAGCCTCTAGTCGACTCTTACGACATCCCAGGCATGTAAGGGATGGTGACACTTGTATTCTTAGGCCGTCACCACACGGGACGACACCCATACCTGATTGATATTCCCCGTCAGCGTACAAAGCGCTTTTCTTCTTCCTTTATTATGCGCACAGCTAAGGAGTGGAACTCCCTGCTTGCGTCTGTAATCCCGGCAGCCTGTACTTAACCCTGGTATATTTAAAGTTCGAGTGAATAGGCTATTTCTAGGCAAGCTCGCTCCATCTTCAGCCTCTTCATAAAGCTAATGATTCAGAACGAGACCAAGAGCAAGCCTATTTGACGTAAAAAATATATAAGTTAAAAAATAGTTTTAATTTATTAATTGAAAACTTGATAAATATTATTAAAAACCGGCCAAGTGCGAGTCGGACTCGCGCACCGAGGGTTCCGTAAAATATTTTTTATTATATGATGTAACAAAAAATTTACGGTTTTCGCAATTTTTCCTTTATCTGTACTAGAAGACGTTACTTCGTACAATATTTCAAGATTCTAAGTTCACGGGAAGTACCCTGTAGGTTTTGATTCCCGTGCGAGTTTCGAAAATTTGCGGAAATTTGCGGCATAAACGGCTGTATCTTTTGATTGCTTTGGCTTAGAAGTTTGATTTTTTCACAGCTCAAAGGGAAAGTAGACCTGAGTATTAGATATAAATTTCAGTTTGATACCTTTACGCGTTCCTGAGAAAAACGGTCTTGACAGACGGACGGACGAACCTATCCTATCCTATAAGGGTTCCGTTTTTTCCTTTTGAAGTACGGAACCCTAAAAATATATTTAATGACAATAGTTCCAAATTTGGCCTCGCAATTGTTAATGCTTACATAACGAGCCTTGGTACAGTCAAGGGCAGGCTAAAGTTAGACCAAGCCGGCTCAATCGATACTCATTAAGGATGCATACACCATTGATGGCACACCATAAGCCTTAAAGAAGTTTGTGCAAGGTCCTTTAGCATAGCAGTTTGTTATCTGGGCTATAGAGATTTTGTTACTTCATAGGAGTTTGATAGGTATCAGTTGGAAATATAAATGCGACAAAACTTTGAAAACGATTATGTCAGCGTCGAAAAATTTCGCATTCGAAGGGGTGGTGACCGAAATACCAACAAATTTAAGTTAAGTAAGTCCGCTTAGCTACCACCATCTTATCTAAGCCTGGCGCCATAACAACAATGTTTTTAGCATTGTTGTGTTCCAGTAGTTAGTGATAAGATAGCTAGTTCCTTAGTGATGAGAATTCCGGGAGAGGATCGCTTCCAGGTATGATGAAGGCCAAGAGTCTCCCCGTTGTAAATAAAAAAAGGTTATTCTTACTGGATAAATATTATGCTTATTGGTAATACTAAATAATTCACAGGGGGATTAATAAGCGAGATTATATATTGTATCTAATTATGTTTTTACGCAATTTAAATTAGCATGTCGGTTATGGGTTAAGTATTGAATTACTTAACTTTATTTATTGTATTGTATGTTTGTGGTTGGTCGTAGGACTTGTTTTAAGTCCGCCTGGCTAGCTACCACCATCTTATCTAACCATAACGCCATAACAACAATGTTTTTTCGGCAGTTAGAAGTAAGATAGCCAGTTGCTGGCTCCAAGGCTAGGAGTCTCCCCGTTGTTCATGATATATATAATATACAATTTGTTTCAGGCTACACATCATCGACAGAATGGCGTGCTCCATTGTCGGAGGCCAAGACCAATAGCAGTAAGTAAGTAAATTCATGACCCAGACTAATACTGCATTTCGAACTACAAAATGTAAAACATGGCAACAAAAACAATGTTTTCTAAAAACACATTTACATATTAACCCAGGTAGGTAAGTTATCTCAGTAAAAATGTTTTGTAGACGAAGTCGCCCCCAAAAGCTTATTTGTTACTAGAGGCCGGGCGCGGTTTTACCCGCGTGGTTCCCGTTCCCGTGGGAATTTTGGGATCGTTTATAGCCTATGTTACTACTTGGGGTCTAAGGATTCTCTATACCAAATTTCGTCAAAATCGGTCCGGTAGTTTTTGAGTATATTCGTTACATACAAAAATACAAATCTTTCCTCTTTATAATATTAGTATAGATAAATACCAAAAATAGCTCTTCGGACGAATAACTAAACTAGTTACATGCATTTTATTTTTTGAGAAAGCAATGAATGAAACGAAAAATTAGTGAGTAAAAAATAAAATAGAGTCGGTACTTATTGTTGTTCCTGATAGAAGATATCATGTAACAATAACAATATCCGAGACAAAATGTTGCGGGGCTGCGGTAAATCGTTTTGCTATTTGATTTAATGTCATACGTGAGCAACTGGCTTATCCCTAGCTTCTCAAACTCTCAAGCAGTATACTTCCGCTGTACAAATATTATGTTTACTTATCAGAAAAAAAACCCGGGGTCATAATTTTTACTGATTTTATTTCGCACTACAAGCCAAACATTATCATAATAGATTTTCTTCTTTTATTTTTTTTCTTCTTATCGAGTGAGGATTAGTGGCCACCTCTGGTGTCAGAGTTTATCAAGCCGACTATAAGGTCTCTGACTTGGCATTACTACTGTAATCAGATGACAACAGCTGGGACCGACGACGGTTCAACGGGCCTTCCGATGCACGGAAGAGCTCAGTTGTAATGGCACTTTACGGTCACCCATCCGAAACCTGACCGGGCCGAACTTTGCTTAACAAACGTGATCGAACACGATCAATCTATCAAGCGTGGCCATGAGCGCTTCCCTAATTAAACTTCTCGTACATTAATCATTTTTTTTATGAATATTGCTCTTAAACTACAATATTATATTTTTTTTCATAAAGCTGTTGGTCAAAGCCTATCTAGAAAGTCGCTAATCTAAGAATATTTTTGAAGCTTCTAATATTCTTAGGCTTTCCTATGCAAAAGTGTTGTATCATCGAGTAAGAAAAAAAAACTCGTTTTTCAATTAACTGTATGTACAGTCACGTGCAACGATGTATACACTTTACAACCTTATCGCATTGACCTACACAGAAACAAAGCTTTCTCTGCCCACATAATATGTTATTCAATATTGTAAATGTGACAAGGTTGTTTTATGTCAGTGTTTTATGTCATTGCACGTGACTGTACATGTGAAATTTTAAGATGAGATTATTGGCAAAAACAGTTAAATGTTAACAACTAACAATAGACCTAAATACGTCGCTCGCATCGCTCGCTCAGGTCTGACAGCAACCTAAGTGTCTTTTCCATTAGCAGTTTTGGCCGAGTAGGTTTACTCTCAAGAGTTTGCAATTTATGCGGATGATATCTGACAGTTCCAAGATGAAAGTTTCATGAATATGTATAAATCTTGATATTGATTTAATACGGAAACTGGTTTGTCATAAAGCAGAGTTAACAATGCTTATTTTGAGACCGAAACAAAAGCATTTGGTTTTGTGTAATGCCTTTAGTTACTTGCAAAACGCTAAGTACCGCTAATAGCTTTACTAAGCTATACTGGCTTTATCGAAATTTCAGAGTGTTACGCGACCGGTCTGTTAAATTCAACACTAGCTCGCCTAATTAAAAAAATATATAATGTAATGTAAATGGGTTTCCATAGTTTCTCAGCAAGCACTCGTCATAATCATCATCAAGTCGTTTAAATGTCCCTGCAGTCCCTGGGGTACCCCAGCAGTGGGGATGCTTTGGAGACTGTGCGAGAGAACTGCAAAACATTGTTCCTCCAGCCCCTTTCCACCGTCGAGGTACTAGACGCAGGTTGTTTATCACCCGTACGTCGTTGACATTCCAGCGATCCATACCAAGCGTTTTGCTGACACATTTCTAATGCGAACCGCTAAAGAATGGAATGCGCTGCCTGCTCATGTGTTCCCTGATTCCTACAACCTTGGTCTCTTCAAAGCGAGAGTGAATAGGCATTTCCTGGGAAAGCATGTTACACCTTAGACCACATCCTGTTTACTAAGCACGATGGTGGTCAAATTCCTGCCCAGTTGCTTGTAAAAAAAATAAAAAGAATCATTCAATCGATAGGGAAGGCCAGTGCTGGGTAATGACGCATGTCTTTTCCCAAGTATATGAGCATTATTAAATTAGTCAACGGATTTAATAAAAAATTTAAATGTCTACTCTTCTTTGCAAGGTTTGGAATAAATTAACATTGTTAATGTGTAATTTTTTATACCGTAACGACAAGTTCGCGTGTTTGTGATTATTGTGGAAACGAATCCTTTTTCAGATAAACGCAACTCATGTTCAGGCTGAAGAATAAAATCATTAGTTCGTATGAAATTATTATGAGTTTTGTAGCATGTTGCTATTATCTCTACTATATTAACAACTTATGATTAGGTTCTTGTAAATATATTTCAATATCTCTTTCCCCTAAGATATATTTTTGAGAAAAAGTAAGCTATTCACTTCACGCGATATCGATCAGCCCGATCAAACAATCTCTTCGGCTATATTACTCCTATATTGTTATAAATATATTTATACTATAAAGACCGATAATGGAGAAGTTTCTATTTTTTTTCTATTATTCACAATTTACAATTTCATATAAGTAAAAGGATTTGTACCTTTTGGCATCGTCGCCGTTCCGCTATTTTGTTTTTTTTTTCAAAATCGCGCCGCCCGATAATACCTATATAAACCGATAGAACGTAAAGATGAACAAAAATATGATGCAACATAATGCCCTAAAATGTATAATGTTTTTGTTAAATTATATTGGTATCTAGTCTAGCCTTACACTAGAAGTCAAGATTATTTAGTTTACAAAACATTGTTATTGTGTTTACGTTCATGAGACCTAATTACCTATGCAAATATACAGTGAAGTAATTGTAATTACTTCCAAACATGCTAATAACTAGACGTTCGTAAAAAGTGTGCACATTTCCTTAGAAACATGTCGGCGTATGTTCACGAACAACACCGTTTAACAACTCGACGGTAGCAAATTAATAATACGAGTGTTGTGGAATAATTTATGGGCTTTCGTGCCTCTCTGATTTATTATTTAATCTATGGTTCGGGAACATTAGCTGATAAGTTTTTAAGCAATTATTTGGATGAAATTAACTTTGCGTTCGGTGGTGCAGTGTTTCGCGCTTGGTTTGCGATAGATGGTGAAACAACTTTTGTAATGGTCGGTTACGGGATTGGAACTTAATATGTAGATGTACCTCCAAAGCTTATTTGAAGAAATCGTTACAAATGTAGACAAATAAGGTTTGGTAAAAAAAAAGGAGCAATGACAACAACTTAACCGAATATATATATTAAATAAAACAACTTTTATATTTCACGAACTAAGTCGTAATTGTCCGTATTTTTAGGTTTTTAGAAGTTTTTGGATTTTCCCGACGTTTCGGCACCTTTTCAGCTGCCGAGGTCACGGGATGACTGACCACGGCAGCTGAAAAGGTGCCGAAACGTCGGTAACAATAATAATTACGGACAATTACGACTTAGTTCGTGAAATATAGCGCGTTTGATATCCGTAAAAGTAGTTTTATTTCAATTAAAAGTGCGCGCTAAAACTGAAGATGAAGATATAGATATTATTATTTAAATTTTGAAAAGGTAAATAAATAATAATAATGCCGGACAAATCCAAACTCGTTTTCGAGCAGCTCCCATTTTTTAGTATTCCAATATTTTTTTTATGTCTGAATAAGTTTTTCAGACACCGCATCCGAATGCGTGTGCAAACTGCAAAAATATGACGCCAGTGTTTTTTGTTAGAATAGTTTTGCAGCTCACCGAAATATTTGTGAGATGGATTTTGTGTACAGTTTCGTTATCAAAATCTTGTTTATCTTCGTCTGCTGAAACTTAGGTCATGCATTTTCCCTCTTTTAACCGACTTCCAAAAAGGAGGAGGGTTTATGATTTTTGAATTTTTGCATTTTTCAATGCTATTGTTATACTTATGATTAATTTTAAATAGAAATATATTGGAAAAAATTAACTCGGCCACAAGTGAATTCTCAGATGGGAATCGAACCTTTGGAAATCCGGTCCAATGCTCTTCCATGTTTGGCAGTAGTTTTTATTTCATGAGAATATTTGTTAAGTTGGACGATGTGATTTTCGAGAACTATTCCATAAAAATCCTACTGTAGTTTACATAACAACTTGTTAAATACACTAACAAGTAAAAAATAAAAAAAACTAAGTACAAACAAGGACCCTGGAGCTGACTGTCTACATCCTCTGTTTTTAAGGTCGTGCCGGGAACGACGTGACTGTACCTACCCGTATGTATTAATTAAACAAAACCGACCTCAAAAATTAAAAGTAAAAAATAAGCCCTTTGGAGTCGGTGCCAACCGAGGCAAGAAAAATAAAAGAATAGGAGCTCAAAATAGAAGGCCTTGGCTGGCAGGAGCTGAAAGGACTTATTTTTTAATAAAAATAAAAATATATAGTAAATATAAATTTGTGATCCTGAAATTCAATGGGTAAATCTTGTACATATTCGAAAAACGTAGACTGAGACGATTCGTGATGCACACCTTAGGGAATATATGGTAACAACCACCGGTATCAGACCCAGAGAACCCGGGTTCGATCCCCAGTGGGTGTCTCCTCATCGTTCATTAAAAAAAAATTACAACTTCACCAATAGTCGTTCAACGGAATTAGCGTGTCAAGTAAACAACCGGGTTGTTTTGCAATCGTTTATTTTACCTTCCATTCCTCCACAGTTCCTCCTTCCACAGTAAATGTAAACTTTTTTAACCATTCGAAAGGCAAGGAGTGGAGATTAGAGTTCCGCTATTCTTGTTTAACTTATTTTACTATCATTAATAATGATTAAGCGGTAGCAGTCAACCCCAAAACAATAGAACTGTGAATTCCGAAAATCACCTTTAAAATATTCCATCCTTAAGTCTCCTGGAACTCTGGAACATCTCCAGACATTGAATATTTATCCAGTTATTTATTTACATAATGGCTAATAATGTTCTCTGCGCGTGCGAGAGGGACGGACGACATAATAACGAGGCCAAGAGAGGGATAAAACAGATTGAGGCGCGAAATTATGACATCATCCACCGCAGGCCAGGACGCAGAATAGGAGTGTATGGATATGACTTTGATATAGGTCTCTGATAAAGTAAAAAAAGATGATGTGACCTAAAAAGATGAGCTTTGACGTCTGCTTCGATAGATGTATTTTTTTATGAACAACGGGAAGACTCTTAGCCTTCATCATAACTGATGTCAAGTATTGATAAGGCTGAAGATGGAAGCGAGCCTCTCCTAGAATTCTCAAACACTGAGGAACTGGCTACCTTATCTCTATTTGCTGGAACACAACAATGCTGAAAACTACGCTGTTATGGCGTCAGACTTAGATAAGATGGTGGTGGCTAGCCAGGCGGACTTAAACCACCATCAAGTAGGAACTTAGCCTAAGTATTCGTATTTGCTGAGCAAACGAAGAAGTACCTACCTTTCTTACGTATTTCTGAGAGATAAATAACCGAATCCAGTTCAAAATCCGTTTTTTTTTTTCAAAAGAGCTATGAGCGTCTTATTTCTTATACACAAACGAGTAAAATATATTTTTGTTTCAATTGCTTCCGACATTAAAATTGCATCAATAAATATGTAGAACACAATGTATCTGCCGTATTCTAATTTGAAAAGGGTACACAGGAAAACATAGGAACTTATCTATACTAATAAAATAATACAGCGACTGACTGACAGACAACGAACAGCCCAAACGGCTGAACCGAATAAGCTGAAATTTTGCATACAGGATCCTTTAACGATGTAGGCGAGCAATAAGAACGGATTTTTGGATATTCCCAAGGGACAAGGAATAAAACGGGATTGTATTGTATCTACAAACTACGAAAAGCTAGTCGTCATATATATATCCTATAAAGGGTTATTTTTCCTTTTAAAAAAAATTACCCTTAAAATACCTGAACTGAAACTACCCCAAAAGCATAACTAAGTTTTGAACATCCGTAATCAATATCGTTAACCCGCGAGTTTCCAGCAAGATTATCAATATCCCTTGGGATTAAAGGATCTACGTCGTACACATAGCAACACATCAAATTATACAACATTGACAAAATCATTCAATGGTTTTAAACCTAAATATGCCGTTATTTAAGTACAAAATTGTTGAGTAATTATCTATAATATATAGTTAAGTATTATAATGAAACGTCAATTTTAATAAGTTCGGTCTCCTCCTCGATTAAAATATCAAGAAGGTTAAATCAGAAAATTGTGGTGTTAGTTTTAAGATCTTAAATGGAGAAACATGACTTCATAATTTATGAAGTCCCAAATAATTTATACGTTATTTTTGTTAAGGTAGGTAGGTACTTAAAACATAAAATGATTTTCATAATTTATAATTGCAAAAATTCGGTATGAAATAGAACTCGAAATCAGCTGTTGTTACCTTTATTTGAACTCTACTAAAATGTATGAAAAAAAAACTATTTTAGGATACCAAATGGAAAGCCAACGTTCCTACAATAAAGTTGCATGTCGTCGCATTTCATGTTGTTGAACATTATATTATATTTATAATTTCCAAATTTAACATAAGTTTACCGCCTAATAAAGCAGAGATCTTCTTTAAACAGAATCAGAGACCTATATTTAGATAGACGGTAAAAGTTTATCTACCTTACGTTACGTGTTATTGCGGATATCCGACCTAAGTCAGTCCGCTTAAGACTGTTGCCATGAAAACACGCGTCACTCAGGAATGAAAATGGTTAATTGTGCAATGCTCTCTTGCAAGAGATTTCAAATTCAAATTCAATATCATATATTCAGTCTAGGCTGTTACAAGCACTCATAAACGTCAAAGAACCTTTTTTCTCATCAAGGGCTCTTTTAGCTCATTTCCCATCACTAAATCTCGCTCGCGTAAGTAACCGTAGTTACGAAAATTCGCCGCGCTATGTTCTCATACAGTTTGAAGCGCTCGTTTTGTCTATCTCGATATAGGTCTGTGGACAGAATCATTTATGCTAGAAGACTCACACCCATATACTAAGTCGTTCCTCCAAAACTTACTCGTCCTCGACTTAACGAAACCTCATTGAAAACCTCTTCGAAATACTCCTCAAAATCAGTATTCTAAGTCATAACTCCGTAAGGACATGGAGGAGCCAAAGAGTACGTAGCCACTCCTTGTTAGGCCTAGCGCACACTACCATTTTTACCCACGACGAGGTTGAGTGGAGTGTAAAAAGTTTTGGAGGAACGACTTAGAATATGGGGGTCAATAGCGTAGGTACTCTGTTGTCTGGTGAAAATAATCCCCAAAATAATAATTTAATCAAATCCAGCGTGGTTTTAACTCTTCGTCGTAGGTCGTAATCCGTGGCATGTGTCGGCATGTAATGAACACAGACAGGCTCGATTCAATATCATCACGAAGGCTGAATTAAGGCGTAGTAATAAAGAAGTTATAAGCCAAACATTAGGTATAGCGAAGACAAAAACTATGAGTTGATTACTTTTCATTAATTTAATAATACTGTGACATCAGACGACATACTAAGGTACATTTATTTTATTTCGAGGAAAGGAACAGACGGTTCTTATTTTTATGGTTTTTTTTCATCGTACCGCCGCGATTGGCTGATATTGCTGAGCCGAGCTTGGTGCATGCTCAATAGTTATTTTTACTATTATTGATGTTTTTTTTTCAAATCAAAAGTAAGTAAGTAAGTAAAGTAAGTAAGTAATATTTATTTGCATAAAACACGGTACAATTCAGTTCTTAAAATTCAAGTACGTACATGCGTGTTTTACCGACATATCGATAAGCAAACTTGTAATCTCGTCATGCTCTAAAATACTGTGTAATGTTCTCCATACATTAAATTAAATCAAATTATATAATAAAAACACTACCTACTACAGTTCAATATTTAAATATCAATAACCAAGTACATACAAGAAACAACACAAATCTCATCTCTCAGCATGTCAATACACACAACAGTATTATGTCCATTATTGATGTATCGGATGTCAGAAATTACATGTCAAAATTTAAAATGTCAATATTTAAGATGTGATTAATATACATAAAGAAAAAAAAAAGAAAAATAAGCATAAAATCAAATCAAATCATCTTTATTCACCTAAAACAGAGTAAGTTCCAGATGGTCGTTTACAATGTTGATCTTCCGTTTTGCCAATGTGAAATGTCACTATAAAATAAAAGGAAATGATTATTATGGTTTTTTTTATTGCTTAGGTAGGTTTATTATGCAAATAATCGACGCTAGCACTTGTAAAATATAAAAAGAACGTTTTTTTAAGTAATCTTGTTCTAAACACCTAACAGAACCTCCTCCTTAACTTTGGGCCCAAAAAAATAAACACGGTACATACGAGTGATAGCACCTTGACCGGAAATATTTAACCGCCTCTGTGGTCTAGTAGTACAACCACCGGTATCAGACCCAGGGGTCCCGGGTTCGATTCCCAGCGGGGGTACATATTGTATTTGGTTTGGTTTGTAGGTAGGACTTGTAGTAAGTCCGCCTGGCTAGCTACCACCGTCTTGTCTAAGTCTGACGCCATAACAACAATGTTTTCAGCATTGTTGTGTTCCGGCAGTTAGAGATAAGATAGCCAGTTCCTCAGTGATTGAGGATTCCGGGAGAGGCTCGCTTCCATCTTTGTCCTTATCAATACTTAACATTAGGTATGATGAAGGCTAAGAGTCTCCCCGTCATTCATAAAAAAAAAAAAAAAAAAAAAACAGAAATGTTCATCGTACACTAATGTTTAGTACGATGAAACTCCTTTGAGTAGGGATCAAACCCACGACCACTGGGCCCACTGGCTCAGTAGGAATAATCAGTACTTTTCATTACGTATAAATTGACCACTATCAAAAAGGCCTCGCCTCGTTTCCTTTGAAGCAAAACCTTACCTAGGAGATGTGAGCGGACATTTTCCATATGATACTAACCCTACTACACTAACCCTACTACAGCTGAGTCTGAATTTAAATGAAACACGATACTGGACTTGTCAATACATCATCCGAAAGCCACCGAACGTATTTCATCATGTTAACACCTTTCATAGTGGCTTTGACTTTTTTAGATTTATATTCAAACGTTGCCTCATATGACGACATTTTAACGACTTTTTGACTTTTATTTATCTTCCTACTTCCTAAATCATCTGCCGAAGAATGTTAATGATGCTGAATCATTCATAATATTTAAGAAAAGGCTAAAAAAATTTTTGATTGAAAGAACGTATTATAACATTAATGAATTTATTACAGACAAAAATATTGACATGTAACAAAGTTTTATATAAATATCGACTGACATTTTATTCTTTAAGATTAATTTTTTTTTTTTTTTGAAAAAGATTGAATCCTGAGCGAAGCGAGGATTTCAAAGGTACAAGACGCTAAAAACTTTTCTGCCGAGCGTAACACACAATTTTTCACCTCACAACAGCGAGGAACATTTTATGGTAGTTTCCGCGGTCAACTTCCGGTAAAAATTCTTTAAACATAAAGTTTAATCAAAATATACCTTATTCTCGTTGTTTTAATGATATAAAAAGCTAAAATAATAAAAAAGGGAGTATTATAGTTAATTCAAAGTTATTTAACGTAGGAATATATTGTTACATATTAATAAGAATAAAAACGATTCCGTAAATATTGACACTGACATGAGTTACAAGACAGAGACAATTTAAAAATAAAGATTTATGTCACAGTCCGCAATCCAATTATAGGTTGTGAAATGTCACCCAGCCTAATATAAAATACTTATAACAAATAGTTTAATCTTGTTGTTATTGTTTTTATGATTCAATGAACTAAAATAATATAATAAAACCAAAACGGAGTATTATAAATAATTTAAAGCTATTTAAAATAAGAATCAAATATAACAAAAAAGTCATAAGTCCGATTCGGAACGCATTATGACATATTTTTAGGTATTAAATTAAAAAAAGTACTTTGCCGCGCTAGGCCGCAAAAAGCGATTTTCTACGCTAAAACTGATTGACAAAACCTCCTTTTCAGAGCGTGCGAGGTGAAAAGAGAATTGTTCTTTATAATAATGTTTATTAATCAGATTTAACGGAAGCCGTTATCAAACGAATAAATCAATTTTCGTGATAAAAAGTTATCAGAATACGAAATCTATAATTAACTACTATTTGTATTTTAAAAGATTCTAACATCTTTTAGCCATTTCGTATCAAGGCCGCTTTCATTATTTCCCCGTGACATGAACTCAAAGTTAATTTTAGTCTCATCGCGTGTCGACTCTAATTAACACTTAACACAGTAACGAGTGATCTGTCATGATTAAAAATTATTTGACATAATAAATAACACGTTTAGTAAATAATTGTGACGACATTAAAACGAACACAACACAAGAAAGAGGTAGAAAGGAAATGGCATGCATTAAGGCGCTATTCAGGACAAGTACCAACTTTTTGTTATAAAACAATAGGATGGTTAGAGATAATTTTTAATCAAGTAAATATACTAGAAAAAAGCAACTTGTCTCATGTCGCCCTGACGGGACTCGAACCCGCATCCTTGGGAATCCGGCCCAATGCACTGACCAATTATGCTACAGAGACCTACGAGAACACGTTGAAATTCTCTAGTATATTCACCTTTTTTTTCTACGGTGTTGGCCACCGTCGTTTCATCAATGAGAGAAATATCCTCGCATTCGAAAGAAACATCTTTACAGATGTTTGACTATCGATTAAGATGAAACTGCCATCTACTTATAACTTTTTAATTTTGCATTTTACAATGCTATTTTTATGTGATAATTTTTAATCAAGTAAATGTACTAGAAAAAAGGTTAGAGATGTTACAAATCTGGTAATAAGTTTATTTATTCATACCTTTATTTAGATTTATAGTTTCAGTAACACGATTTACTTTTTTTTTAGAAATTCAAGATTATTCTCAAATAGAGTTATATATACTATTGGGAATTGGTTTAACTAGTGGGCACTAATAAAATTTGCATGGTGTAGTTTAATTTCTCTTTAATCGTTATAGTTATTTACTACGAAGCGATTTCGTTGTTTCTTCACGCTCCTGCGCGCGTATATTTCTCAATGCTATCTCTCTTCAGTCGTATAGCACCTTACCGTGCCTTCCAAAGCACGGAGGAGTTCGAGATAGTAAGTGTTTGGTAACCCATCCCGTGACCGACCATTGCGAAAGTGGCTTAACGTCAATAATAGCAAACCGAGCGCTTGTGAAGTGATACTTACATCTTATGTTTTGGCGCGCACTGTTTATTGAAATAAAACAACTTTTACGGATATCAAATGCGCTATATTTCCACGAACTAAGTTGTAATTGTCCGTATTTTTAGGTTTTTAGGGGTTTTTTGATTTTCCCGACGTTTCGGCACCTTTACAGCTGCCGTGGGTATCCCGTGACCGTGACCATGACCGTGGAAATATAGCGCGTTTGATAGCTGTAAAAGTTGTTTTATTTCAAGTGATACTTATTTTAATCGTAGCTACGGGGGAATATCAAGTAACTATGCCAAAAATCAAGTCGATTAGATGCGTATCTAGGGCGTCAAGAAAAAACAAACTAAATCACTTTCGCATTTATAATAAGAATAGAAGTAATATATATATATATATAATATATAGAAGTTAAGATAAGAATTATGATTAGTTAGGATTCGAATTAGGATTAGAATGAGAAAAAAAAACAATCCATTAAGTAAGTATTTAACACTTTCTTCAGTTTCCGGAGCTCTCATCACTTCATATAAGTTTCATACTTTCACGCGTTCTGTAATATTGTAACAGAACAACCTGCATTATAGAAGTCATCATCCCAATTATGGAAGACCCGAAAATACACAATAATAGCCCTTATATCCGCGCCACCATGATTAAGCTCGGTTCGACACACGTCGATGTACAGGGTTGCCAGTTCAGATCGACAAAATAACAAAAAGGGAAAAAAGTGGTGTGCTGCCGGACAACGTAATAGAAACATCCTATTTATAAACGCGCACTGTTCATTGAAATTAAAAAAAACTTTTACGGATATTAAGCGCGCTATATTTCTCGAACTAAGATCTAATTGTCCGTTTTTTACGTTTTTTTGTGGGGTTTTTGATTTTCCCGAAGTTTCGGTACCTTTTCAGCTGCCGTGGTCACGTAGCCTAAGTAGCAACTTAAATGTCGGGAAAACCAAAGAAACCCTTAAAAAAACCCTAATAAATACGGACAATTAGATCGGTCGTAAAATACACGCGCGTTCGAAAATCCGTAAAAGTTGTTTTATTTCAACACAATAGAAAAATAAGCACATGAACTTTAGTTCTTCACCGCCAGTCACCCACAACAACGACTCCTAGAAAGGGGTCGAAATACAACAAAGACTCCTAGAAAGGGGTCGAAACATCGGGAAAACCAAAACCTAAAAATAACACCGACAGAAATCACAAAAAACGCGAAAAACATGCGCCCGCGCTCGCGCCCCACGCAGCCGCATTCGCTTCACCTACGAGTACTTATTTCTATCAAAAATAGTTTCGATAAATCTTTTTTCGAAACTATTTTTGATAGAAGTTTTTGTTGACACTTTGGCGTTCCAAATTTAAATGTTATCATAATTACCCAAGGGAAGTGCCATACAACATTAGCTCCCTCCGGGCATTAATAGCTTACTTTCAAATTTAGAATACTTGATATTTAATACGTGCCACAGATGCAGGTGGTGTATGAAATATCTTATAACCTTCCTCGATAAATGGACTATCCAACACGAAAAGAATTCTTCAATTCGAACTAGTAGTTTCTGAGATTAGCATGTTCAAACAATCAAATTCTTCCTACTAAAATTACGAATTTTATAATTTATTTTTATTCCTGTTACCGTGGGAATATCGGGATAATTTGTAGCTTATGTGTTATTCTGATGTATAAGCTATATTGCTGTCAAGTTTCATCTTAATTAGTTCAGTGGTTTTGATTGAAGGTAAAAAATATTCATCCATCTAAACATTCTCATAAACTTTCACAGTTATAATATTAGCTAGCAGGATAGGATTTAGTACAAAGCTACTATAGATCTACAGTGCCTACCGTGCTGGAAAACCCATGCACCCCCTGGTTTTGATCCTTATAGAAACAAGATCTAAAGGCAATAAAAATATTTTTAAAACAGCCCATGTTCTTTCTTACTGTATTTTTTTAATCAATATCCGTGAATGCAGTTAAAATTTCTCAAAAAAAAATAAGGATGGTTTCCTTAAAAAAATAAGGATGGTTGTCGGTTTGGTTTTTATTTGTCTTTTTTCTTTATCTTTTAATCGTTGTTTTTATTGTTTTTATTTGTGTTACTTTGTTTATCTGTGTGTCTACGTGAGCGGAGTCAACAACCCGGTTCCGGCGGAAGATCAGCGCTGGTCGTAGACCATGCATTATGCTGAGCCGGGACCGTTTTGACACAATGTTGTTTGTTAATTGTTAATAATATGTATAATTGTTCTTGTATTTGTCTCAATAAAATTAATTTTCTTTCTTAAAATACCGACCAGTCGGGTAAAAAGTCAAGCACCTGGCAACCCTGGCAAGCGACAGTAATCGATTAAAGTCGGAGACCGACGATTGTCCGATTTCCCGCTGATTCATCGTATACATTTTCCACGACCCATTGTATGTGTCACACGAGTACCTTATAAATCGCTTTAGGCGTTGAACCTTTAATGGAACGGCAAAATACACTGCCTAGATACTTTTCAATTTGGATACTCAATTATCTATTTGCATTTTACTTGCATGTAACTGTATATATTCTACTAGCGGCCGTCCGCAGTTTTACCCGCGTGGTTCCTGTTTGTCTATGCGCGTATGTTTGTATGGGTGCAGTTATGCCATAGTTAACAATAGATTTTCAGTTTCGTCAAAGTTTAGCTGTAATAGCCATGAGGTCACTATTATTTTGCAAGCCCTTCTGTTAAGCGAGTACAAGGAGAGGATCGAGTTCACTTTATTATATAGGTAGCTGCCCAAGAAACAAAATAATCTATGTGACAGATTAGTCGTTAATAAGGAATATTTATTAATTATTTATTTAATTTCTAACAGTTATTAAGTTTATCGGCAAATTCCTCGATTACACCTACATCATTACATCATACGCGGAGTCTAAACCAACCCTAGCTTGACCAAGACGATATAAAACTATGTTTCTGTCAAAATGTTATGGATTTAAATTATCAAGTAAGTAAGCCAAGCGTTTTGTTATAAGTATTGTTCAATCGCTTTACCACATTTTGCTGACCATCGCGTGATGGTCAGTTACTACAAAGTCAGGATTACACTTGCACTTGTCACAAATGCACACGATAAAAACGTGATTATTGTGTTGATGCACTACAGCCGAGCAACGCAAGGTGAGCGCAGCCTTACAACACTGCATTTACTAACTCTAACCGAAAAAAGTATGGTTCTTTTTCTAACATTGTCGATGTGGACGTTAATTACTCTGTACTGGGCGAGTCTTGATATAGCTCAGCGCAGTTCCATCTCTCCACAGCTCGAGCTAAGATATGGGATTACCGCCTTTATCATCGATGACCCACGAGCCGGGCTTGAAACTCTTTGTGATGCTTTTTATTTTGTTAAACAAATGCGCCGTCTGATATTTATCAACATGGGTTTCAATTTCTGCGCATACTCGCTCTAGATAGTTGTTTTTATCGTTAAGCTTAAATGAAACAAGTCCCTACAATTATGCCGCGATGTCGCTTCATTAAGCGCGTTCTACCGCCTATACCACGGCGAGTGCTCTGGAGAATTATTTTCCCTTATCCCACCTTCTCCTTTCCTTCATAGGACCACGCGCGCTGGCTTGCGTTGCCACCGGTTTACTGTGGCAGCGATTCGAACGCGAACAAAGAAATTTGGTAGCTCATTTCTTTGTAGCACTATCCGCAAATGGAATTGTTTGCCTGCGCACGTCTTCCCTCCTTCCTACAACCCGGGGTCCTTTAAACGAGGCGAAGCGAAGAAGCGAAGAAGCAGGCCGGTAAGGTGAGGGTGGCTGATGTGGCAGTTTGATCTGCTGCAACAGCTCTCTTCGCGTCTGGACTCTACATCCATTTAACATCAGGTGGAGGTAGAGTCATTTGCTGCGACCTAAATATATATAAAAAAAGAAACATAATTGCTACAAAGACTGGATTACACTTGCACATATCATCAGTGCACATGATAAAAACGTGATTATCGAAGGTTGTACCGTATAGATGCACCACGGCCGAGGCAACGCAAGGTGAACGCAGCCTTACAACAGCGGTAATACCGCGGAAGCAACGACTAATCTATCAGGTTTCCGACTTATTTATAAATGTGTAAGAGGCTTGACTAGCATGTGACCTGGTACTTATTTGTGTTAGATAATTAACCGGTTGGGTGATTGCAGTTTCTTGGATACCTTATGGATAATGTCATAGATTCGGTGCTTAGTTCTAAGTTCTCATGTTTTTTGTGATGCTTACGACTTGCGCTTTAACTTTCAGTAATAAATAAATGAATAATTGAACACAAACACACCAACTACCTAGCCCACGTTAAGTTTAATTAAGAACTTGTGTTATGTATACCAGATAACGGATAAACATTCTTGAACTTTTTTTGTAGATTCATACATAAATACATATTAAACACCCAAAATAAGACAAACAGACATATTAAGAGCAGACTAAGACACACAAATATTTGTCTTGGCCGGGGATCGAACCCGGGACCTCTAGCACATAAGGTGGGCTTAGTACCCCTGCGCCAAACAGGTCGTCAAAGTAATTAAGTATTTTTTAAGGTTTTATTATTATGTATATAATTACGATTAAGAGCAAGACTATATTAAAACAGGTGACTAAAAAACAACCCTAGAACTTTGACTCCCCTGAGAATAAAAAAACCAAGTGATTCTGCTAAAAAAAATCTCCAATTTCTGCATTGTCCCAGTGAGACAGAATTAAGAAAATATTTTCTGTGTTCTGTTGACAGTATGTTCATATTATTAGTGAACACTTTTGCTTGAGTTAGATAATGGGTTTGATTGTATGAGTAAAAAAATATTTATCAATATTCTTACAAAAAAAAAACGCGTCTATCAAAAAAAAACCCGATTAAAATTCACATCTTGCTCGTTCAAAGTAGGACAGTAACAAGCGTAATGACGGAAGAAAACAACTCGTGAGCAAGTCTTGCTCAACTTTAGAGCAAGACTCTTTCACAGCAGGTTACGAACAACAATCTCAAAACAGACTCCTTTGAGAATAAAAAAACACCAGTCAAAAATAGTTTCCCAAACTCATTCCTACAAAAAATAAAACACTCGCCTATCAAAAATGTTCCGATTAAAATTCTCATCTTGTTCCGTTCCCAGTGGGCCAGTAACAAGCGTAATGACGGAACAATACAACTCGTGCAATAAAACGGATCACACATCACACGCCTGTTTTATAGCGAATTGTGGCGCCAATCCGCCCTTTCATCCCGTCACACAATTGAAAAGGGAATCACAAGTTGGCTGTTGGAATACAAATGAATTATAAAAAAGGTTTTTTCATATCCCACTAATTTTATTATTTATAAATACAAATACAAATAAATACAAATACAAATTTTTATTGCAAACTAAGTGTGTACAGGTGTTATAATCTAGAAGGAACTTAAAAACTTAGTCGCCCTTTACGGACACGGCAATTTATGAGAGGGCTGCCTATTTTATTAAGTTACAAAGAATAAAACATAAAATAATAATAAATAAACAACGATAGAAGTTTACAATTTGGATTGGATGTTTACAATTTGGATTGATCGTCATACTAATATTGAATAAAGAGTAGTCACTTAATTTAGATAATCGTTAATAGAATATACACATTTTTCAATTAAATAGTCTTTTAGTTGGCTTTGAAAAGCTTTTAGGGTTTTATTATTTTTTTATTTTTGGTGGTAATTTATTAAATATTTTGATAGCCATATAATATGGACTGCAGCTCAACATTTTTATTCTAGACTGAGGTAAGTGAAGCTTGTTTTTGTGTCTGGTGTTAATAGAGTGGATATCACATTTTTTTTTAAATTTATTATTATTTTTAAAAACAAATATACAAATGTCGAAGATATATATGGCTGTAAAGTTTAGATGTTTGTTACTCAATCACGCAAAACGATTGACATACGATTATGACTCAATGTTATCGAAATTGATCCCCAGATATGCAATTTTGCACACAGTTTGGGATAGTTTTTACCCCCTTACAATGTTTTTAATGAATCTAATCCCCCTAAAAATTAATTTTGGTGCAACCGGTAATTAGAACATAATAATAATAATTTATTTAATTTCTCATTACAAACTAACATTATAAGAGTACATTTAGTTTATGTGAGACTGATGGCTAAGCTAGATTATAAAGTTATAATAAAACGTGATTGCTAAGTAATTAAAAACTATTTGAGTACAGCCCTGCTTGCGTAGCACGCGCACCGCGACTCGCTGTCGACGCTTGTCTCGCGATATGTCAGTACGGTGTGAGCGGGGCAGACAAAACACTCGCACGAGAAAAGTGTCGAGAAACCTTTGTCGAGGTGCTCATGCTACGCATGCAGGTTTAAAGCTCGAGTGATTAGGCTTCTTCTAGACAAGCTCGCTCCATCTTCAGCCTCTTCTTAATCTTTGATCCAGAATTAGGCCAAGAGTAAGCCTACTTTAACTAAAAAAAGAGTGAGAGTGTGTGTGAATATTAGGAGTTCTTGGGGTCAATACGTCATTCCCATGGGAAGGTACAAAAATATCCTGAGCGCTACTATTTAGAGCTCTACGACCCTTAGTTTACGCACACATAGCAACGGGGTGTCGTTAGTTTTCAATTATTTATTAATTTCACATGGAGAGGTGTCGCCATATAAACGCTCGTAAGTATTCGATGTTCTTTTTTTAGTGTCCGTTTTATGCTAAAGTTGTGTACAGCCACAGCCTAATAGCACAGTCTATACAAGGTAATTTTTTTAACACTATTCAATTTTTTTAGTTTCACTTAGAATATGTAAGCGCACAACTTTCTCTTAGAAATATGACTCGAATTTTTTTTTTTTTTACTCTTCATACAAATCAGACTGATCTCGTATTCGATTTAGTATGGGATGTAAAAAAAGTCATATGTCGACTCATGTTTCTAGTAGTAAGTTGCTCACTTACCGATTCTGAGACCAACTAAAAAAGGAGACTCTTCACGGCCCATACAAATTTTACCAAACTCTGGCGCAAACGATACTAGCCTCAAAATTAAGGATTTATTAGGCAAATCAATCATGTAAGTGCAGTTGTGGCACTTAGCAGTTTCACGTGCGCCCTTTATGAGCTGCAAAAAGGTATAAATTCAGGTTGATTTTATTTAATAATAATAATAATCTTTATTTTATTTCTTCACAAACAAACAATAAGTATATGGAAAGTAACTACACCATAGCTTACTTAATGACTTACTTACTTGCGCGTTAACTGCATATCATGCGCACGCTGCGGCGTGGATCAGGTTTGGGATTGTGTTTTGGGGAAACTCAACCGATGTCCAATCAATATTCGTCCTGCAAAAACGCTCCATCAGAGTGATCGCCAATCTGACACCCAAACAGTCATGTAGGACGTGGTTTGCAAATTTAAAGATTCTTACGGTCAGTTGTTTATACAATTACGAGCTTTGTAGATCAGTCCGCACCAGTCTACATTACTTCAATAAAGTAACTGACCTTCCCAGAGGCTAGGTTCTTCGCCGAACAAATAACTTTCCCCACCACCAGTCATATTGTACAATCACTTGCCTAACTCGTTACAAGCCCTTCATGGTAGATTTGGCAATTTTATTTTAGTGTTTGTATCTATGGAAAAGGGTACAATCAACGCTGTCTCACGTACACAGAAGGGCAACACTAGCTGTCATTGTCAACGATAGATAGACAGATGACATCTAACTTGGCGGGAGTTCTGGCGGAGTGCGGATGGGATTTCGGCATCAGGATCCCTGGTGTGGATACGTGTGCCTGTCTTGATGTGACTGACGGTGAGCTAGTGGAAACTTCTGTAGGATTGCAAATCCTACAACAATAATTTAAAACAACTCCTTCTTGATAAGGCTTACTATTCTGCAAAGGAATATTTAAATGACACATTAACAACCTAAACCCATAAATGAAATATACATACAGAAAAGTTTTTATTATGGAAATATGATATTAATAAAATAAATGTCAGCACCTGTCTTTAGACATTTAAGTGTAATAATAATATTATGTTAGTTATATAAGTATTTTGCCGTGCTCTTACAGGGTTCTTGTTTGTGACCTAACAATTCTCGTAACATCTTTGCAACAACAAGATGCAATAAAGGAATATGAATATGGATATTCGCCATTATCAAATATCGTGGCTAACATATTAAAATTACCTTCGAAAGATACGAATTTTAGGGAAAATTAAAGCAGGGATTTACGTATATTTTCATTTTTTAAGTAACCAGGACGTGAAAGATATTAGACGTAAAACAGTATCTAACTGTTACGGCCTAAAATCGCGCCAGTGCTTTGTAATTTGATTACAGTTCAATTTAATATTTGGTAAAATATTTCCATGATAGCCATTGAGATAAAAGAAACAACTGTAAACTTTAATTTTACGCGTTATAAGGAACATTTTGTCATATTTTTTTTCTGCTGCGGAGCTTATCGATTTTTAGGTCAGTTTTGTCGAGTCTTCTCTGGCTAGTGTGTGCAAAATGAACCTGTATATATATCTTCTTACGCAGTGCTAATAGACTGTGGCTGTGTACAACACTCATCGGACTGCAATTTATGATTTATGTATATTCGCAATCTATCTAAAAAGTATTATATTGAATTTTGTTGTGTGTGCCTTTGTGTAAATAAATAAATAAAAAAGTTATTTTAGCTACACACCACCTTTGTGATGACGTAAATACTGACATTTAATCCCGCCATAACTTCGCTATTCGCTTCGCACGTCATTCTTGGTGTTGATACGTTGTACGTGTCTATGGTATTTGATAGTACAAAACGTGGTCTAGAATAGGATTTGATTAAAAATTAAGCTGTCACTTTCATTTTTTAACCGCCTCTGTGGTCTAGTGGTACAACCACCGGTATCAGACCCAGGGATCTCGGGTTCAATTCCCAGCTGGGGTACATATTGTATTTGGTTTGGTTGGTGGTAGGACTTGTTGTAAGTCCGCCTGGCTAGTTACCACCATCTTATCTGTTGTGTTCCGGCAGTTAGAGATAAGATAGCCAGTTCCTCAGTGATTGCGGATTCCGGATTCCGGGAGAGGCTCGCTTCCATCTTCAGCCTTATTAATATTTAACATCAGGTATGATGAAGGTTAAGAGTATCCTCGTCATACATAAAAAAAAATGCTGAAACCTCTGAACAATAAGCTGATACAGAGCCGGAGTTTCACCCGAGTTCTTTTCATAACAACGCGTATTGTGAGACTCCAATTTAATCATATGTTCATAACTATAATTCTTGAGCTTATTCGTTGCAAGCAAACAAACAATCAAATCTTTCCTCTTTATAATATTAGTATAGATATATTCACTTGACATTGGCGATATTCAAAAGGGATCCGCCACTACATAAAAAGAAGATGTAAAACAGAGCCATAGCTTTCATCGGTTTTAACCGGGGTCCTGTTTCATAGAAAGTGAGAATTTGACGACTGCACGTTTCATAAAACATTGGTGCTATATGAAAAGCCGACATAATTGTCAAATTGTCGCGACAATTCTACAATTTAACGTTTCATAAAACATTTGGTCCGACATATTTGTAATCGGAAAATCTGACATATTTGTCAAATTGTCGCACATTTTTGATAAGCATTCTTGGTCTGTGTCAGGATGAGAAGCACAGTTATTTTTCTTTTATAAATTCTCACATGATCGAAAGAGTTCGTAATAGGATTTTGAAAAAGAGAACTTTATAATGTATGATTGCTTTTTATAGAAAAACTATCTACTGCAATGACGACAGTATGTTCGAGCATAGTTGACAAATTGTCTACTTGTCAAGCCCATTGTAACAGGGGGCTAATATTTATTAACTCATAACACAAGAAATCGTATATAAGTACTAACTTGACTGTCACGCGTCGCAACACTTTTACGTGAAACACAGAAACGGTATAAACCCGAAGGTTAAAAAAAAAAAATACTGGAGGAGACTCTTTTCCGTCATCATACCTGTGTGCTTAGTACGAGTTTTCTCTACTCACGGTCGATAGTGAGAGTGTTAGGTTGTATAGCGTTGGTGTAGTCCGTGGCGTAATCCGCTAGATGGCGGGCCGCTGATGTCATACAACAATTTACGCGTTCACGATCGACCGTGAGTAGAAAAAACTCGCACTTATCACTCTGATGTTAACACGTCCACTGAAAATAAACAACTATAGACGTTAGGACAATAAAACATCTATTGTGACTTGTTCACTGTCAGTGAAAGTGTAAAGTAAGGATAAGGCTGAAGGTGTAAGCGAGCCTCTTCCGGAATCCTCAATCACTGAGGAACTGGCTATTTTATATCTAGCTGCCGGAACACAAAAATGCTGAAAACATTGTTGTTATGTCATCAGACTTAGATAAGAAGGTGGCAGCTGGCCAGGCAGACTTACAACAAGTCCTACCATCAACCAAACCGAATATATGGTAATCGAACCCGGGATCTCCGACTCTGATACTATTACCACTAGACGCCAGAGGGCTTTCGGGCCCCGGGTTATGAGCCGAGAACGAACACCGGACCTCTGGCGCAGAAGGCGGTACCCCTGCACCAAACAAGTCGTCACACCTCACACACATATTCCTGTAAAATATATGAATTACTTCGCTCTGACTTTGCAAAGTGCCTGTTTTTGCGGAGACTCAATTTTCAGTACCAAAGCATAAAATGGTGTTTCTAACCTCCTTATATTCTGTGTGCACGTCATGTCTTCACTCATAATGGAACTGCAGAATCAGCTTTTCACAAATATGAATACTCAATCTTACCCGCTAACCACGCCTTTTCCTTACAGCCCCTACTCAGTAGGCCTAGCACGAATAACTTTCGAGTAAGTATGAAAAAGTAGGAAACTAAAAAAAAAATAGGAAAATTAAAAATAAAAATTTTTCTTTGCTCAATACAGTGTGTGTCATATGAGATATCGTCCGTCGTCCGGTAGGAACGCTACTTAATATCTCAACGTAAACGGAACTACATTTTCCTATTGCTTTAAGTTAAGACGCGTGGCACTGCTTGATCAGAATAAGTAAAAATAAATAATGTTTTCAAATTATTCCAATTATGTAAAAGTATTCTTTTTTGTTAACTTACTTTAAATATGCTTTGTGATTATGACCCAGCTGATGCGTCTTCTACTAAAATTGTAAGTTGCGTCTTACATTAATGCACTTTTATCTTTCTTTTTTTTTTGTTGTTGCCATTGTGTTTTTTATATTTATACACTTTAACATAAGTACCTGAAGTACGTCATGCTCACTCAAACGTTTCTTCGGCGTTGCCGTATGAGGCGGGTCGTTACGTTCCCTAAAATATGGTTGAGCGAAGCGATGGCTGGTTCATGCGTCATGCTCGTGAACGGGTGCCGCCAGCGGAAATGGGTCTACTTCAGTCTGCTTATCTTAATGTTGTGCTTAAAGGTCTAATTTTTTTTTTCTAAAATAAATTGATACTGACCTGTATGTTCCTCACAACTTGCAGTACAGTAATCTTGTAATGCGAGAAATGTTGTAATGTATAATAGATAAGTCTTTCTTTGCCAGTTGAAAATTGTTTACGGTTACAATAACCATAAAATGTAATATTATAATTAGTATTTATTTTTGTGATGGAAATTGACCTTACTGATATGTTAAGGTCACTTTTCGATTTGACGACTCTGTATGAAATAAAACAGGGAGAAAAAAACAGCCCTTGACGAGTTTCTTGCCGGTTCTTCTCGTTACAAGGTCTCAGCCGTAGGGTTTGTGAACCGATGGCATAGCTTCTTTGACGTTCATAAGTGTTTGTAACAGCCTAGACTGAAGAAATGATATTGACTTTGACTTTGACTATACATTTTTTGACATTAAGTTCTCGATACTTCGTCATCAGCCATTTTTAATGTTCCCACTGCTGGGGCACTGGCGAACATTAGAAGAGGTTTCCTTGTTCTGTGGCCATGACCCACCACGCGGGCCCAATGCGGATTGGTGGGTTTTAACGACTGCAAATGCAGCTGGGACCAACGGCTTAACGTGCCTTCCAAATCACGGAGGAGCTCGAGATAGTAATTTTTGGTCACCCATCTTGTGACCGACCATTGCGAAAGTTGCTTAACCTGAACAATCGCAGGCCGGGTGCGTGAACCACTGTGCCACGGGCTCCTCACTCCTCTGCTTCGCTCGATACTTACTCTATAACACTGGGGAACAGGGGTTTTGTTTTATGAAGTTTCATAGCTGATTCTAAATGGGAGAGATGGGAGATTTTAAGAAAAATGCATGAATTTCGTAACTAAATTCTTTTATTATGGAAAACTAACCCTAAAAAAAATTATTTTATATTTTTTTCTTGAATGGGCCGAGTCTACATTATTATTCTGAATGCTCCAGCAGTAATCGCCATCATATTAGCATTCCAATGACCTTGGTATCGTTCTTCCATTGTGCGAATATCTTGATGGAAGCGTTCTCCCTGCTCTTCGCTTAAGCCATACAGCGCTTTGATTCACGAATAATAACTCGATAGTCAATTGCTTACTTTAACACTTTTAATTAGCGATCATACGAATAAAGAATTCACTACCTGAGTAGGGGCCTGACATAATTTATCACCCCATAAAAACACACGCATTTAGAGTCTATACTCATGAGTCCATCAATTAGGCCATGCCATACAGCGCTTGGATCCACGAATAATAAATTAATAGAAGATGACACGGGAAAACGATTCATCGTTGGTGCTTCAGCTTAATATGCGATTGAGTATCTTTTTGGTTGAATTACATATGAGTTTGAATGGATATTGCTTTGTAATGTCTTTAAAACGATGAGAGCTGTCTGTGACTTTATTCGCGTTTCAGTTCTTTCTTAACTTGTGAAATAAAGCTCAGTAGTGTTAGCACGAGAACCTATCGAGTAAGTTGCTGTCGTTGTCTCAGCCACATAACACCCACTACTGGGTATAGGCCTCGACCAAAAGGGGGGTTTGCCATAATCGCCACGGTTGGCAGGCGGGTTGGCGATCGCAGTATGGCCAAGTTTGTAGGAGACGCTGCTGCCCGTCGCCTGAAGGCTGAGTCCCTTAGTCGCCTTTTACGACACCCACGGGATGAGAGGGGGTAGTGCTATTCTAAGCCGACACTACACAGCTAGTATTGAGCACATATTGTCAATAAATGTATAGGAAAATGTAGATTCGTTTACGTCCGGTAGGAACGCTGATCAATATTTCATACATTTTTTTACGTCCTCGATACTTATTCGTGCTAGGCCTACATACGTTGTTTGGATACGCTAATCCCTGTAACCAGACGAACTTCGATAATCTTTAGTCTTTTTTATGAACGACGGGAGACTCTTAGTTTTCATCATACCTGTAGTTAAGTATTGCTAAGGCTAAAGATAGAAGCTAGCCTCTCCCGGAATCATCCACTGAAGAACTTGCTATCTAATCTATAAAAAAATGAAAAAGTGGACCTGCTATTTTTGCCATAGGTGGAAAAGTTGGAAAATCTCTTGTGCGGATAAGATAACACTTTGTTGAAGGATTCGTCTATACAGAAGTAGCAAACTTTCTGCAGACAAGCAAAGTGGTCTTGTTTATCAAAGGTTTTCTTTTATGCAGTAGAAGCATACCTATTTTGAATATGAATTTTGACCTTTGATGAATGATTTCTCATCTTCTCGTTACAAGGGGGCTACCGCCATCTATTAACGCAGTATTGGTATTGCGTATTTCGTACCACGAATCTCTTAAAGTAGGCTTGTTTTTTGACGGAAGTTTTGTGACGTCTTTGCTCAATCATCAAAATGTGAGACAACTTCAATAAAAACAAAACGCTAAACGTTTTTAAAAGATGATGGTAGGCCCGAAGGTCTCCCACTGTAGGGTTTGTGAACCGATGGCGTAACTTCTTTGACGTTCATAAGTGCTTGTGCCTAGACTAAATAAATTATATTGAGTTTGAGTTTGACCTCAAAAGAGTGATAAGAAGGAGGTTATTGAGAACGAAATCGAAACTTGATCTGAGTTTAAGTATAGTCACTGGCGGTTTCTTGTATGTAAATAAAACCGATTCATCAATTCAGCTGTTTGAATATGCAAGGAGGCAAAGGAAATATTTTTAAAAGCCTAAAAAGATAATAAAAACATGGGGAAAGGCAATATACCTCTATATTACATTAAAAAAACGTTTCAGACGAATTTTCCTGTTCTCGATATCAAAGAGGAATCAATAAGCAATCGTTGGAAAAAAATCTAATCACACCAAAGATTCTATTTTGTATTCAAGCACGTTTTTCCTTAATATATTTTCTTTCTGGTCACGTTTTGCGAGATAAAAGAGTTTAAAATGTAGGCCACACTGAAAGCAAACTATTTTATTTTATTTTTATTTACTTCAGTGCTTATAATTTAGTTAAATTAACAAGCATACACAACAATACACAACTTATCTTATTTTCACATAAAGATGACATTATTGTTGAATATTATTAAAAAATTTGGAAAACGACATCAAACCATTGCTTCCATTTAAATTGTCTAATCCGGCAAATTAAAAATGTAATAAAAATCATAATAAAAATGTTTATTTATCGGATAACAGGGTCTATAGGTGTTAGTTAACATACAAACTTATTAACTAATGTTAGTATTTAATAAGTACTAGGGATTTAGTTATATTAATCATATGCTGGAGCAGAGTAATGCGTATGGTCATCAAGTACGTCGTTGTATTTAAAGTTCTAGCGGATCGAACAGCGATCTATCTAATCTTTTCAAACCAAAAAGTTAATTTATTTTATTCATTAGGAAAACTTACTGCTACAATACATAATATAAATGAAAGTACATGGATAACTATGAGCTGTTAACAAGTTTCCACAAATAGTTAAATAAGATTTAATAGAGATTTTTTTATTCTATCTATTACTTTACAATGTTGCTCCACCTTGCAGTACCGTTTTTCTTTCTTTTATGAACTGCTGTTAAGTATTGATAAGGCTGAAGATGGAAGCGAGCCTCTCCCAGAATCCTCAATCATTGAGGAGTTGGATATCTTATCTTATATTTAACACAACAATACTGAAAACATTGTTGTTGTGGCGTCAAACTTAGATAAGATGGTGGTAGCTAGCCAGGCGGACTTACAACAAGCCCTACCATCAACCAATATTTAACAAAACTCGTAACGTATAATCATACTTATCTGCCGTTTCGCTACTTTAACGGAGCACCATGGCTACAGGCGTCCTCGTCTGAAATATTCTGTGCCATCAAAATGATATTTCATGACAAACAAACCGCTGAGCGTATAAATTCAGCTCATTTATTATGAAAGGGACGGCCCTCGATGTATCTATGAAATGTCACCTCAACAAATTTTCGCTCTTCTTTAGCTGGGGTAAAAATAGAAACGGGAATTGAAGATATTATTTTATTTAAATAGTCAATTTATTCTCTTAGTCCATTACTTTTGACGACCTGTTTGGCGCAGGGGTATTAAGTCCGCCTTCTGCGCCTGAGGTCCCGGGTTCGATCCCCGGACAAGACAAATATTTGTGTTCATGAACATGTTTATTTGACTTGGTCTGGATGTTTAGTATGTATAATTATTATGTATGTACTTACAAAAAAAGCTTATAAGTATGTTTATCCGTTATCTAGTATTCATAACACAAGTTCTTCATGATACTTAATGTGGGCTAGATAATTGGTGTGTTTGTATGCAAATTCTTATTTATAAAAAAAAAACTTTTAGATTTATAGATGACCTGTAAAGCGGCCATCGAGCGGGGTTCGATTATCGCAAAAGACAGTTATAATTGTTTGTATAAACATGTCATTTATAACTATAAAATGTAAAGCTTTATTTCGCGAGTGCATCTTCAATAAATTCATAAATTGAAAATACTACGAAAATTCAATTTATTTTTTTAACAAACTGATTTATTTTGGGATACAAATGAGAAACGTCGCTCAAAGAAAAACAGCCAATATACCATAAATTATGATCCCGATACGTGTTGAAGTGTAATAATTCCCCAATAATCCTTTTTTCCTATATTCCTCCTTTTTTGCTTCAACCAATCAGCGCGAAGCACGATATCGCAAAACACAACGCCATCTGAGAATGTTCTAATATTCCATTCATGCTTACCAAGCGATAAAAGTCCCAATTTCCTTATTCATAAAGTCATTATTGCATTGCGCATTGACCTGAAAACTCTTAAGGAAGTTCCACCACAAGTGTGCGATACATTTCGTGAAGAATCGAACGATTGTTCAGAGTTCTATGCCAGCTGCGAAATTATAATTGGTTTTGAGTTATCGAGTTTGAACTTCAACACAACGGATAAGAGTTTAGAACTGTTGCTACTTAGAGCGAAAATTGGGGCAAGTTTAGGTGGTACGACTTCTATACAAACAAACATTACACAATTATTGGTTCATCATACCTTAATAATTCATAAATACATGCGCATCGACTTCTATACAAACAAACATTACACAATTATTGGTTCATCATACCTTAATAATTCATAAATACATGCGCATCGACTTCTATACAAACAAACATTACACAATTATTGGTTCATCATACCTTAATAATTCATAAATACATGCGCATCGACCTTTATACAAACAAACATTACACAATTATTGGTTCATCATACCTTAATAATTCATAAATACATGCGCATCGACTTCTATACAAACAAACATTACACAATTATTGGTTCATCATACCTTAATAATTCATAAATACATGCGCATCGACTTCTATACAAACAAACATTACACAATTATTGGTTCATCATACCTTAATAATTCATAAATACATGCGCATCGACTTCTATACAAACAAACATTACACAATTATTGGTTCATCATACCTTAATAATTCATAAATACATGCGCATCGACTTCTATACAAACAAACATTACACAATTATTGGTTCATCATACCTTAATAATTCATAAATACATGCGCAACTAACTTTCAGTTAGTTTTTTGCGCGAAATAATAAAAAAAATGCACTTTCATACATAAAACACGAATATACTAATATCTTATTACTCATTATCTTATCAATCATCTAGGTAAACGACTACTTGCCAAAAGGTGATTGATATTTGTCAGGATTATGAAAAATCTACTAACCAGATCTTCGTAAAAATTATATGGGACCACACATAAACCATTTTCTTTCAGATAAAAAAAGAATTATAAAATCTGTTAACAACTAGCGAAGTTATGGCAAAACATACATAAAAAAAAACCGTCCACTTGAGAACCTCCTCCTTTTTTTGACGTTGGTTAAAAACACGAAAATTCTATATTATTCTCAATACATATACTATTGGAAATTGGTTTAATTAGTGGACACCAATATTCCTTAGCATCGTGTAGTTTCATTTTCTCTTCAATCGCTATAGTTTTTTACTATGAAGTGATTTCCTGGTTTTTTTGCCTAATCTACAAAGTCGTTCTAAAGCGCGCGTCCTTTTCTCATTACTATCTTGCTTCAGTCGAGTAGCCCCTTAATTGTGCGTTTTATATTTTCAGAATCCGAAAGATCTTCACTCGAGACGCAGTTAGCTTAATGACGAATCAAATGAGCTTTCTTGGTTAAAGAGCTCTTAGCTAAAAATAAACAGAGTTTTTTGAACGAATTTGTCATTGAATTCATAAAGGAATTTAAATTATTACTAGATTAACTATAAAGACACATCTAATTAGATAAAACCAAAGAATAACAATTCTGAAATTAGTGATAGTTAGTTACAATCTTAACCTAAATTTCACAAATCTAATAGAAAAAATTCGATAAAGTTCAATTTAGGTTTCTTGTTAAAATGAGTTCTTAAAATAGAAAACCTAGAAGTAAAGCGAACATTGATGAAAATAGAGTAACAATTCTAACAACAAATCTTGGAGTGGCATGCTAAAATATTTAATTTTCCGTAGAATACAACCTCTGCGTGTTTGTTTTCCCAAATATCTCCTAATAAGGCGTAACATGTTTCTACCTCATAAAAAAATAAGCCTAATAGATGGACTAAACGCCATGCTATCGCGATACTCTGGGGTCTTACGCGTCCCCGATTAAACGAGCAGGGATTAGGGTCGGGTTATAGTGGCAGCGAGAAGGTAGGATTTTGTTTAAATAAATATTTTAACTTATTTGAATGAAGCTATTTTATTTTTATTTATGAAGAATTGAGTTTTTTGAGTAAAGTTTTTGAAGTGAGAATGCCGAAATATCAACATTAACTTGTTTTGATATTTCGGCTTGATTTCACTATGGCTTGTACTATAGCCACAGTGAATAACAATACAATTTACTAGAGAGAGTTATTAAAGTAAAGATGGCGTCGCGTCCTTCGTCGCATAACAATGTTTTCATCATAATAGTTAATGATATCGATATCGCGATAGTCTTGACTTTTATAAGCCTAGTAGATAGACTAAACGCCATGCTATCGCAATATTCTGACCCTAGTCTTAAATGTCCCTGATGAAACGGCCAGGGATTAGGGTCGGGTGGTAGTGGCAGCGAGAAGGTAGGAATTAGTTTATTAGATTAGATACCTTATGGTCGGTTTTACAACCAACAAATAAAAACTGCGGGCGTACCATCATCTATTAGAAACCATCATGTCATAAGAAAGTTTTGTTTGCGTTTTGTTTTTATCACATTTTGACACACTTCACACGATGATTGAGCGAAGACGTCACAAAACTTCCCTCAAAAAACAAGCTTTCGTCAATTTGAAGTATGAAGGAGCATGGTAAGATTGAAACAATACTGCGCTAAGAGATGGCGGTAGGCCCTCTGGATAGCTTATATGATGGATCATTCGACAGTAATTGTAGTGCGAAAAATACGTCAAACTAGCGGCCGCCCGCGATTTCCCCCGCGTTCTTCCCGTTCTCTTGGGAATATCGGGATAAAGAGTCTATGTGTAAGCCCCTACATACCAAGTTTCATCCAAATCCGTTCAGTCGTTTTTGCGTGAAAGAGCAAACAAACAAATGGACTTACTTTCACATTCAAAATTCAAAATCATTTATTCAGTCTAGGCTGTTACAAGCACTTATGAACGTCAAAGAAGCTACGCCATCGGTTCACAAACCCTACGGCGGTAGACCTTGTAACGAGAAGAACCGGCAAGAAACTCGTCAAGGGCTATTTTTTTCTCCCTGTTTTATTTCATACAGAGTCGTCAAATTGAAAAGTGAGCTTAACATATAAGTAAGGTCATTTTCATCACAAAAAGAAAATACTAATTATAATATTACATTTTATGGTTATCCTAACCGTAAACAATTTTCAACTCGCAAGGAAGGACTTACATTAGAACATTTCTCGCATTAAAAGTTTACTGTACTGCAAGTTGAGACGTACATACAGGTCAATAGCAATTTATTTTAGATGAAAATATTTAAGCTCTAAGCACAACGTTAAGACAACAGACTGAAGTAGACCCATTTCCGCTGGTGACGATTCCATTCATAATATTAGTATATCAATAACGGTGAACGGGGTTCTAATATTTTGTCCTTATTGAATCTCTTTCATTATTTCCTTACATGTCTACTGTAACATCCTTTTTAACCGACTTCAAAAAAAAGGAGGAGGTTCTCAATTCGACGGAATCTTTTTTTTCTCTATTAGAATCACTATTCTTCTTTCACACAGCATCTTTTCGAATCATCGAGTTTTTGACCTCACATACTTTCCTCAAAAACCTTATTTCCGACGCATCCCCTTTCTGACACACACAGCTCTCTTTACTAAACATGATTGTGGGCCGCGTTATTTATGACAATGCTTGCCATTTTTGGGAAAGGATCTTGCCATCAAAAGTTCATGTATTTGATAGGGAATTCGTAAAAATGTACTAATGTTTGAATAGCTAACAGTGAGACCCCGCCCTTTGTTAAACGGCTCGGCCTATCAGCCGGAATACTCACACGCCCTGGGTGTTTGGAGGCAAAATGAAACGATCACCGAAACTCTGATAGGATTCCTCTTACGTAATTATATAAGTCTGACGAAAAATGTCCGGCTTTATACAAAGTAAATAGTGCAGGGTGATGGTGGATGGTGCTTTCGATTCTTGCACAATATACATAACTAGCTTCAGCCTGCCGTTTGACCCCCGTGGTTCCCGTTCCCGTGGGAATATCGGGATAAAAAGTAGCCTAGGTTACTCATCGCCCTTTTAATTAACTCTATGGCAAAAATCAAGTCAATTGGTCGCTTTGTTAGGGCGTGAAGGAAGGACAAACATACACACTGTCGCATTTATAATATTATATAGTTAGGATAGTTAGGGTTGTGTGTAAGATTATGATCATTTATTAGTTTAAAAAAAATGAAAAAAATTATTATGAGCATGTTTTATCCTTTAACTAGTAGCTATTAGACTAGATTATTGTTGTGATTGTAATAAGAATCTATGTACTATTTATATATATATTTTTATTATCTGGCATGAATGAATGGCACACTATAATCTATTTTTCATGAACGATGGGGAGACTCTTACCCTTCATCATACCTTCTGTTAAGTATTGATAAGGCTGAAGGTGGAAGCGAGCCTCTCCCGGAATCCCTAATCACTGTGGAACTGGCTATCTTATCTTTAACTGCCGGAACACAGCAATGATGAAAACGTTGTTGTTATCAGACTTAGATAAGACTGTGGTACCTAGACGGACGGCGGACTTACAACAAGTCATACCACCAACCAAACCGAATGCAGCATGTACCCCCGTTTGGTAACGAACCTGGGACCCCTTGTACCACTAGACCACAGAGGGGGTTATTCCGAGTAATCTAATTCCGATATGTAATCAAATTCATTATCATTTATTCTGTTTAGGCTCTCAAGCACTTGTAAATGTCAAAGAAGCTACGCTATCGCTTAGCAAAACCCAACGGCGCCCTGTATTAGTCGAAGAACTAAGAACGGATACAAGAAACATCAAAGGAAGAGAATCGTCACCAGCCATTTTTAATGTCCCCACTGCTGGATCACTGGCCTTCCTTATGGATTGATAAGGAGACCGAGCCATGACCCACGCGGACCCAATGCGGATTGGTGGGTTTTTTAACGACTGCAAATGCAGCCGAGACCAACGGCTTAACCTGCCTTCCCAAGCACGGAGGAGCTCGATATAGTAAATATTTGGTCACCCATCCCGTGACCGACCGTTGCGAAAGTTGCTTAACCTTAACAATCGCAGGCCGAGCGCGCGAACCACTACGCCACGGGCTCCTCAAGGAAGAGAATACCAAGAAGCAAAACAAACACAAATCATCACATGAATGCTTGTGCCTGGTAGGAATCGAACCTAAGACCCTTGACCCAATAAACCATCATACTAACTAAAGGTTCATCTTAAGTTTCTTCGAGCACTCCTAATTGAAATAAAACAACTTTTGCGGATTATTTAGTGCACATGTATTTACCCGAATATTTGATGGTTAATTGGTCCAAGTGTTTGGTATTAAATTTTTGGGGTTTTTTTTATAGTTTTTTGGTTTCAACAGTCAACCCGTGACCACGGCAACTGAAAAGGTGCCGAAACGTCGGAAAAATCAAAAAACCATGAAAAATCCCAAAAACATAGGACCACATATATGTTTCGAGTAAATACATGTGCTCTAAATAATTTGCAAAAGTTGTTTAGTATTAAAGGTTCTTCTGTTTTATGAGGGTGTATTTAAATCATTCAAAACGTTATCTTTGATATACAAAACGGAAAGGCATTTTAATTTCATTTGAAGCGTTTAAAATTTCCTGACTTCATTATATCCTTATCAAAGCTTTAAGTTAAAAGAAATTTGAATACGAAAGCGATTTATGTGCACCCTCTGTAAACAACATTTTAATTAAAATGTGGAAGGTCCTCGAATAAAAACATACAGTAACAATTCAAGATAAACATACATTTTACATATACATCTTTGCATACCTATGTATATATTATTATTTTAACCACCTCTGTGGTTAGTGGTACAACCACCGGTATCAGACCCAGGGGTCCCGGGTTCGATTCCCAGCGGGGGTACATATTGTATTCGGTTTGGTTGGTGGTAGGACTTGTTGTAAGCCCGCCTGGTTAGCTACCACCATCATAACTAATCTAACGCCATAACAGCAATGTTTTCAGCATTGTTGCGTGCCGGCAGTTAGATATAAGATAGCCAGTTCCTCAGTGATTGAGGATTCCGGGAGAGGCTCGCTTCCATCTTCAGCCTTATCAATATTTAACATCAGGTATATGATGAAGGCTAAGAGTCACCCCGTCGTTCATAAAAAAAGGCCTCTGGCTCTTACAGAAGTAAAATTTTAACAAAGGCTACTTATCAACAACGTACTTATAACAACGTTCAATAAAAAAAAATTCAAATTATAGTTTCAGTCTGTTATTGTAGCCTTTTATTGCTTTATTTTAGACATTATACTGCCGTTTTATAGGGTCTGAGATACCCAAACAGGTACATTAAAATAAAAACCAAAATCATTGTTCAAGTAATTTTTTTATAGCTGAAAATAGAAAAGTATATATTATTATTATAATAACTTAATACTCTAATTAGTGTATTATCTTTCGGAGACGCCCCACAGACTTCTATAAGATGGTGGTAGCTAGCCGGTGCATTAGGAATAAATCCTCTCATCAACGAAACGGAATATGTCGAACCTGGGTCCACTAAATCTGATACCACTAGCGTTACCACTATACTACAGATATGGTTCATCCATTGTAAACTTTCAGTTTCGTCAAAGAGAAGACAGAGGCAAGTATTTTTTAAAGTGAAAACTTCTTTAGCGGCTTTGTGCACATCAGCTAGGCGATTGCGTATAGTCAATCGTATTCATTTGACAGTTCATATTGTATCATATTCAAACTGCAGCCGATTGAATACGATATGAACTGTCAAATGAATACGATTACCTTACGCAAACGCACCCAAGAGTTTTACATTTTTGGGATGGGTAAAGAATGTTAAAGTCGCGTCAGGACACGTGACCCTGATCGAAAATTCGTAAGACCATTGACCGTTGACCTATTTCAAATTACACAAAGTCTCACACCTGAAAGATCTACGTATATTAGAGAATACCAACCATTATATGATGATCTCTCATTACTACCAACTTTAAAATATTGATGCCAGGTCAGTCTTAATAGATTTACCTGCCAAATCAAGTTGGTCTCCGTTTTCATAAACTTTTTATGAAGTTGTGGTCAAGATATAGCGAATTTTGATCGTTATTTTCGTTTAAGCGGTTTTCACTTCTGCCGGCACTCCCATAGTGCAACCCGTTGCTTTTTTTTAAATATCAAATATAAACTTTTACTAAGCATATTTCAAGCACATAGTTAACTATATATATACTTACGATCGTTTCACAACACGCGTCATACCCAGACTATGTTACCTAACGTTACTTCACAAATCAATTACCGCCAAATCCAAGACATCAAACTTTTACACGAACTATCGACAAGTCCAACAACTAATTAATTTCCCCTTAAGTGCCACATAAGGAACGTCCAGTGCTTTCCATTACGAAGTCCAATAAAAACGAGGTCATCCACGAACGATGGAAGGAAAACATTAATTTGCCGCGTCCTCAGACCACCTTGCGATTAGAAGACTAACGACTAAAGCGGCGGTTACACAATGATATATTGCTTATTGATTTAATATTGTGTTTTACATTGCTATTTTGTGATATACTCGTATTTATAGTTGAAAACTACAACAGTACTAAGTTCCGATACTAAAGATTGTAGGTAGTATTTTGTCGCGAAAAGATTTTGGGTACAATACTTGAAATTTTACTGTATTGATGCGAAAGAGTAACAACCCACCAATTCATAACTAACCGATGCCTTTTTAACAGAGGTTTGTGTAACTATCTTCTTTTGTCTCTGTTCCAGATATAATATTGCCGTTTTTTTGAGATTTCTACACTTTTCATCCGAAGAGTCCTTTTAAGGTCGGAAACATATCTACATCCAATAATGGAATCCCGGAATATGTGCGCGCCATGTACGCCTCGGACAAATGGAAAAAATCTTACTCCATATTAGTACCATATTATTTGTGTATTTTAAGAAAACATAGTATATTTGTTGGTTAGGTTGATTAAGTGATCAGTTTATTACAGTAATCGACTGTCCGACTGTATCAATAAGTTATTTTGTCTTGTCTAATTTATTTAATTTTGTTGTTGTTGTGTAATCGATTTAGAAGACGAATTACGTTACGTTTTTACAAGAAATTATGTGACCAGTACACAGTGAATCCGCATTGGGCCCGCGTGGTGGGTCATGGCCCATTCTTCTTATCCACCCTTATGGAAGGCCAGTGCCCCAGCAGTGGGGTCATTAAAAATGGCTGATGACGATGACACACTGAACTATATGTCTAACTAACACCAACCACTTATTATTATAACCTCGTGCAACATGAACACAAGCGATAAAATAACCTCTGAAACGTAGTGATAAGTGAGGACACGCCCTTACATTTCATCAGTACACGCGGTCAGTGGACGCGAAAGTAAATTGGGGTAATGATAGCATGTGCTCCAGAGAAGGAAGTAATTACAAAACGGGGTATTTTGGGACCTACCTCTTCGTCTTTGTTGGACTTTTAATTTTGGAAAGATAAGAAAGGAAATGTGGGGTCGGCGCAAGTGTTTCAGGATATTTGGGTATTCAATTGGTAGTCAATATTTGGTTAGGATTGCTGATGTTCTCTTAAAAAATAAATATAAAGTAATTTTATTTCAGACAGTGTCCATACAATATAATGTTACTTAATTAATTAAATTCATAATAAAATCAAAACTACCTCAAAATTAATATCAAAATAAAATCATAAAATCAAAATCAAATAATTACATCTAAATAGAATCATAAAATGAAAATAAAATAATAACTTCACACTTAATAAAATCACAATAAAATCAAAATAAAATCAAAATAGAATCAATATTAAAATAGAATCAATATAAAATATAAATAGAATCAATTAAATGGGCTCACAGATTCTATTTTAACAATATTATAACGTATAAGTCGGTTCAATCATAAAGAGAAGATAGATTTAGACTTCCTTTTATTAGCTTTCGGTAACCATAAATTATAACTTTGTTTGATAAAAATAAATGCAGATAAATAAAAAAATTAATTTATGATAAATTTTAATTCGAAAAAAAATAAAAAAAAAATAGATTTACTTGTAATAGTTATGAAAGGTTGCAGCAAAATTGTTGGATGTTTCCTAACACTGACTATTACTGACATAACCAATTTGTTTGTTGTCCTTTCTCTCTACTTCCGGGAACCGTTTGAACGGTCGTGCTCCCGCCTTATAAATCATTAATTAAATTAATACATGTTATGTAAATTATACATACATAAGTATATATATTTAATATAACCGCCTCTGTGGTCTAGTGGTACAACCACCGGTATCAGACCCAGGGGTCCCGGGTTTGATTCCCAGCGGGGGTACATATTGTATTCGGTTTGGTTGGTGGTAGGACTTGTTGTAAGCCCGCCTGGCTAGCTACCATCATCTTATCTAAGCCTGACGCCATAGCAACAATGTTTTCAGCATTGTTGTGTTCCGGCAGTTCGAGATAAGATAGCCAGTTCCTCAGTGGTTGAGGATTCCGGGAGAGGCTCGCTTCCATCTTCAGCCTTATCAATACTTAACATCATGTATGATGAAGGCTAAGAGTCTCACCGTCTTTCATAAAATAAATATACATATATATATATATATATATATATATATATATATATATATATATATATAACAGCTCAAAATAACTTTTATTGTTTATGTATATTTACAGCTTCTAATTATATTGATTTGTCGTAAACTATTTATACATACTATGTATAAAATAAGGATACAAAAATTGTCACGAAAGCGAAGATCCTGGGCCCTTAGCCAAAGTAACAATTCGAAAACGATAACGAAGTTCGAAAAAAAATAAATGTATGGGATTGGCGGATTGGCATAGGCTGCGCTAAATCACGTGGTCTTACCGCAAGTTAATTGGCGAATATAGACAATAACGAATCAAATTATCGTTTCGCTACATAACGATGTTACTTTGTCTACGGGCCCTGGTATCCGGCTTCGGCTTAGCTTAGGTGCCAGTCTCCTTACAAATAGATGCTTACTTAATTTGTTGGTATTGGATTTAGACATAAGACTGTTTGTAAAAAGAAAATAAACACTATTAATATTATTATATACCTATTTCAACTGGCATCAAGTGTTTGAAAGTGTGTCTCCGTCAATTACAATAAACCTTAAGTTCATTCAAGCGCAACCAGTCATTTTTTATTTCAAATCAAGATACAGTCCACTACAATACCGCTCCCTTAAAAAAAAAAACTAATAAAGTTTTAAGTTTACCCATTTATTTGTCAACATTGAAATCATTTTCACAAACGTATGCTATAAAATATTTCACAAACTATCTCATAAAATTCCTTATATATATTTTGGCTGAAAATATCAGCAAATTTACTTTTGCGCTTTTTGTAAATTCCACGTTTCCGACAACAATAAAGTTAATTTCAAGGAAAAAGGCTTTATTGTGTGATGAGAGTCGGTGCTCACCGCAAAGTGTTTGCTGAATACGCGAATTTATCGCTCATCATGTGCGGCATTTTAATCAACACAAAAAGCCACATTACTTATTCAAACCCTTTTCCGAAAATATGGTAAATAATGCGCTTGAAAACATTTCGCAAGTACAGTCACAAATCGGAGTGCCAGCTGGTTATCTTTTTTTTATGAATGACGGGGAGACTCTTAGCCTTCATCATACCTGATATTAAGTATTGATAAGGCTGAAGATGGAAACGAGCCTCTCCTTGAATCCTCGGCCACTGAGGAGCTGGCTATTTTATCTCGAACTGCCGGAACACAAAAATGCTGAAAACATTGTTGTTATGGCGTCAGGCTTAGATAAGATGGTGGTAGCTAGCCAGGCGGGCTTACAACAAGTCCTACCAACCAAACCGAATACAATATGTACCCCCGCTGGGAATCGAACCCGGGACCCCTGGGTCTGATACTGGTGGTTGTACCACTAGACCACAGAGGCGGTTAAAATCTAACGAATACTCGGTTCAAATGCAGTTTTGTCGCTGTTTTGGCTGTCATGCAGTATGAAAATGTGATATTAATGACAGCGCAAATCTGGTTGTTAGGTGATTGTTTGTTAGTTAATCGCCTGCGGGATTGTTGAGACACTTGCGACGCTGTTCGTATTTTGGCCGTGTTTTGTTTTGATGAATCTTTAGTCACATTTAAATAACGAAAACGGCGGCATTTGTGAAATACGTAATTAGTCTAAAATATATAATATATTGTTTTCAATTTATCATTAATAAATAATAAGTTTATTTCATAAGATTTTCAGTAGGTACATGTACAAATACAAATATTTTACAGTTAAAGGCAAATTTAAAATTAAATTTCCTGAACTAGGTTTTTAACCTATACTTCAGGTGAGTCAGACCTTACATATTTATATAACACGTAAGTAAATTACCAATGCACTAAGCAATTTATCTAGATTGGTAAACATAATATGCAATGAATATAGAAATAATTTTTGTGGACTAATTTAACTAATACTATTTCCTATTTACATATTTCTAACAGCTCTTCAGTCTCATCGTAAGACAAGTTGCATAAATAATTATATACTATTGCCCTAAAATGATAACAGTTTAAATTAAACATCTAGTGTTCTGTTCAGTTTATTATTATTATAATCAATTAATTTGCAATCAATTTATTAATTCACAGTAATTTAATGTTAACAGTCGTAGCCTCTGTCTTTTATCGCGACCGAGGCCTCTGGGCAAACGCTGAAAATCAGTGCTTTGCTTATTTGAGCAAAGATATCACTGAGCATTTGCCCTTTTGCATCGCTGCGGCACACATGTTTGCAAAGTATCCTACTTACATCTGTCATTTGTGAAAGTATATTATTATCATGTGTGTTTGGTTACTATTTAGTAATCTCGCTTCACAAAGTGAGCATATTTAGTTAAATAAATAACTAAATATGCTCACATTGTGACTGTATACACAAATATTACAGTATATTTCTGCAAAGATCTGTATGCTAATATTTAGGTTAACTGGTACGACTGTTAGATCCAGGGTTCCCGGGTTCGGTTCGGTGGGATAAAGAATTTTTTTCTTTATCCTATCAAACCAATGTGTACCCCCGTACACATTGGTTCGGTGGGATAAAGAAAATAATTCTTCAGAGCACTCACCGTGGTATAGGCGGTAGAACGCGCTTAATGAAGCGACATCGCGGCGTAATTGTAGGGGCTCCAGGTTTTTTGTTACCTCTACATCGCCATTGATGCGAATTGCGCGGCGCTGCAACCTGTCCAGTGCATCGAGCAAGTACTTAGCGGAGGCATCCCAGAGGTGTGAGGAATATTCTACGCAGGACCGTACTTGCGTTTTATATAACAAGCACAGTTGATCTGGCGTGAAAAAACGCCGCACCTTGTTGAGGACTCCGAGTTTACGTGAGGCTGTCTTGATCACGGTTTCGATGTAATCTTTTGGATTTAGGTCAAAACGAACATCCATACCGAGCATAGTTATACTGCTATTGGAAGGAATGGCGACGTTTGATGCCGTGACCTGGGTTTTCTTGGAATTGAACTCAACCAGGTTTTCATAGAGTTTGTTATCTTTTGGTCGCAGAGTATTTTTTTAATAACATAAAAAACATGAAAAGTATTATGTGACCAGAACGTTTTAGTTCCTTAGTTGTTCGTCAGAGGCAGTACTATCATATTTGACAGAAATCGTTTTTGACAGCGAACTTTTCCGTTATTGTGACTGGTCGCGAGTTGAATAAGCAGCCTGCCTACTTCGTCATCAGCCATTTTCAATGTCCCCACTGCTGGGGCACTGGCCTTCCTTATGGATAAATAAAGAACGGGCCATGACCCACGCGGGTCCAATGCGTATTGGTGGGTTTTAACGACTGCAAATGCAGCCGGGACCAACGGCTTAACGTGCCTTCCGAAGCACGGAGAAGCTCTAAATAGTAAATATTATGTCACCCATCCCGTGACCGACCATTGCGAAAGTTGCTTAACCTCAACAATCGCAGGCCGAGTGCACGAACAGCCACGGGCTCCTCAGAAACGTACCGACTTAGCATACCAGAAACAAACGCGCTATCGATTATGGTTTCATAACAACGCTGTTAAGGTTGAAAGACCAATGAACAATCCTATTAGTTCGCCAAACTCGTTTTTCAAATAAAGGACCATGGGCGTTTTGGACTCATCCCTCAACAACGTTGGAAGTGGTACTAAATGAACGGTTATAGGATAGGTACACTTTATTTGATATTATGACGGCTAAATCAATATATAGTGCGGTCATGGTGTTTTGAGACATTTTCTAACCTAAGAAAACATAATTAAATTCTAAGCATCAATAACAAAACAATTATTTTGTTTTTGTCTATTTTGTGTACTGCGCATACGCCGCCTTCCCTCTCTCCTATCCCGATCACTGAAAGCACTGATATACAAAATCTTACGTGGCCCCAAGGACTAATATAACTGTCATTCGTAAAAAGGAAGTACTCTCTAAGATATGAGAATACGAGTATATTAAAGTCAAGATGCATCGGCAAACCATTGCACCATCACATAAAATTCAATGACCGTAAAATGCATTTAAACTACAATCGTATTCTAAAACAAATTGGATTCGATTCCAGCTAGGGTTGCCAGGTGTCAGAATATTTACAGTCGTGTCCGTCCAAATATATACAAGTCCGGCTTGTTCGGCTTTGTTAGGTTTTCGGTGAACCCTGTCGCGTTCAGAGTCACGCGAACACGCATAAAGCTTTGTACAAACAAAAACAATGTGTCAAGCTTTTAGGGCCAAATGTCTGGCTAAATATGAATCTCAGTCCGGCTTTTAAATTTTTGGGCCTGGCAGCCCTAATTCCGTCAAAACAGAATGTCAGAAAACAGTACCTTGGATTTTTCTACATATTGAAATATATCGTTCAAAACTTATTGTATTGTAGATCTATAATATGTTTTTGTTTAAATATGTTCTTTGTACAAGTTTTACGTATAAAATACTAGCGACCGCCCGCGGTTTCACCCGCGTTATTCCCGTTCCCGTGGTAATATCGGGATAAAAATTAGCCTATATGTTGGTCCACTACTCGAAATCACTACATACCAAATTTCATCAAAATCCGTTCAGTAGTTTTTAAGTGAAAGAGGAACAAACAAGCTGACATACTTTCATATTTATATATTAGTAGGATTAGTATGGAGTAGTATGTTTAGATAAAAATATTAATGAAGTTATCAAAGCTTTATCTTTTTAATGCATAACTACTTCCTGTGTTAATTTTTGAGTCATCCCGTGACCACGGTAGCTGAAAAGGTGCCGAAACGTCGGGAAAACCAAAATCCCCTAAAAAAACCAAAAAATATGGACAATTACAACTTAGTTCGTGAAATATAGCGCGTTTGATATCCGTAAAAGTTGTTTTATTTCAATTATAATAATTGTCAGAAGATCTGACTAAAAGTTCGTCGTCTCAGCCACATGACACTTACTGCTGGGTACAGGCCTCCCCCAAGGATCTCCACGACGATCAGTCCTGCGCTGGCCGCATCAAGCGGCTTCCCGCGACCTTCACCAGATCGACGGTCCACCAGAGTCTACCTTGTCAGGGGCCTACCTGCGCGGTCGCCATTCCAGAACCTTTCCGTCCTAGCGGACATCGGTTCTTCTCGCTATGTGTCCCGCCCACTGCCACTTCAGCTGAGTAATCCTTTGAGCGATGTCGGTTACTGGTCGGTGCATACATTTTGACCCAATCAAAGAAATACTGATAAGTGGTAAAAATACATAATCATAGCAAAATACTACTTACATCTATATCCCTAAATCATAAACTATTCCACATCTTCACACGTAACTTCACGCAACCACAATCTCACCCAAAACACATCTTCGTTTACAGCGGTGCCATTTCAAAACGACTCTTATAACTTTAAGATAAAGTTATTTTTTCTAACTATTGCTCTTTCAAAAGTGTCTGAGCTGAAATTGTAAGGGCCTATTCACAGTTGCGCGTGTAGTGTGAGCCTTTTATACACGCATTATTCACATCGCTTACATTCTCTGAAATGTAATGGATTGTATTCAAATAGGTTTCCCTAGTAAGTGGTTGAAGAAAAAAGAAATTGAATTTTCATGTAATGTATTGCTTTAGGGTTTGTTGGAATGTTTAGTAATTTAATAGTATTTGGGTCTGTAATTCTAAGAGCCTCGAGAAACTTGGTGACGTAGGGGTTGGCGTGTTCGACCAGGGGGGCTATTCTCGCGCTGAAATATGTCGAATTCGACATTTTTATATTATTAATTTCTTTATTAAAAATTTAAGTAAAATCTCTACAACTGTCAAAATCCTTTAATTTTAATTATCTTTCATAATCCTATAATATCGAAGATTGCTTTTAGTGAGTCTTTAATACAGATTTTTGACTCCAAAAATGTCGAATTCAAGATGTCGAAGGCGCGAGAATCGGGCCCCAGGGGCCTAACTTATACATTTAGTCAATGATTATGACTAAACATTGACTAAATGTTAGTGCGGCTTAAGCTGTTGGCCGGGCCTCAAACCAATTTTCGTTTTAGTCTGTCGGGATGGGTGACCAATATTTTATCTGTATATTATATGTTAGCATAGGCTGATTTATGGTTGTCAAAGATGTCAAATCCTATACATTTTTCCACCGTTTGCGGCGGAGACATTTTCGATGACCTTCAGCCATGAGGCTTAATAGACCTCATGATCCCGTGAACGTGTTAACGTTAGATGGTACAGTCAAGGAACTTCCCGGTTGACAAGTAGATTTTTTTATCGAGCTTTATTTAAAAAAAGTAATAGATATGTAGAAATCTTTTATAACACAAATAATTGAACAATAAGAGGTTCTTCATTTGAATAACGAATTATTTCTTCAATCTTAGCACTTTACGAGAAAACGTTTCCCAGAATAAAAATGGTGAAATGAGAATAAACGGAAAAGTTATACTTGAGTTTTGTAACCAATACGCTTCAAAAGAAAAGAAAAGTCAAATTAAAGTTTCTAGGAAACTTATCCATCCTTAAAAACTAAGTTGGCCGTAAAATATTAAAAGGAACTGGTGTTTTCAGAGATGCACACGTCTTTAATATTATAATGGGTTTAACAGTTTCTTTATTGTTAATAATTAAGGTGTTAACATTGTTTCGGGGTGAGAAGTTAATTTTACTTAGGGTTGAGTTGGTAAATAAATTGTTCAAGATTCTTAAAGTTTATCGAGCGTAAGTCTTACGTTGTTATGTTTGGAATTTTAGATGGGTTTATTTGTAAAGGTACAAACACTTTGACTTTGTATTCATTACAAAACTTTTAAGGGCTTTATAACGTAGCTGTCTTCTTCTTAGCGTGTCGATTTCAGACACTTCTGTTGTGGCCCAGGAGCTCTATTTTTGATTCACTCGTCTCGAGGATTCTACTGATTTTCGTGCGACGTTTGAGTTTCCGTATTCCGTAAAAGCGACCTTGCCCGTATATACATAGCTTCGCTTTTCGCCTGTAGTAACGCCTCCCAACGCGAGCGCGCGAGGGGCAAAGCGAAAAGCGTGCTATGTCCACGCATGCAAGGTCGCTAATCACCTGATCGCCTAATCGTTCGCCTCGCCACTCGCGCGACGAGTGATTCAAAAATAGAGGTCCAGGGGCTCTATATTTTATTCACTCGTCTCGCGTCAACCGTTTAGTTTCTACTGATTTTCGTTCGACATTTGAATTGCCATATTTTTCAATCGCTAGGCCGCAACGAGTGCCTGTCGAGCAAAATAAAGGTAGCGACGCGAGACTTAAGTCGCATGCGGAAGCGCAATGTCATACGAGCGATTCAAATATTAAGCTCCAGAATTGTCATATGCTGTTAAAGATCCTGACATCTACACGCAGGATGGTAGATGGGTAATCGTTTGGACTGCACCAGAAAGACAGTCTACTGAACACCCCCCCGAGCCGAAAACCCCACCTGATCATGTTTTCTTTGCTGACGTAAAAGCGTATGCCGAGATATAAACAAGATATAACTATGCTACGTTTTAACCAGACTATGAACAATCTGTCTAATTTCATCGATTTTTAATAATTGAGACCTAAACATCAAAACGTCAGATTTAATAAAACTATGAGTAGGATTAGTAGGAAGCAAACTGTATCTATTATTTGAATCAAATCGTCGATTTATTCACATACTCAGGATCACTATTTGCTTTGCAATTTCCTCTATTTGATCTCCATTCAACCCCATAATGCTACGTGAATGTCTTGCGATTATCTAAAAGGCAACGTACGACTACATCGTTCGACAGAGACAAATCGTTGAGCAAAGAGCTTTTTAAACATAGTGAATCGCAATGTAGAGCGAGTCAACTATCGCACTTAGCGCGCACGGCGACAGAAAAATCGCAGGAAGCCAGTTTCATCATTTATGTGACGATTTGTGTTGGTTAAACAGGTTCATTTTAAACACTATCCAAAATTTTAAGTTCGATTCAGAAACTGTAAGTGAAAAACTTTTTCTTCGAAACATGGCTTTAAATATGATTTTTTTTAACAAGAAAATATACTAGAAAAAATCAACTAGTCTCATGTCGCCATGACGGGATTCGAACCCGCATCCTTGGGAATCCACCTGTTGGCCACTACCATTCCCTGTGTCGGCCACCGTCGTTTCATCAATGAGAGAAAAAATGTTTCTTTCGAATGCGAGGGTATTTCTCTCATTGATGAAACGACGGTGGCCAACACCGTAGAAAGGTGAATATACTAGAAAAATTCGAAGTGTCCTCATAGATCTCTGTAGCATAATTGGTTATGCTACAGAGGCCGGATTCCCAAGAATGCGGGTTCGAATCCCGTCAGGGCGACATGAGACTTGTTGCTTTTTGCTAGTATATTTTCTTGTTTAATATTTATAAAGTTAAAATGTTTTTTTTGTTTACTAATCAGACTTCACGCGATCGATTTAATATGAGAAGTAAAAAAAATGTTTTAGCAATTTCGACCCATGTTTCTAGGGGCATGTTTTCCACTTACCTTTTGAACTACTAATGTAGGTATTTATTTTGTTTTATTTTATTCAGAATGCCAACGCCAGTAATGCTCGTATTGGATATACATTCATCATCATCATCATCATCAGCCTGTGGACGTCCACTGCTGGACATAGGCCTCTCCTAGGCGTTCATAGGATGTTATTAGCCTACTGCTACCACGCTCTGGCCAGACGGGTTGGTAGAGGGTTTGTTTCAAGTTTTCCTTCTCTCGCACGGGTGTTCAATGTGTCGAGCCTCTTAGTCGACTCTTACGACATCCCAGGCATGTAAGGGAGTGGTGACACTTGTATTCTTAGGCCGTCACCACACGACCTAATGTAGGTATTTATTTTGATTTATTTTATTCAGAATGCCAACACCAATAATGCTCGTATTGGATATACATTCATCATCATCATCATCATCAGCCTGTTGACGTCCACTGCTGGACATAGGCTTCTCCTAGGCGTTCATAGGATGTTATTAGCCTACTGCTACCACGCTCTGGCCAGACGGGTTGGTAGAGGGTTTGTTTCAAGTTTTCCTTCTCTCGCACGGGTGTTCAATGTGTCGAGCCTCTTAGTCGACTCTTACGACATCCCAGGCATGTAAGGGAGTGGTGACACTTGTATTCTTAGGCCGTCACCACAAGACCTAATGTAGGTATTTATTTTGTTTTATTTTATTCAGAATGCCAACACAATAATGCTCGTATTGGATATACATTAACTACTATTAAAACAACTTCGTTAATAGTAGGTATGCGCAAAAAAAAAGTTATTTTGGATTCAATCTGCATTATTTTATGTATCCCAGTATCAGCAGACCTTGAAACGCCTTTTTTTCTAATAGGGCTTTTTCAAACTAAACGATTATGTTAAGGTAGCTCAGTAGTTAGAGCATTGGACCGGATTTCCAAAGGTCGTGGGTTCGAGTCCCACCTGAGAATTAATTTGTGGCCAAGTTAATTCTTTCCAATATTTTTATATTTAAAACATTCAAATTTCAATACTTCACTATGTTTTTACTACAATACTTACAAAGACCATCACTAAAATATGTAGTTTTAAAACAGCATAGATATAAGATTTATACAGGAAAACAGCCACCAATATTTTACTGTTTCACATAAACAACAGAAAGTACCTTCCATCGGGGAAATAAAATAGTATGATGTATGAGTATTTGCAAAACTCAGACAGAGGGACCATGTTAGTTCCACTAGAGTTGCACCAAAAGACAGTCTGTTTTAGGGCTGCCGACATATCGCACATCCTCTGAGAAACCGTCATAACACAATAATAGCTCGGTTTGAGATAAAAATTCAGTTTGATTCGGTTTTTTCTTCTCAACCGATCAATAAAACAGTCATAAAAATCATTTCAATAGTTGTCAAAAAAAAGCGCAAGTGACGGTTATTCACGAAGCGATTTTTTTTATAAATACATTATTATTTCTTTTAACAGTGCGTTTTTTTACATTCTGGAAACAAGTTTAATAAATTCTCTATTCGTTACAATTAAAAAAAAGTTAAAGTACATCCATATTAAGTAAGTAGTAACACATTAAGTATAAATTAAAACATATATAAAAACGCGTATTTCTCAAAACATTTTTTTTGTGATATGACAGTTTTTCAGAGGATGTGCGATATGGAAAATAAAGTTTATTTGTCACTCTGGTTATTTTCTTTGCAAATCTATTTTCTTTAAGAAAAAAAAAAAGTTTTCGTGAACTTTTAAAGTCGTATGAAGTACTTTATTCTGTAATAAGTAACAATACTTCGTAGTATGTTATAGTATACGTAGTCGGAGGAACTCCTTTATAAATTAAATCGTCTGTAAAACTTTTGCATAAGATTCATTTTCAATCTCCGTAAATATGACCACGTGTCATCGTTTCGTAGCAAACTTCATTATCCGCCTATCCGCCTATCCGCCGGCGCAGGGACTTACACACTCTTCAGCTCCTCTACACTCTTCTTTTCCTACCCACTTCACCACCTTATCTCAAAAAGTGTTTTTCCTTTTTTCTTCATCCACACATTGCACTCTGCGTTCTTCATCTAACCTATCCCTAGAATGTCCTAGCCACTGTTCCGACTTTGTTACCTATTCCTTCTCTGTGCATGCAGTTCGGCAATAGAACGGACTGCCCGAGGGCATCAGTAAGGCTCAAATTCTAAGATCCTTTGGCGATCAAGTTAGAAGTCATTTCCTATCTAACTTATAGTTTTTTTCCCATCACTCTCTCAACTCATATGGTCTTATTTTCTCCCCATCACTATTTATATATTAATAAATACTTACTTTCTACCTTATTTCACTTTCTTTTTGCACCCATTCCCCTACTATCCTTTATCTATACTCTCTGTCACCCAAGGTTGCCTAAAAGAGATTGCTATGTAGCAATAAGGCCTCCTATTGTGTGTCTACTCTCTTGTTTTGTGTCTCCTTTGTCTTATATTTCTTTGTAACTATGTGCAATAAAGTTTATTATTATAATAAATACTTTATTAAACAGTACGAGTGGTAACTCTGTTAGTATTGCTATTTAAATAGAATAAAATGCAACGTTATTTTTGTTTACTGAAAATTATTTGTAAAAATCATCATCATCTAAATATGTTGCCTTTGTGTCATCATGTATGAGTTTAATATAAAACGGTAATAAAATTTCAATCACCCTGTATCATTACCAACTTTTTGTATGAAATACTTACTGAAAAAAAACAGTCATTATATTCAGTTTAGACGAGTTAAAATAATAGTCTGTTAAAACAGTTTTTATTTTTGGGTTATAATTAAACATTAATACAATTCAAAGTGTTTCAAGAGTACATTTTTATGTCGCACTTAACCTTCTTACGATACATAAACTTTACATCTCAGTATGTGCCAATATACCACGGTTTCATTAATTCTTAAAGACAAGACTGAATACTGGGACGCACTTAAACAGGAACTGAACTCATTCGAGGCATTCCTAAACTATGCAGACTAACCCACACGCAAAACAGATGCAAACAAAACCAAACCACAAACACAAAGAACCAAAGCACAATATCCAACAGCCAAAATCTGAACGAAATTGGTTGTTTCAACAATCTTTTATCTGCGTTATTTTAAGTCTTATTTGTAAACAGCGTAAGCTTGCTTTCCTTTAACGAGTGTTAACGTTAAGTGTGTCTAATAAAAGTCCCTGGTTAGATAGGGATTCTCAGTTTTAATGGTTTTGTAAGGCTTCCGGTTAGCCTACCGGATCGGACCATCAAATAAATAGGCAAAGATAGACGGTATTCGTGGATTATCAACTGTTTGAACTGGATAGTTTAAACGGGAACATTTTAAACTTTAATAGAATTTTCTTTATTTAGTACTTACTTTGTTTTCCAAACTATCAATATATATCAATATATGATGACCGAAAAGTGTTATATTTCAATACTATTACGAAAATATAACAATTTGATATTTCATAAAGACACATGACATATGACTGTAACCTCAATCACCAGTATGAGACCCAGGGGTCCCGGGTTCGATTCCCAGCGGGGATCATATTGTATTCGGTTTAGTTGGTGGTAGAACTTGTTGTAAGTCCGCCTTGCTAGCTACCACCATCTTATCTAAATCTGACGCCAACAACAATGTTTTCAGCTTTGTTGTGTTCCGGTAGTTAGAGATGAGATAGCCAGTTCTTCAGTGATTGGGGATTCCGGGATCTTATCAATACTTAACATCAGGTATGGTATGATGAAGGCTAAGAGTCTCGCTGTCGCCGCGTCGTTAAAAAAAAAGACTGATACATGATTACAGACGTATTTCAATGAATCTAGAAATGGAGTTTCATCCGAGTTCTTTTCGTAAAAACACGTGTTGTGAGACACCATTATTAACTCAATCTACCGTACAGATAATTTTATAGGTAGCATATTCACTTGATATTGACTAAATGCGTAATTATCGAGAGCAAGCAATTAATTAAATTTCTAGTAAGAAAAAAAGAAAAGAAGAAGATTCTAGAAATTTATCAACTATGGGTCCTGTGCGGGTTGGTATGTAGTTTTTTTTTTTTGGAAAAATAAAGATGTATCGCTATTTAATAGGGTCAACTAAAAAGAACAGATACAAATGATGACTGTTTCACTGGTACGCCACGCAGTTTGCGCACTGTTTTCACAAATAGTCCGCTATAAAATGCGTTGTTTTATATATATGTAAAAACTGATGTAATTAAAATAAATTTTGTAATTAAGTTTTCAAAATGTCGAAAAGGAAACAATCGTTTCGGTGGCTGAAAGCATCTCTTTTATATCTCCATAAGTTTTAAGTTTCTAATTGCTTACGCGTGAACGATATCCACACCTTCTGAGCTTTTCGAAGCTAAAAACCCAGCTGTAGAAGAAGTCTTCTTGGCTTCACACAATCTCTGGTGGATAAGCCTTGGTTGCTTATTTTAACATTAAAATCTCATAAAAATGACGGAATCATTTATCAAACCATGCCTTATCATGAGTAGCGAGGGGTAGTAAATCAGAGAGCTGAACCGGCTTGCCAAAAGATACCAATGGTGGATAGCCCATTTTTCAGGCTCCGTTCCTTGCAAAAATGACGAGTATTTTATCTTTAAGGTATTATGTCCTAACATTAAAAAAATATGTTAGGTTATAATAGAGGTTTACTATTGTTTACCAAAAAACGTATGACAAAAGATCATTTTACAAACAACGTTTGAAAAACTTATCATTTGACAAACTTTAATTTCGCAAACATATTACTTTAAAAACAATCATTTGACATAATACATGTTTCGCAAATGTTTTACTTAAGAAATAATTAAACTGTTAAAATATTATTTAAAAAATATACTCATGACTAAATAATTCGTTTGCCAAATTGGTGATTTTACAAAAAGTTAGAAGATAAATGATTCGTTTTTAAAAATAACTATCAGACGAAGCCGTACAAAAGGCGGTATTTTATAATAATTTTATTGTAATACCCACCTATTGCCGCACTATTTCGTTTATTGCACTGTCTTTTAAACACTGCTTGAATTAAGCGAAATAAGAAGAATTCGGTTCTAGCACTCGCCGGCCGCTGCCGCGGCACGCTTGCTTCGGAAAATATATTTCTTAATAAATATCATGTTGTTCAGACGAGATTTCAAGACTACTTATTTTATTATAGACTACCCAAGTAGCACAGATAGCTGTATAACTACTCACTTTTAGACTTATTTGAAACTCTGTGCTTATTAAGACACTTCTAAGAGTACACTGGTGATCCTACAGCTGCATAATAGCGGTCAGTGAAATTTAAACAGCTTAGGCTAATTAAGAGCTGCATTAAGGCTAATTAAGACCGACAAAACCACCATTAATACGCCAAGAGTGCTATAAAGGTATATATTTAACGACGCTATTCAGCTTTTAACACTTTCTATAGTCTAAACCGTAGTAAGGGCTGTTTAGTGGATATAATTTCGCTAAATACTGTATAAGAAGGTATATGTGAACTTCTATTACACTGACTTATTAAAGGGGCACATGTAAACTATTATGAAGTGAATAGATGTATAATGGATGATATATGGCCCATATTTCAGCTTATATCTGAATATGCCTACTGCTAATCAGCCTTTATACTGCCATTGATAGTATCTGCATAGCAGCTGTTTAAACATTCACTAGATGCCTCGCAGCTGCCAAGAGACTCACTAGTGTATCGAATTAACGGGCTTCTACTTTATAATGGTTCACATAAGTACCTTAAGTCAGACGTTATCTGAATCAGAGAACATATGTGGTACTGTAATCAGTCAATGTTACTTACTAGTTGTGTTGTGGGCCATTACCAACGTATATATTTTATTGTTTTATAAATATGAATTCGCGTTAATCGTGGAAAATAAAAGGGAGGACAGGGGACATTAGAAGAAAATTATCGAAAGAGTACCAAAAAATTATAAAGACAGAAAACATAAAACCTTCAAGTCGGGAAGTAACGCAAAGCGTGTCAAATAGTTTGAAACAGGTTGGTTCCGTAAAAAATATTAATCGCAATAATAGCTCAGAAGATGTTGCACATTCGACAAATTATGTGCCTCCATGTTCTTATTCTTTCTTCTTCAACATAAAAAAATTGAAGGTGGCGAATACTGGGACAACGGAATAGCCAATGCTTTGATTAAAATATTGGATAGTTAGGATAAAGCTCCAGACTAAATTTCATTCAATATTATTTTGATGGATTGCCCATATTTAAAAGCTCTAAACATGAATTTTGGCCAGTTTTGTGCAACATCCACGAGAATACTGACATAAAGCCATTTGCTATTGGCATTTACTTTGGAGTTGGAAAACCAAAAAACCTAAACAGTTACTTAGAAGAATTTTGTTTTTATTTTTTTATAACATATTACTTCTTTTAACATCACAGTTTATTTTCTTCCAATCAGTACTCGGCTTCGAACGTTTTTCATTGATCAGTTTTAAAATGATTTTATTATTTGGAGGCCAACATAATATTCCGTTGTACTCCCAAAGTGACGGTACAATGCTTAATCGATTTCCATCCGGTTCTGAGGTTCTAACTATATTAAAAGGCATTTTTCTGTAATAAAGAAATCAGACAGTCAGTTATAAGTAATAAATGCATAACTTTAAACTGCAAAAACCTTATGTAGTGTTGTTTACATTAAGTTTTTTTGCAGTTTGTAGGTAGGTACTTGTTTGTTTATGTCAACCGTAAACGTTAAATGCGAATTGAGGTATACGCACAGAATCAAGTATAGGTATATTAAAAAAGTACGCAACGTTCCGTCCGACGAAGAGCGACCGGCTACCGTACGCGCGCACCAAGAGCCGACTGAGTGCAGCACAACAGCTGACAGCACTATGAAATAGACGCACCTAGCACGCGAACGATAGAAAGAGATGGCCGCATTTAGGCACAATAGGCTAGGTTTCAAGATTTTGTTTATGTTTATCAGTCGATCTGATACATTTTGAGGATCAAATATCAAATATGGGCCAATTTCATTGATACAATACAAAAGCGTCAAAGTCCTACGAGAAAATTCAATTACAAACAAACGCGAGGGCAGTTATCGTTTTACGAAATAAAAATCAAGCGTGGCGTCTCGTTTGAGTAGGTAACAGCCTACTTAGAGTACGAAATAAACAAGGAACTTATAAGTACTTATGTTGAGGGTGAAATATTCAGTTTATGTTTATGTTGTCGTACAATTTAATTTTACAATAAAAAATAATATAGGTATATATTTGCATTTACTACCCAATTAGAAAAGTCCGCGCGCGCGTAATAGGGTGTAGGTAAGTACCTACCTACTACTTAAATAATATCGACAAGAGTAACGGGACGGGACTCAACGCGACATGTAGTAGCTTGACGTCAAGCTGTAAGTACATAAGTACCTACTACATAATAAATGTCGCGTTGAGCCCCGTTACTCTTGTTTATAATTACAATGGAACGCGAAAGTTTAAAATCGTATATAAATATGTAATATCGCTTTGTCAATTTTTTAGTAGAAGTTATCCTGCGGGGGTTTTAGATATATAACACACGGATCCCTAAAGAGTCGGTATAAGAACTGTTTAATTGTTCACATCATGGCTAAAGGTGGAGCTTGTGATTAATTAAAAGTAAAGAAAACAGTTTATAGCTGTATACAGTTCACATGTGTAATTTTATTCAGTTTTTTGTAGATTAACAGTACACTAGTGAACTATTAGACAGCCTTTAGAAGAATATAAGAGTTTTAACTATTCACGTCACTGTTGAACATAAATCCACCATTTTATTGTATAACCTATAAAAAATCCGATAGATTTTTCAACCTTTACGATGTTTTGTGCAAGAAATAGGAATATATTGCATTAGTTTTTACTTCGTATTATCGTAATAATAACTTTTTATGTTATAATTCTTTTTAAAGCACTAAAAACTTTTTAGTCAAGATTACATCACAGCTTATTTATATCACAAAACTAATTCAAAACAAAATATTTTCGTGGCGCATTAAAATTTTCTTAGATAATATATATGTATAATGTCAGTAAAATTACATTCCCAATCATCTTTCCTTTATTAATATGTAAAACAATGTACTAACCCAGGGAATATGAATATTATCCACCAATGTATCGTTACTATAATTGACTTCAGTGTTCAATTGTCTAGCATTTATCCTTAGACCCGTTTGCTAGTTCAAATATTATAGTTCACTTAATTTTACACAGGCAGCAAGCAGCCTTTCGCGGTTTAAAATATGTATTAAAGCATACATGTGACATATTTTCTGAATAAAGAGTAACTTGTGATCTCTTAGTCAGTCAAATTTCAGCGCATAGTACTGTCGTTACCCTTTATAACTCTCTTAAATTTCTGCTACACAGCTCTTAAGCAGCTATGTGAACTTAAGGCTGAATAATTTGTGATGTTACCCTTTATTACACTCTTAAGTCGCTGCTACACAGCTCTTAAGCAGCTATGTGAACTTAAGGCTGAATAATTTGTGCCCATTTAAGAGTTATAAGAGATGCATAAGGTCGTATACAGCTTTTAAGCAGTTTTCTTATTCAGCTTAAAGCGTGATGACAATCCGTTATTCGGCTGTTAAACAGCTTCGTGTGCTACTTGGGTAGCGGCCGCTCGCGATTTCTCCCGCGTGATTTCCGTTCCCGTGAGAATATCGGGATTAAAAGTATCCTATGTTCATAACCAGGCTATCTACTATCTGTGTACCAAATTTCATCCAAATCCATTCAGTAGTTTCGGAGCCTATTCAATGCAAACAAACAAACAATCAAATCTTTCCTCTTTATAATATTAGTGTAGAAAAACTAGAAATAGTCAAAGTCAAAGATTTTTATTCAAATAGACTTAAAGATAAGTACTTTCGAATAGTTTAACATTTTTTTTCCCTACCAGCCATTCAGGACATCTTTTAACCGATAAGAAGAACGGCCGCAAGAAACTTATCAGCTATAACAGAAACAACAACATTTACAATGGAACATGTTGTTGCCAAACACAAATCTACAATCTTGAAATATATTTAGTTTAATATTATTATAAGAGAAAAAAATCTCATATTCAGTTATTAGAATATTTTCCTCTTACAATTTATAATAGTTATGTTTTATGTTAGTATCACATCCATGCATTTTGGTCTTTTAGATAATCATCTGCTTTGTTATAACCTTTACTTAAGAGTGTCTTTTTAACATATATTTTAAATCTATGCAAAGGCAGCTCAATCACTTGTTGTGGAACTTTATTAAAAAAAGCTATGCCTTTCCCCAAAATCGAGCATCTAAATTTTGAAAGTCGAAATCTTGGAACGGCAAGCTTATTCTTATTCCTAGTATTAAAATTATGGACATCGCTATGCTTAATAAATAAATCAAGATGTTTCCTTACATATACTACTATCATAGATGAATTGTCCCGCCAATTTTATTTAGTAAAGTTAGTATATTAATCTCATCACCATCACCAATGCTTTTCAATACCAAAAGAAGTCTACAGAAAACAAAGCTGAAGTACTTTTACCACAGCCTGTTTTATTAGCGAATTAATGTAATTACAAAACAGAATAATTTCAACGCTGGACGGTGGTTAGTGTTGGCGACTGCGGTCGTCGAGGTTTCACACGAAAAACAAATATTTATATTATGATAAAAGCGTACAAAATATTTGTGCTCGAGTCAGGCGGTAGAATTTATAAGCTTATTTAGCTACAACTTTTATTTTCGTACATTCGACCGTTAAACAAACCTGACAGTTGGACTTGACAAATATAAATTGAATAGGTATCTTCTATAATATGCAGGCGCGTTTCATCCTAGATCGCATCATCGCTTACCGGAGAGATGGCGGTCAAGCGCTTACCTATTTATCATAAAAAGATACGCTGATCTGCTGCCTCTTAGGTAAGCGCGCACTGTTAATTGAAATAAAATAACTATTGCAGATATTTATCCCTCAGATTATTTACACCATACACCAAACTGGTGTAAATAATCTGCGCGATATACATATATAGTTTTAACATTCCGCGTATTTTAAAGCTTTTTGGTTTTCCAGACGTTACGGCACCTTTTCAAATGTTGGTCTTTAAAGGTGTCGTAAAACTGATGAACGATTGAACGCTTGACGCAAACTTTAAACTTTAAATTAAGCAATTAATTATCAAATTACAAGATGTATATAAGCTTGTAAATCCTATACAACTTGAGTAAAATCTTAAAAGATTTAATTTGAAACTTTTAAGCTTGCTTCAGAGTTTTTCCACTTGACCAGGGAGGACTCTTTGCCGAATTGTCTTTTTCTTATACAGGCAGAGAGAATATACTTCTTATACTCAGAATGAGTACTTCTTGTTTATAAACTTTAATTTTGTTTATAATGACTTCAAATAAAAATGTTTTGAAACAAGTTTGTTTACGTTCTTTACTTCGTTTCGTTGGCTCACTTGACTGACTGTTAAACAACAACTAAGCAAAAGCAAATAAAAGCTGAAGAGAACTTTAACTGACTTTCGTAACTTAATTTGGCAAGTTTCTGGTTAGAGTAAAACAAACTGCTAAGAGGTCCTAACATACTATAAAAGGTTTTACGGTATTCAATAAAATTAAAATAAATAAACATTTCTTACAGTACATCAATTAACCTAGTCCGAAAGAAAACCTGATATGAGATATTTGGGTAATAAAAAGATTTACATACATAATTATAATTACTTGAATAAGACACCTAAGTTTAATACAATACTGGTTGCAGATTCGAATGGATTTCTTCAAGATATCAAAAAAACACCATGTTCGATTCACATTATTTATTCGAAGAAGGCTTTGACAGTGACAGACAGCAATACTATTGGCATTTGTAAATTTATACTACAATACTTATGGGAACCATTTCGTTAAAACTGTGGGCGGCCTCCACAGTTTAATGAATAATGGTCTATCTGTATGGAAAAAAAATAAAAACATTTGGACAGTAACAAACTAAAACAGACTTCAAAAAGTAAAAAATAATACTTTTTGAGTCGGTGTCAGCCAAATCATTCTACATTGCACTTTTATTACGTTTACCTACAGGTACCTACATTATCAACCCTGTGGTCCTCAGGCTCTATGACGCACATGCACCTGTAAAAACGTTAAGGTCAGACGGCCACCAGCGCCGTGGATTACTCCTGCTGTGCGCAAAGCTATAACAAGACGTGATCGGGCTTTCCGGATATATAATAAAAGACATGGCACCGACGACCTTTGGCATCTTTGAAATCGGCTACAAATAGGTAGACCAGAAGAGCTAAGCGCCGAATACATCCATAATAACGTTCTAGAATCTTCTAGAACATATGGAAATTTCTTCGCACGCTTGGAGTTGGTAAACCTCGTACTCAACACAAAACCTCTTTTACCACCAATGCAATTCGACTCTGAAACGCCTTACCCTTGGACATTCGGAAAGCACCCAGCAAGTTTGCGATTAAAAGGCTGCTTCGTGAACACTAGCCGTCTTGCCGACACAGGAACTCTCACTTCCCTACTGGTTGACTGTTAGAGAATGCCCCATGGCATTAAGTCCGCCATTTGCTGTTTTTTTTATATTGCAATAAAGAATAAATAAATAAACAAATAAATAAATCATATATGGTAAAATAGGCACATAAACTTACATACACAACAATGATGCTACATAACGACTATTTGCCAAAACGTCATTCATATTTTTCAGGATTATGAAAAAACTGCCAGCCACATCTTAGTTAATTTATGGGACCACACTTGAGTTATGTTCTTTCAGATTTTTTTATTGAAATCGGTTGACAACTGACGACGTTATGTAAAAAAATTACTTGAGAACCTCTTCCTTTTTTTGAAGTCGGTTAAAAAGAAAACTTTATAACTTTTTAAGTTTGATTATTCCTCAACTCGTCCCACGAGTTAATTGTATTCTCTGATACTTATGTATTTTCGTAGAATACAAGAAAGAGGTTAGAAAGTAGTTGGCTTGTACACGTCGCGATCCTATTGCGCGAAACACAGAAGCAACCCACATTATTTCCCTTTTTTTATAAACTACGGGGTGACTCTTTAGCGTTCATCAATCATCATACCTGAATTACCTGATGTTAAGTATTAATAAGGCTAAGGATGGAAGCAAGCCTCTCCTGGAATCTTCAATCACTGAGGAACAATTTAAAATTCTTTAGACATTGTAGATCTCTTGAGAGGCTACGCTTCTTTATTCTGAACTCTAAACCGAATTTTTTAACTCTTACTTTATTTGATAAATATTAAACAAGAAAATATACTAGAAAAAAGCAATTAGTCTCATGTCGCCCTGGCGGGATTATTTCTTCTTTTTTTCTTTCTTTCATTCTCGTGTTTAAGTTTTTAAAGTTCAAACTAAACATATTGTATAATCATCATTTTTTTCATAAGCACTTCCTAAGTTTCTTCGCGCACTCATAATTGAAATAAAACAACTTTTGCGGAATATTTAGTGCGATTTATTAACCCTAAATATATATTTGGCATAAAAAAATCGAGAACTTATTTACCAAACCAAGTAATCGTCTCATCCATATAACACCCACTGCTAGGTATAGGCATCCCCCAAAAGGGGGGGTTTGCCATAATCGCCACGCTTGGCAGGAGGATTGGCGATCGCAGTATGGCCAAGAATGTAGGAGACGCTGCTGCCAGTCTCCTGAAGGCTGAGTCCTTAGTCGCCTTTTACGACAACTACGGGATGAGAGCGGGTAGTGCTATTCTAAGCCGACACTACACAGCTAACCAAGTAAACCAAACCACAAGTAAAAAGTTATACTAAAAATCTAAAGCACTTCAGAATAAATTGGTGCGGTACGATATTTAAGCGTAGTAAAATATTTTATAGTAAAAGGAAATATGAAAATATGATATATTTGACAAGCGTTTTGTAATTTCAAACCACTGCATTGAAATGTGCCTGCAGTAAATTATAAAAGGTTAGGTACCTACTATCTAGCTACGACAGTAATACCTATTCTTATTATAGAATCATGAAATTGACAAATGACATGATCACAACATACCATAGGTATTCCGACTATACCGCGAACAAGTAAAAAATATACACATCAAGGGTGCTAAGGGATCTAGTACTTTTTTAACCGACTTCAAAAAAGGAGGTTATCAATTCGTCGCGTATATATATAATTTTTATGTATGTTCATGTGATGTTCACCGATTACTCGAGAACGCCTGAACCGAGCGAAATGATTCAAACGTTATATAAATATATAACATCGGGATAACATCGGGTTTGTTCCATGTTTGGTCCCATTTTTTTTAATTTTAAAATCGGATCAGTAGTTTTGAAGAAATTTTGAAAAAACTAAGGTTTTTTCGGTCAAGCGGTTTGACCCAAACGGTTTGACTCAAACTAGTAGTTGCCTACACTACTAGTTTGAGTGAAACCGAAACTTGTCCTAACTTTAAAAACTGTGAAATAAATAACTCTTTATAAAAAAAACCGACTTCATAAATCAAAAAAGTAAAAAAATAATCTTTTGTTGGAGTCGGTCCAGCCAAGGTAAGAAAAATAAAAGTAATAGAAATTCAATGTAGAATTCCTTGGCTGGCACCGATTGATTTTTGAAGTCGTTTTTTATTTTTTTTACTTTAAAGAATGGCCAATTAATATTTATCAAATGTATACTTTCAGACTGGCTTCTTATACTCAAGATAAATTTTAAAACGAAAAATTAAACATGCAATAATTAAAATTAAAAATCTTAAATTGTATTGTATTTAATTCTTTCCTTGTTGAAGTAGTGAAATTTACAAAAAGAATCAATACTGATCCAAAAAAGTTAAAATAATAATCATCTTCCTATAGACAGTGCCATGACACTCCCCGGTACGTGTGAGTTCGAGCGCCACCAGCGCCAATAGCTCCAGTGGCGAGTAGCCGAACCATGTAGACGCTAAGGTTCACACTGAAATGAAATTTTGACTTGCGCTAAAGACATGTTGTAAGTTGGTTTGTTTTTTAATATTCAATTATTATTATAATAATATATAGATTCAAATAGACTTAGTAATTATTAAGCTTTTGAAGCGTCTAAATTTTCCTTACGCCCGTTAAGACATTTTCAACTGACAAGAAGAGCGGGCCCTAGAAAACTTGCCAGCTGCCAGAAGTAACGACATTTACAATTTAACTAATTAATAACGGGTTATTGTTATTATTATTTATTATTGGGAAAGTGCAGACAAATAGGTTCTCGAAAATGATTGATTGTTTTAATAGGCATGATACACAAGAAGCTTTCAATCTTTGTTTACATATTATAGTATAAAGAATATAATAACAAAAAACCTTATTGGCGTCTCGGTTGGGCTGATAATACAACCAAAATCATTCAAAAACTTCGTGGAAGCACTTGAAAGAATACAAAGGTACAATAAAAAAATTAATGAGAAATAAAAAAAAACGATTTCTTTTTTAAGTAATTATTATTATTATTTAAAGAAAAATCCTTACTGCATGTGGTGATGTGACACAGACGCAGCCCTGTTAGATAAGTAAGAAGATGTTGGCTCCACGCCCCGCCACCCGCGCGCGTCCACACATAGCTACAGGAGATTTTACGAGCACACATGCTCAAGTGTCGCTTCTTTTCGCGTAAGTGTCTTTGCTATAGCGTCGATACTCAAAAACTGACTTGATCCCTAGACAGTTGTGATGCATGTACATGAATGCGTTTTGTAGATCCTACTTATATTGGAAAGATTCGCACAGGTGGTATATCAAGATTTAAAAAAATAATTCGTGCGTTTAAAAAATTACCTTTTTCGTTCACCTTCACATCAACAAAAAAAATAACGAATTTGGCGCCGTCGTCGTTCTAAGGTTATGTGCGTACTTACCTACCTACATTTCAGCAATTATTTATATTTTTATAGATGTTTTTATAGATGTGATTTATAGATGTGAAAGTTTGAATTTTTGGATGTCAACTAGTGAAGACTAGTGTCACATAAAAAATTACCCTTCATACTTGCTAGATACATTGACACTTTACATGGACTTTTGACATTTCTAATGTCCCCACTGCTGGGGCACTGGCCTCCCCTATGGATGGATAAGGAGAACGGGCCATGACCTACCACGCGCGCCCTATGTAGATTGGTGGGTTTTAACGACTGCAAATGCAGCCGGGACCAACGGTTTAATGTGCCTTCCGAAGCACGGAGGAGCTCGATATAGTAAAAATTTGGTCACCCATTGTACAGGATGCCCGAGATTCCCAAAGTTGCAATCGCCGGCCAACTGCGCCACCGGCTCCTCCACCGTAGAGTATTGCGTAAGTATAACGTCTATCTTATTTATTTCATCGCTCACGTGCCTGAAGGCTGTAAACCACTATCAGATAGCGAACGATGCGTTAACACAGGCTCGGTCACGCGACCGTGAGCTTTAAGCCTGAATACCACTGGGGTAATAAACCAATCCTTAAAATCACCGCTTAGAGACGCGATAAAAATGCTAATGACAAAAAAGAGCGATCTATATCACTCTTTTCTCAATTTATTTTGTTTAGATCCAGGGACGGTGACTTCATTAAAAGAAAAAACAATTTCGGGGAAACCTGATATTGTATCGTTTGAATCATTTCAGCCGTCTTCGAGTAATCGGTGTACGAACATACCTAAAAAATTATAAGAACGATGATTTGATAACCTCCTTCTTTTTAAGTCGTAACCGTATCTGTGGTCTAGAGGTAAGAACTACCTGTATCAGACCCAGAGGTCACGGGTTCGATTCCCAGCAGGGGTACATATTGTATTCGGTTTGGTTGGTGATAGGACTTGTTGATAGAACGCTGGATGCGGACAGCGCAGGACCGATCGTTGTGGAGATCCTTGGGGGAGACCTATACCCAGCAGTGGGTGTTATGTGGCTGAGACGACGATGACGAGGAGTTGTTGTAAGTCCGCCTGACTACCACCATCTTTTCTAAGTCTGACGCCATAACAAAGACGTTTTTAGCATTGTTGTGTTCCGGCAGTTAGATATAAGATAGCCGGTTCCTTAGTGTTAGAGGATTCCGGGAGAGGTTCGCTTCCATCTTCAGCCTTATCAATACTTAACATCAGGTATGATCCCCGCTGTTCATGAAAAAGTCGGTTAGACAAATATTTGCCGTCAGGACAGCTTGTGAGACGGTCGATGTTTTCTGCAATTATTCTAGCAAAATTTTATCATAAAAAATAGGCGTATTTTTTCGATTTTCGGTTTAATATTCAACGCACTTACGCAAGAAGATTATGAAAGTATAGAAGTGAGTAAGAAGAGCGAGTGTATGAAACATATTCCCTTTCCTGTATGACAGCCTGAAACGTTTTACCATAAAAGAGCCATTATTTATTTATTCCACAAACGTTATCTTCGTGACTTGAAATAACGATAAAGATGGAAGAGTTTCACCCTCCTTTTTGTTTTTAAGTAATATTTAATACTAGCTGTCGAAATTTCATTTCATTTTGTTTGTTTGTTGTTTATGCATCAGCCAGCATTTTTTTTTCAAGAGTATTACAGATAATTACCCTTCAAAATAAAAAGACCTAAGTCAAAGACTTTTTTCTTCACAAAATAAGGTGTCAAATGTACTTGAATTTGTTACGCGAAAACAGGCAGATAGTGGGGCCAACATGTACATTTGATAATCATAAAAACTACGAATATATAAATACGTTACGGTTTTAACCGCCTCTGTGGTCTAGTTGTACAACCACCGGTATCAGAACCAGGGGTCCCGGGTTCGATTCCCAGCGGGGGTACATATTGTATTCGGTTTGGTTGGTGGTAGGACTTGTTGTAAGTCCGCCTGGCTAGCTACCACCATCTTATCTAAGTCTGACGCCGTAACAACAATCTTTTCAGCATTGTTGTGCTCCGGCAGTTAAAGATAAGATAGCCAGCTCCTCAAAGATTGAGGATTCCGGGAGAGGCTCGCTTCCATCTTCAGACTTATCAATACTTAACAGCAGGTATGATGTAGGCTAAGAGTCTCCCCGTCGTTCATAAAAAAAAAGTTCATCCGCTATTTACTATCAATATGTAACACAAGTTCTTAAATACTTGTATAACTTATGTAGGTAAGTAGTAGGTTAGTAGGCAGCTAGATAAATAAATATTATAAAAAACCTATCTTTTTATCTTCAATATACACCATAATCACTCTTTTCCTGAATCAATCTTTTTCATAAATCCCTCCTGAACGTCGTGGAACTATTCCGTTCTTTCCCCTAGTCATGGTCGGAGCAATTATATTTTTTACGACATCACAATCTAACCCAAGGTCTGACCAGATGAAGCGGAATTAGAACGTGATTCGAATAAACTGCAATTACTTGGAAAATTACTTTCATTTAAAAAAATCATTTAGATCCTTCTTAGGTAAATGTTTTTAAATGAATTTGCGGCAATTTCAAAAGCCTTTAACTTTATTGTTAGTTTTTAGACCCTCTTTTACTTTAGTTCCAGATAATATCAACCTTTTCATGTCTTTTTTTTTCACTTTGAGACTGAACGAGCATGTTTTCATAAATAATTAGAGTGTCTAAGTATGTAGTTTATAGTTTGAATTTGCGAAGCTATCGTAAAGAGAGATGCGACAGAGAGAAGGAAAAATGTAAAGGCATAAGTTTCCTCAATTTTTTTCAGGTTTCGTAAAAACTTTCATTCCGTTTAAGGTTTATTTTCGTGGCAAAAAAGTAGCTCATGTCATGTTACTATGGATTAGTTAATGTTACGTCAGTGCACCCGCAATAACAAGAAATATAACCTAGGAATGCAATTTCCTCCACCAAAACTGTAATCTTCTTGGTAATTGCCCTCTTCCATTTCTCCAGTTAATAGCCTATACCACAAAGTACGTAAGATGACAGCGGGTGACAAAGCAGAGAGACCACTCAGAGGTAACTAACATTTCTCGCACGCACACATTGACTTTACGTTTCAAGTGCGTATTATCGAATATTTTCTTCACCGCTATGTTGGTACTTCGTTTCATCTGTCGAGAAGATTAAGTACAAAATAAGAATACTTTGCAGATCTTTAATTTTTTGGATTTTGTGTTAAAATCTTGCCCAACACATTAGAAAGTTGAAAGAAAGTAATAGAAAAATGTTCAATTAGTAAGGACAAAAAGGAAATTGTAGTTACTATAAATATTAAAACAACTAGCAATAGACCTCTAACCAATATCAATAGAATTCCATAACGAAATAATCAAAATAATCAAAAGCACTTATCTATAAGTCTACCTACTAGAACAAAAATATTTTGAATTGACTTGACTTGACTATAACCTCACAAATAAAACCTCTAGAGCCAATACTACAAATATAATCTAGGCTGATTATCTAACGAATATTCGGTTCAGTTTCAGTTTCGTTGCTGTTATATCTGTCATACGTACAGTATGAAAATGTGACAGTAATGACAGCGACGAAACTGGTTGTTACGTGATTTTTCAGGACTAAACCTTCTGGTAACTTTTTATTTTGTGCCCATACCACACCATATTCGAGTGACCGCAGCCCCATGTGTTGCTTTATCCTTTAATTGATGGCCAACATACCTTAGGGAGTAATTCCTCTGTAAATACAATGGTCTCGCACGAGAATACCTAATGGTAAATGCCGCAATAAAAGTTGTGTAGCGCTCAAAACAGCATTTAGACTCGAAATAAATACCAGTTTGTAATAAGGATTTCGAATTGCGTTTCCTTTGCCTCTCATGCCTTTGCAAATCATTTGGGAAACGATTAAAATTTTAAGCTTTTCATTGGCCGGGCTTTTTAAGTTCAGTAGGATTAGCACGAAAACCTATCGAATAAGTATCGAGTTCGAGCATGTAAATGTAGTACCGTTTGCGTTCGTTAGGATCGCTGCTCAATATGTCATACATTTTTTAACCGACTTCAAAAAAGGAGGAGGTTCTCAATTCGGTTGGTATATTTTTTTATTTTTTTTTATGTATGTTTTGTTTTTTTTGCCGAGATTTCTGAACCGATTTCCATGATTATTTTTTGTTCAATGGAGAATAGTTGCCAATTGGTCCCATAAAAATTAAAAAATAGTCTATATTGCGAAGTATTATAATATTGCAAAGCTCCCTTAGGCTGCGTCCTGGACGCCAGCGGCCAAAGCGGGCGGTGCGGGCGGTGGCACGCGCGTCTTGATCACAGTCCATAGATTTGTATGAAGCTGTTCTAGACAACAGCGGTGCGGGCGACGGAACACGCTCGTCGAGAACTCATACAAACCTATCAAGACGCGCGTGCCACCGCCCGCACCGCCCGCACCACCCGCTCCGGCCGCTGGCGTCCAGGACGCAGCCTTAGGGGTTGATTTCTTGAGAGGGTGTTTTTTTGTATATAATTTTCAACCATAAACCTAATAAAAAAAGTGACTTTACTATGAAAATAAAGGACTTTTCCTAATAAGGAACTTCGTTCCTATCTGGTGTCCCACGACACTACCCGGTTTTTTTTACTCTGTTGTATGCGCTAGAAATTTCTTTAAAGTACAGCCTTTTGAACTAAGTTTTTCTTAGAATTTCTGAATGATAGTATTAAAAACTTCTCGGACACTTTATTGGTGTGTAATTTATTTAAACAATATGATACATTTTAAATAGAAAAATATTGGAAAAAACTAACTCGGCCACAAGTGAATTCTTTCCAATATTTTTCTATTTAAAATTTACCATAAGTATAAAAATTGCATTGAAAAATGCAAAAATTACAAAATCATAAATTATTTAAACAACTTTATATTTTGAATTCCGAGTAAACAACAAGATACGATCGTAGCGCACCGAAAAAGTTGAAAGACGTCTCAGGTTATATGGAATTAAACAAACTATTACATTGATTTTTTTTTATTTCACTTTTTTAATATTGAAATAAACTTCAATTTAACGTATCTTAACATTTGTTACTTGCCCTCAACCAGCTACAAACGAGTTAAAGAAACAGTCAAAATCACTCAGAAACCAGAAACGGCGGCGTCTAAATTAAATTATCAAGTCAGGAAATAGATCATTAGGTTTTAAACTTTGATGGACATTATGATTCCGTTTTTCATAATAATATTTTACCTATACTAGTAGGTATAAAGCAAACATGGACATTTTTTTATGAATGACGGCGAAACTCTTAGCCTTCATCATACTTGATGTTCAGTATTGATAAGGCTGAAGATGAAAGCGAGTCTCTCCCGGAATCCTCCGCCACTGAGCAATGGCCTGCGCAGACGACGGACATTGAAGGACTTCTTGTCCGCGACACGATCTTATTACTAAGAACATAAAGTTGAATAAATAACGAGGACTATCGCGTACTTTTCGCGGATATACGCGATCTAAGTTCTAATCTTATTTGGTTAACAATAACGACGTGGCGCGGACAAAAAGTCCTCCGTTATCCGTCGCTCTAACTGTCTATCTTATTTCGAACTGCAGGAACACAACAATGCTGATATTTGATTGATGTTGAATGAATTTAGCAATGTTAATAAAAGTGCAATTTCCTGTGTTTTAAGCTGACTTAAAGATCAAAACTTAAAGAACTTATTCTATATTTAATGAAGAGTTATTTTCAAACTTTATTGTCTGCGGAAAATTTCCTTCTATTCTATAATTTCATCGTGGTTTGGTTTCAATTGCTTTAGTTCCGTTGGAGTTTTATTGCTTGAAATTTCCCGAAAGTTATAATTTAAGTCTTAAAGTGTTATTAATAGAGACACAAATTGCACGTTCATGTTTCTAATTATAATTACTGTTCATGATATTAACATACCTCTATATCAAGACGTTAATTAGTTTACAAAGTACTGATGAGTTTCTGTTTAATTAGTAATAAATTGGTGTATATTAAAATAAAGATCATGGCTGCGCTTGACAGACTGCTCGTATTCGATCACGTTTGTTAAGCAACGTTTGGTCCGGCTAGGACTAGGATAGGGGAACGTAAAGTGGCATTACAACTGCTTTGGAGTGCACGTTAAACCATGGGTCCCGGCTGTTGTCATCTGATAACAGTCGTTAAGCCAAGTTAGAGGCCTTATAGACGACTTGATAAACTCTGACCCCAGAGGTGGCCACTAATCCTCATACGATAAGAAAGAAAGAGATGAAAAAACATGATATGTTTTATATTGTGATAACTTCTATGTGTACCTAAATAGCTTCCCGCCCTTTTCTTATGCTATTGTGGGTTATCCATAAGAGATAAACATATACCACCGCGGAGTTTTCTGTAGACCTTTTCAAGGTGTACAAATACTTAGCACCTACATTATTTTGATAAATCTCGTAGGGTTCAGCCTGCGTTTGCAATGTAAGCTGAAAAAATGTAATCATTTACGACATCACATTAGAAACCTCAAAAATTACAGTAATTCTCTACTCTATATTGAAGGTTATTATACATATAAACCTTCCTCTTGAATCACTCTATCTATTAAAAAAACGCATCAAAATCCGTTGCGTAGTTTTAAAGATCTAAGCATACATAGGGACAGACAGCGGGAACCGACTTTGCTTTATACTATGTAGTGATGATATCATTTTTCTTTTGTAAGATCTTGTACTTAGGATAAGCGAATAAAACAGATAATCAATATGAAATTACCAATATATTAATAACATCAATACTACCAAGGCTAACAATATGTAAACCAAAGAAATAGCAACAAATATAATAATGAACGTACACGCCAAACAGGCAGCACAGGTCGAAATCGATCTTATCGTCATCGTAATGAGCTCTATTTTCGTACAGCAACTGTAACTCTAATGCGATGTTGGTTGTACTCGATTCAGATATGAGTAGAAGCTCCCTTGGGCTTAATCCGAACAAAGGCACCGTACCGTTCCCGAGGTGTAGACCAAGAGGTGTAAATAACAGGAAATAGGGAAAGGTAACAAGAAAAAAATATTATAAGTATTGGAAGAAATATAATATTAGTAGTAAACGAAAAATATGTAGCATAATTCCGCAAGAAAAACTTACATGCAAGATACACCGCCCGCCCGCCCGCAAATAAATGCAGATGCAACACAGTGACACACCTTGCACCTTCACCGACTACTCTACACGTGTTTCGCCCACACACAAAGTATCCTCAGGAGTTGTTAGACCGTGCAATACTAGCACCGAGACTATACTATTACGACGAAATATATATTTCTCGGTAAATACCGCATGCCTACAGAGTAAAAGAAAATAGGCGTTAAAGATGAAATATTTATTTATGTCTATTCATACAAAATTTGCCGTATGGTGACGGCCTAAGAATACAAGTGTCACCACTCCCTTACATGCCTGGGATGTCGTAAGAGTCGACTAAGAGGCTCGACGCATTAAAACCTGTGCGAGAGAAGGAAAATTTGAACAAACCCTCTACCAACCCGTCTGGCCAGCGTGGTAGCAGCAGGCTAACAGCCTCCTATGATCGCCACAATAGGCGTGAGCTAGGAGAGGCCTATGCCCGGCAGTGGACGTCCACAGGCTGACGATGTATGTATGTATGTATGTATTCATACAAAATAACAAGTCTTTTAAATGAATGTCAAGATAGATTCATAAAAACAAACAAAAAATATACTCTCTCCATAATATCTTCATACTGTGGATTATCTGGAAGAGATCGCTGTAAGCGATAAGACCGCCCTTATAACGCTTCAATTCATTAAAACTTTATTGTAAATGTAATATGTACATGGTGTTATAATAAAGAGTTATTGTATTGTATTGTAATATGTTAATAAGAAGTTTTATTTAACACGTGAAACCTTTTGGGAATATTTTGCAAATATGATACGTAATAGGTTTATCCTAAAAGAAAGCTTTCCAGAGTTATTTATTAAATATCTTTAGCATTAAATCATCTGTAGTGTTGAATGAATTGTGAATAGACGAACATAACGACCACGTAATGAAGCAATTTTTCTCTTTTAAACAATGACGTCTTCATTCACTCAAATAAAATAATAACGAAACAATGCCTTTTCATGTTTTTTTTAATCAACTATTGTTACGTATTGTGGTGGGCAGGTTATAAAACATTAAATTGTAGAAATACGCCTGCGAGGTCTTTCAACCATTGAAAAAATCAATGAAAATTCATAGAAAACTTCGCGAAATCAAGATAAGGTCAGGTGGGGTAAGGGGGAAAGGGAAACAGTGGTTTATATCATAAGAACCACACACAGTAGCTCTATGACTCATCGGTCGATCAAACAGTAATTCAGATAACATAGACGGCGCTAGAGGTCATGAATGAAATTGAAGGAGTATTTGTTGGGAAACTGCTTCTACACTATGCAGGAGTTTTTTGAGTCCTCCAAACTATAATGCGCGAGTTGTAAACATAACTCATAAATAAGTACCTATTTTATGTAAAAGTTGGTCAGAATGTTTGCACCATCTTAAATACTTAAGTATAAAAATTGTAGTGCCCTAACGGGGTTCATGATGTTACTAATTATTTACTATACCACCAAATATATTTGTATTTGTATTTGTAATGTGCAACTTTGACAGTAACAAAATTTCAGTTGGTTTGCCGCGCCATTACTAGTGAAACGCGAAATAACTGTGTATCATAACATTTAGAGCTAGCGCAGACGACGGTTAACGGAGGACTTTTTGTCCGCGACACGTCTTTATTGTTAACCAAATAAGATTCAACTTAGACCGCGTATACCCGCGAAAAGTACGCGATAGTCCTCGTTATTTATTCAACTTTATGTTCTTAGTAATAAGGTCGTGTCGCGGACAAAAAGCCCTTCAATGTCCGTCGTCTGCGCAGGCCATAATTGCAACATGTTGGTTATTACAGATGGTAAATACAAAAAAAATGACCCATAAACATGACCCTGCAAGGGCAATTTAAATATTTTAAAAGTATAAAATCAAAAACATAAACATTATAAGTAACATAAAAAAATGTTTTCAAGGTATAATAACATTTTTGTATTAAATATTCCTTCGTTATATTTGTGTTGATTTTTGCACCAAAACTTTATGTATCAAGGCTGTAAATATCATTAAGTATTATTTATACTTGTTATTTTCATGACATTTATATAAATTTGAATAAACTGTACCATAAATAAACAAACTTGTGATTTAAAACATAATCTATAAAGTCTATACCGGGGTAACATAAACTACTATGGTCGGGTAAAGTGGAACATATGTTCCTCTTTCCCGGTCGTAAACTTTTTAAGAATGAACTTATTTATATAAGTACATGTATAATGGCATTTAGTATTGATTAAAATCATCAATTTTTTGATATATTACGTATTCTAGGAGTGGCCCTCGTCGTCGCCCGCTATAGATTAGGGTCTATTTTGACAGAATGATTTAGGATTCTGTCACAGTTATCTTATCCTCTGCGCAAAAAAGTGATTGTGCCGAGATTTAATTGTGAAATATATAAGGTTATAGTTGTATGTCTACAACTTCGTCGTCATTAGCCATTTTTAATGTCCCCACTGCTGGGGCACTGGCTTTCCTTATGGATGGATAAGAAGAACGGGCCATGACCCACCACGCGGGCCCAATGCTTATTGGTGGGTTTTAACGACTGCAAACGCAGCCGAGACCAACGGCTTAACGTGCCTTCCGAAGCACGGAGGAGCTCGAGATAGTAAATTTTTGGTCACCCATCCCGTGACCGACCATTGCGAAAGTTGCTTAACCTCAACAATCGCAGGCCGAGCGCGCAAACCACTGCGCTACGGGTTCCTCAACTACTACTACTACTTATCTATTTGACAAATTGATTTGTTAACAAACGCTTTCTAACAGAGCCCTTAGTACGAGTTGCCATTTACTGTCAGCGTTTTCGATAACTATCGAATCCTTCTCATGTCGGTAAAGCAGTCTAAGGGTATGAAAGAGACAAAGCGATAGTTTTCGAAAACGATTTTAGTTCGCCAAACTCGTACTAAGGGTGCATGTCCTTTTCTGCCTTCAATGTCTTAAGTTGTCATCGACTGATAAAAAAAATAGTTTTTTCGTTATAAATATTAACCTGACCGGTCGCCGGCCACTTAAGTTATATTGAAAATAAAGTCGATTAGAATGCTTTTCCACATGTCTATTAAGCCGTTTTAACCCTATCTTGCTTTAATGCTTTTATCTCACAACACGCAAGAATCTGACCTTTATCTCACTTAGTTTTTTAAGTGAGGATCCGGCGAAGGCCCTTAAGGGCGCGCTCTAGGCCAAAAGCAAAAGTAATAACTGCAACGGCGAACTGCAAAGTAAATGCTGCCTTTTTTCTATGAGAAATAAGTCAGCATTTACTATATAATTCTCCGGCCCCATTCGGCCGGTCCGGAATGAAGAAATGAAGGAAAATCTTTTTTTAAAGGATATTTAAAGGTTATTTACAAAAAAAGTATAACATAAGCCTTGCCTTATCTATAGTGTAATTATACTAAAAAAAATCCAAGCTTTATTTTATTGTATTACTTGAATACTAGCAGTTTATCGTGTTAATTATAGTGATTTGGAGGCAACTTCGCAATTTTTTTCTATCGAGAAAATTTTATGCAATCATGTTTTTGAGTAACATAGTCACTAGTGTTAGTCCTGTAGTTTGCTGCATCTTAATTTGAAATTCAGTTTTTCATTAATATTGATATTACAGACGATCATGTAAAGCAATCTGATTTTCGTTGGCCTATAGCGGGCCCTTAACCAAGGATAAAAGATAAATAGAATTTCCACCCTATCTCCCTAATAAGAAAATCATCATTTTCATCAGCTATTTTAATGGGACACCTTTCTTATGGATGGATAAGGAGATTCGCCATGACCCACCACGCGGGCCCAGTGCGGGTTGGTGGGTTTAACAAGTCTTCCGAAGTACGAAGGAACTCGAAATACTAAATTTTTGGTTACCCATCTCGTTATTGACCATTGCGAAAGTTGCTTGACCGCAACAACCGCATGCCGAGCGCGTGAAACACTGCGTTGCCAAGCTTTTCAAATAGTCATGTTTCCCAAATTTATCACCGCACTACAATGACATTTTCCTATTTGCACACACTAAATGTGACATTATCTGTCGACCAGACGCATGTTTGTTACAAATATAGTGGAAAGTGTTATTTTCTCAAGTAAACAGTTGGGCCCAGTATATTTCCCTGGGGAACACCACGAAACGAACACAAAAGAGTGGGGAACTCCCGCTTTTGATTTAGATACGAATCTTTCATTTCCAGTTTTCATTTCATGAAATTTAAAATCGTGTACGTTGAAAAGGATTTTAGATAGAAAACTAAAATGAAATTTCGATACATCGAAAACTTAATAATAAAATCGTAAAATAACAAAGGAAAACGCTACATATCGCCACGGTATAAATATTAGGCTAACAAATATTATACTATAAATATTTATGCTTTGATATTGGAAATGAAAGATAAAAATAAATATCTGAGCTTTAATGTGAAATGGTTATTTATATCAACAAAAAGTATAATTTATTAGTCACATTCTTTATCTTCAATGCGATTTAATATAATAAATAGTCCGACACCTAAACTTAAGAATCGCCTAACACTATTCTTATCTTATTCTTAATAAAAAAAATGCTACAAAGCAATTTTTTACCTTTTAAGACGTTCTTAAATCCACTAAAGGTATTCCTAACTTACGGACTCAAAATCCAGCGCCTAATGGCTTAGGCTATTTTTAATGTCTTAAGATATCTATATAAAGAAAGCGATCTTAAGATCGAATCTTAAGATATCTATATAAAAGACATATAGCGCACACAAATAATTGTTTATAACAAAAAGCATAAGTGCCTATAAGAACAGGTTCGTCCTAGTTTAGGTACTTAAGTGTAATGTCTGGCTATGTTCTGTTTATTTTATGTCAATAAAGATTTTTATTATTAATGTTATTATTATAAAGAGAAAAACTACTAAGAACTACAAATAAAATAAGTAGTCTTAATTCTATAGTTTTCATAAGGGTATCTGAGCTACTTGGACACTGATTGTATTTTATTTTCTTAGCTAATAATCATGAAAACAATAATTTAAACCAATTTACAATATTTAATATATTTATTAACATTACTTATTTTTAGGGTTGATTCATATTATGTGGTGCTAGTCATAACTTTAAAGCAGTGACATCGTAAGAGATAAGAGGAATTCGTGGCTCGTTCCGCAGAATTTAATGCAAGGACTATTGTGTATTAATATCCGAGATACCCTGACATTCTATAATGGAAATTCAGTGAAATTTTCGTATAATTCAGATGGTAAATTTGTTCATAGTAACGTTTTTGATTTAACAAGTAGTTTTATTATTAATTTGTAATATCCTGATTTAAATAATTTTATTACTTCTTTACAAAAAAAATAACTTCAGGGCGCAGTGCTCGGACTGCGATTGTGGCGATTAAGCTAACTTTCACATTGAATGATCATGAGATGGGTGAGCAAAAAATTGTTTTCTCGTCAGTCAACCTGACAAGGTGCCGATACGTCGAGAAACCAAAAAACCCTAAAAAACCCCTAAAATATAGTACCAAAAATATCGATACCTAAAGCTTAAAGTGCGTAACCATTGTTGTTTTGCATGAAATCACTAAAGTGCAAATATTTCAAAATCTATGTTTAATATTTTAAAAAAAAACAAAACGTACAGCCCTAGTTCTTATGCATTTCAACCATAAACCTACCGAAAATTCATTGCTGTATGTTAAGGTTTAGAGGGTGGAAAACGTTATCGCCGTTTGTATCTTTATGGCTTTAAATCATACGGATATATGCCCCGCCTTACAATTACATTTGAGATTGTCGTTTACTTCCAGTACTTTGATGATGCCTAATAATTATTGCTTTTACGTTCAGAAACACAGAACAGAAAAAACAGAATAAGATGGCATTTAAAACTCATTTTGGCCAAAATGGTGGTTACGCCCTTTGAGCCGCAAGGTATATGTTTCGGGTAAACTTATTTTATTTAAATTATAAGTGCGCGAAGAATCTTAAGATGTGCTTATTGATATCTCGTGTTCCACCGTTCTCCGGCAGCCGCCACATATTCAATAAAACCTACCAATCCGCATTGAACTCGCGAGGTAAGTCATGGGTCATGGCTCATTGTCTTTATTCCTCGAAGGAAGGCCAGTGTCCCAGCAGTGATATGTCCCACAACTGATTATCCTTCTCAATATCGGTACGGCAGAATAAAAAAATCGCTTGTCAAGTATGGCCCTTCGACACTAAAAGGTATCACTACACTTTTTTTTTCATTATTTTCATGAGGCAAACGTTTTAACACAGACCTATTGTTAATGAATGTATATATTTTGCCATAATACGCTTTTATTAACTGACTTCCAAAAAGGAGGAGGTTCTCAATTCGTTTGGTTTATATTTTTTATGTTTATACACCGATCACGACTAAATTTCTTTTTGATCGAAGCGGAATAGTTGCCATTTGATCCCATAAAAATTTGGTTCAGTTAAACCCAGTAGTTTTTATGTTATGAGCATTTATGAGCATTATATGTTTCATATTTGTTAACTTGGACGATGTCATCATAACCGAATTGTGTGCGTTACTTTTGTAAATGTGCATGAGACCTAATCTAATCTAGAAAAAACCTTCTGTTTTTTACCAAACAACCTATTATAGACACAAAAAAATTCAAACTGCGTCAATAAACCGACTTCAAAAACTAAAAATAAGCCTTAATATTGGAGTCGGTGCCAGCTAAGGCATTCTACTTTAAAGTCCTATTCTTTAATTTTTGTCAGGCTGGCACCGTCTCCAAAATTAAGGCATATTTTTTCCTTTTTTATCTTTGAAGTTGGTTTTTTGACGGCAGTTTTTTTATTAAATGTACATACTTACTTGGCTTCCACACTATTGTATTATTGTCTGCAAATTATTCGTACTGTTTCCTTACACACATCTCTCGGAACCATTGAACACGATAACCTTTAAACGCCGCAATACAAACCACCCGTTAAATATAACTGTTTATTACGACAACGTCCCATTCCGCTACCAGTTTCTATCAGATAAGAACTTTGTTAAGCGGAGCGGAATAACCTGAAACATATAATATGTTACGTTGTTTCTATATAACCGCTAAGCCTGCGGGCTCGGTTCATATCTGTCCTTTGGGAATTTATTAGGGTTTAGCCTAAGATTTTTTCGCACTCTTTTTCATACATCACAGAACTAGTTATTCAGATAATAGGGATTAAAGTAAGAAATTGATTTTTTTATACTTCTAGAGAACCTCACTACTTTTGTGATTAAAAAGTACATCTATTGCTTGATTTTATATTAAATTAAGATCATAATGATCAAGAATAATTAGGTAATCTCATGGTTATTATTTTCGTTTCATAAACGATATAAAATACCTCGAAAGGTTCTCCTTTTTTTGTTAGCAAAATTTATTACTTTATGTAATATAATTTATTAATTATTCATAATTTTTTAAATAAAAATATAGCATTAGATTGCCTTCATGATTGATAGTCTTCAAACAATGATTGTATCGTAATCGTGATGCTGACTGCACACAATGACAATTAAGATAAAAGACACGTAAAATCACGGAAGTGACAGTAAGAAACAACGTAATATATTATATGTTTTAGGTTATTCCGCTCCGCTTAACAAAGTCTTTAACTGGGGCCGTACCATGCAAGTGGCGTCGGCATCGAAATCAGCTTCAATTGACAGATGTATGTGACACATTGCTGCTTCTCTTTGACACAAATGAAAACAGACCAAAGACTAAGAGCAATATGTCACATCCATCTGTCAAATGAAGTCGATGTCGATGCCGACGACACTTGCGCGGTACGGGCCTCTAATAGAAACTGGTAGTGGAATGAGACTTTGTCGTTATATACAGTTATATTTAACGGGGTGGTCTGTGTAGTGATGTTTAAAGGTTATCAAATTCAGCAATGATATTATTATAGTGTGTACTTGACGCAGATATGTCATACGAGCTCGCATTGTGAAAACACACATTTTTACACACATTACAGCTTACTAACACCACTTTGAAAGTGTAAATATTTCAAATCATTTTTGAAGACCTATCTATAGATAGCCTGCACGTATAGGTTAGATGAAAAACATTTTTTTCAGCTTCAGTTCCCCTCCCCCCCTAAATCTTTTATTTTTTTTGTGTGAAAATCGTAAAGCGGTTTACAGAATACACAGAATACCAAGTTTCAACTGTGTAATCTTAATAGTTTCGGAATAAAATGGCTGTGACATACGGACGGACGTACGGACAGACAGTTTTTTGCCATTAGGCTACGGAACCCTAAAAATGCACTTCAGTAAAGGGACTGCCTTCTGAACACAGAGGTCGGAGGTTTGATCCTCGCACAAAACAAATATTTGTGTACAAGTACATGTCTATTTATCTCCATGAAAAAAAATGTCATAAAAATCTTAATTCATCTTCGCATGACCCTCGTATTGGGAAAAAGTGTTTAACATTCCTATCATGTCATGACCACTGGGACTCCCATCCCTTCAGAAGTTGCGACGTGAAAAGATTCCCAATTTCTCGACCCTGCCCATTCGATTTGATAAATAAATATATCGATAGTCATTATCAATACTGTCATTTTTTTTTATTGTATTTTTTTATATGAACGAAAGGTGGGGCTCTTAGCCTTCATCATACCTGGGTCCATATTCACTATGACCACTTAGCGATTCCTTGCTCAAACCACGCCAATGTCGTACTTGGTTTTGACATTTTCAAAAGTCGTTTTCTCAATGATACTCCCAAATTATAGAGTTATTGTACAAGCACATGAAAGTCACAAGTTGTATAATTTAATAAACGAGTAAAATTATTTTAAAATTAGTAAGTGTCACAGAGAAAACGAATTTTGAAAATGTCAAAACCAAATACGACATTCGCGTGGTTTGAGCAAGGAATCGGAAAGTGGTCATAGTGAATACGGGCCCTGATGTTAAGTATTGATAATGTTGAAGATGGAAGCGAGCCTCTGTCGGATTCCTTAACCAGTGGGGAACTGTCTATCTTATCTCTAACTGCCGGAACACAACAAAGCTGAAAACATTAGTTTTATGGCATCAGACTTAGATAAGATGGTGGTAGCTAGCCAGGCGGGCATCCTGCCATCAACCATATTTGAAGAATAATCGCGAATTTTTGTTTAGGTTAATTTCATACAAAGTCGCCATTTAAAATTATTCTTGCAACATAAAAATTAATAAAGAGGAAAGATTTTATTATTTGTTTCCAACGAATAAACTCAAAAACTACTGTACGGATTTGGATGAAATTTGGTACACAGATAGTAGATAGCTTGTTTATGAACAAGAGATACTTTTTATCCCGATATTCTCACGAGAACGGGAACCACGCGGGTGAAACCGCGAGCGACCGCTAGTATCAAATATGACGTTTACTGTACTAGTATGTTAATAAATTGGCAGCAAAACCTTTTTTCCTGGCATACAGCCAGTGTTTTCACTAAATTCATACGTTGCAAAAACTGGAGCCGCCATATTTTCCGCCATGCGTAAGTGAAATTTAATAGTGCTGTATTAATATTCCATACAGCTTACCACTGCATTTGCATTAGTCATAAACTGATTAATATTTAATCGCGGTAACGTAGACACAACTCTAATCCTATCATCTTCTTAATAACTTTTCATTTTGCATTTTACAATGCTATTTTTATGTGATAAGTGTTAAACAAGAAAATATACTAGAAAAAACAAGAAAAATACTTATCTATCTTCTTCTTCTTAACGTATGAGGGTTAGTGGCCACCTCTACTGTCAGAGTTTATCAGGCCGCCTCTAAGGCCTCTGTCTTGGCTTAACGACTGACAACAGCCGGAACCGACGGTTTAACGTGCCCTCCGAAGCACAGAAGCGCTCAGTTTTAATTCCATTTTTACGGTCACCCATCCGACACCTGCCCGGTCCGAACATTGCTTAACGAACGTGATCGAATACGATCAGTCTGCGAGCGCTACGAATATATATTTTGTGTTAACTCAAAATACATCATTTTGAACTTGACTGTAGTAAGAAAACTTAATTTTGAATGACCTTGCATGTCGTATCAAATTGTAAATCAAAATAAAAACATATAGTAATGATAGATAAAAATATGTTAAAATAATGACGATTAAATTTACCTAAAGTAAAAACAAAAACATGAACTTCGTATAATAACAAAAAAAACACAACCATTAAAATGAGGTTCCCCCAGCCACGTCATGTTCAAAGTCGAAATATACTCGTATTTTAACGATAAGATAAGAAAGCTATAGATAAGATAGCAGTTCCCCAGTGATTGAGGATTCTGGGAGAGGTCGCTTCCATCTTCAGCCTTATTTTTTACTAAGTTATTGTTATTTGAAAAAGAAGAAAAGAACAAAACGATATTGGATAACCAGTTTGTCACAAAAAAAAAATGAAAATGGTGGTACGAATTTCATGAATATTCTTAGAAAATTATCGAAAATGTTGCGATGACCAGTACCCCTATTACGAGTTTGCTTAACATGACATTTACAGGACTCGTGAGCGTAGACTATCGGATACACTGCTCATGTCGGTAAAACAGTCGCTAAGTGTGAAAGAGACAGAGCTACATTTTACGTTAACGTTTACTGTAAAGTCAAGTTTGTCAAACTCGTAATAAGCCTACTGCTCTCGCGACGACGCGACCAGCACTGACTGACTTGTAATGTAACACTCGGATTCGCGAAAAAACCGACATTCGAGTGGAGCACGCTGTGCTCACCGCGAATGATACATTACAAACTAACGTTACAAGTCAGTCATTGGTTTGTGTTACAAAAACTCGATACATTACACCAAAATGTTACAAATCAGTTTCCACCTTAGGAGTCTCCCCGTGTCGTTCATAAAAAAAAAACGAATTTCTACACTATTTGACGCAACAACTTGCATAGTAACATCACGAAATAGTACGTTAGTGTCAAATACCTGTTACGTTACCTTGAACCAAATTTGAAGAGTAAACAAATCATCTGATATTCTCTTATAATACTCAGTTATTTGCTGTCTGTACTTAGTCATCACAAATAACGGAAAATACCACAATAAATGTTTTTGCTAGTTCCTTCTATTGGTTTATATAAATATCTTATTTGGCTTAACAAAAGCCTGACTTTTTATGCGTAGGCTTTATAAGGATAATACTTGTGACGTGATATAATAATACTTGCTTATTTCTTGATTGCTTAGTCATTACATTATTATAACCTTAAGAGAAATAACTGGAATGGTTTTAAAAAATTGTTTAAAATTTTGTTTTAACTGACTTCCAAAAAGGAGGATTTTCTCAATTTGGTTGGTATGTTTTTTTATGTCTGGTCCAATAAAAATTTGCTTCAGTTTGGCCCAATAGTTTTTATTTTATGAGCATTTTTGTTAACTTGGACGATGTCATTTTCGCGATACATTTGTTTCTAATGTACATGAACCCTTATCTAATCTAGAAAAAACCTTCTGTAGTTTACAAAACAATCTATTGCAGACATTAAAAAGTTTTCATTTTTTATTTATTTCCTGATGGATGGCATTTATACAAAGACGCGGGCAACAAGTAAAAAAAAAAGTTATATTTTTTTTTTTTTTTTTTTCAACATAAAAATTCCTAAAGTTAATATTGTTATAACAGTGTCATATAAACCAATTCTGTTTTACCCGACATTGTTGTATTCATCTTCTGAACGCTTAATTACTTACATACTTAATACAGAAATAAAATAATTTCGTAATGTTTATTTTCTTCGTAATTTCGCAAGTACCCATCGGTGAATTGTGTTTTAAAAACTATTTTATTCTTTTTTTAATTTTTTATTCGTCGAACTAGGTATTAGAATTGAATATTATATTATAATCTACAGTCGATTTTTAACTAATGAGTTACAAAGTTACAAACATTTTTAATGAGGTACGATGTACATTAATTAAAATTATAACTACTAATACAAAAATCACACCCACCCACTAAATGTGAAATGACTAGCATTGTCATTAAAATACTGGCTGTTAACCAACGTTATGCCATAGTATTGTGGCTATAAAAATATTGAGCAAATTGCTATTGGAGAACGAATTACTTCAATGTGCAAACGGAATAAAGTTGTACCTATTTATTATCAAGAATACAACAATAAAAGACATAGTAAAACTGTGCTTTACTAGTTTTACTACGTCTTTTATTGATGTATTCTTGATTCAAATAGGTATGTAATTCAAAATTGCTACCAATCAGAAACGAGTGTACCTACCACAAAAAGACTTTGTCATCAGCCATTTTTAATGTCCCCACTGCTGGGGCCCTGGCCTTCCTTATGGATGGATAAGCAGAACGGGTCATGACCCGCCACGCGGGCCCAATGCGGATTGGTGGGTTTTAACGACTGCAAACGCAGCAGGAACCAACGTTAACGTGCCTTCCGAAGCACGGAGGAGCTCGAGTTAGTAAATGTTTGGTCACCCATCCCGTGACCGACCATTGCGAGAGTTGATTAACCTCAACAATCGCAGGCTGAGCGCGCGAACCACTGCGCCACGGGCTCCACTTAACAATATTAAGAAGACTTACTTAAACAATATTAATAATATTAAAAAACACATAGTAAAAAGTTTGTATGTTTCTGAGTATCTTTGTAAGGAATCAGGGTCCCAATTCTACTAATGCTTAGTCACAATCGTATTCCAATGGTGTTTCAATGGTAGTGCTGCTTACAACAGTTCTTGTTACAACAGTGTAAATAAACACTACTATTGAAACACCACTGAGAGACGATTATGACAAAATGTTTGCAGAATTGACCCCCAGGTATCTCTGAAAATATTAAATTTAAACCGATTTTTCTTTTTTTTTTCACCAGTAGAAAATATAAATAAATAACACTTAATTGCACACAAAGACAAACGATAAAGAAATAACAAAAACAGACAGAAAGCATACAAAAGGCGGCCTTATATGGTAAATAGCAATCTCTTCCAGGCAACCTTGGTTAGAAAAATAATAACAAAACCTTCCGAAGCACGGAGAAGCTCGAGATAGTAAATTTATGGGCACCCATCCCGTGATTGACCATTGCGAAAGTTGCTTGACCTCAACAATCGCAGTCCTCTCCTCCTTTCATTAAAGTATGTATATTGTTTTTTTTAATGAACAACGTGGAGAATCTTAGCATTCATCATACCTCATGTTAAGTATTGATAAGGCTGAAGATAGACGCGAGCCTCTCCCGGAATCTTCAACCACTAATGAACCTATCTCCTAGCTACCTTATCTCTAACTGCCGGAACACAACAATGTTGAAAACATTGTTGTTACTTCTGTCAAAAAACAAGCTTACTTTAAGAAATGCGTAGTACGATATAGCATGGTAATATTGAAACATTACTGCACTAAGAGATAGCGGTAGCCCCCAGAAATGACCGAAATGCAATGAATTTCTGTCGTTGGAAGGGACAGAAACAGCATCCAATCGACAAATTGGTGAACTCGGCACTGTTTGAAAATTTAAAATCGAACTATTGTTTTTATTTTTTACATTTTGCTCAGAAATTCATCCCAAAAAATTGAGTTAATATTTACCACTTACAAATATTTTCTTATAAATTGATTCATTACTTGTATTTAATTTTGTACGCGCACGCTCATTTTAATCTTGTAAGGTTGTAAGTATTTTCAAACATAAGACGAAATGCCTTTAGAAACCGACTACAAATGCGTTGCATGCTCCACTTTTTAAGTTTAGCTTATACTAAAATAGTAATTTTCATTTTTTTTAATGTTATGCATTTTATGCATATACACGCTGGCGCTAAGGAAGACCAGAGCTCTGACCTTGTGTGAGGTCACAGCATATCTGAGTAGCGACCATTTGGTTATTTATTTTATTTCCTCTTCTGTGTTTGAAGAAAACCAATAAACATATTTTCTTTATTTATTTCTTTCTTTCTTTCTATCTCACCTGTTTCTTATGTCCTGTGTGTGATCCACACAAATAAAGCTACAGGCGGTCGCTATTCATACAATGAAATTAATATCCAATAAGAAGGTTTTACGCTTCAAAATATAGTGAAATCCTCCTTACTCCTTTAAGATTCCTACATATTTCCGCGGGCACATTTTTCCGGGTCCCGGTCCCGTTTTGCATAAGCAATGCAATATCTCGGGACCTCCAGCTATTCCAGTTTGTTTTATTTTATTGTTAGATTACGCATTGTTTGTGAGACGTCGGATAAAGTTTGCAAAGCAAATTCATTTAGATGTAGTGTAGTCTATCTTCGTATGCATTTGTTGCGGAAGATCGCGAGAGAATAAATTTTGATAAAAAAATAATTTGAGTTTTATTATTGGTGGAAAATACTAATAAACAGTTGAAACCATCTCTATGCCAAAAATTAGGGCGCGAAGGAAGGACAAACAAACACACTTTCTCATTTATAATATAAGTTAGAATTAGGATTAATTTGTCAGTTTTAAAGTATTGTATACTATCTTAAACCATTTTAATTAAATTATTTGTTATTTTTTTATGATTTTTGAATATTGCATTTTTCAATGCTATTCTTATTAGAAAAATATTGGAAAAAATCAACTCAGCTACAAGTGAATTCTCAGATGGGAATCGAACCCACTACCTTTGAAAATCCAGTCCAATGCTCTAACCACTGAGCTACCGAGACCGGACCGGATTTCCAAAGGTTTTGGGTTCGCGTCCCACCTGAGAATTCACTTGTGGCCGAGTTGATTCTTTGTTACTGTCGTTCTTGTTTTAGAAATAAAACATTTCGTTTGTGGTTACCAATTCAAATAAAAATTTGAAAACTTTAGTTTGTATTTTTTCATATACCTACTTCAAAAGAGGAGAAATATACAAGGTACATCTAAATGCTACTACTTATCTAATTTGAACTTGCATTCATTAAAAATGTGTGAATCTGCTAGTAAGTTTGTTATATGCATCTCAACCATAGACCACCCTATTACAGTCTGTCATCTATTACATATAATTCCGCTGTGACACTATTATCTATAGATAATTCCCCTATAAAAGCGGACATTTGTTTCTGAATTTACATTTTTTAAACATTTAAACCAACCTCCTAACGTTTCAAGTTTCAACTTTTTTGTCCACAAAACTATTCAAAGAAAATCTTCCTTACATCGGAGAAACCGCGGCAAATATAGTTGGAACGGTGTCTATCTTGTTCCGTTCCTACATTATGCATAAACAATATACTGTCATGCGAATTCTGTCCTTAAGGGCGCGCTCTAGGCCAAAAGCAAACATAATAACTGCAACTTCGAACTGCAAAGTAAATGCTGCCTTATTTCTCATAGAAATAAGGCAGCATTTACTATATAATTCTCCGGCCCCATTCGGCCGGTCCGGAATGAAGAAATGAAGAAAAATTCTTTTTTTAAAGGATATTTAAAGGTTATTTACAAAAAATATATAACATAAGCCCTGCCTTATCTATAGTGTAATTATACTACAAAGCTCCAAGCTTTATTTTAATGTATTACTTGAATACTAGCAGTTTATCGTGTTAATTATAGTGATTTGGAGGCAACTTCGCAATTTTTTTCTATCGAGAAAATTTTATGCAATCGTGTTTTTGAGTGACATAGTCACTAGTGTTAGTCCTGTAGTTTAATATAATTTTCTTTCTTTCTTTCTTTCTTTCTTTCAATCTAATTTTCGTTGGCCTATAGCGGGCCCTTAACAACCTGTGTTGTGGAGTGTCGTCTAAATAATCGAGACACTAAGCTCGAAATAACCCATGCATTGGAATATTTTGACCTTTCTATTTTTTTTGGGTGGTTTTGTATAATTTATGATAACACATTGCAAAACAGAAAATACTTATTGCACACGTCTTAAGTTTGCGTGTCATATAAGGACCTTTAAGTCAATATATAATAATAGATTTCATAGTTAAAAAAAATGTGTTGTATGTACGTATTTCAGTCAGAAGGAACTTTTTTTAAGAATTCTAATTAGAAGTCTTCGTCGTTCGGATGTATTTCTGAGCAATTAAGCCCCGTTTTATCGAATTAAAACAAGAGGTATTTAAGTACTTCCATTTGAGTTTTGAATTTTCAACACCATAAGTACTTTTCATTCCTTGTATTAAACCACGAAGTAGACACATAATTAGCAGGCAGAGCCAGAGATACGAGCAAAGAAGCTGGTAATCTAAGCACAGACCTATAACGAGATAGACGAAAAGAGCGTTTCAAACTGTATAAGAACCTAGCGTGTCGAATTTTCCGTACTTAGGATGACGTCACGAGCGAGATTTAGTGATGTGTAAATATTATTGACGAGCTCTTTCAAGAAAGCACTGCACAATTAACCGTCACGAGCGAGATTTAGTGATGTGTAAATATTATTGACGAGCACTTGCAAGAAAGCACTGCACAATTAACGGTCACGAGCGAGATTTAGTGATGTGTAAATATTATTGACGAGCACTTGCAAGAAAGCACTGCACAATTAACCGTCACGAGCGAGATTTAGTGATGTGTAAATATTATTGACGAGCTCTTGCAAGAAAGCACTGCACAATTAACCGTCACGAGCGAGATTTAGTGATGTGTAAATATTATTGACGAGCTCTTGCAAGAAAGCACTACACAATTAACCATTTTCGTCAAATCATCTGTTAAGTAAGCTACTCAGAACTTACTTCCAGTATGTGAAACAGGCCCTTAACGAAATAACATTGTACCTACTTGCTTTCTTGTAGCGAATAAAGCTGCACGAGTCGTGTTCGGTAACGCGAGAGTAACTCAAATACACAGGTTGTGAGTTTAGAATTTCAGTGTATATTATTCTGCTACAATTGCTTGCTATACTAGTGCCTGCCCGTGACTTCTTATTTTTTGGGTTGGCCCAGAGACATCGATATTGACTTCATTTGACAGATGGATGTTACATATTGCTCTTAGTCTTTGGTAAGTTTTCATTTGTGTCAAAAAGAAGCAGCAATGTGTCACATCCATCTGTCAAACGAAGCCGGTTTCGATGCCGACGTCACTTGCGCGGTACGGCCTCTGTTCTCCATTTGACTTTCATCAACTATGCCACGGATGAAGATAATTTTTGGATTCAAAGCAGCTGGTTAAGTTGAGTCTTTTTCTCTCTGAATACTATTTTAATATGTTATAAAATAATAATTTTCTGTTAATATTGATTACTTATTTATGCCAAATTAAGTTGCAAAAATAAAATAGGTTTACTATAATGTATGAATGGCAAAGTGCAAGTTGCAATTCTCATGCAATCAAAAATAGTTCACCTTATAAATATTGAAAATTGAAACGGGTATTAAACGCGTAGAAACGTGATAGATATTTCACCTACCTAATTTTCCCGTTTCAATTTTCAATATTTATAATGCAGCGCGAAAGTTTAAAAGTGTCTATAGTTCACCTTCTTTAAAAAGATCCTTTTTTTTAAGGAAAATAAATTCATATTCAATAAAAAACGAATCGATCGGTTAAGATACAACAGCCATAATAATTTTTAAATTTTTTAATGCTATTTTTATGCTTAAATATGATAAATTTCAAGTCTCGGTAGCTCAGTGGTTCGAGCAGTGGTCCGGATTCCCAAAGGTCGTGGGTTCGAGTCCCATCTGAGAATTCAATTGTGGCCGAGTTGATTGTTTCCAATATTTTTCTATTTGAAAGTATAAAATAGCATTGAAAAAAACATTTTATAAAAAAAATTCAAACCGACTTCAAAAAGTACAAAATAAAACTTTTGGAGTCGGTGCCAGCCAGGGCATTCTACATTGCACTTCTATTAACTATATATTTTTTTGGCCTTAGCTAGCTAGCACCGACTCCAAAAGTTTTATTTTTTACTTTTTGAAGTCGGTTTGAATTTTTTTTATAAAATGTTTTTATTTCAGATTTTTTAGTTACATCATGTGCCGTTACTTACATTAAAAATCAGCCCATACACAACAATGTCATCTAGGTAACCGACTACTTGCCAAAAGGTGATTGATATTTTTCAAGATTATGAAAAAACTACAAGCCAGATCTTCGTAAAAATTATATGGGACCACACATAAACCATCTTCTTTCAGATAAAAAAAGAATTATAAAAATCTGTTAACAACTGGCGAAGTTATGGTGGAACATACATAAAAAAAAAAATAAAAAAAAAAAATACAGTCGAATTGATAACCTCCTCCTTTTTTGAAGTCGGTTAAAAATGCAAAAATTCAAAAATCATAAATTAAATTGGCTGTTGCATCCTAATCGATCAATAAACATTTTTTCAAAAGTTTCTTTCAAATGCAAGGATATTCCTAGCATTGATGTAAGAACGCTGGACCACTGCGTATCAAAAATATGAAAGTATTGGAGAATTTAGACGGTGGTCCGCAAGTCTCGGTAGCTCAGTTGTTAGAGCATTGGACCGAATTTCCAAAGGTCGTGAGTTCGAGCCCTATCGGAGAATTCACATATGGCCGAGTTGTTTTTTTCGAATATTTTTCTATTTAAAATTGATTATTAGTATAAAAAATGTTAGTTTTCATTGTTCATTGTGAATTAATATGCAAATCGTATGCCACGATCAAATGATTCTGAATGCAAATCATAATAATAATTGATTGAATTAGATCTAACACAATGTACTACTGCAAATTAAAATGAGAAACTCACAACTGATATTAATTATTTCCCCATAACAAACAAACGATATTAATGATTGCGTAGCTTTAACTATTTCATAGTTAAGTTTACTGTTATATCAAATAGGGATAGCTATTACGCAAATAACTAATTAAAGTTACAGTAAACAACAACAGTCAACATACAGTGAACATCGAAAGTGGATAAATATATTCATAATAGACGACTCCAGTTAATAAGTAATTGTCTTCCTAGTTTGATTTCCTTCCTTACTATTAGATCTAGTAAAACATTAGAAACTAAATACTACAATAGTTTTATAGGTTTAAGACTAATGATACACTCACCGGCACATAACTGCCCACCCCGTTATTTTCATACAAACTGTTACAAACATGCTCACTTTGCGATTATATACATAAAAATTTTAACCGCCTCTGTGGTCTAGTGGTAACAACCACCGGTATCAGACCCAGGGGTCCCGGGTTCGATTCCCATCGGGGGTACAATTTGTATTCGGTTTGGTTGGTGGTAGGACTTGTTGTGAGTCCGCCTGGCTAGCTACCACCATCTTATCTAAGTCTGACGCCATAATAACAATGTTTTCAGCATTGTTGTGTTCCGGCAGTTAGAGATAAGATAGCCAGTTCCTCAGCGGTTGAGGATTCCGGGAGAGGCTCGCTTCCATCTTCAGCCTTATCAATACTTAACATCAGGTATGATGAAGGCTAAGAGTCTCCCCGTCGTTAATAAAAAAAAAATAAAAAAAAAAATTACAATAGATTTCTGCAAAGATCTGTATGCTAATATTTAGGTTAAGCATTCGGTTGTCCAATGAGCGCTTTAAAGAGTTTTAAAAATCTCTACCCGTTTCCATACCTTCGTTTAAGCAAAGCATTACTTTATGCCCATATCACATTGCACGGAATGTGATGAAGCATTTAATTAAATAAAAACAACCTTTACGGGTTTAAGTGCACTATTCAAGAGCATTACATACTGCACTTAAATCCATAAAAGTTGTTTTATTTCAGTGAAAGGTTCATCCTTCTTCATGGTCTCGCTCATCTTCAATGTGCCGGTGAGTGTATTTTAAAGTTAAACAAAGTATTTAATTAAATTCGTTTACCCGTGTAGTATTTACACATGTTCTTCAATAAAACTTTGGACTAGACAAACTAGACAATTGGTGTGATTGTAAGACATTGGTTTATATTTTTATTTATTTTTACAGCAGTTGTAAAAGTAATAAGTTTAAAAAAAACCACGATCGTAGACATGAGACAAGCTGCTTTTTTGTACTGTATTTTCTTATTTAATAATTATATTCACGATCGTGTCTACAATACAAGGCATAATCTAGGGCCGTACCAAAGAGTAAAGTAATTATTAGTGGCGTCGGCATCGAAATCTGCTTCATTTGACGGATGGATGTGACTCATTGCTGCTTCTTTTTGACACAAAATATAACTTACCAAAGACTAAGAGCAATATGTCACATCCATCTGTCAAATGAAGCCGATGTCGATGTCGACGACACTTGTGCGGTACGGGCCCAGCTTCTTAAATAAGCTTCGTGAATAGAAAAATATTGGAAAAAATTAACTCGGCCACAAGTGAATTCTCAGGCTGGAATCGAACCAGCGACCTTTGGAAATCCGGTCCAATGCTCTAACCGCTGAGCTACCGAGACTTGCGAACCACCGTCGAAATTCTCCAATACTTTTATATTTTTAATACGCTGTAGGCCAGCGTTGTTACATCAATGCTAGGAAATATCCTTGCATTCGAAAGAAACATCTTTTCAGGTGTTTAACGATCGATTAAGATGCAACTGCCAATAATTTATGATTTAGTAATTTTTGCATTTTTCAATTCAATATTTTTCTATTTAAAATTTACCATAAGTATAAAAATAGCATTGAAAAATGCAAAAATTACTAAATCATAAGCTTCGTGACTTTAAATATGTGTTTTTATAATATACCATTTACCTAAAGTTTAACAAAAAAAACACACATCTAATTACTGAAAAGAGATTTAAGATCCCTTTCGTAGTAAAATAGTATGTCTTTTTAGAAACTCTTTTAATATTATGTGTGTTTAAGGTCTCGTAACTGCAACATCTTGTTTCATCACTCAGTGCTGAACTGAGAAAGGCATATACAGGGTGGAAAAAATCTATCTTAAATCCTTTAGTTAGCTCATTTTACTGAAAGGAAACATTTCTTTACTTTTTAAAAGAAACACAATTGCATTGAAACATTTTCAAAAATACGTTTTCCACACCCACGAATTGAACCAGCTAAAATCTGTAAAAAATAACATTCTGTACTTTTATACCATTTATCGATAAGAGTCAATCAAAAGGAACAACTCTCTTTAACAAACATAGTAAATTAAATAAAAGGAAACACATGAAAACTCAACTTTATAAACTCACTAGCGGATCCTCGCGGTTTTACCCGCGTGGTGCCCGTTCCCGTGGGAATATCGGGATAAAATAAAGCCTATGTCACTCGGGAGAAATGTAGCTTTCTAATGGTTTAAGAATTTTCTAAATCGGTCCAGTAGTTCCTGAGATTAGCGCGTTCAAACAAACAAACTCATCAGCACGGATAAAGCAAGGCAAGCAAATTTTATTCAAGGATCTTTTGAAAATTTTACAAAAATCTTTGAATACAGTTTTGTTTCTTTTAAAAAATAAACGAATGTGTCCTTTTAGTAAAATGGGCTAACTAAAGGATTTATGGTAGTTAAAGGCCCATAGTATTTTTCCACCCTGTATATGAATAGAATAGAGTATCAGAATGCTAGTCCGATCTATCTTCTTAATTAAATTGCGCAGTCTGTCACAGACTGTGTATCTGTCTGACTGGAATTTACTACAACTGCAGTGAGAAAACGATGTAATAAATTAATTTTGTTTTTCTTCAAGACAAAGAAAGATGAAAGGTATTTTGAGTAGAAACATTTCAGACAAAAGAAAAGGGCGCAATGATAAGAAAGCTTTACTTTAGTAGTTAAAGAAATAAAAATTCCATCTTTGTTTAAAAAGTTTTAATATTAAAGGCTTTTAAAGTTCAACATTTTCCCATCACCCCCATCCTTTTTTCCAAATGATAAAGAAACAACGTAGTAAGAAACTTGTGAACTTTAATCCGTAAACGTTAAAGAGTCTCACAACAAGGAAATATTTCCTTCGTCTCATCAGCATGTGGACGTCCACTGCTGGACATGGGAGTCGTCTAGCTCACGCCTATTGTGGCGTTCATAGGAGGATATATATATTTTTTTATGAATGACGGGGAAACTCTTAGCCTTCATCATACCTGATGTTAAGTATTGATAAGGCTGAAGATTGAAGCGAGCCTCTCCCGGAATCCTCAAACACTGAGGAACTGGCTATCTTATCTCGAACTGCCGGAACACAACAATGCTGAAAACATTGTTGTTATGGCGTCAGGCTTAGATAAGATGGTGGTAGCTAGCCAGGCGGACTTACAACAAGTCCTACTACCAACCAAACCGAATACAATATGTACCCCCGCTGGGAATCGAACCCGGGACCCCTGGGTCTGATACCGGTGGTTGTACCACTAGACCACAGAGGCGGTTAAAAGCAGCAGCAGAGGCGGATATTAGGCTACTGCTACCACGCTGGCCAGACGGGTTGGTAGAGGGTTTGTTTTAAGTTTTCCTTCTCTCGCACAGGTGTTCAATGCGCCGAGCCTCTTAGTCGACTTTACAACATCCCAGGCATATAAGGGAGTGGTGACACTTGTATTCTTAGGCCGTCACCACACGGCACATGGACACAAGGAAATATTGTGGTTCATTTTCCGATACCTGACGAGTTAATGCTAATGCCACACTATCACGCTAACGCGAACGGCAAACTTTCGCGCACGAAACGCATGCTTTTTGAGGTGCGCGGAAGGAGCCTCACCGTGTGGCGCATTATAGTCAGTATGTGTGTGGCGCAATCTGGGCAATGGTCTGCGGACGGAAAGTTGGTACAGACTAGCCGATCCCTCCACCACGACTCAATGGTTAGCCTTCGTCGATAAGAAGAAGACGCACGTCAAGTCTGGCCAAGCAATAGTCACACTTCAGCAAACAGAAAATGTGACTATATATAGATATATTAAATATATATTTAGTTGTTATTTATTTAAATATTTTATTTTTATTTATGACTATGTATTTAGTAGTTTATATAGGTAGATTTATTTATATGTTCAGTAATATTGTTAAGTAAAGTTTGTCATTCTTGTTTGTTGCCTGTGCACTACCTCTCGCTCTCTCTCCATTTTTCCTATGCCTCAAAGGTTGTCTGGAAGAGATCTCTTAGCGATAAGGCCGCCTTTGCCCACATTTATGTCAACTCTTTCTTGTGTTTCTGTCTGTATTTTTGTGTGTGCAATAAAGTGTTTTATCTATCTATCTATCTATCTACCTGTGTTGCTTAGCCTGATTGCCGTGGCAGCGACAAATGTTGGCGTTGCGCGATAGTGTGGCCGTAGCATAACTGAGGTAACAATATTTTGTATAAATATCGTTACCAATTAATAAATTGGACCACATCGCCATACAATTTTATATGATTATCTACCTGTCGTGGGGAGTGAAATTTTATCGCGAAAATGAATCAGTCCCCTAATTGTCTTATTTAAAAAACTATCACAATCCCTATCAAATGTATTGTGATTGAGATAGTGACTTATGGAATTATGTAACTCGGAATTGCTTGAACGAATAATGTTTTAAATGACACTTCATTTGACACTTCATACATTTGAAAGATATTTTCGTGTGTCACTTTGCTTAGACAGTTCAATTTCATTCATTCAGTATCTTTCATATTTATATATTTATATTTATATTTATATTTTAACATTTATATTGTTGTTATTTTTTGTGTGTTTATATAAGTTTGGGAAAGATTGTATCATAAAAAAAACCTTGCAAGTAGATCTTCGAATCAGAATTTTATTAAATCTTTTACTATTACAGTTTTTCCTTTACCCACAGGATTGCATTGTGTATATATAAAAGTAAATACATGTATATATATATATATATATATATATATATATATATATTTATAAGTTTCTAGCAGACTGTATTTCGCATGCCGTGGTAGCCTTTAATTAAGGTGACACTATTCCTAGATTACGCTGATATTGTATCTTATCCATGTATATTAGTGGTTACCTTGTTGGCTGTCCTTAAATAAATGAAAAAAAAAAAAAAAAAAAAAAAACGCGTCCCGATCACAATCCTATCAAATGTCAAACACTGACCTAGCATCAATATGAAAGTTGATAGTAATGAGATATCTTTATATAACGGTTGTTATTAACTAATATACGTAGATCTTTCAAGTGTGAGACTTTATGTAATTTGAAATAGGTCAACGGTAAATGGTCTTACGAATTTTCGATCAGGGTCACGTGTCCTGACGCGGCAATAACGCCGCTAAAGAAGTTTTCACTTCAAAAATATACCACCAAATATCGGGTAAGAAACAGTGTGCACTGAAATCCGAAAAAGTTGTTTTATTTCAAGATGTGCTGATATCATCCAATTCCAAACGCCTTTCCACATTTTCAAGCTCAAAATGCAAACTTCCAATCAGATACAGGTACAAAGAGGTTGCCGTGCTTAGCTCAGTAATAAAATATCTTAAGAATAACGTCTTTCCAGAATGCTTTGTGCAGCATCTAGCATCTAGACGTGTTGCAATCTGCATGTTGGTTCAAGAAGGCCATTGTCTGAGAATGCATATTTTACGATCGCAGAAACTGCAAATGTTGAGATACGTGGCTTCAAACAACGTGCAAGCTTACTAAGATAAAATTTCTGAAAATCAATGTTATATGGTTTAAAACTTTTTAATTCGCCATGCTATTTTATAAGATAGATTTTAATAGAAAAATCTAGTCTCCAAATCGAGAGAGAATTGCTTTGTGGTTTTTTTGTAGCATAAAATTGATTTAATGTTATCTTTGCAGTTTCTCCTAGAAAAATAACTTAATTCAAACTGAATTACAAATATGTGATTTCTATTTTCCCATATTTTCCCCTTTTGAAATGGTGTAATTCAAGCTGAGTTTAGGTGAATATTACTTTTGTCTGTCTGTCTGAACTAATTTTGAATATAGAACGAACAATGTGAAAGAGTAAGCCTATATTTCAGCCAGATCAAGATAAGTTAAGATCAAGCAAACATTACTTTTCAAGAAAATTCCGCTAAATTTTAAAAGAGCAATTAAGTTACCTGTTTTTCAATGGAAAACTGAAGATAAATTGTAACTGAATATGTCTCGTGAAAAAAATCAAACACTGTACATGCCTTTAGTATTCCAATATCGCCAAGTACAGTGAAATACCACCTCAATTTCCTAAATCCTACTAATATTAAAAAAGCGAAAGTGTGGTAGATGATGGTGGAGGTATGGAAAAGGGTGGTAGATGGTAAGCCACTAGTAGGAAGGTCGAATGGCGAATGACTGGGTGTTGGTAGTCCGGGGACCGCGGTCCGACTGATGTGCGTCGGACTTGGTATACAGGGTGTTAAAAGACCAATACCGAAGCCGTGATATATGCGTAGTGTACATCAAACCAAATAAGAATATGTAAAAATTATTGCTGGGAAATGACTTTTATTTTTAGTAAAAAATAAATGGTGTTATTTTTTACACGCAATGGAACGCGTGCAACAACGTTTGCGTGTGTCTATAGAGAACGAGTAGGCCACTGGGGCCCCGTATCATTGAGTGGATTTGATATTTATTGCGGTTCTGTTACTTTAAACGATAATCTTTTAAAATAATTAAAATAATTGTTGTTAGATATAATAGTGCCGAAATCGTAGGTCGTTGTGTAGGAATCGTAGGTATGAACGCATCTCTTGTATAATTTTTTATTTTTTTTTTCTTTTTGATAATTTTTAAATAGGAAAGTGTTTAAATTAAGTTGTTTTTTGTTTTTTGTCTGCTTTCTAATAGTAAAAATTGGCGCATGTTGTGGCAGCCTTTAAGTATGACAACGATTTGAAATGCTTATAGAATGTGCATTATTGTAAACGTGAATATCGTTTGTTATGTTGGTTGTCCTTAAATAAATAAATAAATAAATAAATAAATAAATGTTGACTTTGATTCTCAATAACTCCTTAACTATCAGTTTCCCAGGTTTGGCCCCATACAAGAAAATGCTAGTAGCGATGGGGAGAATACGTTTTTTTTTGTTTTCGTTATGGGTCTTTTAACAGCCTGTATATGTGAAGCGGCTGGTGAAACTTCTGTAAGCGAGATGTAGGTTTCCATACATGTTGTTCGATCCCATACGGAATTGTTATCAGCGCCATCTATTTGATGCACGGTGGATACAAGTTTCTAGCACTGTGTGTAGTAGTATGTGTGGCGTCAGGTAGGTGCCGCCACAAAAGTATGCCAGTTTCTTTGTTTGTTTCACGCTAAAACTACTGAACGAATTTGGATGAAAATTGGCACAGAGATAGTAGATAGCCTGGAATACAATTTAAGATACCTTTCATTCCGAAATTCCCACGGAAACGGGATCCACGCGAATAAAACAATTTAAAAAAAAAAAAAAATTAAAGAAATTTTGAACTGCATTCACCGATTTTGAAAAAAAAAATACAGTAGCATGATAATGATGCGTTTTTAAAAATATTTTTTTTTTTGGCAATTGATCCTGTTCCTTATGAGGATCAGAACACTCTATGACACTGACTGAGGTTTGAGCACTAGAAAAGTCAGAAAACGCTATAACTATTTCCATACATTCTCTAAGAAAAGGTAGGTAGGTGAAGCGGATACTGCTGTGCTGTGCGCAACCAGAAAATACGGAATGAGACTTTCAGGTATCTCCTAACAAATGCTTGAGAACATTTTTTTCGTTTGAAAAGAGCCTAAAGTCACTATGATATTAAGACGATAATTTTATTGATCTGGTTGAGAATAATTGATACAATTGATTGATACCAAGTTATTAAAAAAAAGAATAACTAAGCAACTTACTACAATATGGTAACTCCGCCCGCCTGCCGACGCGACGTGCCGCTATGCCCATCGTCTTTCTTTTTGTACAAGTACAGGGGGGCAATTCTCGCGCTGAGTTATGTAGAAATCGACATTTTTCAAGCCATAATTTCTTTATTAAAAATGTAAGTAAAATCTTTACTACGGTCATAATACTTTAGTTTCAATGATCTTTGACAATCCTATAATGTTAAAGATTGTTTTCTGTGAGTTTTAAATATAGATTTATGGCTCCAAAAATGTCGAATTCGAGATGTCGAAGGCGCGAGAATTGCCCCCCAGTATAACTATGTATGGAAATAGATTTACGCGATTTTCGACTTTCCTAGTGCTCATACCTCAGTTAGTATCATAGAGTGTTTTGACTCTCATAAGAAACAGAATCGATCGCCATAAAAAATTTTTTTTTCAAAAAATTTTTCTGCTGACTGTATTTTTATTTTCAAATGCAGTTCAAAATTTCTCAAGTATGCTTTCCTAAGAACGATTTCATGCATCTACAACGGTTAAGGTACCTGCCCTATGTGCCCCGTTTTAAATTTCCACCCTGTATATATCTTATTACCCTGCGAACATGTAAAACATTATTACCAGATTCGTAACATCTCTAATCATTGTATAGTTTTATAACAAAGAGTACGTACTATTTCCCTATTATCTTATCTTAAATTTCATTGAATTTTAACACGCATTGTGTTTTGTGCATTTTATAAGATTTTAAACTTTTGCGTTCCATTATAAATAAATAAATAAATAAATATTTCTATACAATCACACCAATTATCTAGCCCACGTTAAGTATCATGAAGAACTTGTGTTATGGATATTAGTTAACGGATAAACATACTTATATACTTTTTTTTTTGTAAATACATACATAATATATATATTAAACATCCAGACCTAGACAAATAGACATGTTCATGCACACAAATATTTGTCTTGTCCGGGGATCGAACCCGGGACCTCTGGCTACCTCAAGCTGTAGGTAAGCACATTCGTGCATCCCCATTTCCCATGAAAATCAAAATATTATTAAGCTGTAATGTTTAAATTATAAAAATTATTTTAAAAATCACAGTCTTAAACAGCTGGATTGTACTTTTGTATTTGTGTATGTATATTTTGGAACTAAAATTTTATTGTAACCACTTTTCTAGTCAGCTATTGAACGGGTTTGGTGATCCGTTGTCAATCAAAATTGACAATTCAAAACTTTTTTTTTACGTTTTTTTTTAATTTGTGTATATTAGGTATCAACATTATCCGTTATCTAGTATCCATAACACAAGTTCTTCATGAAACTTAACGTGGGCTAGATAATTTGGTGTGATTGTATGAAATTTATTTATGTATTTATTTTATTGATTATTGAAGCATTATTGTACTGACGTCAAGAGGAAAACTGAATCATGTATGTATTCACAATAAATCTTACTAATCTTATTCTACTGTCTGTAATATTAAAAATGTGAAAGTTCGTGATGATGTTTGTGTGTTTGTTACTCTTTCACTTTTCCTAAATCCTACTAATATTAAAAATGCGAAAGTGTGGTAGATGATGGTGGAGGTATTGAAAAGGGTGGTAGATGGTAAGCCACTAGTAGGAAGGTCGAAAAGCGAGCTCTTCCTCCGGACTGGGTGTTGGTAGTCCGGGGACCGCGGTCCGACTGATGTGCGTCGGACTTGGTATACAGTGTGTTAAAAGACCAATACCGAAGCCGTGATATATGCGTAGTGTACATCAAACCAAATAAGAATATGTAAAAATTATTGCTGGGAAATGACTTTTATTTTTAGTAAAAAATAAATGGTGTTATTTTTTACACGCAATGGAACGCGTGCAACAACGTTTGCGTGTGTCTATAGAGAACGAGTAGACCACTGGGGCCCCGTATCATTGAGTGGATTTGATATTTATTGCGGTTCTGTTACTTTAAACGATAATCTTTTAAAATAAATGTTGACTTTGATTCTCAATGTATTCACAATAAATCTTACTAATCTTATTCTACTGTCTGTAATATTAAAAATGTGAAAGTTCGTGATGATGTTTGGATGTTTGTTACTCTTTCACACGAAAACTACTGAACCGATTTGAATGAAATTTAGCACACAGATAGTAGATAGCCTGGATTAAAACATAGGATACTTTTTATACGGAACCACGAGGGTTAAACCGCGGGCGGCCGCTAGTTTCTTTCTTTTGGATGTTATTTAGGTACAGATTATACAATCTGTACCTAAATAACATCCAAAAGATATAAATAACATTAATATTGACTGCTGGACCTTATGTAACATCTATCTAAGCCTCCCATCAATTTATCTATAGGTACCTCATAATAAATGTTTCGAAGTATCATAAAAATGCCTACTTTATCTATCCTCCAAAATATATTTACTGGCATCTCATCACGTTTCCGATACGGCAAATAAAACATATACAAATGTATATCGAAGATCCTCATTTCTATTCAGAAGAATGCGTCTCGTAGACGCGAGTCGTCAATCTTGCTGATCGAGGACTAACGCTGTTTACGAACGGTACGTAATAAAAATTTCAAGGAGCAAGTCGAGCTTTGGCTATGAAAAAACTAGAAATGGCCTACTTGACTGTATAGATGCTTGCGGTTTTATGTTTTTAATAATTTAATGGGAATGGAGGCTCGACGGGTAACGAGTGAAAAAGCTTCTGGCGCAGTGGTTAGTGGTGCCGCCCTGGTCATGTGGCGACTAGTTATAAATACTTTGTTGTTACATGTTGCATATAAGCGTTCAAAAACAAATAAATCAACGGGTTGCACTCTGGGTGTGACGGCAGAAGTGAAAACCGCCCTTACGAAAATAACGATGAATATCCACTATATCTTGACCACAACTTCATAAAAAGTTGATGAAAACGGAGACTAACTTGATTTGGCAGGTAAATCCATTAAAACTGACCTGGCATCAATATGAAAGTTGGTAGTAATGAGAGATCTTTATATAATGTTGTTATTACCTAATATACGTAGATCTTTCAAGTGTGAGACTTTATGTAATTTGAAATAGGTCAACGGTAAATGGTCTTACGAATTTTCGATCAGGGTCACGTGTCCTGACGGGACTTTAATATTTTTTACCCATCCCAAATATTTAAAACTGATGTGCACAACGCCGCTAAAGAAGTTTTCGCTTCAAAAATCCACTTGAGTAGGGGGCCAGCACCCTGATTCACAACCGTTCGACAACGGTAACGGATTCGAATTCAGTAGGCTTATTACGAGTTTGGCAAACTTGACGTTACAGTAAACGTTAACGTAAAATGTAGCTCTGTCTCTTTCATATTTAGCGACTGTTTTACCGACATGAGCAGTGTATCCGATAGTCTACGCTAACGAATCCTGTAAATGTCATGTTAAGCAAACTCGTAATAGGGGTACTGTGCTTTGTTTTGGTCTATTCTGCAGTGAGTGACAGTGACAATGCATTGATTCTGCGCTTGGGAAAGTTTCCGAATGTTTGTGAATAAAGGCCTGCCCAGACGACGGATATTGAAGGACTTTTTGTCCGCGACACGACCTTATTACTAAGAACATAAAGTTGAATAAATAACGAGGACTATCCCGTACTTTTCATGGATATACGCGATCTAAGTTGAATCTTATTTGGTTAACAATAAAGACGTGTCGCGGACAAAAAGTCCTCCGTTATCCGTCATCTGCGCTAGCTCTAAGAGTGCAGGTTAGATAAATTCCGGAGCGGTTACGGAATGGGTCACAAAAAAATCGTTATCTCGAGTTCCATGCTTAGGAAGGTACCACATAATCCGTTGGTCTCAGCTGCATTTGTCAATAACTTTTTTATTTAGATTTTTGTAAACGTTTTTTTTATACAAAACCGTTTTAGATTAATTTTAAACACTTTATTTTTTACACGACTGCCCAAAAAAGAGTTTTATTTTTTTATAGAAGCGTTTCTTTTAACACTTTTTGAATTACACCTCTTTCTATTTGACCTATGCCATGAAAAATTGTCTGTAACAATATAACGATCAGGCGTTGACGACGATTCGGACCCAAGAAAGGACAAGAAAGGACCAAGATATTGTCCGAATCTTAACAAAGCGGTGATGGATAGGTCTGAATGGATACGTGTCCAGGGCCCGTATCCGATGCCAAGTTGATGGATAAGTTGCAGAACTACAGTCCGTTCTCCGTAAGATGTGTCCTACTGTGACGTAGTTTCTATATTATTATTTTTCTTACGTTTCTTTTTCTCAGCATACGCTGGTATTTTATGTCATTTACGGGACAATGCCAAGTAAATGAATTTTTTTATGTTTGGGTGTGGTCATCTAATTGTAGGAACTTACGGACTGTTCGGCAAGTGTTAAGTATGGCTGCTTTTTGCAACTGTATGTAAGTGCTGGGTTTCAGATCAAGATTTTTTAGACTCTTATGGAGGTGTTGAGGAATAATGCCGGTCGTTGAGAGAACTATTGGAATTATAAAAACTTTATCCTGCTTCCATATTCGCGAAATTTCATCTTTTAAGTCTGTATATTTGTGTATTATTATTATTATTATTATATTAATCTTTGGTAGATCCCCGGACAAGATAAATATTTGTGTGCATGACCATGTCTGGGTGTTTAATATGTATGTTATGTATATAATTATACAAAAATAAAGTATAGAAGTATGTTTATCCGCTATCTAGTATCCAGAACACAATTTCTTCATGAAACTTAATGTGGGCTAGATAATTAGTGTGATTGTATGTAATTATTATTAAGTAAATGTATGAGAAACGTCAATAGCTGTGTATTATCCAGTTTCTATCATATTTTGTATAAGTAATATGGATTTATAATACCGTTGTTGCTAGATCAGTGGGTTCCTCTTGAGATGGAAATTAATGTCAATAATTATTACTGATTTTCGACGTCGCGTCGTTGAGTCGATTCATATCGGCGCTTAACTTTCTAGGGTACAAAATTACTTTATTATAAAAAAAAAATGTTAATTACCTATTTACTAATTACAAGTATGTACCTATAGTTTTTACCTCTTGGATTTCGCCAATGTCAAGTTTTTAGATCAGTTTAGTTAAATTACTTATTATTTGTCATAATTACTAACACTTGACGCTTATTCAATCTTGATCTCAACGTGATGGCTTCCAGAATAAAGGGGCTGATATCTTTCAATTATTCTTTCTTATTTTTTATCGTATGAGGATTAGTGGCCACCACCTGGTGTCAGAGTTTAACAAGCATTGCAACTAGGCTTAACGACTGTTATGAGATGACAACAGCCTGGACCAACGGTTTAACGTGCCCTCCCAAGTACGGAAGCGCTCAGTTATAATGCCACTTTACGGTCACCCATCGGATACCTGACTGGACCGAGCGTTGCTTAACAAACGTGATTGAATACGATCAGTCTGTCAAGCGCCGCCACCAGCACTTCTTATAGGAGATCATTCAGGCTCTATACATTTTTGGGCTTTTTAAAAGTTTCAGCCAACAAAAAAAATGCTACGAATGGTTAGAACTAATCGTTTGGAGCAATATTTGATATGGCATAAAAGTTGTAGAATTACTCAAGGTCAAGGTATACAAGTTCAAAAATTCGTAATTCTTTGTTGACCACTTTAAAAAAGGCCCAAAAAGAATGATCTCCTTTAAATTATTTATTAGTGTGGATAGCAGTTGCAAAGAAGCTCAATCACCGTTAAAGAAACTTACTAGGCAGTATCTTAGACCATAAATTACACCAGACTTGTTTAACAAACAAAAACATTTACTCGCCAGACGTAACTGCTTCTTTTAGAAGTTTACTTAAGAATCTAAGCATACGTGTTTCATATAAATGTGTGAAAATTAAATATATCATAAAAGAAACCGGATAAATGCTGCTGTTTCATAGAACAATCAATATACTACGTAGGTACTAATGTTCGCACAATCGGGGAAATTCCCGATCGACCAGATAGTATTTTTTTTGGGAAATAACGTTTTATCTTCGAAAATTCTTAATAATAATTAATCAAAAGAAATACCAAATCATTTTCTATTATTTGATTTAGAAATGATTCTTAAAAATCTATTAATTTTTTAAATACTCGTAGCTTTCCTTTAAAAAACTCTACTGGCGTACCGGGAAGTTACTCTACTGTACCTAGTGCAATCTAAAGCAAAATACTGTTATACAAAGCATACAACATACTTGTCTTTACTATTTAAAGTTTTTGGAGCAATATTATTTTTCTATGTATTTTTGAATATTTAAATTTGAAAAGACAACCATAATTGATCGAAGCATTATTGATTTTCAATAGGTACACAATTATATTTATAACTCTAATCTTTCGCCGTTTATTACAGTTCTTTGATTTCGTTTATTTCTTTTTATAACTTTTTAATTTTGTATTTTACAATGCTATTTTTATGTAATAAATATTAAACAAGAAAATATACTAGAAAAAAGCAACTAGTCTCATGTCGCCCTGACGGGATTCGAACCCGCATCCTTGGGAGTCCGGCCCAATGCACTAACCAATTATGCTACAGAGACCTATGAGGACACGTCGAATTCATGACATGAAATTCGTTTATTTCGTTTATGACAAAGCAAATATACGGCCAATGAGAAATACGAAGGACTTATTCGTCGTCGTCTCAGCCACATAACACTCACTGCTGGGTATAGGCCTCCCCTAAAAGGGGGGGTATGCCATAATCGCCACGCTTGGCAGGCGGGTTGGCGATCGCAGTATTGCCCAGTTTGAAGGAGACGCTGCTGCCCGTCTCCTGAAGGCTGAGTCACCTAGTCGCCTTTTACGAGACCCACGGGATGAGAGGGGGTAGTGCTATTCTAAGCCGACACCACACAGAAGGACCTATTACTAATATAATAATTAATATTCATAAATATCTCACAATTGACGATTGGCGTTCTTATCGTCAGTACCTAATGAAAGTTCACAAACTTCGGTCCGATTTGATGCAATCTACGTAATGGCGCCGCAGCTGAAATTACTTCCCAGAAAATGTTCAGTTTGGAACTGAAATAAATGTAACTTTGATTACATGATTTCATACATCTACTAGAAATACATCAACTATGTATACATACAGTTAGTCTTATATTGCACAGTGCCGTGTGGTGACGGCCTAAGAATACACCTGTCACCACTCCCTTACATGCCTGGGATGTCGTAAGAGTCGACTAAGAGGCTCGACGCATTGAACACCTGTGCGAGAGAAGGAACACTTGAAACAAACCCTCTACCAACCCGTCTGGCCAGAATTGTTTTTGTAAACGTCTTTGATCCTGGCAGAATAACAGCGCTTCTATGTTCATTCTGCCCAACTGAGAATGACACAGAAGCAAAATGCTGATGAATGCTGAAGGCCCCACATCATATTCCATAAGTTTTGTTTTTATTGTAAGGTTTAATTTTAATTTTTTTTTTATTCTATTTATGTGGGTGTGCCAATAAATATTTTTTCTTTCTTTTCTTTCTACCTTTCAATATTAATGCCAGAATCCTTAAAAATTGTTTGGTGATTAAGCATTACACCTAAATCACTAAACAAATTTTAAAGGATATCTGACCAGACAGAGTACTTTCTCACCATACCATTAGTTGATAGGATAGACTTATGCTATCCAGTGGGGATAAATAACTTTCGGAAATTTATTGAAAAAGTAACAAACAACAAAAGTAACAAGCGTCACATCAAAAAATGTATAAGGAAATTTAGCACCATTTACGTCACGTAAAAACGCTGCCATATGCCTAAATGTTTATTGTTCACGGGACGATTTCGAAAGTTTGTCGTGCTAGCCTCACTGATGTTAGTTTACAAACTATCGCCATCTTATCTTTGTCAAGGTTTTCCTCGTAAAAGTTTGTATCCTTCCGTTTATCAGCCACATCCCAATAAATGAAGGCGGCAAAACCCTGGATTAAAGCGATTACCGGCGAGGCCACTATTAGAGGCCGGATCGCGCAACCAACTGTGAGTAATACTATCCAATCTTTACTTTAAAGGTTTCCGAAGCCGTACGATATCGGTTTTTATTTTCGGTATACTAGAGTTTAAAGTTACAACTCGGTTGGTACGTTCAAAGCGTTTTGTCCTGTTTGAAGTCTTCATGAAAGTTTTTGCAAGCTATGTTTATTCGTTCTTAGTAGTTATACTAGTATTGATAACTTCATTCTTCAATTTTATAACAACATTGTATTCAGCATTATTGTGTTCCGGTAGTTAGATATAATATAGGCAGTTCCTCAGTGATGAGGATTTCGGGAGAGGCTCGCTTCCATCTTCGGCCTTATCAATACTTAACATAAGCTATGATGAAGGCTAAGATTGTCTCCGTTGTTCATAAAATAAAAATATATATTATCATTTCAGGCCCCGGATTATGAGATGATCTAAACACACCCGTGTCCGGTTCGGGCTTTTATTTTTTATGAAGTACGGGGAGACTCTTAGCCTTCATCATACCTTATGTTAAGTATTGATAAGGCTGAAGATGGAAGTGAGCCTCTCCCGGAATCCCCAATCACTGAGGAACTGGCTATCTTATCTTTAGCTGCCGGAACACAACAATGCTGAAAGCATTGTTGTTAAGAATTAAAAGTCTTTCTTGCTGTCTTTTATTTTCTTTCAATGTATTTTTCTTATCAAATAAACTCCAACATCCGTTTAGGGCATCTTTCAACTCTCAGAAAGAACGATAAGAAATTTATCAGTTTTGCTATGGTAGTTATTAGTAAACTAGTACACTTATACAATACTAGATGGCGTTGAGCCTTTATAGCACACGCTATAGATATTATTTCATGTTTATATAACTTTAGTATTTTAGATTGATTAACATCAAAACTCCAATCATTATTATAAAAAACATTTTATAAAAAAATTCAAACCGACTTCATAAAGTAAAAAATAAAATTTTTGGAGTCGGTGCCAGCCAGGGCATTCTACATTGCACTTCTATTAACTATATATTTTTTTGGCCTTAACTAGCTAGCACCAACTCCAAAAGTTTTATTTTTTACTTTTTACTTTTTGAAGTCAGTTTGAATTTTTTTATAAAATGTTTTTATTTCAGATTTTTTAGTTGCATCATGTGTTATGTTACATACACTAAAAAAGTTTCATCAAAATCCGCTCAGTAGTTATTGCGTGAAACTTCAGCTCGAACAAGAATCTAACAATTACCTGGATGATATAATTGTTTCATGACTTCCATGACATTAGGCCCCATATCTCCGAAGATTATCATCGGATCTCAATGAGTCTTATATGGGACCAAATCGGGTACATACCCGATCGAACAAAAAAACAACTATTAAAATCGGATCACCAACACCGGAGTAATCGGTATACATACATCAGACAAAAAAAAAAAAAAAAACGCGTTTTATTGAGTACCTCCTTCCTTTTTTGTTGAAGTCGGTAAAAACAGAATATCAACAGCAACTGTAGCCAAAGTTCTATACTTTTGGATGATAAGACTCGATCTATAGCTACTATCGAGTTCCTACCTAGGAACGAAGCCACCACCTGTGCATCAGCTAATCCAGTGTGCATGTGCGAAATCCAGTTGTATCGCGCTCCTAGTTAGATGTCTAAAAGATAAAATATGAATCAGAATCTTATTATTTCTTAGAAAATGTTTTCTCCTAAGTTCAATGTTCTATATTCATCTCCAAAGTCTAATTTATATTCAAGCCAAAGAATATCTTCATCAAAATTGGTGCGGTAGTTTAGGCGTCAAAAGATGTAATTTTCGCATTTTAATACCTATTTGTATCGAGCAATCAAGAGTATAGATAGATGCGTTGCGTTTTGCCGTGTGGTGACGGCCTAAGAATACAAGTGTCACCACTCCCTTACATGCCTGGGATGTCGTAAGAGTCGACTAAGAGGCTCGACGCATTGAACACCTGTGCGAGAGAAGGAAAACTTGAAACAAACCCTTTACCAACTCGTCTGGCCAGCAAGGTAGCAGTAGGCTAATAGCCTCCTATGAACACCACAACAGGCGTGACCTAGGAGAGGCCTATGTCCAGCAGTGGACGTCCACAGGCTGATGATGAGATGCGTTGCACCTATGAAATAACTGTCATTGTTATTTGCTTGTCAAATCTGACAAATCCCATACATAGCCGTTAACGTAAATAGAAACTTTACGTTAAAGTAACGTGGTGCAACTTACATTATTATGTAGAATAGCATAACAGTATTTCTTGTATAAAATAGGAGATAAGAGCATTCATCTTTTATAACTAGGTATGTATAAGAACTTACTAAGAACCCATGATGCACCCAAATTAATTACGGGGAAAACACTTTTCGCATCCTTATAAAGTCATTATCGCGTAAAAAAATATTTAAGCAACGTGACTAATGTTTTCAAAAAAGAAATGCCAATTTTCAATTAACAGTTTAATTTTCTCTGTAAAAATTAAATTATGTTAACGACGTAATTGGAGGTAAAATTTAGCATTAAATTCTCGACCTGGATTCTGTAAACGTATTTTTAATTAATTTAAAGCTTTATATTTGAGAACTAGTCTTTTGTATAAAATGCATCGGAACATAATATTAAATAAGAAATAACTCAAGGAAATAAGTTATAAATAAATAACTATTCTTATGATAAATTTTAAATCTAATCCAATGCTCTATCCACTCAGTAGTCAGGGCATTGGACCGGATTTCCAACGGTCGAGGTCGAGGTTCGAGTCCCATCTGGGAATTCACTTGTGGCCACGATGTTTTTTTCTAATATTTTTCTATTTAAAACTTATCATAAGTATAAAAATAGCATTGAAAATTTAAAAATCATAAAAGATAGTCTTCTTCTTATCGTATGAGGATTAGTGGCCACCTCTTGTGTCAGAGTTTATCAAGCCGCCTAAAAGGCCTCTGACTTGGCTTAACGACTGTTATCAGATGACAACAGCCGGGACCGACGGTTTAACGTGCCCTCCGAAACACGGAAGCGCTCAGTTGTAATGCCACTTTACGGTCACCTATCCGACACCTGACCGGACCGAACGTTGCTCAACAAACGTGATCGATTATGATCAGTCTGTCAAGCGCGGCCACGAGCGCTTCATAAAAGATAGTTATTTATCTATAATAACGTCAAATGATTGTCTTTCGATTACGATGAAAAGGTTTGTTTTTAAACTGTTACGTATAAAAATATCCCTTTTATTAACTATAGATTCCAACACTATAATTATTGTGTTGTACAACAATTTGAGTGATCGACCATTTAAGTTTATAGACGGTTTACTCAAATAAAGTAGTAGGAAGAAGTATTTGTGGATTTTAAAATAATCTAAGTAAGGGTTGGTTTTCAAATATCCTTGAACTTATTGTTATTTAATGTATAAACGTTTTAATTTTCCCTCGTTAAACATGAAAATACAAAAAAATTATAGTACAACAAGTCTAACTTTACCGTTCGTATGTCAAAACATTATTTTATATTTTCAGTTTTCAAATCAGTAATAACTACTTATACTAGTACTCACTCAGTTTCGTTGTTCTCGAAGATAACGTAGCCTTGAGCAGCTTCGTATTGAGCACCACTCTTGGCGGTGCCGTCTTCGGTCCAGTACGGAACCCGCACCTTCCCCCGAGCACCAGCCGTTCTCATCACTTTCAGGTCATAAGTCCCCACAGACTCAGTCAGTTCGAAGTCTCTTTGTGGGAACGAGAACACACCAGAATGGTCGTCGTCCAAAATCACCACAGTCGCCGTAGAAGGCGACGCCAAACACGCACCCCTTGGGGACACCAAACGCACGTAGAAATGCTCATCTTCTTCAAATACGTCATCATCGATCACCTGGACATTGAACGTCTTCTCTGTTTCACCGTGTTTGAACAACAAAGAGCCTTGGGCTGCCACGTAGTCTGAACCGGCCTCTGCTGTCCCATCCTCAGTGGTATACTGGACAGATATCTCTCCATTCAAATCTCCACCCCTTATCACCCTCACTTCAAATGAACCGCAATTCTCCATCACAGTGTAATGATCAGGGTCGAAGCGAACATTTGGCCCTTTCGGCTCGATCGATGCTGAACTTGATTCTCTTCTCTGTAACTCAGCTTTCACTTCACTTAGATCGCTTTGAGCCCTTTCCGATATTTTGCGAGAGAAATCCCCTCCACCAGTCATTTTTCGTGTCGCAGCCACTCTGTAGAAGGCTCGTGATTTTGGACCTCGAGCCATTAAAGCCTCTAATGCCATCCGTTCGACCGTGTCCAGGTCTTCTTCAGGATGCTGTCTCCTCAGGTCTCTTAGGACAGCAACGTACTCTTTTCGTGATTTCTCTATCTCTCTACCTTCCTCGTCATCCGAGACAAAATCGTCACCTCCCGGTTTCAATGCCATTTCAACAGATCCATCTCCTTCAGCTTCCACGATCACACCGCGTTCATTTACTCGGTATCCTTTCTTTAAATATTTGTAAACTAAAAGTCGTCTATCCGCGATGTATGCTGTTAATACTGTTGCCGGGAAGAAAAGGAAAGTAACAGCTCCCTCCCAAACTTCGACTTCACTAGGTGATATTACAGCTAGTATGAGGTAGAGCCAGACGTATGCGAATATTGACCAAGTAGCAGTTACAAGAAACACTCTGAGATGTTTAATCTTCCGCACTTCGCCGTCAGGGATAACTGAAACGCATATGGCGATTATCACAAATAAATTGTAAGCTGCCGAGCCGACGATGGTGCCCGGCCCGAGCTCACCGGCTTCGAAGTTCTTCCCGGCTATCTCGATGACTGATAAAAGTATTTCAGGAGCGCTGGACCCTAAGGCCATCAGCGTCAAATTGGCAACAGTTTCGTTCCACACTCTCACAACAATGATCTGTTCGTTGCCGTTCCGTCGCACGCGCACCTCTTTTTCTCTGGATGTGATGACTTCTATGGCGGCCATAAATCTGTCGGAGACGATGGACACGCCGATGAAGAGGTACATGAGGCTGGCAAAGTAGACAATTCCTCGAAGGGCAATATCGAGGGTCGGAACATCTTCGAGAGGCCTCCACGCATTGAGGACGAGGCCGTCGGAGCATTGCAGGACGCGGGCGGGGGTGGCGTTGCGCGGGGCGAGGCGTGCGGATGGCAGCTCGGCGCGTACCACCACGCAGCAAGCCGCGAGCGCGGCGAGCGCGGGCCGCATGCCGCGTTAGGTGACGCGGGCCATGCGCGGCGACCGGCGCTGCACGAGGCCGGCGCCCGACTGAGCGTCGCGACGCTCCCCGCCCGCCGTGCTTCGCGAGGCTTTTAAGCCGCCGCGGGTGAGCCGTCTCGCACTTTCCTCACATTCGCTGATGGAGTTTTATTGCGAGCTGTAAACTTAGATGGTTGGAGAAAAAAAGGTTATTAGCCGAGTGGAATGGCGACTTATTAAACTTTGTTTAGAATTTGGAGTACGTATTTCCTCGGCCGCAGATTCCCGCTCGCTAATGCCGAGTCAAGGGAAAGACTTTCCTCGGTACTTTGTAGGTTTTCTCGGTCCGAAGCGAGGTGAGGGTGTGGTGGCTATTAGAAAGGTCCGTTGTAAGAGTCGATTGTGTTACTTTGTATTTGATGTACACGCGAACTGTAGCACGCGAACGCTTAATTGGTCTGCCTTGTACGTATGAAAAAGGAGAACAATGGCAACTCCATTGATAAATAAGATATAAAGCGGCTCCTCTCTCTCGGCTTTTTGTGTTTCTTTAAGAAAGATAAAATAAGTAAATCTGACTGCAGTATCTTTGAGTTACATTGGATTTTATTATATTAATTGTGGAAACATCCAAGGTCTTGCTTGCAATGTTTTGTGTTATACTACAATGAGTTCATGTATTCAGATTTAAAACATCAATCGCTAAATTCGTTCATAAACCTTCAATGCTTATTGATCAGTAATCTATTTTTATACCGGCGCATAGTGCTTCTTCATAAGTGATGCCGAAGGAAGTTCAATTTGCAAGTCACTTAGTCGATTACTCCCATGGTGAAATTTTTCATTGCACTTTTGATGCGAATCCTACTAATATTATAAATGCAAAATCAGTAATGTTATGTTTGTTGCTCTTTCACGCAAAAGCTACTGAACGAATTTGGATGAAATTTGGCACACAAATAGAAGATAGCCTGGATTAATCACCGCCTCTATGGTCTAGTGGTACAACCACCGGTATCAGACCCAGGGGTCCCGGGTTCGATTCCCAGCGGGGGTACATATTGTATTCGGTTTGGTTGGTGGTAGGACTCGTTGTCCGCCTGGCTAGCTACCACCATCTTATCTAAGTCTGACGCCATAACAATAATGTTTTCAGCATTGTTGTGTTCCGGCAGTTAGAGATAAGATAGCCAGTTCCTCAGTGATAGATGATACCGGGAGAGGCTCGCTTCCATCTTCAGCCTTATCGATACTTAACATCAGGTATGATGAAGGCTAAGAGTCTCCCCATGGTTAATATAAAAATAAAAAAAATTAAGATAGAAACATATGGGCGAAACCGCGGGCGGCCGCTAGTAATTTATAAGACAACTTGCTTTCACCCGCGACTTCGTCGTACTATATATTCCAATAAATTTCAAATATGATTGGACTCCAAAGCTCAATACTTTTTTAAGACTTTCTAAAATAGTTTTAATAGGTATACTATTATACTTAAAAATTATTGCAATGACATGTTAGGCATGCTGCTATTGTCCTACGGAGAAAATAATAATTATTGTTTTTCATTCATGTCTCTTTTTGTTTGTTATTGTCATTTACATTATTTGGTTACTGACTGATCGTAATATATCCGAGGATTGCAAAATCTGCCATTATTCTAATATGATTAATTTTTAAAAAAAAATTGTAACAATTATTTGAAATTGCAACGAAGCCTCGAGAACACGAGCCTTATAATTTTAACTGACCTTACTTAATAAATCCTTTCTTATTTCTCTTTATAGAACTTTAAATAACGTTAAATATTTTTAACTTGAAGACTTGGCGCAGGGGTAGGGAGGCTTGCCTTCCATGCAGAGATCCCGGGTTCGATTCCCAGACAAGACAAATGATTGTGTGCGTGAACATTTTGTCTTGACTATTTGTCTTGGTCTGGGTGTTTAATGTGTTTATTGTGTATGTGTTTCCAAAAGAAAATACATATGATTATGCATTATCTAAAACTTACCTTGGGCCTGGCTTGGATTGTAAAATTATGAGTCACAGATATGTCAGACCTAACGAGTCAAATTTTTTAAAAAAATAATAAGCTATAGATCTTAATAAAAACTTTCAACGAAAATTGGTTTCAACGAAATATGGTTGTCAGTTTTAGAAATATAGCATTTTTCCCGAAGGGATTTGAAACATTTTATTTTTAATTTTTATCAAACCTATACTTGAGGCGTATCTATAGATAGGTCTTTAAAAATTACATTGAAGTTCCTATTACAGTTTTTTCTCAAAATCAACCGTTTCAATGATATACACTTCAAAAGTGGTAAAATGTCACAGCCACTTTATTCCAAAACTATGAGGATTACACAGTTGAAACTTGGTCGGTAGATGTATTCTGTAAACAACTTTACGGTTTTTACAGAATATTATTTGGATCGAATACGGTTAGATATTTATAATTTTAAAATTATTAATATATAATGACAACCTTTTATTATTTATTTTATTTGATATTTTGATTATTCACAAAGTTACTGCCAGTTCACAAAAATTTTCACGAATTGAGGCCTTTCGGAAAAAGGTCTGGCAAAAAAACTAAAAAAAAAGGAGGGAGGGGGGGGGCGCCCTCTGTGTTTTGATTTTCTATGGTAACGGATATAAATACATATAATTATACATATATACGTATACGTATTTATTTGTAGAAATATATATAACCTATCAATTTGTGCCAGAGAATATCATATCTTACCAGGTCAAATGCCTTAGAGAGAATCAAGAAATGCTGCATAGACTGGCGTGTGCCTGTCGGTATAGTATCTGACGGTCTGCTTGAGGGACATAATAGCGTTTTCAGTCGACAGTCCCGGTCTGAAACCGAACTGACCATCGTGAAAGGAAAGGTGTTCTTTAAGTTGTCGCTCAAGCAGGCCGTCAAGCACCTTAGAGGTTTATTTATTTTTGGGAAACAAACAGCATACAATATTACCTTAATGCTATACTTAATGAGTAATACAAAAGCCAAGGACAGTTTCCACAATAAATAAAACAGTTTAATTGAGTGAACACAATAAAAAGTTAAGTTTCTTATGTAGTAAACTTAAATTCATAAAATAAACTAAAAATAAACTTTGATTTTTTTATGTTTAACTATGAAAATAATCGATAACAAAGGCATATAAAGTACTAATGAGGTGGGTTAAAAAATAACAATAATTTTGGCTAAATTTAATAAATTATGTATAAATTGTTAAATTGCTTTCTCAAATTTTCTAAAGTTAAGGCCAAATATGTCAACATGTTGGTAGGACTTATCATAATTACTACATGATCTAATAATGAAGCGGTTAGAGGCATAATTGGTGCGACAAAGGGGAGGTGCAAAAGTTTGAGTAGATCGAAGACTCATCCTTTTACATTTATAAAAAATTTTGCTAATCAGGTAGGGTGATTCCACTATGCCATTGATTAGGTTATGGTGGCTAATGAAATCTGGCGGTAGTTGCGCTTGTCCGAGGTATCACCTGTTTTGTTCTTAATTATAGGCACTACCACCGTCTTCATCAGCTCATTGGATAGATAACAATGCCTGATACAGAGCGTGAAGAGCAATCCCAAAAGCCTCAAGACGTGTGGCCCCGCATACATGAAATGCTCAATGCTGAGGCCATCATGTCCGGGGGATTTGCCTCGAGTCATGCCTTTAATTATTAGAGCGACTTGCTTGGCTATAACTTGGTCCGGCACCCCTGACACCACGGCCTCCTCATCCCTAGTCTCATCACCTTTCATTGGAGACTCCACTTGAAAATGACTTTTAAACATGTTTGCTGTGTCACTCGCGTTACTAATGTCGTTGACACTCACCGGGACGCAAGGTTTAGAGCTTAACTGTTTTGTATGTTTCCAAAAACCTCGAAAGTCTTTATTTTTATGTTTTGTGGCCACAATATTCATTTTAATTAATTCTTGTTTTGAAACACCTTTCCAGGGTTCGTAGTCACATCCACGTTGGCTACTTGGCTGACTGGCTACTTATAAATTTACCACCGTAAAGTTTTTTTTTTATTTGCATCGAATACGGTTAGATATTTATTATTTAAAAATTATTATGACAACCTTTTATTATTTATTTTATTTGATATTTCGATTTGTTTATTATTAAAATTTTAAGAAAATAGTAAAATTATTCACAAAGTTACTGCCAGTTCACAAAAATTTTCACGAATTGTGGCCTTTCGGAAAAAGGTCTGGCAATAAAACTCCAAAAAAGGAGGGGGGCGACCTCTGTGTTTTGATTTTCTATGGTAACGGATATAAATACATATAATTATACATATATACGTATTTATGTGTAGAAATATATAAAAACGTCCATGACTCCGGTACAAATGCTCGTATTCATCATACAAACATTTGCCCCTACCGGTATTCGAACCCGGGACCTCAGAGTAAACGACACCTTGAAACCCGTGTACGTACCACTCTACCACGGAGGTCGTCAATCGTCCATAAAAACTAATGTATTGTAATGGTTGTGTCTCTCAAAAGCTTATGTACACATACTAGGGTGGATTGCATAATCTTACTTTAATTTTTACAGTGGAAAAATGTATAAGATTTGACAGTTTTGTCAACCATAGATTGGTTAAAGTCTCTCAACTCAGCCTTAATATCGCGCTCATGTTTTGCGAAAGCTGCATGTTCTATAACACGTGTCCTTACCCCACTTATTACTGAAACGTGTTTTATGTCTCGTAATTCCGTATTTTTTAAATATTGTAACCTTTTATGATTATTGATTTTTTTGCATTTTTCAATGCAATTTTTATACTTACGATAAATTTTAAATATTGGAAAAAAACAACTCGGCCACAAGTGAATTCTCAGATTAGACTCGAACCCACGACCTTTGGAAATCCGGTCCAATGCTAACCTAACCTAACCACTGAGCTACCGAGACTTGCACACCACTGTCGAAATTCTCCAATACTTTTATATTTTTAATACGCTGTAGGCCAGCTTTATCACATCAATGCTAGGAATATCCTTGCATTCGAAAGAAACATCTTTTCAGGTGTTTAACGATGGATTAAGATGCAACAGCCAAAAATTTATGATTTTTTTATTTTGTCCGGGGATCGAACCTGGGACCTTTGGTGCAGAAGGAGGGTTTAGTATCCCTGCGCCAAACAGGTCGTCAACATAATTTTGAAATCACCTCAATATAAGAATTTTTTTATAAAGTTTCTTTTAGCGTCGATACTATCGATACTTTTGATAATTATCTTAAGAGCATTCCTAACTCCCAACGGAGCCCATAAGCGATTGCGGCATTCTTCAAACGTACTAACTACATCCTTGTCCAGATCCCGACAAACAGAAAAGGATTCCGGGATAAAGCAGTAAACGTAATTGTAGTACTAGTATAATTTTATGTTTTTATTGCCTAGGTACTATTATAAACTTTTTTATTTTTATGAACGACGTGGAGACTCTTAGCCTTCATCATACCTGATGTTAAGCATTGATAAGGCTGAAGATGGAAGCGAGCCTCTCCCGGAATCCTTATTACTGAGGAACTGGCTATCTTATCTCTAACTGCCGGAACACAACAATGCTGTAAACATTGTTGTTATGGCGTTAGACTTAGATAAGATTGTGGTAGCTAGCTAGGCGGACTTAGAACAAGTCCTAACACCAACCAAAACTAAACTAAATTTTCTGAAAGAAAAAACTCTTCATAGTAGCACATCTTAAATTTTAGCGATCATGTAATTGTTATATATGCGGACAAGGAGGCAAGTGACAAGACCGACGATTAGAAACACACTGCTTTTATTCGTACAACGTAATACAGTAGTGACGCAGTCACATACATAATTATAACTATAGTTCATACATAACAGTCCTACCCCTAATGAACTAATACATTCATTTGTAAAATGCCCTATAATTGACAGGGGGAAATCTACGAACCCTTTGGCGTGCCGATGAACTATCCTGTTTTGGCGTGTCTGCCTGAACGCGGTTCGTTGACTGGGGCATTTCCTCGCTTTTATTTCCTGCCCCGAAATCGCCTTCTGACAGAGCTTCTTCAAAGTCATCGTCGTCTTCTGGCGCCGAAGGCATGTCTGTTGTCAAAACTGATGTCCCAGTTGGCGTAGACAGGTTATCGCCTTCAGGTACCGGAGAGCTGGCAGTTACTACATCGGTTGGTGAAGACAAGACAACACCTTCATTCCTCCCTCCGCTGTGCTCAGAGCTGCCATGGCCGATATCAGCCGCTATTGAATTTGAGTCGAGAGATGGAATATCCTGTACACTTATGCCAAGGTCTCTTTGTTCTGAAGCGAGCTTCGTATTATGCCCCTTATAGGCTATAATTTGGTTTTTGTGTTTACTAACACATATCAAAGAGTTACTGTCCTTAACTAAGTACATCACTTTCCCGATTCGTTTAACAATTACACCCTTACACCATATAAATTTAGGAGCATTTACAAACTTTTTATATAAGACATTATCATTAGGCTTGAATGTTTGTGTATTACTACCTCCATATTTATTCTGCAAACACTGATTATTATTTACATTACAAGCCAATGTAGATGAGAGCGACGATGGCTTTGGTTTAGATGGTTTTAATAAATCCAAACGTGATCTCAATTTCCTACCAAACACTAACTCGGCGGGCGTGAAACCTGTGGTTGTATGGACGGAATTTCGATAGTCAAACAAAAATTTTAATAATTTGATTTTCATAGTTTTTGCGTTACTACTTGACTGAATACTCGATTTTATACCCTTTTTAACTATTTTTACGTAGCTCTCCGCCTGGCCGTTACTGGCTGGGTGGTATGGAGGTGACGTCATATGGAGTATTCCATTCAATTTGCAAAAGCTTTGAAATTCCTGAGAAGTAAATGCCGTGCCATTGTCAGTAACAAGTGTCTGTGGCGTGCCAAACCTCGACATGAAATCGATTATTTTTTCTATGAGTGCTGTTGTAGTGCTACAATTATTCATATTATACACCTCTACCCACTTTGTGTATGCATCTGCAACTACAAGGTATGTTTGACCTAATATGGGACCTAAAAAATCTAAGTGTACTCTGTGAAACGGTTGCGGGGGAAATTTCCAATGTGAATACGGCGCGCGGGGGGGAGCGGGTCGCAGCTTAGTACAAATATCACAAGAGTTAATCATATTTTCCAAACTTTCATCGATCCTTGGGAACCAGAAGCGTGATCGCGCGTCGGCTTTAGTTTTGACTATCCCCAAGTGTGAATTATGTAACTCTGTAATCATTCTATCTCGGAGTGAATGTGGTATCACGACTTTATGTCCTCTCATCAGACACCCGTTTTCGTAAGATAACTGATTTTTACACAAATAATACGGTTTAAAAATTACATTGGGCAATTTTGGCGGCCAGCCATTTAAAATAAAGTATTTTACTTTATTCAATACCGCATCCTTCTCGGTTTCGTCGCGCAACTGCTCCAATGTTATCGGTAGGCTGCCTTCCAACACAAAATTAACGTAAGACGCGCGATCGCATTCTACATCGAATGAGTCATTATCCCCGTTGAGCGCGCGCGGCTCCGCCGGCAGGCTAGACCGAGATAGATAGTCGGCACTGTTATCAGCGCTTCGGATGTATTCAATGTTATAATTGTATGCGCTCAAAAACATTGCATATCTTTGAAGCCGATTTGCCGTTACTTCCGGAATGCCCCGGTATGGCCCAAATATAGAAATTAACGGTTTGTGATCGGTTCGAAGTATAAATGGAACAGACTTTCCGTATAAGTACTGATGATATTTACGCACACCAAATATTATGGCGGTTGCCTCCTTTTGTATCTGCGAATAACGTCTTTCGGCAGAATTCAAGGTACGCGAAGCGTAAGAAACCGGTCTCTCTAACCCGTTGCTATCGACCTGTGACAAAATGGCCCCCAGTCCGCTAGGGGACGCATCGACTGTCAAAATTAATTTCGTACTTGGGTCAAAATGTGCAAGTACTTTGTCGGACGATAATATGCCTTTTATATTCGTAAAAGCGACATTATGAATGCTCGACCAGTTCCATTTAACCCCCTTTTTTAATAACTCATATAATGGGCTTAAAATGGTAGATGCATCAGGTATAAAATTCCTATAATAATTTACCAACCCCAAAAACGATTGCAATTGGCTTAAATTAGTTGGTGTTGGTGCTTCTACTATTGCTTTCACCTTTTGAGGACACTTTTTTAACCCGTCTTTATTAATTAAATACCCAAGATAATTTATTTCATCTTGGAAAAATTCACATTTCTCTCTTTGCAAAGTCAAACCTGCATCTTGCAACCTTTGAAGTACTGCATGTAAACGATCTAAATGTTGATTTTCGTCTTTCCCTGATATTAAAATGTCGTCGAGCAGACATAATACCCCATCTAAGCCTGATAGTAAATTTTCCATGGCTTTTTGGAAAATAGCGGGCGCGCTCGCCAACCCGAACACTAGCCGCGTATATTTGTAAAGACCGCGGGTCGTATTAATGCATGTAATGTTTTGTGACGCTTCATCAAGGACAAACTGTTGGTAAGCCATAGACAAATCTAATTTTGTAAATTGCTGGCCCCCATATAATTTTGAAAATAACTCCTTAACTGTGGGTAACGGGTACTGGTCAATTACCAGTTGTTTGTTTATGCTTACCGAATAATCAGCTCATAATCTAATGTCCCCGTTACGTTTTAAAATCGGTACAATTGGAGATGCATAATCAGAATGGTCCACCGGTACAAGGATCCCTAAATCGACCAATTTATCGATTTCTTTGTTTACCTTATCTCTCAGTGCAAAAGCAACAGGGCGGGCTTTGAAAAAAACCGGTTTAGCGTTTTCTTTCAATGACAATGATACTTTATATTTATTAAATAAACCCAAGTTTTCAGAAAACACATTAGGAAACCGCGTTTGTAGCAGCTCCGTTGTGGTTTTAGATTGGATGCAAAAATTATTGGCCAGTAGTTCCAACTTGAAAAGCGAAATAAAATCGCGACCTAAGAGCGGTGGCCCGCCATTTCTAATTACAAAAATACGTAAATTTTGAGTGTGACCTGCGTAGGATACGGGCAACGTTGCCATTCCTAAACAAGATATATGATCACCTGTATAGGTCATTAATTTTTTACTTGTTGGTGACAATGGCACGCCATTAAAATACGAATTAAATAATTTATCAGATAAAACTGTCACCGCGGATCCGGTGTCAATTTCAAAATTCAATTTAATGCCGTTAACCGAAACCGTTTCCACCATAGGTTCCCCCCTGACTGAACGAATATGAAATAACTCACCATCATCGCCTTCATCTACATCACCCGTTTCGATGTAATTCACTTTGCCACACATTTTACGAAGGTGCCCTTTAGTGTTACACCTTTTGCACGTATATTTGGCGAACCGACACTCTGACGTCTTATGGTTAGAATAACCACACACCAAACACTTATTTTTTGAACCACCGACCGCGTTTTTTGCCCTATGATTAATTCGAAACAGCTGTTCTGTAGTTGAATAAGTTGTTCCACCGCTGTTGCTACTGCCGTTTCCGCTTGCTGCGCTCGTCTTGGCGCACCGCAAACTCTCAGCTAACTCCACCGCTTTAGCTAATGTTAACTCTTTCATATCTTGGACGTAAAGTTTCTCCTTCTCGAGTCCTGGTAACATTCCCATAATAAAGCGATCTCGTAATGCTTCTTCAATGTTGCTAAACTTACAGTGAGCTGTTAGACCGCGCAACCGAGCGGCCCACTGCGCGTGATTTTCACCAATTTGTTGGGTCGCTGCGTAAAAACTATGTCGGTCGCCGAATCCAACCCGCTTCGGCGTAAAATGCACATCGAGCAATAGCAAAATATCTTCGAATGGCACGTCTTCTAGCACCTTTGGTAAAGCTAAATCCTCTGTGAGCTTGTACGTGCCCTCGCTGAGTGCGCTCAAAAAAATCGCTCGTCTCCTTTCTCCTGCCGGATCATTTTTCACGTCTATACTATTCGCGATAAAAAACTGCTTGATACGACCTTTATACGTATTCCAATTGTGTAAATTATGATCAAAACTTGTTAAAATTCCAAAATGGGAAGTAGCCATATTTATATTCTATAATGTGGGTACTCGTCGCCAGTTGTTATATATGCGGACAAGGAGGCAAGTGACAAGACCGACGATTAGAAACACACTGCTTTTATTCGTACAACGTAATACAGTAGTGACGCAGTCACATACATAATTATAACTATAGTTCATACATAACAGTAATAAAACAACTTTTCCGGATATTTACCCACAAATTATTTATTTACTCTTCTTGAAATATTTCTTTTGGGTTTCCCGGCATTTCGACACCTTTCGAGGGGCCGTGGTCCCGAGTGACTAGCCAAGATGTGTAATCAAATAAATTCTGTTGTTTTTTCTTAGCCTTCATCGTACCTGAAGTACTGATAAGGCTGAAGATGAAGGCGAGCCTCTCCCGAAATCCGAAAACACTGAGGAACTAGCTATCTTATCTCTAACTGCCGGAACACAACAATGCTGGAAACATAGTTGTTATGGCGTCAGGCTTAGATAAGATGGTGGTAGCTAGCCAGGCGGACATACAACAAGTCCTACCACCAACCAAACCGAATACAATATGTACCCCCGCTGGGAATTGAACCCGGGACCCCTGGGTCTGATACCGGTGGTTGTTACCACTAGACCACAAAGGCGGTTAACTGTCCGTAGTCAAAACAATCCGTTAGATATGTTATTGACTACTACTAAAAACACTTTTTACAAAACAAATTGAACTATCTCTCTGTCACTGGTGTCTCCAGACCATGACATCACGGAAGATTTCGAATATTCTTCTTTATTACGTCTACTTACTAAAATTATTCAGTGACATTTCGTTTCACTAAACTCTACTTAAATAGATCTAATAAGAACGGACTTTATTTCCACAAGCGTCCGCTGTGTTTTCCCCGTTAAGTATTTTAATGTTCATTAAAACCTTGAAGAAATTACTTGTCTTAGAAGCGGAAAACTAAATTTTTTAACTTTTATAGCCCTCAATTTAGTGAAATATAAGAAATTCGGACTTTATTTCCGCGAGCGTCCGCAATACCTAGAAGAAAAAAAATACTTTTCTTTACAGCAGAAAACTAAAATTTTAAACCTTAATCTCCCTCAATAGGGGTTTTACGAGCAATCGTAGATACAATTAAGTGAGCCTCCATTTTAATCTCTCGGGAACACTCGCCAGTAATCTACTTCCCGAGCTCGCCTAAGGACCGCTGGGACTCAAATGCATCGTTTTTTGTATCCACGGAGTTCTACAGAACTATTATGCTCGGGACTGTGGCGTATAACATAAAATTTATTATTAATAAATGTTATTTTGTTTAATTAATTAGTTACCTAGTAGATAGGTAAATATATTGTTTGGCTAGTGCCTCTATCTACTCTCTGGCTCCGCCTGAAAATTAGCGTCACATTAATATGTGACAGCATCTAAGATCGGACCCTATATTGTTCTTTGTGTTTAATTGTATTTTTTCTCTGTTGCTGTATGTAAGCCGAATAATAGTTATTTGTTATGCAAGGCTGGAAAGTTGGTTATTTAACGGCGAGTTACCTAGGACCGTTAGTTAGCTAGTTACCGAGGATTTCAAAGGTACAAGACGTTAAAAACTTTTCTGCCGAGCGCAACATAAAATTTTTCACCTCACAACAGCGAGGAACATTTTACATTTTATGGTTGTTTCCGCGGTCAACTTCCGGTAAAAAATTCTTTAAACTTAAAGTTTAATCAAATATACCTTATTCTCGTTGTTTTTATGATATAAAAACTAAAATAATAAAAAAGGGAGTATTATAGTTAATTTAAAGTTATTTAAAGTAGGAATATATTATTACATAATAATAAGAATATAAACGATTCCGTAAATTTTGACACTGACATGAGGTACAAGACAAAGACCATTTAAAAATAAAGATTTATATCACAGTCCGAAATCCAATTATAGGTTGTGAAATCTCACCCAGCCTAATATAAAATTCTTATTACAAATAGTTTAATCTTATTGTTATTGTTTTTATTATTCAATGAACTAAAATAATATAATAAAACCAAAACGGAGTATTATAATTAATTTAAAGCTATTTAAAATAAGAATCAAATATAACAAAAAAGTCAATAGTGCGATTCGGAACGCATTATGACATATTTTTAGGTATTAATTAAAAAAACTACTTTGCCGCGCTAGGCCGCAAAAAGCGCCTAAACTGATTGACAAAACCTCCTTTTCAGAGCGTGTGAGTTGAAAAAGGTTTTTTCTTTCTTTCTGACAAAAGAGCAAAGCTCTTAATGCTCCAAATATTGATAACGTTTCTTGAATTATGTTCAATCTAACATCATCATCATCTGGAGTCATTAAAGAGTAAAATGTTTTGAGAGGATTATTTCAAGAATATTCTGACGACCTCCGTGGTATTTATGTGTAGAAATATATATTAACTAGCCTTCCGCCCGCGACTTTGTCCGCGAGGAATTAGGTTATCGCGCGGATTTAGGATGTCGCGTGGTGGTGCCATTTCGTCGTCTCAGCCACATAACGCCCCTTGCTGGGTAAAGGCCTCCCCCAAGCTTCTCCACGACGATCAGTCCTGCGCTGCCCGTATCCAGCGGCTTTCCGCGACCTTCACCAGATCGTCGGTCCACCTTGTCGGGGGCCACTCACGGAGCGTCGACCGGTGCGCGGTCGCCTTTCCAGAACCTTTCCGCCCCAAGGGCCATTGATTCTTCTCGCTATGTGTCCCGCCCACTGCCACTTCAGCTGAGCAATCCTTAGTGCGATGTCGGTTACTTCACTTCGGATCTCCTCATTTCCCTCTTCGAGCATAGCCATCTCCATTGCACGCTGGATGACCTTGAGCCTTCTTATCAAACCCATGGTAAGCGACCACATTTCACTACCGTAAGTGTGCCATTTACCAGAGTAATAAGTATTTTATTTCCGTCTCCACGGTTCAAGTTATGGCCTATCAAATTTCACTAAAATCGATTTAGCGGTTTACGCGTAAAACGGAACAGCCAGACAGAAGTGCAGTCTTTCTTTAGCATTTATAATATAAGCGCATGGATAAGTGTGAATGGAAAAGTAGTAGGAAATGCTCCAAAACTAACGCGATCAAAGTCGCTATGTTTATTTTACATAACTTTTCTATACAAAATTGAAACTCTTTTTTTAAATCATTAAGGGTCGATTCATGTCCACCGCATCGGACTTCAAAATCGGTGCCATTTTTGCAATCAACATCCCATAAAACCTCAATAACGTCACCCATATAGATTTTAACTTTTCACCCCTTTGGGGATAGAATTTTCCGAAACGTCGAGATAGGTCAATGTTCATTTTGAATCGACAACCTAAATACAAAATTTGAAGATCCTATCTTCAAAACTAACAGACTTTCATACAAACTTTCATCCCCTATTCCACCCCTATAGAGGTTGAATTTCGAAAAATCCATTCTCAAGCGCACCCCTGCGCTTTATAAGGAGCCTATGTGCCAAATTTAGAGTTTGTGCGTTGATTATCAGTCAATCAGTCAGTCAGGACATTGAATTTTATATATATAGATCGTCGAGTTGATGAGAATGGGTAGTGGACATCACAAGAAAATGCCGATTGTTGAGACAGCAATTGCAAAAGCGGATCAACGGCTTAAGGCGCTAGTAGAACAGGCCTTCCCTACGGATGGATACCAAACCAGACCCAAACCAATAGACATGTTTACGCACACAAATATTTTGTCTTGTCCGGGAATCGAACCCAGGACCTCTACGCATAAGGCAGGTCTCCGTACCCAATCTCGTGCTAAACTGGTCGTCAAATATTGACAATACTTTGTACATTGTACTTTAAGGTCGTTAAATGTTTTCTAACTTTGATCTTTTAAAAGTACCTAAAACTTAGTTTCTTTTAGAAGGTCTTCGGCCAAAATTATTCTCTTCTCAAAACATTTTATTCTATGCATTTAACTACACCCGTGGCAGAATGTGACCGCAACTGTCGCCCTTTCAAACAATAACATAACATAACCGCTAACAAAAATAGCACGAACAATTTTAGCACAATACTGATGACGCCGTCCAAAACAGCTAACCAGCGTTCGTTAATTATAACGTTATCAGCGGGACTATTAGCTGCGTTGAACACAACCTTATTAACTGTTATTGGTCTGGTTGGGTAACGGATTATTATTAAGGCGTAATCATTTAAGGGGGTAGGGTGCAGCGTATTGTCTTACTTTTTTTTTACGACGGGGAGTCTCTTAGCCTTCATCATACCTGATGTTAAGTATTGATAAGGCTGAAGATGGAAGCGAGCCTCTCCCAGAATCGTCAACCCCTGAGGAACTAGCTTTCTTATCCCTAACTGCCGGAACACAACAATGCTAAGAACATTGTTGTTATGGCGTCAGACTTAGATATGATGGTGGTAGCTAGCCAGGCGGACTTACACCAAGTCCTACCACCCACCAAACCGAATACAATATGTATACTGGGAATCGAATCCGGGACTCTGGGTCTGATACCAGCGGTTGTTACCACTAGACCACAGAAGCAGTTTACTTTGATATAATAGTTAAAAAACATTATGAAAATACTAGTATACTTTAAGTAACATCGATACTTAGGTTACCTACTGAGCAATAACATATTATTAGCATGACTTGATGAAAGTCAAAATGGCGGGTGTACCATAAGTAATTAAATTATACCAGACACCAAAAAAATGTACCTAGTATAATGTGCATTTGTACCTCACTCTAAAAAATCCCAATTAAAAAAAAATATTACCAGTTCAAGTATTTACTTACTAGCGCACCACTAACATGGCGCAATAGTTAAGGCATTCAGCCTACGATTGTGATGGCAAAACAATTTTCGCAATGGTCATTAACACCCACCTATCACTTTGTATCTGCATGGTCTGGTTCTTTCTGATCCAATAATAGGAAGGCCTGTTCCCAGCAGTGGTGATATGTTCGAGTTATTCCCCTCTGATTCCTTGCAACCGATCCTCTAGTGGATCTGTTTTATTTTTTGTTATTTTCTATTCCCATCGGATCCCCTGTGTAGGGGATCAAGAATAAATATTAATACTTTATAACCATCTTCAATTCCAATTTGATGTTACTGAATAAATATTTTTTTATTTATTTTATTTTTTTATCTTATACCCAGTACTTATTAACTAACATTCAGTCCGTTCACAATAAGATGTCCCCTGCTTTGGGAATTCAAAATTCAATATAATTTATTCAGTCTTGGCTGTTACAAGCACTTATGAATTGGCAGCATTGCCTACGGTGCTTAGCAGCATTATATTATTATGTACCTTTTAACCCCCATTATCAAAACCTGTATGTATCCACCACACATTAATATGTTTTACTTGCATATTTTTAAATAATATAAATAATAAAGTTTAAATAATAACATCACGGCAGGTGGACATCTTACGATGAACGGACTGTACCTTGCTTACAAATACAATGAGGGGATCCGTTATAAACAGACAATTATAAGGGGATCGATAGGGAATAAAAATTCTCGGTGGATCAGTTACAGGGGATCGGATGGGAATAACTCACATTTGTTTGGTGATGATAATGACACAAACTTACCCATGATCCAATCATCTTTATGCAAACATTCTGCAAGTTTTCGAAAATGATACAAGCGTAAAAATGTATTAATCAGAACTTTTCCTCATTCACGATAATAATATGGATGGCTTTTGTGGGAATCTTTGCATTAACACATTCATGCGGCTTTTTATATAAAAGCGAGAGTATATAAAATATCGCGGCCATCCGATGGGCAATGAGGGTGAAAATAAGAAATTGTTTGCAATCCATTAGGGTCCGTGTCGACGCCACTCTAATTATGTTTTCAGAGGGAATGAGAGTGTTTCCCACGATTTTCGAGTTACGCCTTCTCTGAAAGAAATCCCTTGGAGATATCTTTTCATATTTGTTATTAGTGGCCGCATGTCATTATAGAGTACGAATGGAAGATAATCATGGGAGTTTTGGTATATTAAAGCAAAAAGCTTTTCTTATACCTCCGTGGTAGAGTAGGTAAGGTGACGCCTACTCTGAAGTCCCGAGTTCGAATCTCGGTAGGGGCAAATGTTTGTATGATAATTACGAGCATTTGTACCTGACTCGTTTATTTTGACGTTTAAATATATTTCTACATATAAATACTTGTATACGTATAATTATATGTATTTATATCCGTTACCCTAGTATCCCATAACACAAATACAAATACAAATTTTTATTGCAAACTAAGTGTGTACAGGTGTTATAATCTAGAAGGAACTTAAAAACTTAGTCGCCCTTTATGGACACAGCAATTTATGAGAGGGCTGCCTATTTTATTAAGTTACAAATAATAAAACAGAAAATAAACAACGATAGAAGTTTACAATTTGGATTGGATGTTTACAATTTGAATTGATAACACAAGCCTTACAGTTAGTTTAATTGGTCAGAGAGTAAGAAATTTGTATTATTTTATTACTATTTTTTTATTATTATAAAAGAACCGGTCACGGCGTCATCCACCAACTGTTACTTTTTTAAAACCACTATAGCTAACACAGCAGGTGTTAACCCTTTAATCACTTTATGATCTGCGTTCATACATGCGTTTATTCATACATACTGCGGACATACAGTATTCTCAAACATCACATGAAAGAGATAAGAAGTAGTTAGTTGGCCATCAGTCGTCGCCACCCTTTTGGAAGAATTATTCCCAACTGGCGGATAAAAATTAGTTATGTTTTTTTAGTACTCGCAAAAAAACAAATCGATTACATGCTTAGTTAAAGGAAAGACAAACAAACACACTTTCGCATTTATAATATTAGTTAGGATGTCTAATACCCATAGTTCAAGCTCAGCTTAGTTTGGATGGTGTTTTATTAAATGTTCTAATTTTTTTTTTTTTTTTATTATTATCTTCTTCCTAAATGCCCTCTTTATTTCAGTTTTAAACGTGAAGTAGGTATAAACCCAGAGACTGACTCATAAAAACATTTAGCATGAGCGCTGAAAAATAATTGCACAGAAACAACTAATGGTTGCCGTGAAAGCTTTTAGCCGCCGCGCCTCTGGAATCGAGGGAAAGTAGAGATACCAACTCCTTGGGAAAATGGTAATAGACATTTGGGAACAGTAGTGGTCGATTAGAGGCCGAAATTTGACCATGGTTAACCGGTTCAAATATAACTGATTCACTTATTAAATACTAGCGGACGCTCGCGCTTTGTTCCTGTTCTCGTGGGAATATCGGGATAAAAAGTATCCTATGTTCATAACTATTCAGTAGTTTCGTAGTCCTTTCAATGCAAACATACAAAGAAACAATCAAATCTTTTCTCGTTATAATTATTATAATTTACAAACAAAACATAGTATAGGCATCTCAGGTCAGATGATAGCTTAGGGCATTCTGCATTTACGATTTTTTAAGTAATGCATTTTTCAATGCTATCACCCCCAAGCATTTTCACCCCCTCGAGTGGTTCATTGCCTCCCGGAGGCAAGTAAGTAAGTCGTAAGGGTTGAATTTTAGGGTTGATTTTCTTTGTTTTTTTTTTAGTTTAATCGCGAAAACGGTGCAATGTAATCGTATTGTCAATAGTTGATGTTATTACGAACCAATCATTTGTTTTCCTTAAATCTTTCTAATAGAAAAATATTAGAAAAGAAATCGACTCACAAGTTATTCTCAAATGGGACAGGTAACTGCATTATAAGCTAGGATTAAGATGATAAATTTTAAACAAGAAAATATACTAGAAAAAAGCAACTAGTCTCATGTCGGTCGCCCTGGCGGGATGCGACATGAGACTAGTTGCTTTTTTCTAGTATATTATCTTGTATAATATTTTCACACAAAAATAGCATTGTAAAATGCAAAATTAAAAAGTTATAACTAAGATTAAGATTTCAAATCGCAGCAGTAACATACCTAGGTACGTTTGTATGATAAATAAGCAACTATAAAATGTTTAGTCCTAAATAATGAATCGATGACTAGAAATAGAATAGAAATAGAAATAGAAATCATTTATTTGCCACAAACATGGTACAATTGATGTCATAATTCATTAAAGTTTCACATATTTGACCCATAACACAGGCATGCAAATATTGTTTACAACTTGCAAGTTATAAAACAAAACAACACAAGGGAAAAAAAATTAAACTACTGCTGATTTTTAGTAAAATATTAAATGTCTAACTATGCCTGTAATGGCTATACTTATTTAAATTATATAATTGTATGATGGTTTTCAACAAATTAATAATAATCAAAACTAAACACTTAATATTAATGTCAAAATAGTATTTATGTCAAAATAATAATTACAGTCATGTCAATTTACAAATTCTAAAATATTCTATTAAATGTCAATATGAATTAATAATATATAAAAACGCACATACAAAAAAAATATTTAAACATTGTATTAAATGTCATAGGGATTCATGTCATAATTATGAACAACTTTTCTTAATTTTTCCATTCGAAATATTCTTTAACGCTATAGAAGCAATGTTCTAACAGCCACACCGATAGCTTTCGCTTAAATATTCTAAATGGCAATTGCTTAATATCATAAGGCAGTTTGTTAAATATTAATATAGCTTGACAATAACAATTACGTTTAAATAGATCAAGTCTACAATTAGGCAATAACAATCTATCCATATGCCTTGTGTGTCGTGATATCGCATCAGAATGTTTCGGAAAGTAGTGCGCGTTTTGTCTTACAAATATGCAGATCGCTTTAATGTACATACAGGCGAGTGGAAGTATTCTTAGATTCTTAAACAATGGTTTACAGCTGTCAGTACTCCATGCGTTACATATAGCCCTTACACATTTCTTTTGTAGTCGAAAAGCTAGTATGATGTCAACCGAGTTACCCCATAACAGCAAACCATAGCTCAGTACTGATGAGACGTATCCATAGTACGCACTAGTAGCTGCTTCTATGGATACTGTTTGCCTTAGGCGTCTTAAAGCAAATACAAATCTATTTAATTTTGTGCACACTTTCTCAATATGTGCCTTCCAGTTACAGTATTGGTCAATCGTGATGCCTAAAAAGTCAGTATTCGGTACTGCATAAATGTGTTCGTTATTGTAAGTTATGTCTAGTTTCATTTCTTTTTGTTTATATGTCTGAAATTGTATCATTTTAGTCTTTTGTATATTTATAATTAAATTATTATCATTTAGCCAATTGTTAATGTCATGTACGCATTTAGTTATTTTGTCTCGTAATTTGTCATTATCGTTATCTTTAATAATTAATGTCGTATCGTCCGCGAATAAAATGGTTTTTTCGGATGTTGCAGCGGGAATGTCATTTATGTAACTTAAAAACAAGAGAGGTCCCAGTATACTGCCTTGTGGCACACCAGAGCCATTTGTCTTATAGTCTGATCTAAAAATGGTATTTACCGGTTTTCTATGCTGCTGTGTTATTCTCGTTACTTCAACGCATTGTTTTCTATCTTTGAGGTAATTCTTGATCCAGTCGTATGCTACCCCCCTTACACCATATTTATGTAGATTATTTAATAAAATTGAGTGATCTACGAAATCGAAAGCCTTACTCATGTCTAAAAATACTGCTGCAATCGGGGTTTTACTATTAAGGCTTTCTGTTACAGCTTTCACTAAGTCAAAACAAGCCATTTGTGTTGACCTTCCTTTTCGAAATCCAAACTGCTGCTGGTGTAAAATGTCATGCTTCTCGTAAAATTCGTTAATACGTTTTAACATGGCTTTTTCAAAAACTTTTGATACGACGGATGTAAGTGTAACCGGTCTGAAGTTGTTAACATCCTTAACATCGCCTTTTTTGAACAAAGGTTTAACTACAGATAGTTTTAGTTTACTTGGAAAATCTCCAGTAGTAAATGACAAATTGATAATATGGCTAAGAGGTTTACTTATGTGTGCTGCACACGCTTTTAAAGATGCAGTACTGATGTCATCCTCCCCCACTGACTTCTTATTGCTTAGTGACATTATCAGCCCGTACACTTCCTGTTCATCTGTAGGATAAAGAAAAATCGAATTCGGATTTTCTTCTATGGGATGTCTCACCCCAGATTTTTTTATTGGCTTGTCTTTGGAAATATCTATAAAAAAGTCATTAAAGATGTCAGCAATATCTTTAGGGTTCGTATAAGTCATGTTATTAAAATTTAAAATGTCAATATTATTGTAAGAGGGCTTATTATTAATTTTGTCATATATTCCATGTCGCTTTGCACTTATTATCGTTAGATTTTAAATATTTACTACTTTGTATTTTTTGTGATTGATTGATACACTTTTTTAATATTTTAGAACTGGACTAGATTTTAGACTGGCCCAATCCCGCATACAACAACTTGTTCGGACGTAGTCGCGCTTTTTTCAACACTTGGTTTTGAAAGGAATTGCTATAAATGGCCTAAAAACCCACAATCATTTGAAAACTACATTAATTTGTATTAGATTTTATTTAATACAGTATTTGAGTATATAATTAATAGCGGACACTGCTTAATATTTAATACACTTTTAAAAGTAATTTAATTCATAATACCATGAAACCGCCATCTTAAATGACAATTGTCATTTGCATCGATAGTCAGTTCAGGTAATTTTTAATATTAAACATGAAAATATCGATATGGCTTTATGATTTTGTTATTTTTGCATTTTTCAATGCTTTTTTATACTTATGGTAAATTTTAAATAGAAAAATATTGGAAAAAATTAACTCGGCCACAAGTGAATTCTCAGACGGGAATCGAACCCGCGACCTTTGGAAATCCGGTCCGATTCCCGTCTGAGAATTCACTTGTGGCCGAGTTAATTTTTTCCAATATTTTTCTATTTAAAATTTACCATAAATATCGATATGGCGTCAATTTCAATATCGTATTATAAATTATTACACAGAAAACATTGATGCTGTGCAAGATTTGTGCCTATTTTAGTAATTTTACTGTAAATGTCAAGGGAACCGGAACTAACTCGCCGCGTGCGGCGAATTATCGACGAAAGTACGTGGAGACAAAGATGGCGTTTCGACGATAACGATCGGCGTGACGCGCGAGAGTTCTTCGTTCTGATTGGCCGTTTTAACTTCACGGTGGTGTTGCGGCGACGAGGTGCATTTTAATTGGTGGAAATTAATATGAAATTTTACAAAACATAACCTCGAAATCTGATCCTTTTTTTATATAAATGTTCTCAGCAGTGTCCTTTAAAAACTTTGTACTTATGGGCTAATACGGGCCATCTATTATTTGAAAATTATTTTTCCTCTGCTGTTGGTTCTTAGGCTAACAATGTATGGGCACGGAACATTGTCCTTTTGTGGTTTAAGACATTTAGTATATGTACTATAGTTTAGTACTTTTGCATTGAAGAATTAGTGTACTGACGTAATATAGCTCAATGTCCTTTTGTGATATTTTATGATTTTCAGGGGCCTCGGCTATGGGATGTACCCAGTGTTAAAAAATATATTTTATAGTAAATTCAGTCAAATAATAAGTACATTCTCTCCTAACCACCAAATCTTTTTGGAAAGTCCCAGAAAAGAAGACAAAACTGGAAACCTTCAAGTTAAAGACAACGCCCTCGAAATACATAAGACACGCAACAATCCAGGCTATTCTGAACCGTGACGAAATTAAATTGAGTACAATGCCTACATTAGCCGCGATAAAAGTGTACTCTATAAAAAATAAATAGTAGATCCTGTTTGGGACTGACAACGGAACTCGAGAAAAGTGGTGTGAGGTCGAAAGCTAAAGTTCGTCGTTAAAGCATTGTTAAAATTAGCTCAAATTTGTTCTTTAGAAAACTGAGAATGCTTAAAATACTATGGAGATCAAAGCAAGACGAACATTTTATTAGTATTTAATATTACAACCCTGATTATGGCACCTAGTGTATTTTCCCCTGGTTGAAAATAATCTTCTTACGCAAAAGATCGACCTCAAATCTTGGCTCGAAAATTATATTACATCGTCATACGCCATTTTAATGTCCCCACTACTGGGACACTGGCCTTCCATAAGGATGGATAAGGACCTTAGAACATAAACTATTTATTTATTTATTTGCAGGCAAGCAGCGCGAAGTTTTTTTCAAAGAAAGCTAGAAATATCTTGGTTTCGTTGTTATTGTATCAATTTCCCTTCTCGTAATAGTATCAATTAGTACCTCTTACATTACAGGGGGCTTAACGCCATCTCTTAGCGCAGTATTGTTTCAATCTTACCATGCTATTTCATACTACGAATCTCTTAAAGTAAGTTTGTTTTTTGACGAAAGTTTTATGACGTCTTCGCTTAATCATCACCTCCAATCCAAAGTATGAAGTATTTCAAAATGTGACAACTTCAATAAAAACAAAACGCAAACAAAACGTTCTTAGGTCATGATGGTTTTTAATAAATGATGGTAGGCCCGCAGGTTTCCAATAACAATATCATTTAACAACCTGAGGATCATAATAAAACTTGTAGATACAGCTTTATTTAGGTAAGCGCCATCGCTGTACAGGCAAATTAAGGTAAATTCTGCTTAATTGAACAAAACAAGCTAACGAGAAGGTCGGGATAAATGGTTATACATTTAATGGGTCCTGACAACACGAGTTGAACAGTTTTGATGAAATAATTCTGGAAATATCGGGGTATCAGTACTATTGGTGTAGATGGAATAATTAAATTCCTGTTGGTACAGTAAGGTCCGTTTGTTTTTTACTCGACTGCTAAGAAGGGTTAGTTTTCACCGTTCAAGAGTAGGTATATACTTACAACAATGATACCTATGTATCATCGTAGTCATCGCTAGCTTTATTACATATGTATACCCCATGTTTGTTGAAGACTAGCGCTTGCCCGTGGATCCTTCTATTTCTATTTGTGATCCATTTCGCAATTTTCAGTTCTTTACAGGGTGCAATCAAATTTATACTTGGCCACACTAGGCACTGTTTAGGCATGAAATATTCTTAGTAAAGTAATTATGAAGTGACTCTAAAAGGCCTATATTTTTTTTTTAAGAAGACGGGGAAACTCTTAGCCTTCATCATACCTGATGTTAAGTATTGAAAAGGCTGAAGATGGAAGATTCCTCTCCCGGAATCCTCAGCCACTGATGAGGAACTGGCTATTTTATCTCTAACTGCCGGAACACAACAATGCTGAAAACATTGTTGTTATGGCGGCAGACTTAGATAAGTGGTGGTAGCTTGCGGACTCATAACAAGAAACCAAAATACAATATGTACCCCCGCTGGGAATCGGACTCCTGGATCTGATACCGGTGGTTGTACCACTAGGCCACAGAGGCGGTTTAAAAATATATATCGCATATTTCCATATGCTGCGATTTTTTATTTTTTCTTTGCTCAGTCTTTTCTTACTACAGCTGACTACAGTAACACAATACCTTCACATATTTAACTAAATAATACTTATCCTAAATAAAATATTATAAATGCGAAAGTGTCATCCCGTGACCACGGCAGCTGAAAAGGTGAAAGAAAATCAAAAAACCCCTAAAAACCCAAAAATACGAACACTTACAACTTACTTCGTGGAATATAGCGCGTTTGATATCTGTAAAAGTTGTTTTATTTCAAGAACAGTGCGCGCCAAAACATAGGATGTACGTATGCGAAATTGTGTTTGTTTGTTCTTTATTGAAGCCCTAACTAAGCAAGCAATTGATTTGACTATTGACATATAGTTAGTTAAAGGGACGGAGAGTAACATAAGCTACTTTTTATCCCGATATTCCCACGGGAACTGGAACCACGCGGGTGAAACCGCGGTCGGAAGCTAGTGTGTATAATAAAGAGAGAGACGTAGGGGAAGGTATGATAAGTTGTACCGGTTGTTATATTGTACCACCCACACAATTCTACTAATATATTTTTAGTCTGGCAACACCAACGTATTGACGTTTTGACATAACCAACACTGACAGTTTGCCGCGTCTCTGTGGCTGTCACGCCGGTGGTGAAAATTGTTAAAAGCTTTTTGGAGTGTTTGATGTAATTTTTTAATTCATAATTCATTTATTTGCAAGGACATGGTAAATACATGGTTTTATAATATTGATTATTGCGCAACATGACCTGTCGAGTTTGTCGACGTGCAAATACTATAATCGAGTTATTAGAATGTCAAAATGCTTACAAAAATACAAACAATGATTTTTAAAAATGTCAAAGTAAATATTATAGTTGTTAGGTGTATTACAAATGTCAAATTATGCAGCCAGTGCCCACTCATTAATGTCAAGTTCTAATCTTAAATCCAAATAGCAATTAATATTAATGTCAAGTACGTAGTGAAATTTTACAATGTCAACAATAATTAAGTGAATGTTAAAATGTTAATATGTATAGTGTATACATAATTCAATTAAAGTAATTTACCAAACTATCATTAAGGAATTCAGTAACAGAGGAATATGTTTTATCCAGTAATAAATTATACAATTTAGTTATAAATTTATTGAATGACATTTGTGTCAAACTAGTTGGTAATTAATTAAATTGATAAGGTAAGCCATAACACATGTAAAACATGCTTTTATTCTACCATTATTGTATAGTTAAAATTGTGTATCTATTGCCTTTTTATATGAGCAAATGAAGTGAGAAACCTGTTTGAAGTTATAAAATGTATATTATAGCTTTATCTTCAAATGGGGTTTGTTCGGCAAAATGTACCGGCTCCAGGTTTCGAAATCGTGCCGGTTCAATTTAGCCCACCACCATTTCATGTATTATTTTGTATTGATTTGGATTCCGTAGCTAAATTAAAGAATTATGATGGTGACGAAAAAAATGTGTGTCACACACATTTTTTTCGTGTGTTGATAACTTGGTTGAGAGTACAGTATTACATTCGCAAAAGAAATTAGCTTGATCTTTTTAATTCAGAACTTAATAAAAAACAACCATTATTCTTAGTTTACTGGTAGTTATTTATTATTATAACTAAAATATATGAAAATAAAGCTTTGCTGAACTCTGTTTGCAAAATGTTGATCATGAAGCCCGTGGCGCAGTCTTTATCGTGATCGGCCTGCGGTGGTTCAGGTTACGCAACTTTTACTTTAGTCGGTCACGGGATGGGTGACCAAAAATGTATTATCCTGAGCACCTCCGTGCATCGGAAGGCACGTTAAGGCGTTGGTGCCGGCTGCATATACAGTCGTTAATACCCACCAATCTGCATTGAGCCCGCGTGGTGGGTCATGGTCCATTCTCCTTATCCATCTATAAGGAAGGCCTGTGCCCCAGTAGTCGGGACATTAAATGGTTGATGATGATGATATGTTGATCAATCAATCGTCTTTTTAATTCTTGAAAAATATGACTAAGAAAATATTTTCAGTTTTATTTCAAATTGATTGAGGAACCCCAAAATACAACCAAGAGAACCTACGTCTAAATCGTACCTTAAGGATTTTGGATTTTGGATTTTTCTTTTAAATATTATCTTAATTTATAGTTAAGTACATTAAATTTTTTGATAATTATTATTATTGCAATGATATTATAATTTTGTATCCTACTTAGACATGTTTTAAATTAATTTATTATTTTGATTATTAAATATTATTATTGTTATTGTGATATTATTGTGATGTGTGATATTAATTATTTATTGTAGAAATGGTAAAATCATTGTAGAAATTGTATTCTTTTAGTTGACATTTGCATGCTATTGTTATAGGTGTATAGGCAATGAACGGCATGTATCAAATAATGTTCCATCTGTAATGTACCCTATTCAAAGGAAATAAATGAATTCTGATAAATATTAAACAATAAAATATACCAGAAAAAAGCAACTTGTCTCATGTCGCCCTGACGGGACTCGAACCCGCATCCTTGCATCCTGCATTGGGCCGGACTCCCAAGGATGCGGGTTCGAGTCCCGTCAGGGCGACATGAGACAAGTTGCTTTTTTCTGGTATATTTTATTGTTTAATATTTATCACATAAAATTAGCATTGTAAAATGCAAAATTAAAAAGTAATAATTAAATGAATTCTATTCTATTCTATTCTATTCAAAAATACCCTTAAATCATAATGATCGATATTAAACTTATTTAAATACCTTAGATTATATTTTGTTGAAATAGGAACATAGTCAGGTTTTATTGTTAATTAGATACAAAATTCCTAAGTACGACTTAAGAACCAAGTGGTACAATTAAACGAACCGGTTTCTAAATTGTACTTTTAGACAATGTTTCGAAAAAAAAATATTGTGAGATGCTAGTTTAAATCTAGCCGACTATTGATATGTCATTTTTGTAGTCTAATAGCTGTAGCATTATATAAATACAACATTTTTATCAATATCTTTAATTTCCATTAAAAAGTTGTTCAAAGTTAAGTGGTACGATATCGGCGTCTTTCCCCTATAATAGAAAGAGTAATAATTTGAGTGGAATATACATGCGAATACAAAGCGAGTAATAATCTTCAAGTTTTTGCAACCCCATCTGTCTTAGGGCCATTGCTGGAGTAGACAGATAAACCCGCTTGTAAATCCACGTTTATAAATGGCTGACTCCAATGTGCGTGAACGATGTGTTTGTTCTCACATAATAATAGCCTGGAAGTCCTGGATGTTTGGGAATACTGTTGGCTGCTGGGAGAAACTAAAGGACCTTAAGATTTTTAGACATTTAGAGTTCTAGTTAATTAAGGTCCAAAAATATTAAAATTTTTAGAGACAAGGATTTTTTTGTATTTTTTCAAAATTTCTTTATCATGGCTTCAGCTAATTGCCATTTTGACATATCTTCAAATGCTGGTAATAAAAAAAAACAACTCAACCACGCTATACCAGCTGAACGAATTTGGATGAAGCTTGACATTGACACACCAACAGTTTTGAGCCTGGATAATAATATTATCCTTTGATATTCTCAGGGCGGTTGGAACTGCGGGCGGTCAGGCCGACAAGTTTAAATAAAAATCTTAAAATCTCATTTACTTTTTCAATAAGAAATATCCATCAAAATGGATAGATTGATGGCTTCACAAGTGCAATCTACATTAGGTTCGATCTACAGCAAAATCCGATCCATCGTACTGCCACTGTAAGCATGGAGACTCTTACGGTCCATCATTATAAATCCTGGGAGAGATCTAGTGCATTCCGGTTGATTTATGCAGTATGTTAGAGGGATTACCTACTCTCTCCAATGTATAAACTATTGATAATTCTAATTTAATGTGTGTACATGTTTGAAACATAAAGCTGGAGAAATAAAACAACTTTTGTGGGGTATTTAGTGCGATTCATTTACCCGAAATATATATTTGGTACTATAGTTTTTCAGTTTATTTAGAGTTTTTTGGTTTTCCGACGTTTCGGCACCTTTTCAGTTGCCGTGGTCACGGGTTGACGGGTTGAAGGCACCAAATCGCACCAAATACTCCGCAAAAGTTGTTTTATTTCAATTATTGATTTGTTATCTCAACTATCATTTAATATTAAATACAGCGCTCGCAGGTCCAATACAACTAATCTTTTTTTTTACAAACTTACAAAAATAATATTTCCTTTTTCAGTCCCCTGGTCAGGATGGCTCGTCAGTATAATGATTTGGCAAAGAAACATTCTGAACTCGATAAAATTGACATCTTACATTAAAACCCTTATGGATATCCTCTATTCCGCACCGAATAGGAATGACTCAGCATAGGTGCTGAGTATAGCTGATTATATTTAAGTATCCATAAGTATTGTTTTATGTTATCTATCAAAGTTTTATTTTTGTTTTTATGACTCAATTTGTATTGTACACTGTACATTCGTCTAATTACAATCTAGATTGAGAACTGTGTTAATAGTAATATGTTGTAGCATTAATTGTAATCTGTTTTGTGTAATAAATAATAAAACAAATTAAAAAATATATATGTGTGCGCGATGAAACTTAAGATGTTCTTAGAACGCGATAATTTCTGGATCTTCTACGAGCAGTTAAATTTCATTGGATTATGACATTGACCAAATTACATTGATAAGAAATATTAAATTTGATATTGATTTAACGAAAATCTTTGTAGTTATATATTTTCTTTTTCACTAAGGAATAAGCTGATTTTCAAAGGCACTGCAAACGGCACGTATTTCCATCCTTTTTTGATATTGTACATAAAAAAAGGATGGAAATATGTGCCGTTTATATTATAGTTATAGGTATACAAAGACTATACTTCCTACTAATAAAATGTGAAAGTTGAGATAATTGTTACTCAATCACAAAAAATCGGCGGAACAGATATAGATGAAATTTGGCACTCAGAAATTTTATAACCTGGGTTAAAATACAGGACACATTTAATCCCAATATTACCATAGGATTGGGTACCGCGCGAGTGACACCGTGAGTGACCGTGGATACAATAATTCACTTAAAATATTTCATAATAATTTCTTCGGCGGTGTCGTGTGAGGCGGGTCGTTACGTTCCCTAAAATATGGTTGAACGAAGCGATGACTGGTTCATGCGTCATGCTCGTGAACTGGTGCCGCCAGCGGAAATGGGTCTACCTCAGTCTGCTTATCTTAATGCTGTGCTTAAAGCCTAAATATTTTTATCTAAAATAAATTGATACTGACCTGTATGTACCTCACAACTGGCAGTATAGTAATCTTGTAATGCGAGAAATGTTGTAATGTATGATTGACAAGTCTTTATTTGCCAGTTTAAAATTGTTTACGGTTACAATAACCATAAAATGTATTATTGTATGTTCATAAGTGCTTGTAACAGCCTAGACTGAATAAATTATATTGACTTTGACTTTGAATATTCCAAAAACAAACAAATTCAATATGGTTTATTTACAACTTACCTACTGGTATAAAACAACCAGCAAGAGTAAACTTTTGTAAATAACGCAAAATTAGTTCTGAAACCAGAGACAAACTAATAGAGTTGGAGGCTAAAAACCCGAGGGCCTAATCATAGCTCCACAGACCTATATCGAAATAGACCGAGGATAGATCGAGGTACGAATTTTTCGTACGATGACGTCACGAGCAAGATTTAGTGACGTGTAAATGTTATTAACGAGCTCTTGCAAGAAAGCACAGCACAATTAACCATTTTCGTTTCTGAGTGACGCGTGTTTTTATAGCAATGGTCTCAAGCGGACTGACTTAAGGCGGTACCCCCACCGAAAGTGGCGCCGCGTTGAATTTTATTTAATATCGTAATTCTAATTCACAATTTTAATAAAACTAAACGTGGAATTTTTAGAGCCCATTGTCTTGTATTTTTAGAAGGTCTCTCTCATAGTCATTCGTAGAAGTAGATAGCAAATGTGTCAAAAACGGCCACTTTTAGCAGTTTTGCTATCTACTTCTAGCAGTGACTACGAGGGAATGTAATGATACCGTCTAAAAATACTAGACTATGGGCTCTAACAATTCCACGTTTAGTTTTATTGAAATTGTGAATTAGAATTACGATATTAAATAAAATTCAACGCGGCGCCACTTTCGGTGGGGGTACCGCCTTAAGTCGGAAAACTTTGACGGTGGATCAAACTTTTTACACGCAATGTAGGTAAACTTTTACCGTCTATCTCGATATAGGTCTGTGCATAGCTCCTTGGGGAACACCCGGTAACCTAAACTAACTACTAACACCTGAACTTTATTACTCAGTCACAGTAACTGTCATGCATATTATAGCTGTGAGCTACCAGATAAACGATCCATTCTCTTTACGTCAGTGTACCATTAGAATACCAACTGAAATTAAATGATAAACACTTATGTTTTGTACTTATGGTAAATTTTAAATAGAAAAATATTGGAAAAAATTAACTCGGCCAAAAGTGAATTCTCAGACGGGAATTGAACCCGCGACCTTTGGAAATCCGGTCCAATGCTCTAACCGCTGAGCTACCGAGACTTATGTATTGGTTCAAATTCAGTCAAATTTACTACAAAGATATGTTGCTAGGAACTTTCGCAATGGTCGGCCAGGGGATTGATGATTTGAATTGATTGTCTTGAGCGCAAGGTATCTTGCATGAAATTCCGAAAATCACGTAGTTTTATGTGAGTAGTACTATGTTCTGAATTAGTTTAATACATTAAAAGAAGTGGTGCAGGTTAGCCTGATCCATCTACAAGGTCGCCGACTTTTTGATATTTGAAAGAAATACATAAAAAAAAATAAGCAGTACATAAACGTAACGACGGCCAACAACATTATTTTTTTAACATTTATCAATGTTGTAATAGAAATCAATAATTCTCACATAAAAATGTTTGAATTGATATTCCGCAGATCTTACCCATCTAAAAATTTACATATTAAGATTCACTTTTCTAATTTTCTGCACTAAATTTTCGTTGTTTTGCAGATAAAAACATTGCTCCAATTAAATAAATACGAGACTTATGATGAGAATGTGTGCTGTTTGAGAGTTAATGCTGTATTTTGAAATTGAAGAATGGGTAACAAGAGCAATTAACCTTATTTCAAGCTCGAAAGCTTTCGCGGGGTACGCCCTTAAACCTGGCCCCTGATTATGTAACTAGTTTCTATCAAAGTTTGATGGAAAGTACAGTCGCATTGCTGCTTTAATGTGAAAATCAATGTGACAACTATCTTAATAAAGCAACAATGTAACTGCACTTTCAATCAATTTCAATCAAAATCTGTTAGCAACAGACTTAGATAATCAACTAGCTGGCTGCCTTTGCACACCCAGGAAATTTAGGGCTGCGTGATGAGCCGTAGACTGTAACGACGCACACATCGCTACATATGTGTAAACGTTGAATATCGAAGAAATAGGCCCCTAGCCAATGTAACAATTCAAAAACGATAACGAAGTTCGAAAATGACTAAATCTATGGGATTGGCGGATTAATCACGTGATCTTACCGCAAGTTAATTGGCGCATATAGACAATAACGAATCGAATTATCGTTTCGCTACATAGCGATGTTACTTTGTCTACGGGCCAAGGATCAGCGAAAAGTACAATTTTGAACACACGACGCGCAAGCATGACGTCACACCTACGTCAGGACAATAACATAGAATTTGTATGGAAACATAAATCGCGCTTACGAAGTTTCACAGCCCGCTGCAAATATATACAAGTACCAACAACGAACAGTTGGGCCGCGGTCCCCGAGCACAGACACCTAGCTCGGAGAAAGTACTTCCCTTATGACTGAAGATATGGCGAGAGACCTGCCACAACAAGACTATTAAGATTGAACTTTATTATCCATTGAAAAGGACATTAAAAAGCTGGTGATGAGCTGATGATGATGATGATAGAGGAAGCAAAACAAACCACGAAGTAGGCACAGACGAAACTTTGATTAAGAACTTTTTCACAACTGCACCCGCGGTTTCTATTCCCAACTTTATTTTACCACTGTCTTTAATAATGAAATTGATATTCGAATAATGAATAATATCTATTAAAATCGACATTAAACCTCGGGATAACCTACTTAATGCCGTGAATAATAATAACCGCATTATTTTAGAGCCAAGATAAATTTTCTTAGCGGTAACAAATGCCGGTTTCCTCAGTCCATTATCTGTACGGAATAAACTCTGCCTCTCTTAGGGACGGAAATTGAATATATTTATCCGTCTGGTGACTTCGTTGTCCAATTTCCGCTTCCTGTGCAGAACTTCCGGTCATATTTTTGGCTAATTGTCGTTGTCAGTCGTCTAATTATTTATTAATGCTACCACAAATCCTGTCAAACAAAGATTCTTAATGTTAATTAATAAAAAGTATATCGCAATTTGCTTATCAAAGTTGTTAAACTGTATGGAATTTGCTTTGTCAAGAAAATTACCTTGATGCAATGAAACGAATTCTTAAAACGTCTTTTTGGTGCAACCGGCTGTAAGTTTTGACTCGGGATCAATAAAGTAGATAATTAGTAGGTATGTGGAGTTTCAAAATGTATTCAGGACGATAAAAAAACTTTTACCGTTAATAATATATAAAATAGTGTGGTGACGGCCTAAGAATACACGTGTCACCACTCCCTTACATGCCTGGGATGTCGTAAGAGTCGACTAAGAGGCTCGACTCATTGATCAACTGTGCGAGAGAAGGAAAACTTGAAACAACCATCTACTAACCCGTCTGGCCAGCGTGGTAGCAGTAGGCTAATAACCTCCTATGAACGCCACAACAGGCGTGAGCTAGGAGAGGCCTATATCAAGCAGTGGACATCCACAGGCTGATGATGAATATATAAAATACTTATTATTTATTGGCAATGATTATTTATGTCAATGTTTATTGTAGGTATTTTTTTTAATGTTTTCGCATCGCATGAATTTCTGTGTGTACACGTATTTGGACGTCAGTTTTGTTCGAAACTTGCGTTGCTCTCATTTCATGTTGTTATTTTGTTGTATGTTGTTAGTAGTGTAGTTAGTGTTAGTATGTTGTGTATACCAAAAAAAAAATAAGAAATAAATACATACTTTTTAGAATTTATTTAATATTGTCGGTATTAAGTTTACTTCCCGATAATAACGAACACGTCAAAAAATTAATATCCTGAAGCCTTTCTGAACTTCTGTACCCCTATTACGAGTTTGCTTAACATGACATTTACAGGACTCGTGAGCGTGGACTATCGGATACACTGCTCATGTCGGTAAAACAGTCGCTAAGTGTGAAAGAGACAGAGCTACATTTTACGTTAACGTTTACTGTAAAGTCAAGTTTGCCAAACTCGTAATAAGCCTACTGTGCGTATATGCTTACCTACCTACCTACATTAATTTTGATAAATCTTTTTATTTTTATGAAAGACTAGCGGCAGCTCCTGGTTTCACCCGCGTGGTTCCCGTTGCCGTAGGAATATCGGGATAAAAACTACAGGCAAATGCAAATCCGTTCAGTAGTTTTTGCGTAAAAAAAAAAACAAACAAACAAACTGATATATCGCATTTATAATATTAGTAGGATAAATATAATATAAAGAAATATTACAATAATTACGAGGTTAGCCAACATTTTCATTTTACCTTGAATGAAACATGAACGTGATATATTAATAACGAAGCTTAGTAACACGAAGACAAAGTTAAAGCAAAAAAATATTTCGCCTCATAAATAAAGTTAGACAATGGCGACTTAATCGGGGTAAATATGGAGCTGTTGTTTTGTCTTATAATGACGACCGGGAAAATAAAGGACTAATCATTCTCTGTAACATAGAAAACGTTTAATAACTCACCAGCTTTGTGACTTTCGTCTTGTTTGTGTGCTGGCTTCTGTTTGTTTATTTATTGTATTATTTTATTTTATTTTCATTTCTTAAATAATAAACAAGAATAGATACTAGAAAAAAGCAACTTGTCTCATGTCGCCCTGACGGGATTCGAACCCGCGTCCTTGGGAGTGCGGCCCAATGCACTAACCAATTATGCTATAGAGACCTATGAAGACACGTCGAATTTTTCTAGTACGCGTATATTCGCCTTTTCACGGTATTGGCCACCGTCATTTCATCAATGAGAGAAATATCCTCGCATTCGATAGAAACATTTTTACAAATATTATCTAAATATACATATAAATAGCATTTTAAAATACAAAATTAAAAAGTTATAATTATTTTTATTTTCTCTTTCTTATGTATAATGTAATCCAAAATATAATATATTACTTTGTATAAAATGGCTCAAGGATGTGGGAGCCTGATGGCCTGTAACACCTCATATACACTCATTTGCAAAAAAACGGGCGGTTTTGATTTTCATTCATCTTTAAAAAGATACAATACCAAAAAGGTTTCAATCGTTTGTACACGTTACTGGCCGGTTTTAAAAATACTGTGGTATTTAAAAAAGTACGTTCTAAATTCAAATTTTCATTTGATGCTAATTTTTACAGAAAACCCCTTTTTATCCTACATTTTTGGCGCGAAGTTCCAGAAGTTAACATCGACTTTCATAACTTTTATTCAATTTTTATCGATTAATTTCATATCCTTGACTGTCAAAGCTTTTTTTACTGCTGTTTGGCTGTATCAAAAATGGTAGATAAAGTGGTAAAAGCTACCAAAATTATCGCGCTGCTTGAAGAGGGTTGCAGCCAATGTTTCGTGGCTAGGAGGCTAAATGTTAGTCGCTCGACAGTCCAAAGGACCTGGCAGCGATATCAGGAGACTGGTTCCGTCGAGAGAAGGCCTGGTTCTGGAAGAAAACCATGTACCCAACCACGGGATGATCGTTTTCTTGTGAGTCGCGCATTGAGAAATCGTAAATCTTCGTATGTGGATCTTAAGAACAACCTCCAAGAAGTAAGAAATGTGCATATTAGTCTATGGACGGTCAGGAGGAGGCTTCTCGCTGCCAATATACGCAGTCACCGCCCGGTCCGCGGCCCCAAATTACTCCGTGAGCACAGAGTTCACAGGCTTAGGTTCGCTAGAAATTGTGAATCATGGACTCAAGAAGATTGGAATAGGGTTTTGTTCTCTGATGAAGCCAGGATATCTCTGTTCGGTGAAGATCGACGTCGGCGAGTGCTAAGAAGACAAGGAGAACGCTTTGCAGAGGCATGCTTCGAAGAAATCACACCTTATGGTGGGGGCTCTGTTATGTTTTGGGTAGGAATAAATTCAATGGATCGTACAGAGTTAGTCTTCATTGAAAACGACTCACTGACTGGGCATCGATACATAACGGAAGTTCTAATTCCTCATGCACAACCCGCATTGGCCGCTCTAGGAGAAGACTCGATTTTTATGGACGACAATGCTCGCGCCCACCGATCCCGCGATGTTAATGCGTATGTGCAAGAGGTCGGCATTCGTCGTTTGGATTGGCCAACTCGAAGTCCTCCATAGAGCATGTCTGGGACGTTCTGAAACGGCGTGTGAGATCAGTACACCCGGCTCCGCAGACGTATTCCGCAAGCAAGTATCCGGGATATACTCGCTAGCATGCCCAGACGAATTCAAGCTGTGATTTTAGCTAGAGGGGGTCACACTCGATACTAAACATTTATCTGCTTTTACTTTATTCAAGAAAAAACAAACAAAAAATCTTTTTTATTTTTACTTCATGAGTATATGCACTACTAGCGAACATACACTACTAGCGAGGTTTAGCATTATTTCCCATAAATTGTATCTAAATTTTATGAAATACTGATGAAAACGATTATTTTCTTATTAATTTACCAAATTGTGAGGATAAAACTACCTATAATTATCAAACAAAGCAATATTAACATTTGAAATGGTTCATTGCTTAGGTGCCTTTTTTTTTGCAAATGAGTTTAGATCAGACATCCATCAGTCTCACACAAACTGTTATTTTAACATCATGTTCCCCAATCAAATAATCCCCAATAACTTCGAAAGAAATGGTCTAAGGTCCATTTTGATTGCACAAATATGTAAGTAATTGACAGCTAAACACATTTTGTCTCTAAATGATTGTTATTCAAATATATTTTATGGATTTTCATTTATTTTTTATTTTCGGGAAAACTTAATAAAAATTACTAAATTTAAAAAAAATCACATCTCAAAAACTACTTATTTGTGAGACATGGCAGTTTTAGTCTAACATTTCTAATGATTACGCCCGAAATTAATAACCTTTCCGTAGAAATGCATAGGCCTATCTGAGATAGTTCCTTGAGGCATCAAATCATACACAACTTTCGCAATGATCGCCGGTCAACGAAAAGCGATTATCCATATCAGATTTTAAGATGTATAATTGTTTTAAGTTTGTGATTAATTAGAAATGAAACACTAAATAACACATTTCTGGTAATTAGCTAGACGTGTTGTAGATTGCGGTGAGGAGCTCGTGGCGCAGTGGTTCGCGCGCTCGGCCTGCGATTGTTGGGGTTAAGCAACTTTCGCAATGGTCGGTCACGGGATGGGTGACCAAAAATATTACTACCTTGAGCTCCTCCGTGCTTCTTAAGGCACGTTAAGGCATTGGTCCCGGATGCATTTGAAATCGTTAAAAATTACCAATCCGCATTGGACCTGCGAGGTGGGTCATGGCCCGTCCTTTTTATAAGGAAGGCCAGTGCCAGAAGTGGGGACATTAAAAATGGCTGATGACGTTGTAAATTGAAATGAATAAAATGTCTCATGTCGCCCTGACGGGATTCGAACCCGCATCCTTGGGAGTCCGGCCCAATGCACTAACCAATTATGCTCGTAGACCTATGAGGACACGTCGAATTTTTCTAGTATATTCACCGTTCTACGGTGTTGGCCACCGTCGCTTCATTTTAATTTTAATTTTAATTAATTACTTTTTAATTTTAATTTAATTAAAAAGTTATAATAAGATGGCGGTTTCATCTTAATCGATAGTCAAACATCTGTAAAGATGTTTCTTTCGAATGCGAGGATATTTCTCTCATTGATGAAGCGACGGTGGCCAACACCGTAGAACGCTGAATATACTAGAAAAATTCGACGTGTCCTCATAGGTTTCTGTAGCATAATTGGTTAGTGCATTGGGCCGGATTCCCAAAGATGTGGGTTCGAATCCCGTCAGGGCGACATGAGACTAGTTGCTTGTATCTAGTATATTATCTTGTTTAATATTTATCACATAAAAATAGCATTGTAAAATGCAAAATTAAAAAGTTATAATGAATAAAATGCTCGAAAAACTATGAAGTGCTTCTTCTTCTTCTTAGTTCTCTCCAATTAATGAAGGTAAGCAGTGAACTCTCCATATTTATGTTTGTCATTCGTTATTCCCGTCCATTCTCGAATAATCTGCAACCAAGACTGAGGAGGGCTGATTATCCAACGAAAACTCGGTTTCAGTAACCAGGTTGGCCGTTGCAAGCACAACCTGCACACATGGGGATACATGGTGAACCCGCAGTACGAATGCCGAGAGCCCTCGCAAGCAATCTCGCACCTTCTGGAGTGCGCCCTATGCCCCTCCACCTGCAGCGTAAGTGACCTAATGGAGGCAACCGATAGTGGTGGAATTCAAGTTGCCACATACTGGGCCAATAAAATATGAAGGAACCAATGATACGATGAAGAAGTTTCAGATTCGTCGCTATTTTGGCTGACATACAATATGAAAATATAACAGTCAAAGTCAAAGTCAAAGATTTTTATGCAAATAAATAAATAAATAAATATTTCCATACAATCACACCAATTATCTAGCCCACGTTAAGTATCATGAAGAACTTGTGTTATGGATACTAGATAACGGATAAACATACTTATATACTTTTTTTTTTAAATACATACATAATATACATATTAAACACCCAGACCAAGACAAATAGACATGTTCATGCACACAAATATTTGTCTTGTCCGGGGATCGAACCCGGGACCTTTGGCGCAGAAGGTGGGGTTAGTACCCCTGCGCCAAACAGGTCGTCAAAATAGACTTATAGATAAGTACTTTCGAATAGTCCAACAATTTTTTTCCCTACCAGCCTTTCAGGACATCTTTTAACTGATAAGAAGAACGGCCGCAAGAAACTCGTCAACTCTAACAGAAACAACAACATTTACAATGGAACATGTAACAACAGTAATGAATGATAGCGCGAAACTGGTTGCTAGGTGATTTTTAGGGTTCCAAACCTATAAAGAAAAAAATGGGAACCCTTAGAGGATCAGTTTGTTGTCCGTCTGTCCGTCCGTCCATCTGTCCTCGTTTATTTCAAGAACGCGTGGAGGTATCGAGTTGAAATTAAAACCATATATTCAGGTCAACAGTTTGTTCAGGGGTAAAAAAATCAAACTTGTAAATTAACGTAAAAAAAAAGATAGGACCGTTTATGTCGCAAAAAACGTAGATTTCTACACTCTCAAGGGAATCAAAATTCATAGGGTACTTCCCGTTGACCTATAACTATGAAATGTCGCAAGCAATATCGTCTTTTACCACGAATACAGGAACAAATGTAAAAAATATAAATTTGTAATTAAATCATAAAAATATAGTGTTTAGTTTCGGAAACTGAATTTCAGGAAATTTTCGGGAACTCGTGGAGGTATCGAGTGGAAATTAAAGCCATATATTCAGGTTAACAATCTTTTGAAGTTGTGAAAAAATCAAACTTCTAAATTAACGTTAATAAGGTAAGGTCATTTATACCGCAAAAACGTATACTTCGACACTCTCAAGGGAATCGGAATTCACAGGGTACTTTCCGTTGACCTATAACTTTGAAATTTGGCAAGTAATATCATCTTTTACTACAACTACTTTACTACAAGTACAGGGAAAAAACTGAATACTAGATATTTGTAATTAAATCATGAAAAATTAAGACTTGTTTTAAAAACTGAATTTCGGCAAAACTCTGGAATAAACTGCGAGACTCAATTCCTGAACTATTCATTATGTAGGTGGGTACCTACAAATTTGTGCGGAACCCTCGGTGGGCGAGTCTGACTCGCACTTCGCAGTGCGGTTTTTTATCTTCGTTCCCAGCAACGTTTCCTAACATAATTAGTTGCAAAGTCTGTCAAGTTCAGAAATGCTTAACAGAACTGATTTCAAAATGACAAGATAAACATTTTCGAAGTCAAATCTTTAAGTCCCTATTTAACGCTTATACTTTCGTTTACTGCCTTGCTATAAACAACATGTTTCGGTCCAATAAACTGCTATTTAAGGACGTCTTAAAGTCCCCATTTTACGGTCACTAAACCTCCTACAGCAGGCGTTGGGAGGACAAAACCTCATTTTTAAGACTTAGAAAGGAAACGGATATAAAATAGGAAACTACTTGGATAAAATTTAATCTGTTTTTACTACTCGGTGGAAGGTCACGGCCCGGCTTTATATATGGAACGGAATGAGAGATGGCTTTTACTGTTTGTTGCTGGTTCTTTCTTCAATGATTTACAAGTGGTTAAGCTTTGACTAACTTATGTAGATGCTTGAAAATTAAAATTGACTTAGGTAAAATGAAACATTTGATTTTGAGTTAAAATTGTCAACAGCTCTTTCGGGAGCTTTCTTTCATTATTGTTACTGATTCGACAGTTATCGGAACCGTTTTTTATTTCAAACTTCTTGAAATCACAAAAAATATCGTTATCATCCTTTTGAAATAAATGCAAAGTCAATAAACTCGATAAAGCTGGAAAACGAAACAAACAAAATGGCCGACAAAACTTTTCCAAAGCAAAGACATAATCATTAAAAATAATGCAGTGTTCCCAACCCAAAAAAGTCCTACTTGCATTAACTGTAACTCCAGTTTTATGGCAACATTTTAGTCGAAACAGCAATTTGGCCTTCTTGTTTGAGCGCGGCTGTAAAACGAAGATGCACGATTAAGTCCCCGTGCAAATGAGCCACGTTTAGGGACGTTCTGCATCATTTAAAAATTCATCCTCGAATGAAGACAGCTTTAATAGAACGCGCGCTCTTTTGTTTTTCTCTGCTGATAACACCGTTATCATTTCAAATGTTGTTCCTGCTTTTGTTTTTCGGCTTTTCAAAAACTCGTTCGTTAACCTTTCGTATTTTTAAGCGAGCAACTTTTCGCACAACATCGCGTTTCTTTATTTATTTTTCTAACGCAGAAGATTGAGGAGCTGAATGATGAAACTTTCGCAATAGTCGTTCACGGGATGGGTGATCAAAAATATTTACCTCCACCACGCCATTTATGCCACCAAACTACATTAGGTCATGGCATGGACCGGCCTCATAATTCATCCGTAAAGCTGACCTGTCCACCAGTGTGACACAAAATGGCAGATGAAGATGAATAAACGAAACGTGTACATCCATAGAAGTTTTCTATAACAAGAAAAACTTTGTACTTGTTTCAACTATTGTTTAACAATTTATTTATTTATTTATTCCAACTTACAACTATCATTACAGGCTCTAACCTAATGCGATAGTGTAGACTTATCTTTAAATTATCAAATATTACTTATAACTAATAACAAATAATGCCGCCGTTGTGAATTCATTCAGTGAGCAACCGAATATGTCCACGGCATATTCAGCTATGATGTTAAGATCTCGTAGTGCACGAGAGAGTGGGCTTCTTTTAACAAGTTAGTGCGCGCGCGCGGTATAGCAAACAAAGGTGGCCGTCTCCGCCGCCACACATACCGGTCCGGGACGCACAGCCCCACCCACTGCAATACCGCATAGTTTAACAACTTTATTTGTTCCAGTTTTGCGTACCTCATTTTTGAATACTAGAACAACTTACTTCTTCTTAAGCACATCTTAAGTTTCTTCGCGCACTCATCATTGAATAAAAGAATTTTCACGGATCTCAGTGCACACTGTTTATTACCCGAAGTAGGTGATTATTGGGCATTCTGGAACAGTTTTTTCACTCCATTGATCTCACGTCCGTTCGATCAATTTCGTAAAACTGTTCCAGAATGCCCAATAATCAATATGAAAATATGTGAACGATCTTACTGCTGTTCGATTACTTTCGTAAAACTGTTCTAGAAATCAGTGTGGGCCTGTTCTATAGTACCTATTTCCATAATTATTTTAAAACTTTGTGTAAGACTTACCTGCGTAATAACGCTGCTCAGTTCACATGTGAAATTAATTATTTCACGTTTTTCACTCACTTTAACTCTCACACTCACTTTCAAGGCTAACTTCGAGATTACTGAAACCTTAATTTGGATAACACTCAACAGCGGACGTAATAGAGCTTATCGTATTGTTTTGGACTGGTTGTTCGTGTCAGTGACCAAACTTGGCTGGTGGCACCTATGATCGAATTACTATCGCAACGCTAAGGAAAGTATCGTTCTAGGCCGTTTGCTCGTGTCTTTCGCCTGTTGGCTGGTGACACCTAAGAAACGAATTTCCATCGCGCATTGATCAAAAATTTCAGATAATATTCAATGTCAAAGCTAGAAAACCACCGTTATCTGGGCCGGTTGCTCATGTCTTTCGCGCACTGGCTGGTGACATCCAGAAATGGTTGGTAATTCTATGGCAGAGGCATTAAAATCGTCTGATGGATGATGATCGTGCCGGTGACCAAATTTGATTGGTGACACCCAAAAACGAAAGCCCCATCGCGAAACCGTTAAGAGATGGCCGTTGTGAGTCCATCTGTCCAAATTTCCGGTATGATCAATAAACTCGCACAGATCTGCTCAGTAGGATGGACGGTGTGACTATGATTGACTTTGGTCAGAAGGAAACTGCGTGACACACTGGAAGGTTTAAGTTAAGTATAGGTTCAATTGCAAATAGTATCTTTTGACTAAGACATTAAGGAATGGTTTGTGTTGAGTATATAATCCGCTTATTACATTAAGCTTTTACATGTAGTGTTATATTTTGTCAAATAAACAAATAGGTCCCGACAGTCGTATCGTGAGAATGAATTTATAACAAGTACTAGTTAGATCACACGGTTTCGTTCAAGTTTTACGAAATATAAATGTTATAGTGTTAAATACGATTTCCTCGTAAAATAAAATATTTTGAAAAGTCAAATGACAAACAATTTTTGTTTGGCTTTTCGGATAAAATAAAGTCATGCAAACGATGATTTTGCTGACATCGTAAATTAATGATGTCCTTAAAATAAATATATTATCATAAAACGTTTACTTACACCCAAATAATTTAATTGTTTGACGCTATTGTAGGATTTTTTCTTTTTACGTAGTTACCATATAAAATATACAATTAACTTTTCAAGCATTACACATACAAAAACACAACGCATTTTTTAACTAAGGATCTAGTAAGTCCAGTGTTATCTTTAAGTAACTTTATTTAAGTATTTTAATCAAATAAAGATTTTTACCCTGGTAATTTCATCAAATTATTTATTATTGTTATTGCACTGTTACAAATAAACAAACATACAAATGTAGTGAGATGTGTTCTTTATATTAGTTGTAGCGACACAATAACATCGCTACGTAATCGTCGTCAAGTAACGAAGAAATTCAGGATCAGCGAAAATTACGAATGCGTCTTATAAACAATGTAATATACAGTCAACTGCATGTCAGGTTTTAATGTTTTTAAGTTACGATAAGACAGAAGGTGGAATCGCGTTTCTCCCTTAACCACAGAGGAACTGGCTATCTTATCGTTGAATATAACTTAAGCTTAATTACTTTGCATATGCAAGTTCTATGTGTAGGTAAAATATTTCATTTAAATAATAGGTAAGTGAGAAATGATTAAGCCTATACCCACCCAGAAGGCTGTCCCATGTCATGTGGCTGAGACGACGAAGTAATGATTACCATTCTTAAATTATTAGTTCTACGTTATAGATAAGTAAACCTATTTGTCAGTGAATTATTACCACTCGATTAGATGGTCATTATCACCAGACGACAGTGATTGTTGAAATAAGATCGGTACTTGCAATATGTAACTCATTGTTATAACGATTGACACAAGAGCGCACTCAAGGTCAAACAGCAAAGTCTACCTTGCGTTCACCTCTACATTACTTCAACTTTTATAGTAGGCTGGGTAGATTAAGGCAAAATCATATAAAGAAATTCAAACCGTTATTAAAATCAGTAAACTACATCTGTAATAAAAATATATGCTAAAAATAATAAATAATAAAATAAATAATTAATTGCATACAATCACACCAATTATCTAGCCCACGTTAAGTTTCATGAAGAACTTGTGTTATGGATACTAAGATATTTGGTAATTAGGAATAATAAATAATATCCTCATTTTTCGAAGTATATTCTGTTTAGTAGTCTTATTATGTCGGGATCGGTTTGCCATTAATAAAATTTAATTTTTATCTAAAACAGGATCGACGGAGGATTGCCCACAGTATTTAAATTTCATAGTTGAAAATACTGTTTTAACTTGTTATCAACTCATAATTTATAATCACAAAACTTGATTATTTACAAGAAACGCGAGTGAGTTTCCTTTTTGCCCGGTCTCCCCTACATTTTTCGGTACATTTGAGTGTCAATTTTACCGCTTTAAAGTGAAGCGATTTCCGCAATGCGATACTTTTGTTTTTCAAATGATAATTACAATTAACTTTGGTAATCAGTGGTTGTAAACTATTACAGGTTTATATTTAAACAATTATATTTTAAAAGCAATTTGGAATTAGGTTATCCGGAACAAAATTAGTTTGAAGTTCAACTTAAAAGCCCCTGTAGGTACGTAAATTGTTTCCAGGTTCAGTTCTTTATTTATTTGTTGTAGTGCTTCATCAAATTAAATATTTATTATAAAAATAAAAACAAAAAGTTCTTTAAATTTTTACCTACAATATCATTTACTATTAAACTAAGGATTTTTCAAATAATAAACACACGAATGTAATAAAATGTTTTTCACCCCTGGTTAAGAAATTATTGAAGATTCAGCAAAAACAACCTATTTAAAACGATTTCCGATCAATAAGTGTCACAAATTGTAGTGCTGCTCCGTCACTATTAGCGAAGACACTCTGCCTCTCCGTCACCAGCCAGCGGTTCGCCAGTCAGCCAACTGCTTCATCCTCTCTCTGCGAAAGCACTCTGCCGGCCCACGCCCAGCGCCCTGCTCGCCCAGACACTTAACTGTCCATCAGCCAGCTCTGCCATCACCGCAAGCTCACAGTACAACTCACACCAGCAAAACGAAGATCCGTGCTGTTACAATAATGTTCGTAAGTTGTTATTTTACTAAATGATCTTCTTAGTGGTGAATACTAACTAATCCGATAAAGGTAAGTTTGTAAATGTGCTAAAATTACTATCGTGTTTGCGTTAAGAGCTTTATGATATATCTGTCAAGACTTTTCTAACTCAAACGCGTTGGTAACGTTTGCATAATATTTACAAACTTCTGTCCAATTTAAGTTTCAAACGTAAAACGGGAATAATTTTTTACCGAATCTAAAATACTTTGAGAGTAAATTGTATCTTAAATTCTTGTAAATTATTTTTAGCTTTATCTAATGTGTGTAATAATAACTTCCAGGTCGGACTCAGAATACTACAACAATAAGCGCAGCAAAGGCGCTAGAAAACTGGTCGTAGAAGATTTCGTCGATTCGGACGGCGGCGATGAGGAAACGACTTCCAAAGTAACGTAAGTATTAATTAAACAAATGTCTGCCCAGTTATTATATATTAAAAAAAACATATTTTCTCTTTAAAACTTAAGTCTTAGATTGTTAGGTAATGATAATAATAACGCTAGAGTTTCAACTTTAAAAAGATTATCTTAATCTTATAATCAATTACTTAGATACTTATTTTTTTTTCCTTTACTCTTTTATGACTAGTTTATTCAACATGTAATCTTGATGTAGGTGCTTACACTTTTTTTTTTATTATAGGATATTATGTGTAATATCATTGATCGTTCAATACATAGTTTTCTTTTATTTTTCTGCAGTTCCAAGAAAGAGCCGAAACCTGCCAAAGCGGTAAAAACTTGGACGAATTAACCACTGGACACGAAACCCGAGAAGAATGTATGAAAACACGATCAACCAACTCTTGCGGGGGTGAGGGGCGATTACTAATGTCAAATAATGACAGTAGTGCTTGAAGTAATCGATATTTTTTTTTATCGATAAGTAAGGAGTGAATGAATGAACCTATTAGGTTTAATAAATCATGTGTGTTTTAAAAAAATAGCAAGTTAATTGTTTATTTGTTGGAAAAATAAATAGCACGATAGGTAAGGAGTGAATGAATGAACCTATTGAGATTAATAAATCATGTGTGTTTTAAAGAAATAAGTAAGTTAATTGTTTATTTCGTGGAAAAATAAAAAGCACATAATAATATGAAAATCTCATTAAAAAAATACCTCAAATTCATAAAAACTATACAATATGGTTTTCAAAGCGTTAGTGTTTGGGTTTTTTTTGTGAAAAATGGGTAGATACATGCAACCTGATACTAGTACTGTACTGATAAGGCTTAAGATGGAAGCGCGCCTCTCCCGGTATCCTCAATCTCTGAGGAACTAGCTATCTTACCTCTAACTGCCGGAACGGACTTGGATAAGATGGTAGTCACTAGCCAGGCGGACTTACAAATTACTTACTAACACTTTTTAAGTGAGTAAAAAACATTAATATTTAGTTTATATAATAATATAATTCATTATTTACATTAACTTCTTCAATCACTCGAGCTTTTTTATATAAAACAAAATATGGGTAATTAGTTCATTACAGAACCATTGTATAGGACATACACAATAGCAACCCCTCCATAAGTGTTTAATTTTATAATCGATTGCAATCATTTTCAAAGGTCAAATAGTTGTGCCGCGATGCTCGTATAATATGTACCTTTTAAATGAAAAATTTAAAGGGATTGTGATAGATTTAAAATTAGACAATTAGCCCCCTGTGTGCTTCTCGAGCTGTGACATCTCGTATTCGACATTTTCTTTGGAGCAAAAAATCTAAGTATACTAAAACTTACTAAAAATATTCATCGACATTATAGGATTGTCAAAGATCGTTGAGACTAAAACATTTTATTTTCTCTTTCATTTCTTACATTTAAGAAATATGCATATTTGTAAGAAAAAATATAAACATGTTTTCACTTTATTAAAGATCTCAAAACTTACGCCACCGTATAAAATTAGCACAACCTAAACCCAAATTAGAAATAGTAGACTAGCATTTGGATAGTGTATGGTCCAGCATACGCTAGGACAGTTTTAAACAACAAACTCCCAGAAGTTATCAACAAAACATCGCATATAAATTACCTATATTTAAGAAAAAGCCAAGGCAGTTTCTTTCTAGCAACTACTAGCTGAAATACTAATTGCAAGAATATTTCAACCAATAGTTTATTGTAGTTTTAAGATTATTTTACTTGAATATAATAAAACGATATTTAAATTAAGATAATTAAAGATGAAAAAATAGTATAATATAGCTTACGTACATACATTATATAATATAAATATAATTAATTTTATTCTTGCTGTGACCTAACAAGGTCTATGTTAGAAACAAATAATAAATGTAACCACCAGTTATGATAAATTTTAACAAGAAGAATATTGGAACAAATGAACTCGGCCACAAGAGAATTTTCAGATGGGACTTGAACCCACGACCTTTGGGAATCCGGCCCACTGCTCTAACCAATGAGCTACCGAGACTTGCGGACCACTGTCAAAATTCTCCGATACTTTTATACTTTTAATATGCTGTAAGAATATCCTTCCTTGCATTCGAAAGAGAAAAAAAACAAATGTTTAACGATCAATTATGATGCAACAGCTAATAATTTATGATTTTTGAATTTTTGCGTTGTCAATGCTATTTTTATACTTATGATAAATGTTAATGTACAACACACTATGATAATGTACAACATAAGTCTAATACTAAAAAACAATACCGTGACTGATTGATAGGCAACGCACAGCCCAAACGGCTAAACCAATTTAACTGAAATTTTGCATACAGGTTCCTTTAACGATATTGGCGAGCACTAAGGAAGGATGTTTTGATATTACCACGGGAACGGGAACCATGCGGGTGAAAAAAGCACCCTTTTTTAAGTTTGAAGCTATATTTAAAATATAACGAGCTCAAAGTTCGTAGGGTTGCGTCGTATAATTACAGAGTTCCTATAGTTATCTTCTGGCTCCATCATCAGACCTTAGATGTTATCTAAGACCTGAGTCCTCGTCCATGTTATCTCCCTGCGTACCGGTTCCACCCAATTTCTTCTTGTTAGGGGTTCAACTGTAAATCTGAAATTAATTTGAATAGTTCCTACATTAAAATTGGATTCGTTCGTTCTTTTACATACATCGATATGTTTATCGATATGTTCAAGCCCTATACGACATAAAAATGACAATTGATTGAATGAGTGATACATATAACCCAACCAAATTACTTATGCAATATCTTTGAAGAATTTACACGTACAATGATTACTTTTTGAAATGACGTATTACATTTTGTTTACATACCAAATTTTATTTATTTTACGAAAAATTGCTACTCTAATAGATTGAAATTATACTTACGCGTGAAAAGAGAAATGTTTTGATTGTCCGGTATGTTTTTTACAAATTAACTCAGCGTATTTACCCATTTTTGAGATAATGTTCCACTTCGAGATCTCGCGTCATACTGACAACGCCATATTGCTTACTGTGTCTAAAAGGCAGGGTAAGTGACAGAGGGGTAAAGGCGAACGCGGTCCTCGTTACGCGTCCAGTGGTTAATTCGTCCAAGGGTAAAAAGGAAGGCGCCAACGTCAAAAAAATCGGCTGTTACAAAGTCAACTGGGTGGCAAATTGACTCAGATAGTGAGGAAGAGGCGGTGGTTCGACGACGAGGCAGTGAGACCCAGCCCTTGCAGTCGTCTTTGTCGCGGCGTGTCGCCGACGGGGTCCTGCGTCGCACCACCCAGAGAGACGGTGACGTTTACATAGAAATAAAGGTATACAACACCAAGGAGATATTGAAGGTGGAGCCGAAAGATCGTTGGGAACAGGCGGTAATATCATTGAAATACCAAGCAGATTCCGATGCTCCAGAGCTGATTCCACTAAAGGAGGCGCTCAAGCTCTGCAAAAAAAAATTTACGGAGGAGGGTAAATTTTTTACCATTAAGAAAAAGTAATACTTAGTAATAGGATTTTTTATTTACTTTTATATTTTATGTGTTTTGTATGATAATGATTATATTTTTAAGATATCTTTAATGTTAGTATAGTCATTTCGTTATAGGTATTTTACTAAATAAATAAAATAAAATAAAAAGATGAATAAATAACAAACAATTTTACTTATTATAAGTTAAACTCTATTCCTATAAAATATTTAAATAATTATTAATACATTTTGTACATTTTTAGTACCTACAAATTTGTGTAGGAATTATTATACCTATCCAACCAGTCCATTCAATAAAATATCACCGATTTAAAAACTTTAGCAGCTTAGGATAATAGTTCGCTTTTATTATGGCAAGCAAAACAGTGTATTGCACAGTTTGTGACATATCCGTTAAAAGTAAAGCATTCTCAGCCCATTTGCGGAGTAATATCCATAAAAATAACAGTTCCATCGAAATAAGTGACGGAATTGAAAAAATAAGCAGTGCATTCCGAAGTCGGATCGCATCGTACAGGGTTCGGGCGCCGGCGACGGCTGATAGCGGTGACGACACGAATGACGTCAGCTTGTGTCCTCCGGCTGAGTTCCTATCTCAGGTTCGCTCTCGCGTGCATAACTTATTAGCTGCAAGACAGGCAACCTATAGTTCTATTAAGGTTAATTTTGAATTTTTCGCCGAGTTTAAGTTACCGAAAACTAGCACTAGTGAAATAAAATCATTTGCTTTTGGTCAAAATGTGGTGTTACACCATAATTACGATTTTAATGATCTGTTTTCAAAAATTGTCAGCTCTATTGTAACAAGCATTGACGAATTTGAGGAAAAAGATAGCGGTTGGTCTTTTGTAAGAAATTTATACTTAGAGGTTAATGTTAACAAATATAATCCATTGAGAGCCGCCCGGTTCATTGATTTGCCGCGAAATTTAAAACTAAAGCATGCATGCATTAACATACAAAATAATGACTCCTTCTGCTTTTTATGGTGTATAGTAGCCGCATTGTTTCCAGCTAAGAACAATGCACACCGAACATCTTCATATCCTCACTTTGAGAATGTTCTGAATATTCAAAATATGATGCATCCAGTTGGATTTTCAGATATTAGGATTTTCGAGAAAAATAACCACCAAATCAGCGTTAATGTGTACGGTCTTGCAAACAAGTCTAACATTGTTGGGCCCCTCTATAAAACGCAGAGCAAAAGGAAACATCATGTTAACTTATTACTATTAGAAAAAGGTGAATTTAAACATTATTGTTTGATAAAAAATTTAAGCAGATTACTTAGACCTCAGTTAACAAAACATCACGGAAAAATATACTTTTGTGACGATTGTATGATATTTTTTAATAGCGAACAAAATTTGAATACTCATATTTGTAGCGGTGTCCGGACAGTGTTGCCTGATCCAGGCACTGTTATTCAATTTAAACATTTCGAAAGAATGCAAGATATGCCATTTGTTATATATGCGGATTTCGAATCCTTATTAGTGCCTCAATCAAGTAGTGATGGATTGGTCTCGAATAATACATGCGTTTTACAAAAACATTTACCCGCCGCATTTGCATACTACGTTGTTTGTTCATATGATAGCTCTCAAAATAAATACGTGTCATATCGTGGTCAGGATTGTGTAGAAAAGTTTCTTGAATATCTTGGCGAAGATATAACTAATATACACAAGATTTTAAAAGAACCGATTCCAATGACGTCACTTACATCCTATGAGCAAAAGAGCTTTGATGATTCAAAATATTGTTTCCTTTGTGATCAGTTATTGTTCGACGATAAAGTTAGAGATCATTGTCATTTGACAGGAAAATATCGTGGTGCAGCACATTCTTATTGCAACTTACAATATTGTGTACCAAAATTCATTCCGGTATTTTTTCATAATTTATCCGGGTATGATAGCCATTTATTTATTCGACAGTTAGGAGCGACACCGGGTAACATTAAAGTTATAGCAAAAAATAAGGAAAACTACATATCCTTTACAAAGTTTTTTAGTGTAGGACGTGGGGAATACATGCCAGTTAGATTTGTAGATTCATTCAAATTTTTAGGTACTAGCTTAGAAAAGCTTGCAGGAAATTTGAATAAAAATGATTTTTTTCACTTACCTCACTTTTTCCATAAAACGGAACATTTTGATTTACTAAGACGTAAAGGTGTGTATCCTTATGAGTACATGACAAATTGGAAATGCTTTGAAGAAGACAGGTTACCACCACGAAAATGTTTTTATAGTAGTTTAACCGATGAAATTGTTTCAGAGTCAGATTATTGTCACGCTCAATGTGTTTGGAAAACGTTCAATTTAAAAAATCTAGGCGAATATACTGATTTATATCTTAAAACTGATGTCATTTTACTTGCAGATGTTTTTGAAAACTTTCGTAGAACTTGTAAAATTAATTACAAATTAGATCCTGCATTTTATATGACGGCACCTGGCCTAAGTTTTGACGCAATGTTACTTAAAACTAAAGTTAAATTGGAACTTATTGAAAATCTAGAAATTTTACGTATGATTCAAAAAGGAATCCGTGGTGGTGTGTGTTTGTGCTCTACGAGATACGCTAAGGCGAATAACAAGTACATATCGAATTACGATCCGTATATGCCTGATAACTATTTACTGTACATTGATTGTAATAACTTATATGGTTATGCAATGTGTTCTTATTTGCCTTATTCAAATTTCGAGCTCATTAGCCAAACGGAAATTAGTGAACTTAATGTTCTTCATATACCTAATGATTCAGAGTTTGGTTATATCTTAGAAGTAGATTTAGAGTACCCAGAGAATCTACACGACTTGCACAATGACTTACCTTTTTGTGCCCAGAAATTTACACCACCCAATTCTAAAAACTCTAAATTGATTCCAAATTTGTACGATAAATTTTATTACGTAATTCACTACGTGCACTTAAAAACGTGCTTAAAACATGGTTTATTGTTGAAAAAAATTCATAGAGTAATTAAATTCAAACAAAGCCCATTTCTTAAGCAATATATAGATTTGAATACTGAATTGCGTCAAAAGGCTAAATCAACATTTGAACAGGACTTTTTCAAATTATTAAATAACAGCATTTTTGGGAAAACTTTAGAGGATACCGAAAAAAGATTGAGCGTTCATTTAGTCAATCAGTGGAATGACATCAGAAATAAAACAAAAAAATGTTATACTGCCGAGCAATTAATTTCAAGGCCGAATTTTCATAGCTGTACGGTTTTCACAGAAAACTTTGTAGCTGTGCAAATGAAACCAGAGTCAGTTATTTTAGATAAACCTATTTACATAGGATTCACTGTTCTAGAAATATCAAAAAATCACATGTATGATTTTCACTACTCTATTACAAAACCGTTTTATGGTTCCAATTTAAAATTATGCTACACCGATACTGATAGTTTGTTGTACTCTATCGAGGCAACGGACATTTACGAAGACATAAGATCCAATTTTCAACAGTACTTTGACACGAGCAATTACACGGAAAATAATCAGTTTAATATAGTTCCGAGAAACAAAAAGGTCCCTGGATTATTTAAAGATGAGATGGGAGGGCAACTTATCGTTGAATTTGTGGGTTTGAGATCTAAGTTATATTGTGTAAAAACTCAAGACCAAGAGATAAAAAAGGCAAAAGGGATTAAAAAATCTGTAGTTAAAAAAATCGATTTTAAAGATTATAATAAGGTACTACTGCTTAATAAGGCACTTAGGAAGACAAATGTATTATTTAAGTCTTTGAAACATGAGATTTTTACGCAAGCCGTTAGTAAAGTTGCTCTATCTTCACATGATGATAAACGCATTATACTTAAAGATAAAATATCTACTTTGTCCTGGGGACATAAATCAAGCTTATTCTGAGTTTTTCTGTTTGGTTGGACTGGTTGAAAAAATAATAGAGTTTGTTAAATGTTTTAAAGTTAGTTTTTTAATACTATTATTATGTTAATTAAGTGGTAGGTATAATTATCAATATGTATGATTAGTTTAATAAATGTAGTTTATTTTGTAATGTTTATATAGATGGTAAATGGGAGTATCCTTGTAATTATTAAATAAATAAAGAAATAAAAATTTTGGACCCTACAATTATGACAAAAAAAAAAAGTTTTTTTATAATATAATTGTACCTAGTACGTATAGGTAAAAAATACCTACTTAAAATAAATTGTATGTATGAAAGTTGTTGTTTTATTCTGAATCTAGTTTCCTCTCACCATTTTACTTCATAGCCACCGATCACTGAGAATTTATAAAATATAAATGACAAGAAACAAGTCCTAACTTGTCTGATTCTGAATGCATCGCGGCACGCGTTTGCCGCTTTGTCAGCAATACGTTTCCACTTACATAAAACTCACACCATAACATAAGGTATCGACATCAGGAGCAAGTTCTAACTCGTCTAATTTTAGGAGCTGTGTCAGCTGTAGGTTACATACTCACACGATCACAAAGCAAAGGTATAAATATTCGTGTTAACTGCAAATCTTAATTTATTTTCATAAGAACATCAAATATGGTAAGTTGCTTTTAAAATATAAGTTGAATGTATTTACCAAGTAAATATAGGAAACTGTTCGCTTTTAAATATATGTCTCATATTATTCATTTCAGGATATGTCAGTGAACACCGAGAATCTCGTCGAAGACTTACGCTCACCATCTCCGGTCTTACAAGACGCGCAGGACCCGCTCGAAGGATGGACACAGATGTTCCCTCCTTGGGTTGTAGAGCCACAACACGAAGAAACGCCGTTGGAGCTCAAAATCCGAAAGGCGATGGAAAACAAGCAGAAGAGGAAACGAAAGAAGAGATCGTCCTTCCTCAAGCACTTACACAACACCCAGCAGTCGTTCGTGATAAAAAGTCCGCCGAAGAAAGGACGACGTCTCATCAAGATTGAGATAATAGACTTCGAGCATGAAATGCTGGGTGAAGGTGACTCGCCAGAGGATGCCCTACTATCTGCGCAATATGTGGTGTCGGAAGACATGGACCAGATTATGGACCAGGCGGAAAACCTCATAAACAATATATCAAAAAAAATATGTGGTTATAGCTATAGTTTTTAAGGCTATGAATCAACTTATTTTTGTAAATCAAAGTTCTCATGTAGGTTTTATGCGTAACATCTCAAGTTACTTATAAACCTATAAAGAGATACATTTAAAAAAAATACCTACAAACATAATTATAATCTTTAGTATTATCATAAATGTAATAACGTTGATACTATATTAATTAAGGGTTTATTAAATAAGAATGTCACAATTTTTTTTTTTATAATTAAATTTTAAGGGAATTAATCATGTCGTTTTATTTCTCTATTAAAGGTATTCAGGTAGGTAAATGAAAAAAGTTTTAAATGTACACTTATTTATTTTTTAAAATAATCATACATTGATATTTTATTCTCTAATAACCATTTCCTTATACAAATAACATTTTTCAAAGCACAGTATTTCATATGGTTAAAACAATTGTATGCAAACATATCTTTACAGTAAAGATTACTTAGAGTTTCTAGATTAGGTATACCTTTGTTACTTATATCTAAAACATTTTCATGACCACATAATTCTCGCACCCATTGAACTTTTTCTTCTCCTTTCACTATTATCTTGTATTTATTCAAGTAAGGTTTAATAAGTCTTCTGAATTCCCTGTAGTCAATATATCCCTCGCTCCATCGATATCCTCGATTTCTTTCTATCCACCATACATGTTTTCTTTCTTCAAGTGTCAGGGTAGAGAATGGGTAAGGAGGTTTTATCAAAAAAATTTGAGTGTGTTCTGATGTGCCTATGACTAATTCTTTCAAAATAAATTTATTTTTTAAATCTTTGAACCCTTGTACATCCACGACTATTGTATTGCTATTCATGATAGTTTCTTTACGATATTGCTCAAAGGCTTATATTCAAAAATACAATCGTTCAGAATCAAACAGTAAGCAGCGGTCTGATCAGGTATTTCTTGATCAGCTTCGATTTCGACTCGCACGTCAATGGATCCCTTTAAAGCTTCGTGTTGGCGAGAACAGTCAATCACGAACATTGGAGCAGTTTCTTTAAATTCTTTTATACTCAACAACGGTTCAGCTCGACGTCCGTGATAAGACTGCTGGAACCTAACGTACTGTTCGTATATTAAAGTATATTTGTTGTCAGCGAAACTAATGTTCAGACTTTCATAAGGGTAATATGAAGAATTTAGAAAAACTTTAACATCACGTATATGGCAATGGTCAAACTCTGCCATTGATAATGTTGCATTATGTTTACGGTTCGTTTGAAAAGCAATTACGACGAACCGTGGTTTCTCTATCTGTGAGGATGTTTTAATAGACCAGGTATGTTTACGTGTTTTGGGAAGTAATGGATACTCATATAAGTCCCAATTACGAAATGCGACTGTTATTGGGCGATCTTTTTCTAAATGCTTAAGCAAACTTATTCTTTCTCGATCTGAAACTTTAACATGAGGCACTCGCCAAGTAATTTTATTTATTGTGATATCATCCACAACTTCACCTGCATTTAATTTTAAATTATTGAGATTAGTATTACTTCTCAAAAGAACTAATTCATGTTTACAGTTCATTATAATTTTATTATAATCTTCAGCAAAACCCATCACTTTATTTAGTGGTATACAAGCGGAGAATACTCCACTGCTGTCAGTTGTAGTGCCTGTTGGAGACCAACCCCAAACTCGTGCGCATTTAGATTCGTTATCGTTCAACGATAAATACGATTTCATTGTGGTTGTAACGCCTGCATTTTTTATTCTATCTATTTCTACTCCGTTTATTTCGTATCGAATATCTTGAAATAAAAATAGTGCGGGGTTATTAACAAAATGCACACTCGTTACTCGTTCTTTTTCTTTTGCGTTCTTATACACATTCACTCTTCCTTCAATATACAAACTGCTTAGTGAAGGCAATACGTAGAGATCTTGCTGATTTATCGGTATCCGTATTTCATCATTCTTGTTGAAACTTGTCACGTATGGTTTATACGAATGATATTCAAAACTTTCGATACTGTTATCGCACGAGGCAGGTTGAGTTATGTTTAAAAAATTCATTTTATCAATCCCAGTGATTTCAAAAAGTCTTTATTGCTTTTTGTTAATTTCTTTGTTGATCGAACTGGTGCTCCCTTATGAGATGATCTCTTAGAACTGACTTGAGTTCGTGGAATATTTTGGTTTTTATTGAAAGTCAGCATGTCTTTTTAAAGTGTAAATATAGCTGCACTTCCTCACCGCGTAAGTTAATTTGATTATTATCAGCGTCTAATAGTCTTATATTAATAGCACTTATTGAACTTTGATTGACGGGAAAATAAATTAAATTCTTAGGTATTTCAATTATTCTATAACCGGGTGGTACGTTAGGTGCGAATTCGTAAATTATGTGGCTAGCTTTTCCATTCACAAATGATCCACTGATTACATCACATTCGATGCGCACGATAGTTGTCGATAAAATGCTGACAGGATATCTAGACTCTGTATTTATATTAGCTTTTATTGTCTATATTCCAAAACCCAAAATTTTACCCAACGACTCATTTTTATTGAAGTGAACTTCTTCTGAACAAAAAATATTTGTTTTCAATGTGTTGTTATTTGCGGTCAATCTCAGCACAACATTTTTGATATTGCTCTTAAGATAAGTTGAAGTTCATAGGACCCTTCTGGTATTTTTATCACGCCATCTTTACCATAATAAAATTTATTGTTTCTTCCATCTATATTAGGGATGGAATTGAATGTTGAAAAATATAATAAACCGCACTCATACTCTCCGTCTAATTGTATTGTAGGAGAGTAATTTGTTATCAAAGAGGCTCCGCTGCCGGTTATCGACACAGTGAAAGACATGTTTATACTGATAAATTTTATTACTTAACTCTTAATATAAATGTTGTTTCCAATACTTCTTTAAAAAATTTAAACACAGATGACCGCAATTTATAGTACCAAACTTTTGATACCGTACATAATTGTAAGTTATTGACATGTTCCTTAAATATTTTATCAATTCTAATGGAGGTTTTAAGTCACCAAAACTATCAAAATATTCACAGTAATCATTCTGTTTTACATAGGCTACCCAATGTGTTCCAGGATTTTCAGAACTATCTAGGTTCAATATAGCACACTCAATTTTTCTTGGTTTTGAGGGAAGTGAATCTCTCATAAATACTCCTCGAAAATATGGAATTGTAGTTGCGTGCTTTAAAATGTCTAGATTTGTAAGGGGGCGTTTGGGTAGCCCTTTGTTTAGTTTTTTGAAGAATTCAAGTATAGTCCAGATCCTCTTTTATGAGGCTTAATATACATCCCTTTTCCCAGAGCGACTGCTTCCATTGCCTTGTTATGTCGTACAGATTCTTGTAGGTTTTTCTGAGCAACCTTGGAATCATTAACAGCTTTTGCTATACCTGCCGCACCGCCAGCGAGAGAACCAAGGGCTGACAAACCGGCAAAAATTGGAATGAGAGGTAAAAATCCCCCAGTTTTTGGAATAGGAATACATCGTGGTAAACGTATTCCTTTTTTGTTTTTAAATAATTTTTTTGCAGAAGCATACGCAAAATTTATAGCTGTGCGATTATCTTTAGATTTTAACTTCTTCAATTGAGATTGTAATTTTTTCACAATTGACATAAATGGACGTATCCCAGCACCAGCTTTGATTTTTGCTTTCATTGCATTTTTTACTATCCAAGATGCAATTTATTCACCTTTCCCAGCATCGCTCGACTGTAGTCTTCTCTTGGCCATATTCAAAAGCTCTAAATCCGCTTTATGTCGAATGTTTAAGTCTTTGTTGTTATAAGCAATGTCGTGATACATACAAGCTTCATCTAATTGATTTATACCACGATCACCTTTTAGTAAACGCTTCTGAAGTTTAGTTCCCGGACCACAAAATTGATAACCAGGAATATGTAGCTCGATTGGTAAACTATTAATAAGGTTATTTAAAAAACCTCTACCCTGCTTCATCGATCTTTCTTAAATGAATAATTTTCATCAGACACACAATTTATATTACAAAAGTAATGCACTCTTATCAACCCAACTGTTTTCTTCCTTACTGAGACCTAACCACTTAACAAAAACTTTGTTACCTTTTCTTTTAATAACTTTCTCTATGAGATAAAGGTCAGGAAATTTTGTTCTTTGCAGTTCGTGTTCGTAGAACGAGCCTAAAATTAACTGTTTATGTTTATCTTCTAAAATATATGTAGGTGGGTTTGTATCGTTAACCTTGACTATATTAAAAATTTCTGTCGACCAATTAGGTGTATAGCCTTTGTAAAAATCCCCCTTAAATTTGCTAATACGAACACTATCATTAATGCGAAACTTGGGATATCTGCTAGTACTAGATATTCGTGTTTGCATAATGTTAGATCTAACTTCCACCTGGTTTGCTTTATTCACATCAATAGGTTTGTATTTAGTAATACGGTGAGTAGAGTTATTGTATTTTTCTACTACTGAGTTTAAGTTAGGTCCTAGCCATTGGTAAGAGCCATATAAACTAAAGAGTTTGTAAAGGTGACCTTTTATTGTACGAATTACTCGTTCTACAATAGCAGCTTTTTTAACAGAGTGAGTGGAATAATGATTTATATCATACGTTCTCATCAACTTTTGAAAAACGTCATTATAAAATTCTTTGCCAAGATCAGTTTGTAAATTATTGGGTTTTCTTGATGAACAAGATAATATCATATGCATTGCTTTAGTCACGCTATTTTTGTCTTTTGATTTTACGGGATTTACCCATACGTATTTTGATAATGTATCGATAACAACCAAAACATATTTGTACCCCTTGTTGAAATGTGAATATTTTTGAAAATCCATAAGATCAGCTTGCCATAAGTCATCTAATCCTTTTATGATAGTCATTCGCCGAGGAAAATTCCTTCTTGCTGCTTTATGAATTTCATTAACTATGTCTCTTTTACTCATTTTTGATTTAATTTAAGCTTAATCAAAGTATCTACTTCAGCTTTTGAATAAATGTTCTTTAATAAGCGGTCTGATGTTAGTTTTTCCAAATTCTGTAGGTACAGTTTTACATCACTCTGAATTTTTTTAAATTCATTCCTTAAGTCTTGTTCGATTTTATTCACATAAGCTTTGTTCACTGCTTCATCGTCTTCGTTTGGTGGTGAAAGACCTTTTAATTTAGACAATTTCAAATCGTAGTGTCCAGCGTCCGATTTCACTAACGTATCGTTTATAGTATCCACAAATTCTAATAACCGTAAACGTTTATGAACGTGATGACCAAATTTATCTATATTCATTGCAGTCTAGATGAGTCAACGACTGAAATCATACTGCGCAGTCGTCCTGATGGAAGCTCTTTAAGTTCTACATTTATAATACCAGCTTCATATAATTCTTCTACAATAGCAATGATTTCATTACCTACTCCATTGTTCCCTGCTGCCCACGATGCTAATAGTAATTTTAATCGTTCTATTAACTCGTTTGGGTCATCCCAGTAAACATAATCTGTATTTTCTTTTACTTTTTTCAATAGTGGAATACCTTTTCCTGTTGGAATACTTTCCAGGCTTGAGGAGACATTTAGAGAGAACTTGAACAAAGGCTTAATAACATTATTATATTTAAACCCTTTGTTGCTGTTTATTGGTTTTGATGACTCGAAGTTACGTCGATGTGCATTCGTTTCTATTAAAATGGTTTTATAATTTAGTAAATCGTTGTCAGTGACCACCTCTAAATTGGGTTTCTTTTTAAACAGTAGTTCTTTTAACCCTACTGTTTTATCAAAAGTTAGTGTTCCGATTTTTAAGTATTTGCCGTCGTCAAAAACACGGGTTTTGCCAAGCATTAATTTTCCACGTTCATTTCTTACACCAAACGGTATGTCATCCATTGCTTCAGATGATGTAGACCATGATGATTGATTCTTAACACTTGGTGATGACTGCAAAGATTTGAAGGATCCGTCGCTCACGTTGAATTTGTCAGAAGGTGATACGACAAGAGTTTTATTATAACCTTTAACTTTCTCGCGTTCACTTTCAGAACCACCTTCGTCTTCACTCATAAATTCGCTGTAATCTTCTTCGGAAGTACAAGACGTAAGATGATCATCATTTTTATTTTTTTTCATCAACGGTTCATGAGCCTCTTCCTTGAGATGTTTATTTACATTATTGTTTGCTAATAAGGTAAGAGGATCTACGATGGGTTTAAATATTTTTTCCAACACTGTGTTATTTGCATGCTTTACATCTTTTATTATTTCAACTTTTCTTTTAACAGCTGCTGCGGACTTAACAATTTGTTCTTTAAGCTTTTTTTCCATTATAAAGGATACGTTCGCTTTCAAGTCTCAAGTAACAATGATTAATATATCATTAAACATCTCATTTTGTATGTTAGTCCACCACAACAAACGTGTCAAATGTTGACCTGTAGCATCCATTGTTTCTCTCACAATCCTTATTAATCACTAGGTAGCTGAATGGTTTCTTCCAAACAGCGGAGCATAGTTCACGAAACTTAGACCATGACATATCAGATCCAACATGCTCATCATAAACGTGTTTCAAATTGATGTCATCCTGTTTAAATAATATTATTAGATTTGAATTGTCCCTTACTAATTGTTTGGGGATTTTGGTATAAGTCTGATTAATATAAAAACAATCAATGTTCTTATGACGTCCCATTGCAAAATAATCTCTTATGTTGTTTTGATTTTCACAAGCAACATCATCAAAAACTATAATAGAATCTGGCAAAGCTTCATGTGGACTCAAAATTTCCCTGTTGTGATTGTATTTATGCAACGATGTACCAGGAACCATATCTAAAACTTTCTCCAAATATAAATATTTAGCTTGGTATAAAGATTTTGAATAAACATACAGATTCCTAAAACGCGGGCCATCTTTATGTAACAATAAACTGATTACTAAATTTGTCTTTCCACAGTTTGATGGGCCACAGACAATACACCGTATAGTGTTCGGCAATAAGTTACCATGTCGCTTAGACCCGTTTGAAGGTGGGGGACATATACATTCTAATTTTATTGATTCTTTTTGTTTTATGAATTTCATGTTAACGTTCTAATCTAAAAATCTAACCGTAATGTTTCATGTGTTATATGAAAATGAGCCTAATATGACATAGTCTTTATATATAAATAATCTCATGTCTGATAAATCGGTTCACTGAATTAAGTCTTATCAATCAAACTGATATTTAAATACAGTCAAAAGCGTAAAAGCATATTTTCACGACATTAAATGAATTGGGCATTTTGGCTCGCAACAATTGAGTCCGTCGTCGCGCGGAGCAGCGACGTAGCGAGCCTGGGCGAGCGTTCAGGACTCAATTGTTGTGAGCCAGAATGCCCAATTTATTTACTACTACGATTTCTAGAACAGTTTTACGAAAGTAATCGAACAGCAGTAAGATCGTTCAAATATTTTCATATTGATTATTGGGCATTCTGGAACAGTTTTACGAAATTGATCGAACGGACGTGAGATCAATGGAGTGAAAAAACTGTTCCAGAATGCCCAATAATCACCTACTACCCGATGTTTAGTGGTACTTATGTTGTATAGGTTTTCTAAGGATTCTTTTTGGTTTTCCCGACGTTTCGTCGCCTTTTCAGCTGCCGTGGTCACGGGTGACCGGCTACTTATAAGTCCGAACGAAACATTAAACTGATATCCTTAAAAGTTGTTTTATTTCAACTAAGTTAATTGAAGGTTTTCATCTAAATTTTAATGGCTCTTTCACCTGCTATCCAGTGGCCTAAACTGCAGTAGAACATACGAAATTTTACGATCCACTCCAGACAACGCCAAAATACCCAGGTGGACATATTTCCATCAAAATAGTTATGACTTTCGAACCCATGGTGTGATATTTCATTTAAATTTAGGGTTGCCAGAGTTTTGAAGTTTTATCATTAAGTTTGAGTTCTTTTTAAGTAACCAATCGATCTCTTTACTAAAGCTACAACACTGTGAATGTCGTTATTTCAAATAAGTCAAAGCTTAACTGAGAAAAAAAATTGCACGCTATTCGTTCTTCTCATTTTAAAAGTAAAATGTGTAGGCAGGAAATTATTTTGACTGTTACATTAATGTGAGTATACAATTTGGCTATTAAGAATTTGTTAGTAAAAATAGATACAAGTCCCGCATGACCTGTTAAAAATATGTTAATTAACAGAGTGGCAATTTTTTATGTTATTTTCCGATAAAGATTTTATTTAAAGTAAAAATATAAGACTTTGAAGTCGCTCGCTACCAGTCAATGCAAGAATATTATAAGAATAGAAGTGCAATAAAGAAATCACCATCAATGCCTTATTAGCTCTCACCGACTCGAAAAGACATTTTGATTTATTTTGAAGCAGTTTTTAATTTACGTTCTTTTTTACAACGCATTATAATTTTGTAACCGCGTGACAGCCCTGGCACGCGACGCGACCCACATAACCGCATACATCCATTTCCCTACACCGCCGGCACCGTCCCTGCATTGAAAATAAGACACGCTTTACCACGTGGAATATTTCGTAGAGCGCTGTTTTCAAACTACCAACCACTACACAAACTCTTACTATTTTCTTTTCTATAAATGTTAGTCTAGAAAAATCAAAAAATCTCTAAATTGCTCAAGCATGCCATACACGCTAGGTTATGCATGACGGTTTTGCCTGCACAGGCATGCCAGTCATGCGTAACGTAGTCTTTGGCCTCCTTCAGACGGGACTGCCTTTTTGGAAAAAACCGGCCAAGTGCGAGTCGGACTCGCGCACCGAGGGTTCCGTTTAAAATTTTCAAAAATATTTTTTATTAAGTATATGATGTAACCAAAAATTTACGGTTTTCGCAATTTTTCCTTTATCTGTACGAAGACGTTACTTCGTACCAAATTTCAAGATTCTAAGTTCACGGGAAGTACCCTGTAGGTTTTGATTCCCGTGCGAGTTTCGAAAATTTGCGGCATAAACGGCTGTACCTTTTGATTGCTTTGGCTTAGAAGTTTGATTTTTTCACAGCTCCAAGGGACAGTAGACCTGAGTATTAGATATAAATTTCAGTTTGATACCTCCACGCGTTTCTGAGAAAAACGGTCTTGACAGACGGACGGACGGACAGACAACGAAGTGATCCTATAAGGGTTCCGTTTTTCTTTTTGAGGTACGGAACCCTAAAAAGAGTTAATTAGAAAAAAACTTCTAAATAAACATTGTAAATGCAAAAAAATATATAACTCTTACTAATGAAATGTTTTAATGAGAACAACGGCTTCCCGCGACTTTCTTAAGTAACTACATACTACTACTACTACCTAACCTAACCTAACCTACCTTTTTTTTTTTTTTTTTTTTTTTTTTTTTTTTTTATACTAGGAGAAATGCTTTTACGCATCCCTCGCCCCCAGGTGTAGGGGCGATTCGAAATGTTGGACTCACCTGGAGTACACGGCCTATACAAATATATAGGCCACGCACTCCCTAGGGTACTACCAACTAAAACTCCTAGTACTTGCCCTCCAGGCCGCTATTGGTCACGGGGGGTAGGGTTCGCAATCACCCCTAAGACCAGGCGGCCGTGGCCCGATTACCCGGGCCCCCTCGCGGCTGGAAGATGGCCGAGCAAGTTTAGCCATCTTCCCAGACGGTGGAAACCGTGCAAGGCCAGCGTTGGCACACCCACCAACGCCAGCGTGGTTTCACTATAGGGGAATGAGTCGATCATACCGACGCCTCCTTCCCCTTAACCGCCTGCGGCGGATACGAGCCGCATGAGCGTCTTGCTCGCGAGCCCTCTCCGCTGTCTCCTTCTGATGGATCACATCCTCGCAGAAGGAGACTGCCGCCTGCCACGATCTGTCACTACCCAGCATCTTACTGACGACGCTGGGTAGGGAGAGATCCCCTCCCACCACTGCCACGAGTTCCCGACGCTGAACCGACCACGCAGGACACACCTCGAGTGTGTGCTGCGCAGTGTCCAGCTCCGCGTCGCACTCGTGGCATTTTGGAGTCTCCTCTCGCTGGATTTGGTGCAGGAACTTACCGAAACAGCCATGTCCGGTAAGAACCTGCACGAGACGGAAAGTGAGCGTCCCATGTTTCCGGCCCCTCCATTCCCCAAGAAGCGGACGCACCGCCTCCACCGTCTTCGTTCCCGCACCGGGAGCCTCCAGCTGGCTTTCCCAGCTGGTCTGGACATCCTCCTCCGCCCTTCTTCTTACTGCAGTTAGCTCTTCAGGGGCCAGCCGGTCTCCCCTCTGAAGAGCCTCCCTCCTCGCTTGGTACATCCTCTTGAGAACCTGAGCCTCAAGCTCCCACGGGGGTGTACCTGCCAGCAAACATGCTGCCCTACCGGAGATCGTCTTGTATCCCCTTATGACGCGGTTGGCTATAACCCGCTGCGGTCTTCTAAGAAGGCGGCAGTTCTCCTCATTGAGGTAACCTAACCTACCTATAAAAGAATTAAGTTCAATGTAAATGAGAAATTTCCTTTAATTCAACTTTGCTTATTTCACTATCCGCCCGAAGGCTATTTTAGGACCGGTACCAGCAGCAGCCTGAACGAGATGTTCTGCTTTGGATCAAAGTGGCATAGTGAAATTACGACCAGTATATGTTTTAAAATGTTTTTTTTTGCTTCAACCGAAATCTCCGTGACTCCTTCATATCTTCTACTCTCTTTCCATAGTTTAGCACTACCAGATAAATACACCGTATTTTTAAATTGAATAAACTAGTACGTATTTCGTATCCATCAACCACTATACTATGGAGCAAACAATGAAATCTCGAAAATAAAATCAGTTTTTTTCAGAGAAAAGTGTACATTAGCGGTTTAAATACTTGGTGCAGCTGATTTTTCTTAAATATAAATCTGGGGTGTATCTAGGATGTCTAGGGTGTAAGTTCCTCCTTTATTCAAAAATCTTTATCTATTAATTCTTGGTACGAGTAGTATGGTAACCAACATTTTCTATGCCGTTTCGTTGTCGTTGTCGTTTGAAAAGGCGCTACTCGGAAAAATTAGGACTTTTTTATATAAAACTATAGCACGGTTACAGTTGTTACAAAGCTGGTAATAACATATATATTTCTTCATACCTTTATCTAGATTCGTTTAATTTCAAAAACACGATTTTATGATTTTGCCTCGACACTTCTTAAATGGGGTTACTTACACTATAGGAAATTGGTTTAATAAGTGGACACCAATAATATTTAGGATCGTATAGAAGCATTTTTTTAAATCGCTGTAGTTTTTTAATACGAAGTGATTTTGTGTTTTTTTTGCCTAACCGCAAAATCGATCTCGCTCCCGTGCGCGTGCGCGTCGTTTTCTCATTGTCTCATCTCGCTTCAGCATATTTTTTTCGAGTATCGCCTTGTTTAAGTAATTTCAAGAAAAAACAAACCACTTATAAGATTTTAAACTTTCGCGTTCCATTATACTAATAGTTAGCAGCAGACTGCCAGCCTGCTTGTGACCACGACTGTTGCAACACAGCCGAAACGTCAAGCTGTAAGTACATGTACTTCATAATAAATGTCGCGTTTGAGTCCCGTTGCTCGAAATTATGAATACAAATTATTTTGTGACAACATCTTGTGTTGATAATATTTTGGCACGACAGTAAATTTTAATGATTTTTATTTATTTTTTTGTAAGTATCAACCTTGTAAGGTATTGTAAGTATCACTTTTTTATTTTGCCGAAGATGGTTTATTGATGGTGGGTTTTAACCAACCAATAGATCCATTTATTTCCTTGATAGTTATCCGTGCAATATAAATAAAAATATTATTTTCAACATACTGTCATCAAGTCAAGTGCATTCAAATCCAATATCAGTGTACACTTGTGCACGAAATACTTGGTAAGTTGAGTTCTTATTAGCGAAACGCCACCCGCACTGCCTTGGCCAATTTGTCCGAAGCAGAGCGAAAGTCCTACGGCTGCCTTTACAATAAAAAAAAAAATGCAGTAGCTTTTACTTACTTTACTTACGTAGTTGGTTTTGACTAACATGAAATTAAAGTAAAAGATCTTTATTCAATACTTAAAAATTAAAAAGGCCGCCCCACAACTTTTCGTTTTATTGTTTTTTTCGAGTCAAGCAGGACATTTGCATTTTGTCATGGTAACATATGATAGTTATATACCTAATCTATACTATAATTAATATTATAAAGCTGAAGAGTTTGTTTGTTTGAACGCGCTAATCTCAGGAACTACTGGACCGATTTAGAAAATTCTTAGACCATTAGAAAGCTAAATTTCTCCCGAGTGACATAGGCTATATTTTATCCCGACATTCCCACGGGAACGGGCACCACGCGGGTAAAACCGCGAGGATCCGCTAGTATGTTATAATAACATTCTTAACGATTAAAATAAGCTCGACATAGTAATATTTTATCCACTTATCACATGCCCATGATCATCTTTCTATCTATGGTAACAGTTATATAACCGCCACAATCACTGGCCGAACGCTCATTTTTTATAAGATTTTTTTATGAACTACGGGGAGACTCTTAGCCTTCATCATACCTAATGTTAAGTATGATAAGGCTGGAGATGAGGAACTGGCTATCTTATCTTTAACTGCCGGAACACAACAATGCTGAAAACATTGTCGTAATGGCGTCGAACTTAGATACGATGGTGGTAGCTAGCCAGACGGACTTGCAAGATGTCCAACCACAAAGCAAACCGAATACAATATGTACCCCCGCTGGGAAACGAACCCTGTGGGTCTGATACCGTTGGTTGTTACTAGACCACAGATACGGTTGTGATGATTCCTAGCCAGAAATACTTGTTCATTATCATACAGCCTGTTCCCCTCTTTCGTTATCAAAAAAAGCTAAGAAATCTCTGTTCCAATATCTGTACACACGACCACATATGTGCGAAATAGTAGGACCGTAAAGTTTGTATTAGCAAATTTCGGCGGACGCTGCAGACTCGTTAGTCGGGCTGGGCCAGGCGGAGCAGGGGTGACACTTGTATACAATGTTAACTTAAAACTTATTATAACTCTGGTATAAATGACACCCGTACTAGGCTTCTGTCAAATTGGCACTCAATGGCGGCAATGCGACGAGAAGCCATATCACGGACTGATGCGGGATTACCAAATATTTAGAATAGAATAGAAAAACTTTTATTGGCCCACACACACATACATGACATATTGAAAACAGTAATTAAAAATAAAGCAAAAAAAAAAAAATTTAACTGAACTACATAATACAACAAATATGTACTTAATTATATACTTAACCTAAATACAAATAAAATTTGTGGTGTGACAGGCCAATCAGGACCCTGCCTCAGCATTATGCCATTGCGGCGCAGTAATCGTCACACCGCAACGGCGCTGGTATTCTGGCATGGCATGTACGAGTACACTCTCACATATTAACAAAATTATACAAGTTGACATATGACAAGCTGTCACTGTCAGTTGTCAGAAAAAAGGATATAATTAACCACAAATTATATTATTATTAACAACAAACAAAAACAACAACCTTACATAATTGATCAGACGGACTTATGTTTTAATTTCATTATTGTAAAGTTACTTATTGAAACTGTTCAAATGCTAACATTTGAACAGTTTGAATAACAACCCAAAAGAATATTGCACATCACCACAGCCAAGGAAATTACAAGTTGTGAATTGTATTTGGTTGTTTTATTTATTGTCACGATCTCCTACTTATTAGTGGTGGACACCACAAAGCCCAACTTTTTGTACGGTAGCAAGCGACCCGAAATCGCGAAAAAAACAGCAATTTCATACCATTTCGGCATGGCATGGCATTTTCATTATGTGCTTAGTACTGAGAAAATGTTACTCAAATATATGCACTTTCCTATGACAACGTGGTTACATTCAAAATCGTAATGTATGGACTCATCATCAACATTCATTCGCTGCAAGTGACAAAACAATGGCGTCACTTGATAGCTTACTACTTCCAACAATTTTCCTATATTCTGTTAACAATATTTACTTAATATTAATTTTACCACTCGTTTGAGTAGAAAAACACCGTAAAATCCACGTGAAAACCATAGCGATTTATGCTAAAAGTTTATTAAAATATCGGCTTTTCTGATTTTCCGGTGACCCTGATCAACATCGGCAGAGAAACTCGGCACACAATGCGTTCGGAAATTGCTAGGTGTGCCCACGGTTCAACAATTTATTGCTTTTGTTTCCAGAAAATTCTCTAATCCAAGCCTCGCTGCCAGAATAACAATGCGTGGGAAATCCCGCCGCCATATTGTATTTATTCAACAGACAACATAATTACGTACATCTTATGTTTTGGCGCGCACTGTTCATTGAAATAAAACAACTTTTACGGATATCAAACGCGCTATATTTCCACGAACTAAGTTGTAATTGTCCGTAATTTTTAGGTTTTTTCAAAAAACCCCTAAAAAACCTAAAAATTACGGACAATTACAACTTAGTTCGTGGAAATATAGCGCGTTTGATATCCGTAAAAGTTGTTTTATTTCAGACAACATAATTATTTAATATTACCGGGATTACCGCAAAATACTGAGGATACAATATTTTGTTTCGTGTCCTGAAATAAGAAAGCATCTTTTAGAGTTAAAAGATTTAGCAAATTGACTTCAAAGATTTATTAAAGTCTGGGGACACTATTTTACAGATCTGTCTTGGATTACACTAATCTGGAACCACAACTGAAGATAATCTTGCTACTACGTTTTAACTACAAGACGCATGGTACAAAATTGACTATTGTACTAAAATGCAGTACCGTAACACTACATTGAAAAAAAAACAAACAACGATTATTCGTATAACAATTCGTATACATATAGTAATTTTTAATGATCAAAAAATGCATAAATTAATGTAATATAATATTATTATTATTATCGTGTCGATCATTTTTTGGCGTTAGATTTTAGGAGACCAGTATTGCGCGACTCTGGCCGCATTATCGGTAGTGCTATACAGGTCTTCGAGGTTGATGGACACGCAGGGCAAGACAAAAGGTGTGCCATAGTGGGGAGGTCCCACACTCGCAGGTGTTGTCGGAGCCATAACCCCATCGGCACATGTTTTCTTTGCTGCGGCCGACCTGGGTCCGGAGTCTGTTTAATGACCTCCAAGGCGGCCATGGGAGATTATGGCCCGGCCCGATTATGATTATGTAATGTAATGTAAATTAAAAATATAAGTTTATTGATTTTGCTTTAAATGGTTAAAGTTTTCATGCTTTTACCATACTTTTGGGATCGATTAGCGTTCATGTGAATGCATGAAGATGAGACGTGTATTAAACGTTGTAGTTTCTCGTTTTAGTATCTTAAGTGACTCAGTTGTAGTAGCTGGTTTTTTTATTTGTACTAAGCAGCTAAGTCGTCGATCTTCGATAATAAAAACTTTTTATAAAAAGTTTTTATTTTACATTTTTTAAAGATAGAAGAGGTCCCGTGCCTACGCTGATAACCTTATGACAACTCCTTATCACCTTTTACAAAATGCTGCTTTTCCCGGTGCAAGGACGTTACTTATTGAGGAGTTCTCCCGATACTTCATCATCAGCTGCACTTCATCACATGCATTAAGTCGAGCATAAATTGCTTATGAACCACATTAAAGTAATCGTATAGCGGCCGTGAAATGCTAAGTATTTAATAGTTCCGATGACCATTTGTGGTCTTCATCATCAGTTCCACTTCACCAAATGGTGCATTCCGGAAGCATATGCATAAGTTACTATAGAAAACATCGAAATTGCTATAGGAGTGCCTATAATATTTGAAGAGTTCCCTGGATTTCTCCAGGATCCCATCATCAGAACCTGACATGATGGCAATGGGACCACATGTGAAGTATACCCTTTCGAACAAAAAAAGAATTACTCAAATCGGTCCAGCCGTCTTCGAGTAATCGAGTAACATACATAAAAAAAAAAGATTTCGTTGAATTGAGAACCTCCTCCTTTTTTTTAAGTCGGTTAAAAAGAGTATTTTCATTTCGTTGAATTTATTAATATATTTCATCTTTATGGCGTATTTGTAGGTACTACTACTGAACAATATAGCGTGTAGTTCGCGTACTAATAGTTTAAACTTTCATTATAATTATCACTTTTAATGAATACGAAAAACAGGATTTTTTAACTTGTTTGTATTTTTATCGAGTCCCCGACATATCGGCGTAGTTATTCATCGCTATGATCACGGAGTAACTCCGTGGTATGGTGGTGGTACGTCCTATAACTGGTCCACTATCCACTGGCCAATTAAAAGTAAGCAGACGTCATGGAAATAGATTACGAGCACCGCATAGAAAAACTGCATTGAAAGGAAATAGCTTTTTCTGTATGGCACCAAAAATTTATAATAAATTACCGAATGGGCTGAAAGAAGCTAACTTAACTACCTTTCGTAGGGAACTGTTGTCGTTATTATTAAGAAATATACATTATGCCTATTATACATTGACAGAATGCTTGATTGACAAATTTTGATTATGTGCTTTTTTGTTGACAACATTAATTTATTGACATAAATCTTCTATATTTGTAATTTTGAGATTATGATTGTTTAATAGTGTTGATATTTCTAACTTATTTACTGACATCTGTTCTGTTTTAATATATAAATTTAGTTTTTCATTTTCAAATACTTACAATTATACATTTTCATATAGCATTAAAATAAAACGGGAATTTGTACGCCCATCGATGGCGGAACATAGTGATACATGATTATCTATTTTCACACCAGCTGTATTTCTCATACCTATGTTTACAAATAAATGATTTGTATTTGTATTTGTATAACTACCTATATAGCTACGTAGTTCGTCCTATAACCGCCTCTGTGTCAAGTGGTACAACCACCGGTAACAGACCCAGGGGTTCCGGGTTCGATACATATTGTAATCTGGTTTGGTTGGTGTTAGGACTTGTTGTAAGTCCGCCTGGCACCATCTTATCTAATCCTGTCGCCATAACAACAATGTTTTCAACATTGTTGTGTTCCGGCAGTTTGATATAAGATAGCCATTTCCTCTGTGGCTGAGGATTCCGAGAGAGGCTCGCTTCCATCTTCAGCCTTATCAATACTTAACATCAAGTATGATGAAGGCTAAGAGTCTCACCGTCGCTCATAAAGAAAAAGCTTATAGGTTGTTTTTTTCTTTCTTCAGAAGCCTTAGTTTATCCAGTTTGATCTGGCCAGTAGTGATTAGAGCTATGCAATGATGAATTAGTCACTCACTTAACAAAAGCATAGGTAGGTAATTACTTTTGGGGGGCAAATCGTAAAGAAAAAACACCCATCTGTTACTATGCCCTTGGCTTCAAGACAACGTGTTTATTACCACACATTGAAGTAATGGCTTTCCGCTAATGAGCAGAGCAACAAATCTCGGCAAACTTTTAGACAGGAACTGGAATAGAAATGTGATCATAATTTGTCTTCTCGTTCTGTTCCTAAACGGATAAACTTTTTTTATTACTGGAATTCACAAAATACACCATAAAATAACTGCTCATTTAACAGTACTTAACTACTTTACATCTTTTAGGACCACCTTTAAAATTAATACCTCAAGGTCCATTACTAGGCTCCGTATAACTTAATCCGTAGAGCAAATCGACACACCTAAGTGCTCTAAGCCGACGCTCATTACGATTCCCAAAAGTTTTAATGAGTTTCGAAATATCTGTGAAGAGCTTGCCGACATTTTTGAAGGACCAAATAAGGTGAGATGAAAAAGACTTTGAAGACTTATTAGCAAAGGATCAAATTGTATGAATTGGATTTTTAATCAAAGGCTCCATTTTTTGACGTATTCGGCTCGGTGGTTCTATGAAAAACCAGTGACCTGGATAGATGAATGTCGTGGTTTGAGTCCCGTCTGTTTAACACAGTCGGACAGAACTTGTTTCTTTTTATAGCATTTTTTGTTATGGAAAAATAGCGTTGTGAATACTAAACGTCACATCATAGATTGTAGACTAATTAACCCAACAGTTCCATAAAGTTGTCTTAAAAAGTAGCGAAGCCTAAAGTTACATGAAATATGATAAATATTAAACAAGAAAATGTACTAGAAAAAAACAACTTGTCTCATGTCGCCCTGACGCATGAGACAAGTTGCTTTTTTCTAGTATATTTTCTTGTTTAATATTTATCACATAAAATAGCATTGTAAAATGCAAAATTAAAAAGTTAAAATTACATGAAATATTTTTATAAGTCATTAGAAAAAATTGTGAAAACCAAAATCGAAACGAAATTCTCTGTTTAAATTGTGTAAAAGTCTTGATTATCGTGAAACACAAAAACTTATGTAACTTATTAACTAACCCACTACCCTTTTGTTGTAATCTGTATAATTTTCGAATGACTTAGGTACATACCTAAATTCTTAAATCTAGCACAAACTTAAATATGCTTATCATTGCACAATGTTAATTTTATTAGTAAATTGTCTCGTCGTCTTCTTCAAACTGTGTGAGAAAAAGACTATTTTTAACTGTTTACCTGTGAAAACTTGTAATTAGCCGTCAGTACATATTATATATAAAAATGTATTACATACATAACTGTTAGTTTTACAAAAATTGTAAAAATAAAAATAAAATAAAATTATGCAACATAAACATAATCTGTGTTCCAAAATATTATTTTTTTCAGTTAATATTACTTTGCTAAGTAAAAGTAATTACTAAGTAACTAAGTAAAAGTTTTATATTTCTCTCAAACACCAATCTACCCTATTTTCACAACAAATGTGTAAGGTTAAAAACAACATAGATGTACTTAAGAGTTTCTATAACGACCACGAGTGCTCTTAACAAAATGCGCCAGCACATTAGAGTGGAAAGGAACGTTTTTATTGTGAAAAGCGTCGGAACTACAGCATATTTTGGCACATATTTTCACTATTCTGTTTGCAGTTTGTTCATACCTGTCTCCTTCATTATGTTTATTTACAATGTTGATAAAACACAGCTACGGGCGTGGGCAAATGCTACTCTAACTATTGGGCTTTTAAATAATAATACTATATTAATTTATTTTCACCACAAACCAGTTACAGAAAATACAATAATCAGATTACTAGAACACTAGAATCAGATTACTAAAATGCTAGAACTATAATTTGCACAATCCTTGTTTGTGGAGACTGGTGAACCATAGTATGTAAAAGTTTTTGTGTTACAGACCATTATGTCTAATTTCAAAATCTATCACAATCCCTTTCAAAGGTATTGTGATTGTGATTTATTGATTTGTGTAAAATATAGTCGCAATCCTTCGGAACGAATGATGTTTAAATGACAATTCATTTGACAATTCTCCATACATTTGGAAGATATTTTCGAGTGTCCTTTGCTTAGACAGTTCATTTTCGTTCATTCAATACCTTTTAAAACGCGTCCCGATAACAATCCCTAGCAAATGTCAAATAGTGACGGTTTGAACTAAGTAAATATCCTTCAAATGAAGAATTGAAAGGGATTGCGATAGATTTTAAAATAAGATAATTAGCCCCCAGGTCTCCATTTAGTTTCCCCTTAGATAACATCTCAGTACATTAATAGTTCATTCCAATAATGATTTACCAAAAAAAGTACAATAAAAATTATTTATCGCTACTTAAAATAATCTTTTATTATATACAAGGACCCTGTATATAAAATATAGTAAGATAGTTACGTTGTCGTGTTTTGATACACAAGGCAGCAGGTCACTTTGACCTGAGAGCAAAATATATGACCCATAGGAAATAATAATAAATAAATGATGAAATAACAGTTTATTAATCCAAAGCCATAATTTACAATGTATTGGTGACACGACAGAATTTGCAGCTATATGGCAACATCAGTGGACCAGTGTTAGTAGAAAAAAAAAAAAAAAAGTGCTGGTAGATCCCCTGCCCCCTAGCATGAACACCGCTATATGATGCGATATGATATAGCGCATCATGCTGTCTTGCTTACTCCGCTACAATGTGAGCGGGACAGTGACACGTTATCGAGTTATCGAGTCGATAAAAGCCGGTCATGCTAGGCCTACAGACTTATCATGCTATAGAAAAACCTGTGTTATGAAAGTCAGTGGTTTGGCTCATATAAATAATAGCGAGATATTTTCAGTGCTAGATCATGAAGTACCGCGTTGGCTAAAGTTTTTGCTTTTTCGCTATGAGCAACCGTTACTTTTTATAGGGTATGGAGAATATCTAAAACATAAAAACTTTGTTGCCAACATCTGGGGTGTGTTTCCGTGTTTCCTTTAAAACAAGATCGGCGCCCTTCACTATCGTAGCGAAGGCATCAGACGACTTCTAAACTATTGGATCTCAGAAACCACTTGACCCTAATGTTGGAAACTCAGTATTTAAACTTTTCTCATTGACATATATAGGTGTACCAAAAATGGTGTCTTTAGCTACTGTATTTCCTGAGATTGAAACATGCGCACAGACACACAGAGCCAGCACATAAGACTTCTACTATCGTATGCAAAGCATAGTTTAGAGCATTGGACCGGATTTCCAAAGGTCGCGGGTTCGATTCCCGTCTGAGAATTCACTTGTGGCCGAGTTAATTTTTTCCAATATTTTTCTATTTAAAATTTACCATTAGTATAAACATAGTTTAGAAGTCTAAAATGGAAACACGTATGTAAAATACAAAATAGGAACAAATATTTTGATCAACAAAATATCTATTTGGTTAGTTGGTACTTAAATCTATTCGTCTAGCAATTAGTGACCAAGGGTGAATATCAGATTTCGTCTGAAATTTTCTAATTTCTATGGCGCTTTATTTTTAATATTCTCAATTAATGTTGGGCTGGATAAAATTGAATTAACAACAACTTTTGATTAGATGATCACACAAATTTGTTGTTATAACTACATATAGTTCAATATTCCTAAATATAGAAAAAACCTGTTTAATAGAAGAATTTCGGAAAAAAATTAAAATATTTGGCGTTTCAAAAACAGAACACAGTGAGGGACGCGCCAAAGAGCTTAGATTTTTGAGCTTTGATATTTATTAATAAATATCTTCTATTCGGAAAACTGACATTTTTATAATTGGCAATACTAGTTTTTAGAAAGAACTTCTACCAAAAAAAAACTTGACGTCAGAAGTTTATCAAGTATATTCGAAGTTAACATGGTTGGACAAGTACAAAATACGAAATCTGATAATTACCCCCAAATAGGTTGTTTTTATAGAATATTCATGTTTGAATACACACCACAAACACAGAGGCCTACTTACTGTGATTCGGGTGAAGGGAACTATAGAGACCATGCTTCAATGAACTTTACGAAAACCTCACGAAAGCAAATCGCATAAAGGTGTTGGGGTTAGGGAATAGGTCAGTTAGTTGTAATTGGCTTGTTTGAAGTACAGTCGGGACTTCCCGGTAGACCAGTAGAGTTTTTTTTAGGTAGCGTTATTTTAAAAAGTAAAACGTTGTAGAAAACGTTTATATCACACATAAAAGAACATTTGTATAAAATATTATTTCTTATAAAGTTTTCGAGTAAACGTTTCCCAAAATAACTCTTCTCTTCGACCGGGAAATTCCCCATCTTTTTTTTTATGAACGACTGTGAGACTCTTAGCTTTCATCGTGCATGATGCTAAGTATTGATTAGGCTGAAGATGGAAGCGAGCCTCTCCCGAAATCCTCCACTGAGGAACTGGCTATCTTATCTCACACTGCCGGAACACAACAATGCTGATAACATTGTTGTTATGGCGTCAGGCTTAGATAAGATGGTGGTAGCTAGCCAGGCGGACTTACAACAAGTTCTACCACCAACCAATACAATATATACCCTGGGAATATATATATATATAATACGCTGGGAATCGAACCCGGGACCCCTGGGTCTGATATAAGGTTGCCAGATGGCCGGGTATTCCGGGGAAGTCCCGGAATTTTGCGTGTGGTCACGTGTCCAGTAATAACACTATATTGTCCCGAAATTCATCAATGCTAGTTTTTTCCCACAAAGTTACGACACCACGGGGTGCGTGCGGACTAAGTACTTGCAGCCACAAACTACAAGCGCCCGCCTAACCGACCTAACTATAATTTTGCAATATTTTTTGTTATTGGCCGTTTTTTTTTTTTAGAATTGTCCCGTAAATGATAAGTCTGCATCTGGCAACCCTAGTCTGATACCGGTGGTTGTACCACTGGACCACAGAGGCGGTTAAATTGTACGGTCAACAGCACAGCACGTACGGCTTTGCATTTGTACTACGAAAACCGCCTCTATTAAGAGCGACGTAAGGGCTCTCTAGGTCAAAGTGTAAAACCGTAGCTGCTGTTGACTGTACCTACCCTTAAAGCAAAAAACAATTTCACATTATATACAAAAAATCATACAATCACACCAATTATCTAGCCCACGTTAAGTTTCATGAAGAACTGGTGATAAGGATAACGAATAAACATACCTATATACTTTTTTTTTGTAAATACATACATAATATACATATTACAACACCAGACAAAGACAAATAGACATGTTCATGCACACAAATATATGTCTTGTCCGGGGATCGAACCCGGGACCTCTGTCGTAGAAGGCGGGTTTAGTACCCCTCCGCCAAACAGGTCGGTCTTATGCTGTGTACCTATCCTTACCGAGCGCGTACTCCTTCTAACGTGTTTTTCTTTTTGATTGTATATCCTGTCTCTGCCTTAGAATAAAGGTCTCTGCACACACAAACAACGGAACTTTGTATATATCTCGGTGTGAAATAAATAAAACAGTAACGATACAGTAACGAACCCCGTTTCGTTCGCTTCGTTTTCAGTGTGTCGGACGCTTATTCTGCTAAAGTGAAGTTGAATCGTATTTGAGTTGTGTTTCAATTGTCTTATAGACTTATTTCAATCGTGTTTCAAGAACGATTGTAAAGATTATAATATATAGTCCTCGATACTACAATGCAAAAAACACACAACACAATTGAAATATGGGACCTCCAATGCACAAGTGACAAGGCTATATGTCTATGTTCCGAACCGTACAACTTTGTTATCCTGTAGGAAGGATTGCGTCGCATAAATCTTATTTCAGAACAAAAGCCTGCATTTGGAACCATATGTCCACACAACAGAGTTCAAAATTCTAAATTCAGCTTCTCATAGTGTCCTAGTCAGAGAGTGTACAATGCTTTTGATATAATCTGACTTGCAGTAAAACAGATGCAATGGTTCCTCCGGTATGAAGGTATAAAGCACTCACAAAAATTTAGCAAAGGGCAATTATACATACAACTAGATACAAAAAAAATGTTCCTGCTTATTTTTGCGATTTCATAGTTATTTCCTTATAATTGTTCGTATTGATAAGATCTTCAAATGGTCTTAGAGGTTTTCAGTAAATATTTAAAAAAAAAACGTTGGCTAGGTACGTAATACGTATACGTCAATTAGCTTTAGAAGGTTCACTGTCCAAACATGAAAGTGGAAATACCCCTCACGTCCAATGTAGAGTTTTCCGTCTACAGACCTCATATTATGGTCTGTGGACAGTGAAATGTTTAATTATGTGGTTAATTATTGATAGGGCTAGATAAATTGGTGTGATTGTAGATATGCAGTTATTATATTATTATTATTATTGTATATTAAGTCTTTACCTTTGAAATTGCCGATTTTTTTCTTACACTTCTAGAAAACCTTACTACTGTGATTAAAAGGTACGTCTATTGCATGATTTTGTAATAAATTTAGAACATAATGGTCAAGAATAATTAAACATATAAATATAATTTTCGTATTATTCGTTTCTTATACTTAAGATAAACAAACAATACCTATTTTTTTGTTAGCAAAATTGACTACTTTATTTAATATAATTTATAAATTCTTCATAATTTTGAAAATAAAATATTGCTTAGTTTTCAATAAATGCTAGTACTTACATGAAAAAAATTGTGGCATTAGCACTTGCGGTAGTAACTATGACAAAAATTGTTAGTATGGAAAACGAACTTTCTTTGAAAATCCTTATACAAATCGGCAATTTCATAGGTAAAGACCTTATATTTGTTTTATTTTAACTTCATAATTACTGCATTATCCGCAGATTTACTCAAATTGAATACCAGGAAACGAATCAAACACAAAATCATCGGACAGTGTTCAATTAAATTAACAACAGCATTTATTTGCAGGCGCGCCCAGCGCAATTTACGGTTTAATTCAAATACAATGCCGCAAGAGTTAATGATGTTAAAGTTAACTATAAGGTCACATTTACACTAACTGTAGATGGCAATTTAAATCACAGAATCATCATTCGCGATTTGAGGTTGAAATATATCTACAGACACGCGCGGACACACACCAGAACAAACAGTCACAAGCACAGACCTGCCCCTGTACCGCGCAAGAGACGTCGGCATCTTAATCGGATACATTTGACATGTGGATGTGACACATTGCTGCTTCTTTTTGACACAAATGAAAACTTACTAAAGACTAAGAGCAATATGTGACATCCATCTGTCAAATGAATTCGATGTCGATGCCGATGACACTCGCGCGGTAGGCCCTATATCGAGATAGACGGTAAAAGTGTACCTACCTTGCGTGTCAAAAGTTTGATCCACGGTCAAAGTTTTCCGACCTAAGTCAGGTCAGTTCGCTTGAGACCATTGCCATGAAAACACGCGTCACTCAGAAACGAAAACGGTTGATGGTGCAGTGCTTTCTTGCAAGAGCTCATCAGTAACATTTCCACATCACTAAATCTAGCTCGTGACGTCATCGTAGTTACAATCGGGGAACTTTCAGGTTGATCAGTAGAGTTTTTTGAGAAAGTTTTTTTGAGAAAGTACTAAGGCTAACGGTCTATTATTTGTGATATACACGTTTTCTATAAATCTATAACATTTTTCAATTAAGCTCCCTAAAAAACTCTACTAGTCAACCGGTTAGTTGCCCGACTGTACGAAAAGTAGACACAGGATCTTATACAGTTTGAAGCGCTCTTTTCGTCTATCTCGATATAAGTCTGTGATCACATGACATTCTGTGTGATAATTGAGAATGCTGCCAGCGTAGCATGCGCACCGCGACTTGCTGTCGACGCTTATCTCGCGATGTCTGTCCCGCTCATATCAGTACGGTGTGAGCGGGACAGACAATACTCTCGCGCGAGAAAAGTGTCGAGAAAGCTTTGTCGAGGTTCTCATGCTACGCATGCAGGTCGGTGCCAGCCCGTGTCTGCCCGGATAGATGTGAATAAGTATTTATTTATTTAGAAACTCAACAGCTTTTTTTACAAAATCAATTAATGTAACTTATAATTATTAGACTCTTAAGCCAATTACAGAGTATAGTGGCATTTTTAGAGGCTATACAGAATAAAATAAAGAAAACTAACAGTAAAAATCTAAGTTATCTAATAGTGACAAATTGCAAATGTATTTATTTTTTTCTAACTACTAACTACAATTTTTTTCTAAGTACACTTATTTAAATGGTTTTAAAAGAATATTATTTTGTCTGACACGCTCAAATGTCTGTACATATAAACTAGTGCTTCTGTGAGAAACAGTAGACCTCGCTTGCAAAGTTAGGGCGGATATAGTATATTTTAATGCAAACTTTAAAGTAACGAAGAAAGTCCGATTTTTAATCGAATTTCACGTGCTAGAGTTTTCCAAAAGGCTTACCCATATAGCCTTTTTAGCAAAATAGGGGTAAAAGTTGTGGTGATTACTCCCGTTCCCTTGGCCCTAGTCCTAGTCCTAGAAGGTCGAGTCTGATGTCTACGGGTTCGTCTCGCGAAGGCAGAAAGGATTGCGTAATCAAATTTCCAAAACAGGTCCAAAGATTGAAATCCGGCCATATATAACGCTACAGCAAACTTTCCCATCATTTTCCCCCTCCATTTCCTAAATGGGGGGGGGCATTTAAAATGAAGTCCTTAGAAAGCTACAGCAAACTTCCCCCAGTTTCCCCTCTATTTCACCCCCAATAAAAAATCACGTTAATAAAATCATAAAAAAATCAAGGAAAATGTGAGCCAAATTTCACCAAAATAGGCTGAAAAATGCGGCCTGTAAGCGAGAACAGACTGACTGACAGACAGCCAAAATCTCTGCCACATATTATTGAGTATAAACGACTACAAATGCAACTGAGACCAACAGCTTAACGGCTTCCGATGAAATATAATACTAGGACTGATTGATATGTTTCCGAAACGACAAACAAAAACTACAATAATGTACTTAAAATAAATTCATTTCACGACGTAGTTTCTTTCTACCTCAATGTCGTTACAACAGTATGATAAAATGTTTTCTCCAACCCCTCAACATACTCGCCTACGGCAATGATGACTTCATCATTTTGTTGAAAATCTCTGGCCACCTAACCTTTCTTCAGGTTTGGGAATAAGTGGAAGTCGCATGGAGCCAGATCTGGGGATTAGAGTGGATGTAGGCAGTAGTAGTAATTCGAACCGTTCAAACCGTTCGAATCATTCAGGAGTTTGGCGACTGCAACCATTGACGAGTGTACAGGCGCGTTCTTTTCATTGTTAAAAAAATTCATGACAAAGAAAGTTCTAGGTCCTGTCATACAAATTCCATTAGTTCGATCAAATCCAAAGGCGTTCTATTTTCTAAAAGATGCTAGAATATAATGTAATATATATTTTTGTTTTGCGTATCCTTTTTTTATAGTTCGTCGTTTCGGATACTTATCAATCAGCCCTCGTATTTGGTCTCCCATCCCATGATCGACCATTGTGAAAGTTGCTTAGCTGCCACAATCGCAAGTCGAACGCGCTAACAACTGTGCCAAGAAGCTCATCCAACCAAAAACTCTGAAAAAATAGTATAGGTATGTTTAGATTGGGTGACGGTGACAAAAGTGCCGAAACGTAGGGAAAAAATCAAAGGTTTTTTGGAAAAATATATAAACGCAGATAAATCCGTTAAAGTGCGTTATTTCTTCGTCTTTTTATATTCATATTATACCCGCGACAAGAAATTGAAGCCTACCAAATGATAGACAAGACATCCTTTTATAGGAATTCTCTTTTCTACGAAACATACCTACTTGTACCTTTTTATCAACCAAATGTTCGAAACCAAACCAAACCAAACAAAGAAGCAAGACCAAATAGGAATTAAACCTGAACCATTTTCGTTCTTATTACCGAACCGATACGTGCCACTCGATTTATATTCCATACCACATTTTCAGTTAAATTAAATTCAAGATTACTGCACCATTCGGAATAAATTATAGCCAGAAATGGCAACCGGGCTAAGTATAATAGGATCTCTGTACTGTGATGAACACTGCACGTTTTCTTAATAACATTTTAAATCATGTGGCGGCTAAATTTGAAAAATAAATCACTGTAGAGGGTGAAAATGCTGACTTTTTTAATCTAAGCTTTTGTCTTAGACCTGCCAAAGACCCTAGGGTGCCTGGTTTAGAAAGAAAAATACCGCTACATTATATGAGTCTGTCAACTGTTGGCTTGTCGGTCTGGGCAAATGATAGCCTAATTTCAGAGGCAGGTTATAGGTAAGTAATTAGGGTTCCGCCTGTCACTTCGTCCATGTGGAATTTATCGCATAGATAATAGGTAGGCAGGCCTTTAATCGTCAAAAAATGTTGCTTATGTCCTTCAAATTGGCGTAATTTTTTTATAGGAAGAAATAATTAATTTAAAATTAGTTTAGATAATAAGGATCCACACATTCCCTGGTGCGGAAAGTCTGAAACAATATTTATCTGAAAGCTTTGAAAGTTCTCAAAGGCGCAGTTGAATTATTAATAATAAATTCTTTTAAAGCAAAGCTCATAGCCCAATTATCAAGGAAAGTATGACTCATCCACATAAACAATGTCACGGGCAACCACTACACTATCATATAAAGACATAAATCTAATAGCACAAAAGGGGCATTCCTTTGATGTGCCTCATTGATTTACATAGTCATTCGGGCGTACCTCCCTAGATTCAGTAGTTTGCAATCGCTTCAAAGCACCTAACAAAAGCAGAGTACATTGACTGCGCAGAATAAATGAAATAAAGACGAAAAGGTGGAGTGATTTTTACGAGGTTGCATCAAATATTAGAACTTTACTAGAAAATAGACTGCACCTCTCAACAGGGCCATCTGAGTTTTGTTTGTGAGGTTTTTATAGCTTTCATTCTCACCAGCCAGCATTTTTAATGTCCCCACTGCTGGGGCAATGGCCTTCCTTCCTTCCTTCCTTATGGATGGATAAGGAGAACGGGCCATGACACATCACGCGGGCCCAATGCGCATTGGTGGGTTTTAACGACTGCAAACGCAGCCGGGACCAACGGCTAAACGTGCCTACCGAAGCACGGAGGAGCTCGGGATAGTAAATTTTCGGTCACCCATTCCGTGACCGACCATTGCGAAAGTTGCTTAACCTCAACAATCGCAGGCCGAATCGCAAACCACTGCGCCACGGGCTCCTCATAGCTTTCGTTATTGTAGCTAAATCGGTTCACAGAGGTTTCGTTTTTCAGAAGTGTGCCTTTCAAAGCACGTAGGAGCTTGAAACAAAAAGGTTTTGGTCACCCATCCCGTGACCGACCATTGCAAAAGTTGCTTAACCGTCGCAATCACAGGCCCAGGCATTCTACTGAGCTTCTTCAGTTTAAGGTACAAGCTGTCAATTGAAAACACATAACCCGAAAACTTTCACAACGTGAGTAGGTATATTGGTGGCAAAGTGGAAATTCAAGTTGGAGCGGTCTGGGGAGATAATAATTTATCGGTTCAACACTCTAACTCTACTTAAGTAAGATGGTAAAGTCTCTATAATTATGTACTTAAACTTGTGGGGAAACCTTAGTTAAAAGGGTTTATTGAGATCCATGCTGAAATAATTAATTGTAACTTACTCCTCACTTAAGTATTTCAATGGCAAGTATCTTTTAAACGGTACAAATCCCTACTCTTTGTTTAATATAATGTAGTTATTTTTGGGACTAAAACATGATTGCACACGACTTAAAGAAAACATTACGAAAAACCAGTGTGAAAACTTCAGCTTCGGACGAAATAAAATTGGACCAAAACTTAAATTTAATAAATATCAATGAAGATAACGTAATGGATTACCTTTTAAAGTTTGGTCATTATTATCTGCCAAAATACAGACCCTGATAGAGAAGATACGAGTTTCACCCGAATTCTTTTCGTAATAACACGTCAAAGTCAAAGATTTTTATTCAAATTGGCTTATAGATAAGTACTTACTTTCGAATAGTCCAACAATTGTTTTTCCCTACCAGTCATTCAGGACATCTTTTAACTGATAAGAAGAACGTGGGTTAAAGTATACAGTGCCTAAAAAAGCGAGACGTGTTGTGAGACTCCATTTTAACTCAATCTACCGTACAATTCCTTTACTTAATATTTTATATAATTTAATAAACAAGTTAGCAGCGCCTGCTAGTTAGCAGGCACAAAATAGACTTCTAAACCACGTGACAGTTGTTATTGTTTTGTAGTGTAGAAACTTAAAAAAAAAAAAAAAAAAAAAAAAAAAGTACATTTGACACATGTCCAAGGTGTCCTAAACTCATTCCCGTTGACCGTTTGTCTCTATCTCTTATGGTTTCTGAGATCTCGATGCGTACATACATACGTACGTACGGACGGACAGAGAGGGATTATAAGACTTTTCTAAACTTTAGAGTTTAGAAGTCTAAAACTAAAAAATATTGGCGAAATAAAAATGGGCACCGCCATTAAATATAATAAGCAAAAGATAGATATTATATGAGTTCTGGTTTTAGTAAACAAAAGGCCACAGACCTATATTGAGATAGACGATAAAAGTGTACCTACCTTGCGTGTCAAAAGTTTGATCCACGGTCGAAGTTTTACGACCTAAGTCAGTCCGTTTGTGACCATTGTTGCCATGAAAACACGCGTCACTCAGGCACGGAAATGTGCTTTCTTGCAAGAGCTAGGCAATAACATTTACACAGCACTAAATCTCTCGTGACGTCATCGTAGGTACGAAAATCTCGACGGAGAAAGGAAAAGGCACACTTTTAAGGAGTGCCTAATAGTGTATAAGAATACAGTGTATTCTTTAACCCAAAAGCGCTGCTATCAAAATTGCTAGCAAACGAAGAGCCAGCATATTTCCCTGACACATTTCATTGGCGAATCCTAAAGATTCCTTTGTCGCCCCTAACAACCAAGTAAGCATTTTCATCGCAACTTGTTTCCGTAAAGATACAACGAATACGTGACTTCGAGCTTTTCTTGAGCCTACTGTAAATTGGCCCCTAAACGTAGGCTGTATCAAGGAAGCAATGGGGCCCTGAAATTTTTTGTCGTAATTTGTCGTAAACAATTTTTTTTATGACACGAGCTGAACTACCTATGACTATTCCGCTTGTCATGAAACATTTTCAACGGTAAAGACCACGGGAATAATGTAGCTTTATATTGGTGAAAGAATTTTCAAAATCTGTTTAGAGTTCCAGAGATTACTTCCTACAAACAAAGTCACAAACTTACTTTACCTCTTTATAATATTTAAGTACTGAAGTATAGAATTCCCATTTTTCATTGTAGTGCATGTCAAAGAACATATGCCATTGCATCGGTTTGCAAAACCTTCCGTCGGGAGACCTTAGAACTCGTATAACATATTGGTTTGCAGCGCTTTTCGATACAAGCTCTGCAAGGTTTTTGTTTCTGAGAAACAGTAAGGAATATATTAGCCGTTCCTTTTATAGAAATATATTAAATAAAAGTTTTAAGTTTCTGCGCTCTTCGTCCTATAACATCGAAAAGCATCTAGAATTGCAATACAGTGGTTTATACAAACGGGGTAACTTTAAGCCTTGGTTCTCTGCCAAGAATTACCCGAACTGTGATCTGAAATTGGCCATCCAGGGAGTGAAGAGAGAAGATCCAGATTGCCATACACACCCAACTGATCTGATCTACATTCTAAAAGATGTAAGGATCAAAGTTTTGACTTTCAGGAATTCCATACATATTTATGATATTTTCACGGTTTTATTAAACATATTCATACATCTCTTGGAATGTGGATCAGATCAGCCGGGTGTGTATAGCAATCTGGATCTCCTCAGTTCATTCCTTGGATCCTTGGATGATATAGGTCCGAAGCCCCAAATCTATGTTATCAGAATTGAAGTATACTCTTGTGGGCCTTAATCTACGTAATGTCAGGATTAAAACAGTGGTGCAGGGCCCTAAATCTCCGCATTACCAGAATTTAAATATATTCTCTTAATTTACGTAATATCAGAACCAAAACATAGGTCCAGTCAAGCCAGGGCCCCAAGTCTAAGTATTAACAGAATTTAAATGTGCGTTCGGGGCCCAACACTTCGTCTTAGATGGGGCCCCAAAACTCCGTATCAGTTGGGGCCCCAAACCTCCTAAGTTTGACCATAAAACACCCTCGCGTTTTGGGTCGACCCAATCCTTCTGTACTACCCAACCGAGATTTGTTTCAAACTTACATTTGTAGAATATTACCGCTTTGATTACACCCCAGAATCTCTGTATTATTCTGTGAAGTTACTCACTTTCTTGAGTGCGCGGCTTTTCATAATCGTGTCTAGGATATACTTGCCGAGTTAAAAAAAATATGTGAACATTTTCGCTTTTTTATTGTGCTATGGTCTGTGGCATGTACGCTATGGTCTGTCTTGGGCAGGGTGACAATCTATTTATGTATGACGTCTAAGCGTCTCTCCGTTATTTATAGGAAATGTTGTACCTATGTACTTATTTTATTTTGTCTGTATACCTACTAAAAGATCCACGAAAAACGACTTCATGTTGAAAATTCCACTTAAAATTTATAATGATTGAAACTTAAAACCCGTATTCCGTTAAGGATCATTAATCTAAGCATTATAAAGTCCGTCCCAACGTTTTGGAGTGTCGCACAACTGCCATCTATCGTTATAAACTTTTTCTTCGAAGCTCTATAAACAAGCATCCTTTGACTAAACTAGGGTTGTCAGGAATATGAATTTTGATACATAAGATAATATTTTTTTATTATGATTAAAAGTAATTATATTACAATAATATTTCCTCACAAAACCATTTCCATAGTTTGTGAAGTGAGGAGTTCACTTACATCAAAAATAAAACAAAACCGGTCAAGAGTGAGTCGGGCTCTCGCACCGAGGGTTCCGTACCATCACAATATATTATGTATAATTATTATGTATAATACATAAATATTTATATATGTATAATTATATGTATTTATATCCGTTACTTTGGGACTAGGTTTATTGGTGTGAGTGTAAGAAATATTTATTGTTATATATATATATTAATAATACACGGATCTTTCTTGGGTCTTGGTGTAAATTTTTTCAATAAAATTCCACAATGTATTTTGGATTTGCCTTTTGAAAAGTTTAAGATTCATGTAAAAGATGGTCTACTAAGGAAAGGATATTATATTATACTATAAAGGATTATTTGAATGACAAAACAGCTTGGTCATGTTTTGTTTTATTTTTTCGAAGTTGTAGCCGTGTCATTCATTTGTTTAGTATAGTATTAGATTAAGCTTTTAACGCAGGTAGCTTGAGTATGTCATGCTCTCTTTAAACATTTCTACGGTGGTGTCGTGGGAGGCGGGTCGCTACGTTCCCTAAAATATGGTTGAGCGAAGCGATGGCTGGTTCATGCGTCATGCTCGTGAACGGGTGCCACCAGCGGAAATGGGTCTACTTCAGTCTGATTGTCTTAACGTTGTGCTTAGAGTTTAAATATTTTCATCTAAAATAAATTGCTATCGACCTGTATGTACGTCACAACTTGCAGTACAGTAACCTTGTAATGCGAGAAATGTTAAATGTAAGTCCTTCCTTGCGAGTTGAAAATTGTTTACGGTTAGGATAACCATAAAATGTAATATTATAATTAGTATTTTCTTTTGTGATGGAAATTGACCTTACTGATATGTTAAGCTCACTTTTCAATTTGACGACTCTGTATGAAATAAAACATGGAGAAAAAAATAGCCCTTGACGAGTTTCTTGCCGGTTCTTCTCGTTACAAGGTCTCCCGCCGTAGGGTTTGTGAACCGATGGCGTAGCTTCTTTGACGTTCATAAGTGCTTGTAACAGCCTGTAACAGCCTAGACTGAATAAATGATATTGAATTTAGAATTTTAATAAATATTTCTTAAGCGTTAAGCTTATATATATATATATATATATATATATATATATATATATATATATATATATATATATAAGAATAAGGGCTCCCTATGCAGTATGAGAAAAAAAGAAGAACGGTTTATTACTTCCTGGAACACTGTTTATGACTTTAATTGACTTGAGCCAATCAGAGCCAAACTATCTGACCTCTCCCCTTACTCCACCAACTTTTAGCGATTTGTATTGTAGTTTAATGAAGCGTGATTTATGTGGTTGTATTGTGTGTGGTAATTACATCAATAATTTTTCTTACCCTTTTTCTTACTTCTAGAACTATTACATTCTTGATAATCTGCTCATTACACTTTTATTTCTAACCAGCATTTACTTTTTTCTTTTAGTCTTTTATTATTCCTTAAAAATGATATTCCTCGTTGTCATCCCTGCGCACTGGCCTGCGTCCAAATCTTCCTTGTAATGTTAACAAGTTGAGTGCGGTTTTGCCGCAGTGCTTATTGTGTGAGCCATAAGGATATTTTTCGGATGAAAAAGTTTCTCTAAGTTTGTGTAAATCGATGGATGTTATGCCCGATGAAGCGCGTTCTATGAAGGGAGATTACGGAGGATTTTTGTTTCAAACTAGATCGTGTTTTTCGTAAAAGGCTTGGGGACTCATTTCACGGCGGTCTGGGGACTATTAAAGTACATTAGACGGCACAGCAAGGTTTCCACGTTGACCTCGAGCTCACTATCACGTAAGTTAATACAGCTAATTTTGTAGAGTAACTGTTCAAATAGAGTTCTTGGTCCTTAGCCAAAGTAACAATTCAAAAACGATGACGAAGTTCGAAAATAACTAAATGTATGGGATTGGCATTAACCGCGCTAAATCACGTGGTCTTACGTGGTTAATTGGCGAATATAGGCAATAACTATGGCGAATAATAATAATTGCATACAATTACATCAATTATCTAGCCTACGTTAAGTTTCAAGAAGAACTTGTGTTATGGATACTAGATAACGGATAAACATACTTATATACTTTTTTTTTGTAAATACATACATAATATACATATCAAACACCCAGACCAAAACAATAGTTATTTGTTATGCAAGGCTGGAAAGTTGGTTATTTAGCGGCGAGTTACCTCTATTGAAATCTGAGCAAGTGAAGGATTCTAGGATTGAACCACGAGCGTAGCGAGTGGTTCAAAGATTGAATCCTGAGCGAAGCGAGGATTTCAAAGGTACAAGACGCTAAAAACTTTTCTGCCGAGCGCAACACACAATTGTTCCACAACAGCGAGGAACATTTTATGGTTGTTTCCGCGGTCAACTTCCGGTAAAAAATTCTTTAAACATAAAGTTTAATCTAAATATACCTTATTCTCTCTCTTTTATTGATATAAAAAACTAAAATAATAAAAAGGGAGTATTATAGTAAATTGAAAGTTATCTATAGTAGGAATATATTGTTACTTATTAAAAAGAATAAAAACGATTCCGTAAATGTTGACACTGACATGAGGTACAAGTCAAAGACAATTTAAAAATAAAGATTTATGTCACAGTCCGAAATCCAATTAAAGGTTGCGAAATCTCACCCAGCCTAATATAAAATTCTTATAATAAATAGTTTAATCTTATTGTTATTGTTTTTATGATTCAATGAACTAAAATAATATAATAAAACGAAAACGGAGTATTATAATTAATTTAAAGCTATTTAAAATAAGAATCAAATATAACAAAAAAGTCAATAGTGCGATTCGGAACGCATTATCACATATTTTTAGGTATTAAATTAAAAAAGTACTTTGCCGCGCTAGGCCACAGAAAGCGATTTTCTACGCCTAAACTGATTGACAAAACCTTTTAACTCCTTTTCACAGCGTGTGAGGTGAAAATAGACATGTTCATGCACACAAATATAAATCTTGTCCGGGGATCGAACCCGGGACCTCTGGCGCAGAAGGTGGGCTTAGTACCCCTGCGCCAAACAGGTCGTTTCACTACATAACGATGATACTTTTGTCTACGGGCCCTGGATTCATAATATTAGTAAGTTGAGTATCTACTATTGAGACTATCGAAAAATCAAAATCAATATTGAGACTGATTCGAAACATGACACGATGTAAATAGGGGTACCTATCAATAGTGAGGGGTCTAAATTATATTAAAGTATTTATATTAAGGTAGTTGTTGTAGAATTTATTTATTTATTTTATTTGGGAAACAAATAATACAATTTGTCTTATAAGTAAAATAATAACTAAATATATCTTAAATCAGCAAAGTTTCTACTTATTACTAAAACATATGTTTAAGATCTTACAAAGATCTTACAAAAAAAAAAAAAAACAAAATTAATATGTGGACTGTAATTATAATTTCATTTTTAATATTTTTGTTTTTTTATTATTATTATTTATGTGAATGTAATATAATCAAAGAGTTTAAATGAATAATGAATTTGTAATTTAATAACGACTTTTAAATTTTATTGTTTGTTTTGTTTATTTATGATTTACAGTATAGATGAATGTAATTTTTAATGTATGAATGATAGGTTGAAATTGTTTGTAAGTTAGTGTGATATGGATCAAGGTCCGAAATAAAATTTTTATTTCAATATGCCGATGGTAAGCCGGACTCGGTTTGTATGGAGCCTTCGCCACTACACCTTTAATACCTAATTAAGTACTTTGGTAACTAATTGGCAACAAAGGTGCAAATACAAACATCTTGTTACATGCAGGCAATTAAAATTGGCGAGCTTAATATTTTATAGAGAATATACTTAATATAATATATGCCTGAGCAGCGGCCTGAGCAAACGAAGCTCGATTTATGTTTCACAGATTTTCTTTTATTATTTTTTTGTTTCATTTTTATTTGTGTCGTATTGTGATGTACAGTCGCGAAAGTCTCAGCCGCATAAGTTATGTGACATAACACCCACTGCTGGGTATAGGCCTCCTGGATGTTGGCGATCGCAGTATGGCCAAGTTTGTAGAAGACGCTGCTGCCCGTCTCCTGAAGGCCGAGTCCCTTAGTCGCCTTTAACGACACCCACGGGATGAGAGGGGGTAGTGCTATTCTAAGCCGACACTACACAGCTACGCTCAATTTGCCCAGTCGCAAAAGGCTTACTACGTCACCCACTAAAAGCCATTCAAGTGTATTCAAAGGTTTTGTCGCCTTAAATAGACTACTGGGAATCCCCGAGTTGTACCTACATATAATAATTATGTGTAGTCGGGGAACATCCCGGTAGACCAATTATAGACCTTTTTTGGAAACGTTATTTCAAAAAGTTATACATTTATATAGCGTTTATATCACAAAAAATAGAACATTAATCGGTATTTCATTGTAATAGTAAATCTGTAATTGACTGACTGATCTATCAACGCAAAGCCCAAACGGCTGAATCTAGTTATTTCTATAACCTTACACTTCTTGAGAAAACGTGTCCCAAAAAACTCTACTGGTCGAACGGGAAGTTCCTCGATCGTACTTAATGAACTTGATTTTTTTTAAATTCGAGCTTTTAAATATTCCGCCCGCGACTTCCTCCTAGAGCAATTAGGTTACAATACAATATAAATACTATACCGTAGGACTATCAAAATAACCTTTTTGGTGCTCGCTTGGGTACATCGTTAAAGGACCCCATATGCGAAATTTCAGCTTAGTCGATTTAGCCGTTTAGGCTGTACATTGTCTGTGAGTTAGTCACGGTATTGTAACTCACAGACTAAAGTATAAGAAGATTTATTAAGGTAAAGATTATTATTAAAGCCATTTATTTCCTTGGTAACATTTAAATACAATATATATAAAATATAATAGTCGAATCAAGTCATTTCGTGGTACAATAAGTAATTTTTTTTCAAATTTCATATTTTTGTTGTTGACTGTCAAATGTTTGTCAAATTCGTAAATTTTCATTATAAATTAAGTAAAATTAAAAAATTAAAAGAGTCATGTCTAGTTGCTATCAAGGACCTCTCTACGAGTATAGGCCTCCTCCATTTTTTCCACTTTCCTCTGACTTGGGCTACAGTAATTCATTTGTCTCCTGCTTATTTTATTATTTACTTATTTTATTTCATCTGAAATTAGGTTTAGATACTTAACACCAATGTTTCTAAGATTTTATTCCTGGCAACATTTCTCCTCAACATCTAGGACCGTTACTCAGGTACCGGCGTCCGTAACGAAGTCCAGACGTCTGGAACTCGGCCAAACAACCACAAAGGAGCCACCGGAAAAAGTTTCCGTTTAATATTCAACTTGGGGAGTTTGACGAAAACGTTATTATAAGAGTTTTGCTCGGGGATTACGTTGGCAGCCAAGAGGTTAATATTATGATTTACTTTGTGAAAATAGGTCGGAAGTCAACAGATATATATCTCTGATCCCGGGCCTTACTACAGGCTATTACAAAAATGTCAAAGATATATTATGCAACAGATGCCTAAACCGCCTCTATGGTCTAGCGGTACAACCACCGGTATCAGACCCAGGGGTCCCGGGTTCGATTCCCAGCGGGTTACATATTGTATTCGGTTTGGTTGGGGGTAGGATTTGTTGTTAGCAGGCGGGCTTACAAATCCTACCACCAACTAGCTAGCTAGCTACCACCATCTTATCTAAGCCTGACGTCATAACAACAATGTTTCAGCATTGTTGTGTTCCGGCAGTTTGGGATAAGATAGCCAGTTCCTCAGTGGCTGAGGATTCCGGGAGACGCTCGCTTCAGTATTGATAAGTCTGAAGAACAGCCTTATCAATACTTAACATCAGAAATGATGAAGGCTAAGAGTATCCCCGTCATTCATAAAAAAAAGATGGCGCTATACCACCGTCCACGTTAATCAACTTTAATATTGAGATATAGACTGATTATAGAGCCTCACTTGCGCCTAGGTAACATTTAACCCAGAGTTAGTGCATTCAAAAGTAGCACTAAAGTGAGTTAAATGTGTTAACCTGCTTGAGGCGAGTGGCGCCTTAGATCAATACAAAAGTAATATTGTTAAACAGATAGCTGATCGCAGTGTATAGCTTCGTCTTGTAACCAATATAATTTAAATATTGCGACAACAGCTGATTGTATAGTAGCAGGTTGCTATCAGACATTTTTGAGTGTAACGACACAGTTTATTAGCATCAGACAGGCATCAGAATAATAGTTCGTAGTCGTAGCAACCGTAGCCGCACAGAAAAATAACTCATAGTCGTAGCAACCGTAGCCAAATATCGTAGCTACACAAAAAAAAGAAATTGTAGTCGTAGCAACCGTAGCCGAATATCGTAAGCGCACAGGAAAATAATTAGTAGTCGTAGCAACCATAGTCAAATATTGTAAGCGCACAGGAAAGTAATTCGTAGTCTTAGCAACCGTAGCCAAATATTGTAGCTGCACAGAAAAATAACTCATAGTCGTAGCAACCGTAGCTAAATATCATAGGTGCAGAGAAAAATATGTTGTAGCCGTAGCAACCATAGCCGTATATCGGTAGCTGCACAGTAAAAATATAATAACTTTACAGAAAAATAACTCGTAGTCGTAGCAACCGTAGCCGAATATCGTAGACGCATAGGAAAGTAATTCGTAGTCGTAGCCACCGTAGCTGAATATTGTAGCCGCACAGAAAAATGATTCGTAGTCGTATCGTAGCCACCATAACCGAATATCGTAGGTGCACAGGAAAATGATTCGTAGTCTTGGCAACCGTGGCCGTGGTCATCTTTCATGCATCATACTACTTTATACTAAGCATATTCCTTTTCACCTCACACGTTCTGAAAAGCAGGTTTTGTCAATCAGTTTAGGCGTAGAAAATCGCTTTTTGCGGCCTAGCGCGGCAAAGTACTTTTTTAACTTAATACCTAAAAATATGTCATAATGCGTTCCGAATCGCACTATTGACTTATTTGTTGTATTTGATTGTTACTTTAAATAACTTTAAATTAATTATATTACTCCGTTTTGATTTTATTATATTATTTTAGTTCATTGAATCATAAAAACAATAACAATAAGATTAAACTATTTGTTAAAAGAATTTTATATTAGGATTACTGTGACATAAATCTTTATTTTTAAATTGTCTTTGTCTTGTTGACACTGACATGAGGTAATGTCAGTGTCAACATTTACGGAATCGTTTTTATTTTTATTAATTAGTAACAATATATTCCTACTTTAAATAACTTTTAATTAACTATAATACTCCCTTTTTTATTATTTTAGTTTTTTATATAATTAAAACAACGAGAATAAGGTATATTTAGTTTAAACTTTATGTTTAAATAATCTTTTATCGGAAGTTGACAGCTGAAACAACCATAAAATGTTCCTCGCTGTTGTGAGGTGAAAAATTGTGTGTTGCGCTCGGCAGAAAAGTTTTTAGCGTCTGTACCTTTGAAATCCTCGCTTCGCTCAGGTTTGCTCAGATTTCAATAGAGGTAACTCGCCGCTAAATAACCAACTTTCCAGCCTTGAATAAAAAATAACTATTCTTCACTTCACACACTGTATGGACCCTTGTAGGTATAGTAAATACATTGTATGTTATTTGTGTTTTGGTTCTTTATCTGGAATTTGGCTCCGTAAACGAATCGCTGACTCGAAGAAGTGTTTCTGGAACCCGGCCAGTGATCAAAAGGATGGAGCTCCTAGATCGCGCCGTGCAGATTAAACCTTAGAAAGTGCAGGATTTCTAGCTGATAAGGATACAGCACTTCTACACACTGTAAAACTAGTATTCCATCTAAAACTAATATAGTACTGTACACCATAAAAATTAAAGTATTTTAACTCAAATTGAAATGTAAAAATTGCTGAGTTCGATTACTTCTGCTGAAATTTCATGACCCTGTTGAATTGGATGGATTATTTAATAGATTTGGTTCCTTTTTTAGTAATCTATCCATCATCAGCCTGTGGACCAGGGGCGTGCATATCATATAGGCAATTAGGCAGTGCCTAACTCATTAAAAACCTAAATAACATGCCACTAATTTAATAATATAAAGTTAATTTAGTTCAATATGGTTCAGATATTCTATAACAAAATGTCTATTCAACACCTCACCCAATATGTAAAACAGCGCCATCTAACGAATAGCTTGCTCAACGTCGTAATTTTTCCGAACGCTAAATACTTACAGTAGGCAGGCTCCGGATTGCCTATTCGAAGCAAGAGCGTTTCATACAACATAAATTATAAAAAGTCAAGGTCAAGGTAATACGAGCGCGTATAATGTTTACCGAAAATGTGAACGTCGTCGTCCTAAGACATGACGTTCTCAATTGAAATGGGTTCGGTAAGCACGCTTACTCGGCCGAATGAACAGTCGCGAGATAAACCGACCCCCGACCCCATATCTCTCACTCACTCCGTGCTGGCTCCCATAGCTCGCTCTGCAAGTTTAGTTGAACGAGTTTCAACATTATTGCGCTGCCATAAGAGTGTTTGTTGACATTTTCAATTCAACCACACTTTTTAATACGAGATAGAAAAGTTTTGCAACAAGAGTGCTGCCGTGCCGGCCATGTTTTTGTTTTTAGTGTGTTTGTTGACATTACGCCCGCACGAGTTAATTCGATAATTACATTAATATTTACTTGTTTTGTTAATTTCCTTCCGTGTTTAGTATTAGTGCTATGAAAAAAGGAGTTGGTGTGTGTGTTTGTGTATAAAATAAGTATTATGCAATTAAAGTTTAATTGAAAAATTAGAGTGTGTGAATCCTCAGCACAATCGTGCTGAGGATTGGATTTGTTTACAGAAATTACGTACGTAACCTTTCGAACAGTTGTTATTTTGCTCGTATATTAAACCTGGTATTCGTGAGTGATATGAGTGAAGTGACATAAAACAAAATTAACAACGGGCCAAGCCACTACAGCTATCGCTCAAATGACATTGTTTAAGTGACTTTTTAAGAGTCATGTTTATTATCCATACATTTTTGAGATATCTGTGGTGGTGAAAAATTCGTTCGACCGCCAGGTGCCTATGAAAATTATCCATTTATACCTAGGAAGCATGTTCACATAACATTATTTACAGCCTCAAGAATACGGCAAAAAAAGTGGTAAGCGAATTTATTCATTACTAGCGGCTGCCCGCTGTTCCACCCGTTCCCGCGGGAATATCGGGATAAAAAGTATCCTATGTTTTAATTCAGGCTATCTACTATTTTTGTGCCAAGTTTCATCCAAATCCATTCAGTTGTTTTAGTGTGAAACAGTAACAAACAAACTGACGTACTTTCGCATTTATATTATTAGTAAGCTAACCTCTTATTTTCAAAATGATAATCGCAACTACGACTAGATAAAATCTATAGTGCCTACCTCGCTGGAAAACCAATGCACGCCCCTGCTGTGGACGTCCACTGCTGGTCATAGGCCTCTCCTAGCTCACGCCGCGCCGATTGTGGCGTTCATAGGAGGCTATTAGCCTACTGCTACCACGCTGGCCAGACGGGTTGGTAGAGGGTTGGTTTCAAGTTTTCCTTCTCTCGCACGGGTGTTCAATGCATCGAGCCTCTTAGTCGACTCTTACGACATCCCAGGCATGTAAGGGAGTGGTGACACTTGTATTTTTAGGCCGTCACCACACGGCAAGTAATAATGCTCTATATCAATTATTTTGAGCTATAACTCTGACCCTTAGTTGCCAACCTCTCAAGCCCAGGATTATGAGACAAAATATTCCATTGTTCTTTGGACACCGATGTCCTGCTAGCAGGGACGGTGAATTAACAACATTAGAAACGAGATCATTCAGGGTCCATACATTTTTGGGCTGTTTTCTAAAATTACGGACCAACAAAAAAAAATTTACGTATGGTAAGACCTGGAGCTCTATTTTTGATTCACTCGTCTCGAGGATTCTACTAATTTTCGTGTGACGTTTGAGTTTCCTTATTCCGTAAAAGCGACCTTGCCCATATATACACAGCTTCGCTTTTCGCCTGTAGTACCGCCCCGCGCGAGTTGCAAAGCGAAAAGCGTGCTATGTCCACGCATGCAAAGTCGATAATCGCCTGATCGCCTCCTCGTTCGCCTCGCCACTCGCGCGACGAGTCATTCAAAAATAGAGGTCCTGGGGGGCTATTCTCGCGCTGAAATATGTCGAATTCGACATTTTTATATTCTTAATTTCTTCATTAAAAATCTAAGTAAAATCTCTACAACTGACAAAATCCTTTAATTTCAATTATCTTTGATAATCCTATAATGTCGAAGATTGCTTTTAGTGAGCCTTTAATACAGATTTTTGACTCCAAAAATGTCGAATTCAAGATGTCGAAGGTGCGAGAATCGGGCCCCTGGGGTCCGATCTCACGCCTTCGACATCTCGAATTCGAAACGAGATCTAACAATATCCCACAGTAGCTATAAAAATGATGGGTTACTAAATCGGTTTATCTCGCGATGACTTCGGATAATTAGTTTTACCAAAATGTATGAATATTTTTCATTTTTAGAAATGAAGAAATGTATGGAATTTGCTAATGGAATCTTTCAACTTGTATACCTTGACTTAGAGAAATCCTACAACTTTTGTGCCATATCAACTATTGCTCCAAACGACAAGGGGGCTAATTATCTAATTTTAAAATCTATCGCAATCCCTTTCAATGCGACATTTAAAGGATATTTACATACTTCAGGCCACCACTATTTTGAAAGGTATTGAATGAACGAAATTGGTCTGTCTAAGCAAAGTGACAAACGAAAATATCTTTCAAATAAATGTATGGAGAAGTGTCAAATGAAGTGTCATTTAAAACATCATTCGTTCCGAAAGGGATTGCGACTATAAGTTACACAATTCCATAAATCACTATCACAATCACAATACCTTTGAAAGGGATTGTGATAAATTTTGAAATTAGACAATTAGGGGGCAGTTCTTACCATACATACCATATTTTTTTTGTTAGCCGGCACTTTTAGAAAACGGCCCAAAAATAATGATCTCCTTCGTCATTTAAACTTGCACATATCGGCAGCTATGCATTTACATTAACAATTATTATACGATTTGCAGACTAGTCTTTGTCTTTCATCAGCTCTGGATGGGAGCCAGGAATGGAACTAAGATTTATTATCACGTTTACGACAAAATATCTCTGCGGAAAGGTAAGAGATACAAGTTTGGTAATAAACATTGGTAGGAAATGTCTCGACAAGGATATCCGTCTGTCATTCCTTGTGCTGCGCTAGAAATGACATTAATCATTGAGTATCTGAGGAGCTCTGTGACGCAATGGTGAGCGCGCTCGGATTGCGATTGAAGACAGTTGACAGTTGACAGTTAATACCCACCCTTCTGCATAGGGCCCGCGTGGTCATGAACATGTGTATTTGTCTTGATCTGGGTGTTTAATATGTATATTATGTATGTATTTATAAAAAAGTATATATGTACGTTTATCCGTTATCTAGTATCCATAACACAACTTCTTCATGAAACTAAACGTAGGTTAGATAATTGGTGTGATTGTATGCAATTATTTATTATTTATTTATCTTGATTCATTTTTATTTAGAGGTTTAACAAGCTAAGTGCTTTAATACTGTTTTATTCTATTTTAATACTGTGTTATTCTCGATTGATTTTCTTTGAAGTTTTACTTAATGTACTCTGTTAAGGGTAAAGATTATGTTAATTAAATGTGTTGTTTGTTTAAAGTTAACTGAAAGAACATTTTAAAATTGTCATTTTTATTTAATAAATTCCAGTAATTATTGAAAGATTTCTTAGGTTTTATTACTTTATTCCTCGTAGAACAATAGATTTATTTAACATCAATTGAAGCTATTTAACATTGCCAGTAAAATTTTAATTAAATATCCATTGATACTTGTACTTATGGTCTTTAATTTCTTACAAGATCGTCAATAACATTACCACATCACTAAATCTCGCTCGTGACGTCACGTACATACGAAAAATTCGACACGCTAGGTTCTCATACAGTTTGAAGCTCTCTTTTCATCTATCTCGATAGAAGTTTTAGGTTGGGTCTAAGATGTAACAATAGTGACAGGTTGTCAGACTATCGCCGATATTAATTTACGATTATGACTGATACCTGTCCATTGATAGGCTTTTACTATCTGCATTGGAGGCTAGCAGCTCGCACATTCTTTTACTATCTGCATTGGAGGCTAGCAGCTCGCACATTCTGTTACTATCTGCATTGGAGGCTAGCAGCTCGCACATTCTTTTACTATCTGCATTGGAGGCTAGCAGCTCGTACATTCTTTTACTATCTGCAATGGAGGCTAGCAGCTCGCACATTCTTTTACTATCTGCATTAGAGGCTAGCAGCTCGCACATTCTTATACTATCTGCATTGGAGGCTAGCAGCTCGCACATTCTTTTACTATCTGCAATGGAGGCTAGCAGCTCGCACATTCTTTTACTATCTGCATTAGAGGCTAGCAGCTCGCACATTCTTTTACTATCTGCATTGGAGGCTAGCAGCTCGCACATTCTTTTACTATCTGCAATGGAGGCTAGCAGCTCGCACATTCTTATACTATCTGCATTGGAGGCTAGCAGCTCGCACATTCTTTTACTATCTGCAATGGAGGCTAGCAGCTCGCACATTCTTTTACTATCTGCATTAGAGGCTAGCAGCTCGCACATTCTTATACTATCTGCATTAGAGGCTAGCAGCTCGCACAATCTTTTACTATCTGCATTGGAGGCTAGCAGCTCGCACATTCTTTTACTATCTGCATTAGAGGCTAGCAGCTCGCACATTCTTATACTATCTGCATTGGAGGCTAGCAGCTCGCACATTCTTTTACTATCTGCATTGGAGGCTAGCAGCTCGCACATTCTTTTACTATCTGCAATGGAGGCTAGCAGCTCGCACATTCTTATACTATCTGCATTGGAGGCTAGCAGCTCGCACATTCTTTTTCACTCCCAGTCCAGCATTGGAGAATAGAATAGAAACCATTTATTAACAACACACACAAAGCACATACAATGAGACAAGTAGGTACTTAATTAAGACAAAAAAATCAAAAATTATAATATGTTACTAAACAACTAAACAAAATGTTTGCTGCTAATAGCACTTATTAGAATAATATTATGTATGTACTTAACAGTGGCGAAGGGTCCATACATACCGACTCCCATCGGCTTCCTTTTAGTAATCCTATCCCAACGACCCACCATAAAGATTTCATAGTAGAAAACGAAAATAAATAAGCAAATAAATAAATGCAGACCTTGCACCTTCACCGACTACTTTACACGTGTTCGCCCACACACGGAGCATACTCAGGAGTTGTTAGACTGTGCAATACCAGCACCCAATCTGCTGCTGCAATCTGGTTATCTATCTAGTCTATTTTATTATTGTCACCAATTAGTTAAATGTGGATGTCGGGTAGTTGCAAAGTGATCGAATTGTTTTATTTTCCATGTTTATTACTGTCCGATTTGTGGATTTTTCTTGGCCCGGACTACCTTGACTGTATATTCACTACTTACTTAACTCCATCATCAGCCTGTGGACGTCCACTGCTGGTCATAGGCCTCTCCTAGCTCACGCCGCGCCGATTGTCGCGTTCATAGAAGGCTATTAGCCTACAGCTACCACGCTGACCGACGGGTTGGTAGAGGGTTTGTTTCAAGTTTTCCTTCTCTCGCACAGGTGTTCAATGCGTCCAGCCTCTTAGTCGACTCTTACGACATCCCAGGCATGTAAGGGAGTGGTGACACTTGTATTCTTCCCAGCCGTCACCACACGGAGGTACTTAACTATATATTTTGAACACCTTCATTAGTTCTGATCAATAGGGATAGCATGAAAAGCTTTCGAAATAGTATCGAGAAAGAATAGTCACGTCAAAACATTTACAATCACGTGCACATATAGTCATTAGTCATAGTCGGGTCATAGGTTAAATCACACTATCGATTTTTTTAATTTTGAATGGATATTGAAAATCTATTTTTAATGTTCAATTTATAAACATACTAGGAATATAAAAAGAAATAAATTATAGTTTTATTTTAAACTGTTTCAATGGAGCGGACGTTGAAAGGAGATGCGGTCGTGTTGATAGACTTATTTCAGTATACTTGTGGTAAATTTTAAATAGAAAAATATTGGAAAAAATTAACTCGGCCACAAGTGAATTCTCAGACGGGAATCGAACCCATTATGGTTACGAGCTAAGTCAAATTATCGGTCTCGTCATAAATTTAAATATTCCTTTGAGCTTTGTCTTTAGTAACTAACAAACTATTAAACAATTCGGGGCAGATTCAGGAAGCGGAGAGAGAAAGGAAAAGGTGTACTGAATCGAATGACACCAAAAGTGCCTCATTTCGTAAAAGTTTAGGGGGGTGGAAACGATATTGCCCCAAACAATACATCCGATGGAAATAGTAGGCAATCGCCTACTAAGGCTAGTGCACCAGTCAAACCAAAGTATGCTCCCACTGCAAAAACCACCTGATTAACAAATGCCCGGGACAAGCACGATAAAGCAAAAGCGTGCTGTCAAAATTGACGAAACCACCTCAAACGACACAACATTACGGGAAACGAAAATCATAGTGCCGACTCCAACAAGTGCCCAAGGCGTAAAAGCGCATAAGCGAATAGCAGATCGAATAGAATGCGGTCCCGTCGATCAATCGCAGAAATAAACAATAAACTAGAATAAAATTAATAACGCAATACCTAGTTTAAAACTTAGAATAAAAACGATTAATAAAACTTTCACATAAATTTGTAACAATATAATAAATACAGAAGACCACTGACCACAGTTAGAGAAATCTCAGTAATAAATTAAAAAATTAAAAAAAGACTCGTGACGCGTATCGGCACTAAACAATCCTATTAAGTGTTATGCCCACAGCAGTGAAGAAGCTAGCGAACGTGTTTTTCGAGTCCGGCGAGGCCAATCACCTTGCGTCAGTGATAGCTTGGCTGGGAGTGTCGTATTCTGGCCTAAAAGTGGTGGTTTTATCAGAAAAGGGTAGGTATACCAAACAAGAACAATGTACACCAAAATACAGTCCTGACAGTATCTTCACTTTATCGAACCACCTTTAAAAACCAACAATGGGTCTGTAGGACCAATTTGTAGGACCACGAGAAAACAGGTGAAATTATGTTTGGCACAAGTAAAAACTAATAACTGACAATTTTACTTACATATTTAATTGAATAGCGATAGGTGAATCAAGAAATTCCACTTAACCCTACCAGAAGGGATAGGTGGTTTAAACCACACCCGGGTTTCAGGACCTGGTCACATAGCCAAGAGTACTCAAAATTATCAGGGGGGTTAAAAGGACGCAAACGAAATATTGCTAGTGAATTCATTGTCAATGACTTTTTTGTTTATCCTTCATTACAGCAGCCGCTAAAATCTACTTGGCGCGGCGCGTATTCTATGGATACGTGGGTGCGAAGGTGCTTGCATCGAAAATTGTGACAGCCATTTCGAATTATTGTTATCAATTAGTATTTATTAACTGCAGATTAAGCTTAATTTTCAAGTACAATAATATTAAAAAAATATTTGAAAATCGGTTTTAACTGATCGTGTCAGAATTTATGACCCGACTAAGTAGCAACACTAAGCAACCTTGTCATATTACAATATTGAATAACATTATGTGGATACAGAGAGCTTTGTATCCGCGTGTGACGTAGTATGTATGTAGTATACATTTCATTACTCGTGATTTGTACCTATAGGAAAATGTAGTTCCTTTTACGTCTAGTAGGAACGCTGCTCAATACGTCATACTTTGTTGACAATACTTTTTGGATATTTTACTCGAAAGTATTTCATGCTAGGCCTACAGAAGTCGTATTTTTGACACAATCGAATTACTTTCGCATACGGAATCACAAGATTCGCTAGCGATTTATTTTGTACAACACCGCATCCGCATGTGAAACTTACCAGTAATTCGGTTGTTTCAAAAATAGTGCATACGTAACAATAATTGTTTGCTACTTATGTCGAAACCAGCTCAATCAATTTAATAAGTATTTCATTGAAATATCTGTTTATTTACAACTTCATAGATCAGTCGAAGTTTGCAGCCAGAGGGTTAAGCCACAACTAAACAATTTTCCAAATAGGGTAATAGTATAACAAACCTTATTATTGTAGCCTTAAAGATTAATAAACTAAATTTAGTAGTAACTGATGACAAGGGTAGACATTTCAGTAGGTAGATTTAAAATTAGTTTGTTGAACTTATCTATCTTTATAAGCCCCTAAGCATACATATGGGCACAACCTCCGGTATGAATATTTACCCAAATTAGATTGGTCATCACACGGTTATAACCCCAAGATGGGGATAAAAACCGCGACTCCTGGCGCAGTAATAAAAAAAACTGCTTTCTTTTTTATTCTCACTATTATTCTGTAGGCCTAGCACAAATAACTTTCGAGTAAGAATCGAGGAAGTATAGTAAAAAAATATGTATAAATATGATATGAGCAGCGTTCCTACCGGACGTAAACGGTACTACATTTTTTGACATTACTTGCTCAATATTATTTCGACAGTTTTTCGTGCTAGCCTACCGCCATCTCTTAAAAACCATCATGTCATAACAACGTTTTGTTTGCGTTTTGTTTTTATTGAAGTTGTCACATTTTGACACACTTCACACTGTGTAGGCGATAATTGAGCGAAGACATCACAAAACTTCCGTCGAAAAACAAGCTTACTTTAAAGAGATTCGTAGTATGAAATAGCTTGGTAAGATTGAAACAATACTCCGTTAAGAGATGGCGGTAGGCCCCCAGTACAGGACCTCGTATTTTTGAATCACTCGTCGCGCGAGTGGCGAGGCGAGCGAGGAGGCGATCAGGCGATTAGCGAACTTGCTGGCGTGGACATAGCTAGCACTCTTTAAGCTTTGCTCCTCGCGCGCTCGCGTTGGGAGCGGTACTACAGACGATGTAAATACGGGTATGGTCGCTTTTACGGAATGCGGAAACTCAAACGTCCGAAAATCAGTAGAATCCTCGAGACGAGTGAATCAAAATAGAGCTCCTGTGCTCTATCCGCTTCTGTTGTTTAATAAGCTGCTACCATCTTTTATAAGTATGGCCCCATAACAAACAATGTTTTCAGCGTTATTGTTGTTTTCTGTAATTTAAAGATAAGATAGCCAGTTCCTCAGCGGACGAGGATCTCGGGAGATGCGTGATTCCACCTTCACTTTACCATTACTCTCTTTATTACCTCAGGTATCATGAAGGCTTAGCGTTACCCTGTTGCAAATTTGAGAAAAAAAATAACATTTTGAAATTTCTTCCAGCAGCTTCTATAAAGACGAAAATAGCGCTTCAAACTGTATGAGAATCTAGCGTGTCGAACTTTTCGTACCTACGATGACGTCACGAGCGAGATTTAGGGACCGACTTAGGTCGGAAACTTTGGCCGTGGATCAAACTTTTGACACGCAAGGTAGGTACAATTTTACCGTCTATCTCGATATAAACAGGTCAGTGGCGTGTATCTTTGCTATTTCTATGAGTTCGACAGAGACAAATATAGTTTTCGATTTGTGGGTACAAGTGTAGAAATAAACCATCAAAATATCGTGGCGGGCCTTTATTGACAGCCACGTACCGTACATAAACAATAATCATTAACGGTCATCTACCAAAACAAGTCCACCGCCGCACCAGATGAAAGTTATTGTGTAAGTAGTTACACAGTGAATGTGTTAATGTCCCTGGTTCAAATCCGGCTCGAAGGACTATGAACAGTACCAACTCAGATCAAGTCACACGGCTCATGAATTGTGTAAATAACGTAAGTCTGTCTTAAAGAAATCGGCGTTAAATAAGAAGAAGCGCATGATCTAAAAATCAATTTTATGCTTCTCCGGAATCGGGAAGGAAGTGGCTCCAGCAGCACTTCAGCCGCTCGCGCCGTAAGTGGGTCTGAGGTCGACTCACTCGCTACTTTAGACCACAATGAGTTATGTAACTTATGTATCTACTGTTGACTCGAAAAAAAGAAGAACCATAGTTAATGTAATATTACTAATACTTACACCAGATTACACCAATTACTTTGATGTTGTTATTTGAGACTTGATGTACCAAGTTTCATTTAATGATCTAGACCTGCGAAAAACCGATTACAAAAAGTAAAATTAAGTCTTTTGTGGTCGGAGCAAGCCAAGGCATTAGTGCTTTCTAAATTGCATTTTATACTTTTACTTTTGTTTCCTTGGCTGGCACAGGCTTTACTTTTTACTTTTTGAAGTTGTTTTTTATTTATTTATCAAATGATTTATTTCGCAATCTGTGTTATTAATAATTAATAATAAGCCCCTACTTACACTAAAATCGAACCATGAACAAACATGTAACCGTCACGAAAACGGCAGTATTTAAAAGATTTCCTGAAACTACTAAACTGATTTCAACCTATTCCTCTTAAACCAATTTTAATTAATTTTGGCATATGTAGAAGAAGCATATGTATGTAGAATCAGCACTTTATTCTGTATTACCATAGTGTGATAAAACCGGGAGAAGTCGCTGCTTGGTATACCTAGGTATAGCTAGTTTTATAAGCAAAAGTTAGTCTATCATCTGTTCCTCTATTTGAGCAACAGAATCTCTCTATTTATAACTTTTTAATTTTGCATTTTACGATGCTTTTTTATATGAAAAATATTAAGCCCGTCAAAGCGACATGAGACAAGTTGCTTTTTAGGGTTTCGTAGCCTGATGGCAAAAAACGAAACCCTTATAGATTCGTCATGTCCGATGTATGTCACAGCCACTTTATTTCTAGTATATTTTCTCGTTAATATTTATCGCATAGAATCTCTCTAATCAGTAAAATTAAATAATATTACCTAAATAAGCAATTATGTTAAACTTACTTTACAAAGTGCGTATCAAATCAACTTCCTTAATTTGATTGCCATCGATGGCTGATTTCTGATGATGATGAGGTTCCAACTTCGTTTCAAATTTTGCTATCATTCCTTACTCATAACGGAGGTGATAAATATGACATTTAGTGCATTCCCAGGCTAATAATGGTTCATAAAATTTCGGTTCGATAGCCTCTAGGGTTGTCAATATGAAAAATATTATAAATTAAAACCACGGGACTAAAACCATTGAGTTTTAATGTACGACTAAAACGCGACATTCGTTATGTAGTACAACTATGTACCTACTTGACTAGCTTGACATTTCGGCTATGTTGCAATAGCAATTGCAATGGTACAAAAATACAAAAACTTCAATCGGGAGGACGGATTTTAAATAGTCATCAGCATGGAATCCAGTGATTAACAAGCCGCGAGTTTTACCGTTTAAAACAAAGCCGATACTGTAAGTGTTGTGTGCCGTCAGGACATCTCTAAAGACAATAAAAATAAAAATAGTGACAATTTGAGAATGGCTGAAGATCTCCAAGCCCGCCCGAACAGACGACGCCGCGCACCGCTTCTTTTAATTTATAATAATAATGGAACGCGAAAGTTTAAAATGAAAAATATGTATTAAAAACTTAGGTACCAATACACAGAGGGCATTGCGGGTTCTATTACTTATAAAAAAGTCGATGTTTTGTGTGTATGAATGAGAATGTATGTTTCCCTTAGTCCGAGTATTTTCTATGTATAGTCGGCAGGAGCTACGGCTTTACACTTTGACCTTGAGAACGCCCTTACGTCGCTCGTAATAGCGACGTTTTCGCAGTGCAAATGTGAAGCCGCAGCTGCTGTTGACAGTACCTATACTCGTATCATGTAATTTATTAAAGTATGTTGATCCGGTATTATGTTATTTTCTCCTACTGTCCTCCGTTAATTTAATATGTTATACCTCTGTGGGTAACTATATTTATAGCAAATTCTTTCGGGATTAGAACATTGAAGCGTTAATCCTTTTAGCTGCCACTGTCTTTTTGACGTTGACGTTAAGTGCCAGCCAATGCAAATGGCGGATGCGCCTGAAATTCTGACAACGATTTGAGCTATTTCTTGTTCGAAAACATGTACAAAACTTAATACTTTTGTTATTTTCATGAAAAAACCTATCAAAATATTGACTTCTCGGTGTATTATCGCAACTGGTTCAAATTATAAGTACGAAGTGCCAATAGCTTAATGAAATAATAAAGCTTCAAACATAGACACATTAAATGGAATGGATCCAATTTAATAATACAGTAAGCCATACTCTACATCATAGTTCAAATCTTTCGGATCGTTGTAATCATCGTTCGTTCTCCTCGAATGCAAAACGGTGGACAGTTCCGGGTAGTTTAACAGCAACATTCTAGCCATCTCCTTGTTGACGGTGCCGTTTACGATGATATCCCTGTACGTGCTGTTTCTCCCGAAATCCTTGTTCATCAATTTTATTTGGTCAATTTTAGACTGCAATGCCACATCGATATCTTTAAGTGTTTCACCATGGATTTTCTTCACCGCACGTCTATCTTTTTTGTACTGTTTCTTCAGATTCTCAATGAACTTCTTTAGTTGCTTCGTTTTCTTCTTCCTCGTGGTAGTACCGTTCCGGTATAGTTTACTTAGCATTCTTTGTATTTCTCTCACTATTTTCTTGATCGTCCTCTTCAATTTGCGTTTGCGCCTCTGTCGCTCGCGTTGCCGCTTCTTCCTCTCTTTTATCCTCTTCCTTCTCTTGTTTTCTTTCGATCCTCGCTCCCTGTTTTTCTTTTCTTCCGAACTTGTTGCAAGCATTGAGTCTTCAAAGGAGTTATCGAAACCTTGATACATGTCGTAAGTGTTTACTTGAAGAGCGCAGCAGATGAACTGGGTTCTACCACAGAATATGTCACCCCTGTATACCCTAAACTCGGCTTCGCATTCCATAGGTAGCATACAGGAGCCCCACGGCATGTCGTGCTGGTTTGGGTCACCACAAGGAACGCCCCATGGTCCTAAAAAGCGGGAGAATAATTTAAGTATTTAAGTATTGAAGAGTAACCTACTTATAGCGTTATTTTTTAAAACACCAATGGAAAAGCTTTCTCGATTATTTTATCGTCTTCTCACTTTTAATGTCCACTCTCCGATGTCGACCTCCTTGGTAGAGTGGTTCATAGACCGATTTCAAGGTGTCACCCACTCTGAGGTCCCGAGTTCAAATCCCGGTAGGGGCAAATCTTTGTATGATGAATACGAACATAATTTTAATAAGTATAATTATATGCATTTATACCCGTTATCCTAGTATCCTATAACACAAGCCTTACATTATTTACGCTCCATATGGCCTCTTTGGTTTTTTTATTGCTATTTTCACAGAAACTTACGTGCACCAAGCATATTAACAGTATCTCCTAGAGGCGCAGTAGAATTAATTGCTTCCAACTTTTTCTCCAGCCAATGTCTCGACCAGCTCTCTTTCCACTGTTCCATGTCCAAACTTGAACTTTCTGAGCTAAGTGAAGAAAATGAGAGCTTGTTTCTCCTCCTCGACATGAGGTTCATGACCAAGTCTTTCTCATATACCCCTTTGTCGAATAAAAACTTATTCTTTTGAGAAATAAATTTCCTTTTTGGGAACCATGCTTTTTTATTTTTTGGTGTGACTATTTCATTCGGATTGCGCCAACTTGGAGTGGCTGGTGTAGCCTTGACAATCTCATTCGCTTTACTCTTGTAAGCAAGTGTTTTCTCATTTTGTTTAGCGCTCCCGAAAGATCTCTTTATCAAGGACAATACATCGGCTTTAACGTTTGTGTATATTGAGGAGTGGATAACCGTCACAAAAAAGTAAATTGAAATTAAATGCAAAACAAGTCTCATGACTTCCGAGACTCGTTAAAGTAGATGCCAAAAGGCTTTTGAAATAGTTTTTCCATAAATATTTATTGGTTATAAAATTTCGAAATAACTTAATGGTTTCGAGTGCAAAGGAATTTTACGAGTTTTATAATCTGGTTTAAGTGCAGATAAAACTTCTACAGTAATATCGTTAGCTGTTATTTTCTTTGTTGCACTCACTGCATGCACTGGGATGGGAGCGAAGGACGAACAGAATTTGTCAGCTGAGTGCGTAATGCGTTTTTTTCTACTGACAGTCGATCTCGAACGCGTTGGTTTTTATATGAAATCAGCGGCACGCCATCTAGCGGATTACGCAACGGACTACACCGTCATATAAAAACCTAACAAACTCGCACTAAACCGTAGCTTTACAGTGCAAAAATTCTTTTTTTACTATTTGCACTATCAACGAACAGCGAATATTCGACAACCTGCACCCCGACTGCCTAACGGTATAGCTTATTCTAACGCTATAGCTATCAAACTTCAAACTGTCATAAAACCCTTCAACGATAGGGTTTTTGTCTAATTCTATTCATCTATTGGATTCACTATTGCATTTTTAGTATGAAAGTTTTAGTGTCAGCGAGAGCCCTTGTAGGGGATTTATATTTATTTATATTTAAGTCGCAATACCCTTACAAGGCCATATTTAAAATACTTTTTTTCTCAATATTGTTGTCTGTTAGGTACAATATGTCTGTTAGGGAGATCGAGAGCTTCTATGGGCAGTTATATTCCACGCAGACACCTGTTGAAAGTAAGGCTTTAAGACCCCAGAGCCAAGCTTACCCGACACTTCACCGAAAATGTCCCGGACAGAAGCCTATACGAGATTAGTATAGCTCTCAAGCAACTGAAAAACAACAAGGCGGCGGGCGATGATGGAATTACTGCGGAACTTCTGAGAGCGGGCGGTAAGCCGATACTCAAAGTCCTCCAGAAGCTATTCAATTCCGTTATCATCGAGGGCAAAAAGACCAGAGCATGGAATATAAGTGAGGTGATTTTATTCTTTAAAAAGGGTGACAAGACCCGGCTAATGAACTTTAGACCCATCTCACTTCTAAGCCATGTTTATAAGTTGTTTTCGAGAGTCATAACGAATCGTCTTGCTCGCAGGCTTGACGACTTCCAACCTCCCGAACAAGCCGGGTTCATAAAAGGCTTCAGTACCATAGACCACATCCATACGCTGCGGCAGGTTATACAGAAGACCGAAGAGTATAATCTGCCACTTTGCTTGGCGTTCGTGGACTATGAGAAAGCCTTTGATTGAGATCTGGGCGGTACTGCAGTCTCTCCAGAGGTGCCAAGTGGACTATAGGTATATCGAGGTGTTAAGGTACTTATACGAACATGCCACCATGTCGTTCCAATTACAGAACCAGAGCACAAATTCCATCCAACTGCAGCGAGGTGTGAGACAGGGAGACGTCATTTCTCCGAAACTGTTTACGGCTGCGTTGGAGGACATCTTTAAGCTTTTGGACTGGAAAGGACGCGGCATCAACATAAATGGCCAGTATCTGACACACCTTCGTTTTGCCGATGATTATAGTCCTTATGGCTGAGACCCTGGAGGACCTGAACACAATGCTCGAAGATCTCCGTAGTGCTTCCCAAAAAGTGGGTCTTAGGATGAACATGGATAAGACGAAAATTATGTCGAATTCCCATGTCATACCCACTACAGTTCACGTTGGGAACACTACACTCGAAGTTGTTGACCATTACGTTTACCTTGGACAGACAATCCAGTTAGGTAAGTCCAACTTTGAGAAAGAGATCTCTTGTCGAATCCAACTCGGATGGGCAGCGTTCGGGAAGCTCCGTAAAATCTTCGCGTCCAACTTACCTCAGTGTCTCAAGACGAAAGTCTACGACCAGTGTGTGTTGCCAGTGATGACTTACGGCAGTGGAACGTGGTCGCTAACAATGGGTCTGATAAGAAGGCTCAAGGTAACTCAGCGTGCAATGGAGAGGAGAGAACTAAAGTTACTGACATCGCTCGAAGGATTGCTCAGCTGAAGTGGCAGTGGGCGGGACACATAGCGAGAAGAACCGATGGCCGTTGGGGCGGATAGGTTCTGGAATGGCGACCGCGTACCGGACGACGCTCCGTGGGTAGGCCCCCCACAGGTTAGACCGACGATCTGGTGAAAGTGAAGGACCGCTGGATGCGGGCAGCACAGGACCGATCGTCGTGGAGATCCTTGGGGGAGGCCTATACCCAGCAGTGGGTGTCATGTGGCTGAGACGACGAGGTACAAGAAACCTCAAATTGTTAGTTTTAATATACATTAATTTGCTATGCCCTTACAGGGTCATGTTTTCTGGTACTATCCATGTTTTATAAGTCAAAGTCAAAGTCAAAGTCAAAGATTTTTATTCAAATAGACTTATAGATAAGTGCTTTCGAATCGTCCAATTTTTTTTTTTCCTACCAGCCATTCAGGACATCTTTTAACTGATAAGAAGAACGGCCGCAAGAAACTTATCAGCTTTAACAAAAGCAACAAAATTTACAAAGGAACATGTCGTTGCCAAACACAAATCTACAATCTTGAAACATATTTAATATAAGAGGAATAAGATCTTATGTAACCAAACATGTTGCAATAAAATATATGACTATGACTATAGGCTAGGATAGGCGGTCGGGATGCTGTGGGCCTAGCGCGTAAGTCGCGCCCATATTCGAAAAGTCGACGACACTTACACGGTAGGGCCACTGTTTGGCGCAGGTGTACAAAGCTCGCCTTCTGCGCCAGAGGTCCCGGGTTCGATCCCCAGACAAGACAAATATTTGTGTGCATGAACATGTCTATTTGTCTTGGTCTGGCTGTTAAATATGTACGTATATTATGTATATATTTAAGAAAAAAAAAGTATATAAGTACGTTTATCCGTTATCTAGTACCTATCCATGTCGCAGCCATCTGGTTAAATCAGCCGTTTAATTGAACGGCTAGCTCGTTCATTGAACGCCGGCATTCAGTTAAATGGCTAAAGAACAACTAGCCAAAATGTTGAATAAAACGTTTAACGAGTTGGCTAAAAGTCATATTTAGCCGTTTCGTTAAATGAACTAAGGTAAAACTACTTAATGGACCCACTATTTTAGTAGTTTTGGGGGGTATTGGCAAAGAGACTTTATGGTTTGAAAAAAAATAACCCCAAAACTTAAACCTGAAAATTAAATTTCTAACCTATCACGTGACCTACAGGGCAAAGGCAGCAGGAGTACAAAAAAAACTTTAATTACGCGAATTTCCAACGAAAAAACAAACAAAATTATTGTCAGCTGAGCGAGCTATCTGACGCCATATTTGTTTTGGTGACACCAGCGCCGCAGTTGTAAAAAAAAATCTAAATTTATATCACCTGCTTGAATTCACACCAGCCATCTTCAACGGGCTAGCTTACAATCAGCCAACTAGTTGAACGTTGAGTGATGTTATAATGTTGTAATTATCGGCATAGGCATTCAATTGAATGCCGGCGTTTAATGAATGGGCTAGCCTTCCAATTGAATGGCTGATTTAACCAGATGGCTGCGACATCCATAACACAAGTTCTTCATGAAACTTAACGTGGGCTAGATAATTGGTGTGTTGTATGCAATTATATATATATTTGCTTTTTATGACGTACGGGGAGACTCTCAGCCTTCATCATACCTGATGTTAAGTACCTACTAATAAAGATGAAGATGGAAGCGATCCTGTTCCGGAATCCCCAATCACTGAGGAACTGGCTATCTTATCTTTAACTGCCGGAACACAAAAATGCTGAAAACATTGTTATTTTGGTGTCAGACTTAGATAAGATGGTGGTAGCTAGCCAGGCGGACTTACAACAAGTCCTACCACCAACCAAACCGAATACAATATGTACCCCCGCTGGGAATCGAACCCGGGACCCCTGGGTCTGATACCGGTGGCTGTACCACTAGACCACAGAGGCGTTTAAAATTATTTTTTATTCTTTGGGATCTATTGTAGCTGCTGGCAACCTGTAACTTTATTTCCAGAAGAGACTTTAAACCCAAACAGTGCCAAATTAATGTGGCGTCGTTGCGGTCGTGTGGCTTTGACTTGTGTCACGCTGCTCGAATGAAATACTCGAGATGAACTAAGTTTGGAGGACGCATTCTTAAATGATTGTATTTTGGACTACAGATTATTGGCTTGTTTTACAAATCCCCTTTTAAAAAATATCCTGTAATTGAATAAATAACGGCTGCTTACAGCGCAAAAGTAGTGGAAAAACGTATAGGTATGTTCTAATTTCTCTGTCGAAATTTGTTCCGAATCGCGACAGATGCCAATTCCATTCCCGCTAATGTATAAGAATGTACCCCTGTAATTGTAAACACTCACACACTCAACTCACACACTCAACATCAAAATAATATTTTATCGGAATAATTGTATTCACGGGCCTACGATTTGATGTGATGTTCAACGATCCAGCCTTGAATTTGATAAATGTTGATCTAGTACTTCATGCATAATGCAAACGTTACGATTTGAGTGAGCAAAAATCGGTCAAGTGTGAGTGGCGTTGAGGGGTGCGGGCCGTCACGTAACTCTTTGTAATCGTAAGTCAATAGTGGGGTTACCACGAATAACTATAGAAATAGTATCGAGTAAGTATCGATCACGTTATGTCAAAAAACTTTTATAAAAAAAAATGAAAACCGTTTTTAAAAAAAAAGTTTTTATTTCACAGTTTTTAAAGGAAGATAATATCATGTCATCCAAGTAACAAATATGAAATGAAATATATAAAAATGCTCAAAACATAAAAAGTACTGGGTCAAACTAAACCAAATTTTTATGGGACCAATTGGCAATTATTCTGCATCGAACAAAAAAATAATCTCGGAAATCGGTTCAAAAATGTCGGCGTAATCGGTGTACATACATAAAAAAAATAAAAAATTATACCAACCGAATTGAGAACCTCCTCCTTTTCTGAAGTCGGTTAAAAAATGTAGTTCCGTTTACGTAGTAAATGTAGTTCCGGTAGGAACTAGTGATGGGCCGAACATAGATTTCACCGAATACGAACATTCGGCCGAATATTCGGTTAAATTTTCACCGAACCGAATATTCGGCATACCGGAGCAGGTCTATAAGTGTTTTCGCTAACCGCGTGAAATGGCGCGAATTGACGCCGGGCGCACCCGCCCGCTCCCCTCGCTACCCCCGCTACACTTGTCAATACGTGTCATTATTATTGCATCATCCAGTGCGAAACGAAACGGCACCACGTGCATTTGTTTTGTTTATGTGTTAATAGTTTTTTTAACGTTTATGAGCAAAAACGAAACAAACTTTTGCCCTTCAAAGCAGAGCAACTAGTGCTTTTGCACTATAATTTAACTCTCTTAAATTTTAAATACTAAGTGAGAATTACATGCTACTTAAAAGTATTTTAGTTTTTTGTTTGCAAGGTCAATTGTTTTGTTATGATAATATTACAGTTTTGCAATAATGTGCTCAATGTAACTACTTTACAATAGGAACTTTTAATAAATGAAATCTTTCAACGTAAGTTAATGTTAAAAGATTTCATTTATTAAAAGTTCCTATTGAAAAGTATTTAAAACGTTCCTATTGAATTTGATCACACAGTCATAAAAGGATTATATTAAAAAGATATTAAAATCAAAACTTTTGAGTTCTGGATAGTTGATTTTTAAGTTAATATAATTATTTTTTGTTTGATTCATCTCTCTTTTTCTGACATGCTATTCTTTGGTTAAATAAATGTTTGAAACAAATTTTAAGAAATGCTCGCCACAACAAAGTTATTTTACTAATAACAAAACCAAAAATATGATTTATTAAGAAATCGTTGTAATAATGCAACTAATTCTTACGAATAACAATAAACAGTTATTATAATTTCGAATATATATTTCATTTCTTACACTAAATAAACCCTCTGATTAAATTTTAATAATAAATAGGGTCTTAAATTACTGTATCTTGATATTCTTGTTCAATTATCATATTTTCATTTACGATTTTAAAGAAATACATCTACACTATCTCAAAAGTATAAAGCTACACAGTGATTTACTTAGGTTAGGTCTACCTATAATATGCACATGCATCGTTCAATCAATCAATCTCAGTCTAATATAGTTCACAATAGAGAACCTGTTATTAAAATCTTTAAGTACCACTGTCCCGAATATTCGGCAGGTTTACCGAACATTCGGCCGAATACGAATATTCGGTAAACCTGCCGAATATGCCGAATACCGAACATAAAACGAATATTCGGCCCATCCCTAATAGGAACGCTGCTGAATATCTGATACATTTTTTTTCTTTACTTCCTCAATACCTCCTCGAAAGTTATTCGTGCTAGGCCTACTGTGTACACACACACGACCTCCGTGGTAGAGTGGTACGTACACCGGTTTCAAGGTGTCGCCTACTCCGAGGTCCTGGGTACGAATCCCGGTAAGGGCAAATGTTTGTATGATGAATACGAGCATTTGTACCCGAGTAATGGACGTTTATATATATTTCTGCACTTTAATACTTATATATGTATATTATACATCATAACATAAGCCTTACAGTGCTTACTTTGGGGCTAGGTTAATTGGTGGAGTGTAAGAAATATAGATTTTTTATGATTTTTTCTTTTTTCAATGCTATTTTTATACCTATCATAAATTTTAAATAGAAAAATATTGGAATAAATCAACTTGGCCACAAGCGACTT